>CP125975.1:203913921-205163921 GCA_030063025.1 Avena longiglumis
TTTCAAACTTTAAAAAAATTTATGCAAGCTCTATATGCTATGATGATATGAATGCAATATATGCTTTTACAATTCGTGAATTTTTGGGATGTTACAAATCTAACCCCCTTAAGATGAATCTCGCCCTCGAGATTCGGATTGGATAGCAAATAGGTGAGGGTGATCTTTCTGAAGGTCATCTTCTCTTTCCCAAGTTGCTTCTTCCTCGGTATGGTGATTCCACTGTACTTTGCAGAATTTGATAGTCTTAGTACGAGTAACTCTTTCTGCAGTCTCAAGAATCTTGATAGGCTTCTCTTCATAAGTGAGATCACTCTCCAACTGTACTTTTTCCAAAGGTATAGTGTCTAAGTTTCTTCCATATCTGGATAGCACTTCTTCAACTGACTCACATGAAACACATTGTGAACTGCTAACAGTGATTCAGGTAATTCAATCTCATAAGCCACTTCTCCTTTGCGACTCAAAATCTTGAATGGTCCGACATACCTTGGTGCCAATTTTCCTTTGACTCCAAATCTCTTTACACCACGAAGTGGTGAGACTCTAAGATAAGCTCTATCACCTACTTCATAGGTGACTTCTCTATGCTTTGGATTTGCATAGCTCTTCTGTCAGGACTGGGCTATCTTCAATATGTCCTTTACCAATTTAACCTTCTCTTCGGCTTCCTTGATCAGTTCTGGTCTGAACAAATTTCTTTCTCCTACTCCACTCCATATCAATGGTGTGGTACACTTCCTTCCATAAAGAAATTCAAACGGAGCCATCTCAATGCTTGCTTGATAGATGTTATTGTAAGAGAATTCTACGTAAGGCAGAATTTCATCCCAACTAGCACCATAGTCTAGTACACATGCTCTCAACATGTCCTCCAAAATCCGATTGGTCCTTTCAGTTTGTCCATCCATCTGAGGATGAAAAGTCGTGCTGAAATCAAGTCTTGTTCCCAATGATTCATGCAGTTGTCGCCAAAAATGAGAAGTGAATTGAGTTCCTCTATCAGACACAATACTCTTAGGTACTCCGTGTAGACATACGATTCTATTCATATAGATTTTGGCTAACTTAGCACTTGTATAGGTTGTCTTAACGGGTATGAAATGAGCCACTTTAGTTAGGCGATCCACAATAACCCATATGGAGTCATATCCAGATCTGGTCCTTGGTAGTCCGGTGATAAAATCCATACCAATTTTATCCCACTTCTAATCAGGAATAGGTAGTGGTTGCAATAATCCTGCCGGTTTCTGATGTTCCGCTTTCACTCGACTACACACATCACACAATGCAATATGTTCTGCGATATCTTTCTTGAGATTGTTCCACCAAAATCTTTCCTTCACGTCCATGTACATTTTGGTGTTACCTGGATGAATAGAATATGGTGAATTGTGTGCTTCTTGCAGAATCAATTTCCGATGTTCCGGATCTTGCGGAATGCACATACGCTTTCCATACCACAAAGTACCTTGTTCATCTTCGTGGAATCCTTTAGCCTTCCCTTTACCAATTTTACCTTTAGTTTCCTCTATTTCCTTGTCCAACTTTTGGGCTTCTTTTATCTTGTCCAACAATGTTGGTTGAACATCCAATGACATGAGATATCCTTCAGGAACTGTCTCCAATCTGAGATCTTTGAATTGGTCACACAGATCATTTGGCAATTCTCCCTTAGTAAGGCCATTCACATAAACCTTACGGCTTAAAGAATCTGCTACAACATTTGCTTTACCGAGATGGTATTGCAAACTCAAGTCATAGTCCTTGATGAGCTCTAGCCACCTTCTTTGTCTCATATTGAGTTCCTTTGGAGTGAAGATATATTTCAAACTCTTGTGATCCGTGAACACTTCACAACGTTTTCCCAAAAGATAGTGTCTCCATGTTTTGAGTGCATGGACAACAGACGCTAACTCTTAATCATGAGTAGGATATTTTACTTCATGAGTTTTGAGTTGTCTTGAGGCATAAGCCACAACTTTCCCTTCTTGCATCAAAACTCCACCCAATCCTTGGTGAGATGCATCACGATTGACTTGGAAATCCTTCTCCAAATCTGGTAGGCATAAGACTGGTGCTGATACTATTCTTCTTCAATTCTTGGAAACTAATTTCACATCCTTCAGTCCAATCAAATTTCTTCTCTTTCTTAAGTAACTCCGTCATTGGCTTAGCTACCTTTGAAAAAATCTCAATGAACCTTCTATTGTACCCTGCCAAGCCTACGAAGCTACGAACTTCTTTTTAACCGGCTTGGGAGATTCCCACTCAGTTACAGATGACACCTTTGCGGGATCGACAGCTAAACCATCTCCCGATACAATATGTCAGAGAAATCGAACTTCATTCAACCAGAATTCACACTTGTTGAACTTGGCATACAACTTGTGCTTCCTGAGCTTCTCGAGTATCAAACACAAATGTTCTTCATGCTCTTCTTTTCTCTTTGAATAGATCAAAATGTAATCGATGAATACGACAAAAAAAATCAAGAAATTCCATGAACACCTTGTTCATCATGTTCATGAAATAAGCTGGTGCATTTGTCAATCCAAATGGCATCACAGTATACTCATACAATCCATACATGGTGGTAAAATTAGTCTTAGGTATGTATTGCTCTCTAATATTTAGCTGAAAATAGCCTGATCAGAGATCAATCTTTGAGAAAACACGGGCTCCTTCTAGCTGATCAAATAGATCATTGATTCTAGGAAAAGGGTACTTGTTCTTTATAGTCACCTCATTGAGTGAATGGTAATCTATACATAACCTTTGACTTCTATCCTTCTTTTCAACAAACAGAAATGGTGCACCCCAAGACGAAGAACTTGGTTGGATAAATCCTTTCTGCAACTGTTCTCCAAGTTATTTCTTGAGTTCTTTCAACTCATCAACTGACATCTTGTAGGGTCTCTTTGCTATTGGTCCAGATCCTGGAAGTAAGTTGTCAACACCCGGATTTTTAATCCCAGATGCATGTTATGCCGTACATCGCAATCCCAAGATTACCATTTTTGCGAGACATAATAGATTGGATATCACAGTACATCATCCATTGCAAACCATACATAAGGTCTTACAACAATTAAAGGATCTCATGATCCAGTCTTAATACAATCAAGTAGCGGAATAATATAATAACGGTGGCGTGGGCGAGGCTCCATCTTCATAGTCACAGGCAATGCTAACAATGGGAGATGATCCTAGTTGTCGTAACCTTCCTGCGGTCCATCCTCCTGATAGTCCTCTTCATAGTCTGGCCACGGGAATAGCCAAGGACAAAGCCATGAGTACTCTTTAAGTACTCGCAAACTAATACTAACAAGTAAAGTGGTTTTGAGTAGGAATACTAAGCTCTAGGTTGTTTTGCAAAAAGCCAGATTTACCTTAACTGAGGTTAGAAGCAAAGAAAACTAGTTTAAAGTTTTTTATAACACTTAAGTGGGGTCTTGAGTTTTCACTTTCACAACCCTGTTGTGGTCAAGTCAAAGTCATGATTCATTTCATAAGTCATTTTGAAAACATCTGATGACGGAACAGTATGGCCACTCCAACTGTCCATATCCATGGACACGGCTATTCGAATAGTTTGACACTCTGCAGAGGTGGTACACTTTCACCACAATATTCGATACATCCATCAGGAACAATCCTGAATTCACCATACTCAATATGCGGATAATCAATCCTAACCTTTCAATTACACGCCCTAGTATAGGCACCTCTCCTATGAGTTTGGCCTCCCAACCATGACCATGTGTCATCTTGGGAACTGTACAGGTGGTCAATCTTCACGAGGTAGCCTCAGCTCAAACCTCGGATGCAAGGGAACCCATACTAAGGTATATAAACTTCTAGTCAAACCCTACCCGAATTTCGGGTATTGTGGTTGTACGGTAAGATTGGAATGTTATCGCATCCAGACAACCACCCGTTTTATAGAGGGCTAAGGCACATGCCTCAACATTTTCATCATCAAAATCATCTGGTGTTCAAGAAAACATGTCAAAACATTTCATTATAATGACTCATCATTCTAAGGTTTTCATAATCATTGTCACCAAGTATTCCCATCTAAATTGATCAAGTTATATGCTTAGAACTAGCCACTAAAGTTGGGGGTAAACACTAATGAGGCGTGGTAATCAAGTGTGAATTATCTAAGTTCAATCTCATGCCTCAGGATGACATCAAGATTTATCTAACTTAGGCCAAATTTTATGCTCTTTATGTTACCTTTAAATCTTTCCCAAAACTTCACAAGCACTCTCTAAAAGTAAACAAAGTATTTTGATAAAGAAATAGAATACTTGTAGCAGCCCATGTTTGTAATATATGTACTCAGTACTTAAGCATGGCATGCATCTATTTAAATCATCCAAGTAATGCATGAGGTTAAGTGTGTTAATTAAATGAAAACCCTAAACCCCTAGATTCTTCCCTCTCTTTGAAACTACCTTCAAATGGTTTTCATATTTTGAAAAGTATCAAAGTTTATTGGAGCCCAAGTTGGTATAAAGGGCCCCTGAATATTTACAATAATTTCAAAACTCCTTGGTATTTTCAAATTGTTTAAAAAAATAGAAAAAGATTTGAAATAAAAGAGTAATATACAAAACAGAAAAGAAAAAGGAGTTTACTGGAAAAAAGGAGAGCCAGGCCGCAGCCCAGCAACTCCCTCTCCTCCCTTCCTCTTCCGCGGCCCACCTTGGCCCAAGCGCACTGGCCCGGTACCCTTCACCCTCCTTTTCCTTTCTTCTTCCTGACGAGGAAGGATGACGACGCAAGCACACTGCTGCATGTCGCCGCCGACGTCGTCCTCGCCTCGCCGAGATGCCCGCCGCGAAGAGATGCACGCTACCGCCTTGGACGTCGCCTATAAGACCCCATGCCGCCGCCGGATGAACCCTATCCCCTCCCTCTTTCCCCAATTTACCTCTGGCCGAACCCTAGCTCGCGGGAGCTCCGACTCGCCGTCGATACTCGCCTCCCCTCGTTGTTCTAAGCTCGTTGGGGTGACCGTCGTGGTCGACTGATTCGATTGCCGTGGCCAGCGCCCGCCGAGTCCCTCTCCTTTTCCGTAATCGAAGTCGCCTACCCGATGTCGGTCGCCATCTACGCCATCGATTCCGGTCGTGCCTCGCCTCGCTGACCCTTCAGTAAGCCTCTAGGTGAATCTTGATTCTCCTGGTGCTCCTCCCTCCTTCGATTGCTTCAAGAATCCACCCCACCGCATGCACCTGTCCCCGCCACCGATGGCCGCTGCCGTAGCCGTCTCTCCGGTGACCAATAACCGGTGGCGCCTCCCCCTTTAGGTTCGCCCTGCAGCGCTCGTTCAAACCCACCCATCCGCGTGTCCCCTCTCGCCCTCCTCCGTCATCCCTAGCCGCTGGCCCACGCGTTCTCCGGCGAGGTCTGCGTGGCACTCGCGTGGCCTTCCTGCGTGGCCTTGGCTCCACCCGTCAGTCGGTGTGGGTAGCCCCAGCCTTAGTGAGAAAAGCCCTGAAACCGTTTTGCGCATGTGGCTGCTGATGTGGCTTCGGCCCCACCAGTTAGTCACTGTGGGTGTGTTCAGTTTTGGTAACAAAAGCCCTAGGGTGTATTATGACGTCAGCCTGATAATACAGATAATATATCAAAATGTTCAGAAAAATGAGTTCTACCTTTTTAACTATAATCATGCATTGCTAATCAACTTTAATGAAAAGTTTAATTAGAGAACTAAATCAACCCCTATCATGTGTTTCCGGAGTTTCCCGAGTTAGGGTTTTCAACCCTCGGAACCCCGTTTAAATTGCCGAGCAAGTTTTAGGGTTTCATTTCAACGCAATTCAACTTGTCATATCACCATCCTTGTTTGAGCATTGCATCGATGCCATGTCTTGATTTTCGCTTTCCTTTTCGGTATTGGTTCTTCACGATAGGATCCGAACCCGAAGCTGAAGTCAACAACATCGAAGATCAGTACCTGTCTACCGACGGACAAGGCAAGCGTAGCCTCTCATTCTGAACCTATGTTTTACAAAGTATATTACTTTCTCGCTATGATGCACATGATTCCAATGTGGTCTTTTGTCCGTAGCTAGTGTTACCTATCTGCTGTCCTGTTTCGCTTTTGTAGCCCTATACTCCTGATCCACTGCTCCTAGCATACCTAGGTTTGGCATGTGAGCGTTGTAGATCTTCTGCTACCAACAGCTTAGCCAAGCATAGAAGCAATGTTTGATCTACTCAATGATGAGTCTGAGGTGCCAAGGAAAGAGGTGAGGTAGGAGATGGTGACATCATCGGAGGAGTTAACTAATCATGCTAAGGCTTGTATGGGAGGCCACGTTGGGTGTGGTTTTTGTAGTCCCATACTCGCCACCACTAGGAACTGAGGTCTTGCCTTTGGAACCGAGACGAGCGTACAGCCACACGGGGCCTGGACAACCCCTCGACTGACTAACTTTCCTAGTAGATTACATGAGTCACATAGTTCGGGCTTTCCATCTAGCATACGCATTGAAAACCTTTTCAAAATGAGGAGGTGAAGGAGGTGCGTCATAACAGGTAGGGAAGCGTGGCCGCGGTTTCTTGGGGTCGATGGAGCCCCTGGTGAACCAACCTCGCCTCACATCTTTAAGTACCGGCTTCGGGATTTGACCCGTTACGACGGAATCATACTTATTGCGTGACTCATGGTCTCGGCGAAAGCAAGGTAAAGGTCGTGGTCAACCACCCTCTCTCGGCCTTCCAAGGAAGAGGGCTAATAATATTTGGCATTAAGAGTCGGTTGGTACGTGTGCGTAAAGTTGTACACCCCTGCAGGGTAATAATCTTTTCGAAAAGCCGTGTTCACAGTTATGAACGCTTGGTGACCAGATTCTAAGATCATAGATAACTTTAACCAATATAAAACTTGTTGATCCACGTGTGCTTAAGGATGCTTCCTCCGGGTCGAGGGGGTGATCCTAGATAGTAGGTTCTGACAAAGATGGTGGTTATCGAGATGTGATGAACAAGATGAAGAAGTAGCTATCTTATCCCTTTCTAAAAGTTTCCGAGTAGACGAGCCTCTTCTCTCTTGTTTACAAATAAAGATTGCTTTTCGCAAAAGTAAATCCAAAGAAAGCCTTTCTAGACAGAGCATATAGATACTAGGTTATCTAAGTCTTGCGGAGTACATTCTCGTACTCAGCCTTGCGCCATTGTTGTTTTTCTACAGAGGATCTGATTGCAACTGATGGTGGCTTCTACGTTGACATCCACGAGTAGTTGGGGGTCCCAGGTAGCAGCCTGAGGACTATGGGATGGACGACGCTTTTGTTTATGGCCTCTTAGGCCTTTTGCTAAGTTGTTGTGTAGAACAACATATTTTGCTTCCGCTGTGTGCTGTAATGTTGGGTCTATGACCTCTGCTTTGTAATAACTCTAATATCTTACTTTGTTAAGAGTTTAAACTTATGCTGTTGAATCCCTGTGTTTTGTAATGTTACCGAATCGTACAGTGATCTTCCATGTTTGGGAGTTGAAGTTTTCTCAGATGGTGATCTAAGGTTAGTTTAACCCTGATCCCAGGGGGGTGCTACAGGTTTTGTTATCAGAGCAGGACTGCATGTAGGAAACCCTTTTATTGGTCGATATTGAGTCTAGAAGTTGACAAAACTATTTGAAAGTTAAAACTATTTGCAGAAACTCTGACTAGGATTCTTTTTATTCCTTCTCTGGTGTGTTTCTGTTGCTGGAGTTTCTCTTACCTTATTTGGTTTGAAAAGGTTTTCATTCCTTACCTTATATCTCAAAACTTTTAGGATCGTGGTTTTGGGGTTGTTCTCCTAAAAATTACTCCGTCCTTGGTTGCTATTCTCAGAGTTCCAAGATATCTCAGTTTTGCTTGGTGTGTAACATCTTAGCATTCCATTGTTATGGTTTGTAAGTCAGCTGGTTAGTGTATACATTAGTATGCTTTGATACTACCATGCTTGATAAGATGATACCTTTAAATCGAGTAATCCTTGTTCAGCTTTCCGTCTTGTTCCTTTGGATCTATTGTCTAACCTTCTTTTTGTTCTTTCAGGATGGGTGACACTTCTCGTGCCCGTACCCGTGCTCATGCTCGGGGTGCCGCGAATGAGGGTGAATCTTCCAACCTTCCTCCACCGCCGTCCATGGTTCAACTCATGGCCATGTACGAAACCAACCGTGCTGACAACATGAGGCTCCTTGAGAGGATTGAGCACAACACTGATCAACGCCAGAACAATCAAATTGGTATCAAGGACCTCACACGTCTCACTCCGCCAATTTTCAGCTATTCCACTGAGCCACTTGATGCGGACTACTGGCTTCGCACCATGAAGCGCAAATTTCAGGTTGGTCATGTTGCTCAAGCTGATTGGGTGACTTTTGCTGCCTATCATCTGGACGGAGCAGCTAACTCCTTGTGGGAAAATTTCTTGGCTATGCAAGAAGCTCAACATGTTGTTGCATGGCAAGAGTTCACTGAAGCCTTCCGAGCTTATCATATTCCGGAGGGTCTGATGGATCAGAAGAGAGAGGAGATCCTTAAGCTTAAGCAGGGCACTGGTTCCGTGTGTGATTACCAGCACAACTTCAATCGTCTTGCCTGCTATGCTACTGAAGAGGTCTCCACTGATGCTAAGAAGCAAGCTCTGTTCCGCAAAGGACTGGATCCTGAGGTTCGCCGTGATATCCATCTCATGGACTTTGGTAACTTCCAAGGTCTTGTTAATAAGGCTATGAAGGCCGAGAGTGGAAAAGTGGAGTATGAAGAAACTCGTAAGCGTCCTCAGGATGGGTATAACAAGGCAGGTTCTGGTAATAAGAAGCGTCGTGTCTTCGTGCCTTATAGTGCTGTGCCACATGCTCCTTATACTCCAAGGTCTTCTGGATATGCTCCTCGTCCTAATGCTAATTCAAACAATGCTGGTGGATCAAACTATCCTTCTGCTGGCAATGCATCAGGTTTTATATGCTTCAATTGTCGCCAGCCTGGCCACTATGCAAAGGAGTGTCCTAAAAAGGGTGCTACTGAGAAGGCACAACCACTAAAAAAGAATGATAAGTTTCCAGGTGGTGGCAAAGGTCGCCTGAACCATATCTCTGCTGAGGAGGCTCAAGAAGATCCAAGCGTCATAATGGGTACGCTTCGTATCAATCAAATCCCAGCTAAAGTTTTGTTTGATTCTGGAGCATCGCATTCATTCCTATCACAAGTTTTTTCTCAAATGCATGGGATAAGTTTTGAGGGGTTATCTGTTCCTCTGCTAGTTCAGTCTCCTAGTTCTAGCTAGCGTTCCACCATGGTTAGTCATGGGAATCTAATTGAAGTTGCATTTCAACTTTTCCCCACTTCTTTGATCGCCCTCAAGTCAACTGATAATGACATCATTTTGGGCATGGACTGGTTGACCCGTTATCAAGCCATTCTCGATTGTACAACCAAGTCTATGACTCTGACTAGTCCTGCTAGCATAACAATTAAGTTCTGGACCGTAGGGTCACTATCTCCTTCAGCTATTTCTATTCCTGAAGTGAAGTTGTATGCTCTTGAATTTTTACCTCCGTTAGAGATCCAAGATGTTTCCGTGGTCTATGAGTTTCCGGATGTCTTCCCTGAGGAGTTGCCTGGCATGCCACCTGATCGAAGTGTGGAGTTTGTCATAGAGTTAGTTCCTGGAACTGCTCCTATTTCTAAAAGACCCTATCGTATGCCTCCTCATGAGCTTGTGGAGTTGAAGAAGCAATTAGAGGAGTTAGAAGGAAAAGAATACATTCAGCCCAGCACATCTTCTTGGGGATGTCCTACCATCTTTTTTAAGAAGCGGGATACCAATATACCGCGTCTGGTTGTGGATTATCGCCCACTCAATGCTGTGACTATTAAGAACAAGTATCCTCTCCCTAGGATCAACGATCTATTTGATCAGTTAAGTGGTGCCACTGTCTTTTCCAAAATGGATTTAAGGTCAGGGTATCACCAGATAAAGATCCGTAAGGAAGATATTCCAAAGACTGTTTTCACCACTCGTTATGGTCTTTATGAGTATACAGTCATGTCCTTTGGTCTTACCAATGCTCCAGCCACTTTCATGCAGCTTATGAACTATGTCTTCATGGAGTATCCTGACAAGTTCATCGTGGTCTACATCGATGATATTCTGGTCTATTCCAACACTGAAGAAGAGCACGCTGAACATCTTCGTTTGGTGTTAACAAAACTCCGAGAACACCGTCTCTATGCCAAGTTTTCCAAATGTGAGTTTTGGTTACAACAGCTCTTTTTTCTTGGTCATGTTGTTTCCGCTCAAGGGGTTGCTGTTATTCCCGATAAGGTCCAAACTATCCTCGACTGGGAGTCTCCTAATTCCGTCAAGGATGTCCGAAGTTTTCTCGGGATGTCTGGTTATTACCGCCGATTCATCGAGAACTTCTCCAGAATTGCAAAGCCAATGACTGATCTTCTTAAGAAGGAGAAGAAGTTTGAATGGTCTGATAAGGCTGAAGAAAGTTTCCATTTGTTGAAAACCAAGTTAACCAATGCACCCGTGTTGGTTCTTCCGGACACTAGCAAAGACTTTGTTGTCTTCTGCGACGCTTCCCACCAAGGTCTCGGATGTGTGTTGATGCAAGATGGGCATGTGGTGGCTTATGCTTCTCGTCAGCTAAAACCACATGAGAACAACTACCCAACTCATGATCTTGAGCTTGCAGCTGTTGTTCATGCTCTTAAGCAATGGCGACATTACCTTCTCGGTAGTCGTTGCGAGTTATACTCGGATCATCAGAGTCTAAAGTACCTTTTCACACAACCTCATCTGAATCTCAGGCAAAGAAGATGGTTGGAACACATCAAGGACTATGATTTGGGTCTCAACTATCAACCTGGCAAAGCCAATGTCGTTGCTGATGCGCTGAGCCGTAAATCTTATTGCAACACCCTGTTGATCAAACAAGCACAACCTTCTCTTCATGAGGAATTCGCTCGATTGAATCTCGAAGTAGTTCCTCGTGGATTTATTTCTACCCTTGAAGTGAAGTCTTCTATAGAGGATGAAATCAAGTATGCTCAGAAACATGATTCCGAAATTGCTGAGATCAAAGGGAACATTGCTAGCGGAGTTGCTAAGTGTTTCTCTATTGATAAACAAGGTACTGTTTACTGGAGACCGTCTGGTAGTGCCGAAGAGAACAAAATTGAGGGATCTAATTCTCCAAGAGTCTCATGAATCACCTCTTTCTATCCACCCGGGGGGTACCAAGATGTATCGGGATCTTCGTCAAATATTCTGGTGGTCTGGTATGAAGAAGGATATTGCTCGTTTTGTCGATGAATGTGACGTTTGCCATCGCATCAATGCTGAACACCAAAGACCCGCTGGTCTCCTACAAACACATAAAATCCCTGAGTGGAAATGGGATGAAGTTGGTATGGATTTTATTACTGGTCTTCCTAAGACCCAAAAGGGAAATGATGCCATCTGGGTAATCATTGACTATCTGTCCAAGGTTGCTCACTTTCTACCTGTTGGCGAGAGCATCACTGCCAACCAATTGGCTGATCTGTATATCTCACGAATAGTTGTTCTTCATGGGGTACCAAAGAAAATCGTCTCTGATCAAGGGAGTTTGTTCACCTCAAGGTTCTAGGCAAGTTTCCAACAAGCTATGGGAACTCGTCTGTCTTTCAGCACAGCTTATCATCCTAGCACCGGTGGTCAAACCGAGAGAGTGAATCAAATCCTTGAAGACATGCTAAGAGCGTGTGTCATATCTTTTGGCAAGAACTGGGAGAAATGCCTACCTTTTGTTGAGTTCTCCTACAACAACAGTTTTTAGTCCAGTATTGATATGGCACCTTTCTGATTCTTATATGGAAGAACCTGTCATACTCCTTTGAACTGGTCAGAAACCGGTGAAAGAAAGTTCTTTGGTCCGGATATGATCCAGGAAGCAGAATATCAAGTTCGTATCATTCGAGATTGTTTGAAAACTGCTCAGTCTCGCCAGAAAAGCTATCATGATCGTCACCATCAACATGTTGAATATAAAGTTGGTGATCAAGCTTATCTCCGGGTCACTCCTTTGAAGGGTGTCCATCGTTTCGGTATCAAAGGCAAACTGGCTCCTCGCTATGTTGGTCCTTTCCATGTTCTATCCAGGCAAGGTAACCGCGCATACAAGTTGGAGTTGCCTGCAAATTTCCCTGAGGTGTGTGACATCTTTCATGTGTCGCAACTCAAGCGTTGTTTCAAAGATCTTGTCTGTGGTGTTGATCACCAAACTCTTGATCTCCAAAAGGATCTGACTTATCGTGAGTATCCTGTGCATATCCTTGATGAAATCGAGTGCAAAAGTCGACATAAAAACATCAAGTTTCTGAAATTTCAGTGGTCTCATCACTCTAAGGATGAAGCAACATGGGAACGAGAAGATCGTCTTAGATCTGACTACCCTACCTTCTTTTCTAAAACTTAGGAATCTCAGGTCGAGATTCTTGTAAGGGGGTAGAGCTGTAACAGCCCATGTTTGTAATATATGTACTCAGTACTTAAGCATGGCATGCATCTATTTAAATCATCCAAGTAATGCATGAGGTTAAGTGTGTTAATTAAATGCAAACCCTAAACCCTAGATTCTTCCCTCTCTTTGAAACTACCTTCAAATGGTTTTCATATTTTGAAAAGTATCAAAGTTTATTGGAGACCAAGTTGGTATAAAGGGCCTTGAATATTTATAATAATTTCAAAACTCCTTGGTATTTTCAAACTGTTTAAAAAAACAGAAAAAGGTTTGAAATACAAAGAGTAATATACAAAACAGAAAAGAAAAAGGGTTTTACTAAAAAAAAGGAGAGTCAGGCCGCAGCCCAGCAACTTCCTCTTACGCAGCCCACCTTGTCCCAAGTGGACCCTGCTGCCGGCCCGGTACCCCTTCACCCCTCCTTTTTCCTTTCTTCTTCCCTACGACAGAAGGATGACGACTCAAGCACACTGCTGCGTGTCGCCACCGACGCCGTCCTCGCCTCGCCGAGATGCCCGCCGTGAAGAGATGTACTCTACCGCCTTGGACGTCGCCTGTAAGACCCCCTGCCGCCGCCGGATGAACCCTATCCCCTCCCTCTTTCCCTTTGTCCGAACCCTAGCTCGCGGGAGCTCCGGCTCGCCGTCGATCCTCGCCTCCCCTCGTCGTTTTGAGCTCGTTGGGGTGACCGTCGTGGTCGACTTATTCGATTGCCGTGGATAGCGCCCGCCGAGTCCCTCTCCTTCGCCGTAATCACAGTCACCTGCCTGACGCCGGTCGCCGTCTACGCCATCGATTCCGGCTGTGCCTCGCCTCGCTGACCCTTCAGTAAGCCTCTAGGTGAGCTCTTGATTCTCCTGGTGCTCCTCCCTCCTTCGATTGATTCCGGAATCCACACCACCGCATGCACATGTCCCCGCCACCGATGGCTGCCGTCGTGGCCGTCTCTCCGGTGACCAATAACCGGCGGCTCCGTCCCCTTTAGGTTCGCCCTGCAGCGCTCGTTCGAACCCGCCCATCCGCATGTCCCCTCTCGCCCTCCTCCGCCGTCCCTGGCCGCTGGACGACGCGTTCTCCGGCGAGGTCCGCGTGGCGCTCGCATGGCCTGCCTGTGTGGCCTTGGCCCTACCCGTCAGTCGGTGTGGGTAGCCCCAGCCTTGGTGAGAAAATCCCTGAAACCGTTTTGCGCATGTGGCTGCTGATGTGGCTTCAGCCCCACCAGTCAGTCACTATGGGTGTGTTCAGTTTTGGTAACAAAATCCCTTGGGTGTATTATGACGTCAGCCTGATGTAATAAATTGTTTATAATTCTAGAAAATAATTAAATATTGTAAAATTCATATATTATTATTTATAAGTCAGAAAAATACAAATAATATATCAAAATGTTCAGAAAAATGATTTCTACCTTTGTAAGCTATAATCATGCATTTCTAATCAACTTTAATGAAAAGTTTAATTAGAGAACTAAATCAACCCCTCTCATGTGTTTCCGGAGTTTCCCGAGTTAGGGTTTTCAACCCTCGGAACCCCGTTTAAATTGCCGAGCAAATTTTAGGGTTTCATTTCAACGCAATTCAACGTGTCATATCATCATCCTTGTTTGAGCATTGCATCGATTCCATGTCTTGATTGTTGCTTTCCTTTCCGGTATTGGTTCTTCGCGATAGGATCTAAACCCGAAGCTGAAGTCGACAACATCGAAGATCAGTACCTGTCTACCGACAGACAAGGCAAGCGTAGCCTCTCATTCTGAACCTATGTTTTACAAATTATATTACTTTCTCGCTATGATGCACATGATTCCAATGTGGTCTTTTGTCCGTAGCTAGTGTTACCTATCTGCTGCACTGTTTCCCTTTTGTAGCCTTATACTCCTGATCCACTGCTCCTAGCATACCTAGGTTTGGCATGTGAGCGTTGTAGATCTTCTGCTACCAACAGCTTAGCCAAGAATAGAAGCAATGTCTGATCTACTCAATGATGAGTCTGAGGTGCCAAGGAAGGAGGTGAGGTAGGAGATGGTGACATCATCGGAGGAGTTAACTAATCATGCTAAGGCTTGTATGGGAGGCCACGTTGGGTGTGGTTTTTGTAGTCCCATGCTCGCCACAACTAGGAACTGAGGTCTTGCCTTTGGAACCGAGACGAGCGTACAGCCACACGGGGCCTGGACAACCCCTCGACTGACTAACTTGCCTAGTAGATTACATGAGTCACATAGTTCGGGCTTTCCATCTGGCATACGCATTGAAAACCTTTTCGAAATGGGGAGGTGAAGGAGGTGCATCATAACAGGTAGGGAAGTGTGGCCGCGGTTGCTTGGGGTCGATGGAGCCCCTGGTGAACCAAACTCTCCTCACATCTTTAAGTACCGGCTTCGGGATTTGACCTGTTATGGCGGAATCATACTTATTGCGTGACTCATGGTCTCGGTGAAAGCAAAGTAAAGGTCGTGGTCAACCACCCTCTGCCGGCCTTCCAAGGAAGAGGGCTAATAATATTTGGCATTAAGAGTTGGTTGGTACGTGTTGGTAAAGTTGTACACCCCTGCAGGTTAATAATCTTTTCGAAAAGGCGTGTTCACGGTTATGAACGCTTGGTGACCAGATTCTAAGATCATAGATAACTTTAACCAATGTAAAACTTGTTGATCCACGTGTGCTTAAGGATGCTTCCTCCAGGTCGAGGGGGTGATCCTAGATAGTAGGTTCTGACGAAGATGGTGGTTATCGAGATGTGATGAACAAGATGAAGAAGTCGCTATCTTATCCCTTTTTAAAAGATTCCGAGTAGACGAGCCTCTTCTCTCTCTTTTTTACAAATAAAGATTGCTTTTCGCAAAAGTAAATCCAAAGAAAGCCTTTCTAGACAGAGCATATAGATACTAGGTTATCTAAGTCTTGTGGAGTACATTCTCGTACTCATCCTTGCGCCATTGTTGTTTTTCTACAGAGGGTCTGATTGCAACTGAAGGTGGCTTCTACATTGACATCGACGAGTAGTTGGGGGTCCCAGGTAGCATCCTGAGGACTATGGGATTTACTTCGCTTTTGTTTATGGCCACTTAGGCCTTTTGCTAAGTTGTTGTGTAGAACAACATATTTTGCTTCCGCTGTGTGATGTTATGTTGGGTCTATGACCTCTGGTTTGTATTAACTCTAATATTTTACTCTGTTAAGAGTTTAAACTTATGTTGTTGAATCCCTGTGTTCTGTAATGTTACCAAATCGTACTGTGATCTTCCGTGTTTGGGAGTTGAACTTATCTCAGATGGTGATCTGAGGTTAGTTTAACCCTGATCCCGGGGGGTGCTACAATACTAAAGCTTGCAAGTAAAACTGGGATTTGGTATCATCAAGTGGTATAACCAAGGCATGCCTAATGCATTGGATAGGTTATCTTGTAGGTTTAAGCTTGCAAGTATGACTTGCATGGTTTAGCTTAGCTTGCCTTGTGCAGTGCAGTGGTTGAAGTTCTCCTTGGCTTCTTCCTCGTAGTATTCTCGTTCCTCTTCGTATCCTTACTCGGTACTAGCATCTATAAATAAATACGAGGTACACAATCACCAAACAATACTTAACTAGTTCTATTTGTCACACAAAGGCTCACACTAGATGATCTAGCATCATCACTATCATCACATAGATTAAGGCAACTATTCTATTTATTTTATTTTAGAAAAGTATTTTCTACTCATTGAAAAACTACTTAAGTTTTAATATTCTCCAACTAAAACATGGGATCATGTTGACACATGTCATCACCACATATTTCACTACTTGGGAATGTGATTTAAAGTGGTGTCACAATTTAATAAGGTTTAACCTTTTTATTTTAGTTAATTAAAGTGACTAGAAATGCCTATGGGGCATTCTTTTATTACTTGTCCATTATTTCTGTAAGTAAATCTAGATATTTTTATATATTCAGAAAGGTGTTATCAAATGTGATTTTTGAGAGTTGGATTCAACTCAAAAGAATTTATGGTTGAATTTTGAAAAATGTTTGAATGCAGAAAATCCTATGCCTTGTTATTTTTACTATAGGTGATCTATAATTCCAAATGGTTTGAATCCAACGGGCTTGGATTAATAATTCAATACCTTTCTAACAAAATTAGTTTCATGCAATTTGGTTTAGTGAATCTCTCTAAAATGAATTTTGAAACTACTGCTAGAACTAAGTTTGAAACTAAATTGATAAACCTAAATTCAAACTATTGGGTCACGCGGGAGTGCTAACTGGGTTGGCCACTGCACATAGCGCGCATGGGCGGGTTAAGTGGTTGTCCCCACCAGTCAGTGAGACAGAGAGTGGCGAAGGGGTATGGGGTGATTAGGGCCGTAGGATTAGAAGTAAGATCTATGGCTGAGGGTTGTCATCCACGTCTGAATAGAACGCGACGATCACGAACCCTAGCGCGGCCAATGGGGGTCAGTGGAGGCTCACCGGGGCTCCGACGACGGTCGGCGATGGGGACGAACGACGAAATCGACGACGGAGATCCTCCTGGTACTGGTGGCTCCTCCCGGGGTGGCTCCAATCAACGGCGCCCATCTCCTCCAGCAGCGGCAAACTCCGAAAAAATTCCGGCAACCTGGTGCTCGCCTTGCTCCGGGGAAGAAGTGGGGTGGTTCTGAGAGAGAGAGGAGTGGAATGGTATGCCGAATTTGAACGTGGAAGGCCTCTATTTATAGTGCGACGAGGGGACCGAATGGGGCGGAATGAGCTCGTCGGGGTCGTCTTCAGAGTGAGCTAACGGCAAGGCCGAAGGTAGGGGACGGTGCGCTACCTCCTAGCGAAACTCAATGGCTTGATGGAGAGGCGTGGGGTGGTGCAGTTCGATCGGAACACGTCGACGCTCTAGGCGGGACCAACAGAAGTTTTAATGGTGAAAAGCGCCTACGGGTCATGCTGTGGCGAACGGGGATGTCTAGGAGGTTCCTGGGGCGGTGGTGATCATGTACGCGAGCAGCTAAGGCGGGGCGCGGTCTGTGCGAGCGTGTCGAGCGCGACACTCTGGCACGCTCTCGGCATGGTCACAGAGAAAATGGTCGCGAGCGTTCTTTGTGGTCCATTGGCTAGCAGGGCTCGAGCGTTGGACAGGGGGTGGCAGTGGACAGTGGAGTGCCTGTTAGACAAGGTTGGCGAGACTAGTTAGGCTTGTAGCTTGCTGTCGATAGTAGGGGTGGCAAGTGTGCTCGACCATGGTCACCATTGATGGCATGGTTGATTTCACAGTGAGCTAGAGCTCGTTAAACAAGTTAGATGATCTACTGAGAGTGTAGTGAGAGCTAGAGAGGGAACAAGTTTGGCATAAACACTGCTCACTATAGTGTTTGTTGTTTAATTTGATTTGTGCACAGAAGGTGTTTGATGAAATGGCCGCAAGAGATTTAAATTTAAATTTTTGGATGAAACTTGGTGGGTGCAATTGTCACATACTAGGTAGTCTCTGGTTGGTTGGATTTGTCGAGGTGCACTGGTTTGGTTGGTTTTAAATAAATGGTGATCTTCCCATATGATATAGATTCAATTTTGAATTGTCATTTGAATCAAGTTGCCAAATGTTTCTGTGGGTTTGCAAGGTGGGCTTGGGTTCACTATCACTTGGTCTATAAAGGGGTGAAAATAATTGGATTTGTTTCTGTTAGAAATCTTGGACTAGAAACACTCAAAGTGGCCTAGTGAGCAAGATTGGCAAAAATTACCATTTGCTTGTTTTGTTTGTTTTTGAATTTCTATTGATTTGATTCTGCTTGGAATTGATTTAGATGATGTTGTTTTCATCTTTAAACCATTCCTTGCTATTCACAACAATCAAACAAGTCCATTCATGCATTCGTACATTCATCACATACACACATGCATTCATATGATTTTAATTAACAAAAGTTTTTGTTAACCCTAATTTTGGGTGATTGGAATTTGATAACCTTGATTAATAGATTTGGGATGTTACATAAGTCAATCAGAAACTCCAGATCTCTATCTAGTGGCATTCCTGGTAATTATTCCGGAAACACAACCGGATATTCCTTCATAACTAGTACATTGTCTATGCTAACCCCATTAAGAGAATTTAGCTTACTCCCTTTAGATTCAAAGTTAGACTTGAACCTAATCCGTTTCTTATCCGGGGTTATGAGTGTAACAGTACGATTGGCACAATCTATTACTTCTTCATACTTAGTCATCCAATCCATGCCCAAAATTACATCCAATCCTTGGAAATATAGGATTATCAGACTAACTGGAAACTTATACTTTCCAAATTCTATCACTAGATCGTGACATCCAAAATTCACTATCATCTCTCCACCAGGAGAGCTTACTTTAATAGGACACCCAGTAGTTTCAGTTGGAAGTCCATTTTTATCAACAAATGCTCTTGATATGAATGAATGCGATGCGCCGGTATCAAAAAGAACAAGTGCTAGAAAAGAATTAAGCTTGAACTTACCATCCACAACATCAGATTCCTCATAGATTTACTCCACATTGATGTGGTTCACTTGTCCCTTCTAGAAAGGGTTGGGATTGTTGGCTCCATCAGCCTTCTTCTCTGGGCATTCATTTTCATAGTGCCCAGTTTTCTTACACTTAAAGTACTCAACCTGACTGATGTCCCTTTTTGCAGGCTGACTTCCATTACCATTCCCACTATGGTGGCTCTTGTGTCCACTCTTATGGTTCTTATATCTATCATTGTCATCATTGCAGTGGTTCTTGTTGTCATGGTGACGGTTACTATTGTGGTGGTTGTTATACTTCCCATGCTTGTGGGACACCGAACCTCCACTATCATCACCATGGGAACGCTTGTGAGACTATCCCGAGTTGTGCTTGTCGAAGTGGTGCTTCCTCTTCCTGTTCTTTTTTTAGGGTATTAATAGTAGGAAAGGTTCCTACTCCTCTGCCTATTCTTAACTTGTTTCATCTTGCTTTCCAAGATGGTGTCCTTGTCACACAGTGATTAATAAGTTGGAACATATGCAACAGATAGGTGCAGGTTCATCTCACCATTCAGTCCCTCGAGGAATTTCTCCTTCCTCTTGGCATCAGTATCAACCTCATCCGGCGCATAGCGTGCCAGATTGTTGAACTCCTCAATATACTCTGCCACACTGTGGTGACGTTGTTTAAGATTATGGAACTCTTTCTTCTTCAAATTCATCACCCCTGATGACATATGGGCAGTGCGGAAACCATCTTAAAATATGGCCAAAGTCACATCTTCAAGGGGAGTGGTGATTTGGAAGTTGTCCCACGATGTGGATGCTGGTCCTTCAAGCAGATGTGCTGCAAATCTGACCTTTTCTTCATCAGTGCAGCCCACGGTGACCAAGTCCTTGTTCACAGAACGTAACCAGTCATTGCCTACCATAGGATCAGTGGTTCCCGAGAACTTGGCTGGCCTCAACCTGAAAAACCTTGTAAGCATATCAAAGGTCGGTGGGTTGTTTTGATTGTTGTTGTTAGTGTTGTTGTTGTTGTTATTTTTATTCTTATTTTCCATGAACTAGGTCATCATCTGCATCAACTGAGTTTGAGCTGTCATCAGCTGCTGCACTCGGGATTGTTGTTATTGTTGTTTTGGTTGGGATTGGCACGACAGGGAGGCATCTGTGGTTTCAATAAGGATAAGTAATGAAATATACACATGCGTTCACAGCAATCAAACAAGTCTATTCATGCGTTCATACATTCATCACATACACACATGCATTCATATGATTTTAATTAACAAAAGTTTTTGTTTACCCTAATTTTGGGTGATTGGAATTTTATAACCTTGATTAATAGATTTGGGATGTTACAAACCTTCCCTCCTTAAACAAAATCTCGACCCGAGATTTGAGAAAAAGAAAACTAGGATTTAAAGAGATCTGGAAACTCCGTCCTAATGTAGTCTTCTCGCTCCCAGGTAGCTTCTTCTTCAATGTGGTTACTCCACTGGATCTTGAGAAACTTGATGCTCCGGGTCCTGGTGGTTCTGAAGGCCTCCTCCAAAATACGGATGGGTACTTCGGGATACGTCAGGTCATTGTTGATCTCTATTGTTTGGTGATCAATATTCTTGAATACATCAGTCTTCTCCGGGACCTCTAGGCATTTGCGAAGTAACGATATATGGAACACATTATGCACGGCGGACATCTCCTCGGGCAGTTCCAGTTGATATGATACTTCTCCTCGACGATTCAGAATCCTGAAGGGTCCGATATATCTAGGGGGCTAACTTTACTTTGAGCTGGAAACGTTGCATTCCTTTCAAATGTGACACTTTGAGATACACGAAATCTCCGAAATTGAAGGCTAGGTCTCGACGTCTCTTGTTGGCATAATTCTTCTATCTGGATTGGGCGGTCTTGAGGTGCTCACGGATCTTGTGAACTTTCTCTTCTGCTTCTCGTAGGATGTCGGGTCCAAAAATCTGACTCTCTCCTACTTCCAACCAATTCAAAGGGGTACGACACTTCCTTCCATACATGAATTCAAATGGGGACATTTGCAAACTAGCTTGGTAACTATTGTTGTACGAAAATTCTACGAAAGGTAGACAATCTTCCCATTTTGATCTATATTCTAACACACATTCTATCAATATATCTTCGAGTATTTGGTTTACTCGCTCCGTTTGTCCATCTGTCTGGGGGTGATAAGATGTGCTAAAATCTAGTCGGGCTCCTAATTCTTCTTGTACTTTCTTCCAAAATCTTGAGTTAAACTGAGTTCCTCGATCCGATACAATGTTCTTGGGGACTCCGTGCAAACTGACGATTCTAGCAATGTACAACTCTGCTAGCGTCGAACTCTGGTAGGTGGTCTTGACTGGTAAGAAATGGGCGACTTTGGACAGTCTATCAACTATGACCCAAATAGAGTCATTTCCTCTACTAGATGTAGGAAAACAGGTGATAAAATCCATTCCTACTGAATCCCATTTCCATTCTAGAATCTGCAATGGTTGCAATAGTCCTGCGGGTCTCTGATTTCCCGCCTTGACTCTCTGACAAATATCACACTTGGCTATGTAGCTCCTGATTTATCTCTTCATCTTATGCCACCAAAATTTCTCCTTCAAATCTTGATACATCTTCGTTCAGAATAAAGAGTATCATGAGCTTCTTTCAAAATAGCTTGCTTCAACTCTGAATCTGCTGGCACACAGATACGTCCTTTGTACCACAAAACTCCTTCTTCATCTTCGGTGAATCTGGGTACATTTCCTGTACCGATACGACGTTTGATTCCGTCGATACTAGCATTTCCTTTCTGTGCATCCTTGATCTGACTGATCAAAGTGGGTTTATGTTCTATGCTAGCGAAAAATCCTTCACTTAATAGCTCCATTCTGAAATCTTCCAACTCCTTGTGCAAACTTGGTTGCTCCTTCAGAATCATGGAGTTCAAGCGACACGGCAATCATCTAAGGGCATCTGCTACCACATTTGGCTTTACCGGGATGATAGTGGATGTCCAGATTATAGTCCTTGATTATATCTATTCATCTCCTTTTCCTCATATTCAGCTCCTTCTGAGTGAAAATATACTTCAGGATCTTGTGATCTGAATAAATTTCACAACGGTTTCCCATGAGGTAATGTCGCCATGTCTTCAAGGCTAAAACTACGGCTGCTAGTTCAAGGTCATGGGTAGGATAATTCTGCTTGTGTTGCTTCAGTTGTCGGGATAGATAAGATATTACTTTGCCTTCTTGCATCAACACACATCCGAGACCAATCTTGGATGTGTCACAATACACATCAAAGGGCTTCGTAATATCTGGCATGATCAAGAATGGGGCTGAGATCAATCTCTTCTTGAGTTATTGAAAACTTGCTTCACATTTGTCCGTCCATTCAAACTTCTTATCCTTCTTCAACAATTGGGTCATGGGTCTTGCGATACTCTAGAATCCTTCTACGAACTTGCGGTAATATCCCGCTAATCCGAGAAATGAACGAACTTGAGTTTGAGTGGTTGGGGCTTGCCATTCTTCAACATCCTTCACCTTTGCGGGGTCAACGGCAATTCCTCCGACTGACACAATATGTCCGAGGAATCCTACCTCCTGTAACCAGAATTCACATTTGCTAAACTTGGCATACAACTGATGCTCCCTAAAGGTTCCAAGGATGGTCCTCGGGTGTAGCTCATGTTATTCTTCTGATTTGGAATAGATTGGAATGTCATCAATGAAAACAACAACAAACTTATCCAGGAAGTCCATAAAAATCTTATCATGAGGTTCATGAAATAAGCGGGGGCATTGGTTAATCCAAAAGACATGACGGTGTACTCATACAGTCCATATCTGGTGGTAAAGGCAGTCTTTGGAATATCCTCTACGCGAATCTTGAGTTGATGATAACCAGTTCTAAGATCAATCTTAGAAAACCCTTTGGCACCGGTCAAACAGGTCTTCTATCTTCGGTAGTGTGTACTTGTTCTTGATGGTGACATCATTCAGTTTCCGATAATCCGTACACAAACGGTTACCTCCATATTTCTTGTCCACAAACAAGACAGGTGATCTCCATGGAGACGCACTTGGTCGAATCAATCCTATCTCCAGCATAGCATCCAGTTGCTTCTTCAGGTCCACTAATTCAGACGTGTTCATACTATACGGTCTCTGGTCTATGGGTCCAGTTCCAGGGATTAGTTCAATGATAAACTCGATATCCCGATCTGGGGGCATACCGGGCAAAACATCTGGAAATACATCGGGGTATTCACAGACTACTCTGACTTGGTCAATGGTCGGTTGGGATAGACTCTTGTTGCACTTGAATTGATGAGGCAAGGTTTCAGATACATACTCTACGGATACTCTAGTGGTACTGGTCATGGTTATGGCTTTCTTGGCACAGTCGATTAATCCTTTATGTTTTGACATCCAGTCCATTCCTAGTACTACTTCCAAACCTTTAGTTCCAAGTACTATTAGATTAGCATAAAAATCTATGCCATGGATTCGGATAGGTACGGTCTTGCAAATTCGTCTAGCTTTGGTGGTCGAACCAGGTATTTGAACTATCATAACATGCTTAAATTTTGTTGGTTGAATCTTACTAGTACATGCAAATTCTTCTGTAACAAACGAGTGTGATGCTCTAGAATCAAACAAAACTCTTGCAAGTACTGAGTTAACAAAAAACATACCCAGCACGACATCTGGCGCTTCTTGGGCTTCTTCAGCATTCATGAGAAACAGACGGCCGTTGCGGTTGAGCGAATTCCCTAGGGCAAATCTTCTTCCAGGCTGAACACAACGTTGTTGCTGGGCTGGGGAATTCACATTGGGGGCTGCTGCAATATTCTTGGGGCACTCATTGGAATAGTGACCTTTGTAGGGTTTCGTAGCATGGAAAACAAAAAATTTCTACCACATACAAACAAACAAGCCAAGATCTATCTCCTAGATTGTAGCAACGAGTCGATGGAATAACTCACCCTCGAAGATTCCAAAGTGTTTAACGAGAGCGGATTCTCGTGGATGATGTAGTCGTACTCATCCCGATCTCAAGATCGCATAGACGATCCTTCCGGCGCTGCGTTCCGGTAGCGCTCCCTTGATCGGTCTGCGTTCGGTGCCAGCGAAGACCTTCCTCTCCCTTGTTCCAGCGGCAGAGGTTGTAGCACTCTCCTCGCGATTCGGCCTGGCAATGGCGTACCGAAAGTAGAGGGGAGATCTCGCAGGGCTTCGCCTTAAGCCGGAGCGAGTATGGTGGACCATGAGAGAGCCCTCGGTGATCTAGGGTTTAGACACACCAAGGAGGGGGCGAGGCCGGCGGCTAGGGTTTGACCTAGGTGGCGGCGGCGAGTTGCCCTAGGCCGGCGGCGGCTATGGAGGGCGGTGGCTAGGAGCTAGGGTTTTGGGTGGAGATCTTGTGTGTTAGAAAGGGCAGCCCTGCCCCTCCTTATATAGGTGGAGGGGGCGTGCCAGGGGAGGGGAGTCCCTCCCCAACTCGGTTTCCCAAGTGGGCCGGCGGTGGAGGCGAGGAACTCCTCCCCAAGTAGGTTTCCTACTTCCCCTCCACCTTCCAAAATAGTCGTTTTGACTTTTCAAATTGGCGTTTGACTTTTCAAACTAGGATTTGATTAAACCCTTTATTTTGTTCAGAGATGACACCTAGTACATGATGCAATCATTCCAACTTGGTATGACACATTCATGTACCCTTCCCTCGAGTCTTGGGACATTTCGGAACCTTCTAGAACATTCCTGATGAAAACACCGGAACCATTCTCCAACCCCGAAACATGACTTTCCTTATATGAATCTTATTCTCCGGACCATTCCGGATCTCCTCGTGATATCCCGGATCCCATCCGAGACTCCGAACAACATTCGGTCTCTTACTCATCATTCCATAACTACTCAAACAACATTGAATCCTTAAGTGTGTCTCCCTACGGTTCGTGAATTATGCGGACATGATCGAGACACTTCTCCGAACAATAACCAATAGAGGAATATGGAAATTCATATGGCTCCAACATATTTCTACGATTACTTTGCGTTCGAATGAACCACTTACATACGATACCAATTTCCCTTTGTCTCACGATAGTTTACTTATCCGAAGTTATGATCGTCGGTATCTCTGCATACCTAGTTCAACCTCGTTACTGATAAGTTCTATTTTCTCGTTCCCGTGATATGTGATCCCTTGTGAGCCAGTCACATGCTTGCAAGCTAATTGGATGACATTCCACCGAGAGGGCCCAGAGTATATCTATCTGTCATATGGATGGACAAATCCCACTCTTGATCCATGTGTCTCAACCAATACTTTCCGAACACAAAATGCCACCTTTATAGCCACCCAGTTACGGTGTGGTGTTTGATGTCATCAAAGCATCCTTCCGGTGAAGGTGATATGCATGATCTCATGGTCGAAGGAATTAGGTTACTATGTATCAGAAAGCATATAGCAATTGAACTATTAAAATGACTTCATCTTTATGCTACGCTTATCTATAGGAGTATGTCCACCATATCATTCTCCTAACGATATGATCTTGTTGTTAATAACATCTCAATGTTCATGATAGGGAAACCACAATCATTTCTTAACCAACAAGCTAGTATTATAAAGAGGCTTTACTAGGGACTTCAATTTAAGTTTACAAATCACACAAGTATTAATGTTTCCTTGTTAATACTATTATAGCATGAATGTAAACATTTATCATAAACACAAAGATATAATAATAACTTCATTTATTATTGCCTCTAGGGCATATCTCCAACAGTCTCCCACTTGCACTAGAGTTACCTAATCTAGATTACATGGTAATATACCGAACACCCATGGCAGTTTGGTGTTGGTCATGTTTTGCCCTCGGGAGAGGTTTAGTCAACGGATCCACCACATTCAGATCTGTGTGTACTTTGCAAATATTTATGTCCCCATCTTGGACATGTTCTCGAATAGCGTGAAGACGTAGCTTGATACGCTTCGGCTTCTTGTGTGACCTTGGTTCTTGCGTATTGGCTATGGCGCCCATGTTATCACAGTAGATAGACATTGGGTCCAGCGCACTAGGAACCACACCCAGCTCTATAATGAACTCTTTCATCCATATTGCTTCTTGTGAAGCCTCCGAAGCAGCCATGTATTCCGATTCAGTTGAAGATCTCGCCACAACGCTTCGCTTTGCACTCCTCCAGCTAACTGATGCACCATTCAAAGTAAATACATATCCAGATTGTGATTTAGAATCATCCGGATCGGTGTTCCAACTAGCATCGGTGTAACCATTAACAACGAGTTGTTCATCACCTCCATAAGAAAGAACCATATCCTTAGTTCTTCTCAAGTACTTAAGGATGTTTTTGACCGTTGTCCAATGATCCACTCCTGGATCACTTTGATATCTGCTAGTTAAACTAACAGCATATGCAATGTCGGGTCTAGTACATAGCATGGCATACATTAGAGATCCTATGGCTGAGGCATAGGGAGTCTTACTCATCCTTTCTCTATCTTCTGCCGTTGTCGGACTTTGAGTTTTACTCAAGGTCGTATTGGGAAACATGGGCAAGAACCCTTTCTTGCTATCTTCCATTCCAAACCTCTTTAGAACTTTGTCCAAATATGTACTTTGTTACAATGATATTAGGCATCTCGATCTATCTCTATAAATCTTTATGCCTAATATGTAAGCTGCTTCGCCAAGATCCTTCATTGAAAAACTATTATTCAAATATTCCTTGACACTATTAAGAAGGTCTACATCATTCCCAATCAACAATATGTCATCTACATACAGTATTAAGAATGCTACAGAGCTCCCACTCACTTTCTTGTAAATACAAGCTTCTCCATAAGTTTGTATAAAACCAAAACTTTTGATTACCTTATCAAAACGTTGATTCCAACTTCGGGATGCTTGCTTCAATCCATAGATGGACCGTTCAAGTTTGCATACCTTGTTAGCATATTTATGATCGACAAAACCTTTGGGTTGCATCATATACAACTCTTCATCAATGTCTCCATTGAGGAACGCTGTTTTGACATCCATCTGCCATATCTCATAATCATAATATGCAGCGATTGCTAACATAATCCTCACAGACTTCAGCTTCGCTACAGGTGAGAAAGTCTCATCGTTTTCAACTCCTTGAATTTGTCGAAACCCTTTTGCGACAAGTCGAGCTTTATAGACAGTAACATTACCATCAGCATCTGTTTTCTTCTTGAAAATCCATTTGTTCTCGACAGCCTTTCGGCCATCTGGTAAGTCCACCAAAGTCCATACTTGGTTTTCGTACATGGATCCAATCTCGTATTTCATGGCTTCTTGCCATTTATTGGAATCTGGGCTCATCATCGCTTCCTCATATGTCGCAGGGTCATCGGTGTTGTCCACCAACATGACACTCATAACGGGATCATACCAATCAGGAGTGCTCTGATTTCTCGTTGACTTGCAAGGCTCTGTAGCAACTACAACCGAAGTTTCATGATCATCATCATTAGCTTCCTCTCTTATTGGTGCAGGCACCACAGGAACTTCTTCCGGTGCTGCGCTACTCGCAAGTTCGAGAGAAGGTTCGACAACCTCGTCGAGTTCTACTTTCCTTCCAGTCACTTCTTTCGAGAGAAATTCCTTCTCTAGAAAGGATCCATTCTTGGCAATGAAGATTTTGCCCTCGGATCTATGATAGAAGGTATACCCAATAGTTTCCTTCGGGTATCCTATGAAGACGCATTTTTCCGCTTTGGATTCAAGCTTGTCCGGCTGTAACTTCTTTACATAGGCTTCGCAACCCCAAACTTTAAGGAACGGCAATTTAGGTTTCTTCCCAAACCATAATTCATATGGTGTCGTTTCAACGGATTTAGATGATGCCCTATTTAAAGTGAATGCGGCTATTTCTAATGCATAACCCCAAAATGATAGCGGTAAATCTGTAAGTGACATCATAGAACGAACCATATCTAAGAGAGTTCGATTACGACGTTCGGACACACCATTACGCTGTGGTGTTCCCGGCGGTGTCAATTGTGAAAGTATTCGGCATTTCTTCAAATGCTCGCCAAACTCGTAACTTAGATATTCACCTCCACGATCAGAACGTATAAATTTAATCTTCTTGTTACGTTGATTCTCTACCTCACTTTGAAACTCCTTAAACTTCTCGAAAGTTTCGGACTTATGTTTCATGAAATAGATATACCCATATCTACTCAAGTCATCCGTGAAGGTAAGAACATAACGATAACCACCGCGCGATGCTACACTCATTAGACCACACACATCGGTATGTATGATTTCCAATAAGTCCGTAGCTCGCTCCATCATACCCGAAAATGGAGTCTTAGTCATTTTACCCATCAGACATGCTTCGCATCTATCAAATGATTCGAAATCAAGTGATTCAAGAAGTCCATCGGAATGGAGTTTCTTCATACGCTTCACTCCATTGTGACCAAGACGACAGTGCCACATATAGGTCGAGTTATCGCTCGATTTCAAACGTTTAGCCTCAATGTTATTAATATGTGTATTTCCACTATCGAGATTCAATAAGAATAGACCAACTATCAAAGGTGCATGTGCATAAAACATATTACTCATATAAATCGAACAACCATTATTCTCGGACTTAAACAAGTAACCGTCTCGCAATAAACAAGATCCCGATATAATGTTCATGCTTAACGCAGGCACCAAATAACAATTATTTTAATATAAAACTAATCCTGATGGTAGATGAAGGGGTAGAGTGCCGACCGCGATCACATCAACCTTTGATCCGTTTCCCACGCGCATCGTCACCTCGTTCTTCGCTAGCTTCCGTTTATTCTGCAGCACCTTTTTCGAGTTACAAATATGAGCAACCGAACCAAAGATCAAATACCTGTGCACTACTATTTAGTACTAGTGAGATACACATCAATAACATGTATATCGGATATACCTTTCTTCTTGATGTTGTCGTTCTTCAAATCCGCCAAGTACTTTGGGCAATTCTTCTTCCAGTGACCTTCTCCCTTGCAGTAAAAGCACTCAGT
Organism: Avena longiglumis; assembly: GCA_030063025.1. Classification (NCBI taxonomy): domain Eukaryota; kingdom Viridiplantae; phylum Streptophyta; class Magnoliopsida; order Poales; family Poaceae; genus Avena; species Avena longiglumis. The sequence continues at coordinate 203,942,997 of CP125975.1, forward strand.
ATCAGGCTTAGGTCCAGCCTTGGTCTTCTTCGTCGGCGCGGTAACTTTCTTACCACCCTTCTTGAAGTGTCCCTTTTGCTTAGACTTGCCTTTCTTCAATTTGGTGGTCTTATTGACCATCAACACTTGGTGCTCTTTCTTGATCTCCACTTCTGCAGATTTCAACATGGCAAAGAGTTCTGGCAACTGCTTGTTCATGTTTTGCATATTGTAGTTCATCACAAAGTTCTTGTAACTTGGTGGTAGTGATTGGAGGACACGATAAATCCCCAAAGCATTAGGAATCACTATACCCAAGCTTTGAAGTTTGTTTGCGTGCCTAGACATCTTAAGCACATGCTCACTGACGGAGCTGCCCTCTTCCATCTTGCAGTTAAAGAACTTTTCAGAAGCCTCATAGCTCTCAATTGCCGCATGAGTCTCAAAGATCAATTTGAGATCACGGACAATATCATGTGGGTCTGAATTCTCAAACCTTTTCTGAAGCTCCGATTCTAAACCATACATGATAGCACATTGAACTGTGGAGTACTGAGTCTTCCGAGCGAGGTAAACATTCTTTACTTCATCGGTAGCAGTAGCTGCAGGTGGGTCACCTAGCGGTGCATGCAGCACATAGGTCAAATTACCAGCTGTGAGGACAATCCTCAAATTGCGAAACCAATCCGCGAAATTGCTTCCATTGTTTTTCAACTTTTCTTTCTCTAGGAACGCATTAAAATTGATGGTAGGGGCCGCCATTGATCTACAACATATTTGCAATAGTTTAGACTAAGTTTATGACAAATTGAGTTCTAATTAATAGTTAAATTAATCTAGGTGAACTCCCACTCAAAACAATATCCCTCACATTGTTTTAGTGATCACACGAACCAAATCCACCACATCAACACCGATCATCACGAGAGTTGATGTAGCTTCAATGGCGAACAATCGACATGTTCATCATATCTACTATATGATTCATGCTTTACCTTTTGGTGATCCGTGTTCCGAGACCATGTCTGTACATGCTAGGCTCGTCAAGATCAAACCTTAGCTTCCGCATGAGCAAATCTGGCTTGCTCACGTTGTATACACTTGCGGAATCTAACACACCCGATCATCATGTGGTGCTTCGAAACAACAAGCTTTAGCAACGGTTCTAACTAAGGGTGAACACTTTAGGACTTGAAATTCATGTGCATGAGGGATCATCTTATAATGCTACCTTCATTAACTAAGCAATACAAGATGCATAAAGGATTAACATCACATGCAATTCATAATATGTGATATGATATGGCCTTTCTTCTTTGTGCTTCCGATCTCCATCTTCAAGCACGAACATGATCTCCATCATCACCGGCATTGCATCAAGGTCAATGACGCTGCTCCATGATTTTCGTCCACCGGCTTCAACTATTACAACTACTTTGAATAGACATGCGGGTCTTAACAAAATTTAAAGACAACCATATGGCTCCTGCCGGTTGCCAACTTACAATAAGGAACATTGCATACATCAAATATAATCACAATCATGGCCATTTCAGATCATAGCACACCCCTGCAAAACAAAGTTAGACGCCTCTACTTTCTTTGCATATTTTACGTGGTTTGGGGCTTTCAATAAGTGTCGTTCTAACTTACGAACAAGAACCACAACATTGATACTAGCATTGTCAATCACCCGTTGTAAATTGAATCTTAACTATGTTGGGAGAAACAGGCACCCGCAAAGCCACTTATGCAATACAAGTTGCATGTCAAGCGTGGAGCAAGTCTCATGAATGATGTCATGTAAGGTTAGCCCGGGCCGCTTCATCCCACCATCCCGCAAGATGCAAAGTACAAAAGAAGCAATCGACAACAAAATCATCAACGCCCAAAATGACCATTGTGTTCTACTCGTGCAACAGATCTACATATAGACACGGCTCTGATACCACTGTAGGGTTTCGTAGCATGGAAAACAAAAAATTTCTACCGCATACAAACAAAAAAGCCAAGATCTATCTACTAGATTGTAGCAACGAGTCGACGGAATAACTCACCCTCGAAGATTCCAAAGTGTTTAACGAGAGCGGATTCTCGTGGGTGATGTAGTCGTACTCTTCCCGATCTTAAGATCGCGTAGACGATCCTCCCGGCGCTGCGTTCCGGTAGCGCTCCCGCAGTTGGTCACACGTTCGGTACTCGACGAAGAGCTTCCTCTCCCTTGTTCCATCAGGCAGCGGAGGTTGTAGAACTCTCCTCGCGATTCCGGTAGCACAACGGCGTGGTACCGGAAGTAGAGGGGAGATCTCGCAGCGCTTCGCCTTAAGCCGGAGCGAGTATGGTGGACCATGATAGAGCCCTCGGTGATCTAGGGTTTAGACACACCAAGGAGGGGGCGAGGCAGGGGGCTAGGGTTTGACCTAGGCGGCGGCGAGTTGCCCTAGGCCGGCGGCGCCTATGGAGGGCGGCGGCTAGGAGCTAGGGTTTTGGGTGATCTTGTCTGTTAGGAGGGGCAGCCCTGCCCGTCCTTATATAGGTGGAGGGGACGTGCCAGGGGAGGGGAGTCCCTCCCCAACTCGGTTTCCCAAGTGGGCTGGCGGTGGAGGGGAGGAACTCCTCCCCAAGTAGGTTTCCTACTTCCCCTCCACCTTCCAAAATAGCCGTTTTGACTTTTCAAATTGGCGTTTGACTTTTCAAACTAGGATTTGATTAAACCCTTTATTTTGTTCAGCGATGACACCTAGTACATGATGCAATCATTCCAACTTGGTATGACACATTCATGTACCCTTCCCCTCGAGTCTTGGGACATTAGGAACCTTCTAGAACATTCCCGATGAAAACACCGGAACCATTCTCCAACCCCGAAACAGGACTTTCCTTATATGAATCTTATTCTCCGGACCATTCCGGATCTCCTCGTGATATCCCGGATCCCATCGGAGACTCCGAACAACATTTGGTCTCTTACTCATCATTCCATAACTACTCAAACAACGTCGAATCCTTAAGTGTGTCTCCCTACAGTTCGTGAATTATGCGGACATGATCGATACACTTCTCCGAACAATAACCAATAGAGGAATCTGGAAATTCATATGTCTCCCACATATTTCTACGATTACTTTGCGATCGAATGAACCACTTACATACTATACCAATTTCCCTTTGTCTCACGATAGTTTACTTATCCGAGGTTATGATCGTCGGTATCTCTGCATACCTAGTTCAACCTCGTTACTGATAAGTTCTCTTTTCTCGTTCCCGTGATATGTGATCCCTTGTGAGCCGGTCACATGCTTGCAAGCTAATTGGATGACATTCCACTGAGAGGACCCAGAGTATATCTATCCGTCATATGGGTGGACAAATCCCACTCTTGATCCATGTGTCTCAACCAATACTTTCCGAACACTCAATGCCACCTTTATAGCCACCCAGTTATGGTGTGGTGTTTGATGTCATCAAAGCATCCTTCCAGTGAAGGTTATATGCATGATCTCATGGTCGAAGGATTTAGGTTACTATGTATCAGAAAGCATATAGCAATTGAACTATTAAAATGACTTGATCTTTATGCTACGCTTATATATAGGAGTATGTCCACCATATCATTCTCCTAACGATATGATCTTGTTGTTAATAACATCTCAATGTTCATGATAGGGAAACCACAATCATTTATTAACCAACAAGCTAGTATTATAAATAGGCTTTACTAGGGACTTCAATTTAAGTTTACAAATCACACAAGTATTAATGTTTCCTTGTTAATACTATTATAGCATGAATGTAAACATTTATCATAAAAACAAAGATATAATAATAACTACATTTATTATTGCCTCTAGGGCATATCTCCAACAACCTTTGGTTCCGCATTCATAACAAGTCACTTGAGACTTGTCCTTCCCTGCAACAGGCACAACATTGCTTCCAGTTCTTGGGGCAGTATTGGTGTTGTTGGTGATATTATTGTTGTGGTTGAACTTGGGCGGTGCACGATTGAAGTTGTTGGAGTTGATGGGGTTTTTGTTGTGGTTTCCTCAGGGCCTGGGGTTTCCACGGTTGGGATAGGTCGGACGGTTCATCGGGGGTCTGTTGTTTCTTGGGGCAAATCTTGTAGACAGGTTGGGGCGATACTTTGGAGTATGGTGGGTTCCTGGTTGATGCATCATTCGACGCTTGCGGTTCGCATTGTCTTGGTTGATATTGCCTTCCATCTGAATGGCTGAATCCACAAAGGCTTCCATGTCAGCAAATGGAATGTTGACTAACACTGTCTGCATCTCATCATGTAGACCATTCAGAAATCTCTCCTTCTTCTTGGCCTCAGTGTCAATCTCATCCGGTGCATACCTAGCTAGTGACAGAAATTTGTCATGGTACTCAACTACTGTCATCCTCCCTTGCTTCAATTCTCTGAATTCATCTCTCATCCTCTTGATCAAACCCGGTGGCACATGGGTTCTGCTGAACTTGAGTTTGAATTCATCCCAAGTCATCATTTGTCCTCCAGTCATGGCATGAACGTTGTTCCACCAAGCTCTTGCATCTCCTGTCAGGTAGTGGGTAGAAAACAGTACCTTCTCGTTGGCTTCCACTCCTGCAACCTCTAAGTTGTTCGCCATGGTTCGCAGCCAATCATCTGCATCTAGGGGCTCTTCCGACTTGGTAAATATGGGTGGATTGGCGTTCTGAAAGTTCTTGAGATTGGATCCATGGTTGTCCTGGTTTCCATGGCCTTGATTGTTGTTGGCCATCTAATATTTGTTTTGAGGGGTCGCTAAGTTGGCTTGACGCTCGGCTCTTTCAGCTTCGCGGTCAGACACCAACATTTGCAAGATCTGCAACATGGGATCCGGGGATGAACTGCTTCCTCCGCGAGGCATCTAAAGATTGAGATAGATCATGAGACAAGAGGGAAATTTCTAAGGTTCGGATTTTTTTTTGTTTTTGCAAAAGATTTTGAAGTTTGACTCAGATTTTTCTAGCAATTTTTTTTCATTCATTCATAACACACAATACAAACACACACCACAACAAGGAAACAGATGGTTTTAAGAACCATTCTATGAAACTACGATATAGTGGGACCGGATACAACTTCACTAACGCTAGTGCTCAAGTGCTACTACTCCTCGGAATTGGTGGCTTCATCATCCTCATCATCATCAATGAAGGCGAAGTCATCCTCATCGGTGAAGAAGTCCATGGCTTGATCCTCCAGGAAGTCATGATCGTCACTAAGATAAGAGTAGGGGTCTCCACGAATATCCTCCCCTGCATTCTCCCTCTCCTCAAGCTGCATGCCCCACTCGTGGATGGTCTCCTCCAAGTCTGTGATCCTGTGACGAAGGCGGGCAATGATGTGCTCCTTCTTGTCAAGCTGACGGCAACGAGACTGGCGATCCTTCACCAGCATGGTGATGGTCTGGTCCTTGACGGAGATGGCATAGTTGTGGTTGGCGTAGGAATGGGCATTGTCTAACTCCTTCTGCCGGTCATACATCATGAAGCTGAGGTGGTCCACTTGATGCTTCAGCTCTAGGTGACGTGGCACCTCTAGTGGTTGTCCCATAGCATCACGCCTTGGATAGAACTCAAAGTGTGTGCCCTTGATCTGATTGATACTCTGCCCACATAGATGGGCAAGAGCTTATTGCATGGCCCTGACAAGTCCATCCATCCAGTTGTTCTCCCTTAAGGTGAACTGGACTCCCTCTGAGGTGGGGGCTTCAATCTTTCCTCAGAGACTTGCAGCAATCAGCCATTGCAATTCTCCTCCTTCCTGATCGTTGAGCTGGGCTCTGAAGAACTCGGGGTGCAGGCGCTCCAGAAGTTCCGAGAGCTGGTCCAAGTCATGCTCAAAGATGAGATCTCCTCCATTCCCCAACTGATAGAACTTGCTATACTTCACTTCCATCTATAAGAATGTAGGATGAGTAAGTTAGTAGAGTGATCAAGTGTGTCAAATTTTATGTAAGTTTGCAAGAATTTTTTGAGGAACATGAATTTTCATGAAAGAATCTAAGTGATAATAATGAGAATAGGTTTTCATAAGTACTCACTTCTTTTGTTTTGAAACTAAGTTTTTGATCCAAACGTCCATCCTAAACTAGGGTTTCCTATGGTCAGGATGGCTCTGATAGCAACTTGTCAACACCCAGATTTTTAATCCCAGATGCCTGTTATACCGTACATCACAATCCTAGGATTACCATTTTTGCGAGACATAACAGATTGGATATCACAGTACATCATCCATTACAAACCATACATAAGGTCTTACAACAATTAAAGGATCTCATGATCCAGTCTTAATACAATCAAGCAGCGGAATAATATAATAACGGTGGCGTGGGTGAGGCTCCATCTTCATAGTCACAGGCAATGCTGACAATCGGAGATGATCCTAGTTGTCGTAACCTTCCTGCGGTCCATCCTCCTGATAGTCCCCTTCATAGTCTGGCCACGGGAATAGCCAGGGACAAATCCATGAGTACTCTTTAAGTACTCGCAAACTAAGACTAACAAGTGAAGTGGTTTTGAGTAGGAATACTAAGCTCTAGGTTGTTTTGCAAAAAGCCAGATTTACCTTAACTGAGTTCGGAAGCAAAGAAAACTAGTTTAATGTTTTATAACACCTAAGTAGGGTCTTGAGTTTTCACTTTCACAACCCTGTTGTGGTCAAGTCAAAGTCATGATTCATTTCATAAGTAATTTTGAAAACATCTGATGACGGAACAGTATGGCCACTCCAATGGTCCATAACCGTGGATGTGGCTATTCGAATAGTTTGACACTCTGCAGAGGTGGTACACTTTCACCACAATATTCGATACATCCGTCAGGAACAATCCTGAATTCACCATACTCAATATGCGGATAATCAATCCTTGTCGTGGTATTGCCAACAAGTACGCCATGGAGGGGTCCTCACAGTGCGTGTTTAGAGACGTGGGGTAAGGCGGACGGTTGTGAGTGCAGTAACACAGCTTACCAGTTCGGATCCCACAACGCAGTGGCGGAATCCTACTCTGCTATAAATCACTATAATGGCAATGAAAGTTCTGAGAGATTAGGTTCGCTATGCGGTGACTAGAAAGTCTAAGTTATCGTGCCCTAAAGGCTCCCATAGGCCCGGCTTATATAGTCGTCAGGGTCCTAGGGTTCTGAGGGAAGAGTCCTAGCGGACAGTTCTGAGTTCTACACCGTCTATTACTAGTCTTGTGTATCTTGCACTCCAAGGCTCCGGGTACGCTGGTGACTCCACCGTAGCCTTCCTTTATCCGGCATGGGCCTCCCTTCTGGATCCACCTAAATGGGCCGCACAGCAGGCCATAGGCCATGCTACCGACTATGGGCCACCCGGGTTAGTCGGATAAGAGACATGCTATGAGGATACCCATATAGCATATCCCCAACAGTAGCCCCCGGAGAACTCCGAGATCTTGCGCTGTCTTGCCCCTTCCCGTGGAATGTTCCGTCTAGATGGATGTCGGGAAATCGTCAAGCAACATCTTGTAGTCCTCCCAAAGAACCCTGTAAGGTTTTCTTCGTCTTCTACGAGTAAGTCGGAGAAATGTTGAATCTTGCATCGTACGCTTCCGCTGTCGGATTAAATCTGTCCATGCCAGAATCTTCGATGGTACGGCTCATCTACCATGTCAGTTATGACGACGTAGGTTGTAGGTCAGCGACGCCTCGTAACTCACACATGCAGAGAATGTAATCATAGCCGATTTTCCCGCGCGAGCGATACGAACCGTTGGCGGGGACGGTTGGAGACATGGTGAAATTACCGCGCACGTTCACGAACACGTCGTCTACGCAGCAACCGTCCGATTAGCTGCACGAATCTTGACGCAGAGTAAGATAAATAGCGGCCGTGGGACACTTGCCACTTTTTCACTTCATTCCCTCGTGTCATCGTATTCTTACTCCAGTCGCGCGCCTCCTCGAGCTCTCCGCGAAAACCTCGAGAAACCCTAGCCCTGCTTCCTGCACCAGTCGCATCCCTTTCCTTCCTCCATGGCCAGCAGCGGTTCATTCCCTTCAATGGCGGCGTCGAGCGAAGCAGCAGCGAAGTCGGCGAGCTCCGCCGTCGTGCCCCCAGAAGGGCTGGTCATCCCCGCATCGGCGATGATAGAAACCACCGGCGGTGACCATAACTTGGCGGCGCTGGAGCCCCTGGAAGAGGAGCCTGACTCGCACAAAGGAGATTGGCGCGGGTTGGATATCACCACGCGCGACATCCAGGAGATGGTCGCCGAAGGTTACCTCCCCGCGACGAAGGGGCTCGCCTGGCGGGCGGCGCCGGCCGGCGAGGTGACCCCATCTCCCACTTCTTCCTGTCCGTCTTGAACCACTTCTAGGTCCAACCCCACAACCTCTCCCCCAATAGCATCCTAGTGCTTAGCAACTTCGCGGCACTTAGAGAGGGTTACCTAGGGATTAGGACTAGGTTAGATATGTTTGTCTACTTCTTCACCGTCAAACGTGAAGCCGGACACAGCAAGGAGGAACTTAGAAACTGCGGCACCATAAACTTCAAGATCCGACATGGCCGGCGGTTCCCCGACATTGTCGGCCACGAGTCGTGTAAGAACTGGCAGCGGACGTACTTCTACGGCCCCGACATTCCTTTGTCGGGCCGAGAAGCAACGTACCCATACTTCGTGGATGGAGCCGCCGCTGAAGTCTCCACATGGCGGTCCCATGCCTCCCTTCCCTCCGACCTCAACGCTTCTCGCGCAATAAGGCAGATCGAATGGTTTGTATATACGGGTCTGACCGGCTTGGACCTAGCCATGTGCTGGTTCATCAGGCGGATCCAACCTCTGCAGCACCGCACGAAGGTCATGCACGAGTACACCTGCGACCGAAGGTATACCCTCCGGATCTCCGAGGACAACTTCTCGAGCGACTCCGTGAAGTTCCGTCTTAAGGACATCGTCAAGGTGAAGGACAAGAAGCGTGGCTTCACCCTTACCTACGACATGTTCATAAACGGAAAGTGCCCAAAGGTAGGTATTTATTCTCCGTGTGTGACGTTGCTCCAGTTTTTCCATCTTGCTAATATCATCTTGTCTAACACGGTGATTTCTCACTTAACAGCTTAGCGATCTCGAGGAGGACAACCTGGCTGCCCAAATCTACGATCCCAAGATGAAGGAAGTCACGGTCGTGTCCGACGATGACACCCCGTTGGTGCGAAAGCGGAAGAGCTCCACCTCTGACGCTGCCGACGGAGGCAAGAAAAAGAAGACGGAGGGTGGAGCCTCCAAAAGTCTTGCCATACGGAGGCGAAAAAGAAGAAAGTCACCGGGATGTTTGCCAAAGCGCCCCCCCTAGTGTAAGCTTCTCATTCTCCGACATTGTCTTGTTTATTTCTCATTCCTGTACTTATGCATTTTTCACGTTTCAGAAAGAAAGCCACAACTAGCCTCAAGAAGTCCTCCAAGACTCTTTGGGCTTCTAGAAATATTAAAGATATGCTGCACCGCGACTCTTCCCCCGCCATCGCCCCTGCTACTCCTGCCGTCAAGCCCTCCTCCGCTCCGACAAGCTCCCAAGCCCAGGAGGCACTAGGCCCTTCCGCCATGGAAGTGGATTTTGGCGCCTCTCTTCATGATTGTCGGCGGCGGTGAGAGAGCGCTGCTCTTCAAATGGCTGAAGCTCCGGCTAAGGATGCCATCGGTAGTGTCAAGGCGGTGGCGATTGCTGGTACATCCGCCGAAGGCGGTGCCTCTTCTCCCCAGAAAACCTTAGAACTGCCAAAGATCATCTTCCCGGTTCTTACGCCGGGTAGCACAACTACGGTTCCTGGAGGAGTGCCGTCATCTCCGACGTGCGGTCTTCAGGAGCTACTCCGACAAGCAGACATCTTGCGAAGCAACAGCGTTTCTTTTGCCAAGCTGCTGGCCGAGAGTGCTACGAACCTCAAGATCATCGCACCTGTAAGTTTTACTTTACCTTTTGCATTTCATATGAGTATCCCACTGTAGCCCCCGAGGATGTAGACGGAAAACTATTGGTTTTGCATCTATATGCTCTAAGAGTGACTAAGTTAGAAAAAACTCTCACTGTAGCCCCCAAGAATTTAGATGGAATGAATTATTCCGACTAGATGCTTTAAGAGTAGCATACACAGTGTTCATAATTTTAAGTGATGTAGCCCCCAAGCTTCTAGTTGTAACTGAATCAGTTCCGACTAGATACTTAAAGAAAAGATAAGCATTTTCCGAGTTAAAACTTTATACTATAGCCCCCAAGCTTTGAGAACTGAATTAGCTCTGACTAGATACTTAAAGAAAAGCTAAGCATATTGCTAAGTTAAAAACTCTCGTTGTAGCCCCCGAGCACCTAGATGGAAAATCTCCGACTAGGGGCTCCAAGTAGACTGAACAATGACTTGACTTTTTATTTGTTTCCATAGAACGAGAATGCTCGGAGGGGCATGGCCAATGACAAGTACCAGAAGATGTGCGCGGACCTTGAAGCTGAAAAGGGTAAAACCGCCATCTTGAAGGAACAGATCATCAAAAACAAGAGTCTGTTTTCTTTTTGCTCATTTCCGTCTTACTTTTGTGCCTTCCTTATTTGAGTACTCATGGTGTACTGTGTTTTCTCCGACTTGTAGAGCATGTCGCCAAGGCTAAAGATATTGTCGAGAAGTCCAAGCACATCCAGCAGCTGGACAGCGAGAACAAGATCCTTAAGAAGGAGAGGGAACAAATGCTGAAGATGCATGAGGATTCCATGAAAGCACTACAGGACTCCGCCTCTGCTGAGATCAATCGCTTGAAGGAGGAGCTTGCGATCCTAAAGGATCAGAAGCAAGCTGTCGATGAGCAAAACCTTCGCCATAGCGGGGCGTTTAAGCTCCTCCAACAAGAGAAAGAATCCTTGGCGGACGTCGTCTGGCAGGCTAAGGCCAGCATATTCAGTAAGTATCCTCCGCCTTGTAGCTCTGTAATCTGGATACTTAGGATTTTTGAACTCATGCAATCGTTGTCAGAATTTGCAGCGCCTCTGGGTTTAACCCACTCGCCTCCTTCGGACAAGGAATGCATGATTCTTGCCGGCAACTTCATCAACACCTCCATCACTCAAACCAAGGAGATCGCCACGCCCCTACATATTTACATCAAGGCCTCGGACTCCATGGTGAAGTACTCGGAGATTCTGCGCCGAGCCCCCAAGCGTGTCGCAAGCTCGAAAGCTTCATGTGCACGGGCTGGCGCAAGGATGGCGTTGTCCATGGTGAAGGCACACTATGAAGGTGCCGACATCGACACAGTGACATCTGGTATCCCCGACGTGGATGATGACGGCAATGAGATTGATCACGAAGCCATCATGTCATCACTCGCGGGCTATGACACCAGAGTTTCCGAGTTGGTGGACGTCGATGTCTTCGTGCCCAGGAACTTTCTTGACAACGCCGAGCCTGAATCTTCCGAGTCTCCTCACAATGGTAACGCTGAGGGTGAATCTCCGGCTGGTGATGATGCGGCCTCCAAGTCCCCTGCACCCAAGGAGTGAAAAACACTTTGTAATTATTGTTTCACCTTTGGAGTGTGCATTGAAAAAACTTGGTGATGTAATCTTAAGGCGGAAAACAATGGTTGTCGTATCCTGCTACTTAAGAATTAATGCCCAGTATGTATATATTTTTTAAGCAAGTGATGGCTTATCCATTACTCTGGTTTTTATGCTTGACTTTTCGTGAGTCGGAAGACTCGTTGTCGGAACCATGCGCTTAGGTGATGATACCCAATGGCACCGTCAAAAACCTTAGCACAAAATCGCCGACAATAAGTGCCGAAAGAGACTACTCCAGCCACATAAAAACAACAAAGGACGTGTAGACCAGAAAACTTAAGCTAACGCCCGTAGGCGGAATTTTCACAAGTGCAATCGCAAACTTGTGCATAAAGATTTATATGATCCAAAAATGAACACTAAAGGAGGTAAAAGACTCAGCAATATGAGTGAACCAAAGAGATTTATTTCATTGATCATATAAGAGGTACACGATTAGATAAAAAATGCTAAGTGTAGAAAGGACGTAGTTGTGCTATGTTCCATGGCCGATCAAGCTCCGGGTAGTCATCATCCGGGTCACGTCGCTTACGCTTATGATCCTCGCTGGGTCTATCCTTGAGCTCACGATTTTCGACAAGGTAGTAAGACCCATTGAGCAGCTCCTTGCTTATGATGAACGGTCCTTCCCATGGCGGGGATAATTTGTGTGACTTCTTTTGCTTAAGTCGGAGCACCAAATCCTCCTCTTTAAACGAGCGATGCCGGACGCAGCGACTATGGTAGCTACGTAGCTTCTGCTGGTAGATGGCGGATCTTTGGCATGCCAAAACGCGCTCCTCCTCGAGAAGGTCCACATCTAGGCGTCTAGATTCTTCGGCGTCATCTTCGTCGTAGGCGGCAACTCTTGGTGCATCATGGAGGATGTCGGAAGGTAGAATAGCTTCTGCTCCATATACCATGAAATAAGGGGTGTAGCCAGTGGATCTGTTGGGTGTAGTTCGTAAAATCCACAGCACAGATGGTAATTCTTCCGCCCAGGCTCCAGCTGCTCTATGTAGCGGTGCCTCAAGACGTGGCTTGATTCCCTGCAGAATTAATCCATTGGCTCGCTCAACTTGAACATTGGATTGTGGGTGTGCCACAGATGCAAGGTCAAGTCGGATGCCTTTGTCCCAGCAATAGGCCTCCACTTCTCCGAGTGACAAGTTGCTTCCATTGTCGGTGATGATGCTATGTGGGAGACCAAATCTCACCACGGATCCGGACAAACACGAGGCGGTTGCCCGTCAATCTTTCTAATGGGTTTAGCTTCTATCCACTTGGTGAATTTGTCAACTGCTACAAGCAGATGCGTGAATCCACATGGTGTCATTTGTAACGGCCCCACCATGTCTAGCCCCCAGACTGCAAACGGCCAAGTTATTGGTATTGTTCGCAATTCTTCAGCAGGAACATGTGGTTGTCGGGCATAATACTGGCATCCTGTGCATGTCTCAACCAGCTTGTCGGCGTCCGCCTTCGCGGTCAGCCAGTAGAATCCTTGCCGGAAGGCTTTCGCGACCAACGATCGAGGAGCGGCGTGATGCCCGCAATCTCCGAGATGGATTTCGCGTAGGATTTCCATACCTTCTAGCTGGGAAACACACTTTAGGTATACACCAGTAGTGCTCCTTTTGTAGAGTTGCCCATTGATTATGGTATAACCCTTTGCTCGTCGTACTATCTGCCGTTGTTCGACCTCGTCGTCGGGCAAAGTTCCGTGTTCGGGATATTCCATGAACGGTTTAGTCCAAGCCGTAGGGGTCTTTTTCACCATGTTGACGAAAGAATCAGCTCTATCCGAGTTGTCAACGTCGGCGCCCTTCACGGATGGTGTGCGTAGATGCTCTAGGAAAACTCCTGGCGGAATTTGCTTGCACCCTGATCCAAGCTTAGACAATAGATCATCCGCCTCGTTTTGCTCCCTAGGTACATACTTGACTTCGTAGCCCAAGAAGCTCTTGGCTATCTCGTGCACTTCGTCTCGATATGCCGCCATCATAGGGTTCCGCGCATTCCAGGTGCCAGCCACCTGCTGGGAAACCAAGTCGGAATCTCCACAGCAAACTATGCGCTTGATGCCAATTTCCTTGGCTATACGCAGTCCGTGAATGAGTTCTTCGTACTCCGACATGTTGTTTGTAGCCTCGAAGTGGTTCTGCAGAACGTAGTGTAGCTTGTATCCTTTTGGTGACTGCAGCAATACACCAGCCCTCGAGCCGTTGAGCAGCTTTGATCCGTCAAAGTGCATCACCCAATACTCTGGTTCTGGCAATGGAGTGGCATCCGGCATTTCCGTCCAATCTGCAATAAAATCCGCCAAGGCTTGTGACTTGATAGCGTCGCGTCTCTTGTAGGTGATCTCGAAGGCGGCAAGTTCAATGCCCCACTTCGCGACCCTTCCTGTAGCGTTGCTGTTATTGATAATTTCGGACAGCGGAGTCTTGCTCACTATTGTGATTGGGTGCTCCTGAAAGTAAAGCCTCAACTTCCGCGAAGCGAGGAATACTCCATAAGCTATCTTTTGGTAGTGTGGGTAACGCTGCTTGGACTCCGTCAAGACCTCGCTTACATAGTAAACTAGTCGTTGAACTCCGTGCTCATAGCCTGGTTCCTTCCGCTCTACCACGACGACGATGATGATAACCCGGTTGGTTGCTGCCATGTAAATCAACAGGGGCTCGCCAGGCTCGGGTGCTGCAAGGATGGGCGCTGAGGAAAGGATCTCCTTGAGCTGCTTCAATGTTGCATCTGCTTCGTCCGTCCATGTGAGTTTGTCCGCCTTCTTCAGCAACTTGTACAGTGGCAGAGCCTTCTCTCCAAGTCGGCTGATGAACTGACTAACTGCTGCAACACAACCTATTAGTCATTGGATGCCTTTTAGACATGTCAGACGGTTTATGTTTAAGATGGCTTTGATTTTCTCCGGGTTGACCTCGATTCCGCGCTAGGAAATGATGAAGCCCAACAATTTGCCGGCTGGAACCCCAAAGACGCATTTCTTAGGGTTGAGCATCATGTTGTATTTACGGAGATTATCAAAGGTTTCTTTGAAGTCGGAGATTAAGGCATTTGACTTTTTAAACATCACCGTGATATCTTCCACATAGGAGTGAACGTTTCGACCAATTTGGTCATGAAGGCAACGTTGCATTGTCCGCTGGTAGGTAGCACCTGCGTTTTTCAGCCCAAAGGGCATCGTGACATAGCAAAACGTGTTGTAAGGGGTAGTGAACGAAGTGGCCAATTGGTCTGACTTCCTCATCTTGATCTGGTGGTATCTTGAGTATGCATCAAGAAAACACAAAAGTTCCGAGCCAGCCTTCGAGTCAATGACTTGGTCAATGCGAGGCAAAGCAAACGGATCTTTGGGACATGCTTTGTTCAAGCCGGTGTAATCAACGCACATTCTTAATTCATTGGTTCCCTTTTTGGGGACAAGTACAGGATTGGCCACCCATCGGGTGTGAAGGACTTCTCGGATAAACTCAGCCTTAAGTAACCTAGCTATCTCTTTGACAATGGCGCGTCTCTTCTCATCTCCGAAGCATCGTAGAGGTTGTTTCACTGGTTTAAACTTTGGATCTATGTTTAAGCTGTGCTCGGCAAGTTCCCTAGGTACACCTTTCATGTCGGCAGGTTGCCAGGCAAAGATGTCCCTATTCTCACGGAGGAACTCGACGAGCGTGCTTTCCTATTTGGGATCCAGGTTCATCCCAATGGTGGTGACCTTGGAGGCATCGCCTACCACAAATTCCACCGGCTTGGTCTCGATGGCGGCCTTGAACGCAGGAGCGGAGTCGGAGATTTGCTTCTTCGACACGGGCATCTCTGAGTCATCGACCTTGATCTGGATCTCCTTGAATTCTTCACTGTAGAGGACAGCTTCTGCAACGGCTGCTTCATTGATCTCGCAATCCCTTGCCTTGGTAAAGCTTCCGGATACGGTTATGACACCATTTGGTCCGGGTATCTTGAGCTTGTTGTAGATGAAGCATGGCTTGGCCATGAACGTGTGGAATATGTCACGGCCGAATATGACATGGTACACGCTCTTGAAGGGGACCACCTCAAAGGTCATGCGCTCTTGGCGGTAATTATTAACGTCGCCAAAGGCTACCTGAAGTGTAATGCACCCAAGGGACCGAGCCTCCCGTCCAGGAACTACGCCATGGAACAGGGCGCAAGTACTGGGGAAATGGGGGGAGAGTGGCCATCAGAATCCTTAAAGAGGTCTTCTGTTGTCGGACGGTGGGGGTGCCAAGGAAAGTGTGGTAGACTGGGGCCTTCTTTGCGAAGGGATTCTTCCCTTTGTCGTCGCTCTTGGCGGCGTGCTTGGGGTCAATGTCCTCGTCCATGTCACTTGAATCCTTGGACTCCTCCTCCTTCTTCCTCCCCTTGCCCTTGCCTCGCGGTCTGTTCTTTCGACTCCGCTTATAGCCGGACTCCGGGTCTTCCTTAAGGTCGTTGACGAACTTGTAGTGTCGATTGGTATGGGTGGCCTTGCCGTTGGCGTCGAGGTGTACGAGGCACGGCATATCGCGGTACTCTTCATATGTTTGGGGAACGCAGAGCGGCGCCGAGTTGCTTTCACTTCCTCGCTGCTGCCCACGGCCTGCTCCCCTTCCTCGGCCATGTTGTCCGCCTTCTCCTCGTCCTGCAAAAGTCATGGCGACCATGTCGGTAGATTGCTTTTCTTCTGGAGCGGTTTTCCGCTTTGTACTTATGTTCCTCCGAGCTTGAGTTGGAACGGACATTGCCGGCAAAGAGCCACAAGCATCGTCGTCGGCAGCTGCGAACTCACTAGCTAATTGAATCATCTGATTCAAGTCAAGTTGATGATTGTCCTGCAAGCGCTTCAGCTTATGTCGGAGTAACGTGCCTCTTTCCAACCCATCGATGAAGGCGGCCATGGCGGTCTGGGCGTGCACTCCTGCACAAGAATTCTTCATATCCAGCCAGCGGGAGAGGTAGACGCGAGATGTTTCGTCTTTCTCTTGCACGCACCGTTGTAGATCGCCCACAGTGCAGGGACGCTTGTATGTACCCTCAAAGTTTTTGGTGAACGCTTCTTGCATGTCCAACCAGTTGTAGATAGATTTCTCCGGCAAGTCGTCGATCCATTGACGGGCCGTGCCCGCTAACATTAACGGGAGGTACTTGACGGCGACGTTGGGGTTGCCTCCAGCAATCTCCACCGCGTTGTCGTAGTCCTGCAACCATGTGGCAGGCTTGGCGGTGCCGTCATAGGGCTTGATGGTCTTGTCGATCTGGAAACCTTTGGGGTAAGTTGCGGACCGTATCCCAGGTCCAAAGAAACGTGGTCCCAGGTATGGTCCTTCCCGGGCCTCGTGGATCTTATCGATCTGTGAACGTGCGTCGTATGGCTCCGGGTTCTTCTTCTTTTTGTCAACAGGGGATGGGCTGCGTGAACGACGCGGACCTCCTCCGCCATGGTGACTGCTTGGCGACGACGGAGGCGGAGGTGGCGGTGGGTTAGCCTTCTTGCGGTTACCCTCCTGCGACGCCTAGCGCCTGTCACGGTTGCTTGTCGGACGCGGAGGGTCATGGCGCGACCTGCTCTTGTGTCCTTCGTTGCGCTTTCCGTCGTGACGGGTCTGCTCCGTGTTGTCATGGATGACGATGCCACACTTCTTTGGTGGGGGCATATCCGTACGATGGTAAGCTTTATAGTCTTCCTGACGTCGGGGGGATCGGGGCGGTGGCGATGGACGGCGAGGTTGGGCTCTTTCTCCGTGGTTGGAGGATATGGGTATAGAATCCTTCCTGTTGCGCGCATCCCTCCGTCTTTGTTCTGATGAACCCGTCCACGATCCGACATCCTGAGGAGATCTGTCCCTTGGTGGTTTGTATTGGCTAGATCGGCAGAGCGCTGGGTCGGGCTCAAGCCTCTGAGAGGTGGCCTTTTCCTGCTTCTTTACCGCCTTGACCACTAGATCATAGACATGTTCCACTGCTTCCGGCGATCTATCCTGCTCCAGAAGGATCTATCCTATTCCACTGCTTCCGGCGATCTCTGCCGGCAAACTCCGAGGAGAGGTCCGACATCGATCCTTCTGCGAACGTATCCTTCCCGTAGGCGGTCCGTGCGGGTCTTGATGCTCCTCCGACTCCCAGGGAACTAGTGCCAGAGTCGGTTTCGCTGATGAAGAGATGGATGTCTCCGATAGGAACGATCGAACACCGCGTAGGGTTCGTCTTCGCCGGGATCCAGAACTCGTCGGGTGGGACGATCGGAACGTTGCCGGAGAAGAGAACACGACCGATGGCTACAGTTTCGCCGATTCCCGCGAAGATCTTGGTCCTCTCCCGCTGAAGAGCCTGAAGCGCCTCTTGCCCCACGGTGGGCGCCAACTGTCGTGGTATTTCCGACGAGTACGCCATGGAGGGGTCCTCATAGTGCGTGTTTAGAGACGTGGGGTAAGGCGGACGGTTGTGAGTGCGGTAACACAGCTTACCCAGGTTCAGATCCCACAACGGTGGCGGAATCCTACTCCTGCTATAAATCACTATAATGGCAATACGTCGAGTTACAGAGATTAGGTTCGCTGTGTGAGGTGACTAGAAAGTCTAAGTTATCGTGCCCTAAAGGCTCCCATAGGCCTGGCTTATATAGTCGTCAGGTCCTAGGTTTATAGGGAAGAGTCCTAGCCGGACAGGTTACAGAGTTCTACACCGTCTATTACTAGCCTTGTGTATATTGCACTCCAAGGCTCCGGGTACGCTGGTGACTCCACCGTAGACTTCCTTTATTCGGCATGGGCCTCCCTTCTGGATCCACCTAACTGGGCCGCCCAGCAGGCCATAGGCCATGCTACCGACTATGGTCCACCCGGGTTAGTCGGATAAGATACATGCTATGAGGATACCCATATAGCATATCCCCAACAATCCTACCCTTTCAATTACACGCCCTAGTATAGGCACCTCTCCTATGAGTTTGGCCTCCCAACCATGACCATCTGTCATCTTGGGAACTGCACAGGTGGTCAATCTTCATGAGGTAGCCTCAACTCAAACCTCGGCCGCAAAGGAACCCAAACTAAGGTATATAAACTTCTGGTCAAGCCCTACCCAAATTTCGGGTATTGTGGTTATACGGTAAGATTGGAATGGTATCGCATCCAGACAACCACCAATTTTATAGAGGGCTAAGGCTCATGACTCAACATTTTAATCATCAAAATCATCTGGTGTTCAAGAACACATGTCAAAACATTTCATTGGAATGACTCATCATTCTAAGGTTTTCATAATCATTGTCACCAAGTATTCCCATCTAAATTGATCAAGTTTTATGCTTAGCACTAGCCACTAAAGTTGGGGGTAAACACTAATGAGGGGTGGTAATCAAGTGTGAATTATCTAAGTTCAATCTCATGCCTCAGGATGACATCAAGATTTATCTAACTTAGGCCAAATTTTATGCTCTTTATGATACCTTTAAATCTTTCCCAAAACTTCACAAGCACTCTCTAAAAGTAAATAAAGAATTTTGATAAAGAAATAAAATAGTAAAGCTTGCAAGTAATACTGGGATTTGGTATCATCAAGTGGTATAACCAAGGCATGTCTAATGCATTGCATAGGTTAGCTTGTAGGTTTAAGCTTGCAAGTATGACTTGCATGGTTTAGCTTAGCTTGCCTTGTGCAGTGCAGTGGTTGAAGTTCTCCTTGGCTTCTTCCTCGTATTATTCTCCTTCCTCTTCGTATCCTTGCTCGGTACTAGCGTCTATAAATAAATACGAGGTACACAATCACCAAACAATACTTAACTAGTTCTATTTGTCACACAAAGGCTCACACTAGATGATCTAGCATCATCACTATCATCACATAGATTAAGGCAACTATTCTATTTATTTTATTTTAGAAAATTATTTTCTACTCATTGAAAAATTACTTAAGATTTAATATTCTCCAACAAAAACATGGGATCATGTTGACACATGTCATCACCACATATTTCACTACTTGGGAATGTGATTTAAAGTGGTGTCACAATTTAATAAGGTTTAACCTTTTTATTTTAATTAATTAAAGTGACTAGAAATGCCTATAGGTCATTCTTTTATTACTTGTCCATTATTTCTGTAAGTAAATCTAGATATTTTTATATATTCAGAAAGGTCTTATCAAATGTGATTTTTGAGAGTTGGATTCAACTCAAAAGCATTTATGGTTGAATTTTGAAAAATGTTTGAATGCAGAAAAGCCTCTGCCTTGTTATTTTTACTATAGGTGATCTATAATTCCAAATGGTTTGAATCCAATGGGCTTGGATTAAGAATTTCAATTCCTTTCTAAAAAAATAGTTTCATGCAATTTGGTTCAGTGAATATCTCTGAAATGAATTTTGAAACTACTGCCAGAACTAAGTTTGAAACTAAATTGATAAACCTAAATTCAAACTACTGGGTCTCGCGGGAGTGCTAACTGGGCCGTCCCACTACGCACAGCGCGCGCGGGCGGGTTAATGATTGTTCCACCAGTCAGTGAGATAGAGAGTGGCGAAGGGGTATGGGCTGATTCGGGCCGTATGATTAGAAGTAAGATCTACGGCTGAGGTTCGTCGTCCATGTCTGAACAGAACGCGACGAGCACAAACCCTAGCGCGGCTAGTGGGGGTCAGTGGCGGCTCACCGGGGCTCCGACGATGGTCTGCAATGGGGGTGAACGAAGAAGTAAACAACGGCGATCCTCCTAGTACTGGCGGCTCCTCCTGGGGTGGCTCCAATCAACGACGCCCTTCTCCTCCAGCAGTGGCAAACTCCGGCAAAATTCTGGTAACCTGGTGCTCGCCTTGCTCCGGGGAAGAAGTGGGGTGGTTCTGAGAGAGAGGGGAGTGTAATTGTGTGCCGAATTTGAACAGGGAAGGCCTCTATTTATAGTGCGACGAGGGGACCGAAGGGGGCGAAATGAGCTCGTCGGGGTCATCTTCACAGTGAGTTAATGGCATGGCCAAAGGTAAGGGACGGTGCGATGTCTCCTGGCGAAGCTCAATGGCTTGATGGCGAGGCGTGGGGCGATGCGGTTCGGTCGGAACATTTCGACGCTCTGGCGGCATCGACAGAAGTTTTAATGGTGCACAGCGGCTACGGGTCACGCGGCGGTGAACGGGGATGTCTGGGAGGTTCCTGGGTCGATGGTGATCACGTACGCGAGCGACGAAGGCGGGGCGCCGTCTATGCGAGCATGTCGAGCGCGACGCTTTGGCGCGCTCTCCGCATGGTCACAGAGAAAATGGTCGAGAGCGTCCTATGTGGTCTAGTAGCTAGCAGGGCTCAAGCATTGGACAGGGGGTGGCGCTGGACGGTAGAGTTCCAGCTAGACAAGGTTGGCGAGACTAGTTAGGCTTGTAGCTTGATGTCGACAGTGGGGGTGGCAAGTGTGCTCGGCCATGGTCACCATTGATGGCATGGTTGACTTCACAGTGAGCTAGAGCTCGTTAAACAAGTTAGATGATCTACTAAGAGTGTAGTGAGAGCTAGAGAGGGAACAAGTTTGGCACAAACACTGCTCACTATAGTGTTTGTTGTTTAATTTGATTTGTGCTCAGAAGGTGTTTGATGAAATGGCCGCAAGAGATTTAAATTTAAATTTTTGGATGAAACTTGGTGGGTGCAATTGTCACATACTAGGTAGTCTCTGGTTGGTTGGATTTGTCGAGGTGCACTGGTTTGGTTGGTTTTTAAGAAATGGTGATCTTCCCATATGATATAGATTCAATTTTGAATTGTCATTTGAATCAAGTTGCCAAATGTTTCTGTGGGTTTGCAAGGTGGGCTTGGGTTCACTTTCACTTGGTCTATAAAGGGGTGAAAATAATTGGATTTGTTTCTGTTAGAAATCTTGGACTAGAAACACTCAAAGTGGCCTAGTGAGCAAGATTGTCAAAAATTACCATTTGCTTGTTTTTTTTTAATTTCTATTGATTTTATTCTGCTTGGAATTGATTTAGATGATGTTTTTTTCATCTTTAAACCATTCCTTGCTATTCACAACAATCAAACAAGTCCATTCATACATTCATCACATACACACATGCATTCATATGATTTTAATTAACAAAAGTTTTTGTTAACCCTAATTTTGGGTGATTGGAATTTGATAACCTTGATTAATAGATTTGGGATGTTACATAAGTCAATCAGAAACTCCAGATCTCTATCTAGTGGCATTCCTGGTAATTATTCCGGAAACACATCCGGATATTCCTTCACAACTAGTACACTGTCTATGCTAACCCCCTTAAGAGAATTTAGCTTACTCCCTTTAGATTCAAAGTTAGACTTGAACCTAATCCGTTTCTTATCCAGGGTTATGAGTGTAACAGTACGATTGGCATAATCTATTACTTCTTCATACTTAGTCATCCAATCCATGCCCAAAATTACATCCAATCCTTGGAAATATAGGATTATCAGACTAACTGGAAACTTATACTTTCCAAATTCTATCACTAGATTGTGACATCCAAAATTCACTATCATCTCTCCACCGGGAGAGCTTACTTTAATAAGACACCCAATAGTTTCAGTTGGAAGTCCATTTTTATCAACAAATGCTCTTGATATGAATGAATGTGATGCGCCGGTATCAAAAAGAACAAGTGCGAGAAAAGAATTAAGCTTGAACTTACCAGCCACAACATCAGATTCCTCATAGATTTACTCCACATTGATGTGGTTCACTTGTCCCTTCTGGAAAGGGTTGGGATTGTTGGCTCCATCATCCTTCTTCTCTGGGCATTCATTTTCATAGTGCCCAGTTTTCTTACAGTTAAAGTACTCAACCTGACTGATGTCCCTTTTTGCAGGCTGACTTCCATTGCCATTCCCACTATGGTGGCTCTTGTGTCCACTCTTATGGTTCTTATATCTATCATTGTCATCACTGCGGTGGTGCTTGTTGTCATGGTGACGGTTACTATTGTGGTGGTTGTTATACTTCCCATGCTTGTGGGACACAGAACCTCCACTATCATCACCATGGGAACGCTTGTGAGACGATCCCGAGTTGTGCTTGTCAAAGTGGTGCTTCCTCTTCCTGTTATTTTTTTGAGGGTATTAACAGTACGAAAGGTTCCTACTCCTCTGCCTATTCTTAACTTGTTTCATCTTGCTTTCCAAGATGGTGTCCTTGTCACACAGTGATTGATAAGTTGGAACATATGCAACAGATAGGTGCAGGTTCATCTCACCATTCAGTCCCTCGAGGAATTTCTCCTTCCTCTTGGCATCAGTTTCAACCTCATCCGGCGCATAGCGTGCCAGATTGTTGAACTCCTCAATATACTCTGCCACACTGTGGTGACGTTGTTTAAGATTGTGGAACTCTTTCTTCTTCAAATTCATCACCCCTGATGAGATATGGGCAGTGCGGAAACCATCTTAAAATATGGCCAAAGTCACATATTCAAGGGGAGTGGTGATTTGGAACTTGTCCCACGATGTGGATGCTGGTCCTTCAAGCAGATGTGCTGCAAATCTGACCTTTTCTTCATCAGTGCAGCCCACGGTGACCAAGTCCTTGTTCACAGAACGTAACCAGTCATTGGCTACCATAGGATCAGTGGTTCCCGAGAACTTGGCTGGCCTCAACCTGAAAAACCTTGTAAGCATATCAAAGGTCGGTGGGTTGTTTTGATTGTTGTTGTTGTTAGTGTTGTTGTTGTTGTTGTTATTTTTATTCTGATTTTCCATGAACTATGTCATCATCTGCATCAACTGAGTTTGAGCTGTCATCAGCTGCTGCACTCGGGATTGTTGTTATTGTTGTTTTGGTTGGGATTGGCACGACGGGGAGGAATCTGTGGTTTCAATAAGGATAAGTAATGAAATATAAACCATAGATGCTAACATGCATAATACATCACATAGCAATAATCAAACACAAAATAAACTTTGAATAACGTAAACAACAAGTTTTGGAAAAGTAAACACACTAGCAAGCCATCCACATGTTGGATGATCATTGTGACTCGATAAATGAAAGGATGATAGATAAATATATAGTCGAGTAGTCAACACTAATCCTCCATGTCGACCTCCTCGTCCACTAGAGTAAGTCTAGCTGTCTCCATGGTTGTCTTGTACTCCTCCACATTGATGGTCAAGGCCTCAATCTTCGCACGAAGGGCTCTCTTCTGCGAGCACAGCCTCTCTATCACTCCCTGTTGGGTCTCTAGATCAAGGTCCTTGAGTTCTATCTTGGTCCTCGTGTCCTTGATCTTCTTGTTTCTATCCTACACTCTCTTCTCCTAATTCTTGAACCTCTTGTCCTGGCTCTCTAATCTGGCCTCCATCTCCTTGACGATCTCATCCTGCTCCGCGAAGAGCTTGTCCTTCTCCCTCAACTGAACCTGAAGCTCGTCATTTCTAAGCATGACGTTGGTCCTATCCGTGTCTAGGTGTCTAACAAGGCTCTATAGGTCCTAGAGGTATAGACGTACAGGCTCGATCGTCTCTCTAGTAGCGTCATCATACACTACAGCCTCACCCTGCTCGTCACGTCTCCCGAATGGGTGGAAGTAGAGGCCCCTGAGCTCCGTGGAGTGTCGTCCGCAGAGGCGTCCAAGTATCTCCTTCATGACTACATCTAGTCCCTTCTCCTTGTCATCATGCATCAGCTTCAAGGTAATCTCCTTCGTGGGTGGCTCTGTCTGGCGTCCAGGCTGCGAGACTCTAAAGCCCCAAAGATCCTTCCTCTCGAACTTGGTGAGCTGAGTTGCCTTAATACTAGGGAGTGGGAGGTTGAGACTACTAGTGATCTCCACAAGACGAGAACCGAAACGAGTTTCCTTAAACTTCTTGGCAGTGCTGACAACAAAGCTAGGCATCTATTGTATAAGATAGAGAAAAATTAGAAACAATACAAGTAGAGATAAAAACAAAAAATAGTGAAACAAAAGCCAAAGCATACATTCTACAATAAAACATACAAGTCATGGCATACAAAATCTACCACAAGCACTAAGGTTCAAACATAACTTAGACAAAACTTGCCATACCACATAGGTTGGTATGATCAAATTATTAACGTGAGAAAACGACAAGGGTGGTGCTCCAACTATCGGAGTATGTCACAATTCCCACACATATGTTAAGTCTATGATATCTTCCCTTAGACGTTTTATGGCGGTCTCTAAGTCTTGGGTATACTTCTTCTCCTCTTTAAGGTCATTTTAAGTGTTGAGCATTCTACACTTGAGTCTTTCACCAAGCTCCTTGATAGCATTCCAGGTTGAATTTCTTGTAGAGTCAAAGAATGACATATACATTTCTGAGTTGGTGACCATGCAGAATCCCGACTCTTTGTGGTTGTATCCCTTGTTTTAATACAAGTGAAGTTGATGTTGCCTGTCAAAACTCACCGGCGAGCAGCGACGAGCAACACGAAGAGCCGGGAGGCTCCCAGAACTGCTGGTGGGCCCTGGTCCCTCGAACGACCGCATAAAACTCCGACACGTCTGGCTTGGTTCGGCGTGCCACGACCTATACCTGGTCGGGAAGGTGAAAGATTGCTCGATTGATTTCTGCATGATAAACAAGTATCGTAAAATTCGAGTCGTGACGGCTCCCGAGTTTCCAGTGAATCGGCTCCTAGAGCCGATTATCCCATGGTTCTGCATTAAATTGTTATGATAACATGGGGTTTTGCTTGATCACTACAAGTTAAATCGATCTCTGACGGTTTAATGTTTTCACCACGTAATGGAACGTCCTACGTAATTGAGCCTAGTAGATACAAAAGATGATAGAAAACTAATCCTAGAGGAGGCCTAACAACCGACGTAAAGTCAATTACGGAATAACTTCTAAAACTAGCAAACCACGTCCTTACCATTCACTGGATCGTTCAACCCGTTTATAAGGCCGAATACGCAGATATCAAACTAAACCTTGGTGAGCAAGGTGTAGCGTAATGGTCGAATCAGCTAAATAAAGATCAAGCAAGATGCTACCCTTACACTTGGGAAAAGGTGCAAAGGTAGCGATATAACTAGAGGTAGCATAACTTCGACGATAATAGTGAAAAACACCGATGCTAGCCTCAAACAATCTATGATAATAGTATTACTGCCATCAACAACGCTTGATCTGAGTAAAACCAGGTAGCATAAGTAGATCTGCCTAGATCGCAAGATGCGATCTAGGACATACTACCGAAAGAAACCCTAGAAACAAGGGGTGGCGATGCCGAGATTGTGTTTGTTGTGAACGTGATTGTCCTCCTTTCTTTGATAACCTTAGGTACATATTTATAGTCCGGAGACTCTCTACTTTTGGAATAACTCTACAACTCTATCTTTACCTAAACTGAAACGGAACCTAAACTGAAACTAAACCTACTATGATACAAGATACACGGGCAATTTAGCCCAAATCCACGCACTAGGCCGATCCAACAACACGTTGAATATACACATCTTCCAAGCCCATCTTGATCACGGCCCATCTCCTTCTTTGGCCAAAATATGGCGATAACACATGCCCCCCTGGTTTTGGCAATGATAATTCCAAAACCAATCTGTGTTTTTTTTTTCTTCTCCTCTCTCTTTTTTTGTATCGGGTTGCGCGTTGACAGAATGCGTGGCAGAACAGAATCGTCACGCTACCCCCTCATCATGATGCCCTGTCTTCTCAACTCCTCCGCAGTGCATGATTTGACGATTTTGGCAGCGCAATCTGGGAAACCGCTATGGCATTGAACCGTCTCTCCACTATTCCCCTTATTTAAATTCATCTCGATTCGCAGTCCCCATCTTCCTCCAAGAGCCAAAAACCCTTCTTCCTCCGCGAAAAACCCTCTTTCGCCATGGCCTCCTCTGCTTCCTCGCCTGTCCTCCCACGCCTCAACAGCATCGGTGATCGAGAGCCAACGCGAGCACCCGCCCAGCGTCAGAGATACTTCGCCCCAATGGTGGGGCGAAGGGACTAGATTTCGCCGTCTGGTCGGAGGACTATCGTCCACCGACGGCGAGGAGAGCCTCAGTTCCGTTAACGAGGCGGAAGCGGCAACGACGACGCTTTGGTCTTGGGGCGTCGAGTCCTCCGACGAGGAGGAGGAATCGGAGGACACCTCCTCCGGTGAGTACCCGCCGACGAAGCGCTTCCGTGCCGGGTCCGATGAAGACACCGAGGATGACGATGAGGACGAGGGGCCCTATGGCTTCTTCAGAAGCGGCCAAGAAGACGGCGGCGGCATTGAGGATAGCGAACAAGGCGGCGGCAGCGGGCGGCGACCTCGGCCTAGATTAGGAACCGAGTAGTAGTAGTAGTAGTAGTAGGCTCCCTTTTGTAATCCATCAGTCGCTTGTAAGCAATCTGCTTTTGAATGAATGAATGAAAAATCCGTTTCTCGCAGATTGTCTTTCCGCCCCAATTTTGTCGATAACACAAATAAGTCGATGCTCCAGGAGCCGATAGCAACGTATCGGCTTTCACCTTGTTACGTTCTCACAGTCAACCAAGCTATAACTCAAAGAGCCGATGCACATCGGCTTTCCCGAAAACGTTGACAAGGTCAACTCAGTCGCATACTTAGGCAAACCTAAACAGCCACTTCTTAGTTTCAAACGGTAACCTGCGACTCTCTTCAAAAAGGGCGACCTAGATCCCCAACTGTCCACCGACTAGATCGAGCTCACAGCAACAAGAACCCTCAATCCTCAATCTGCATAGATCCATCTCCGCCGGCAAACCAGATGGTAGAATCGTCCAACACCAATCCAGAGGTCTCCGGTCTGAAGGTACGCCTACCCCTCGCAGTCTGAACGCAATGTTAGAACTTAATGGCAAACACCTGAATTAATGCCTTTAATCCACCATTAAACTTTCTAGGTTTCAGACATTCTGCTGCCGCATCCTTCTCTCCCAAATTCTCTCTGTCTCGGCCCTCGTACAGATTCTAGTCCTGCCCATCTGATTTCTTGCGAAGCAAATAGAATCCCCTTCGTAAGCCAAGACCTAGATCTGAACTCTTGGGCCGACTGCTTGCGAGCCTGGCCTAATCCCCCTGAACATTGGGTTTCTTGGTTCAGTAGGGTAGATAGAGCTTACCAATCCCAATGGGAAACTTTGGGAATAGCCGATGCCTTGCATCTATCGTTGTCTCCTCTTGAGAAACACGAGAATCTTCTCAAAACAATCGGCTATTTCTGGTCTGATGCTCTGAACTGCTTTATGTTCGGCCATGGCCCTATGTCACCAACCTTGCTAGACGTGGTGATGATCACTGGTCTGGATGTTACATCACCCAGCCCCTCTGCTTTCAAACTGACCAAAGTCCCCTACAAACTGTCTTCCAAAACAGACTGTACAAGTTGGGGTGCTTATCTCCAACGCCATATGAAAACAAAGGGCCCTGTTTCAGAGAAAGAACATACAGCCTTTCTCAACTTCTGGCTAGAGCATTTCATCTTCTGTGGCCCTTCCCTTGCTCCAACCAAAAACTACCTCCCCTTAGCCCACGAACTGGCCAAAGGTACTCAACTTGGCCTCGGCAAATTGTTTCTTGGAGAAGTCTATCGATACCTCCAATTGATGTCTGTCAAGCTGTTCTCTGGCATAGCAGTTAAAACAGGTGGTCCTTGGTGGTTTATTCAGCTATGGGCTCAGCTGTATTTCCAAAATCACATCCCAAACTTCCCCCTTTTGGCGAGCACCTTTCCAGATGTAAAGGAAGCAGATCCGATGCACCGTTATGGCCAAGCTTTGTATCGATTGCGGGCAAGAACCCGACCTCTCAGAGGCATCTAAGTGGTTCACTTTCTTCCAAGGCCTGGACAACCCCACCTTCTTCCCTTACATGGAGGAATCGAACACTTTGAAAATCCACTCTCCTTCAGGTGGATAATTTTGCGATGATACCAGCACTTTCGGCAGCTCTTTTCCACCGTGATTCGTCCTGTTTCCTTCCGGTTGGCATGAAATCGTCCAGCAGAATAATCAAACCTGGTATGAATTCTACCAGATCGTAGTGGCTCGCCAATTGACCTTGGACAAGTAGCTCCCCACTTCTTTCTCCATCACCTTACGGAGAGCAGAGCCGATCTGCCTGATCCTCTCACCAGCCAAAGGTGTTATTCCTTCTTTGATGCTCTGACCATCCCAATTCCCAACGACCTCACCTTTGCCTCATCAACCGATGGCTTTGAAGACTGGTGGTCGATGTGGAAGACTCACGTCTTCAGGAGAGCTCTGGGACCGTTGCTGAAACAGCTCGATGCTGACTATGACATCCCCGTGGACCAGGTACCACTACTTGCAAATTTTCTTGATGCAGCCTGCAATTGATCCTTTTATTAATCCACTCTTTCTCTTTGCAGCAACAAGATGGCCTGAGCCTACGCACGATGGCTCCCCCTTCGAGTTCTTCCCGCCAGCTCCTGTGGTTCTTTTCTGCAAAGACTCGCCACCTCTGAAAAAGGTCATAATGCAGAAACAGCCGATAACCCCACAATCGGCTTCCAAGAAACCAGCAGCTCCTAAGTCAGTTGCCCCTCGAGTTCCGACTAAAACCAGAACGATGGTGAGGGAGGTAGCTGCTAGGAAGACTTTGAGGCGCCGGAGCCCTTCTCCAGACAGCTCGCATGTAAGCTAATTCAGGCCTTGGTCGATCCTGGTCATTCTTCCATTCTTGCAGACATGCTCGCGATTACTGATTCTCCTCCTTTACAGGCTTCCGTCGAAGACACCTCCAGTGAGGATACCTAGACCAATCGAGGAGAACTAGGCGCAACGGATTCGAGAGGACCATCACACGAACCAGCCATATTCACCACCATCGGCTTCTAGGAAAAGGTCGGCTCTGAACCTGCTGCCCCGGCGTCGAGGCGGGGCCAATCAAGGGTCCCAAGAGAACTTGCAAGGACTACAAGCTTCTTCGTCAGTCGAGGTTTCAAAATCACCACCCTTTTTTGTGCCGATTTATCGTTATTTACACCGCTAAGAACACCTTTCATGCGGCGCTTTGACGTTTCCGATGGGAGGCAGCACCGACGCCGGATCCGGGAATCCCGAAGGTGCGGATGAACGGCTACTACGGCCAAGCCTCCAAAGAACCACACACAAACCGATGGTCTCCTCATGCTATCCCTCGATCTTAGGAGAGGTACGTTTAGTTCTTCGGCTCATCCTTACACGTTTGGATGCATCTTGACGCTTTACGGCTGCGAGTTATGATCTTTCAGGTTCTTTGTCGTTCGACCGAATCCATCGAACCAACTCCCTCTGTTGCCCACGCTGAACCACAAGCAGGTTGCTCTACCTCAATTCCAGCGTCTTAAAACCTTCTTGTCCTCCCGATCGAGGAGTTGATCGAGGTTACGAGGAAGTGAAGAGCGTTCTTGCGAAATTCAGGACCATCTTCCAAGAGCATTGCAAGTGAAGCTTTGGTCAGTTGCAAA
Source organism: Avena longiglumis (assembly GCA_030063025.1). NCBI lineage: Eukaryota > Viridiplantae > Streptophyta > Magnoliopsida > Poales > Poaceae > Avena > Avena longiglumis. The sequence continues at coordinate 203,973,001 of CP125975.1, forward strand.
TCTGTCCTTCTTCGGGCCACGGGTGAAGTGAGCTCGTGAAAGGATCAATCTGCGCCACGCCCAACTTCCGCTGAAAGCCGATATTGCAGATGTCGTGACTTAACGAGAAAAAGGCGTCTCTGGATGCTAAAACTGACACCTCCGTCAGTACCGCCGAGCTCGCATCCTTGAAAAAGGAGCTGGAAGATCTTGAGGAGAAGGTCCGGGTGACTAAACAGCTCATCCGCGACAAGGAAGAATCCATCGCCCGTTCCCAAGACGAGGCGGAAGGCCTCAAAGCTCAACTGAAGACCGATCTGGCAGACATACGTGCCCTGATGTAACTACCTCGGTGAACTACGCTCCTAGATACAAGCCTGGATGAGTGGTAGTGGTTGAAATAGTACGGTGGGGCCCCAAAAGCCACTCACTGGTAGTCCTTTCAGACGTCCCAACCACTACCCTCTCAACGGGACCTGCAGGCGGCGTGGTCGGCGGCGAAGGATCAACTACGTACACAAGTGGGTATGTCAAGCCACCATACAAGAGTACATCGAGCCATACCATCTAGAAAGAAAGGAAATATAGCAACGCCATACGGCAAGATTCAAATGACCTAGATAAATCTATATTTTAGGATAACTCCTCATACAACACACATCGAGTATCATGCGGGCGGCAAACAAAATCCAGTACGGATAAGAAGCAAATCGGCATAAGATGCCATAGAATAAGCACATCCCAACTACAGGTCTCACGGATCCCGTTCCGGAATCTCTACACGAGCGATCGTTGCCCACATCTTGGCTTCTTCCACCCAAGATCCGTCTGTGAAGGTACCTCCATCTGAACCAAGAATTTATCGTGTGAGACCCTAAGGGTACTCGAAGTCTTAATGCCTCTAAAGGGACACAACACAGGGTGACGAATTGCGTGAAAGATAAACCCTAGCAGTTCTGAGATAAGCGCTAACCATCCGCCTAACCAATGATGAGCGGACGTCCGTGAATTAAGTACAACAGATTATAATGGTAATCTCATCCGATCCATCCTCCTCCTGCTTACCAACAAGGAAGCGGACGAACAACCCCCATCCGTTGGCAATTTTATTAACCATTCCATGAGTGTTGCACTATTTACTAGTCAAGTTACTTAGTCGATTAAGGCGGTACTTTAGTTATGCTTGTCTATGATCGAGAAACTGCTCCAAGTCGTCCATATCCGCGGACACGGCTTTGAGAAAGTTTTACCGGCGGGTGCACCAATAGCAACACACGCTCGATCAACCTCGGAAAAACCAAATCAAAACCCAACGAGGCTTTCACGTTGAACAATCACAGATTCAGAAATATTTGAGGCCACCCTTGAGTCTACCATAGAAGTAAGCAAGCTCGAGACGGACTCAAGGTTTGCGACAATGGTACATGGCGGGAACCCGAAAACTCGGGGTGTCGATGCAGCGTAATCACTCCGCTTACCTAAGCGATGCAGTGTGCACCTCGCACAATTTAAATCTGAAAAATAGCATGGCATAAGTACGGATAGTAAATAAAACCTCAAACTAGTTTGTGGCCCCAAGAAATAAAGCGGACTAATCAAGCTACGGGGGTCCCATATACCTCCCGGATGTGGATAGCGCGATAGATCAAGGAACAGGAATCAAGTACTCGGGGTCTTACGGGACACAAGTGAGCAGGAAAAACCAAATAGCAGATGTTGCTCACCGGTGCCACTTTCTTTAGTTATCCCAGAACTACTCAGGTTAAGTTGTTTAGGTACCTCGTTATCCAACAGACACTCACATACCCTACACATGCTGTTCTACGACTCGCATGGCTCAAACAACTCCTATAGTAATGGCTCATAGGGTGGAGGAACAAGCTTGGTGGGGTTTGAAAGTAAAGGCTATGCATACTTGGGATTCAATTTAATGCATTCGCGACTCGATGATGCAAGAATAAGATAGAGGCAATAGGTACTGTATGTATGCAAGCATGTGGAAGTGCCTGCCTGGTAACTCTGTTGAAGCGAGGGACGGATCTGGGTAGTGCTCCTGGTTCTCTTGATATAACCCCTGCTCAGTGTCTATCCGAGAAAAACCAAACAAACAAGGCCAACATGAATATAGAGCACAAGCATATGAATAAGATGCGTCAAGCAAACAATCATGCCATGATGAATGATGCACAATTTACATGGCAAGTAAGGTAGCATGGCATGGTGAGGTGTGAAAGACAAATAATAACATTTTTAATGGGGTTTTGGAATCACATTTGTTGTCATAACAGTTGTTGTTCACTATATATTTATATGATGCATGCTGCAATTGAAGTTATGGATAGCATAAACAGAAAGGTCTCGTCGAGCTGAACATTTTAGACACATCATTTGCTAAATTTGGATTTAGGAAACAAAAGTTATGAATTATTTAAGTTATAGTGGCAATTAGTGTAATTTAAATAAACTTGGAGTTTTAATTGTGCAAAAGGCAATATGAATGGCATATTTGGAATCCTCTCATTTTGCTGATATCCAAACATATATTATTTGTCAAATTTGGATTTAGTATGGAAAAGTTATTTAAAATCTGAATTGGATTTGAATTTGAAATAATTTAAATTAGATTTGAATTTTAAATCAATCTCTGGGACGTTTATACCTAGCCCACTCCAGCCTGGTCGGACAGGTGGGGCAGGGTTCTCGACCCACATGCCAGTGTCTGGGAAGCAGAGGACCATGGGTTGGCGCTTGAAAACACGAGAGCCTTTTATAAAAGCCAAGCCGGCAGTGGGGTTTGGGGAGCGCGGGTTGGGAACAAAAGAACGCAGGGTTTTTCGCAAAAGCACCCCATGCTGTGGATCTTCTCTGACGAACTGAACCAGACGCAGCAGGAGAAAAGCGCGGGGCTCGATCCAGCGACATGGGCCGCGCCATGGCGGCGGCTACCACCGGGCTAGGCCGGTTTGATGACGGGGAAGGAGGCGGCTAGAAGACGCTCTCGCATGATCAGATGCAGTCTGGCTGGCGCCGGTACGCGGTGTGCTCGGCGAAACGTTCGTCGGCGTGAAGCGAGGCGGAACAGGCATGTATAGGGGTTCGAGGCTCACCGGTGCGTTGGCGGCAGTGGCGAGGCTCGGGTGCGGCGATCAGCGGCGAGGCGGCATGGCTAGGGTTTCCATGAGCGGCGGCGTGCAGGCTCTGGCGTCTCCTCCTTGCGTCTGGGTCAGGCGTTGGGCACGAGCCTCGAGGCTTCCTCGACACCCTACTCGCCCGCCTCCTGGATGTGTGTGTCTTTGGCGAGGTGGGCGTGGCGGCGAGAAGGAGTGGCGGTGGAGAAGGAGGCGGAGGAGGGCGAGGCAGGCCTGGGGTGGATCTCGGAGAGGCTAGGAGGGAAGGGGAGGATAAGAACGAGGCGAGGAGGTGGCGTGGGGAGGGTAGATGGTAGGGTGGCGTCGGTGTCACCTTCCCTTCACGTGCTCGGCTCGGTCGGGGCAAGGCGGGGCACTAGAGGAGCTGGCGGTGGCCTGGGGTGGGCAGTGAAGAGAGGGGCGGTGGGCAGAGAGAGAGAGGAAAGAATAGAGAGGAGAGGGTGGTTCGGCCTAGGTTAGATGAGGGTGGGGTAGCTAGGGCGGGAGGTGGGGTCCTCGGTGTGTGGGGGAAAAGGGAGTGGTAGGGTCTTGGGGTGGGGCTTGCATGGAAGAGAAGGAGAGATGGAGTAGGGCATGGGGTGGTCAAACTAGAAGCTAGAAAGGAGGAGGGTACTTAGGGTTTTAGCTAAGGAAGGTAGGGATTAGGGAGATGGTGGTTTAGTTGATCAAGCAAGCTTGGACAAGATCACACCAAACAAAACAAGGACAAGGAAGAGATATGGTGATGGGCTATCCTTATGCTTGCACATGCTCACATGTGTAGGCATAGAGATGGGGATTGAATCATGCATGTCCCATTCAAAGAACAAGCAAGATAAAAGAAAGGGTGGTTTAGGTGGTGCATGCCACATTAGCACATGTGTGCATGGAGCATGGGGTAGGGGTTTAGCTAAAGGGAGAAGAGAGGTAGATGAGATGGTGAAGCAACTACAAGCCCAAAACAAGAATTAAGCAAAGGAAAGATGATCCACTTAGAACTCAAGCAAAACCAAAACTAGAAGAGGTGGCACTTGCATGGCCCATGCAAGATAATTAATGCCACATTTATCCTTGTGAAAACAATAATATTAATATGGCATTATTCATATGCATTCCCAAAAGGTGGGCAAGGCCAAGCAAAAGAATAGGGGTGGAATCCAACCAACCAACATGAGCTAGAGATAACCCAAAGTAAAATGCCAAGCTCATATTAATTGGATGGTGGAATATAAGGTGGTGAAATCAAAAGGTGGTGGAGTCAATAAGAGATGCCCTCAACTCAACTTGGGCATATAACAATATATCAAGAGCCAAATACAATATCAAGAGGCAAATACAATTAATCCTGCCCATGAGATAAGAACCAAACAAGAAAGGGTTTTATATGATGCTCAGATGCAAGGTGACATGATGACATGAGCAAGATATGATGATGATGCAACAATTATATGTTGGAAGTGGCCCTTTTTATTATTATAACATGTAGCATTACAGGGTTAGACAAGGGATGCTACAACTCTCCCCACTAAACAGGAATCTACTTGAGATTCTAGGAAGAAGAAGAAGAAGATACAAAGAGAGAAGGATGGTTGGCACGGAGTTCATCTTCACGCTCCCATGTGGCTTCATCAACAGAATGGTGTGACCACTGCACCTTGCAAAACATGATGGACTTGTTGCGAGTCCTTCGTTCTGGTCTCAAGGATTTTGGTGGGGTGTTCCTGATAAGAGAGCTCTTCTTGGAGGTAGATTAGCTCATGCTCCACGGTATTGCCGGGGTCTTTGAAGCACTTCTTGAGCTTAGAGATGTAGGAAACATCATGGGCTTTGAGTTTTTAGGAGCTCGGTGCATAAGCAACTTCTCCTCTTCTACCACGTATCTTGAAAGGACCGATGTATCTAGGAGCCAACTTTCCTTTGATACCGAAGCGGTGTGTTCCTCTCATGGGAGTGACACGAAGGTAGACGAGATCACCAGGGGCATATACCATATCTGTGTGCTTCCTGTCATAGTTGCTCTTCTGACGACTTTGAGCAATCTTCAGGTTCTCCAGAATGATATGCACCTTCTCCTCCTTTGAGTTACAATGTCAGGGCCAAACCAGATTCTTTCTCCTGCACCTGACCAACCAATTGGAGTTCTGCACTTGCGACCATAGAGAGCCTCAAATGGTGCCATCTTCAGACTCTTCTGGAAGCTGTTGTTGTAGGAGAATTCAGCATATGGAAGGCATTCCTCCCACTTCATGCCAAACGAGATGACGCAAGCCCGAAGCATATCCTCCAGAATCTGATTGATTCTTTCCACTTGTCCTTGAGACTGAGGGTGGTAAGCAGTGCTGAAGTTCAACTTTGTTCCCAAAGCTTTTTGGAAACTCTCCCAGAACTTTGATGTGAAGATGCTTCCACGGTCTGAACTGATTTCAAGTGGAACCCCATACAAAGAGACAATCCTGTTGATATAGAGCTCAGCCAACTGAATTCCAGAAATTGTTTCTTTGACTGGGAAGAAATGAGCCACTTTAGAAAGCCTGTCGATGACAACAAAAATTGCATTGTTGCCCTTCGCGACCTTGGAAAGCCAGGATGAAGTCCATCTCAACTTTCTCCCATTTCCATTCGGAGGTTTCAATGGCTGTAGAAGACCAAATGGTTTCGATGGAGCCTTGACTCTGACAGACATCACATTCTCGAGACATACTTGGCACAATACCGCTTTCAACCTGTGCCACCAAGATTGTGTTTTCAAGTCCATGTACATCTTTGTGCTGCCAGGATGGATAGAAAGAACCGAATCATGTGCCTCCTTGAGAACTTGGTCTCTCAGACCCGGGTAGTTTGGAACAAACATCCGGTGTTCGAAGAAGAGCGTGCCTTGATCATCCACATGAAAGGACTCATACTTCGGAAGGTCAAGCTTAGCGATGAGCTTTTTGGTGTGCGGATCACCCAGCTGACGAGAGCGAATCTGTTCTTCCAAGAGAGGAGTAGCCAGAAGGTTCAGGAGATGTCCTTGTTCCACCATTTCCAGGTTCAGCTGACGGAATTCCTCGCACAAGAGAGGCTGCTGCTCTTCTACCATGAGGTTGTTGACATAAGCTTTACGGCTAAGCGCATCTGCCATGACATTTGCTTTGCCCGGGGTGTAGTTGATGGTCACATCAAAGTCATTGATTGCTTCGATCCATCTCCTCTGCCGCAGGTTGAGATCAGGCTGAGTGAAGATATACTTCAAACTCTTGTGGTCCGAGAAGATCTCACAACGGTTACCAAGCAAGTAGTGCCTCCATAGCTTCAAAGAAAGACAATCTTTGCTAGCTCGAGGTCATGTGTGGGATAGTTGATCTCATGCGTCTTCAACTGACGAGAGGCATAATCAACCACCTGTTTCTCTTGCATAAGGACCGCACCCAATCCTTGCAAAGAGGCGTCGCAGAATATCTGGAAAGGCTTAGATGTATCCGGAGGAACCAAGACTGGCGTGGAAGTGAGCTTCTCTTTGAGTGTCTCAAAACTTTCTTGACAAGCAGGAGTCCACAGGTACTTCTTGCCTTTCTTGAGGAGGTCGGTAAGAGGCTTTGCTATCTTCAAGAAGTTCTGCACAAAGCGACGGCAATAGCTAGCCAAGCCGAGAAAACTCCGCACTTCCTTGACATTAGCAGGAGGAAGCCATTCAACTATTGTCTTCACGGTTTCCGGGTTGACTGCAATGCCCTTGGCAGAGATAACATGACCCAAGTATGTTACTTCAGGCAGCCAAAACTCACACTTAGAGAACTTTGCATACAATCGGTTCTCACGAAGCTTGTTTAGGACACACCGCAGGTGTTCTTCATGCTCCTCCTTGGACTTGGAATAAACCAGAATATCATCCAGATATACCACGACAAACTTATCAAGGTACTCCATGAAAACGGAGTTCATCAGCCTCGAGAAGGTAGCAAAGCGTTGGTGAGACCGAAAGACATGACCGTGTACTCATACAGGCCATAGCGGTGGTGAAAGCTGTTTTGGGCACATCTTCTTTGCGAATTTTGATTTGGTGATAACCACTTCTCAAGTCCAGCTTAGAGAACACCACGCCTCACGCTAGGCGATCAAATAGATCATTTATCCGGGAGAGGATATTTGTTCTTGATGGTTTTGGCATTGAGAGCCCGGTAGTCAACACACACCCTATCGGTTCATCACGCTTCTTCACAAAGATTGTTGGGCTACCCCAAGAAGAAGTGCTATGTTGAATGAAACCCAACTTCTCTTGTTCATCAAGTTGTCGTTTGAGTTCACCAACTCGAAGGACCCATTTTGTATGGCCTCTTGGAGATAGGAGCCGCCTGTGTTCAAGCTCAATCACGAATTCAACCTCGCGATTCGGAGGCATACCGCAACTCTTCAGAAAGACATCCGGGAACTCGCAGAGACCGGGTACCTCCGAATAGCTTCCATAGCATCATCATTCGTGAGCCAAGGAATAGAGCTGACAGCAGGAGTCGACTTGGAGAAAAGACTAGATGGCCTTCGTGGATCTTGAGAGACACCGGCGTTCAAAGCACAATCAATCACAGCTGCATTTCTGTCAACCAATCCATGCCCAAGATGACATCAATGTCGAGTTGCGTAACAATCAAAGAAGCCAAGAAGGAAGAACCACCAATCTCAACTTGATTTCCATGACTGATTTTTGAAGCGCCATTGTTGCTCCGGAGAAAGAACCATTAACTTCTTTGGAAGAGGATCCGACGCTAACCCATTCTCACTTGCAAACTTTACAGAGACAAAAGAATGCGATGCACGAATCAAAGAGAACTCGCAGGACCGAGTTAACGGAAAGCATACCCATCACAACTCCAGTGCGAGCTCAACTTGAGAGGCGTTGACGTTAGCTTACACGAACAACCGCACTCGGGCTTGGTGTTGATGTTGAGAGCCCGAGGTGGTGCACGAATCAAGGAGAGCTTGTTGCAGATCTTGGCGGGGTGGAGGGAGAGCTTTGTTCTTCATTGGGCTTCAATTTGAGATGTCCAGATCTCCACACGTGAAGCGAGCACTAGCTAGACGTGGAGCAGAGTAGCAGGACTCCGCCAGCGCTCGAGTAGTGGTGGTTGTAGCCCCAGGAGCCGCAGGTGAAGTTTGGTGGCCTTGACGCCAAGCTTGGTGTCTTGGTGGAGCCGGAGCGACGGTGTTAGGAACCCGACACGCCGCTTAGAAGGAGCTGCCATAATCGCAGAGCTTGATGCATCCTGTTGTGTTTCTTGGACTCCTCAAACATTTGCGCTTGCCTCCTCTTGCAGTCTGTGTCTTTGTAGCTCGGGAAGGTTGCCGGTCTTGCATGCGTGATTGCATACTTGATCGACGATTGAGCCCTTGCTGAACCTTTTCGCTTCTTCTTGTCATCGACCTCATCACCACCATAGCGAGATAAGTTCATGAAGTTCCCGATGTAGGTGTTGACGTTATCATTTCCTCGCTCAAAGTTGAGGAAAGCCTCCTTCATCCTTTCCATCACAATCTCGAGAGAAACTGCTCCTTGAAAGCTGTAGTGAACCTCTCCCAAGTTGGCTGGAACCCGGCAGACTTGCCTTCAAGTAGTTTTCCCACCAAAGAGCCGCATCTCCCTTGAGAAGGTGAGTAGCACACTTGACCCACTCTGCTCGAACATCATCAGTCTCGAGCAACCTTGAGATCTCGCAGCCAATCATCCGGCCAAGAGGTCGGTCAGACACATCAAACTGGCGAGGGTTGAACTTGAGGAAGCTCTTGATGTCACCACGCTTGGGAGGTAGAGGAAGTGGAGCAAACTCATTTCTTCTGACGCTCTCCTCAAAGCGCTGCTGGTTCTCTTGCATGGCCGCCAAAGCATTTGCAATGTTCGACAATACGAGCCCAAGATCTGAGGTATGTCCTCCTCAGTCCGGCATGGGGGAGCCATCCTGTCATTGATATAAAACTCAAGTCAGTACTATAATGGAGAATGATAATAATCCAAAATAGTACCAAGATGGAATTAACTAAGATTAAAGGATACAATTTACTGAGATGATATTAAAATATCAACAAAGTTCATAGCACCTAAAAGATATTAAGCATATCGCACACGACTGAAAAGGAGTGTGGTACACAAATATATCCAAGAAAATTTTTCCACAAATTTCGGCATTACCATACCAATAGATGCGCAAAATTACTTAACGAATCAAGATTAGTGACTACCGATTCAATATACAAAAGCGAATGATAAAAGTAGTGGTATGGTCGCGACTCCATCCCGCACTCAAATCATTACTCCGCACATGAACAAGTGGAACACAAATCCTAACCCCTTCTTCTTACGACGAAACCTAAAGATTGGTAACTACGGAAACGAACACCCCAAACAAGATAGCGTCGGATACAAGAGGAAGATAGATTGCGTCGGTTTGCAAAAGCCTGTCGGTATGGAATGTACCAACAGTTGATAACCAAAGGCAGATAAGATAACAACTTGGATGCAACAGATAGACAAGGGATTACACACACACACACACACACACAACCTATGGTACTACGGAAACCCAGAACACGTGAATCCTAGTTTGAACTTTGAGAAGAGGATTGAAAACGTTGCACTTCCTTACCAGAAAAGGGTGGGTGGGAGGGTAAGAAGAAAAATGGAAGCAGTCCTACTCTCGCGTTTTTGTTTTTCCCTAATATACATAACTACCAAAATATTTGCTAGACTGACAACAACCGTTTGGCTGAAACCCTGAAGGTCGGGATGGCTCTGATACCAATTGTAACTACCTCGGTGAACTACGCTCCTAGATACAAGCCTGGATGAGTGGTAGTGGTTGAAATAGTACGGTGGGGCCCCAAAAGCCACTCACTGGTAGTCCTTTCAGACGTCCCAACCACTACCCTCTCAACGGGACTCAGACGGCGGGCGTGGTCGGCGAAGGGATCAACTACGTACACAAGTGGGTATGTACGCAAGCCACCATACAAGAGTACATCAGAGCCATACCATCTAGAAAGAAAGGAAATATAGCAACGCCATACGGCAAGATTCAAATGACCTAGATAAATCTATATTTTAGGATAACTCCTCATACAACACACATCAGAGTATCATGCGGAAGCGGCAAACAAAATCCGAGTACGGATAAGAAGCAAATCGGCATAAGATGCCATAGAATAAGCACATCCCAACTACAGGTCTCACGGATCCCCGTTCCCGGAATCTCTACACCGAACGATCGTTGCCCACATCTTCGGCTTCTTCCACCCAAAGATCCGCCCCGTGAAGGTACATCCATCCGAACCAAGAATTTATCGTGAGACCCTAAGGGTACTCAAAGAAGTCTTAATGCCTCTAAAGGGGACACAACCTGGGGTGACGAATTGCAGCAAAAGATAAACCCTAGCGCTTCTACAGATAGCGCTAACCATCCGCCTAACCAATGATAGAGCGGACGTCCGTGAATTAAGTACAAGTTTATAATGGTAATCTCATCCGATCCATCCTCCTCCTCGCTACCAACAAGGAAGCGGACGAACAACCCCCATCCGTGGCAATTTTATTAACCATTCCATGAGTGTTGCACTATTTACTAGTCAAGTTACTTAGTCGATTAAGGCGGTACTTTAGTTATGCTTGTCTATGATCGAAATCGTGCTCCAAGTCGTCCATATCCGCGACACGGCTTTGAAAGTTTTACCCGGGTGCACCAATAGCAACACACGCTCGATCAACCTCGGAAAAACCAAATCAAAACCCAACGAGGCTTTCACGATCGAACAATCACAGATTCGAAATATTTCAGGGGCCACCCTTGAGTCTACCCAAGTAAGCAAGCTCGAGACGGACTCAAGGTTTGCGACAATGGTCAGAAGCGATCGGGAACCCGAAAACTCGGGTGTCGATAGCGTAATCACTCCGCTTACCTAAATAAAGACAAAGGTGCACCTCGCAAAATTTAAATACGTAAAAAATAGCATGGCATAAGTACAGATAGTAAATAAAACCTCAAACTAGTTTGTGGCCCCAAGAAATAAGACGGAATCAAGATCGCCTGTGGGGGTCCCATATACCTCCCGGATGTGGATAGCGCGATAAATCAAGGAACAGGAATCAAGTACTCGGGGTCTTACGGGACACAAGTGAGCAGGAAAAACCAAATAGCAGATGTTGCTCACCGGTGCCACTTTCTTTAGTTATCCCAGAACTACTCAGGTTAAGTTGTTTAGGTACCTCATTATCCAACAGACACTCACATACCCTACACATGCTGTTCTACGACTCGTATGGCTCAAACAACTCCTATAGTAATGGCTCATAGGGTGGAGGAACAAGCTTGGTGGGGTTTGAAAGTAAAGGCTATGCATACTTGGGATTCAATTTAATGCATTCGCGACTCGATGATGCAAGAATAAGATAGAGGCAATAGGTACTGTATGTATGCAAGCATGTGGAAGTGCCTGCCTGGTAACTCTGTTGAAGCGAGGGACGGATCTGGGTAGTTCTCCTGGTTCTCTTGATATAACCCCTGCTCAGTGTCTATCCGAGAAAAACCAAACAAACAAGGCCAACATGAATATAGAGCACAAGCATATGAATAAGATGCGTCAAGCAAACAATCATGCCATGATGAATGATGCACAATTTACATGGCAAGTAAGGTAGCATGGCATGGTGAGGTGTGAAAGACAAATAATAACATTTTTAATGGGGTTTTGGAGTCACATTTGTTGCCATAACAGTTGTTGTTCACTATATATTTATATGATGCATGCTGCAATTGAAGTTATGGATAGCATAAACAGAAAGGTCTTGTCGAGCTGAACATTTTAGACACATCATTTGCTAAATTTGGATTTAGGAAACAAAAGTTATGAATTATTTAAGTTATAGTGGCAATTAGTGTAATTTAAATAAACTTGGAGTTTTAATTGTGCAAAAGGCAATATGAATGGCATATTTGGAATCCTCTCATTTTGCTGATATCCAAACATATATTATTTGTCAAATTTGGATTTAGTATGGAAAAGTTATTTAAAATCTGAATTGGATTTGAATTTGAAATAATTTAAATTAGATTTGAATTTTAAATCAATCTCTGGGACGTTTTATACCTAGCCCACTCTAGCCTGGGTCGCAGACAGGTGGGGCCAGGGGTTCTCTGACCCACACGCCAGTGTCTGGGAAACAGAGGGACCGCGGGTTGAGCGCCAGAAAACACGAGAGCCTTTTTATAAAAGAGCCAAGCCGCTGACAGGTGGGGTTTGGGGAGCGCGGGTTGGGAACAAAAGAACGCAGGGGGTTTTTCGCAAAACGACCCACTGGTACTGTGGATCTTCTCTGCTGACGAACTGAACCAGCACGCGATGAGGAAAAAGCGCGGGCTCGATCCATGATCGACGCCAGCCAGGCGGCTACCACTGGGCTAGGCTTCGGTTTGATGACAGGAAGGAGGCGGCTAGAAGACGCTCGCTGCAGAATCTGATCTGGCAGTGGCTCGCCGGTGCACGCGGTGTGCTCGGCGAAACGTTCGTCGGCGGCAGGAAGCGAGGCGGGAACAGAGCATGTCTAGGGGGTTCAGGGGCTCACCGCGGTGGCGTTGGCGACGGTGGCGAGGCTCGGGGTGCAGGCGATCAACGGCGAGGCTGACGCCGGGCGAAGCTAGGGTTTCCGGCGGAGCGGCGACGTGCAGGGCTGCTGGGGGCGTCTCCTCCTTGCGTCTGGGTCCAGGGCGTTGCAGACGAGCCTCCGAGGCTTCCTCGACACCCTCTACTCCGCGCCCGCCTCCTGGATGTGTGTGTGCTGGCGAGGTGGACGACGTGGCCGGCGAGAAGGAGCTGAGCGGTGGAGAAGGAGGCCAGAGGAGGGGAGCGAGGCAGGCCTCTGGGGTGGATCTCGGAGAGGCTAGGAGGGGAAGGGGGAGGATAAGAACGAGGCGAGGAGGTGGCGTGGGGGAGGGGTAGATGGTAGGGTGGCGTCGGTGTCACCCTTCCCCTTCACGTGCTCGGCTCAGCTGAGGCAAGCGGGGCACTAGAGGGAGCTGGCAGGTGGCCCTGGGTCGTGGGCAGGTAGGGTAAGAGAGGGGGGGCCGGTAGGCAGAGAGAGGGGAGAGAGGAAAGAATAGAGAGGGAGAGGGGTGGTTCGGCCTAGGTTAGATGAGGGGTGGGGTAGCTAGGGCAGGGAGGTGGGGTCCTCAGGTCGTGTGGGGGAAAAGGGGAGCTGGTAGGGTGCTGGGGTGGGGCTTGCATGGAAGAGAGAAGGGGAGAGATGGAGTAGGGCATGGGGTGGTCAAACTAGAAGCTAGAAAGGAGGAGGGGTACTTAGGGTTTTAGCTAAGGGAAGGTAGGGATTAGGGAGATGGTGGTTTAGTTGATCAAGCAAGCTTGGACAAGATCACACCAAACAAAACAAGGACAAGGAAGAGATATGGTGATGGGCTATCCTTATGCTTGCACATGCTCACATGTGTAGGCATAGAGATGGGGATTGAATCATGCATGTCCCATTCAAAGAACAAGCAAGATAAAAGAGAAAGGGTGGTTTAGGTGGTGCATGCCACATTAGCACATGTGTGTGCATGGAGCATGGGGTAGGGGTTTAGCTAAAAGGGGAGAAGAGAGGTAGATGAGATGGTGAAGCAACTACAAGCCCAAAACAAGAATTAAGCAAAGGAAAGATGATCCACTTAGAACTCAAGCAAAAACCAAAACTAGAAGAGGTGGCACTTGCATGGCCCATGCAAGATAATTAATGCCACATTTATCCTTGTGAAAACAATAATATTAATATGGCATTATTCATATGCATTCCCAAAAGGTGGGCAAGGCCAAGCAAAAGAATAGGGGTGGAATCCAACCAACCAACATGAGCTAGAGATAACCCAAAGTAAAATGCCAAGCTCATATTAATTGGATGGTGGAATATAAGGTGGTGAAAGAAAAAGGTGGTGGAGTCAATAAGAGAGATGCCCTCAACTCAACTTGGGCATATAACAATATATCAAGAGCCAAAATACAATATCAAGAGGCAAATACAATTAATCATGCTCATGAGATAAGAACCAAACAAGAAAGGGTTTTATATGATGCTCAGATGCAAGGTGACATGATGACATGAGCAAGATATGATGATGATGCAACAATTATATGTTGGAAGTGGCCCTTTTTATTATTATAACATGTAGCATGACAGGGGTTAGACAACTGGGATGCTACAACTCTCCCCCACTAAACAGGAATCTCGCCCCGAGATTCTAGGAAGAAGAAGAAGAAGATACAAAGAGAGAAGGATGGTTGGCACGGAGTTCATCTTCACGCTCCCATGTGGCTTCATCAACAGAATGGTGTGACCACTGCACCTTGCAAAACATGATGGACTTGTTGCGAGTCCTTCGTTCTGCGGTCTCAAGGATTTTGGTGGGGTGTTCTTGATAAGAGAGATCTTCTTGGAGGTCGATTAGCTCATGATCCACGGTCTTGCCGGGGTCTTTGAAGCACTTCTTGAGCTGAGAGATGTGGAAAACATCATGGACTTTGAGTTTTTCCGGGAGCTCCAGTGCATAAGCAACTTCTCCTCTTCTACCACGTATCTTGAAAGGACCGATGTATCTAGGAGCCAACTTTCCTTTGATACCGAAGCGGTGTGTTCCTCTCATGGGAGTGACACGAAGGTAGACGAGATCACCAGGGGCATATACCATATCTGTGTGCTTCCTGTCATAGTTGCTCTTCTGACGACTTTGAGCAATCTTCAGGTTCTCCAGAATGATATGCACCTTCTCCTCTGCCTGAGTTACAATGTCAGGGCCAAACCAGATTCTTTCTCCTGCACCTGACCAACCAATTGGAGTTCTGCACTTGCGACCATAGAGAGCCTCAAATGGTGCCATCTTCAGACTCTTCTGGAAGCTGTTGTTGTAGGAGAATTCAGCATATGGAAGGCATTCCTCCCACTTCATGCCAAACGAGATGACGCAAGCCCGAAGCATATCCTCCAGAATCTGATTGATTCTTTCCACTTGTCCTTGAGACTGAGGGTGGTAAGCGCTTTGAAGTTCAACTTTGTTCCCAAAGCTTTTGGAAACTCTCCTAACTTTGATGTGAAGATGCTTCCACAGTCGAACTGATTTCAAGTGGAACCCCATACAAAGAGACAATCCTGTTGATATAGAGCTCACCAATCGAATTCGAAATTGTTTCTTTGATCGGGAAGAAATGAGCCACTTTAGAAAGCACTGTCGATGACAACAAAAAATTGCATTGTTGCTTCTGCGACCTTGGAAAGCCAGTGATGAAGTCCATCTCAACTTTCTCCCATTTCCATTCCGGAGGTTTCAATGGCTGTAGAAGACCAAATGGTTTCGATGGACAGCCTTGACTGCGATGACATCACATTCTCGAGACATACTTGGCACAATACCGTTTCAACCTGTGCCACCACATTGTGTTTTCAAGTCCATGTACATCTTTGTCTGCCGGGATGGATAGAAAGAACCGAATCATGTGCCTCCTTGAGAACTTGGTCTCTCAGACCCGGGTAGTTTGGAACAAACATCCGGTGTTCGAAGAAGAGCGTGCCTTGATCATCCACATGAAAGGACTCATACTTCGGAAGGTCAAGCTTAGCGATGAGCTTTTTGGTGTCGGATCACCCGGTGACGAGCGAATCTGTTCTTCCAAGAGAGGAGTAGCCAGAAGGTTCAGGAGATGTCCTTGTTCCACCATTTCCAGGTTCAGCTGACGGAATTCCTCGCACAAGAGAGGCTGCTGCTCTTCTACCATGAGGTTGTTGACATAAGCTTTACGGCTAAGCGCATCTGCCATGACATTTGCTTTGCCCGGGGTGTAGTTGATGGTCACATCAAAGTCATTGATTGCTTCGATCCATCTCCTCTGCCGCAGGTTGAGATCAGGCTGAGTGAAGATATACTTCAAACTCTTGTGGTCCGAGAAGATCTCACAACGGTTACCAAGCAAGTAGTGCCTCCATAGCTTCAGCGCAAAGACAACTGCTGCTAGCTCGAGGTCATGTGTGGGATAGTTGATCTCATGCGTCTTCAACTGACGAGAGTCATAATCAACCACCTGTTTCTCTTGCATAAGGACCGCACCCAATCCTTGCAAAGAGGCGTCGCAGAATATCTGGAAAGGCTTAGATGTATCCGGAGGAACCAAGACTGGCGTGGAAGTGAGCTTCTCTTTGAGTGTCTCAAAACTTTCTTGACAAGCGGAGTCCACGGTACTTCTTGCCTTTCTTGAGGAGGTCGGTAAGAGGCTTTGCTATCTTCAAGAAGTTACGCACAAAGCGACGCAATAGCTAGCCAAGCCGAGAAAACTCCGCACTTCCTTGACATTAGCAGGAGGAAGCCATTCAACTATTGTCTTCACGGTTTCCGGGTTGACTGCAATGCCCTTGGCAGAGATAACATGACCCAAGTATGTTACTTCAGGCAGCCAAAACTCACACTTAGAGAACTTTGCATACAATCGGTTCTCACGAAGCTTGTTCAGGACACACCGCAGGTGTTCTTCATGCTCCTCCTTGGACTTGGAATAAACCAGAATATCATCCAGATATACCACGACAAACTTATCAAGGTACTCCATGAAAACGGAGTTCATCAGCCTCGAGAAGGTAGCAGGTGCGTTGGTGAGACCGAAAGACATGACCGTGTACTCATACAGGCCATAGCGGGTGGTGAAAGCTGTTTTGGGCACATCTTCTTTGCGAATTTTGATTTGGTGATAACCACTTCTCAAGTCCAGCTTAGAGAACACCACAGCTCCTGCTAGCTGATCAAATAGATCATTTATCCGAGGGAGAGGATATTTGTTCTTGATGGTTTTGGCATTGAGAGCCCGGTAGTCAACACACAGCCTATCGGTTCTGTCACGCTTCTTCACAAAGATTGTTGGGCTACCCCAAGAAGAAGTGCTATGTTGAATGAAACCCAACTTCTCTTGTTCATCAAGTTGTCGTTTGAGTTCAGCCAACTCAGAAGGACCCATTTTGTATGGCCTCTTGGAGATAGGAGCCGTTCCAGGTTCAAGCTCAATCACGAATTCAACCTCGCGATTCGGAGGCATACCTGGCAACTCTTCAGGAAAGACATCTGGGAACTCGCAGACCACTGGTACCCTCTGAATAGCTTCCATAGCATCATCATTCAGAGCAGCCAAGGAATAGAGCTGGACAGCAGGAGTCAGACTTGGAGAAAAGACTAGATGGCCTTCAGGGATCTTCAGAGACACTGAGCGTTCAGCACAATCAATCACAGCTGCATTTGCTGTCAACCAATCCATGCCCAAGATGACATCAATGTCAGAGTTGCCCAGAACAATCAAAGAAGCCAAGAAGGAAGAACCACCAATCTCAACTTGATTTCCATGACTGATTTTTGAAGCTGCCATTGTTGCTCCAGGAGAAAGAACCATTAACTTCTTTGGAAGAGGATCTGACGCTAACCCATTCTCACTTGCAAACTTTACAGAGACAAAAGAATGCGATGCACCAGAATCAAAGAGAACTCGTGCAGGGACTGAGTTAACGGAAAGCATACCCATCACAACTCCAGGTGCGAGCTCAACTTGAGAGGCGTTGACGCAGTTGGCACGAACAACCGCAGACTCGGGCTTGGTGTTGATGTTGAGAGCCCGAGGCGGTGGTGCACGAACTGAAGGAGAGCTTGTTGCAGATCTTGGCGGGGGTGGAGGGAGAGCTTTGTTCTTCATTGGACAGTTCCAGCTGAGATGTCCAGGATCTCCACACGTGAAGCAGGCACTAGCTGGACGTGGAGCAGAGTAGCCAGGGACTCCGCCAGGCGCTCCAGGGTAGTGGTGGTTGTAGCCCCTGGGAGCCGCAGTGGTGAAGTTTGGTGGCCTTGACGCGAAGCTTGCAGGTCTTGGTGGAGCCGGAAGCGACGGTGGGGTGTTAGGAACCCAGACACGCCGCTTAGAAGGAGCTGCCATAACTGCAGAGCTTGATGCATCCCTGTTGTGTTTCTTGGACTCCTCAAACATTTGCCTGCTTGCCTCCTCTTGCAGTGCTGTGTGCTGTAGCTCCAGGAAGGTTGCCGGTCTTGCATGCGTGATTGCATACTTGATCGACGCATTGAGCCCTTGCCTGAACCTTTTCTGCTTCTTCTTGTCATCGATACCTCATCACCACCATAGCGAGATAAGTTCATGAAGTTCTGATGTAGGTGTTGACGTTATCATTTCTCGCTTGAGTTGAGGAAAGCCTCCTTCATCCTTTCCATCACAATCTCCGAGAGAAACTGCTCCTTGAAAGCTGTGAACCTCTCCCAAGTTGGTCGGAACCAGGTGCAACTTGCCTTCAAGTAGTTTTCCCACCAAAGAGCCGCATCTCCCTTGAGAAGGTGAGTAGCACACTTGACCCACTCCTGCGGAACATCGCAGCCTCGAGCAACCTTGAGATCTCGCACCAATCATCCACGCCAAGAGGTCGGTCGACACATCAAACGACGAGGGTTGAACTTGAGGAAGCTCTTGATGTCACCACGCTTGGGAGGTGGAGGAAGTGGAGCAAACTCATTTCTTCCGACGCCTCTCAAAGCGCCTGGTTCTCTTGCATGGCCAAAGCATTTGCAATGTTCGACATTGAGCCCGATTCGGAGGTATGTCCTCCTCCCGGGTGGGGAGCCATCCTGTCATTGATATAAAACTCAAGTCAAGACTATAATGGAGAATGATAATAATCCAAAATAGTACCAAGATGGAATTAACTAAGATTAAAGGATACAATTCTTTGAGATGATATTAAAATATCAACAAAGTTCATAGCACCTAAAAGATATTAAGCATATCGCACACGATCGAAAAGGAGTGTGGTACACAATATATCCAAGAAAAATTTTCCACAAATTTCGCATTACCATACCAATAGATCATAAAATTACTTAACGAATCAAGATTAGTGACTACCGATTCAATATACAAAAGCGAATGATAAAAGTAGTGGTATGGTCGCGACTCCATCCCGCACTCAAATCATTACTCCGCACATGAACAAGTGGAACACAAATCCTAACCCCTTCTTCTTACGACGAAACCTAAAGATTGGTAACTACGGAAACGAACACCCCAAACAAGATAGCGTCGGATACAAGAGGAAGATAGATTGCGTCGGTTTGCAAAAGCCTGTCGGTATGGAATGTACCAACAGTTGATAACCAAAGGCAGATAAGATAACAACTTGGATGCAACAGATAGACAAGGGATTACACACACACACACACACACACACACACAACCTATGGTACTACGGAAACCCAGAACACGTGAATCCTAGTTTGAACTTTGAGAAGAGGATTGAAAACGTTGCACTTCCTTACCAGAAAAGGGTGGGTGGAGGGTAAGAAGAAAAGTGGAAGCAGTCCTACTCTCGCGTTTTGTTTTTCCCTAATATACATAACTACCAAAATATTTGCTAGACTGACAACGACCGTTTGGCTGAAACCCTGAAGGTCGGGATGGCTCTGATACCAATTGTAACTACCTCGGTGAACTACGCTCCTAGATACAAGCCTGGATGAGTGGTAGTGGTTGAAATAGTACTGGGGCCCCAAAAGCCACTCACCGGTAGTCCTTTCAGACGTCCCAACCACTACCCTCTCAACGGGACTGCAGACGGGCGTGGTCGGCAGCGAAGGATCAACTACGTGCACAAGTGGGTATGTACGCCACCATACAAGAGTACATCGAGCCATACCATCTAGAAAGAAAGGAAATATAGCAACGCCATACGGCAAGATTCAAATGACCTAGATAAATCTATATTTTAGGATAACTCCTCATACAACACACATCGAGTATCATGAAGCGGCAAACAAAATCCGAGTACGGATAAGAAGCAAATCGGCATAAGATGCCATAGAATAAGCACATCCCAACTACAGGTCTCACGGATCCCGTTCCGGAATCTCTACAACGATCGTTGCCCACATCTTGGCTTCTTCCACCCAAGATCCGTCCCGTGAAGGTACATGTCCATCTGAACCAAGAATTTATCGTGTGAGACCCTAAGGGTAGTCAAGAAGTCTTAATGCCTCTAAAGGGGACACAACACAGGGTGACGAATTGCAAAAGATAAACCCTAGCAGTTCTACAGATAGCGCTAACCATCCGCCTAACCAATGATAGACGTTCGTGAATTAAGTACAATGATTATAATGGTAATCTCATCCGATCCATCCTCCTCCTCGCTACCAACAAGGAAGCGGACGAACAACCCCCATCCGTGGCAATTTTATTAACCATTCCATGAGTGTTGCACTATTTACTAGTCAAGTTACTTAGTCGATTAAGGCGGTACTTTAGTTATGCTTGTCTATGATCGAGAAACGTGCTCCAAGTCGTCCATATCCATGACACGGCTTTCGAAAGTTTTACCCGCCGGGGTGCACCAATAGCAACACACGCTCGATCAACCTCGAAAACCAAATCAAAACCCAACGAGGCTTTCACGGTTGAACAATCACAGATTGAGAATATTTCAGGGGCCACCCTTGAGTCTACCCAACAAGTAAGCAAGCTCCGAGACGGACTCAAGGTTTGCGACAATGGCTGTAAGCGACTGGGAACCCGAAAACTCGGGGTGTCGATACCGCGTAATCACTCCGCTTACCTAAACAGTACAGTGTGCACCTCGCAAAATTTAAATACAGAAAAATAGCATGGCATAAGTACAGGATAGTAAATAAAACCTCAAACTAGTTTGTGGCCCCAAGAAATAAGACGGAATCAAGCTCGCCTGTGGGGGGTCCCATATACCTCCGGATGTGGATAGCGCGATAAATCAAGGAACAGGAATCAAGTACTCGGGGTCTTACGGACACAAGTGAGCAGGAAAACCAAATAGCAGATGTTGCTCACCGTGCCACTTTCTTTAGTTATCCCGAACTACTCGGGTTAAGTTGTTTAGGTACCTCGTTATCCAAGACACTCACATACCCTACACATTCTGTTCTACGACTCGCATGGCTCAAACAACTCCTATAGTAATGGCTCATAGGGTGGAGGAACAAGCTTGGTGGGGTTTGAAAGTAAAGGCTATGCATACTTGGGATTCAATTTAATGCATTCGACTCGATGATGCAAGAATAAGATAGAGGCAATAGGTCTTGTATGTATGCAAGCATGTGGAAGTGCCCTGGTAACTCTGTTGAAGCGAGGGACGGATCTGGTAGTGCTCACGGTTCTCTTGATATAACCCCGCAAAGGTCTATCCGAGAAAACCAAACAAACAAGGCCAACATGAATATAGAGCACAAGCATATGAATAAGATGCGTCAAAACAATCATGCCATGATGAATGATGCACAATTTACATGGCAAGTAAGGTAGCATGGCATGGTGAGGTGTGAAAGACAAATAATAACATTTTTAATGGGGTTTTGGAATCACATTTGTTGCCATAACAGTTGTTGTTCACTATATATTTATATGATGCATGCTGCAATTGAAGTTATGGATAGCATAAACAGAAAGGTCTCGTCGAGCTGAACATTTTAGACACATCATTTGCTAAATTTGGATTTAGGAAACAAAAGTTATGAATTATTTAAGTTATAGTGGCAATTAGTGTAATTTAAATAAACTTGGAGTTTTAATTGTGCAAAAGGCAATATGAATGGCATATTTGGAATCCTCTCATTTTGCTGATATCCAAACATATATTATTTGTCAAATTTGGATTTAGTATGGAAAAGTTATTTAAAATCTGAATTGGATTTGAATTTGAAATAATTTAAATTAGATTTGAATTTTAAATCAATCTCTGGGACGTTTTATACCTAGCCCACTCCAGCCTGGGTCGCAGACAGGTGGGGCCAGGGGTTCTCTGACCCACACGCCAGTGTCTGGGAAACAGAGGGACCGCGGGTTGAGCGCCAGAAAACACGAGAGCCTTTTTATAAAAGAGCCAAGCCGCTGACAGGTGGGGTTTGGGGAGCGCGGGTTGGGAACAAAAGAACGCAGGGGGTTTTTCGCAAAACGACCCACTGGTACTGTGGATCTTCTCTGCTGACGAACTGAACCAGCACGCGCGACAGAGGAAAAACGGGGGGCGCGCCGGGCTCGATCCCGCGACCGCGGACGCGCCAGCGGGGGCGGCTACCACTGGGCTAGGCTTCGGTTTGATGACAGGAAGGAGGGAGGCGGCTAGAAGACGCTCTCGCGCGCAGATGCGGTCTGGCAGGTGCGCGCTCGCCGGTGCACGCGGTGTGCTCGGCGAAACGTTCGTCGGCGGCAGGAAGCGAGGCGGGAACAGAGCATGTCTAGGGGGTTCAGGGGCTCACCGCGGTGGCGTTGGCGACGGTGGCGAGGCTCGGGGTGCAGGCGATCAACGGCGAGGCTGACGCCGGGCGAAGCTAGGGTTTCCGGCGGAGCGGCGACGTGCAGGGCTGCTGGGGGCGTCTCCTCCTTGCGTCTGGGTCCAGGGCGTTGCAGACGAGCCTCCGAGGCTTCCTCGACACCCTCTACTCCGCGCCCGCCTCCTGGATGTGTGTGTGCTGGCGAGGTGGACGACGTGGCCGGCGAGAAGGAGCTGAGCGGTGGAGAAGGAGGCCAGAGGAGGGGAGCGAGGCAGGCCTCTGGGGTGGATCTCGGAGAGGCTAGGAGGGGAAGGGGGAGGATAAGAACGAGGCGAGGAGGTGGCGTGGGGGAGGGGTAGATGGTAGGGTGGCGTCGGTGTCACCCTTCCCCTTCACGTGCTCGGCTCGGTCAGGCCAGGGCAAGGCAGGGCACTAGAGGGAGCTGGCAGGTGGCCCTGGGTCGTGGGCAGGTAGGGTAAGAGAGGGGGGCCGGTAGGCAGAGAGAGGGGAGAGAGGAAAGAATAGAGAGGGAGAGGGGTGGTTCGGCCTAGGTTAGATGAGGGGTGGGGTAGCTAGGGCAGGGAGGTGGGGTCCTCAGGTCGTGTGGGGGAAAAGGGGAGCTGGTAGGGTGCTGGGGTGGGGCTTGCATGGAAGAGAGAAGGGGAGAGATGGAGTAGGGCATGGGGTGGTCAAACTAGAAGCTAGAAAGGAGGAGGGGTACTTAGGGTTTTAGCTAAGGGAAGGTAGGGATTAGGGAGATGGTGGTTTAGTTGATCAAGCAAGCTTGGACAAGATCACACCAAACAAAACAAGGACAAGGAAGAGATATGGTGATGGGCTATCCTTATGCTTGCACATGCTCACATGTGTAGGCATAGAGATGGGGATTGAATCATGCATGTCCCATTCAAAGAACAAGCAAGATAAAAGAGAAAGGGTGGTTTAGGTGGTGCATGCCACATTAGCACATGTGTGTGCATGGAGCATGGGGTAGGGGTTTAGCTAAAAGGGGAGAAGAGAGGTAGATGAGATGGTGAAGCAACTACAAGCCCAAAACAAGAATTAAGCAAAGGAAAGATGATCCACTTAGAACTCAAGCAAAAACCAAAACTAGAAGAGGTGGCACTTGCATGGCCCATGCAAGATAATTAATGCCACATTTATCCTTGTGAAAACAATAATATTAATATGGCATTATTCATATGCATTCCCAAAAGGTGGGCAAGGCCAAGCAAAAGAATAGGGGTGGAATCCAACCAACCAACATGAGCTAGAGATAACCCAAAGTAAAATGCCAAGCTCATATTAATTGGATGGTGGAATATAAGGTGGTGAAAGAAAAAGGTGGTGGAGTCAATAAGAGAGATGCCCTCAACTCAACTTGGGCATATAACAATATATCAAGAGCCAAAATACAATATCAAGAGGCAAATACAATTAATCATGCTCATGAGATAAGAACCAAACAAGAAAGGGTTTTATATGATGCTCAGATGCAAGGTGACATGATGACATGAGCAAGATATGATGATGATGCAACAATTATATGTTGGAAGTGGCCCTTTTTATTATTATAACATGTAGCATTACAGGGGTTAGACAACTGGGATGCTACACCTGAGCAAGCAGCTAGTGATGGGTAAGGATGAAGATGACGAAGCCGAGATCGCCGAGGTGGATCGTGTCCGTGCTGACGCCCTCCACGCCTTCGAGGCATTTCTTCAGTAGCTCGTATGTGTAAACTGGCATCTGTTTGTAACGTGTGTGAACCTCTAGAGTCGATGACCGTGCATCGGCTATATTTTTTCTTTTTGTTCGGCCGATTTCATGTATCGTCCTCCACATTTTACTGTCCATCATCCCACATTCTTGGGAAATATTTCTTGAGATGTTGGCCGTTGACCGCCACTGGGAACTTTACGCCGTCCGCTTTCGAGCATGTATGCTTTCCTCTTAAAACTTGATCGACCTGCGGCCCGTGCCAATTTGGAGACCATTTACCATATGTTGCATCCTTAGTCCCCAATGGCAACACAGCTTCCCATACTAGATCACCAACGTGGAACTCCTTTTGCCTCACTTTCTTGTTATATGCACGAGCTACCTTGGCCTTGTTCTCTTTGATTTTCTCCAGTGACCATAGCTCGAGCTCGGTTAAATCCTCCACACTGTCACTCATCGTGCTGCGTATTCTTGGTTGTTAGATCGTCACGAAAAGTGACGCGTCTCGATCCACCGTAATTTCCCGGTAGTACGGCTTCTTGTCCATATACTAGATGGTATGGCGAGGTTTTTATTGCTCCATGGCATGACATGCGATAAGCCCATAACGCCTCGACAAAACCTCGTGCCAACGCCTAGGGTGCTCATCGACTTTTCTCTTGATCGGTTTGATGAGGCTCGTTGGATGCTTGACTTGCCCATTTGCTTGAGCATAGTATGGAGATGATCTAATCGACTTGATCCCGTGTCCTCACAGAACTTTCTAAACTCGTGAGAAATGAAGACCGAACCTCCATCGGTCGTGATAGTTTGGGGAATCCGAATCTATGGATGACATGTTCTTTCACAAAATTGATAACATCCTTGAGTTCTTGACTTCATCGGGACAGCCTCCACCCATTTAGTGAAGTAGTCGGTGATGGCCAAAATCCACATGTGGCCTTTGCTTGATGGAGGATTGATTTTGCCGATCATGTCCATGCCCCAACCTCGAATGGCCAAGGCTTGATGATGGGGTTCATTCTTCGACGGGTACCATCTGAATTTTCCCAAATTTCTGGCATGCTTGACACCCTTTGTAGTACTTGAAACAGTCCTCAAGCATGGTGGGCCAATAAAACCACGATCGCTCGATCAACCATTTCATCTTATGAGCTGATTGGTGAGTTCCACAGCGCCTTCGTACCTCGTGTAGGAGCCGATTGCCTCGGCTGTCCCCGAGCATTTGAGCAATAGCCCTTCGAGTCCTCAGAAACATGTCATCCCCAATAAGCACGCATTTCATGGCCTTGTATCTTATCCGTTTAGGTGCCCCAGCCGAATCCTTCAAGTAATTGAAGATATCGGCTCTCGATCGTCTGCTTCAGTGAACTGCACGAACATCAGCTCATGCAACGCCCCTTGTAGCCCAAGCCATCTGCGCAATATCGTCGCCTCGGTATTCTGCGATCGTGGGATCCAAGTGAAGTTTATGTACCGAATGCGCCATCACTCGCGCAAGGCAGCCATAATGGGAAGAGGGACTCGCTCGCACTTGTAGTCCTCCGTGAGGGGAAATCACCAACTTGAGTCCCAAAATTTCCATACGCTCCAGCTCGATGAGCAACTCCATTCCTGCGTATCGCCTCATACTCCGACGTTGTTGGTGCGAGGCGATAACCTGATGGAGAAATAGAATGTTGCCCCGGGCGTACGAGTAGCATGCCGATGCGCTCCCATTGTCACAAACCGATCCATCAAAAACATAGCCCACGCCGGATCTGCAAGGTCTTTGCTATATTAGTGTTGATCCTTCGGTGATAAGATCGCTAACGCTTGTCCCTTAATCGCTTTCGCGGGTTGATACCGGATGTCAAACTCCGATAATGCAAACATCCATTTGCCCGATCGGCCTTTCAACATAGGAGCCGACAAAGATGTGCTTTATGACGTCGACTTGCATATGATGACAATCTCTGCGATAGCAAAATATGGCGCAACTTTGTGCGGTGAAAACAAGCAGAGGCACAACTTATCGATATCGTGGTACCTTGTCTCGGCCCAAAGATCCTTCTGCTTATGTAAAAGACGACTCGCTCCAGCCCATCATAAACTTGCACCACCACCGAGGCGATGGACGTGTCAGCTACTGACAAGTAAATGTAGAACGGCCTGTCAGGCTGCGCTGGAACTAACACTGGCGGCTTTGTCAGATATTCTTTGATCTCGTCGAAGGCTCGTTGTTGTTCTGCCCCCCAGCGGAATTCCTCGTCAGATTTGATTTTTACTAGTCCCATGAACGGCTCTATCCTTCCTGACAGATTAGAGATGAATCTTCTGACGAAGTTGATCTTGCCAATGAGGGACTGTAGTTCTTTCTTCGTGGTGGGTGGCTTCATTGTTCGCACTGCCTCCTGACTTTTCAGGCCGATTTCAATTCCGCGTTCATGGACCAAAAAACCCAAGAACTGACCGGCCACCTCAAGGCACACTTCTTTGGATTCATCCGTAGCCGAATTTTCTTGTTCGGTCCAGACGCTGCAGATCGTCCGGTGTCCGTCTTGCTGAAGCAGACTTGACCACCACGCCGTCGATGTAAATCTCCACCGCTTGCCGATCGATCATGGAAAATATAATTCATGGCCCTTTGCACGTGCGCCGCATTTTCAGTCAAACGTCATGACTACATATTCAAATAACCCCACAGGACTCGAATGCGGTCTTGTGTATGTCTTACGGAGCCATAAAGATATGGTTGTAACCGGCATTGCCGTCCATGAAGCTCAAAATCTTATGACCATTGCTGCATTGATTAATGTTTACGCCACCGCATCGGATACTCATCCTTTGGGGTAGCTGTGAGATCCCGAAAATCTATGGCCACACGCCAACGGCCATCCTTCTTCTCTACAGTACGATACTAGAAATCCACTCAAAGATACCGCATGGCCCGATCAACTTGGTCATCAACATTTTCTCGACCTCCTTCTTGACTTCTTCCGAATTCGCCTTCATCCGTCGTGCTCATCTGAAATGGCGAAATCCTTTTAAGCGAGTCGATGCTCAATGATGCTCTGTCTAACCTGCATTTCTGTAGTCCCAGCGTGCGATGCGGATATTTTTCAACAGGCTATCATAGGGCCCGCATGCTCGGATCTAACTTCTGTCGATAAATGTTGGTCGTGGCTTATCCCGGACCAATGTCGATTTCTTCTAGTTCATCAACGGATGTGAACCCGTACCTAGCTTCCCACACTGTCAAATCGATGCTAAACACAGAAAGCGGTAGGTGAGGATAACAAAAATAATTTGGGCCGATTGCTTGAATCGGCCCCCTTTTTGCTTGCATTATTCAAGGACGGTTTACACCTTATTGTTTTACGGTGGCAGAGCATCTCTGCTACGACTACATGAGCCGCTTGTCGACGATCGCTTTTTATTTTTTGTGGCCGATCGCAGGGATCGGCCGTACCACGGATGATCGTGGGCTTTTCTACTCTGTAAGGCCAGTGGATAAGACCAGCCTCACCCCGTTTTTTGTAGCTTCAATGCGCTCACAGCCGTCTAGACTGATTCCAGAGATCGGCTCTTGGTCTTCTGCTTCCCAGACGTTCATGCCAGCTATGGAGATCTCGATAGAATCATCTGCGTGGATGACCTCCACTTCATCTCCGTCCCATCGGATCGAATCTTTGGTGCATTGTGGACGGAATGCAGCAATTAGCGTGAATCCAATCCCTTCCTAGCAAGACAGTGTAAGTGCTTTTGCTGTCCACGACGAACAATGACGTGGGGATGGTTTTTATGCCCACGGTCAGATCTACGTTCAGTACGCCTTGCGTTTCTGAAGTCTGACCGTTGAAGTCGCTTAACGTGACGTTGGTTCTGATCAAATCTGCAGTGGAGCGTCCCAAACGCCGTAGCATGGAGTATGGCATGATATTGACTGCCGCTCGGTGTCCACCAACATCTTCGACAGTTGCCCATTGATGTAACCCGTAGGTACAGGCTTTCGGATGTTTGTAACCCTTCTCACGTGGCTTCTCAAAGATAACATTGTGGGGCCGCATGATCAACCGGGCCACCGGTAGCTCATTGGTTCTTGGTGCGCAGAATTCTGACGGAAGTATGAACACCATGTTTGTGCCAGCCGATGTCTTTGCATCGGCTTTTACCGGTTTGGGGCGCCACTCCTTCCTTCCCGGGCGATCTTCCGTTTCCAAAGTCTGCCTCACTTTGACGGCCAGATCAGGCCGTGCTTTCTTTAAAGCGTGGAGATACTGAGCTTCGGCTTCCTCCAAGTTACGTAGCCGCTGCACTCTGCGCTTTTGGGTGTGTCTGAGTCTGTCGGACACCACCTTGACGGTGATATCTGTCTTCTTCTTTGTCATCCCTTGGCTTCATGAGGACGTTTGCTCGAGTGGACTCCTGAACGGCCTCGAGGTGGGAGAGGCCCTAGACGTTGGAACACCGAAGGCTCGTGTCCTCCCTCGGTGACCGCATTCCGGGCAGTTGTCGATTGTAGGCAATCGGCTCATTCCCGCGCTCCAGCAATACTTGAAGAAAGGACAATCCCAATGTTTGTCTGCACCTTCCTTCTTCTTCGGCGGCCCCCTAGCAAGGTGCTCATACCCTTCGTCGTCTCCGCTGCGCCAGCGACGTTGGTCATACTGGCGCTCATACTTGTTAAGGAGATTCGTAGAATGTGGCTTCTGATATCGCACTCTCCTCACTTGTTCCTCTGTTAGGTACCTTTGTCATTGTGGCTGGGCGATCGCGTGGACTAGCCTCCTCTCTTTCTTTGCCCCGAGAGCCACCTTCACCTTGTACGTGTCATGGTGGTACCGACCCTGCCATATTAACGCCGAACGAGAAATCCGGTGGCGCCTCAGGCGGCTCGAGTTCTACCATGTTGACGCCGGAAATGGGTTTGTGTCCACTTTCATGGAGAACTGCCCAAGGATCGACGGCCTTGTTCTATCGCCGTTTGGATTTGGCGGCGTAGCTCTTGCAATCATTGGTGGTGTGGGTGAACGAATGATGCCACTTGCGTATGGTCTCCGTGCATTTCTGAGCGTAGGGATTTTGTGGCCTTCGGGTAACCTCACCGCTTCTCTTCGCAGAATCGAATATCTGCTCGGCTTTGCTCACATCAAGTCGAACCCTTTGCAGCCCTTGCTGTTTCACCCATTTGCAGGATACAGGATCGCCTCGAGCCCACTCGCCACGCCACTTCCTGGTCTTGTGTAGGATCATCTTCTTACGCATCGACCAGGCCTATCGGACGTTGAATTTGTCTTGGTACAACTCGGTGGCGCTCATACATTGTCGACTTCCGGGCCATGTGCGCCAACGAGTTGTACTCTACCGAAAGCTGTGTCCTTGATGGGTGCCGAGAGACCCAACACGCTAGCTCGATCGCTTCTTTCTCGATTAAACGAGCTGAGTAACATCGGTTCGACGGTCCCGGCTGGATATACTGCCACGTTTCTCCCGCTTGCATACTGCGCCAAGTCTGCAATGCCAGCCTCGGTAGCCTCTGAGTGATACTGAGTGTGGAACTGGTCTTCCAGTTGTTTCCAGGTCTGAATTGAATCAGGTGGTAGCGAGGTGTACCATCCAAAAGCTGGTCTGATTATTGCGCGAAGAACCTTACGCGCGGTGATCCGATCTGAAACCACGCCCAATCGTGCTGGTATCGGCTCACGTGATCGATCGAGCTCGATCCTTCCGATCCGCTGAACCTTGAGAACTCAGGGAGCCGATACTTGGGAGGCAGCGGGATCAGATCAAACTCATTGGGATACGGCTTTGAATAGCCGATTGTCCTTCTCTTTGGCACGGCCGAACCGGTCTCTCGTGATGGTACGGATTTGCTCCAGTGTGAGTCAGAGGCTAGATTCTCATGACTCGTTCGATGGCATACTTGGCTAGCCATGCCTGTTCGGCGTCCACCCGGGCATCGCTGCCGTGAACGCCATCGAAACCCCAGCTCCAGGAACTCCCGCCGCGGAAATCCTGCGGCTGCAATCTGCTGGTGCGTGTCGTTATTGCGTCAAGACGTAAGTGCACACATATCCGTGTGGGATCTCTTTAGGTGGTTCAAACAGAGGCGCAATCGCTGGGTCGCCCAACCTTGTAGGCGACATACGCGGCTGCCCCGTGGCTCCGGAGCTGCAAGTGCGAATGGCGGTGGTGGCACATCTGAGCGGTCTTTCTCCTGGTGAGTCCCAGCAGGCCCCGTCGGAGAATACTGATGTTTCATGATCTCACGAACTACGCGAACGCGATCCGCTCAAAAGCGTTCACCGGCTCTCGAATGGCGGTGAAGAGAATGAGCCACCATGTATTTGACTTCTGTCGCAGAGCTCAGTGCGCTCCTCTGAAGGAACAGACATCCACCTCATCAAGAGCACCCTCGCGAGAATCCTTCCACTTGATGCCATGCTTACGGGTCCTCTCGAAAGAGCCGAGGTCTTCTTGAAGAGAGCTTTGATCTCGTCATACTTGGCCTTGTGCTCGTAGATCGTCGTAAGTGACGGTAGTGCATCCCCATCTCAGCGTCGGATGTTGATGCAGATGTTGTTGAATGTCCCACCGTGCGAATGTGTTGCTGTCAAAACTCACGGCGAAAGCAGACGAGCAACACGAAGAGCCGGAGGCTCCAGGCTAACTGGTGGGCCCTGGTCCCTCGGGCAACGGCTCGCAAAACTCCGACACGCCCCGGCTTGGTTCGAGATGCCACGACCTATACCTGGTCGAAGGTGAAAGATTGCTCGATTGATTTCTGCATGATAAACAAGTATACGTAAAATTCGAGCCGTGACCGGCTCCCAGGTTTCCCTGTGAATCGGCTCCTAGAGCCGATTATCCCATGGTTCTGCATTAAATTGTTATGATAACATGGGGTTTTGCTTGATCACTACAAGTTAAATCGATCTACGACAGTTTAATGTTTTCACCACGTAACTGGAACGTCCTACACGTAATTGAGCCTAGTAGATACAAAAGATGATAGAAAACTAATCCTAGAGGAGGCCTAACAACCGACGTAAAGTCAATTACCGGAACAACTTCTCTAAAACTAGCAAACCACGTCCATACGCATTACCTTTGGATCGTTCAACCCGTTATAAGGCCCGACTACGCAGATATCAAACTAAACCTTGGTGAGCAAGGTGTAACCGTAATGCATCGAATCAGCTAAATAAAGATCAAGATGCTACCCTTACACTTGGGAAAAGGTGCAAAGGTAGCGAGATAACTAGAGGTAGCATAACTTCAACGATAATAGTGAAAACACCGATGCTAGCCTCAAACAATCTATGATAATAGTATTACCGCCATCAACAACGCTTGACGAGTAAAACCAGGTAACATAAGTAGATATCGCCTAGATCGCAAGATGCGATCTAGGCGGCATGACACTTACCCGAAAGAAACCCTAGAAACAAGGGGTATGATGCCGAGATTGTGTTTGTTGTGAACGTGATTGTCCTCCTTTCTTTGATAACCTTAGGTACATATTTATAGTCCGGAGACTCTCTACTTTTGGAATAACTCTACAACTCTATCTTTACCTAAACTGAAACGGAACCTAAACTGAAACGAAACCTACTATGATACAAGATACACGGGCAATTTACCCCAAATCCACGCACTAGGCCGATCCAACAACACATTGAATATACACATCTTCCAAGCCCATCTTGATCACGGCCCATCTCCTTCTTTGGCCAAAATATGGCGATAACAGTTGCACCCACCAATATTCTTCTCCTTCATCCATCACTGGAAATCCCTTGTACACGGCTTCACCATGTATACCTAGTTTGATCTCGTTACCGACATGCACTCTTTTCTCGTTCCCGTGATATAACATTCTAGTGATCAAATCACTTGCTTGCAAGCTAATCAATGTGATATCACCGAGAGGGCCCAGAGTATATCTATCCGTCATCGGGATGAACAAATTCCACTCTCGATCCATGGGCCTCAACATAACACTTTAGTAGTTCTGAATCCATATTTATAATCACCCTGTTACGGTGTGACGTTTGATGTTATCAAGAAACTCTTCCGGTGTTAGTGATTGCCATGATCTCATGGTCTAAGGATTAGGATCACTTCGTAAGTTGTTATAGCAACATAAACTCAATGACTTTGATCGTAATGCTATACTTCGGATGAATGTTCATCACATCATTACACTAATGTTGTGACCTCGTTATTAACAACATCCAATGTCCATGATCAGGAAACTTTGATCATCATGTTAATCAACGAGCTAGTTTATAAGAGAGGCATAACTAGGAACGTCCTTTTTGTTTATTAAACACACATGTATTAACGTTTCCGTATTAATACAATTATAGCATGTAAAATAAACATTTATCATAAATAAGGAATACGATAATAACCACTTTATTATTGCCTCTCGGGCATATTCCCTTTAGTCTCCCACTTGCACTAGAGACAATAATCTAGTTTGAAAAACTTTGCGTATTGAACACCTATGGCTTTCTGGTGTTCCATATACGCAACTGCAAATGGTTAACATAATCTACGGATCTGACGCTGTGTCCGTGTAATTGCATGTCTTTGCGTCTCCACGCATCACTCATTCTCCAATGAGATGGCATTGTATAAATTTGGTCTTTCGGTGAGACCTTTAGTTCCTTGGGGTTAAAACACGTCGATACTATTGTCATACAATATATCTTTAGTGTTAGCCCGTTGCGAACCACACCTTAGTTTGATAACAAACATCTTGACACAAATTCCCTCCTTTGCTACTACTATAGCAGTCATATACTTAGCCTTTTTGTTGTAGTATTCGTCACAATGTCTCAACTATGGATTTCATCCAAATCCATCATGGAATCTCCTTTCCATTACATTGTGCCACCCATAGTTTAAATTGAGATAAACTTAATTTGTATCTTGTGACAAAACTAGTATCAATGTAACGCTTTACAATGAACTATTTGTAATTGTTTGTCACCTCTACACAAATATATTCTTAGTTCTTCCAAAAGATCATAAGAATATCCTCACTATCGTCCAATGATCATTTTATGATTCATTCTGGTATATGCTCATAACTCTTAGAGCATAGGACATATCTGGATGTGTACATATCATGGTATGATTGATCAAAAAATTCTCGTGGTTTCACTCATCAAGTGTCAAAACACTTGAATCTTGTTTCACTTATCAAGTGTCAATACACTTGAATCTTGATTCAATTACTTTCCATGCAATAAGAACTGTTTCTTGTCGTTTCTATATTGAACTCCTTCAATATCTCATATATGTATATTTGGCACAACCATATTGGCGTCACAGTCTATCCACTATAGACATTCACGCTAAATATTCGGGTTTTGCCTAAGTATTTCATCGAAATGAAATTCTTAACCTTTGTTAATAAAAGATACATCATTTCCAATCAACAAGATGTCCTCCACATAATGTATTAGAAATATGTCTCAGCGCTCCCACTTAATTTCTTGCAAATGCAAGCATCTTCATTGTCTCCTGATGAAAACTCATTTTCATCATGGTGAAGATTCCAACTCATGATCCTTACTTCAACCATTGAAGTTTGCATGCCCTTTTAGCATCCTTTGAATTTAACAAAACCCTTTGGACCGTGTCATGTACACGTCCTAGGTAACCATTCTATTAGAAGAACTTTGTTTTGTTTATTCATCTACCATATAACAGATTATATGTAGTGGTTGCTACTTTAATCCGTCCAGACTAAATATCGCTATGAAAGATCAAATCTTGTCATAGTCAACTCCTTGAACATTGTCGTAAAATACTTTACGACATGTCGACTATTTCATAGATGTGAAACATCCATGTCTGTTTCTTTATAGATCCAAATACGACCGATAGGTTTTTACACCTTTCCGGAGGGTCTTCCAAGTTCAAAACTTGATTTCTCGTGTATGGAACTATCACGGATTTTAAGCCATTTGACGGAGCCAGGGCCCATCATCGCTTCTTTGCATATAGTCGGTTCATCATTGTCAAACAATAATGATTTACTCTCAAATCTTAGTATTTGAGTGTTTATCCGACCGACTTGGTTCAATAAGAACTTAGATCTCCGTGACCACAACCTTTGAGGCACATAAGCTATGAGCATTATGGCAGCCTCCGGAACATTTTCCGGCGCTGCGCAACTCAGCATATATAGCTAAGGTTCGTTAACCTTATCAAAGTTCTATTGTCCTCTCACTTAACATTTATGAAAAATTCCTTCTTCAAGAAACTTCACGTTTCAAGCAACAAACCCTTTTGTACTTGGTGTTATGGAGGAATAACCAATTGTTATTCGAAATAACCTACAAAGACATGCTCATCCGACTTCGGTTGTAAACATCTTACTTATGTTTAGCATACCAAAATTTAAGAAATGACAACTTGGGTTTTACCCCAAACCATAACTTCGATGGTGTCATTTCAACGGATCAAGATGGAGCTATTTTCAGTGTAAAAGCGGAAGTCTCTAAAGCTTTAATCTTTTAAAACATAATGGCAGTTTTATAAATAACACCTTTGATCCAACCATGTCAAACAAGGTTTCATTACAAATCTCAAACACTCCATACTCCTATGGTGTTTCGGGAGATGTAAATCTAGGTGTTTTGCTAAACTTGCAACTCAAATAAATCCCTTTATGATAAAATCATAATTCATTTATTTTCTTGTTACACTTGTAACTCAAACAAATCCCTTATGATAAAATCATAAACCATTTATTTTCTTGTTAAAATGATTTTGCACTTCATCTTGAAAGTCTTTGAAACATTTTCAAATATTTCATACTTCTCTCGCATTAAGTGAACATTCACTCAAATTTTCGGAGAAAGCAAATGAAGTTGAAATCCATCGCTTACGACTATACATAATGGACTACATACATCGATATGTATAAATTCCAATAATTTAGTCGTTCGTTCTTCTTTGGCCTTTGAACGAAGTTTTAATTATCACGTGGAAAGTCTCACAAGCGTCACTTGATCAAATCAAAGACTCCAAAAATCCATGAATATGAAGATTCTTCATGTTCCCTTTCCAATATAATTTAAACGGCGATGTCACTTCGTAAGTGATATTTCAATCATTTGTCTTGCGACATTTTAGCATTAGGTTTTATGGATGTGATTTCTCCAACTAGATTTGTAAATCATCCATCTTATATGGAACACGGTAATTATTTGAACAACCTTTGTTCTCATAATACCTGATTTAAATAACAATTATTAAAACAAATCTTGAAGTCAAGCTTTGATGTCAACGAGAAAAACAAACAACGGTTTGTTTGTTTTCGATGAACATCATCACATATTCTCTTGCTAGTTACTTAAGTCATTGTGGTTCATGAATTGCGTTGTTCCGTATGACATTTCATACCAACCAATTCGGTATCCAATACCCAAGAACCACATTGTTTAACAAGCAAAGAATACAACCATAACATGTATATCATATATATACCTAAATTGGATATTTCCAATCTTTTCTTTTCTGCCAAATATATTTTATAGATTCTCTTTCAGCATTTCCTTTTCCTTTTAAAAGAATTTATCAACATCAAAAGTGGCGCCATATACATGACACATAGTCCAAAGCGTGTATATTCAAATAATAATACCTTTGGACTTGCACTTTGAAGTAGATCACCATCATCAAATGATCGGTATTCTTTCAAAATCCATTCTTTAGTAATCTTTTAGTGTAGTAAACATTTTACATACATATTCTATTCACCCTTATCATGACGACATTCATGATCAAGCTACTGTAGCTTATAAAGGCGAATCATGAGTATAACATTACTTTCCAAAACCCTTTTGGATGATTAGGATGTATAGCATCTCCAACCTTCGTAAATTCTCATCCAATATGAGAACATAAATTATACTCTATCATATTGCAACCAAAACATTGTTTCAGATATCGTTATATCTTCCACACATGATGGTTTCTGAAATAATTCTTTCAGCTCCTAGATAAACTTGATGTTTAAATCAAGAATCATGGAGGCAAACATGATACTTAAGATACTAACACTGGAATTGTTACTCTCGATTTAATACCAATTATTAAATTTCACGGAGTAAACAGAGTTTGCTGAAAGTTTGTAATAGGACTTTAAACTTTAGATTGACACTCAACACAATACGATACCGGTTAGAAGTATATATCCGTAATTCTATAGTTCTATTATCTCAATTATAACTAAGCATAAGGTGGTGAACGAATGCCAATGACTACAACAAATTATGCAAATTCACTTTGATTTAATTTATGATAAATTGAGTTCTACTAATCTAAATTAGAAATGAACTCCCACTCAAAAACGACATCCCTCGTGTCTTTTTGGTGATTACATGAACCAAATCCACTACACCAAGTCCGATCATCACGTGAGTCGGTGTAGCTTCAAAAGCGAGCATCCATATGGTCATCATATCAAAAAATATGACTCATGCTTAACCTTTCGGTCCGTGTTCCGAGGCCATGTCTGTACATGCTAGGCTCGCCAAGTAAGAACCTTAGTATTCGCGTGTGTAACTGTCTTACACCCAAGATATGCTCGTGGATTCAAGTACACCCGATCATCACGTGATGTCTTGAAGCGACGAAACATTGTCGGTGCATACTTAAGGAAGAACACATTCTTATTTTGATATCTAAATGAGGGATCATCTTATTATGCTAATAAAACGCCAAAAAAGCAATATAAGATGCAATCAAAACATCACATGTTTATCAGTGAAATGATATGGTTCCCGCATATGATCTCCATCATGTGCATCGTGGTATGATCTCTATCATAACTTTATGTGTAAGGCCAAGGTCTATGGAACTTACACGCTATGTGTGTTGTAAGAGTATCATCTCATACTTCTACTTACAACATCACCATATCATAACACTATCCCAGCAACAATCTAAACTAGACGCCTCTAATTTATCCATTGCAAGTTTTACGTGGCTTAGGGCTTTTGAAGATAGAACCGTTCTTACCTACTGTAACACCCTCAGAATCGGCCCTATGCAAGTTTTAGCGAAACCCGCCAAACCCGCATAGAAACGATTCAAAGGTGCCCACCAGGCACTTTCGTGCGGGTGGAAAACGAAGTAATAAGAATACTCAACAGTCCTCGATGGGACCCACGAGTATATATATACAACGACTCAATGAGTCAAGAATACAGATATAATATACAAAGATCCAAATCACCTTGAAAATGATAGGCGTCCGATTACGGACAAGATGCAAATGGGGCTAAGAGCCCGAAGAATAACCAATGGCGTCCATAACCCCTGAGCCAAGCGGAAGGGTAACCTCGCTAACGACGTCGATCTCAAAACCGCTTAAACAAAAAAGGTGCCGACAAAGGGCAAAGGAAAAAGAGAGAGCGGTCAGTACTGAGGCCAGTACACGGCGAGGATAGCATTCGGCGGTCCTCGCCTACATAGGTGTGGTGGATCGAGCAAGCGCAGATGCACTAAACAACCTATAGAGACTCGATATAGCTCGCCATCGAGGGATAAGAAAGACCTATTCGGAACCAACCTGATACTACCACCAAACATACCCATCCTGGAATTTCCCCCCTCGAGACCAAACGAGGAACTCACACAGTTGGCAGTTTTAGTTATTCAGTTATCGTTGCAGCAATTACTAGTCAAGTATAGATAATCATCCTGATGTAATAAGCAGTGGGCAATTATAGTTAACCATTCCGTTGTAGTTGTAATGCTTACTAGTCAGATACATATAGCATGAGATATCCCAAAACCCAGCAGTTGTTGGTACTTTTATTTAGCCATTCTGTTATAGTTGCAATACTTACTAGTCAGATACAATGGTAGCAAGCGACAACCCAACAAGCAATTGTTGGCAATTTTATTTAGCCATTCCATTATAGTGAAGCTGATTACTAGTCATTATAAAGTCAAATTTATAGCACTAATTTAGTTATAGTTGTCTATGATCGAGATACTGTGCTCCAAGTCGTCCATAACCGCGGACACGGCTTTCAGAAAGTTTTACCCTGCAGGGGGGGCACAAATAGCAACACACACTCGATCAACCTCGGAAAAACCAAATCAAAACCCAACGAGGCTTTCACGACAAAGCAATCACAGGATTCAGAAATATTTCAGGGGGCCACCCCATTGTGGCATCCCGCAAAACCACTACTAGAAAATCGCGTTGTTTTTGTGCATTGCATCATCATGAACGCATGCTCATGTCATCATGCCACATTGCATTTGAGCATCGTCATCATCTTGCATTTGCTTGCATAAAACTATTTGCGGAAAAACCTATTTTTGTTTTCTAAACGCCCCGTCTTTAATTCAACTCAAACCCGGGTCTCCGGAATATTTGTTTTGTCTACCCGCGGTTTGCAAAAACCCTGTTGTAAATAAATAAAATATTTAATTATTTTTAGGGGGCAGCCAACCAGGCCGATCCGACCCAGTCGGCCACCCCCAGTATGATCGGTCCACCTTAAACCCTACCCCAAATCTTTTCTACCCTATCCTAACCTACCCAGCCACTCCCAGCCCTCCACCTCACCTCCCCAGTCCACCTCACCCCCTAGACCCCCAATCTCCACCCAACCCTGCCACCTCACCAATCCACCAGCCCCCTCTCCCTCTCTCCTCCTGGGCCCCACCCCACACAGCACACACTCCCCACTCACCCCAGCCGCACCCACTCCACCCCCTCTCCCTTACACCCCGACCCCACCTCCTGCACCGGCCCCACCCCGCAGCCTCACTCCCTCCCTCTCCACCTGTCCCGCCCCACGCCCCTGGGTCCCACCTCGCAGCCCCACCAACCCCTGTTCCTCTTCCCCGCGCGTCCTCTCTCCCCTTGTTCCCCCCACGCGCCCCCGCCGGCCTTCCTCCTCGCTGCCCCATCCCGCGTCGCCCTTCTCGCCTCCGGTCCCTTGCCGCCGCCCGCCACGTCTGCCTCGCCGCAAGCCCCGCCACGGCTCCATCCTCCAGCAGCCTCTCGTGATTCTGGGGCAGAGCCCCCGCCCTGCCCTCTACTCCTTGCCCGCCGCCGGGCTTCCTCCTCCTGGTCTCCCTTGGCGCTGCCTCCGCGAGCGCCCGCCACGCCGCCTCCTCCTCCCGCCGCTCGGGCTCGCTCCGTCGCCAACCGCTGGCCTCCCTCGAGCTCCTCTGGCGCCGCCCGGTTCGACGGCTTCGCCGCCTCTCCTGTGGCCAGCCTCGCCCACACGCGAGAACCGCCACGAGCGAGCGTCTGCGCCCTTGCCGCCACGTGGCGCCCCGCCTCCTCCTCGCCAAGCCCTGCCCCGAGACGCCCGGCGCCCAGCAGACCCGCCGCTGGGCTCCCTCCGCCTTTCCGTGCGTCGCCGCTGGCTTCCCAAGCCTTTGCCGCCGGAGTTCCGCCGCCCTGCGTCCTTCCGGCAGCCGCCGACCACCGTTCGAGCCAGGCCGCTGCAGATCGACCGCCCGCGCCAGCCCGACCTCCGCCGCCCATGCGCATGAAGCAACCGCCCCGATGTCGCCGCCGCTGCGGCCCATCTCGCTAAGCCGCCACTCGTCGCCATCGCTGCCTATCGTCGCCAGGCCTCTCCTTGTTGGTTCCTCATCGAACGCAAGCAGGGCACAAACGAGAACGGTGCACACAACAGGAGGCTCTATGTAAGATCGCCCCGAAGCCACCCTGCCGACACGATCTACCCCTTCGAGAACTCCGCAGACCAAGATCGACACCGACCAAGATCGATCCGAACCGGCAAGGCCAAGTTCTCCTTCCAGGAGTCGGAAGATCATGAACCTCGTCGAGACCCCGATGCACCTATCCGAAGACCGAACCCGGTGTTTGAAGGCCGAACCCCGTGGACCGACATGATCTTCTTCACGGATACGACAAGTACTCCCTCGAGGACGCCGAGTACTTCACCCCGGACACCGAGACCCTGGACGACAAGTTCTCCTTCCCGGAAGCATTGACACTCGCGCGACAAGATCTACTTCCCTGATCCGAAGACCCTAAATCCCGGAGTCCGAGAACGATCCCGTCGAACCCTAAACCCTGAGACCGAACCCCGAACCCCGGAACCAAGATCGCCGAACCCTAATGTGTGCCCCTTTTCTCGAGCCCTATATAAATGTAATTTAAATTGATGCATATTAAATTGTCATACTCGCATGCATATTTGTGTGGTTTGGGGGCCTTATGCCGATTCACCATATAATTAAATATGGGGCCC
Source organism: Avena longiglumis (assembly GCA_030063025.1). Lineage (NCBI taxonomy): Eukaryota > Viridiplantae > Streptophyta > Magnoliopsida > Poales > Poaceae > Avena > Avena longiglumis. Next base: position 204,013,417 of record CP125975.1, read on the forward strand.
ATATGCGGGCAAATCTAGTCTTATATTGGCCTCATTTAAATTTGTGTAGCGAACCGGTAACTTATCTGGCCCTGTTATTACAACATTTAATTTGCGGGATAGATAAATAACTTGAACCGTTTAATTAAATGTCGGGACCCCGGTTCCGCTTAATATGACCTAATTGCATCGCAGCTTTGCCATGCCATGCATCATATCATAAGCATGCCCGATCTTTTGCCGTAGTATTAAATAGTGCATCCGGTGTTTATTCTACTGTTTTGGTTCTTCGCGGATAAGGCCGTTGAGTTGATGCGAGTATCGACCCGATCTTCGGTTGAACCTTCGACAATGTTTTTAGGCGAGCATCTCCCCCTTTCTACCTATCTTACTTTTATAGTATTTATTCCCTCCTGTTGATCTATTGCTATCTGTGTTGCGATGCTCTAGTTTTCGTACCCGTGATATCCCTTGCAGCCTTATATTTCCTTGGACACCTCCTATTACATGTTGTTTGGTAGATAGTTGGACCTGCGCGTAGTAGTCGCTTGCTCAAGTGTTGTTGCGTGTCGTCAAGTGCCACAGTTGTTGGAGTATTGCCGCATGTTTATTGTTGGAGATGATCATAACTTTAATTACTGTTTAACAACTAAAATTGAAGTAGGTAAGCAGAGGCACAGGTGGGCAATAGATGTTATTTGGTTGTTAACCGTCCACTTGTGTCCCGTAGGACCCCGAGTACTTGATACCTGTTCCTTGAATTTTCGCGCTATCCACATCCGGGAGGATTATGGGACCCCAGCGAGCTTGATTCATTCTTATTTCTTGGGGCCACAAACTAGTTTGAGGTTTTATTTACTATCCTGTACTTATGCCATGCTTTACTTCTTTAATTACGATTGTGCGAGTAACGCTTTGCATCTGTTAGGTAAGTGGAGTGTTTTCGCATGTCGACAAGCCGATTTGGGTTCCCGATCGTTACGACCATTGGCGCAAACCTTGAGTCCGTCTCGAGTCGGCTAACTTCTATGGGGTCTACTCAATGGGGTGGCCCCCAAATATTTATGAATCCTGTGATTGCTTTGTCGTGAAGGCCTCGTTGGGTTTTGATTTGGTTTTCGAGGTTGATCGGCGTGTGTTGCTATTTGTGCACCCTGCGGGTAAAACTTTCTCAAAGCCGTGTCCGCGGTTATGGACGACTTGGAGCACAGTATCTCGATCATAGACAACTATAACTAAAGTAGTGCTATAAATTTGACTTTATAATGACTAGTAATCAGCTTCACTATAATGGAATGGCTAAATAAAACTGCCAACAATTGCTTGTTTGGTTTGTCGCTTGCGACAATTGTATCTGACTAGTAAGTATTGCAACTACAACGGAATGGCTAAATAAAAGTACCAACAACTGCTGGGTTTTGGGTTATCTCATGCTAATTGTATCTGACTAGTAAGTGTTGCAACTACAATGGAATGGTCAAATAAAAGTGCCCACTGCTTATTTTATCAGGATAACTATCTATACCTGACTAGTAATTGTTGTAACGATAACCGAATAAATAAAACTGCCAACGGTGTGAGTTCCTCGGTTGACTTCCTCGTTTGGTCTCGAGGGGGAAATACCAGGATGGGTATGTTTGGTGGTAGTATCAGGTTGGTTCCGAAGAGGTCTTTCTTATCCCTCTCTGATAGCCGCTAGTTGCATCGAGTCTCTATAGGTTGTTTAGTGCATGCTGCCGCTGCCGCTTCAGTCCACCATACCTATGTAGGCGAGGACCGCTTCTAGTCTCGCCGTGTACTGGCCTCAGTACTAACCGCTCTCTCTTTTTCCTTTGCCCTTTGTCGGCACCCCTTTTGTTTTAAGCAGGTTTTGAGATCGACGTCGTTAGCAGGGTTACCCTTCCGGCTTGGCCTGGGCAGGGTTATGGACACCATTGGTTATTCTTCAGGGCTCTTAGCCCCATTTGCATCTTGTCCGTAGTCGGACGCTCTATCGTTTTACAGGTGATTTGGATCTTCGTATATTATATCTGTATTCTTGACTCATTGAGTCGCCGTTGTATATATATATATCTGTTCTGTGGGTCCCATCGAGGACTGTTGTGCAATGTTATTACTTCGTTTTCCACCCGCAAAAGTGCTGGTGACCTTTGAATCGCTTTCTGCGGGGTTTGGATTTCGCTAAAACTTGCATAGGGCCGATCGAGGTGTTACACCCATTAAGCTACCATGAACGGTTAGCTGACTCAAACGGACTCAAGGTTTGGGTGGACGGTCGAAACGATCGGGAACCGAAAGTGTGTTGGGCTTGTCGATCAAAATCGTGTCCCGATCCTAAAAAGACAGTGCGATACATCGCACAATTTAAATGAAGCAGTAAAGCATGGCATAAGTACAGGATAGTAAATAAAACCTCAAACTAGTTTGTGGCCCCAAGAAATAAGAATGAATCAAGCTCTGGCTCAGGGAGGTCCCATAATCCTCCCGGATGTGGATAGCGCGAATATTTAAGGAACAGGTATCAAGTACTCGGGGTCCTACGGGACACAAGTGGACGGTTAACAACCAAATAACATCTATTGCCCACCTGTGCCTCTGCATTTACCTACTTCAATTTTAGTTGTTAAAAAGTAATTAAAGTCTTGATCAACTCCAACAATAAACACACGGCAATACTCCAACAACTGTGGTACTTGACGACGAGCAACAGCACTTGAGCAAGCGACTACGACATGCAAGTCCAACTATCTACCAAACAATAGGTAATAGGATGTGTCCAAGGCAATATAAGGCTGCAAGGGATATCACGGGTACGAAAACTAGAGCATCGCAACACAGATAGCAATAGATCAACAGGAGGGAATAAATACTATAGAAGTAAGATAGGTAGAAAGGGGGAGATGCTCGCCTGAAAACATTGCTGAAGGTTCATCCGAAGATCAGATCGATACTCGCATCAACTCATCGGCCTAGTCCGTGAAGAAGCGAAACACTAGCACAAACACCGGATGCACTATTTAATACTACGGTAGAAAATCGGGCATGATGCATGTATGATGTATGACATGGCAAAGATGCGATGCAATTAGGCCATATTAAACGGAACCGGGGTCCCGACATTTAATTATTAAGTACATGTTGTTTAGATACCCCGCACTTTAAATGTTGTCTTAACAAGGCAAAAATATGACAACGGTTCGATGCACAAATTTAAATGGAACCAATATGGGACTAGAAATGTCCGCATATGACCTCCATGTTTAATTATAAGGTGAATCGGCATAAGGCCCCCAAACCACACTAATATGCATGCGAGATGAACAATTATTATGCAACAGGTTTTATATATAGCATTTATAAAGTAGGGGCTCGGGAAAAGGTTCACACATCTGGGGTCGAAGGTCTTGGGGGTTCGGAGGGGTTCCGGGGTTCGGTCTTAGGGTTCGACGGGGAAACGATGAAGTTCGGACTCGCGATGGCGAACTTGAGTAGATCGGGTACCGGGGTCTTCGGATCCATGAAGTAGATCTTGTCGCACGGTGTCCGGGGTAGACGAACTTGGCGTATTCGCATCAGCGATCTTGGCGTTCGGGTTCTCGACTTCGCATCCGGGACGAAGGTCTTGTCGTATGTGTGGTCGCCGGGTCCGCGAAGTGGGCTTCGAGTATGGCGACGCATGTCGAAGATCTTGTCGGTGTTGGGCATCAGAGTCCTTGTCGATCTTCCTAGAATTTCCTCGGGTTCATCTTCAAACCTCGATGGTCTTCGAGTGGCGCCCTATTCGGTTCAACTCAACGTCGGTCGACGGAAGATCTTGCGGCCTTGTTGTCTCCACACCCAACAATAGCCAAAAACGAAGACACGGAAGAAAAGAGCAAACTCTTGTGAACCCCGATTTACACGCAGAGACAGAGGGCGTCTACAGATAACAAGCTTGGCCAGGGAGTTCGACAGGAGCAAGGCGCTGGGTCGGCGCGCGAGCGTATGAGGCAGTACTACCACGAGGCGTGCAGGCACTTGGCAGACGGAGGCGCGCCATGCCACACCGAAGGAGGCCGTTGTAGGGGATGCTCGCGGTGGGAAAACATCGACGTAGGCGAGGAGGGCCACCGACGGTGGTGCTGGTTGGAGACGCGAGGTGTTGCAGAGGCCAGGAGGCGAGAGAGCGACGGAGGCGAGCTCGCAGGGAGGGCGGCGATGCAGCTGCGGGGGCTCGGGAGGCGGCGGAGGACCCGCATCATGGCGAGAGCAACGCAGGGAGGCGCCTGGCGATAGACGATGGTGCGAGCCGGCGGAGGAGCTCCCTAGGGAGGGAGGCGGCCGAAGGGAGAAGCTGGCGGAGGCGGCGGGAGGGGCTCGCGAGGCGGTGCCGGCGGAGGCCGACGGGCGGAGGCGACACGGGCGCATCGGCCGTGGGCGGTGTCGGGCAACCTCGCAGGCGAGCCGGCGGTGGCTGGAGGCAAGACGGCAGGAGGGAGGAGGTTGGGCCGGGCCGGCGTGGCCGCAGCGAGGGAGCAGGACAAGCGGCGGAGAGAGGGAGGCCGTGGCGCTCGGGCGGCTGGAGTTCGTGGCGGCGGAGAGGGTGCCGGGCTCCGCAGTGCTCTGCCTAAGGGAAGCGATAGAGGGTGGTGGCGGGTCGGCGACATTGGGGGAGGCGGACTTGCATGGCGTCTGAGAGGAGACGGTGATGGCGACGCTCCGGCTCGGGAGGACAGTGCAGGGCGGGGGCACTGCGAGGACGAAGCGGAGGAGCTGCAAGGGAGGCGGGCGAGGCGGCGGGCCGGCCAAACTGGCGGCGGTTGCGGGAGTGAGAAGGCAAGGAGCGAGGCGAGGCCGACGCCTTGCTGGGATGCGTGGTGGGGCTGGGGGAGTGGGTCGGGGAGGGTGTGGGCGCGCCGGTGGGGCGGATCCCAGGTGGGGTTGGGAGCGGGCAGGGGCGGGCAGGCATGTGCGTGTGGGTGTGTGTGGGTTGGGTCAGGGGGGTGGGGCCAGCGGGGAGTGGGGTGAGAGAGGTGGCAGATGGTGGTTGGGTGGAGTGAGGTGGAGGGGTGAGGTGGAGGGAGGGGATTGGAGGGGGTGAGGTGGCTGAAGGGTGGTTAGAATAGGACTGGGTAGAAAAAGGGTCTAGGTTTTGGGTTTTATTATTTTGTAAAATATTTATTTGTTTTGTTTTGTTTTAAATCTTTTTAGCAAATAATTTTTAGTTAAATAGTTTAGCAGATAATTATGAGACTTTGTTTCGAAATAAAAGAAGGGTAATTTTAGAAACAAAAATAGGCTTTTTTTTGAAAATAGTTTCAGACAAACAAATGCATGATGATGACGATGCTCAAATGCAATGCACAAAAATAACGCGATTTTCTAGTAGTGGTTTTTGCGGGGCGCCACAATTCGACACCACTAACAATGGATCTCGCCCTCGAGATCCGCCTCATGGTACGGGGAAGAAAGCCGACGGTCTGAATCTTCTCGCATCGTGTAGATCCTCGCGACACCACTAACAAGAGGTTGTTGTACGTGATCGTCGAGAGAACACTCCGGGAACAAAAGGTCGAAGGTAGAGGTATCAACGAATAAAGCCACCTCTAACTCCGATAGAAAGAGAGAACCGATGCATTCTCATCCACTTCAATGTACACAAGCGAATAGAAGGGGTAGTCGGCATGGGGGCCAATCCATCACGCACCCAAACTATTACTCTGCACAATCAGTAGAAAAGCGTGCAACCATCCTCGGAATCAGACTGAAGATCTCGACAATCGAGGTTCAGAAACAAAGGAGTGATGCAGACTCTACATCGGATCTAGCGTAGATGATGTCGTCGCGTCGGAAAACACCGGAAGGCACGAGAAGGAACAAAGAGAAGTCCACCGGACGAAGGATTTCTCGGATAGCATGAAGACCAGATGTAGCAACACCGTTACCAAAGGAGGAAGCGAAACCCTGAAGGTACAATGGAACCCAACCACGAGAAATCCTAGACTTGAAGAGAGAGAAGAGAGCGGATTCAAAACACGAAGAGGTGAGAGGAGAGCAGCAGAGGGGTAAGGAGTAAAATCAGACCTAATCAGAACTATCCAACCGATTTTGCAAAAATAGTTTTGACACTCTACTTCGGCCGTTAGCTAGGTTATCCTACTGTTTGGACTTAGGTATCGCAACTATTGAGCTCTGATACCACTCAGTAACACCCTCAGAATCGGCCCTATGCAAGTTTTAGCGAAACCCGCCAAACCCGCATAGAAACGATTCAAAGGTGCCCACCAGGCACTTTCGTGCGGGTGGAAAACGAAGTAATAACAATACTCAACAGTCCTCGATGGGACCCACAGAACAAATATATATACAACAGCGACTCAATGAGTCAACAATACAGATATAATATATAAAGATCCAAATCACCTTGAAAATGATAGAGCGTCCGATTACGGACAAGATGCAAATGGGGCTAAGAGCCCTGAAGAATAACCAATGGCGTCCATAACCCTGTCCAGGCCAAGCTGGAAGGGTAACCCTGCTAACGACGTCGATCTCAAAACCTGCTTAAACAAAAAGGGGTGCCGACAAAGGGCAAAGGAAAAAGAGAGAGCGGTCAGTACTGAGGCCAGTACACGGCGAGGCTAGAATTCGGCGGTCCTCGCCTACATAGGTGTGGTGGACTGAGCGGCAGCGCAACATGCACTAAACAACCTATAGAGACTCGATATAACTGTTGGCTATCAGAGAGGGATAAGAAAGACCTATTCGGAACCAACCTGATACTACCACCAAACATACCCATCCTGGAATTTCCCCCCTCGAGACCAAACGATGAAGTCAACCGAGGAACTCACACAGTTGGCAGTTTTAGTTATTCAGTTATTGTTGCAGCAATTACTAGTCAAGTATAGATAATCATCCTGATGTAATAAGCAGTGGGCAATTATAGTTAACCATTCCGTTGTAGTTGTAATGCTTACTAGTCAGATACATATAGCATGACATATCCCAAAACCCAGCAGTTGTTGGTACTTTTATTTAGCCATTCCGTTATAGTTGCAATACTTACTAGTCAGATACAATGGTAGCAAGCGACAACCCAACAAGCAATTGTTGGCAATTTTATTTAGCCATTCCATTATAGTGAAGCTGATTACTAGTCATTATAAAGTCAAATTTATAGCACTACTTTAGTTATAGTTGTCTATGATCGAGATAATGTGCTCCAAATCGTCCATAACCGCGGACACGGCTTTCAGAAAGTTTTACCCTGCAGGGGGGCACAAATAGCAACACACACTCGATCAACCTCGGAAAAACCAAATCAAAACCCAACGAGGCTTTCACGACAAAGCAATCACAGGATTCAGAAATATTTCAGGGGGCCACCCCATTAAGCTACCATAGCAAGTTAGTGACTCAAAGCAGACTCAAGGTTTGGGTGGGCCGGTAACGATCGGGAACCCGAAAGTGTGACTGGGCTTGTCGATACGCGAAATCGTGTCCCGATCCTAAATAAGACAGTGCAGTACATCGCAATTTAAATGAAGCGATAAAGCATGGCATAAGTAAATAAAACCTCAAACTAGTTTGTGGCCCCAAGAAATAAGAATGAATCAAGCTCGCTCGGGGGTCCCATAATCCTCCCGGATGTGGATAGCGAATATTCAAGGAACAGTATCAAGTACTCGGGGTCCCACGGGCACAAGTGGACGGTTAACAACCAAATAACATCTATTGCCCACTGTGCCTGCATTTACCTACTTCAATTTTAGTTGTTAAACAGTAATTAAAGTCTTGATCAACTCCAACAATAAACACACGGCAATACTCCAACAAGCTGTGGTACTTGACGGCATAGAACGGCACTTGAGCAAGCGACTCGACACATAAGTCCAACTATCTACCAAACAATAGGTAATAGGATGTGTCCAAGGCAATATAAGGCTGCAAGGGATATCAGATGCGAAAACTAGAGCAACGCAACACAGATAGCAATAGATCAACAGGAGGGAATAAATACTATAAAAGTAAGATAGGTAGAAAGGGGGAGATGCTCGCCTGAAAACATTGCTGAAGGTTCATCCGAAGATCAGATCGATACTCGCATCAACTCATCGGCCTAGTCCGTGAAGAAGCGAAACACTAGCACAAACACCGGATGCACTATTTAATACTATGGTAGAAAATCGGGCATGATGCATGTATGATGTATGACATGGCAAAGATGCGATGCAATTAGGCCATATTAAACGGAACCGGGGTCCCGACATTTAATTATTAAGTTCATGTTGTTTAGATACCCCGCACTTTAAATGTTGTCTTAACAAGGCAAAAATATGACAACGGTTCGATGCACAAATTTAAATGGAACCAATATGGGACTAGAAATGTCCGCATATGACCTCCATGTTTAATTATAAGGTGAATCGGCATAAGGCCCCCAAACCACACCAATATGCATGCGAGATGAACAATTATTATGCAACAGGTTTTATATATAGCATTTATAAAGTAGGGGCTCGTGAAAAGGTTCACACATCTGGGGTCGAAGGTCTTGGGGGTTCGGAGGGGTTCCGGGGTTCGGTCTTAGGGTTCGACGGGGAAACGATGAAGTTCGGACTCGCGATGGCGAACTTGAGTAGATCGGGTACCGGGGTCTTCGGATCCGTGAAGTAGATCTTGTCGCATGGTGTCCGGGGTAGACGAACTTGGCGTATTCGCATCGGCGATCTTGGCGTTCGGGTTCTCGACTTCGCATCCGGGACGAAGGTCTTGTCGCATGTGTGGTCGCCGGGTCCGCGAAGTGGGCTTCGAGTATGGCGACGCATGTCGAAGATCTTGTCGGTGTTGGGCATCAGAGTCCTTATCGATCTTCCTAGAATTTCCTCGGGTTCATCTTCAAACCTCGATGGTCTTCGAGTGGCGCCCTATTCGGTTCAACTCAACGTCGGTCGACGGAAGATCTTGCGGCCTTGTTGTCTCCACACCCAACAATAGCCAAAAACGAAGACACGGAAGAAAAGAGCAAACTCTTTTGAACCCCGATTTACACGCAGAGACAAAGGGCGTCTACAGATAACAAGCTTGGCCAGGGAGTTCGACAGGAGCAAGGCGCTGGGTCGGCGCGCGAGCGTATGAGGCAGTACTACCACGAGGCGTGCAGGCACTTGGCAGACGGAGGCGCGCCATGCCACACCGAAGGAGGCCGTTGTAGGGGATGCTCGCGGTGGGAAAACATCGACGTAGGTGAGGAGGGCCACCGACGGTGGTGCTGGTTGGAGACGCGAGGTGTTGCAGAGGCCAGGAGGCGAGAGCGAGCTCGCAAAGGGAGGAGGCTGACGATGCAGCTGCGGGGCTTCGGGGAGGGCGGCGGAGAGGACCCGCATCCGCGGCGAGAGAGCAACGCAAGGGAGGCGCCCCTGGCGATAGACGATGGTGCGAGCCGGCGGAGGAGGAGCTCCCTAGGGGAGGGAGGGCGACGGCGGCCGGAGAAGGGAGGCTGGCGGAGAGGCGACGGGGGAGGGGCTCGCAGGGGCGGTGCCGGCGAGGAGGCCGACGGAGGGCAGACGACACGGGTGCAGCGGCGACCGTAGGCGGTGTCGGGGCGACCTCGCAGAGGGCGAGCCGGGCGGTGGCGCTGGAGGGCAAGACCGACGGGGAGGGAGGAGGTTGGGCCCGCCGGCAGCAGCGCTGACGACCGCAGGCGAGGGAGCAGGACAAGCGGCGGAGAGAGGGAGGCCGTGGCGCTCGGGTGACGCGGAGTTCGGCGGGCGGCCGGAGAGGGGTGCCGGCGGGCTCCGGCAGTGCTCCTGCCTGAGGGGAAGGCGACAGAGGGTGGCTGGCGGGGTCGACGACATTGGGGACGGGCGGACTTGCCGCGGGCGATGCAGAGGAGACCGGCGATGGCGACGCGGCTCACCGGCTCGGGAGGACGGTGCAGAGGGCGGGGGGCCACCGGCGAGGGGACGCGGCGGCGGAGGAGCTCTGCGAGGGAGGGAAGCGAGGCGAGCAGGCGCCGGCCGAGCCACACAGCGGCGACGGCGGTTGCGGGAGGGAGAAGGCGAGGAGCGAGGCGAGGCCGACGCGCGCGGGGGGGATGCGGTCGTGGTGGGGCCAGGGGGAGTGGGTCGGGGAGGGAGTGTGGGGCGCGCCAGGTGGGGGCGGGATCCCGAGGTGGGGTTGGGAACGGGCCAGGGGAGCGGGCAGGCATGTGTGCGTGTGGGTCGCTGTGTGGGTTGGGTCAAGTGGGTGGGGCCAGCGGGGAGTGGGGTGAGAGAGGTGGCAGATGGTGGTTGGGTGGAGTGAGGTGGAGGGGTGAGGTGGAGGGAGGGGATTGGAGGGGGTGAGGTGGCTGAAGGGTGGTTAGAATAGGACTGGGTAGAAAAAGGGTCTAGGTTTTGGGTTTTATTATTTTGTAAAATATTTATTTGTTTTGTTTTGTTTTAAATCTTTTTAGCAAATAATTTTTAGTTAAATAGTTTAGCAGATAATTATGAGACTTTGTTTCGAAATAAAAGAAGGGTAATTTTAGAAACAAAAATAGGCTTTTTTTTGAAAATAGTTTCAGACAAACAAATGCATGATGATGACGATGCTCAAATGCAATGCACAAAAATAACGCGATTTTCTAGTAGTGGTTTTTGCGGGGCGCCACACCTACGAACATGAACCACAACGAGGATAACCAAATTGTTGACAACTCGTTGCAAATTAGATATTGACTATAGTAGGAGAGACAGACACCCGCTAGCCACTTATGCAAAACTAGTTGCATGTCAAGCGTGGAACAGGTCTCATGTGCGAGGACATGTAAAGTTTGTCCGGGCCGCTTCATCCCACTATGCCACCAATATCCAAAGTACAACTAAGAAGCAATAAAATGATCATCATCGCCCACATACTCATATGTGTACTACCCGTGCAAAGCATCTACGCATAGGTCCGGCTCGATACTTTGTAGGGTTCGCGACATAGAAAACAAAAATTTCCTCGATGGGAACTATGTACCAAGATCTATCTACTAGATACAAACAAGCGGATGTATATCCGTAGAGAACATACCCTTGAAGACCGAAAGCTTAACGAGTCCAAACTCGTGGTTGATGTGACGATCTTGCCGATCTCAAGATCGAGAGGAAGTCCTAGCGTCAAAAAAGCACAAGCATCCGTGCTTTCGCACACACGTTCGAGGCACCGAGCAACCTATGCCTCCTCGCCCAGCGATGCAGTGGAAGCACAACTCTTTCTTGCCAAAAGCCACGGGGAACATGTATCTCTAGTCCGAGACCATGGGGATAAATTCTAGAGGGGAGAAATATCCTTCACGAGGTGTGAGTGAGATGTGAGAGGAGGGCTCCTTATATAGGGAGGGGCAGCCCAAGGGGCATGGCTGCGGCCATGGAGGTGCCCTACCTCCCTCATTCATGTGGGTGGACACTCCACTCACAAAATGGCCCTTCAATTTTCTCCACTCAAAACCCACTCAAATTCCCATTAAATTTCCACCAAATTTAATGCAAACTCTCATTAAATAAAACTCTTTATTTTATTCAGAATTTTGTCAATTACTTTAATGACAAACATTCACAATAACCTTGCTAGAATTCTATTTCACATGCATAACGACTTTATGCAATTTCACCCGAAAACTGTTTCGGTATCTAGTGAAATAAATTCTCGCTTGTTCATTCTTTCGGCATGAAACTTTTGTTCCAATTGGATGTCGTGTCTCTTAAGTGTGTCACCCTACGGTTCGTGAATAATGCGGACATGATCGAGACCCCTCTCGGTCAATAATCGAGCGGGATCTGGAGACCCATACTGACTCCCACACATTCAACGATGACTTTCTTGTGATCGTCGGAACCTTTTACGCTAGTATCTTAATCCCTTTGTTTCACGATATATTACATGTCCGAGATTCGATCATCGGTATCTCCATACCTAGTTTGATCTTGTTACCGACATACACTCTTTTCTCGTTCCCGTGATATAACATTCTAGTGATCAAATCACTTGCTTGCAAGCTAATCAATGTGATATCACCGAGAGGGCCCAGAGTATATCTATCCATCATCGGGATGAACAAATTCCACTCTCGATCCATGGGCCTCAACATAACACTTTAGTAGTTCTGAATCCATCTTTATAATCACCCTGTTACGGTGTGACGTTTGATGTTATCAAGAAACTCTTCCGGTGTTAGCGATTGACATGATATCATGGTCTAAGGATTAGGATCACTTCGTAAGTTGTTATAGCAACATAAAATCAATGACTTTGATCATAATGCTATACTTCGGATGAATGTTCATCACATCATTACACTAATGTTGTGACCTCGTTATTAACAACATCCAATGTCCATGATCAGGAAACTTTGATCATCATGTTAATCAACGAGCTAGTTTATAAGAGAGGCATAACTAGGAACTTCCTTTTTGTTTATTAAACACACATGTATTAACGTTTCCGTATTAATAAAATTATAGCATGTAAAATAAACATTTATCATAAATAAGGAATACGATAATAACCACTTTATTATTGCCTCTCGGGCATATTCCCTTCATATCTTGGCCCTCCTTTGGCTCCAGTTGAGGTCCAGGTGCTCTATGCCTCCCTCTTCCATAAAAACTCTCGTGGAAAATCCTAGGTCCATTTGAGTTCACGAAGGTCGCTAAAAGTCAAAAAAATACGCAAAATAGGTTTTCCTATGTATAGAGTTCTAATACAAATAAAATGGGTTTTTTTATAAAAATCCCAAAATCATTCTAAAACATGATTATAACCACTTATATGAATAAATTATGATAGAATATGACACAATAAAACACAAAGATCGTAGATGCATTTCACATGCATCAGCTGCCATTTTTTGTAATTTTTGAATGGGCATCTTATATAGTGGCTCCCAAGGCATGGGTCCAATTTTCAAAGTCAAAAGGGACATAGCATGATGGCGTTAGAGATTTAGAGCGAATGGAGGCCAAAAATGCAATAATCAAAATCTAACTAACGTGGGGGTGCACACACAATCCTCTGAACATCAAATCCACTCTCAACCTTCTTATAACATGGCAAGGACATTGATAAAGGTGGAAAATGTCCGATACAATATGAAAAAGTATGCTTACCCAAATCTGCAGGAGGACTTAGAGTTCCCAATTTGAGAGAACAAAATAAAGTCATTATGATAAAAAAAATCTCTATAATTCCTACAACTATCATGATATTCCATGGGTGGATCTAGTATGGAAGGTTTATTAAGTGCATTACCCAAACAAAATAATTGTAAGGGATCCTTTTGGTGGAGATATTGTGTGGCATTGTGTAACACCCTCAGAATCGGACCTATGCAAGTTTGGGAAAAATTCACCAAACCCGCATAGAAACGATTCAAAGGTGCCCACCAGGCACTTTCGTGCGGGTGGAAAACGAAGCAATAACATTACACAACAGTCCTCGATGGGACCCACAGAACAGATGTATAGAACAGCGGCTCAAAGAGTCAAGAATACAGGTATAATATACAAGATCCAAATCACCTTGAAAACGATAGTGCGTCCAGCTACGGACAAGAAGCAAATGGGGCTAAGAGCCCTGAAGAATAACCAATGGCGTCCATAACCCTGCCTGTGCCAAGCGGAAGGGTAACCCCGCTAACGGCGTCGATCTCAAAACCCTTAAACAAAAGGGGTGCCGGCAAAGGGCAAAGGAAAAGAGGCGTCGATCGAGGCCAGTACACGGCGAGGCTAGAATTCGGCGGTCCTCGCCTACATAGGTTTGGTGGACTGAAGCGGCAGCGGCAGCACGCACTAAACAACCTATAGAGACTCGATACAACTAGCGGTAAATCAGAGAGGGGTAAGAATGACCTATCCGGATCCAACCTGAAGCTAACACCAAGCAAACCCATCCTGGTGTTTCCCCCTCGAGACCAAACGAGGAAGTCAACCGAGGAACTCACCCAGTTGGCAGTTTTACTTATTCAGTTATAGTTGCGGCACTTTACTAGTCAGGTTTAGATAATCGTCCTGATAAAATAAGCAGTGGGCACTTTTAGTTATCCATTCCGTGATAGTTGCAACAATTACTAATCAGGTACAGATAGCATGAGATAAACCCAAACCCAGCAGTTGTTGGTACTTTTATTCAGCCAATTCGTTGTAGTTGCAATACTTACTAGTCAGATACATTTGCATGGCGACAACCAAACAAGCAATGGTGGGCAGTATTAATTAGCCATTCCGTTATAGTGAAGCTGATTACTAGTCATTATAAGTCAAATTAATAGCAGTAAACTTTAGTTATGCTTGTCTATGATCGAGATACTGTGCTCCAAGTCGTCCATATCCGCGGACACGGCTTTCAGAAAGTTTTAACCCGGCCGGGGTGCACCAATAGCAACACACGCTCGATCAACCTCGGAAAAACCAAATCAAAACCCAACGAGGCTTTCACGACTGAACAATCACAGGATTCAGAAATATTTCAGGGGGCCACCCCTTGAAGTATACCCGCAACGGAGTAAGCAAGCTCCGAGACGGACCCAAGGTTTGCGACAATGGCTGTAAACGACAGCAGGTCCCCAATCGGGGACTGTCGATACCGCGAAAACATTACGCTTACCTAAACAGTACAGTGTGCTCCTCGCACAATCGTAAATAAAGCAGTAAACATGGCATAAGTACAGGATCGTAATAAAACCTCAAACTAGTTTGTGGCCCCAAGAAATAAGAATGAATCAAGCTCGCTCGGGGGTCCCATATACCTCCGGATGTGGATAGCGCAAATCAAGGAACAGGTATCAAGTACTCGGGGTCTTACGGGACACAAGTGGGCGTCGAAACCAAATATTATCTATCACCCACCGATGCCTCGCTTATTCAATTTTAGTTGTTAAGCAGAAAGTAAAGTGACGATAAGTAAAACTAGAATCATCTCCAACAACAACATGCGGCAATACATCAAGAATCGTGGCATTTGACAACACGACAACACTTGAGCAAGCTACGACACGCAAGTCCAACTATCTACCAAACAACGGTAATCGGATGTGTCCAAGGCAATATACTGCGAGGGGTTATCAAAGTACGAAACTAGAGCATCGCAACACGGATAGCAATAGATCAACAGGAGGAATAAAAACTATAAAAGTAAGATAGGTAGAAAGAGGAGATGCTCGCTGAAAACATTGTCGAAAGGTTCATCCAAGATCGGTGAAGCTCACATCAACTCAACGGTCCAATCATGAAGAAGCAAAACGCTAGAAGAAACACCGGATGCGCTATTTAATAAAACGACAGAAGATCGGCATGATGCATGTATGATGGATGACATGGCAAAGGTGCGATGCAATTAGGTCATATTAAGCGGAACCGGGGTCCCGACGATTAATATATGGTTCAAGTTGTTTAAAACCCCCACATATTAAATGTTGTTTTACATGGCAAAAGATGATACGGTTCGCTACACAAGTTTAAATGAGGCCGATATGAGACTAGATTTGCCCGCATATGGGCCCCATATTTAATTATTAGGTGAATCGGCATAAGGCCCCCAGACCACAGATATGCATGCGAGATGAATGATTAATATGCAACAGTTGTTATTATGTTATGAAATAGGGTTTCGGAAAGGGTTCACACATTTAGGGTTCGGCAGATCTTGGGGTTTCCGGGGTTCGGGGTCGGGGTCCAGGGTCCGGTCTCGGGGTCCAGGGTTCGACGAGGTCGTTCCCGGCGGGATCGTTCTCTCGTTCTCGGTACGGGGGTAGATCTTGGGTCGGTGTCGGGTCGCATCGGCTACTTCCGGGTCGGTACCGTTCTCGTCATCGCGAAGGTCTTGCCGGGCCTGCGCCATCGAGGCGGTCTTGGCGAGGGAAGAAGTACTTGGCGTTCTGTGTCGGAGTTCTTGTCGCGCCGGGGTCTCCAGGGTCTTGACGGCCGTCCGAGAGGGAGATCTTGGCGCCGGGGTTCTCGCGGCAGGAGTGCAGATCTTGGCGGTTCCACCTTGAAGACCTTGTTGTGCTGCACTGGGGATCGTGGTTCACCGGGGCTCGGAATCTATCTTCAGGGTTCGCCATCGGGTCCGCGGATCAGGGTCTTCGGATCGGGGCTTCGGGTCCGAGTACGAGTACTTGTCATCCATGTGGGAGATCATGGCGTCGGGGTTTCCGTGATGAAGATCTTGTCGAGGTTTCGGCGCCGAAGGTCGTTGGCGAGCTCGGGTTGCCGCGGAACGGTCATAGGGTTCACACGCGTTTACCATGACACATACACGAGCACACACATACACGAGCACACACATACACGAGCAAACACGCAGCGGGCCCACAGGACCACGGTGGCGGGCCAGGCGAGGCAGAGGAAGGACGGAGCGGGTGTCGCTGGGGAGGTGGGGCCCATGCTCGTGGCGGCGAGGTGGGCCAGCGGGCAGCGCGGGCTTGAGGCTCGCCGAGCTTGAAGGCGTCGCGAGGGTCCTGGCGGCGGAGGATGGTCTGGCGGGCGGCTGGCGTGAGCAGCGGCGGCAGGCTTGGCGGGTCGGCTCGAGAGACGGCCGGGAGAAACGAGCAGGCGGCGGCGAGGTCCGGGCAGACGGGCGGGCGTGGCCAGCGGAGAGAAGCTCGAGGAGGAGGCGGCGAGCGGCGCCTGGGCGGCGCACGACGGCGATGGCGGCGGTTGCCGGCAAGCGGCGCTGGCGGCGCGGTGCTGGGAGGGCGGCCTTGGCGAGGACGTGAGGGGTGGCAGGCGCGCCGAGTCAGTTGAGGCGGATTCGGCTCTGGCAGAGAGGCGGTGGCAGGGGAGGAGCTGTGGCGGCAGTAGCTGGCGGCCAGCTAGGGCGACGCTGGCGGAGCTGGCGACAGGGGCAGGAGAGCTGGGTAGGCTGCCGCATGGAGGAAGAAGAGGCCAGGAGGCGCCAGGCGGGTGGTGGATGAGGGAGACAGGAAGGAGAGAGGCGGTGGGTGGGACGTGGGCCTGGGTGGGGTCAGAGGCGGTTGGGGAGGCAGTGTGGCGTGGGGAGGTTGTTTGACTGGGGGTGGGCCAGGGGGACAGGGCGGGGCCCAGGGATCAGTGGCATGGGTGGGACGGCTGAGGGGTGAGGGAGTGGTGGGGGTAGCTGGGAGGGTTGGGCTGAGAGGGAGAGGGTTGGCCACGTGTCAGGAAGTGATTGGGGGTGGGGAGTGGCTCAGCTGAGGTGGCGTGATGCTAATGGCTAGGGTGAGGTGGCCAGGGTGGGTTGGGTAGACTAGTGGGTGAGTTTAGGATTTAGGGGCGGCAGGTTTGGACCGATTTAAAATATCTGGGGCGGTTGTTCGGGCTAAACGGCCCGTTCGACTGCCCCGCAAAAATACGATAAAACTTTATTTGTTTAATTGGACCGTTTGCAAACCGCTTGCGGCCAAAACAAAACAATCCGGCGAACCGGGGTTTGGCGTTTTAATAAAAGATGGGGCGTTTGAAAAACAAATCGGGGTTTGCAAAATAGTTTTTGACAAACAACATGCGACGATGACGATGCAATGCACAAATTCAACGCGATTTTCTAGTAGTGGTTTTGCGGGATGCCACAATTCGACACCACTAACAAAGGATCTCGCCCTCGAGATCCGCCTCATGGTACCGGAAGGAAGGTCGGCGATCTGCGTCTTCTCACTTCGTGTAGATCTTCGCGACACCACTAACAAAAGGTCGTTGTTCCTGATCGTCGAGAGAGCACTCCGGATAAACAACGGACGAAGTTAAAGGTAAGGCCACCTCTACTTCCATTAGAAGAGGGAAAAGTTACATCGATCCTCCAGTTCGATGTACAGAGCGAACAGTATGAGTCGGGTAGGGTGATCAGTCCATCCCGGACCCAAACTATCGACTCTATACATGGGTAGGAGAATCAGGCAACTCAACTCTCGAGATTTAGACCGCAGATCTTCTTAGGCGGTGTTCGGAACAAAGGAATGTTGACAGCAGAAATCGTATGAAAGACACAATGATTAGGTTTCGCGATGGTTCCATTGGCATGAACAACACGTGCTCAAGGTCGACTCCAACTTCACCAAAGCTCGTCTTTCTCATATGTTTTCAACGAATCGACATCCAAAGACGGAACACATATGGATGAGGAGCTCAAGAACAAAAGATTGGAGGAAGGGTACAACAGACAAGTTGCAGATTGATGATCGTAGCACCTCCGTTACAAAAGGGAGAAGCGAAACCCTAAAGGTGCGACGGATACCCAACCACGAGAAATCCTGGACTCGAAGAGAGAGAAGAGAGCGGATTCAAAACACGTCGAGGTAAGAGGAGAATAGCAGAGGGGTAAGGAATAAAATCAGACCTAATCAGAACTATCCAACCGATTTTAAAAATAGTTTTGACACTCTACTTGGCCGTTAACTAGGTTATCCTCTGAGCTGGACTTGTGGGGTATCGTAGCTGGCGAGCTCGATACCACTCAGAACACCCTCGAATCGGACCTATGCAAGTTTGGGCAAAATTCACCAAACCCGCATAGAAACGATTCAAAGGTGCCCACCAGCACTTTAAATGCGGGTGGAAAGCGAAGCAATAACATTACACAACAGTCCTCGATGGGACCCACAGTAATGTATGTATAGAAATGGCTCAAAGAGTCAAGAATACGGTATAATATACAAGATCCAAATCACCTTGAAAGCGATAAGGCGTCCACTACGGACAAGAAGCAAATGGGGCTAAGAGCCTCGAAGAATAACCAATGGCGCCCATAACCCTGCCAAGCCGGAAGGGTAACCACGCTAACGGCGTCGATCTCAAAACCTGCTTAAACAAAAGGGGTGCGGCAAAGGGCAAAGGAAAAAGAGGCGTCGATCGAGGCCGATGCAGCGAGGCTAGAATTGGCGGTCCTCGCCACATAGGTTTGGTGGATCAAGGCGGCGTGACGCACTAAACAACCTATAGAGACTCGATACAACTAGCGGTAAATCGAGAGGGTAAGAATGACCTATCCGGATCCAACACGAAGCTAACACCAAGCAACCCATCCTGGTGTTTCCTCGAGACCAAACGAGGAAGTCAACCGAGGAACTCACCCGGTTGGCGTTTACTTATTCGATTATAGTTGCGGCACTTTACTAGTCGGTTTAGATAATCGTCACGATAAAATAAGCGATGGGCACTTTTAGTTATCCATTCCGTGATAGTTGCAACAATTACTAATCGTGCATAGCATGAGATAAACCCAAACCCAAAGGTTGTTGGTACTTTTATTCAGCCAATTCGTTGAAGTTGCAATACTTACTAGTCGATACATTTGTCATGACAACCAAACAAGCAATGGTGGGCGATTAATTAGCCATTCCGTTATAGTGAAGCTGATTACTAGTCATTATAAGTCAAATTAATAGCGTAAACTTTAGTTATGCTTGTCTATGATCGAGATCTTGCTCCAAGTCGTCCATATCCATGGACACGGCTTTGAAAGTTTTAACCGGCGGGTGCACCAATAGCAACACACGCCGATCAACCTCGGAAAAACCAAATCAAAACCCAACGAGGCTTTCACGGTGAACAATCACAGGATTGAGAAATATTTGAGGCCACCCTTGAAGTATACCCGAACGGAGTAAGCAAGCTCAGACGGACCCAAGGTTTGCGACAATGGTACATAAGCGGCAGGTCCCCAATCGGGGTGTCGATACCATGAAAACATTACGCTTACCTAAGCGATGCGGTGCTCCTCGCACAATCGTAAATAAAGCGATAAACATGGCATAAGTACAGGATCGTAATAAAACCTCAAACTAGTTTGTGGCCCCAAGAAATAAGAATGAATCAAGCTCGGCTCGGGGGTCCCATATACCTCCGGATGTGGATAGCCAGCGCAAATCAAGGAAGGTATCAAGTACTCGGGGTCTTACGGGACACAAGTGGGCGTTCGGAAACCAAATATTATCTATCACCCACCGATGCCTGCTTATTCAATTTTAGTTGTTAAAGAAAGTAAAGTGACGATAAGTAAAACTAGAATCATCTCCAACAACAACATGCGGCAATACATCAAGAATCGTGGCATTTGACAACACGCGACAACACTTGAGCAAGCGACACATAAGTCCAACTATCTACCAAACAACAGTAATCGGATGTGTCCAAGGCAATATACTGCGAGGGGTTATCAAAGTGCAACTAGAGCATCGCAACACAGATAGCAATAGATCAACAGAGGAATAAAACTATAAAAGTAAGATAGGTAGAAAGAGGAGATGCTCTTTGAAAACATTGTCGAAAGGTTCATCCAGAAGATCGGTGAGCTCACATCAACTCAACGGTCCAATCCATGAAGAAGCAAAACGCTAGAAGAAACACGGATGCTATTTAATAAAACGACAGAAGATCGGCATGATGCATGTATGATGGATGACATGGCAAAGGTGCGATGAAATTAGGTCATATTAAGCGGAACCGGGGTCCCGGCAATTAATATATGGTTCAAGTTGTTTAAAACCCCCACATATTAAATGTTGTTTTACATGGCAAAAGATGATACGGTTCGCTACACAAGTTTAAATGAGGCCGATATGAGACTAGATTTGCCCGCATATGGGCCCCATATTTAATTATTAGGTGAATCGGCATAAGGCCCCCAGACCACAGATATGCATGCGAGATGAATGATTAATATGCAACAGTTGTTATTATGTTATGAAATAGGGTTTCGGAAAGGGTTCACACATTTAGGGTTCGGCAGATCTTGGGGTTTCCGGGGTTCGGGGTCGGGGTCCAGGGTCCGGTCTCGGGGTCCAGGGTTCGACGAGGTCGTTCCCGGCGGGATCGTTCTCTCGTTCTCGGTACGGGGGTAGATCTTGGGTCGGTGTCGGGTCGCATCGGCTACTTCCGGGTCGGTACCGTTCTCGTCATCGCGAAGGTCTTGCCGGGCCTGCGCCATCGAGGCGGTCTTGGCGAGGGAAGAAGTACTTGGCGTTCTGTGTCGGAGTTCTTGTCGCGCCGGGGTCTCCAGGGTCTTGACGGCTTCGGGTCCGAGAGGGAGATCTTGGCGCCGGGGTTCTCGCGGCAGGAGTGCAGATCTTGGCGGTTCCACCTTGAAGACCTTGTTGTGCTGCACTGGGGATCGTGGTTCACCGGGGCTCGGAATCTATCTTCAGGGTTCGCCATCGGGTCCGCGGATCAGGGTCTTCGGATCGGGCCGGTCGAAATCAGTACTTGTCATCCATGTGGGAGATCATGGCGTCGGTTTTCGTGATGAAGATCTTGTCGAGGTTTCGCTTGAAGGTCGTTGGCGAGCTCGGGTTGCCGAGCACGGTCATAGGGTTCACACGCGTTTACCATGACACATACACACATACACGAGCACACACATACACGAGCAAACACGGCGGGCCCACAGGACCACGGTGGCCCAGGCAGGCGAGGAAGGAGCGGGTGTCGCTGGGGAGGTGGGGCCCATGCTCGTGGCGAGGTGGGCCAGCGCGGGGCCTTGCTCATGAGGCTGGCTCCGCCGTCGAGCTTGAAGGCGTCGCGAGGGTCCCAGCGGCGGAGGATGGTCTGGCGGGCGGGCGTCTGGCGGCGGCAGCACGGCGTGCGGGCTTGGCGGGGTCGGCTCGGACGACGGGGAGAACGAGGCAGGCGGGCGAGGTCGAAGGGCAGGCGTGGCAGTGGCGACGGAGAGGAAGCTCGAGGAGGAGGGAGGCGCGAGGCAGGCCTTCATGAGCTGGACGTCGACGATGGCGGCAGTTCTTTGGCGCAGGTGGTGGCCGTGTGCTTTCGGAGGCGGCCTTGGCGAGGACGTGAGGGGTGGCGCGCCCAGTCAATCGGGCGGATGCGGCTCATGGCAGGGCGAGAACAGGTGGCTTGGGAGGAGTCAGCTAAGGCCAGCTTGGCCAGGCGCTGGCGAGCCAGCAGCTGGGCCGGGAGGCTGGGCATGCCGCTGGAGGAAGAAGAAGAGGCTGTGAGGCGCCGGAGGCGGGTGGTGGATGAGGAGGCAGGGAAGGAGAGAGGCGGTAGGTGGGACGTGGGCCGGGGTGGGGTCATGGGCGGTTGGGGAGGCGGTGTGGCGTGGGGAGGTTGTTTGGTGAGGTGGGCCGAGGGGGCGGGGCCCAGGATCGTGGCATGGGTGGGACCTGAGGTGAGGAGTGGTGGGTAGGCTGGGAGGTTGGAGAGGAGAGGGTTGGCCACGTGTCAGGAAGTGATTGGGGGTGGGGAGTGGCTCAGCTGAGGTGGCGTGATGCTAATGGCTAGGGTGAGGTGGCCAGGGTGGGTTGGGTAGACTAGTGGGTGAGTTTAGGATTTAGGGGCGGCAGGTTTGGACCGATTTAAAATATCTGGGGCGGTTGTTCGGGCTAAACGGCCCGTTCGACTGCCCCGCAAAAATACGATAAAACTTTATTTGTTTAATTGGACCGTTTGCAAACCGCTTGCGGCCAAAACAAAACAATCCGGCGAACCGGGGTTTGGCGTTTTAATAAAAGATGGGGCGTTTGAAAAACAAATCGGGGTTTGCAAAATAGTTTTTGACAAACAACATGCGACGATGACGATGCAATGCACAAATTCAACGCGATTTTCTAGTAGTGGTTTTGCGGGATGCCACACATTGCAATATATGTTTAAGGAGTTTACCACATTTACTCTAGGTACAAGTAACATTGTCCTCTTGTGGCATGGAAAATGATTAGGAGACTCTTTCTAGATGATTAAACCTCACATGTTTTTTCCTTTTTTTAAAATTGCAGAAAAACCACACTCACTACTAGGAAAATGGTAGTGTGTGGCGCACCTGTAAACATCATCTGTGGCGCACCTAGTGCGCCACGGGCCTTCCGCTACGGCTATCTCCTAGCCGTGGCGCACTGCCTGGTGCGCCACGGTTATGTCGAGATAGGCGTAGCGCACCTGCTAGTGCGTCACGGATATGTTGGTAGGTGCGCTACGCTTTGGAACTTCTGTGGCACATGTTGCAGTGAGCCACTAAGCTGTGCAGGTGCGCTTTAGTTGTAGTGCGCCACAGAAGCTGTGCCATGTGCGCCACGGGTGTCTTTTTTTTAATTTCAGGAACAGATGATATACAATACAGATTATGTACAATATTATAGGCAGATATACACACAGATATAAGATATACAATTATATATATAAATACACAATTCGCAAAACAAGATTGAAACAAATACATATAGATAAGTCTCATACATGAATACATAAGTTATACATTGTTTCGATCAAGTTACAAAGTAGTTGGTGACATGTGAATACATGTGTCTTGAACAAGTTAGAGCTCGGAAGCTCACCTAGACATCTAAACTAGCTAGACACAAACGCGGGATAAACAACCAAAGAAGATAAGCATAATCACCGCGACGAAGGTGTAGGTCTTCATCCGGTTCCTCGTCCTAACTCCCGCTAGATAGCGCGTGTATCTAGCTTCCGCCTCTGCCATAGTGTTGTACCCTTTGTAGCTATTGTCGTTAAAACGGTGCACCTGTCTCTGGCAGTCTTCCCAATCATCGTAGACTCCGGGAACCCGTCCCTTGTACACAACGTACCACGTCATCTACAAGTTGATAATAATAATTAACCGATGATTGAAAAACAACATGTATAATTAAAGTCGCATATGAAGATACACTTATAGAAAGTACTCCTAAATCAAAAAGACCAAACTCAAAAAACATGCCTCATATATAACTAGGTTGTTCGACACATGAATATGCTACGATGGAACTGTCCGCCAAGTAGGATGCACAACACCTGGACTTGTGCATAGCACAAGACGGACAATTCCATCGCAGCACATTCACATATATAGTGTGCCACGACATTTCAATCATCGGCATTATTCTCGAAAAAGACCAAAGTAACTCAAAAAGAATGCTTCATATATAACTAGCTAGGTCGTTGGACACAGTTAGACAAGTAGGATGCACAACACCTGGACCTATGCATATCACAAGGCTAACTATCCCGTCGTAGCACATTCACATATATAGTGTGCCACGACATTTCAATCATTGGCATTATTCTCGAAAAAGACCAAAGTAACTCAAAAAGAATGCCTCATATATATACATAGGTCGTTGGACACAGGAATATGCTACGATGGAACCGTGAGCCAAGTAGGATGCACAAGACCTGGACTTGTGCATATCACAAGGCTCATAATCCCGTCGTAGCACATTCACATATATAGTGTGCCACGACATTTCAATCATCGGCATTATTCTCGAAAAAAGAGTAAGGAAAAAAGAAGGACCAAAGTGAGCAAAGGACCAAAGAGTAAGCAAAAAAACCAAGCATTGATTGATATATAATAATAATAAGCAAAACAAATAAGCGATGATTCATAAACCTAATTAGATAAGTAGTAGCATGTACACTTGTCCACACACACACAAAGGTCATCTATAGTTTGTAACTACATCTAGGCTAACATCAAGCCTTTTGGATCGGCTTAGGGAACGGGAGGACGCCTTGTCTCGTCATGAACTTCCTATAGTCACCCTGCATATCTAGGCGATCTTCTATGTCACGGTTATTCTGGATATTTCCTCCGTAGAAGATCCCCACCAAAGTCATGACATCACGAAAGATGATTGCCCCAAACTGCTGCTGGATGCGATACATCTCTTGTCTAATATCTGAATCAGTGATCTTGGCCTTTGCTTCGGCCCACTATTTGAGATGATCTGGCAGCGTAGAATTCTGTTGGTCAAGTAGGAACGCCCTCATGTGATGGAGTGCGTAGTAGGCTTCCTTCTTCTTTCTCCGTTTGCTTCATGCGGGGAACTCCGTTACATGGTTGAAGGCGTGCTGCCGAACTTGACCTTCGTGCCACGAAGGTGGTGCCTTCCGTCGAGGCATAGCCGGTGAGAGCATCAACGAACTTCCTCGATCTTGTCGTAGTTTTCTTCTTTTCTAGACTCCCAGTGAAATACGTGGCGTGGGAATGCTTGGCGATAAGGAGATGAGCGTGCGTGTTCATCTCTGCGCAAAAATTCAAATGGAATGTGTTGGAAAAAGAATGATGATAATCTAATAAAGTCAATCGGTGGCGGTGAATAACGACTTACTCGGGAAAGTAAGGCACGAGAATGTATTCCTTTGTCTTGTTCGCCACTAGGATTTTTTAGGTGCGAGGCCACGATCGTCGTTCGGTGGGGAACCCAAGCGTAATCACGCATGTAGTAGGGGTCCACTATAGCGATGCCGGTGTGTTCTCTCTAATGATCTGCATGGCGGTGAGAGAAAAGCAGTGGACCATGGTATAGTGCGGGTATAGGTGGAACATATTGAAGATGTCATCGAACCACGGGAAGAACAGATCCATGAGGGCATTGTCGTGAAGCCCAAGCCTGGTGGCACCTTAACCATGAATACGGTGTGAGGATCTTTCTCCGATAGAAGGTCTCTCTATCGTCAAGACGCCATCATGCACACTCTTGATTCGGTGGCGAGCCTCGCAAATTCTTAGGTAGCATGGGCTCACCCGCCACATGAATCCTCCACATAATACCCTCGGGTCTTGGTGGCCCGTCCGGCCTGATCGCATTCGCAGATTGCGTCACGCCACCGGTGGCTCGATTGTTAGATTTTCTTTTCACCTTTTTCCTTTTGGAGAGAAGACAGGCACAATCTGAGCACCGCCCTATGTAGTGTCGGTCTTAGAATAAAGGGCGATTGGTTGTATCGGTGGCTCAGTAAGGCGCAAGCTGGGCGTCTCGAGAACCAAGCAGATGCTTGGTGATAGTGGCTTTCTCGTGGGGCCACCATCTAGGTCTTCGTTGCTAAGCGAGTGTTGAAGAAGTGATCATTCTAGTCTTCGTCGTCCTCGGCGGATCTGCGCCATGTGCAATCATCAACATGATCATCCGACCCACGCGTGGAGGTGGCGAGGCGATAAGGGCCTGCCACCGCTTGTCGCCGCACGACAAGCGGTGTTGTTGTGCAATGGCGTGATGGCCCCGCCGTCCCCAAACGGATCATGCTCTTTGGCCATTGCAAGAATAAGCCAAGCAACTTCGAGGGCCGGCTCTTCTTCATCCACTCTAGGGTTGAATGGGAGGTTCAGGTCGCCCTTAGCACCGACTAATTTTAACCTTGTGCACGCTATCCGCATCGGCCTTGAGTGGAACGTCTTGTTGCAAGGGTTGAATGATGGTACCCTTGGCAACATCCCTCAGCTCGTTGTTCACGTAGCATAAGAGAGTGCAAGGAACATCCGTCTGCGGAAAACATGTACGGCGTCGTCAGAGATGCCATAAGAGTAATAGATGGCGTGAAAGGCGGTAAAGCAATTTGTTTACCGTGAGATGTCGAGGCACCGCATACGGCAACGGGCGTGCAAGAGGACGGAAGGGCTGCTTGATGGCGCGGTGCTGTCCGCCGGTGTATTCTCCCTACCGAGTGCTTGGAGCTCCGGTGCCGCCACGACGATGGCAGGGGGCCACCAACATGTCCGGCGCCGCGGTGATGGCAGGGGGAGTCACCAACACTTGTGGCGCCGCGGTGCTAGCGGGCGGAGTCACGAACACGTAGTTCACCTGATTCGTTGGCGCCGCGTTGTTCGAGTGGCTGCTGACCATGCTTGGAATCGGGCACGGCCCTACTCGACCACCCGCACTCCAGTTTGCTATTAACTCCACCAAGGTAGGCAGGAAGGACATGAGGGTGATTGCCAGGTTGTCTTGGACGATTTGTGGGATCCGCACCACTTGTTCCTTAAGTTCTTGAACCTCGCGGTTTTCCTGCTCGCCCCTTCCCGACGGCACCACATGCGTCCTCGGCGGTGGACCAAAATGATCCACCCAATTCTTACCCCCGAGGCCGGCCAGACGGCTAGCCGACAACGGCTTCTTCGTAACCGACTCTATTTTCTTGGCTCGATTCATCGCCATGTTAAAAGGGTTATCCCACCGGGTGGCCACCATCGACCCCTGGGATGAGGAACCCTGGGATCCATGACTAGCAACAATTTCCTCCTCCTGCAGAAGAAGTAATAGTGAATCATTTAGATCATCGTTAGAATGCAATCGAGTTGATCCACGGTAATTAGATTACTTACCACAGTTTCCTCGAATTCCTTCACCGCAGGATCCACGGTGAGTTGTTTGGTTTTTGGGTCCACATGGTAACGGGCCCTGATGAAGTTTCGAACCTGCCCGGGTTCGAATTTCGCAAAGGGGTTTTCTATCCCCTTGGATCTATACTCTTCGTCCTCCTTATTCCATTTGGCCTCCGCGGTTCTGTATCCACCAGATCCGATATGGTGATGACCTATATTCATCGCCTGCAGCACCTTTCCCCGATTACTATTGGTCAGGGCTCTTTCGGATTCACACCTCTCCTTGAACTCCCGAAACTAATCTTTGGTGATCTGTGGGTCAATCTTCTGGATCTCCTCGAGACTTTTGCCTTCTTTATAGATCTTCTTCTTTATCCGGGTTCTCTAGCTGGCCAGGGCGGTGCTCATCTTTGTGAGGGTGGATTTGTTTACTTTGTTCCCATGATAATTTGTGTTCTGATACTTAGCGGGGAACTTGTATCTTGCGTGCAGCTTCTCGAAGAGGAGTGTGCGCAAGTGGCCATTATATTTATGCCGGATATTCTCGGTGTTGATCGAGATGGTTGTCCGGGTTATCGCCGCATCTTGCCCACCGTACCCTTTGACATCAAGGGCGGGCTCCAAAGGAACCCCTGATGGGCTCACTTCGGTAATTTCCTCCCTGACGGTGCCGACCGTGTTCGTGCGCCGTTCCTTCGGCTTCTTCTTCTTCTTCTTAGGAGGATTGCTACCACTCCCTGTGCCCTCGCCGCCATCAGTGGTTTCATCACCCGTCGTTCCTTCGGCTTCTTCCTCCGCGTCTTCCATCTCATCATCCTCGCTCTCCGAAGGATGGTATTCTTCATCGTATTCTACCCGCTGGGCCGCCTCCCAGAATGTCAATTGTTTATCTGGAGGTCTGAGTTCTCCTTTAGCGTTGATGCGCTTAGAACATCTAGCCTCGTCGTTGTCACACATCTTTGCACTAATAAAAACAGATAATTGGGTAAATGCACGGAAAAATCCGGTATGACCTTTGCTAATTTTCTTAAACTAGGAGTGTCAGATTTCTGCCGAAACAGAAGTTAATCAACATTCCGGCAAAAATTGGGACTCATTTCATACAAGAACCTGCATACAGATCATACACCTACATCATGGACTTGCCATTTCAAAACTGATATGTTGCATAGGAGATTCACAGCAGTAAAAGAAAAGCAATGTATACATAGCTACAACAATAACAGCAACACTGCACAGCAATAACAGCAACATGTATAGCTACAGCAATAACAACAATAACAGTAGCAACATGTGCAAAAAATTCCTCCTCTACAGCAATAACAACATCTTATCTCCACAAATCACTCACATGGACAGGGTTTTTTCTTTGTTTGATAGGTCAAAGCTGCTGGTGATAAATGAATTACATAAATGCATTGTTTTCATATACAAGTTGGCTTGCAGACCCAAAATGCTAAAGAGAGATAGCTAGAACAAATTTGGTCAACATGCTAACATGCTACCAGTTGGTGTATGCCACACAGGCATAATGTTCATCTCAGAAGCATCCACACAGGATTAACATTTCCTAATCAGATTAGGAAAATATATAATTCGAGATGTTACAACAAATTATGCCCACCTAGCATCAATGTTCAGATTATCTGCAAATTCCTAAAATTGACTAACACAAATCAGAAACTTGGAATTTGCTGCAAGCATATTATCTGACATGGGCTGGAATATGTAAACTCCAGTACTCACCACCACCCCATTGCAGCAGTAGTTTCACACTCTGGAATGGCAATAGGTGCATGTGGATGACAAATTTCACTCTAACCAAGGATACAAGTTAACAGGATTTCACACTCTCCTCTTCAAAAATCGATCAGCCCTTAACAGCAAGTTTCAGGACTCAGAACTAGTCAACCTGTCAAGGATAAAGGTGTGTTGCTTCTGGCATGACACGGTGCAAATACTACAGATGTTGATGATGACTCAGAGCTAGTCATCATCATTATTTCCTAAGCATCCACACTGAATTTCCTAATATGAATTTCCTACTCTAAATTTCCTAATATGAATTTCCTAACTGATTAACATTTCCTAATCTGAATTTCCTACTCTGAACATTTCCTAACTGAATTTACTAAGAACATTTCCTACTCTGAGCATTTCCTAACTGAACCCTACTCTGAATCCTAAGAAAATCTAAACATTTTCTAACAGAACATTTCCTAACTGAACCCTAACCCTAACTTTGAACCCTTAAGTGAATGGATGCAGCGAGAGGGGAGAGAGGGGGAGAGGGGAGAGGGCGATGCTCACCTCCGAGACAAGGACGACGACAAGCGCGCGGACGATGAGGGCCTTCTCCTTCACAGACTGCACGGCGACTGCGACCTCCTCCTCCACGGAACGAGCGTGACCCCCTCCCCCTGGCATGGCGACTGCGACCTCCTCCTCCATGGAACGAGCGCGACCTCCTCCTGGCGTGGCGACTGCGACCTCCTCCTCACGGACTGCACAGCAACTGCGACCTCCTCCTCCACGGAACGAGCGCGCGGGCAAGGCGGACTCCTCCTCCTGGCGTGGCGGCCTCCTCCTCCTGGGATGCGGTGGCGGCGGATTTGCAGCGGCGCGGGCCTCCTAGGATGCGGTGGTGGCGGTGGATTGGCAGCGGCGGATCGACAGAGGCGGCGGGGGATCGGGCTCGAGCGAGATGGGTGGGAGCGGTTGAATGGGGATGAGGGACGTGCCTGCGTGCACGTGGATAAGGAAAAGATAGGCATAGCGCACTCTGGCATAGTGCTCTACAGATATCTGTAGCGCACTATGCCAGAGTGCGCTAAGCCTATCTCCTCTAGCAACTGTATAAGAAAAGAGTCGTCCCACTATCTAATAGATTCACTACCCTATCCCACTGGTTCTGCCCACTGCTCAATTCTAAACTTCTGAGCACCTAGGTTCGAATCCTGGTGCCCCTTTTTTTATTTTTATTTTAAAAATACTTTTGAATGTTCCAAAAATGCCCAAAAGTGGTAATATATGCCATATTTGTTTTGTTTTTATTTTATAAATACTTTTAAATGTTCCAAAAATTCCCAAAAGTGATAATATATGTCATAAAAGTGGTACAAATAATATGATTCAAAGTATAACTAAATTTCATAATAATTTGTTCATAATAATATGAATCGAGCATGGCCCTACTCGACCACCCGCACTTTACAATCTTTTTCGACCACGCATTTTACAATATTTTTTTAGCTAGCGTTTTACAATCTTTTTTCCCTTCTTTGTCGCGGTTGAATAATTTAGCCCCGACACTTTAATGTTTCTTCTTTCGAATGGGCTACCTTTTTTGGGTAGGGTTGTCCTTTTTCTTCTTGTGATGTATGTTGCTGCATCGTAGCCGTCGTCATCTTCAATCTTTGGATCGCCCGTCGGTGAAGTCTTGCTCGTTGGCGACTCCATCCATTACGATGATGTTTCTTTTCCTCTCCTCACGACAATACGGCTAGGCTTTGTCGGGTCGGTAATGAAAAACATTGGTCCACTTTGGTAGCCGTACCACGGTTCATTTTTCGACCATGTTCGACCAAGTGGCCTTGGATTTGGCTGCTTCGGGTATAATCATGGTTGTGAAATACCGGTCTTCTCTTTCGACGCTCTTTGCCCATCTGACACGGAACATCGGCACCTTTTCTCCACAGTAGTCGAGCTCCCAGATCTCCTCAATTCTTCCGTAGAATCTTTTCTTCATGTTGTCATCGGTGTAGAATTCCGACGTTACGCCTGACTTCTGATAATCACACTTGTTGTCCTTTTCCTCCATGTAGAATGTGTAGCCGTTGATATCATACGCCTGATAGGTCACTAGGTTTTGCATCGGTCCCTGCGAAAAGGTGAATATGATCTTTTCCGTGTCATAAGAATGCGATCATGGGGGATTGTCAAGGAGCATTTGCCTAAACCAACGCGTGAAATCTGAGTTGTGCTCTTTGATTATCTCTCCCTGCGTCCTCTGTATGCCCCAGTCACTGTACTTCTTCTCGATTAAACTTTTGTGCTTCTGTACCCAAGGATCGACCAGTTCTAAATGCTGTAGCGCGACGAGGTTTGCTCGATCAAAGTATGCGCGTCGAAAATCGAAGTCTGCATGCAGTATGCGACGACCCTCTCGGTGACCAAATCCGTCAAGCGTGCCAAGGTGCCCGTTGACGGGAAGACCGACAGGGTTCTCGATGTCTAGATAATTCGTGCAGAAAGAGATGCACTCTTCGGCCAGAAAGCCCTTGGCTATGCTTCCATATGGATGGGACCTGTTGCGAACGTATCCTTTGATGTGTCCGTTCATCCTTTCGAACGCCATCATGCTGCGGAGGAACATCGGCCCGAGTTGGATGATGTCCTCCACAACATGGACCAGCAGATACACCATAATGTCGAAGAATGCGGGTGAGAAGTAGACCTCAAGCTCGCATAGTATCACCACAATCTCCTCCTGTAGCCTCCCGAGCTGATTCACGCCAATCGACTTCCTAGAGATGACGTCGAAAAACTTGCAGAGGCCAAATAACGTTTCATGGACGTGCTCGTCCATTATCCCTCTTAGTGCAACCGGAAGTACCTGCGTCATTAGCACGACACAGTCGTGATACTTCATGCCACTGAACCTCTGCTTCGCCTCGTCTAGGTATCTGCTTATCTTGCCCGCGTAGACGTAAGGAAATTTGACTCCTAGAAGGCACTTGAAAAACTATTTGATCTCATCCTGGCTTAGAGTAAAGCAAGAAGGAGGGCAGTAATGTTCGTTCTTCCTGAACTTTTTACCCTTCCGACGACCTTGTGTCATCTCCGGCTCATGATCATCGTCATCTTCACGATCATCGAGAAAAGGCCTCCGTGAAGCTCCTTCCGGATACCCATGAATATCAGGTCGTGCCTTGCTTACGGACCATCTTTCGTACTTTCTGGCATGTTGATTATAGTGGCGACCAGACTCTCGCACACGTTTTTCGTGATATGCATGATGTCGAGGCTATGCGGCGTGCGGAGAAACTTCCAGTGTGGCAACTCCCAAAAAGTAGACCTTGTTTTCCATACCTTCATCAGCGGCTTGTCTTGCTGCCTCTTTCGCTTCTTTCCAGGCTTAGGACAATCTTTCCAGTTTTTCAGCAACTCTTCCACTTCTTCGCTGCTCCTACGCTCTGGGATTCCTTGGGTCTCGGATTTGTCGTCGAATAGGTCTCCACGTTTTCTCCATGGATCATTCTTGCCGAGCCACCTCCGGCGCGCCATGAACACGGTTTTCGAAGACCCTGGATCTTTCTCTAGTTGGAGATAGCTTGTGTTATCCATGCACCTAACGCATGCGCAGAATCCTTGGATAACCTGCCCGAGATATACCAACAACCTGGATAGTCTTGCACCGTAGTGACCAACGCGGCTCTCATAGTGAAATAATTTGTGCGACGGCGTCGTAAGTATTGGCTCCAGATTCCCATAACGTGGCTAGCTCCTCTTTTAACAGCCCGAGATACAGATTGATGTCGGTACCAGGTTGTTTCCGCCCTTGAATTAGCATACTCATTTGTATGTACTTCTTATTCATGCACAACCATGGAGGAAGGTTGTACATCCATACAAACACGGGCCAAGTGTTGTGCGTGCTGCTCTGGCTACCGAACGGATTGAGTCCATCGGTGCTCGCACCAAGCCTGATGTTCCTCGAATCTCCACCGAATTCTGAGAATTCGAGGTCCAATGCTTTCCACTGGCTAGCATCTGAAGGGTGCGTCAGCAGCTCATCCTTTTCGGGGTCATTGTCATCTCCTGGCTTCTTCCTTTCCGCATGCCATTGCATGAGCTTCGCTTCCTTAGGGTCCGTGAAATAGCGCTGCAGACGAGGAGTGATAGGAAAGTACCATACCACTTTTTGAGGTGCTTTCTTCTCTTTCTTGTATCGACTCATGCCGCACACCGGACATGTGGTTTTCTCCGCGTCCTCGCCCTGATAAATGATGCAATCGTTGATGCATACGTGATATCTAACGTGCGGTAGATCGAGAGGACAGACGATTTTCTTGGCGTCCTCGATACTAGTTGGACACGTGTTCCCCTCCGGGAGACGATCGTGCCAGAATGCCATCATATCGTTGAAGCTTGCATCGCTCAATTTGTGTTTTGCCTTCATCTCCATAGCCTTGAGCGTTACATTCAACCGGGTATCATCGGGCCTGCAACTTTCATACAATGGAGTAACCGCGTCTTTCTCAAGTTGCGCAAGCTTGGCTTTCTCTCTAGCCGCAGGCCTGGCGTTACTCGTCTGCTTGAGAAGCAGCTCTTGCACATAAGGGTCCCGCACCCAGCCTGGCGTTGTTCCATCATCGTCTGCTCCTCAGGCATCTAGATGATCATCATCCCGGTCTGCTTCCGCACCTTCACCAGGAGACTCTTCATCATCTCGCCCGTCCTCGCCATGATGATCATCGTCATGTTGCCCACCTTCACCATCTCCATCGTCTTCGTCATCACTTATCCAACGAGTGTATCCATCCATGAAACCATGGCGGAGCAGGTGCGCCTACAGATTCCCGGAATCTGTGTCGATCACCCAGTTGAGTTTGCATCTTCTGCACGGACATCTTATATCCGTCTTGTTATTTCATATCATGTTGGCTGTCACACATTTTAAAAATCTAGCCACAATGCCTTCGCTCATTATGCGGACCATTTTTGCCTGCACGGTGTACATAGTACAATTAGAAGTATATTAGAACCACATAATGAATGCATGCATGCAATGGTCGATAGAAAATTTCGGCATGACCTATCCTAAAATTAGGACCTTTGCGAAATGCCAAAGTCTTACCAAAATGGAAAAGAATCAACATTTTGGCAAAACAAATGGCAACTTGTTCACACACAAACACAAGAGAGAGAGAGACCGATCCATACACACATGAACATATCATTATCCTCTCCATACACACATGCATATGAGCATCGATACTCTCCATATATATACACACACATGACCATCGATCCTCTCCATACACACATCATGAGCATCTCGATCATCTACATACATATGAGCATATCATCCATATACACATGAACACATCCTTACATGGACAACTTACCGAGATGAGAGACCGATCGCGAGAATATGGAAAGGAGAGGTGCGCGCGAGACCGGAGAAGGAGATGAGAGACCGGAGAGCTTCCTCTATTACGTATGTAACATCCAAGGCAAGTTCTACATGCTAAAAATGGTGAATGAGTGGAGAAATTAAGGTGGGAAGGAGAAGAATCCCGACTAGATCTAAGGAGGAAGAAGAAGGGGAAAGTGAAGTGTGGGGTAGTGGATGATCACACATGTGCACAAAGTGGAGCTACCAAAAAAAAGGTCGACACATCCGTGGCGCACGTGGCCCCAGTGCGCCACCGGGAATAATAACAACCGTGGCGCACATGCCACAGTGCGCCACGGATGTGTCTGACCGTTTAAAGAGCAAAGGGGCATGCGCTTAGGCGTAGCGCACCCCACCCATGTGTGCCACGGTTAACACTAACAAGCATAGCGCACCAACCCTAAGTGCGCTACGGTTATCTGGCATGCGGCCAGCAGGGCCCTGGCCCACACATATCTATGGCGCACTATGACCATGTGCGCCACGGTTGTTCTAGTTACTAGTAGGGCACTGCCCACAGGTGAGCCACGCCTGTTTTAGACGTGGGGCACTTTAACCATGTGAGCCACAGATGTGCTGATTACCTATAACCATTTTCCTAGTAGTGACTTCCAAAGATCTTCAGGTTGCTTAGGAGGATATTTGTGACATGCTCAATCTACCTCTCTCGGATATTGAACTTGATTAATGCAACTCAATGAATCAGTTAATTCACTCACATGTGGAATTGAATAGTTCAGTTCTAGACACCTGAAAATTCCCAAGGAATAGTATCCAATATCCAACTAAGAAGGTTTACCTATCCATAGTAAATCAACCCAAAGGTCCAGTTCCTTTCAAATGGATTTGGAAATCTGCTTGCCTTCCAAAGAAAAAGTTTTTCTATTGGATCCTAATTCATGATAGATTAACCACTAAAAATCTTATGCCTAAGAAGAATTTCTATGTAGAGTTCAACCAGTGCTCACTTTGTGATGATGACATTGAGGAATCTATGCTACACATGTTCTTTACTTGTACTTCAAGTGGAAACTTTTGGTTGAAAGTAGGTAAAGAATGGAATTCTGATTTACAATTTATGGACATGCTTATAGAGGGAAATATATTATATTTCAAAAAATTCTTCAATGAGGCCATGATTACAATTTACTGGATGTTGGAGCATTTGGAATCACATGGACAATTTTTTTTATGGAGAGTATAAAGACTCAGTGCAACGTTTTTCTTTTTTAGAAGCCTCCATAAGCATGAATGGGCATAGGAGGGAACACATGACTGGTTAGAACTTTTGTAATTTCCTTATGATATTTACTTCACCCCATTGTAAGGGCAACTCCAATGATGACCTCCCTTTTCAGTGGCCCATGGAGATGCTGGAGGCCCATGTCTTCCTAGGGTGGGTCACTACACTCAAGGACGTCCCCCGTTTGTTCGCAGATGGGAATTTTCTCCTATATTTTATTTTATATACCACAAATCTAGTAATCTAGTGAAAATGGTAGAAAATTAAAAATAACACCAGAAGGTAGTTCATAAAACATACAAATTCTTCTTCTTACTCTACTAGTTTTACTAGCCCTAAACCTATATCAACGACGCTATTCATCATTGCCGAAGTGTAGACCCTCAACTGCTGAGGTAGAGGAAGGCAACGCTATCTCGCGCCAGAGCATAGGCCCTTAGATACCTAGGGAGCGAAAGGCGACCATGTTAAGTGGGTGAGGCGGTCGAACGATGCCCCACTCTTCCTCGAGAGAGCGCATGGCCGCCTTGTGCATGTCGATCTCCTCCTGAGCTTCTTTTAGACACGCACGACGACCACGTCGACGGAGGCACTTGAAGTGAGCCTCGTCGAAGGCTCGTGATGTTTCAACTCCAGCAAGAAGGCTTCATGTGGACATCCCAACCGAAGAGGCGACAAGTGGTCTGGTAGACGGGTCCTCGTTGCCATCGGCCCCAACCTCCACGTCATTGGAGGGACCGTCATGGCTACTGCCCGCATCCATGGATCTAGGTCTTAGTGACAGCTGGTGGCGGCTAGGTGAGAGTGTGTTAGTTGGGATGCAAATGGGTGTCTATTGCGGCCGAAGTGTGGCTGAGTAGAGGGCTCGAGCTAGACAGATAGATGCACGCCCCGGATGCACGGCCTGTCCGCTAGATGCAAAGTCAGCCCAAATTTAGGCTGAGAATGCGGCAAAACAGACCGATACACAGTGCGTGGACTATTTATGGGGCTGTTGATTAGAGACGTCTTGGTCCGTTTGCTAGAGCCATTGGAGTTGCCCTAGGTACTTCATTCTGGTGATATAAATTAAAATGACGCAGAGGTTTTGCCACTACATTTTGCCTAAAAATACGTCATGCCTTAAATTAAAAAAATCCAAATCAAAATAGGTGGAAATTTCTTGTCTTTTTATGTATGAGACTGAAAATTATCTCGTTTGGCTCCCATCATTTGGTTACGGAATTTATTTGCAAATTCCATGGTTTTCATTTCATGCCTAATCTTAATTTTTTTGGGTACACTGATATTTATGTGAAATTGCCGAACTACGATGTCATTTCGTTCCATTTCTACTAAACAAAATAAAATAACGCCAATAGAGCTTTTAACTTTTTCCATTCCTATTAGACCCATCACAATTCCCCAAGGGCATGTTTGGTTGGCCCGATTTTCGTTTCTCGCACCGGGCCAGAAGAAATAAGCCCGTTTGGTGTCTCGCGGCATGCCGCGGATTTGGCCCGCATGGGTCTTAAATCACCTCTCATTCTAACTCTGGAGGAACACCAAAATCAAGCGTTTCCACCGGGACAGGCCCTAGTGAGCGCAAGGGGAGAAACGGCGTGCGCGGGGAGGCAGCGGGAGCCGAAAGAATCCGCATGGTGCGAAAAGTAGGCTCACCTCCCTTTTATGCTACCACCTCCCGCTGGAAGACAAACCCCTCCCTGTTTTCTGCCACCCTGATGACAAATTCTACCTTGCAGATGCCGGGTATGCCTGCCGGCCTGGAATTCTGCCACCCTTCAGATCAACAAGGTACCATATCAATGAGTTCTCTGCTAGGAACTACCCAAGAACTTCGGAAGAACTTTTCAATATTAGGCACTCTAGCCTTAGAGTCATGGTTGAGAGGGTCTTCGCTGCTCTGAAGAACAGGTTTAAGATCCTTGATCATAAGCCTTTCCACTCTTTCCCCACCCAAGTTAAGCTTTCTTGCATGTTGCATTTTGCATAACTAGATCTTTTAATTTGGTGCCGATGAGTACTTCCTGGCTGAAGAAGATGTAGTTCCTGACGACAACGAAACTGACGGTGCCATGGTGTTGCCCAAAACGATTATGCTGCTTGAAAAAGAAAGAGACAACAGTGGACGCTAGACATGTGGATGACGAGAGGCAACTATAGGATCCAAAGAAGATGAAGAAGATGATTTGTTGATGAAGTGCTGCCCTTGTGTTCCATAAATAACCCCTGATGTGGGTGTAAAACATTCATTCGTAGTAGCTAGATAATATTATGGTGAACTGTCATTTGCTAGTATATTTACTAGTGAACTCATATTTGGTAGTAGCTAGGTTGATAATTTGGTACTGCTAGTTTAATTTGCCGCTTGCTTAAAACTGCTAGTTCAGTTTGCTGCCTTGCTGCCTACGTACTGTTACATGGTAACGTCGCTAGCTCCGAGAAGTGATGAACACATCCTACATGATGAGCAACCAAATATACAAAGCATCAAACACACACACTCAATTATATTGACAACCAAACAACTTGCTAAAATTGCAGAAAAACTAGATATAAGCAACCAAACAAATGCCAAACTTGGCACAAGCCTAATCTCCCTAATAAAGCATCATCAAACCACAAAATAAAGAAAACCAGAAATTTAGACCCGAACAACCAAACAAGCACCAAACCATTTCCCCCTCCACCTGCGCCGCAGAGGGAAGAGCGAACACCCCTACCAAAACCCTTGCTTCGATTCCTATGCCGCAATAGCCATGAGCGCCGCCAGCTCCGCCAGCTCCGCCACCGCCGACGCTGCCCCCAAGCGCCCGTTCGATCCCTCCCTCGCCGACCCGTCGCCACCTTCCAAACTCCAGCGGTCCTCCCAGCCAGACATCTCGCCGGCAGAGAAGCTGGAGAGCGCCGCCGACGGCGACGGGGCGTCGGGAGCCGAAAGCGAGGCGATGTGCGGCGCACGGATCTCTAGGGCGCAGCGATATCTGGTGGCCGTGGAGTATGCTGGCACCCGCTTCTCCGGCTCCCAGCAGCAGCCTGACAAGCGCACCGTCGTTGGTGTCCTCGAGGTAAAATTCTCATAACCTGAGTTGGGAACTCATAACAGTGATCTAGAGTAATATGACTCAGAATAAGACTAGAAACGTTTGTAACGAATTAAAGTGAATCCTCTGTCACGAGTGAGTGGTAGAAAATGGAGACGTTGTTCCCCGTATTGTGTCTGTTTTAGAGCATCTCTAACCGGACCCTTAAAAAAGGCAAACCCTTAAAATAACTGCTATTTTACGGGTTTACAGGCTGAAACGGCGCTGATTGGAACCCGTAAAACAGGTGGCCTGTAAAAAAATTTAAGGTCTGGAGCGAAATCCGCTCGTCGACCCCTACATTTGAGGGTTGGGAGTCCGACCTGTACGCGACCCGTACTCCACCAGTAGTTTGTGTGTGATGGACTTTCACCTCTTCCCCATTCCCGCCCACCCGCCGCCGCCGCCGATCTTCGCTCCTCCACCATCTCCTGCGACGCCGCGACCGGATCTCGGCGCCATGAACCACGAATCGGCCGCGCAGACCGCTGGAGGCATCACGCAGGCTCAACCGCCCTCTCCCGTTGTGATCGTATCTCCCGGGGCGGGCGGAGGTTTTCCGACGTTGCCGAGATAGTCGCTGCCACGAGCATCAAGAAGAGGAAGCGCGCGGGTACGCGCGTCGTCCTGCAAGCAGGTGCTGTCCGGGCGGTGAATCCCACCACGGTCCCTGCGCCGGCGCCGAAGGCGCCCTGCCCAAAATCGTGGTGAATCCCACCGCTAGAAACGTTGAGCACGGAGACACCTCCCATGCTTGATGCTATCTTGCTTGCTAGGTGACGAATATTGCCCAACACCGATTTGGGTTGAACTGCTTGCGGCGATTTGATGTAAAACTATGAACTGTGCATCTATTGTTTGCGTTTTGATCTTGCATTTGCATATGAAAAACTGCCTAGAAACCTGTTTTACGGGTCGGGAGGCTGCCGACGCGGAATGGAGCACTCTAACGCGACCTGTAAAACAGAATATTCTGTTTTATTCTGTTTTACAGGTTGCATTTGAGGGTTCCGTTCCGCGCTGGCAATTTCCTGACCCGTAAACACGTTTACTGCGGCCTGTAAACAGGTTTTACGGGTTTCCCTTTTCCCTTTTAAGAGTCCGGTTAGAGATGCTCTTAGTGTATACAGTGCTTAAATTTACAGCCTTCTTTGGTAGTTTGTAGAAATGATGTTCTGATACACTGATGCGGTAGATAATGTTGTTGGAACTTCCATTTTTCCTTGTTTCATAGTAATTTCATGTAAGGAAGCGATTTTTTTGTGTTTCTAGAGGGACACATAACTTCCTTAGTATGATTTGCACATTAATTTGTCTCACTTTGGTGGAATTTTTCTTATGTAGATAAGTATCGGTGTATATACATTATTATTTGATCATATGACTGCCCTGGGTGTAAGTCATTAGATGTCACGTACATTGGGATTCAGAAGACTGGTATTTGTAGAGGTAGAATCAGAGATACATGATTTTCATTCCCTTGAGCCTGAACTATTACAGCTGAGATCCTGAACCACAACTCCTCCGTGCAGTGACAAGTTTGCTGTTCATATTCTTCTAGTCATGAAAAATAGTTTTTCTTGTCACCATTGGTACCTGCAGATTATATGTTTTGATTTTACCTTTCTCCACGGTACAGACCTACCTGTGATTTGGCAACAATACCATAACAAACAGTTGGATCGTACTGAAGTGATGGCTAGGTTTGAAGTTGAGGATTAGATGTAGACCATGTTACTCGTGTAGAGATGCTAATGATGCATTACTTTTTGTAGACCTAAATATCTATAATAGGGTGCATGAGACACATGAAAGGCCAAAGTAAACTGATGTAGTAATATCCTAATATGCCGTTAACAGCATGTGCGTTTCACTTGCTCTACAGTTTTATGTAGCAAAGCAGTTTGAGTACAAAACAGCATTTTAGATGATACCATTGAGAAGGGATATGCCTAGAGACTGTTCCTGCAAAATAAGAAATTGCTTTTTGTGATTCCATGCTTTGTTTTGAACTTTTGATGGAGAAGGTGAGGTAGATAAGAAATGAAATCACTAGGAACGTGTTTGGTTCAGCTCTGCAAACGTAATTGGTAATGGAATCAATTCATGGGCGGTAATGGTAACGGAATGGAAACTTTCCAAATCTGTTTGGTTCAATACAGGTAACGGAAAAAGGATACAACACGCATTCTTTTTTCTACCATATCTTCAGAACACCATGAAATTCCAAAAAAAAAAATCCTAATCTAAACAAAGACCCGGAAGAGGGATCCAGAGACGGAGCAGTGTCTACCTCAAGCTTGGGATCCATGGCCGCCGCTCCTCCTCGCGTGCTGCTGCTCCTTCTTTACCCTCACGTGGTTCCGCCGGTGGTGAAGTTGAGGACGTCGAGGGAGGAGTTGCGGGCCGGTACCGCTCCCGGAGCTGACGCTGGCGGCGAGACTCGGTGGAGAAGGGGCGTGCAAGAGGAGACGAGATGAGGTCGGGATCTAGACAGGAGGAACGTGGCTGGATAACTGATCTGTTACCGGAGGGGGGTGACCAGTAACGGGTTCATGAAGTGGTGGGATACTGGGATTTGATTACAGGGAACTCGTTTACGGGGTAATTGAACCAAACAGATTTTAATGGTATTTGTTAACACCGTAATCAGGTTACATTACAAATTTGTGAACCAAAACATGTTCTAGATGAAATAAGGTCCCTTAGTCTGCTGTATAAAAGGATGGAATTACGAGAATAGTGTATAGTATTGCCAAAATGGTATGATATTCCTTCATGAGATCATTGTAAAATATAAGAGAGGTCTATTTTCTTATCTTGGAGCGACATTCACTTAAATACACTTGTATACATGTATGGGTAAGTGCTGAGGCAAATTAAGGAAGTAATGTTCTTACAAAATCTGGTGATGTGTGTACTAAAAGAAGCTAGTAGGCTGGTATGGTGGTTCCTAGCAATGAAGAATATAAAGCATGTGTTGTTTTTTTGGGATTAGATTGAATGCTATGGCTTTTGAAAAAAATTGTAACATGGAAAAGGGATATTGATGTGGCTATGGCTGAATATGATCACATAATTAACATTGAAAAATACACTTTGATTACTTCTTTCATGACTGCCTCTTCATGCACTACTTCTATAGCTTTCTAAGCAGTAGCGAATAGATAATAGATATAGTTGAAAGCTCATGTTTTGAAATTATTGCAGGAGGCATTTCACAAATTCATTGGACAGCCAGTCTCAGTCTTCTGTTCTAGTCGAACGGTATGGGAACATGCTTTATTGCAATGTTTAGTACTTGTTATTTTTGTTGTTCTAGCTTAGAATCTTGCTATTTTTTTTTAAATAATACATTTTTTTATTGAATTTCACAAATAATACACAAAATGGACAAATTACCGTCTGTTGGTTTCGGCCGTTCAGCGAACAGCAGACTCGTTTATACATTCAGCGAACGACACCTTTATTTAAATCTTTTGGGAGGGCGGCCCGGATGTTATTTGTTCAGCAGAAAATCTGTTCGTCTATTGGGAGGGCGGCAGTCTGATCGTCTATTGGAAGGACAAAGGTGTATTGCTCATGCAAGGTTGCATTGATCGGCGATCGCCGCTAAATAATCGTCACTTGTTGTTTTCGCCAATCCTTCCCGAATTTTCCTTGATACTCACCGATTTTTCTCGCTTGATACTCCCGATTTTTCCCGACAGTACTTCCCACCCTTTGTTCCCGCCACTACTTCCCGTCCTTTTTTTCCCGCTACTACTTCCCGTCCTTTTTTCCCGCCTATTCGGTTCGGTGCCTCTATAAATTCGGGCAACGAGATGTATCCTTTAACCCCGTTCATCTCTTCCTCCTCTTACTCTCTCATTTCCCTCCTCTTGCTCGCATTTCCCTCCACTCTCTCCACTATGACCCAGCGTCTCCACGGCCTCTAGATATGTCCATTGGGCTTCCAAATAGCGTAAGCTGTGATAGCGATGATGGGATCGTTGGTAACGAACCATGATGCTCTTGTTCGCTTGGTAAGTCACTTGTCGAAGAGGGTGAAGCGAAGACCCCAAATCAGTCTGG
Organism: Avena longiglumis; assembly: GCA_030063025.1. NCBI lineage: Eukaryota > Viridiplantae > Streptophyta > Magnoliopsida > Poales > Poaceae > Avena > Avena longiglumis. The sequence goes on from CP125975.1 coordinate 204,056,012, forward strand.
CAGAGCTTCTCGGGATCCGAGCAAGGTGGGACAAGCTCACCTTCAAGAGTGAAGCTTACATGAAGGAGCGGTTTGATGCACCTTGGTCTGGATAGAAGAGCGAAGATGAGGATGATATCTTCATGCCGCCACCGTTGGAAGCAAGGCAAGAGCCGAGTGGGACAAGAGGTAGGAAGAAGAAAGCGCCAAGAAGAAGAGTCAAGTGACATGGCGGAGGCAGTTGTGGCACCTAGGGCTGGATAGAAGAAGCGAAGATGAGGATGATATCTTCATGCCGCCACCCGTTGGAAGCAAGGCGAGTGAGTGGGACAAGAGGGGAGAAGAAGAAAGCGCAGCCAAGAAGAGCAAGTGCGAGGATCGTCAAGGGAAAGGCGAGGCATCATCGAAGGGAAAGGAAGGCATCATGCTAGGGATAGATAGGACTCTTATTTATGTACCGCAAGTTATGTTGAACTATGTTGCAAGTTATGTTGAGTAGTTTGTCGAATAAAATCATGAAATAATAGAATGATGTCTCATACATAGATAGATAAATGGTGATACATAAGTAGATATCACCGGTGTCGACGAGGTGGCGGATGCCTCGGTGTACTCCATCCATATCGTGGGGTGGCATCACATCACGGTAGTCGATTGACCCTTCACCTTGATCCTGTGTATCCTGTGTGGGGATAGGTGGTGGAGTACTGGCGTCTTGGCCAAACCAGTCTACCTTTCGTCTTGTGTCTGGCGATCACGGTCGTCGATCTTGTCCCATGTAGAGTCTCTGCTAGTGTACAAGAAATTAAGTACTAAACAATGTCATCTGCATCTAACAATAGTAGGAAGGACACGCTTACCATGAGGATGAGATTGTGGTCGATAAGCGAAGTCCATGTAGGGGATCGGCGATCGCCATTATTAAAGTAATGGTTTCTGCCGCAATGGTCGATATTAAGCTGCGATTGCGCCACGGTAAATTGATGGCCGTGATTCTTGCCACGAGCCTCGACTGATGCGGAGGTGGTGCTCTCGGCGCGCCTCTTTGTGAGTCGTGGGCGAGGCCCGTGGCGAGTGGTGGAGAAATATGCTCCTCGTGCCATCCCGAGCCTCCGGCGTAGTGCGGAGAAGGTGGTCGCTCCATGGATCGGCGTGGGCTCCTCCACCGAGTGACGCGGTGGGCGTTGCTGCGTGGATCGACGTGGGGCGCGCTTCTCCACCGAGTGATGCGGTGGGCGTTGTGCTTCTCGGTGTTGAACGACGTCTGAGACGCTGGTGCACGTGATGGCCGCGTAGATACGCCGCAGCTTCTCCTCGACCCGCCGGGCAAAGGACTGAGCCTGCTGACGGGGCACAAGAGGAATGGGACGTAGCCGTGTCATCGACATGTACCTCTGTAAGTATTCGTGGAATAGCTCCATATCAAATGGGCCAGCGTGCCACACTTGTGTTGGTGCATTCTGCCACTCGTCGACGTAAATCCCCACCCGTTGGAGCCATTGAGTGGCGGTCTTGCTAGTTTTCCGAGAGTACCTGTCATTAGAATTTGTTAGACCATCATTAAAGAACATAGATGAAGTATAAGATGCATTCCTTATGTACATATATTTACTTACGCGTGCACGACATCTGGAAGGGGAACATCTGGACGCGGGGGATCTACCATCTGGCAAAGACCGAACTGCCGCATGACCCTCTGTTGAGACATCTCCTCAACTTGGCAATCAAAGATGATCTTCGATGTAGTCAGCCAATACTCTCGATCTCTAGTGCATAATAGATAACCCACGGGATATCGTATGCGTGTCTGCAGGGTGTACGGCTCCCAAATCACGACATCCTCTTTCGGTGTCGAGCGCTTTCATTGAGCGATGGATAGCATCTAACGACTTGCTCTCCCTAAACGACAACGCATGACAAAATAGTTGTTAGTAACTTTCATATTGTAGTACCGAAGTGCAATTTATTAAGACATTACACTTGCGACCTTTGGGTCCAATGAGTGCCAAATGTAGGCAAGTCAATTTGCTCTTCGTCGAGCAATGTCAGTGGTAGAATTGTTTCATGTTCACGGTTGCCGACTAGGTTGACACTTACGGACGGATGAGGGAACCTCTCCCATGACCACGATTGCGGCAACAATGGGCATCCTAGCAAGGCAAAGCGTCCTTGGTTAGCGGCAAGCATTGCACATATGGTACGTAGTCGCTAAGACGGTGAACCCCAACTCCACTGTGCATTCTTCACGCACGTCGCCTCATGAGCCCTCTAGCAAAATGGATGTATCGCGCACTAATGGTCGACACACGTGGTTCTCGATGAACATCACCTTCGGCGACCACATAATGTATGCCTCCAGGCTGCGTGTAATCTGTGGCGCAGTCATCGGAGTGGCCGGGAACCCAAACCTCTGTATCTGCATTGGCAAATAGAACAATTTTTAGTACATGATACTTCTCCAACAAAATAGAACAAATAAATGAAACACACCTGATACTGCTCCAACCATCCAAATTTTGGCCCATGATTGTCATGGCCAAAGGCCTGAGCTCCATCACGGATGCCAAAGAATCGTTGGGCCATGTCTTGGGCCCAATTTGCCGGTGGATCCACTAGGCCTATGGGCACGCCAGCCAACGGAAGTCCCAGCAAGTACGAGACGTTCTGAAGGGTAGGAGCCATCTCTCCCCATCGAAAATGGAAAGTGTGAGTCTCGGGTCTCCATCGATCCACCAAGCACGTGAGCAAAGACGAGTCGTACTATAAGCGACTAGTCTGGAACCCAAGGTGTCGCCCTTCTATCTCCTCCATACGAGTGGCCTCAACCAAACGACCGAAGGGTAAGAGCCCAGCCCACTTCAATTTACATAAGAAGAAAGCAGAACAGTTTAGTCACTCTGGTCCATAAATATTCCAACAGCAAGAGAAATAAATGTCACATGCCTCTGAAGCCAATCAGGATGTATGCACCAGTTCGAAATGGGAGTGCGAGTCACTAGGTGCTTCAAGGACCCCGGGTTAGCATCCATTACCGTCGACCGGTGCTTTCTATCTATGTCAGCATTCAGCAAAGATCTCGCCATCTGCACGTTAGTTCCATATATATTGCAAATTTAAGACATGGTTCCACACATATTACAAATTTAAGACATAGTTCCACACATATTACAAATTTAAGACATAGTTCCACACATATTACAAATTTAAGACATAGTTCCATACATCTATTTTTTTCTCTGCCTCTTCTTCCTCGGCTGCCACATCCACGAGGAGCAGCTCCACCAGTCCCGAAGATGTGGCAACTGGTGTCTATATGACCAAATTGATTACACAGAAAACATTGCCTAGTAGGGCCTCCGGCTTCAGATTCATCCATATCATTACGGATGCGGACACATTGTCGCCTTCCTCTTCTGTCATCGATTCGGGATCTGGATGTAAATCCTTTCACTTGGATTTACTTTGTTGAAATTTTCCCATGCCCTATATCCCATCATCTACTTTGTCCACGTATTGACCGCGCGTCCTTAAGGAAATAAGGAGACACAAGCGAGATCGCATCCATACCCATCACGCATGCGGCTAGTACATGAGAGCAAGGATGCAGCTTTGGGTTTATTGCCGTGCACTCACACATTGGCGAGCCGTTGCCTATCCTCACCTCCACGGGTCTTTACCTCTTCTCTGTTCCAATCCGGTTGGAAGGGCGTACCTCGAACCTTCTTTCACGATTACCGATGGCGATGGCATGCATGGACCGAGCCTTCTCCATCTTGGCATCCATGTAATGCATGATCTTTGAACAATACCTCGTGTTTGGGTTGTTCATGATATGCATCCGAGCCATCTGAGTCTGTCTCTGAATACTTGAGTTTGGTGAAAATACACTCCACAATGGTCATTAATGGTAGAGCCCTACTTCCTCTCAAGACAAAGTTGTAAGTTTGACCAGATTTGTAGTCATGACGCCAAACCTAGCACCATGAGTGTCATGCGGCAGAGACCACCTCTCTACTGCTCGTGTTGTATCCATTCTGAAATTTTTAATCCTACGCCAAGCCTTCTCCTAGTACCGGGTTGGTCAAATCACAGCAAGTCACAAAGGGCAATGGGTTCTTCCTCGGTGGTCTTGCTCTGTTGCTGCACTAACGCCATTTGCATGAGCATGACCGCCTTGCTCTAGCCGCTCTCGAGTCACATGTTTTTAGTGAAGTCATCAAGATAGCCACGACACTTGATATACTTCCACTCTTGGTTACGCTTGCAAAGCTTCTTGAATAGGTTCATAAGAGCCTTGTTCTGAACTGTGAGAATTAATTGGCCCCTAGATGCCGCATGCACCAACGACTGCATGTCCACCATGGAGTTACTTCATCGAGTGGTGCGTGAGCTTCTTTATCGCGCTTAGTATACACGGATGCCTATCATGAAGCATGCATACATTCGTGTATCTCTCACAATTGCTATCTTCATTTGCGAAAAACCATACCCAACTCGGTGTTCTCGCTCTCCACGAAAGCAAAAGCAAGTGGAACAACTTGATTGTTTCCATCTTGACCTATGATGATCAATATCGGCCCTATACTTGCAAGGAGAAATGTACCATCCACACGGATGACGGGTCGACGGTGAGTGAAAGCTTCTATGCATATAGCAAATGAGAAGAACACTCGATGAAGTACCCTCAAATTAGGTTCTGTGGCAATGTAAAGTGTTGGATGTCCACGTGGTGCTCGGATTCCTAACTGCGATTATGAGCATCCTAACAACACATTCATACCCGTCTCAAACGAACCAAACCTTGCCTCCGGTGCCCTTTGCTTAGTCCTCCAAGCCTTCCCGTATGAAATATTGTAGCGAATCGTGAAACTTTGTGAATGATAGCATTCACCCCCATGGCTTTGCCCTCCACTATCTCTGTGTACAACAGTCTAGCCAGGAGGGTTGACGTGAGGTTACGATGGTCCTGAAGGACACTTTCAAGTGTGCATGTGTACATCACAACATCGGTGACCTTCCAGTTTGTGTCATACCTAGGGACATGGGCATGCACCCTTGCAGGACATCCAGCTTCCTCGCAAACCAATGTCAAATATTGTTGTGATGACACCTTCGTTTTCAAGACCCGTTGCATGGACATTGACCACTCAACAATTGCTTCCTGCAGATGTCTCTTGCTAGGATACAATGCACCTAGAGAGATGTTGTTCGCGTGATAATGCCACGCCGAATCATGCCCATCGTTCAGTCATTGCTGCTGTGTTGTCATTATTCCATGATGCCGGAATAGGTTGGCCGATCTCTTCTTGATCAGACTCGCCAGAATCATCGGCCGTATCACTGTTGCCTTCTGAGTCTTCGGCTTTTGCAACAAACCATCATATATCTCGTCCTCACCGCCCAGAATATGTCTTCCCTAATCCTTCACCACCGTCCTCGATACATAACCATCACCCGGTGTGTGCATAGCCTTCTTGTGACACGATTCATAACCGCCACCCTCTTGGCCTCGACTACTCGGCCATGATCATAACTACCTCCGGCATGATCGGTCGACTACTACGCCATGATCATAACTACCTTCAAAGATGACGGTCGACTACTCATGATCATACCCGACCTCTTTTCGCCACGGTAATAACACTAAGAGCGGGGTTAACTCTCTTTCCGCAAGCTTGCACAAATTTGACCCATTTACATTGCGCTTCTATTGGCCTTAAATAAAAATTAGGGGTTTGCCTTGACTTAGTCCATAAAGCATGCACTGCAAGCGGTATGGGTAGGAGGAGCCCTAAGCGAACACATAACCAATCCTTCAAGAGTAAAGGGCACTGCTTTGAGGATTCAAGCACTTCATCCATAAATCTAAACTCGCTCAAATCAACTCCGTCTTTGGTAAATACGAAAATAGTCAAAAATGTACATTGACACATAATACTCTACAAATATCTTGCATCTATGAGACCCATCAAAGGCTACCTATAAACATACACACATGATCGCAATTAGCAAGAAATTAGGGTTTACCCTTGAAGCGTCTGAGAATCTGCCGTCTGTTGCCTCGAATCAAGCGATCGGCTCTCCACCATGCACCTTCCTCAAGTCCCAAAGACTAGCCTCCACCATGGCCATTGCTCAACAAGAACACCACCAGATCCTCCACCAAAACGACTCAAATCACTACACGGGCTATCCCATTAGTAGATCGGGACTCTACTAGCTCGCTAATGTATTAGAGCGTGAGTTTGGATAGAAATCTGGCTACAAATCGGTGCAACGGTGAGAAAATGAGAGCAAGCGAGAGGAAAACGACCAAAGAGAGAGAGGAGGGAGGCGACGGCGGCAAGCAGGCGGTGAGCTATATCTTTGGGCGCGTCGTCCGTTCAAAGGATTTAAGCGTCGCTCGTTCAATTCAGCAGGACCAGCGTACCCACTTATTTCGACAAAGGCGTGTCGTCTTTTGAATAAAAGAAGATAACTCGATCGTCTTTTGAATAAAAGAAGACATGTCGGTCGTCTTTTGAAAAGACGAAGCATCTGTGTCGTCTTTCGAACGGACGACGGACCGTCAGAATTGCAATTTGCCCGTTTTGCGTATTATTTGTGAAAATCAATAAAAAAATGTATTATTTTAAAAAAATTAGCTAGAATCTTGACATTTTTTCTGCTATTAAAGTCATTGGACATTTGTCATTATAAAAAAGTTGCCAACATGCAATTAATTAATGATGCCACTTTATATGCCTAGGAACCCTGTTATTATAGTTGTAGTTGCATACAGCGGACCGAGATGATCCTTGTATGAATATGCATGCCAGAATATATGATTGCTATTCTTTAATTCGGGATCTACTATGTGGGAGATAGAATTATCAGGCCTTAGGCTGTTTTCATAAGGACAAAGTTAGGTCTAGTTAGTGGAGAGGCTAGTCTGATTAATGGCTTCAATTCATGATTCTCATCATGTTATGATATTCTTATATTCAGTTTACAGTTATCAACTGTGCTTTTCTGAACTTATTTTATACTCTGTGTAGCCATGGAAGTAAGAACAAGCTGGTTAAAAAAATATAAATAGGGAAAAGATGGTTAGACAAACAGAGTTGCCAATTATCATAATACACTAGAATGCCGAGCGGATCCTTAATTTGCTGGAATATTTTTGCCATACCCTCGTAGCTACTAATTTTTGGGATGTGTTGTAAATTTGAGTGAACATGCTAGGAATGTGTTGTAAATTTATGTTTCTAATTGCATGTGTGCAATCGATTTGTTTAAGTTAATTATAACAAATGAGCGAATTAACATATTTTCAAAATAATGGTAGATCCGCAATATTGGACAGTGCTACGCGTCCCCCGGGGATGGAAACTTTCCATCCCCTGGGTCCCCAGCCGTTTGATCGAGACAGATCAACGGTCAGATTTGCTTTCCGTCCCTTTATTCCGCTTTTGCTACAAACATACCCGCTTTTGCTACAAATAGCCCCGTTTTTGCTACATGCAGCAGAAAACGGTTCGTTTCAAAAAAAGAACAAATAGACCGGATCTCGCCGGAGAGTTTGCAGGAGACCTCGCCGGAGACCTTGTAGCAAAAAAAAAAATTTTAATATAGCAAAACCGACTTCGCCGGAGACATTGCCGGATACTCTCGCCGGGATAAACCTCGCCGGAGACCTCGTAGCAAAAAAATTACGCTGTTGTAGCAAAACCACAAAACGATTGTAGCAATTTTTTTTTCTAATGTAGCAAAAATGACATCGCCGGAGACATCACCGGAGACTCTTGCCGGAGATCTGGTAGCAAAACCATAGAGATTGATTGTAGCAAAAATCTTGTGCCAAAGTAGCAAAAAATATATGCATACATAGCAAAATTAATACGCTAAGGTAGCAAAACGCTCGTAGCAAAGACAGATACAAAAGTAGCATCACCCGACCAACTAGAGTAGCAAGCGCTCTAAACTAAGGTAGCATCACCGGATGGTATATGTAGCAAAGCAGTCCGCCATCGGTAGCATCCCCGGCATCCCCTAGCAACAGCACTCAGATTGACAACCACATGTTAGTGGCGGCCGCACATGGGAGGAGGTCGGGCGAAAGCGGCCACCCGTGGTCTGGTGGCATTGAGGGCGGCGGCCACCGTCAAGCCGCCACCCGTGGAAGCTCGGACACCTCCTAGCCCTTGGTTTGCTTGGCGGCTGCGGGGTGGAGACGGAGGCTCTTGGTTTGCTTGCGGCGGTGGCGAGAATCGGGCGGCAAGCTGGCGTGGCGAGAACCGGAGGCGGCGAGGCAGGCGGTGGCTGCGTTGGAAGGAACCGGAGGCGGCGGCTGCACGCGGCGCTGGTAGGAACCGAAGGCGGCAGTTGAGGCGGCGGCTGCGCGTTGGAAGCGGAGGGATGCAGTTCGCGTGATACAAGACGAAGCAGTTCCGTGAAGCGATAAGATGGGCCTCCACGTGCGTACCCTAGCCACGACCCGGGGGATGGAACGCAAATATCCCCCGGGGGAATAGTATCATTTACCATATACTATAGCCCCTGTGATGGTTTCGACTATTTGCTATGGCTTTTCTTTACTTTATCACCATGATACCACAATTATTATTATTTACAACATTATTTTATGTGTAGTGAAAGATTTATCTTCTGGTCCAGGATTCAGGTGTTCATGCTTTGTCAAATGTTTGTCATGTCGATGTGGAGCGGATAAGTAAAAGGAAGCCTGGTGAAGTGGTTTGTATGCATATACTTTTCTCTCCAACTGGGGTTCCCTCTTGGGTTCTCTCTATAACAAGTCTTGCACTTAGGCTATGCATAAACTATTCATTGCATGCTTTGGCTGCATCACTCAGAATTCATTTGTCCCACTGCATGTTAGATTAGGTCCTTCATGGGTTGAGGGACGTACGGTTTACAATCTCAGTGAATACTCCCTATAAATAGCATATGCATTTTAGAACAATTATGCCACATATGGTTCTGTTTGTTGATGTCTTTTCCCCATTTGCAGTTGCCACCTCATGACCCCGGAGTTGTAAAACGCGCTGTCAACCATTTTCTCCATGTATGTTTTGACCAAAACTACCTATAGTTCTATAATTCTATTCACCCAGCTGATTTGTGACAGAACTTTTTAAAATGTAAAAGCTAATTATACGAAGATAATTCTATTCACCCAGCCCATTCTATATTATATTGAAGATTTAATTTTCATTTGGTTGGGCTGGTCCTTAGTTGAATGAGCATACATCTGCGTACTGAATATACTAAGAGATTTGTGTAATTCTCCAGATTTTATTATTCAATTTGTATCTTGCAGTAGATATTTATTTGTGTTCCATATTTTTCCTGCAGAAGAATGAAGGTGACATAATGGTGACTGATGTTCGTTGTGTTGCACCAGACTTCCATGCTAGATACAAAGCTCTAGAACGCACGTAGGTAGCAAAATCTACAAAACTCCCTCTGTCCCAAAATGTAAGGCATATAAGCTTAGTCAAAAGTCCACACTTAGAAGATGTTGACTTTTGACTAATCTTAAATGGTTTACATTTTGGGACGGAGGAAGTATAATACTCCCTCCGTCCTAAAATAGATGTCTCATTTTTGTCAAAATTTAGATGAATCTAGACACTATTTAGTATATAGATTCATCCAAAATTTGAAAAACCTAAGACATCTATTTTTGGACGGAGGGAGTATGAGGCATTCTCCTAATTGATCTTGTTACTTTTCCATTCTTATGTCCAACACTATTTAATAAAAGGGGTAGTAACGTTGACCTGATATGCATTTTGTGTGAGCAATCAAAGCTGTTTATAAAAAACTCCATTACCCTTTTGAAAAAAATGAAAAGTGCTTATATTATTGTTTTACTAATTTTGTTGAAGATATCACTATCGTGTACTTTGTGGGCCTGAGCGACCATCAATCTTTGAGAAAAACTCAGCTTGGCACATACCTGAGGATCTAAATATACAAGATATGAAGGTAAAGTCTCCAGTCACACTTAATTGTTTTCTGATGCAAAATTTTGTTTCTGGCTTTACTAATGATCTTTTTTGCCCAGAAAGCTTGCAATATACTTGTTGGGCATCATGATTTCAGTTCATTTCGAGCAATTGGATGTCAGGTGCACTCTTGCTTCTTATTGTTGTCTCTCAGTCGCAGAGTTCATCAAGAAATACTAGTGCAGAAAGGCACAGAGTTTCTTGTATTTAATCATCTAGTGTGTTTATATGGAGGGATTCTTGTTACAGGCAAAATCTCCAGTGAAAACGTTGGATGAGCTTACTGTTACAGAAGTATTTCCTTTCATGTTCTTTCCTTCAAGCTTAGAGCGATCAGAGATGGAATCACCAGATGGATCTCTAGTTTACTCGGGGCCATCACTCACGGGACCTTCTGGAGAAGGATCTGATGCTTCTAGTACTACTAGTGGGAAATCAGCATGCGAGAATGGGCAAGAGTTTGGAAAGAGATTAAGGCACCGCTGCTTTGTTGTTACTGCAAGGGCACAGTCTTTTCTTTACCATCAGGTTAATCCATCTTCCTTGAAGGTTAATATCAGAGCCTAGGGTCCACATGACTGTTTAATTCCTGGCCCCATTAGTCCTTTTATTGGGTTGCATTGATATATTTGGGAGTAACTGTATTTGATCTTGATTCCAGTGGTAATTAACATTTTTTTGATCTTGCCAGTATCGATTAGAATAATACTAGTATGTGCATTCATTGATGGCTAGTGTTGTTCATAAGCATCGTTGAGATGAAAATTTGTTAGCTGCAAGGTGTGAAAGCTATGGCATCTTTGGGAGCAACTTAAAAGCACTCTAGCTTTAGGTGTATATAGGTCCAATTAAACTCTAAGAAGGAAATAAAAAAGTTGCCTATGGATAGAGGGTGAAAAATAGGTATTGCTCAGCTATCCTGCTGAGTCGCCAAACACTGTCTCGAACAGGTGATATGCTATTTGTTGGTAACACATATTTTGTGTCTCATGAGATCCTGTGTACAGAAAAAATCTGATACCTGTTGTACCATTAAGCATTTGCAGCTCCTGTGCTATTCCATTTTGGCAAAACTGTGCTCTAAGACATTGCAAAACGGCTATATCATATGCAGGTATACGCATTTGAGCAGTACCAGGGATGAAATGTTATTACTAGAGAACTTTGTATCTGCCATGCTGTTACTTTGATTATTAGATGTTGCTGCAATATGAGGATTGGAAGATGTGGGTTATGTCCTATGTTTTACGATTTGATATGTTCACTAATTATTTTCTAATGCAGGTAAGATTGATGGTTGGTCTTCTGAAAGCTGTTGGGACTGGAGATCGAACAATTGCAGATGGTTTGTTTTCTTTCTGTAACGTTTGCTGTGTACCTTCCTTTTTGCCTTTTGATTAATGGACAATGAATTCAACTGAACGTTTATTGTCTGCCAACCTTTAATGCAGTTGAGAGAATTATGGATGCAAAGACAGTGACTGCTGTGCCTCCTATGGCACCTGCTTGTGGGCTTTACCTTGCCAACGTGAAATATGACCCGATTGTTTAGACATCTCTGGAGCTTCGAATTTGTTAGCTGTTGGCTATCTAGGTATGTCTAAATCCACCTCTTGTAACCTGCATGACTCCAACTTCCAACCTATCCCAGTGATGGCGAAATAAAGATTTGTCACCCAACCAGTAAATTTAATGTTCTACTTAGAGTTTCATCCCAATTATGTGGTCACATGCCAAGCTATGACCTATATTGTACATTTTAATGTCCAATCTAATGAAGAATCGTATGCAGCCACACACAAGGTCAAGTGTTCAGTATTTAAGCTTGTACGGAGTTTGGAAATTTGAAGCATCTCTGCAAACAAAATGGTTTACACTAATTTGGTTAGGCCAGATCTCCAGTCTATCAAAGAGAGATTCACCTAGCTGTAATATTTCCCTTTGGTAATTTATCCTGGTAGTGGTACATACCAACTTTAATTTCTTCCTGATGGTATGCTGTTCTTGGAATCTATAATCAAAAAATGGTGGTGTTAGTATGGTTGCTCGTGATTTGTCAATTTCTAGCAGTAGCCTTGACTCACTGAAGCCTATTTTTAGAAAGGACTTGTATTTCTTTTCCCAGTTCTCTTGTGTTAAACACTTGAGCCGGATACGTAAATTCATAATTTGCTTCCTCTCTTCAGGACCCATTTTGAAGCATTGGATAGATGAGTCGGAGAGGACTTAAATCGGAACGGAACATGTTTTCTCATCCCTAGTCAGTTTCTATCATGTATCAAGACGATCAAATTGTTGGCTGCCTACCATTCTGGAAACCTGCATTAGAGTGTTAAATGTTATTAATAGCAGAAATATTGAGCTTGATGTTTCTCGTGTTACCTGTTTGTTCTAAATCTGATGATGGTGATAGAGCAGAAGCTCACCCTTTCTTTGGATTATGCCCTTGCATAGCTCATCGCTTTATTTTCAGCTTGCCATTCCATCTGAAGTACTCCCTCCATTCCGAAATGTAAGCTTTTTTAGTACTCCCTCCGACCCATATTAGTTGACTTGGATTTGTCAAAATTTGGATGAACCTATATACTAAATAGTGTCTAGATTCATCCAAATTTAGATAAATTTGAGTCAACTAATATGGGGCGGAGGGAGTAGCTCAATTTGAACTGGTAGAAAGGTTACATTTTGGAACAGAGGTAGTGCCTTTTAATACAGATCTCCATTATTCATTTGCTTTCTTAGTCGCATTGCTTTATCTTCACGAAACGATTGCATATTTGCACTGGTCATTTCTGTGCATCCCGATCTGATGTGTACCGCGTTGAAGGGATGCGGCTTTATGCCCAAAGAAGTTTGCCTTCCATGAGAAAGAATCCAATCGAAGCGAGTCAGGCTGTCCATGAGGAGCAGTGAAATCCAGGCCACGCTTTGGGGAGACAACGGCGTATATCAGGCAGATTTTGTGCTGGTAAGATTTGCCCTGATGGCTAGCTAGGTTTGTGTAGCATGTACCCTCCTCTCTACCCCATATCGTAGCTCAAATCAACAACACAATAGTATGTTGGCTTGATTGAACGTGCAGTAGGGCATCTCCAAGGGTGATCTGGAAAGTGTCTGAAGCGGTCTGTTTGCGCTGGTCTGCGGACAGGCAAGAGGACCATGTCCTCGTTGTGTTCATTTGGTGGCCGGTGCACCCAATGCCCCCTCCCCCCCACCCCCTGTGTCCACGAGGTCGATGAAGATCTAGCCCAGTGGCCAGACCATCGGCTCTGGTGGTGGAGCAGTAGCTTGTGAGGGAGCGGTCGGTGGCGAGGGAGCGGTCGCCAACATCGCAAACTCGTGGAGACCTATGCCCGTGCCCTCCCATTTCACTTCCTCCTCTAACAAGGAGGTGCTGATGGCGGTCTGGAGAGCCTCCTCGGTCAGTGGTCGCTCCTCCATCAGCTCGTCCTTGACGGCTTGGAGCAGCGGCATCTAGGGCGGAGCGGTTGCGGTTCCACCTGCCTGGTCAACACAACACGGTACTAGGACCAGTCCCCCATGTCGGGTTGTGGCAGGGGAAACACCAAGGCATGCGCCTACTCCTCCTCTGGCTCCAAGTCGGCCTCCTCCTCGTAGTCCATGTCGTTGTCATCCAAGACCTTAAGGAGGGCCTTGATGGCCAGCTGTTGAGCATCGTGCCACATCGGCGAGTGGAGGTCATAGGTCGGGTCCCATCATAGATCCGGAGGAAGGAAGGCCAGAGAAGAAGGATCTCTCGTGGCACGCCGATCCGCTTGCTGGGATGGCCGGCACATGCACATGTGCCTGGTTCAGATGCCACCCGTGGGGCATGTGCACATCTGGCCATGGCAACGACATGCCCGCTTTCGCGAATTGGCGTGCCACCTCCATCTCCACATAGACGTGTCACTCGGAGCAGGGCGTGGGCGGCGGGCCTGCAGGCCTCTATGTCGCGCAAGGAGGCATGCTGAAGAAATGCCGCATGCCGCCAACACATCCGGATGACCCCGGCTCGTGGTCATTGTGGCTAGGCCTGAACCTACCCTTACCGCCTTTCGCCATTGTGGTAACCGGCAAAATCTTTTAGGGTAGGGTTTCGGCAGGGTTTCTGCTCGTGTGAAAGTGGGGGCTGGGAGTTGATAGCAATTGGGACCAAGGTTCCCGATTTAAGAGAGACGAGGATGGTAGGTGTCGGTGGTCAGCGGCTGTCCCTCTCCCTAGTCCATGACGAGTAGGTCATGTTAGGACCAAGGGGAGGACACGCGGACGCGCAGTCGGTACGTGTCGATCACAAAGTAGGCCCAAATTTGGGCCAGGAATGGGGCCAAACGAACACGAAAGTGGGCGCCGTCCGTTTGCGGTGCCCTGTTTGTGGTTGGAGATGCCCTTAGGACAGCTCTAGCGAGACTAACCCCATTCGGATCGGTCTATTTCTGTTCGCAGACAGAGGGGATGGCCCAAAGCGGCTTGTTTTAGTCTGGGGACATGGACAGAGTGGTTGGTCCAAAGCGGTGACGCAAATAGACAATTGTCCATTCATTTCGACCGAACCCATTTCTGGCCCAAATTTAGGCTAGAGATTGAAGGAGATATGCCCTAGAGGCAAATAATAAATGTGTTTATTGTCATATCTCATTAAGTTTGTAATAGTTTCATACTGTGATCAAGTGGAAACATTGATACAGGTGTGGTATGTAAAGAAACCAAGTCCCTAGTAGCCACTATATGCTAGTTCGTTGGGCAACCGATGATCAAGGTTTTCTGATCATGGAGCATTTATGCCAGTTGATAATAAAGTCATATCATTAGTGAATGATGGGATGGAAATTACCCATATAAGTATTGCAACACGATCAAGTCAAAAAGTTCATCGTTGCAATAGTTAGAAGCTTAGTATCCTTCTCCTTTGACCGTGAGATCATGCTTAATCACTATCACTCGAGGTTGCTTAGACTATCAACCGTCACACCATAACAGGGTGATCATAAAGGTGGATGTTGCGGTACTCCAGAGGGATATGTTGAGGTGTATGCATCAAGATTGAAGATTAGTTCTCCCATGTGACGGGAAGATACATAGGGCCCGCTCAGTGAGATTATATCCGTAAATGTTGCAACATGTGACTAGGTCACGGAGATGTAATATCATAGAAATGAGTAAAGTTGCAATTGTCGGTAGTGAGATTGAACAAGGTATAATGATACCAATGATCAGATCTCGGACAAGTCAAATATCGATGGAACAAAGGGAATTGGAATCAACTTTTATGGTTGAAACGACACTAAAATCGCTGAATGCAGATGGGTCATTATGGGCATCTTAGTCCTGCCGATGACCATTGATCTGAGAGGTGTCTCGATCATGTCTGTGATGTTCCTAAACTGTAGGGTAACACACTTAAGGGTTCGATGACACTTAGAGATCGTTTTGGCTTTATTGGAATCACATGAAGAAAGAGATGAGCATACCAAAAGTGTTCCGTGAGAGAACCGTAATCATTCAGAAGGACCCGAAGTGGTTCGGAGTGAACCGAAAGGTGTTTCAGGTCAAAAGGAATTTAATTATATGTATATCATATTAATTATTGGAATTAATATTAAATATATATTTAAAATTAAATTTCAAAGGGCAACTTCCCTAATGGGCCAAATCACTAGAGGAAAAAAGGGCATGAGTGAAGTAGCCAAGGGAGGCAAGCAACCGCCACATGGGGGCCCCACCTGGCTGGCCTTGTGACATGCGCGGGGGTGGGTGGCTGTAACATCCCAGCATTTAGGAACCAACGAAGGGTAGGAATAAGAATATGTGCATGTGCATGCATTTATGTATAAAAGTGGGGTAAATTTTTTGCAAAATAAAAACCTGGAGAGACGAGAGTTTCTTTCATTATGTTGAGTTAGGGTTTAGCTCAGCCTGGTGATTGTTATAAATTTTGACATGATCTCTAGGAATTTGAGTTATTTTGGGGTAATAATTTAAATTCACATTTAAATTTTAAACTACTTTTGAAATAATTCAAACCAAAAGCATTTAGGAGTTTATTGTTTTCAAAAGGACATTTAAATATTTTAGTGTGAAGTATTAGTATTATAATATACAATAAGTGAATAAGTAAAAGAAATTTAAGACATTACAACAATATATAAAAATCCAATTATTTAGAAACTCTTATTCTTTTCTTATTCCATAATTACAAGATGAGAAGAATACACATAAGTAAGAAATTCTTATACAAATGAAAAATTCCAAGTAAGAAGAAAGTAATATTTTATTGAATAATAAATATATATTACATTGTTCTTTATAGAAGAATAAAATAAAATTATATCAATAAAGGAAGAACCTATACTAATTCCTAACTAAGTCCTATATCTACATCTTCTTGATCTTCTTTGTAGTAGTTTGTACCTGCATGCAAACAAAGAAGAAAACCAAAAATAAAAGAAAGGGTTATGTTAGAAGTACTGCTCTCAGATATTAATAGTGAGGTGCACTGTTTGAAACCATCATTGAGAAAATTCAAAAGAAAGGGGCAAGTTTCACCAAAAGAATAACATCTGTTCTTTTATGTAAATGGTTTCAGTACCACATCATTAAGCACACATGGGCAAGTTTCACCAAGAAAGTAAAAGTAAAAGGCATGAATACCAGATATTTCTTCTTGAGCTGATCCATAGACCAAGCAAGCACACCTACATCTTACACACCCATGTAGAACTGTAGTGCTGTCGACACCAGGAAGCAAGGAGAGATGGGATAAGAAGCACAACCATAGCATCACACGAGTTTCTCCCTTCTAATCAAAGTTTCACCACAACAAGAACACCAAGAACACCACAGTTCCAACACAGATACTTACGAGATCAACCATAGAATCTCTCACCAAACCAACCAACCAAATCATCAAGCATGGTCACTTAAAGGATGGGGAGTGCTGGAGTTGGGTAAGGGCAAGTTGGAGCATATCAAGGAGGAATAAGTCAAGTGTATCACATGAACAAGATCATCAGTGGAAGCAAGAGCAACTCAGTCACCACAACAACATACTGACGAACAATAGCCGGGTGACGAGGTTTAATCTCGTCAATGCTCATTGTTATGAGATTAGGTTTTGGAGAAGATGGGGGTGCTGGAGATCGTGGAATGGTTAACAGACAAGCAACCAGGGGACACGAGGTTTACCAAGGTTCAGGCCCCCGGAGGGAAAACCCTACTCCTGCTTGTCTTCTCTTGAGTACGGCGGAACCAAAGGTTACAGGGGTGCGCAGATGCAATCTGGCGTGGAGGTGTGTATGCGCCGAGGTGAGAGAGAGCCTCCTCGTCGTGCCCTCCTAGCTTTTATATAGAGATAGGCAGGTCCCGGGCATAGATCGAGTCGGTTACAAGTTTAGGGTTTCCCCTTTCGAATATTCTATCTGTTCTAGTCTTGCCCTCCAAGGATCCGAAGACGTCATGGGCTTGGGCCACCCGAAAATCTTCATGGGCCACGTATATTCTCGTGGGCCTTCCTTGGGCTGGACTAGGTATGCTAATGTCGTGTACCCGTAGGGTATAACCATGTCAGTAGCCCCCGAGTGTTCAGTCGAATCGTAGATTCGGCTGAGGACTCTTCAATCTTTCGGGTGCAGATGTTTCTGTTCAGAAAATAAATGATTTTAGTGTGTAGGGATTGTTGATGCATGTGCCTGACTCTCCTGACGGATCAGGGTCAGTTAACTGTCTTAGGACAAAACAACACGATCTTTTTCAGATTCGAGTCCCTAGACTCGAACCCGGAACAGATGCTCGCGTAATTCGACTCAGGCCATTGAGGTCTTACAAGAGTCAAATCCCAATAGTTTTCAAATGATATACCCAACACGTCCATCGGGATTTTCATCGTGCCTGTTGGCACAGATTTTTACTAGCAAAGCGCAGTAAGGTGCGTTACTAGGCCATCAGATGGTACCTGTAGGTCTTTTCTTTGCGTCGCAGACACAACATTCAAAATTTTATCACCGCGGACGTGTTTCGGGTGGCCAAGGAGGATGTTACTCACTTAGCGTTGGTTGGCACAAAGTTGCGAAAAAGTTTTTGCATTCTGATCCGAAGGATCGTAGTCGAAAAATTCATAGGGTGCGCGACCAGCGCTCCCTATGGGATTATCCCCCGAGTGTCTATTCGAGTTGTAGACTCGAGCAGAGACTTTAATTCAGCCGTTTTTGGCTTCTGGTCCGTAGAACACATTTTTTTCGGATGCTTGAATCAATCCTCCCTATGGGAGTAGCTCCCAAGTCCGTAGTGGAGTCGTAGACTCGACGTAGGACTCGAAGAATAGATCATTGGCGTAGTACCTTATTCATGCTTCGAATGCGCGGCCAGCGCTCCTGATAGGAGTAGCCCCCGAGTAGTTGCTTGAATCGTAGATTAGAGTGAGTACTTGTAGCACCCCGAGTAAAATCTCTACTAAAAATCACTGTTATTTGTACTTGCGCATCATCATGACATCATGCATATTTTTCTAAGCACAAAATTATTTTATTAAATACCGTATATTGTTTGCTAAATTATTTTATGGTTTGTAATATACATAAAGCCATTCTTCTTTTTCTCAATTTAAAATAAAATAAAATAATATTTTTGGTCTTATAAGATTGCAAAAGATTTTCTCTTATTTAACTAATAATAAAAAAAGGTTAAAATCCCGTCTAATGTTGGCCCAGAACTAGTCTTATATAGTCCACTTTGGACTATATAAATATCCTAATATCCTTCTTTCGTTTCAAACCCTAGCCCCCAAAAATCTGAGATCTAGATCTGCCTAAAATCCCCGCTCTCTCTTCTCCAAATCCAACTCCTTTTCTCTCTCGTTGTTTTCCTCGCTGCTGATAGCGTGCGATTTGTTTCCCTGGCTGCTCAAATTCTTCCATGCATATTCGTCCTTCATCACCAGCACAAGATCCCATCGATGGAGGCTTGTTTCACCATATTTAATCCTTGCCTTTTTCCTCATAATTTTTCCAAGCTAGCTCCCGCCACATGGTTTTCTTCTCAGGAGCCAGATTGCTATTTCATTTCCTTGGACACCAAATCCAACATCGAAAGCTGAAGCCTTCCATTGATCCCTGTGCTAGGAGGGTACCTGATCCTTTCATCCTCGTTAGTTTCATGCTACTGCTTCCCTGACCACCTTGCTAGCAGTGCCACTTTGTCCCCTGCATAAATTATTTTTCCTCAAAGCTACCTCAGATCCCATCGCGGCAGCTTGCTCAACTTCGCTAAATCGCCACACACACTAGTCTTCCAACATCGTATGTCACCTCCAACACCAGTAGCAGTAAACGCGTACGAGCGACCTTGATCCCCTTCTGCGCACTGCCTTGTACCTTCACAGTATCCAAGAGCCACCTGACGTTTTTCATTCGTGCCCATGGCCACACGCCTGACACTTGTTCGACGGTTTGTCTGTGTGTGCTTCAGAACCCGTTCTTCTGTTACAACATGTTTGATATATTCCGTACCAAACAAGTTGTCATCTTACAAGTTTGTCTCTGTTTTGTTGTGCTATCCGACTATGACAAGTTATACTTCTTGGAGTCTGTCACCTCGGCTAGGTCCGATCTCCAACAATAAGACGAAGACCATCTTTCTAACTCCGATCCGAACCGTGAGATTCCGACAGTATCCCTATTTTCTTAACATGTCATATATTTTGCCACACTTCATTATACATGCTCGTATACATATTTTATGGTTGGGGGTATTATGCCGATTCACCTTATAATTAAATATGGAGGCCATATGCGGGCTTTTCTAGTCTTATATTGGTCCCATTTAAATTTGTGTAGCGAACCGGTGATACTTTTTGCCATGTTAAGACAACATTTAAATTGCGGGTTATCTAAACAACTAGAACCATATATCTAATTGTCGGGACCCCAGTTCCGCTTAATATTGCCTAATTGCATTGCACCTTTGCCATGTCATACACCATACATGCATCATGCCCGATCTTTTGCCGTAGTATTAAATAGTGCATCCGGTGTTTATTCTAGTGTTTTGGTTCTTCGCGGATAAGGCCGATGAGTTGATGCGAGTATCGACCCGATCTTCGGATGAACCTTCGGCAATGTTTTCAGGCGAGCATCTCCCTCTTTCTACCTATCTTACTTTTATAGTATTTATTCCCTCCAGTTGATCTATTGCTATCTGTGTTGCGTTGCTCTAGTTTTCGTACCCGTGATATCCCTTGCAGCCTTATATTGCCTTTGACACATCCTATTACCTGTTGTTTGGTAGATAGTTGGACCTGCGCGTCGTAGTCGCTTGCTCAAGTGCTGTTGCGTGTCGTTAAGTACCACAGTTGTTGGAGTATTGCCGTATGTTTAAGGTTGGAGATGATCATGGCTTTAATTATGGTTTACTTTAATTACTGTCTAATAACTAAAATTGAAGTAGGTAAGCAGAGGCACAGGTGGGCAATAGATGTTATTTGGTTGTTAACCATCCACTTGTGTCCCGTAGGACCCCGAGTACTTGATACCTATTCCTTGAATATTCGCGCTATCCACATCCGAGAGGATTATGGGACCCCCCTGAGCCAGAGCTTGATTCATTCTTATTTCTTGGGGCCACAAACTAGTTTGAGGTTTTATTTACTATCTTGTACTTATGCCATGCTTTACTGCTTTATTTACGATTGTGCGAGGAGCACCTGTACTGTTTAGGATCGGGACACGATTTCACGGTATCGACAAGCCCAGTTTTGGGTTCCCAGTCGTTTACAGCCGTCCACCCAAACCTTGGGTCCGTCTCGGAGTCAGCTAACTTCGTTGCGGATGTACTCAATGGGGTGGCCCCTGAAATATTTCTGAATCTTGTGATTTCTTTGTCGTGAAAGCCTCGTTGGGTTTTGATTTGGTTTTTCCAAGGTTGATCGAGTGTGTGTTGCTATTTGTGCACCCCTGCAGGGTAAAACTTTCTGAAAGCCGTGTCCGCGGTTATGGACGACTTGGAGCACAGTATCTCGATCATAGACAACTATAACTAAAGTAGTGCTATAAATTTGACTTGATAATGACAAGTAATCAGCTTCACTATAATGGAATGGCTCTGATGTACTATTGTATGGTGGCTTGCATACATACTCATTTGTGTTTGTAGCACCCCGAGTAAAACCTCTACTAAAAATCACTGTTATTTGTACTTGCGCATCATCATGACATCATGCATATTTTTCTAAGCACAAAATTATTTTATTAAATACCGTATATTGTTTGCTAAATTATTTTATGGTTTGTAATATACATAAAGCCATTCTTCTTTTTCTCAATTTAAAATAAAATAAAATAATATTTTTGGTCTTATAAGATTGCAAAAGATTTTCTCTTATTTAACTAATAATAAAAACAGGTTAAAATCCCGTCTAATGTTTTGGCCCAGAACTAGTCTTATATAGTCCATTTTGGACTATATAAATATCCTAATATCCTTCTTTCGTTTCAAACCCTAGCCCCCAAAAATCTGAGATCTAGATCTGCCTAAAATCCCCGCTCTCTCTTCTCCAAATCCAACTCCTTTTCTCTCTCGTTGTTTTCCTCGCTGCTGATAGCGTGCGATTTGTTTTCCTGGCCGCTCAAATTCTTCCATGCATAGTCGTCCTTCATCACCAGCACAAGATCCCATCGATGGAGGCTTGTTTCACCATATTTAATCCTTGCCTTTTTCCTCATAATTTTGCCAAGCTAGCTCCCGCCACATGGTTTTCTTATCAGGAGCCAGATTGCTATTTCATTTCCTTGGACACCAAATCCAACATCGAAAGCTGAAGCCTTCCATTGATCCCTGTGCTAGGAGGGTACCTGATCCTTCATCCTCGTTAGTTTCATGCTACTGCTTCCCTGACCACCTTGCTAGCAGTGCCACTTTGTCCCCTGCATAAATTATTTTTCCTCAAAGCTACCTCAGATCCCATCGCGGTAGCTTGCTCAACTTCGCTAAATCGCCACACGCACTAGTCTGCCAACAGCGTATGTCACCTCCAACACCAGTAGCAGTAAACGCGTACGAGTGACCTTGATCCCCTTCTGCGCACTGCCTTGTACCTTCACAGTATCCAAGAGCCACCTGACGTTTTTCATTCGTGCCCATGGCCACACGCCTGGCACTTGTTCGACGGTTTGTCTGTGTGTGCTTCAGAGCCCGTTCTTCTGTTACAACACGTTTGATATATTCCATACCAAACAAGTTGTCATCTTACAAGTTTGTCTCTGTTTTGTTGTGCTATCCGACTATGACAAGTTCTACTTCTTGGAGTCTGTCACCTCGGCTAGGTCCGATCTCCAACAATAAGACGAAGACCATCTTTCTAACTCCGATCCGAACCGTGAGATTCCGACAGTATCCCTATTTTCTTAACATGTCATATATTTTGCCACACTTCATTATACATGCTCGTATACATATTTTATGGTTGGGGGTATTATGCCGATTCACCTTATAATTAAATGTGGAGGCCATATGCGGGCTTTTCTAGTCTTATATTGGTCCCATTTAAATTTGTGTAGCGAACCGGTGATACTTTTTGCCATGTTAAGACAACATTTAAATTGCGGGTTATCTAAACAACTAGAACCATATATCTAATTGTCGGGACCCCAGTTCCGCTTAATATTGCCTAATTGCATTGCACCTTTGCCATGTCATACACCATACATGCATCATGCCCGATCTTTTGCCGTAGTATTAAATAGTGCATCCGGTGTTTATTCTAGTGTTTTGGTTCTTCGTGGATAAGGCCGATGAGTTGATGCGAGTATCGACCCGATCTTCGGAAGAACCTTCGGCAATGTTTTCAGGCGAGCATCTCCGCCTTTCTACCTATCTTACTTTTATAGTATTTATTTCCTCCTGTTGATCTATTGCTATCTGTGTTGCGTTGCTCTAGTTTTCGTACCCGTGATATCTCTTGCAGCCTTATATTGCCTTGGACACATCCTATTACCTGTTGTTTGGTAGATAGTTGGACCTGCGCGTCATAGTCGCTTGCTCAAGTGCTGTTGCGTGTCATCAAGTACCACAGTTGTTGGAGTATTGCCGTATGTTTAAGGTTGGAGATGATCATGGATTTAATTATCGTTTACTTTAATTACTGTCTAATAACTAAAATTGAAGTAGGTAAGCAGAGGCACAGGTGGGCAATAGATGTTATTTGGTTGTTAACCGTCCACTTGTGTCCCGTAGGACCCCGAGTACTTGATACCTATTCCTTGAATATTCGCGCTATCCACATCCGGGAGGATTATGGGACCCCCCTGAGCCAGAGCTTGATTCATTCTTATTTCTTGGGGCCACAAACTAGTTTGAGGTTTTATTTACTATCTTGTACTTATGCCATGCTTTACTGCTTTATTTACGATTGTGCGAGGAGCACCTGTACTGTTTAGGACCGGGACACGATTTCGCGGTATCGACAAGCCCAGTTTTGGGTTCCCAGTCGTTTACAGCCGTCCATCCAAACCTTGAGTCCGTCTCGGAGTCAGCTAACTTCGTTGCGGGTGTACTCAATGGGGTGGCCCCCTGAAATATTTCTGAATCTTGTGATTGCTTTGTCGTGAAAGCCTCGTTGGGTTTTGATTTGGTTTTTCCGAGGTTGATCGAGTGTGTGTTGCTATTTGTGCGCCCCTGCAGGGTAAAACTTTCGGAAAGCCGTGTCCGCGGTTATGGACGACTTGGAGCATAGTATCTCGATCATAGACAACTATAACTAAAGTAGTGCTATAAATTTGACTTGATAATGACTAGTAATCAGCTTCACTATAATGGAATGGCTAAATAAAACTGCCAACAATTGCTTGTTTGGATTGTCGCTTGCTACAATTGTATCTGACTAGTAAGTATTACAACTACAACGGAATGGCTAAATAAAAGTACCAACAACTGCTGGGTTTTGGGATATTTCATGCTAATTGTATCTGACTAGTAAGTGTTGCAACTACAACGGAATGGTTAACTAAAACGGCCCACTGCTTATTATATCAGGATGATTATCTATACTTGACTAGTAATTGCTGCAACGATAACTGAATAAATAAAACTGCCAACTGTGTGAGTTCCTCGGTTGACTTCCTCGTTTGGTCTCGAGGGGGAAATACCAGGATGAGTTTGTTTGATGGTAGCATCAGGTTGGTTCCGAATAGGTCTTTCTTATCCCTCTCTGATAGCCTACAGTTATCTCGAGTCTCTATAGGTTGTTTAGTGCATGCTGCTTTGCTGCCGATCCACCATACCTATGTGGCGAGGACCGAATTCTAGCCTCGCCGTGTCTTGGCCTCGATCTTGACCGCTCCTCTTTTCCTTTGCCCTTTGTCGGCACCCTTTTGTTTAAGCAGGTTTTGAGATCGGCGTCGTTAGCGAGGTTACCCTTCGGCGCTTGGCTGGCAGGGTTATGGGCGCCATTGGTTATTCTTGAGGCTCTTAGCCCCATTTGCCTCTTGTCCGTAGTCGGACGCTCTACCGCTTTCAAGGTGATTTGGATCTTTGTTCAGTATATCGTATTCTTGACTCATGGAGTCGTGTTGTATATATATCGTTACGTGGGTCCCATCGAGGACTGTTGTGTAATGTTATTACCGTTTTCCACCCGCGAAAGTGCTGGTGGGCACCTTTGAATCGTTTCTATGCGGGTTTGGCGGGAATCGCTGAAACTTGCATAGGGTCGATCCAAGGGTGTTACAGAGTGGTATCAGAGCTCAGCAGTTGCGATACCCCACAAGTCCAGCCTGTAGGATAACCTAGCTAACGGCCGAAGTAGAGTGTCAAAACTATTTTTGCAAAATCGGTTGGATAGTTCTGATTAGGTCTAATTTTACTCCTTACCCCTCTGCTGCTCTCCTCTCACCTCTGCGTGTTTTGAATCCGCTCTCTTCTCTCTCTTCGAGTCCAGGATTTCTCGCGGTTGGGTTTCCGTCGTACCTTCAGGGTTTCGCTTTCTCCCTTTTATAACGGCGGTGCTACGATCATCAAATCTGCAACTTGTCTGTTGTACCCTTCATCCAATCTTTTGTTCTTGAACTCTTTATCTATATGTGTTCCTTGCTGGATATCCGTATCGTTGAAAAACATATGAGAAGGACGAGCATTGGTGAAGTTGGAGTATACCTTGAGCATGTGTTGTTCATGCCAATGGAACCATCGCGGAACCTAATCATTGTGTCTTTCATACGATTTCTTTTGTATCTTCCGGTGGTTTCCAATGTGATGACATCATCTACATCCGATCCGATGCAGAGCTTGCATCACCCCTTTGTTCTGAATACCGCTTATGAAGGTCTTCATTCTAAATTTCGAGAGTTGTGTTGAACGATTTTCCTATTCATGTATGGAGTTAATAGTTTAGGTACGGGATGGACTGATCACCCTACCCGACTCTTACTGTTCACTCTTGTACATTGAACTGGTGGATCACTGTAACTTTTCCTATTCTCATGGAAGTTAGAGGTGGCCTTATCTTTTGATACCTCTAACTTCGTCATTTGTTTCTCTGGAGTGTTCTCTCGACGAACGTGAGCATCGACCCTTGTTGGTGGTGTCGCGGATTTCAAGATGGAGAAAGAATCCTTGTTAGTGGTGTCGCGAAGATCTACATGAAGCGAGAAGATTCAGACCGTCGGCCTTCTTCCCCGTACCATGAGGCGGATCTCGAGGGCGAGATCCATTGTTAGTGGTGTCGAATTGTAGCACCCCGAGTAAAACCTCTACTAAAAATCACTGTTATTTGTACTTGCGCATCATCATGACATCATGCATATTTTTCTAAGCACAAAATTATTTTATTAAATACCGTATATTGTTTGCTAAATTATTTTATGGTTTGTAATATACATAAAGCCATTCTTCTTTTTCTCAATTTAAAATAAAATAAAATAATATTTTTGGTCTTATAAGATTGCAAAAGATTTTCTCTTATTTAACTAATAATAAAAACAGGTTAAAATCCCGTCTAATGTTTTGGCCCAGAACTAGTCTTATATAGTCCACTTTGGACTATATAAATATCCTAATATCCTTCTTTCATTTCAAACCCTAGCCCCCAAAAATCTGAGATCTAGATCTGCCTAAAATCCCCGCTCTCTCTTCTCCAAATCCAACTCCTTTTCTCTCTCGTTGTTTTCCTCATTTGCGATAGCGTGCGATTTGTTTTCCTGGCTGCTCAAATTCTTCCATGCATAGTCGTCCTTCATCACCAGCACAAGATCCCATCGATGGAGGCTTGTTTCACCATATTTAATCCTTGCCTTTTTCCTCATAATTTTGCCAAGCTAGCTCCCGCCACATGGTTTTCTTCTCAGGAGCCAGATTGCTATTTCATTTCCTTGGACACCAAATCCAACATAGAAAGCTGAAGCCTTCCATTGATCCCTGTGCTAGGAGGGTACCTGATCCTTCATCCTCGTTAGTTTCATGCTACTGCTTCCCTGACCACCTTGCTAGCAGTGCCACTTTGTCCCCTGCATAAATTATTTTTCCTCAAAGCTACCTCAGATCCCATCGCGGCAGCTTGCTCAACTTCGCTAAATCGCCACACGCACTAGTCTGCCAACATCGTATGTCACCTCCAACACCAGTAGCGATGGCAGCGTCGGCGACCTTGATCCCCTTCTGACCGCCTTTGTACCTTCACACGATCCAAGAGCCACTGGCGTTTTCATTCGTGCCCATGGCCACACGCCTGGCACTTGTTCGACGGTTTGTCTGTGTGTGCTTCAGAGCCCGTTCTTCTGTTACAACACGTTTGATATATTCCGTACCAAACAAGTTGTCATCTTACAAGTTTGTCTCTGTTTTGTTGTGCTATCCGACTATGACAAGTTCTACTTCTTGGAGTCTGTCACCTCGGCTAGGTCCGATCTCCAACAATAAGACGAAGACCATCTTTCTAACTCCGATCCGAACCGTGATATTCCGACAGTATCCCTATTTTCTTAACATGTCATATATTTTGCCACACTTCATTATACATGCTCGTATACATATTTTATGGTTGGGGGTATTATGCCGATTCACCTTATAATTAAATATGGAGGCCATATGCGGGCTTTTCTAGTCTTATATTGGTACCATTTAAATTTGTGTAGCGAACCGGTGATACTTTTTGCCATGTTAAGACAACATTTAAATTGCGGGTTATCTAAACAACTAGAACCATATATCTAATTGTCGGGACCCCAGTTCCGCTTAATATTGCCTAATTTCATTGCACCTTTGCCATGTCATACACCATATATGCATCATGCCCGATCTTTTGCCGTAGTATTAAATAATGCATCCGGTGTTTATTCTAGTGTTTTGGTTCTTCGCGGATAAGGCCGATGAGTTGATGCGAGTATCGACCCGATCTTCGGATGAACCTTCGGCAATGTTTTTAGGCGAGCATCTCCCCCTTTCTACCTATCTTACTTTTATAGTATTTATTCCCTCCTGTTGATCTATTGCTATCTGTGTTGCGTTGCTCTAGTTTTCGTACCCGTGATATCCCTTGCAGCCTTATATTGTCTTGGACACATCCTATTACCTGTTGTTTGGTAGATAGTTGGACCTGCGCGTCGTAGTCGCTTGCTCAAGTCTTTGTTAGGTCGTCAAGTACCACAGTTGTTGGACTATTGCCGTATGTTTAAGGTTGGAGATGATCATGGCTTTAATTATCGTTTACTTTAATTACTGTCTAATAACTAAAATTGAAGTAGGTAAGCAGAGGCACAGGTGGGCAATAGATGTTATTTGGTTGTTAACCGTCCACTTGTGTCCCGTAGGACCCCGAGTACTTGATACCTATTCCGTGAATATTCGCGCTATCCAAATTCGGGAGGATTATGGGACCCCTGAGCGAGCTTGATTCATTCTTATTTCTTGGGGCCACAAACTAGTTTGAGGTTTTATTTACTATCTTGTACTTATGCCATGCTTTATCGCTTTATTTACGATTGTGCGAGGAGCACTGTCTGTTAGGATCGGGACACGATTTGTGGTATCGACAAGCCCAGTTTTGGGTTCCCGATCGTTTACAACCGTCCATCCAAACCTTGAGTCCGTCTCGAGTCAGCTAACCGTTCTATGGTGTACTTAATGGGGTGGCCCCTGAAATATTTCTGAATCTTGTGATTGCTTTGTCGTGAAAGCCTCGTTGGGTTTTGATTTGGTTTTTCCGAGGTTGATCGAGTGTGTGTTGCTATTTGTGCACCCCTGCAGGGTAAAACTTTCTGAAAGCCGTGTCCGCGGTTATGGACGACTTGGAGCACAGTATCTCGATCATAGACAACTATAACTAAAGTAGTGCTATAAATTTGACTTGATAATGACTAGTAATCAGCTTCACTATAATGGAATGGCTAAATAAAACTGCCAACAATTGCTTGTTTGGGTTGTCGCTTGCTACAATTGTATCTGACTAGTAAGTATTGCAACTACAACGGAATGGCTAAATAAAAGTACCAACAACTGCTGGGTTTTGGGATATTTCATGCTAATTGTATCTGACTAGTAAGTGTTGCAACTACAACGGAATGGTTAACTAAAACGGCCCACTGCTTATTATATCAGGATGATTATCTATACTTGACTAGTAATTGCTGTAACGATAACAGAATAAATAAAACTGCCAACTGTGTGAGTTCCTCGGTTGACTTCCTCGTTTGGTCTCGAGGGGGAAATACCAGGATGGGTTTGTTTGATGGTAGCATCAGGTTGGTTCCGAATAGGTCTTTCTTATCCCTCTCTGATAGCCGACAATTATCTCGAGTCTCTATAGGTTGTTTAGTGCATGCCGCGCTGCCGCTCAGTCCACCATACCTATGTAGGCGAGGACCGCCGAATTCTAGCCTCGCCGTGTACTGGCCTCAGTACTGACCGCTCCTCTTTTTCCTTTGCCCTTTGTCGGCACCCCTTTTGTTTAAGCAGGTTTTGAGATCGACGTCGTTAGCAGGGTTATCCTTCCGGCTTGTCCTGGGCAGGGTTATGGACGCCATTGGTTATTCTTCAGGGCTCTTAGACCCATTTGCCTCTTGTCTGTAGTCGGACGCTCTACCGTTTTCAAGGTGATTTGGATCTTTGTTCTGTATATCTGTATTCTTGACTCATGGAGTCGTGTTGTATATATATCTGTTCCGTGGGTCCCATCGAGGACTGTTGTGTAATGTTATTACTTCGTTTTCCACATGCACGAAAGTGCCTTGTGGGCACCTTTGAATCGTTTCTATGCGGGTTTGGCGGGAATCGCTGAAACTTGCATAGGGTCGATTCTGAGGGTGTTACAGTACTTTAGTTGTTTAGCCGAAGATTTGTGACCGTTGCTAGTGTGGTTTTGATGACGTCAATGCTGACGATCGGTGACCTCAATCGTCTGCGGCGCCAGAGGTGACGTGACTGGACGAACGTGGTTTAGGGGTTCGTAGCATGGAAAACAAAATTTTTCTAGCGCATACAAACAAACAAGACAAGATCTATCTACTAGATTGTAGCAACGAGTTGATAGAATAACTCACCTTCGAAGATTCCAAAGTGTTTAATGAGAGCGGATTCTCGTGGGTGATGTAGTCGTACTCTTGCCGATCTCAAGATCGTGTAGACGATCCTTCCGGCGCTGCGTTCCGGCAGCGCTTCTGCAGTCGGTCACACGTTCGGTACTCGATGAAGACCTTCCTCTCCCTTGTTCCAGCAGGCAGCGGAAGTTGTAGCACTCTCCTCGTGACTCCGGCATCACGACGACGTGGTACCGAAAGTAGAGGGGAGATCTCGCAGGGCTTCGCCTTAAGCCGGAGCGAGTATGGTGGACTATGAGAGAGGCCTTGGCGATCTAGGGTTTAGAGGCACCAAGGAGAGAGAGCTAGGCCGGCGGCTAGGACAAGGGGAAGCCCCAACTCGGCGGCTTGGGAGAAACCCTAGGGCGGCGGCGGCTGCAGGAGGGCCGGCGGCTAGGGTTAGGGTTTTGGTGGGACAAGGTGTGTGTCTCGAGGGATAGCCCTGCCCCTCCTTTTATAGGTGGAAGGGCGCGGCCAAGGGGGAGGGAGTCCTCCCCCAAGTAGGCCTCCTTGGCCGGCGGTGGAGGGAGAGGAACTCCTCCCCAAGTAGGTTTCCTACTCTCCCTCCACCAAGCAAACTTGCCATTTGACTTTTCAAACTAGGATTTGATTTATCCCTTTATTTTGCTCAGCGATGGCACCTAGTACATGATGCAACCATTCCAACTTGTTATGATACATTCATGTACCCTTCCCCTTCGGAGTGCTGGACCTTCCGGAACCTTCTAGAACCTTCCCGATGAAAACACCGAAATCATTCTCCAACTCCGAAACAGGACTTTCCTTATATGAATCTTATTCTCCGGACCATTACGGATCTCCTCGTGATATCCCGAATCCCATCCGAGACTCCGAACAATATTCGGTCT
The DNA here is from genome assembly GCA_030063025.1 of Avena longiglumis. Classification (NCBI taxonomy): domain Eukaryota; kingdom Viridiplantae; phylum Streptophyta; class Magnoliopsida; order Poales; family Poaceae; genus Avena; species Avena longiglumis. The sequence goes on from CP125975.1 coordinate 204,086,426, forward strand.
CTTACTCATCATTCCATAACTACTCAACAACATCGAATCCTTAAGTGTGTCTCCCTACGGTTCGTGAATTATGCGGACATGATCGACACTCTTCTCCGAACAATAACCAATAGAGGAATCTGGAAATTCATATGGCTCCCACATATTTCTACGATTACTTTGCGATCGAATGAACCACTTACATACGATACCAATTTCCCTTTGTCTCACGATAGTTTACTTATCCGAGGTTTTGATCGTCGGTATCTCTGCATACCTAGTTCAACCTCGTTACTGATAAGTACTCTTTTCTCGTTCCCGTGATATGTGATCCCTTGTGAGCCAATCACATGATTGCAAGCCAATTGGATGACATTCCACCGAGAGGGCCCAGAGTATATCTATCTGTCATATGGATGGACAAATCCCACTCTTGATCCATGTGTTTCAACCCATACTTTCCGAACACTCAATGCCACCTTTATAGCCACCCAGTTATGGTGTGGTGTTTGATGTCATCAAAGCATCCTTCTGGTGATGGTGATAAGCATGATATCATGGTCGAAGGAATTAGGTTACTATGTATCAGAAAGCATATAGCAATTGAACTATTCAAATGACTTGATCTTTATGCTACGCTTATCTATAGGAGTATGTCCATCATACCATTCTCCTAACGATATGATCTTGTTGTTAATAACATCTCAATGTTCATGATAGGGAAACCACAATCAGTTATTAACCAACAAGCTAGTATTATGAAGAGGCTTTACTAGGGACTCTAATTTAGTTTACAAATCACACAAGTATTAATGTTTCCTTGTTAATACTATTATAGCATGAATGTAAACATTTATCATAAACACAAAGATATAATAATAACTAAATTTATTATTGCCTCTAGGGCATATCTCCAACAGTCTCCCACTTGCAGTAGAGTCAACTAATCTAGATTACATGGTAATATACCGAACACCCATGGCAGTTTGGTGTTGGTCATGTTTTTCCCTCGGGAGAGGTTTAGTCAACGGATCCGCCACATTCAGATCTGTGTGTACTTTGCAAATCTTTGTGTCACCATCTTGGCCATGTTCTCGAATAGCGTGAAAACGTAGATTGATGTGCTTCAGCTTCTTGTGTGACCTTGGTTCTTGCGCATTGGCTATGGAGCGCATGTTATCACAATAGATAGACATTGGGTCCAGTGCACTTGTAACCACACCGAGCTCTGTAATGAAATCCTTCATCCATATCGCTTCTTGTGAAGCCTCCGAAGCAGCTATGTATTCTGATTCAGTTGAAGATCTCGCCACAATGCTTTGCTTTGCACTCCTCTAGCTAACTGCTGCACCATTCAAAGTAAATACGTATCCAGATTGAGATTTAGAATCATCCGGATCGGTGTTCCAACTAGCATCGGTGTAACCATTAACAACGAGCTGTTCATCACCTCCATAAGAAAGAACCATATCCTTAGTTCTTCTCAAGTACTTAAGGATGTTTTTGACCGCTGTCCAATGATCCACTCCTGGATCACTTTGATATCTGCTAGTTAAACTAACAACATATGCAATGTCGGGTCTAGTACATAGCATGGCATACATTAGAGATCCTATGGCTGAGGCATAGGGAGTCTTACTCATCCTTCCTCTATCTTCTGCCATTGCTGGACTTTGAGTTTTACTCAAGGTCGTATTGGGCAACATGGGCAAGAACCCTTTCTTGCTATCTTCCATTCCAAACCTCTTTAGAACTTTGTCCAAATATGTACTTTGTGACAATGATATTAGGCGTCTTGATCTATCTCTATAAATCTTTATGCCTAATATGTAAGCTGCTTCGCCAAGATCTTTCATTGAAAAACTATTATTCAAATATTCCTTGACACTATTAAGAAGGTCTACATCATTCCCAATCAACAATATGTCATCTACATATAGTATTAAGAATGCTACAGAGATCCCACTCACTTTCTTGTAAATACAAGCTTCTCCATAAGTTTGTATAAAACCAAAACTTTTGATTACCTTATCAAAACGTTGATTCCAACTTCGGGATGCTTGCTTCAATCCATATATGGACCGTTGAAGTTTGCATACTTTGTTAGCATCTTTAGGATCGACAAAACCTTTGGGTTGCATCATATACAACTCTTCATCAATGTCTCCATTGAGGAACGCTGTTTTGACATCCATCTGCCATATATCATAATCATAATATGCAGCGATTGCTAACAAAATCCTCACAGACTTTAGCTTCGCTACTGGTGAGAAAGTCTCATCGTAGTCAACTCCTTGAATTTGTCGAAACCCTTTTGTGACAAGTCGAGCTTTATAGACAGTAACATTACCATCAGTATCTGTTTTCTTTTTGAAAATCCATTTGTTCTCGACAGCCTTCCGGCCATCCGGTAAGTCCACCAAAGTTACTTGGTTTTCATACATGGATCCAATTTTGGATTTCATGGATTCTTGCCATTTATTGGAATCTGGGCTCATCATCGCTTCGTCATATGTCGCAGGGTCATCGGTGTTGTCCACCAACATGACACTCATAACGTGATCATACCAATCAGGAGTGGTACGAGTTCTCGTTGACCTGCGAGGCTCTATAGAAAATTCAACCGAAGTTTCATGATCATCATCCTTAGCTTCCTCTCTTATTGGTGCATGCACCACAGGAAATTCTTCCGGTGCTGCGCTACTCGCAAGTTCGAGAGAAGGTTCGACAACCTCGTCGAGTTCTACTTTCCTTCTAGTCACTTCTTTCGAGAGAAATTCCTTCTCTAGAAAGGATCCATTCTTGGCAACGAAGATTTTTCCTTTGGATCTATGCCAGAAGGTATAACCAATAGTTTCCTTTGGGTATCCTATGAAGAAGCATTTTTCCGCTTTGGGTTCAAGCTTGTCCGGCTGTAACTTCTTTACATAGGCTTCGCAACCCCAAAATTTAAGAAATGACAATTTAGGTTTCTTCCCTAACCATAATTCATACGGTGTCGTTTCAACGGATTTATATGGTGCCCTATTTAAAGTGAATGCGGCTGTTTCTAATGCATAACCCCAAAATAATAGCGGTAAATCTGTAAGTGACATCATAGAATGAACCATATCTAAGAGAGTTCTATTACGACGTTCGGACACACCATTACGCTGTGGTGTTCCCGACGGTGTCAATTGTGAAAGTATTCCACATTTCTTTAAATGCTCGCCAAACTCGTAACTTAGATATTCACCTCCACGATCAGAACGCAGAAATTTAATCTTCTTGTTACGTTGATTCTCTACCTTACTTTGAAATTCCTTAAATTTCTCGAAAGTTTCGGATTTATGTTTCATGAAATAGATATACCCATATCTACTCAAGTCATCCGTGAAGGTAAGAACATAACGATAACCACCGCGCGATGCTACACTCATCGGACCACACACATCGGTATGTATGATTTCCAATAAGTCCGTAGCTCGCTCCATCATACCAGAAAATGGAGTCTTAGTCATTTTACCCATCAGACATGCTTCGCATCTTTCAAGTGATTCGAAATCAAGTGATTCTAGAAGTCCATTGGAATGGAGTTTCTTCATACGCTTCACTCCAATGTGACCAAGACGACAGTGCCACATATAGGTCGAGTTATCGCTCAATTTCAAACGTTTAGCTTCAATGTTATTAATATGTGTATTTCCACTATCGAGATTCAATAAGAATAGACCATCTATCAAAGGTGCATGTGCATAAAACATATTACTCATATAAATCGAACAACCATTATTATCGGATTTAAACAAGTAACCGTCTCGCAATAAACAAGATCCCGATATAATGTTCATGCTTAACGCAGGCACCAAATAACAATTATTTAAGTATAAAACTAATCCCGATGGTATATGAAGAGGTAGCGTGCCGACCGTGATCACATCAACCTTTGATCCATTTCCTATGCGCATCGTCACCTCGTTCTTCGCTAGCTTCCGTTTATTTTGCAGCACCTGTTTCGAGTTACAAATATGAGCAACCGAACCAGTATCAAATACCCAGGCACTACTACGAGTACTAGTGAGATACACATCAATAACATGTATATCCGATATACCTTTCTTCTTGATGTTTCAGTTCTTCAAATCTGCCAAGTACTTTGGGCAATTCTGATTCCAGTGACCCTCTCCCTTGCAGTAAAAGCACTCAGTATCAGGCTTAGGTACAGCCTTGGTATTCTTCGTCAGTGCGGCAACTTTCTTACCACCCTTCTTGAAGTGTCCCTTTTGCTTAGACTTGCCTTTCTTGAATTTGGTGGTCTTATTGACCATCAACACTTGGTGCTCTTTCTTGATCTCCACTTCTACAGATTTTAACATGGAGAAGAGTTCTGGCAACTGCTTGTTCAAGCTTTGCATATTGTAGTTCATCACAAAGTTCTTGTAACTTGGTGGTAGTGATTGGAGGGCACGGTAAATCCCCAAAGCATTAGGAATCACTATACCCAAGCTTTGAAGTTTGTTTGTGTGCCCAGACATCTTAAGCACATGCTCACTGACGGAGCTGCCCTCTTCCATCTTGCAGTTAAAGAAATTTTCAGAAGCCTCATAGCTCTCAACTGCCGCGTGAGTCTCAAATATCAATTTGAGTTCACGGACAATATCATGTGGGTCTGAATTCTCAAACCTTTTCTGAAGCTCTGAATCCAAACCATACAAGATAGCACACTGGACTCTGGAGTACTGATTCTTCCAAGCGAGGTAAACATTCTTTACTTCATCGGTAGCATCAGCTGCAGGCGGGTCACCCAGCGGTGCATCCAGCACATAGGTCAAATTACCAGCATTGAGGACAATCCTCAAATTGCGGAACCAATCTGCGAAGTTGCTTCCATTGTTTTTCAACTTTTCTTTCTCTAGGAACGCATTAAAATTGATGGTAGGGGCCGCCATTGATCTACAACATATTTGCAATAGTTTAAACTAAGTTTATGACAAATTGAGTTCTAATTAATAGTTAAATTAATCTAGGTGAACTCCTACTCAAAACAATATCCCTCACATTGTTTTAGTGATCACACGAACCAAATCCACCACATCAAAACCGATCATCACGAGAGTTGATGTAGCTGCAATGGCGAACAATCGAAATGTTCATCATATCTACTATATGATTCATGCTTTACCTTTCGGTGATCCGTGTTCCGAGACCATGTCTGTACATGCTAGGCTCGTCAAGATTAAACCTTAGCTTCTGCATGAGCAAATCTGGCTTGCTCACGTTGTATACACTTGCAGAATCTAACACACCCAATCATCACGTGGTGCTTCGAAACAACAAGCTTTAGCAACGGTGCTTACTAAGGATGAACACTTTAGAACTTGAAATTTATGTGCATGAGGGATCATCTTATAATGCTACCGTAGTTAACTAAGCAATACAAGATGCATAAAGGATTAACATCACATGCAATTCATAATATGTGATATGATATGACCTTTCTTCTTTGTGCTTCCGATCTCCATCTTCAAGCACGAACATGATCTCCATCATCACCGGCATTGCATCAAGGTCAATGACGCTGCTCCATGATTGTCGTCCACCAGCTTCAACTATTACAACTACTTTGAATAGACATGTGAGTCTTAACAGAAATTAAAGACAACCATATGGCTCCTGTCGGTTGCCAACTTACAATAAGGAACATTGCATACATCAAATATAATCACAATCATGGCCATATCACATCACAGCACACCGCTGCAAAACAAAGTTAGACGCCTCTAATTTCTTTGCATGTTTTATGTGGTTTGGGGCTTTCAATAAGTGTCTCTCTAACTTACGAACAAGAACCATAATGTTGATGTTTGAACTATCAAGTGCCCGTTGTAAATTGGACCTATACTATAATGGGAGAGACAGACACCCGCAAAGCCACTTATGCAATACAAGTTGCATGTTGAGCGTGGAGCAAGTCTCATGAACGATGTCATGTAAGGTTAGCCCGGGCCGCTTCATCCCATCATACCGCAAGATGCAAAGTACAGAAGAAGCAATTGATAATAAAAGCACCACCGCCCACAATGACCATTGTGTTCTACTCGTGCAACAGATCTACATCAGACACGGCTCTGATACCACTGTAGGGGTTCGTAGCATGGAAAACAAAAATTTTCTACCGCATACAAACAAACAAGCCAAGATCTATCTACTAGATTGTAGCAACTAGTTGATAGAATAACTCACCCTCGAAGATTCCGAAGTGTTTAACAAGAGCGGATTCTCGTGGGTGATGTAGTCGTACTCTTGCCGATCTCAAGATCGTGTAGACGATCCTTCCGGCGCTGCATTCCGGCAGCGCTTCCATAGTCGGTCACACGTTCGGTACTCGATGAAGACCTTCCTATCCCTTGTTCTAGTAGGCAGCGGAGGTTGTAGCACTCTCCTCGCGATTCTGGCAGCACGACGGCGTGGTACCGGAAGTAGAGGGGAGATCTCGCAGGGCTTCGCCTTAAGCCGGAGCGAGTATGGTGGACTATGAGAGAGACCTTGGCGATCTAGGGTTTAGAGGCACCAAGGAGAGAGTTCTAGGCCGGTGGCTAGGACAAGGGGAAGCCCCAACTCGGCGGCTTGGGAGAAACCCTAGGGCGGCGGCGGCTGCAGGAGGGCCGGCGGCTAGGGTTAGGGTTTTGGTGGGACAAGGTGTGTGTCTCGAGGGACAGCCCTGCCCCTCCTTTTATAGGTGGGAGGGCGCGGCCAAGGGGGAGGGAGTCCTCCCCCAAGTCGGACTCCTTGGCCGGCGGTGGAGGGAGAGGAAATCCTCCCCAAGTAGGTTTCCTACTCTCCCTTCACCAAGCAAACTTGCCGTTTGACTTTTCAAATTGGCGTTTGACTTTTCAAACTAGGATTTGATTTATCCCTTTATTTTGCTCAGCGATGACACCTAGTACATGATGCAACCATTCCAACTTGTTATGACACATTCATGTACCCTTCCCCTCCGGAGTGCCGGACCTTCCGGAACCTTCTAGAAGAAAACACCGGAATCATTCTCCAACTCCAAAACAGGACTTTCCTTATATGAATCTTATTCTCCAGACCATTCCAGATCTCCTCGTGATATCCCGGATCCCATTCGAGACTCCGAACAACATTCGATCTCTTACTCATCCATCCATAACTACTCAACAACATCGAATCCTTAAGTGTGTCTCCCTACGGTTCGTGCATTATGCGGACATGATCTGGAAATTCATATGGCTCCCACATATTTCTACGATTACTTTGCGATCAAATGAACCACTTACATAAGATACCAATTTCCATTTGTCTCACGATAGTTTACTTATCCGAGGTTTTGATCGTCGGTATCTCTGCATACCTAGTTCAACGTCGTTACTGATAAGTACTCTTTTCTCGTTCCCGTGATATGTGACCCCTTGTGAGCCAGTCACATGCTTGTAAGCCAATTGGATGACATTCCACCGAGAGGGCCCAGAGTATATCTATCCATCATATGGATGGAAAAATCCCACTCTTGATCCATGTGTTTCAACCCATACTTTCTGAACACTCAATGCCACCTTTATAGCCACCCAGTTACAGTGTGGTGTTTGATGTCATCAAAGCATCCTTCCGGTGATGGTGATAAGCATGATCTCATGTTCGAAGGAATTAGGTTACTATGTATCAGAAAGCATATAGCAATTGAACTATTCAAATGACTTGATCTTTATGCTACGCTTATCTATAGGAGTATGTCCATCATACCATTCTCCTAACGATATGATCTTGTTGTTAATAACATCTCAATGTTCATGATAGGGAAACCACAATCATTTATTAACCAACAAGCTAGTATTATGAAGAGGCTTTACTAGGGACTCTAATTTAGTTTACAAATCACACAAGTATTAATGTTTCCTTGTTAATACTATTATAGCATGAATGCAAACATTTATCATAAACACAAAGATATAATAATAACTACATTTATTATTGCCTCTAGGGCATATCTCCAACACGTGGGTCCCACTTTCTGACTTGGAGTTGACTGGTGATGCATAACATGGCGAGAATTATGGTGTTTCCTCGATTTCCGTGTGTAGTGGACGGTGTGCGAGCGACGGTTCGCTGCTGTGCTGACACGTGGACGGTTGGATTTGATTATGGTGCTAGGGCTTCTAGATGAACGGTCTTTGTTCATCGTCTTCGTCCTTATAACTGTGGGGAAAAACTGTGGTTTGTTTTTCACCATAGCCATTTGCTTCCTACTGCTTCCATTTTCTTGAGAAATTCCCGTCGCACGCTGGACATTCTTTGATCGTTCCCTTCCTCTTTATTGCGCTCACATCGCCGCCGTCGTTGCACCGCGATGGGGAAATCGAAGAAGGCCTCCACCGAAGCGGGCACCAGTGCTGCTGCTGGCGGCAAGAAGGGTACCGCCACCGCTCGTGTCACCGATGGTGGGTGGTGGCGCACGGAGACGCGCGAGGGTGACCTGCGCAAGCTTCGTGAAGCGGGCTTAATCCCGCAAGACAAGGAGGCCGTCAAGATCCCCGGCGATGAGGTAATTCCCCGTCCACCCGTAGGGTTTCGGGTGATGTTTGTTGCTTTTGTTCTTCGCGGCCTCTCGCTCTCAGTCCACGATTTTCTCCGTGGACTTTGTTCTTCTATGGCATCCAACTCCACCATCTTTCGCCCAATTCTCTCCTCCACATCGCCTGCTTCATCAGTTTTTGCGAGTGCTGGCTCGGTATCGAGCCACACTTTGGCCTCTTCCGGAAGCTCTATTCGTGAAGAGGCAGTCCGGCTCCGACGGAGTTTATCCGTTCGTCGGCTGCGTCATTTCCCTTCGGTCTACTTTTATTTTATTTTTATATGTCTGAGTCCATCCAATACTGGAGGAGGAAGTGGTTTTATATTCGCGACTCCACAGTGGACGGGCAAAACTTCGTCCTTGCCCCTTTCGACTCCACCCATGAGATCTTGAAGAAGAGATCCTAGAAAAATCATATCCTGGAGGGCGAGGTGGAGGAGATAGAGGAGCTCTACCGTCGGGTGGAGCCCCTCCAGGTGGTTCCAGAGAAGGAGGTGAACAGTGTGGATATCATCCGCACCTTCCTCAAAACACCGGGTGCATCCACTTCAGGATAGGGCGCATCCGATGTTCCCTTATTCTGTCCACCACGACCCAACGAGAGTTGAGGCTGAGGAGCTCTCCAAGGGGGACCTCGACAGAGTTCTTCGGCCGTTGCTTAAGTTCAAGACCAACGAGGACATTCCGAGGAAATCGCGGACCCCCCCGTTCAGTGCTTCTCGACCGGTTCCCCAGGTGTAGATCTGTGACGTGCGCGTAGCGCTTTTTTGGAGTGTGTTTCCTTGTAATTTTCTATTCTGAAAGTTCGTATTCATTGTGCAGGAGTTCAAGGTACCTGGCATGGTGCCTCCACTACCCGAATGGTTTCCGGATGTGCCGGACAACAAAGTCGTGGATTCCGAGTCCGAGCTTCTGCCGACGCAGTCGCCTACTGAGGAGGCTCCAGAGGTGAGCGAGGGGCAAACCTGAAAGCGGGCACGGATCTCGAGCAAATCTTCGGATGCCTTGACTCCGCCAACGCCTAGGGACCCGCCGTTCCTTGTCCGCCACAGTGGAGGTGATGGTACTTCTTCCTTGCCAATCCCAGCCGTGCCTGTGCGGGCTGTAGCGCCGCAGCCGCCGGCGAAGAGGAAGAAGGAAGAGAAGGAAGGCAAGAGGGCGCTGCCTGTTTTTGACTTGAGCGACATGGACTCGTAAGTATCTTCGGATGCGATTCGTTATTTTCTTCTCTTCGTGTCTTCTTGCTTTTTGACTAGTTTGTTCCTTGCAGCCACTCCTCTGAGGGCTCTTTTAGCGATGCCACTCAGGAGGCAGTAGGGGAGTCGAAGATGATGCCTCCTCCCTCTCAGACGGTGGCCACCTCTGGGGGTGACGCTTTGAAGCCTTCTCCACAGGAGGATCAAGTGATCATCTCCTAGAAGACTACAGCCGGACCTTCGGAGCTCCGTCTGAGCATGTAAGTTGTTTCCTCTTTTGGTGTAGGGGGAGCCCCCGAGCCTTATTTTAGGATGATCTTCTAATTGTGCCTCTTTTTTGCGTGTCTCGAGGGGAGCCCCCAAGCATTATTCATGTGCTAGGTGTCTTTGCTCGTTTCTTGGGCGCAGCCCCCGAGCCCTTTTGTGATACTTTGTTTCTTCTTGCATCCCTTTGTGCATGGTGCGAACCTGCTGGTGAAGCAGCACCTGGCGTTGGAGGCCAGCCTGCGGCAGCTTCAAGGTACATGCTTAACTAATGCTCTACTATTTCGTCTGCTTGCTATCTTGTTTGAGCTCATGTACGTTCTTGTTGTTTTTGCAGATGAGAATAATACTGCCCTCCGCGAGTTTGATGCTCTCAAAAAGAGCTATAGGCGAGTGGAGAAGAAGGCCGAGGATGTCGTCGGGGCGAAGAAGCGCCTTGAACAGGAGTTGGCTGATGCCACGGTGGCCACGGAGCACCTGCAGCAGGAAGCCACGGATCGTGAGGAGCAGCTCGCCACCGCTACGGTTGCGCGCGAGAAGGAGGTGGCCAAAAAACTAATGGCTGCTGCCAAGGCTGTCTCTGGTGGGTGTTTTTGCCTCTCTTTGGTTTTTTCGGCTGCCGTGTCCCTATGCCTTTATTCGATCCTTAATGTTCCTTTCTTCTTCTCTATATGCCGTAGGCATTGAGTTCAATCGCGGTGCCCTGGAGCACAGTATTGCTTTGGATGATGCCGTTGCGGCGGTCAAAGACCGCTGCAGTACTGCGGTTGGCTCCCTTGCCAAGGCCAAGGAGATCCTCGGGCGCTTCTATAAGGAGCTCGTTCCCAAGGGCGCTGGCCTTGAGGATGTCGATTATTTGGCGGATGCGCTGTCCGTGGATGCACCTGCGGCCTACAAGCGCAAGAAGAAGGACATCAGCGCTTCCATGGGCCTGGCGATGGCCCTAGCGTCTGGGGTGGAGCTGGATCTTCACCAGGTAACCTCCTAGATGCCAACGGCTCCCGATGGTTCCGAGGTAGCCTTCGTTCTCTAAGCTGCTTGCTGTAAGCGCTATGGGACAAAACTTATTGACCTTCTGGCGGAGTATGCGGCGAAGCAGCAGCATGAGGTCAAGAGCAGGCACTCTGGCTCCGAGGCCACTCAGGATGCAGCTTCTTAGGCTTTGTCTTTGTAGGATAGTTGTCTTCTAATTTCGTTGTAATATCTTGATGAACAATTTCCTGTGCCACGTAGTGGATTTTTGTTGTATATAATGACCCTTTGGGCTGTTGCTCAGTCGTGTGTTGTTCATATCCTTGTCCGTTTTCCTTTAGGGACCTTCGGGTGAGGACCCCGTCGATACTTCGTCTGCTCCATATCCGTGACCATCCTTGGATGATGCGTCACAGCTTGTTTTTCTTTGTGACCGCGCTGTAGTCTTGTGTGGCATCCCGCAAAACCACTACTAGAAAATCGCGTTGTTTTTGTGCATTGCATCGTCATCATCGTGCATTGTTTGCCTAAAACTGTTTTCGCAAAGCCGGTTTTGTTTTCTAAAACGCCCCGTCTTGCTTTCAAATTCAAACCCGGGTCACCGGAATATTTTATTTGTCTACTATCGGATTGCAAACAGTGCATTTAGAATTAAATAAAATTATTATGTTATTTTAGTGGGGCAGTCGAACGGGCCAAATCGACCCGAACGACCACCCCCATACAAAACAGATCGGTCCACCCCGTTTTCTTTTTCTACCCATCCTAATTCTACCCACCCCCAGCCACATCACCCCCTCCAATCATCGCGCGCCACCTCATCTCCCTCACCACTCCCACCACTCAGACACCGCCACTTGGCCAATCCCTCACCCCTCAACCCTCACATGCACTCACCCCACACACACTGCCACACACGCAGCCCACCCCCTGGCCCCACCACACAACCCACACACGCACACAGACGCACGCAACACACGCGGCCACGCGCACACGCCCTGCCCCGCCCTGGGCCCCACACGCGTCCCACGCCTGGCGCCCGCTCCCCCCTGGCCGTCTTCAACCTCTCACCCCGCTCGCACCACTGCCGTCGCTCCTCGCCTGCTCCTCCCTCCTTCGCGCCCGCGCGCGGCAGCGCCCTCCGCCGAGCCCGCCAACACGTCCTCCCCGCCAGCACGCACCTCCTTCCCCCAACGTCCGCCGACCGCGCCTCCCCCCCCCCTCTCGCGCATCCCGCCTCAGCCCTCTCCCTCCATTCTGCGACCTCCCAGTGAGCCCGTGCCCCCGTCCCCGTCACCCTCCGCTCCTGCCCGCCCTTGCGCCCCCGTTCGCCTCTGCCCGAGCCGCCGCTCTCTTCCACCTCCGGCGCCGCTGCCCCTCCTGGCCGCTGCGCACCCAAGCCGCGTTCCCTCGGCGTCGCCTCGCCTCCCGTCAACCTCCCGCCGCCCGGAGGCCGACCATGAGATCGCCCCGTCGGCGGGCTCCTTCCCTCGCCTCGCCGCTGCCGCCGCTGTCCTCCAGCGCGCCGCTGGCCGCCCAGCCCGGCCCTCGTTCTCCGCCGTCCGCGCCGTGGCCAGCCCGCCTCCCTCGACGCCCGCCTCCGGCGCATCCTCTGCGGCCCGGCGCCGCGCCCGGCCTCGTGCCCGTCCCGTCGACTCTGCGCCCACCGGCCTCCGCTGCGTCACGAGCTCCTGCGGCTGGCCGCCAGCGCACCAGTCCTTGCACGCCTTCTGGTTGTCGGTTCCCTGCATCCGCCTCGCCTTACCACTCAGCCTGGAGCCACGCCTTTGGATGAGACTTGCAGACGTCGCGCCCATCTTGGCCTCGGTGTGTGTTTTGGCCAGCAGAACCAATCGTAGATGCTTCCCGTGAACACCGCAGGGATTTGGGAGCAGAAGGACTATCGAATCAAGTTCTACATCGACATAAAGACAAGACATGATCTACAAAACCCACCCGATGGCTACGCATCAAGGCTATCCGCAACTTCCGCAAGATCTCGTATGCGTCCAGAGCCACCATATCAAGCTCTCCTTTCCAGAGCCGAAGGCCCCGAACGCCAAGACCACCGACAAGATCGCCATCCTGGACCCCAAGGACTCCCTCACGGACATCGAGCGACAAGATCGCCTCACGGACGCCATGACCCCTTCAAGGGATCCGATGGCCGAGCCCCTGAAGATCGATCCGAAGCGCCAGGACCCGAATCTGAAGAACGCCAAGATCGCCGATGCAAATACGCCAAGTTCGTCTACCCCGGACACCGTGCGACAAGGTCTACTTCATGGATCCGAAGGCCCCGGTACCCGTCCCACTCAAGTTCGCCATCGACGACAAGAACGACACCGAACCAAGTCCTTCCCGGAATCCGAGAACGCTCCCGCCGAGACCGACCCCGTCGAACCCTGGACCCTGAGACCGGACCCCGAACCCCGGAAACCCCAAGATCGCCGAACCCTAATGTGTGAACCCCTTTTCCGAAACCCTATTTTATAATATAATAAACTTGTCGCATATTAATTGTTCATGCATGCATTCTTGTCATGTGGTTTGGGGGCCTTATGCCGATTCACTTTATAATTAAATATGGGGCCCATATGCGGGCAAATCTAGCCTTATATTGGCCTCATTTCAATTTGTGTAGCGAACCCGGTGCTATCTCTTGCCATGCTGAAACAACATTTAACTTGCGGGGTACCTAAATAACATGAACCACCTAATTAAATGTCGGGACCCCGGTTCCGCTTAATATGACCTAATTGCATCGCATCTTTACCATGCCATGCATCATACATGCATCATGCCGATCTTCTGCCGTAATCTTAAATATTGCATCCGGTGTTTATTCTAGTGTTTTACTTCTTCGCGGATAAGGCCGTTGAGTTGATGTGAGCTTCGCCCCGATCTTCGGTCGAACCCTTCGACATGTTTTCAGGCGAGCATCTCCCCCTTTCTACCTATCTTACTTTTATAGTCTTTATTCCCTCCTGTTGATCTATTGCTATCTGTGTTGCGATGCTTTAGTTTCCGTACCTGTGATATCCCTTGCAGCCTTATATTGCCTTGGACACATCCTATTACATGTTGTTTGGTAGATAGCTGGACCTGCGCGTCGTAGTTGCTTGCTCAAGTGCTGATGTGTGTCGTCCAAAGCCGATTGTTGATGTATTGCGCATGTTGATGTTGGAGTTGATCATGGTTTTACTTATCGTACACTTTAATTCCTGTTTAACAACTAAAATTGAAGTAAGCGAGGCATCGGTGGGTGATAGATAATATTTGGTTTCGAGCACTTGTGTCCCGTAGGACCCCGAGTACTTGATACCTGTTCCTTGATTTATCGCGCTATCCACATCCGGGAGGTATATGGGACCCCCCTGAGCCAGAGCTTGATTCCGTCTTATTTCTTGGGGCCACAAACTAGTTTGAGGTTTTATTTACTATCCTGTAATTATGCCATGCTACTTCTGTATTTACGATTGTGCGAGGAGCACACTGTACTGTTTAGGTAAGCGGAGTGATTACGCGGTATCGACACCCCGAGTTTTCGGGTTCCCAGTCGCTTACAGCCATTGTCGCAAACCTTGAGTCCGTCTCGGAGCTAGCTTACTTTGTTGCGGGTAAGACTCCAAGGGGTGGCCCCCTGAAATATTTCTGAATCCTGTGATTGCTTAGTCGTGAAAGCCTCGTTGGGTTTTGAGTTGGTTTTTCCGAGGTTGATCGAGCGTGTGTTGCTATTGGTGCACCCCGGCCGGGTAAAACTTTCTGAAAGCCGTGTCCGCGGATATGGACGACTTGGAGCACAGTATCTCGACCATAGACAAGCATAACTAAAGTTTATGGCTATAAATTTGACTTTATAATGACTAGTAATCAGCTTCACTATAATGGAATGGCTAATTAATACTGCCCACAATTACTTGTTTGGAGTGGCTTGCGACCATTGTACTGACTAGTAAGTATTGCAACTTCTAGCGGAATGGCTGAATAAAAGTACCAACAAGCTTTGGGTTTTGGGTTTATCTCATGCTATCATGTCGATTAGTAATTGTTGCAACTATAACGGAATGGCTAACTAAAAGTGCCCACTGCTTACTTCATCAGGATGATTATCTAGACCTGACTAGTAATTGCTGCAACGATAACTGAATAAATAAAACTGCCAACTGTGTGAGTTCCTCGGTTGACTTCCTCGTTTGGTCTCGAGGGGGAAACACCAGGAAGGGTTTGTTTGGTGTTAGCTTCAGGTTGGATCCGGATAGGTCATTCTTACCCCTCTCTGATAACCGCAGTTGTATCGAGTCTCTATAGGTTGTTTAGTGCTGCTGCGCTTGCTTGATCCACCATACCTATGTGGCGAGGACCGCCAATTCTAGCCTCGCCGTGTCTTGGCCTCGATCTTGACTCCTCTTTTTCCTTGGCCCTTTGTCGGCACCCCTTTTGTTTAAGAAGGTTTTGAGATCGACGCCGTTAGCAGGGTTACCCTTCCGGCTTGGCCTGGGCAGGGTTATGGACGCCAGTGGTTATTCTTCAGGGCTCTTAGCCCCATTTGCATATTGTCCATATTCGGACGCTCTATCGTTTTCAAGGTGATTTGGATCTTTGTAAATTATATCTGTATTCCTGACTCTTTGAGTCGCTGTTATATATATCTGTTCTATGGGTCCCATCGAGGACTGTTGTGTAATGTCATTACTTCGTTTTCCACCCGCACGAAAGTGCCTGGTGGGCACCTTTGAATCGTTTCTATGCGGGTTTGGCGGGTTTCGCTAAGACTTGCATAGGTCCGATTCTGAGGGTGTTACAGAGTGGTATCAGAGCTCAGCAGTTGCGATACCCCACAAGTCCAGCCTGTAGGATAACCTAGCTAACGGCCGAAGTAGAGTGTCAAAACTATTTTGCAAAATCGGTTGGATAGTTCTGATTAGGTCTGATTTTACTCCTTGCCCCTCTGCTATTCTCCTCTTACCCCTACGTGTTTTGAATCCGCTCTCTTCTTTCTCTTCGAGTCCAGGAATTCTCGTGGTTGGGTTCCGTCGTACCTTCAGGGTTTCGCTTCCTTCTTTGATAACGGTGTTCTACCATCCGGTGTTCATGCTGCGTGAGGAATCCGTCTGCTGTGGTACCATTCTTTGTTCCTCGTTTGTGCCTTCCGGTGTTTTCCGACGCGACGACATCCGCTACGCCAGATCCGATGCAGAGTCTGCATCACTCCTTTGTTTCCAAACCTCGCTTGATGAGATCTTCAGTCTAATTCCGAGAGTTGGTTGCATAATCCTCCTATTCGTTTGCAGAGTAATGGTTTGGGTGCGCGATGGACTAATCACCATCCGACTACTCTTATCATTCGCTCTTGTACATCGAATCAGTGGATCCAGCGATTTTACTCCGTCCACGAAAGCTAGAGGTGGCTTTATTTGTTGATACCTCTACCTTCGACCTTTTGTTTCCGGAGTGTTCTCTCGACGATCACGGACAACAACCCTTGTTAGTGGTGTCGCGAGGATCTACACGAAGTGCGAAGGATCAGACCGCCGGCCTTCCTTCCGGTACCATGAGGCGGATCTTGAGGGCGAGATCCATTGTTAGTGGTGTCGAATTGTGGCATCCCGCAAAACCACTACTAGAAAATCGCGTTGTTTTTGTGCATTGCATCGTCATCATCGTGCATTGTTTGCCTAAAACTGTTTTCGCAAAGCCGGTTTTGTTTTCTAAAACGCCCCGTCTTGCTTTCAAATTCAAACCCGGGTCGCCGGAATATTTTATTTGTCTACTATCGGATTGCAAACGGTGCATTTAGAATTAAATAAAATTATTATGTTATTTTAGTGGGGCAGTCGAACGGGCCAAATCGACCCGAACGACCACCCCCGTACAAAACAGATCGGTCCACCCCCTTTTCTTTTTCTACCCATCCTAATTCTACCCACCCCCAGCCACATCACCCCCTCCAATCATCGCGCGCCACCTCATCTCCCTCACCACTCCCACCACTCAGACACCGCCACTTGGCCAATCCCTCACCCCTCAACCCTCACATGCACTCACCCCACACACACTGCCACCCCACAGCCCCACCACACAACCCACACACGCACACAGACGCACGCAACACACGCGGCCACGCGCACACGCCCTGCCCCGCCCTGGGCCCCACACGCGTCCCACGCCTGGCGCCCGCTCCCCCCTGGCCGTCTTCAACCTCTCACCCCGCTCGCCCGCACCGTCGCTCCCTCGCCCTGCTCCTCCCTCCGCTCCTTGCCAAGACGGCGCGGCCGCGCCCTCCGAGCCGCCAAGACGCACCTCCTTCCCCAGCGTCCATGACCGCCTCCCGCGCCCATCTCGAGCACCCCGCCGCCCTGGCCCTCTCCCCTCCGTTCTGCGACCTCCCAGCGAGCCCGCGCCCCGTCCCCGTCACCCCTCGCTCTGCTCGCTGCCGCCCTGCTGCCTCCGCCCGAGCCGCTCTCCCTCCTCCGGCCCGCGCCCGCCCTCCGGCGCTTTCGCTCAGCCGCCCGCGTTCCCTCCGGCGTCGCCTCGCCTCCCGTCAACCTCCGCCGCCGCCCGAAACCCGACCAGATCGCCCCGTCCGTCGGGCTCCTTCCCTCCGCCCTGCGCGCCTCGCCCTGCCGCCCGCGCTGCCGCCGCCCAGCGCCGGCCTCGTTCTGCCCGCCGCCTTGTGGCCAGCCCCCCACCTCCTCGACGCCCGCCTCGGCATTGTCCTCTGTCCGGCGCCGCGCCCGGCCCTGCGTCTCCCGTCCCCGTCGGGCTCTGCGCCCACCTCGGCCTCCGCTGCTCGTCACGAGCTCCTGCAGCGTGCTGGCCATCGCGCACCAGTCCTTGCACGCCTTCTGGTTGTCGGTTCCCTGCATCCGCCTCGCCTTACCACTCAGCCTGGAGCCACGCCTTTGGATGAGACTTGCAGACGTCGCGCCCATCTTGGCCTCGGTGTGTGTTTTGGCCAGCAGAACCAATCGTAGATGCTTCCCGTGAACACCGCAGGGATTTGGGAGAAGAAGGACTATCGAATCAAGTTCTACATCGACATAAAGACAAGACATGATCTACAAAACCCACCCGATGGCTACACATCAAGGCTATCCGCAACTTCCGCAAGATCTCGTATGCGTCCAGAGCCACCATATCAAGCTCTCCTTTCCGGAGCCGAAGGCCCCGAACGCCAAGACCACCGACAAGATCGCCATCCTGGACCCCAAGGACTCCCTCACGGACATCGAGCGACAAGATCGCCTCACGGACGCCATGACCCCTTCAAGGGATCCGATGGCCGAGCCCCTGAAGATCGATCCGAAGCGCCAGGACCCGAATCTGAAGAACGCCAAGATCGCCGATGCAAATACGCCAAGTTCGTCTACCCCGGACACCGTGCGACAAGGTCTACTTCATGGATCCGAAGGCCCCGGTACCCGTCCCACTCAAGTTCGCCATCGACGACAAGAACGACACCGAACCAAGTCCTTCCCGGAATCCGAGAACGCTCCCACCGAGACCGACCCCGTCGAACCCTGGACCCTGAGACCGGACCCCGAACCCCGGAAACCCCAAGATCGCCGAACCCTAATGTGTGAACCCCTTTTCCGAAACCCTATTTTATAATATAATAAACTTGTCGCATATTAATTGTTCATGCATGCATTCTTGTCATGTGGTTTGGGGGCCTTATGCCAATTCACTTTATAATTAAATATGGGGCCCATATGCGGGCAAATCTAGCCTTATATTGGCCTCATTTCAATTTGTGTAGCGAACCCGGTGCTATCTCTTGCCATGCTGAAACAACATTTAACTTGCGGGGTACCTAAATAACATGAACCACCTAATTAAATGTCGGGACCCCGGTTCCGCTTAATATGACCTAATTGCATCGCATCTTTACCATGCCATGCATCATACATGCATCATGCCGATCTTCTGCCGTAATCTTAAATATTGCATCCGGTGTTTATTCTAGTGTTTTACTTCTTCGCGGATAAGGCCGTTGAGTTGATGTGAGCTTCGCCCCGATCTTCGGTCGAACCCTTCGACATGTTTTCAGGCGAGCATCTCCCCCTTTCTACCTATCTTACTTTTATAGTCTTTATTCCCTCCTGTTGATCTATTGCTATCTGTGTTGCGATGCTTTAGTTTCCGTACCTGTGATATCCCTTGCAGCCTTATATTGCCTTGGACACATCCTATTACCTGTTGTTTGGTAGATAGTTGGACTTGCGCGTCGTAGTCGCTTGCTCAAGTGCTGTTGCGTGTCATCCAGTGCCACAGTTGTTGATGTATTGCCGCATGTTGATGTTGGAGTTGATCATGGTTTTACTTATCGTACACTTTAATTCCTGTTTAACAACTAAAATTGAAGTAAGCAGAGGCATCGGTGGGTGATAGATAATATTTGGTTTCCGAACGCCCACTTGTGTCCCGTAGGACCCCGAGTACTTGATACCTGTTCCTTGATTTATCGCGCTATCCACATCCGGGAGGTATATGGGACCCCCCTGAGCCAGAGCTTGATTCCGTCTTATTTCTTGGGGCCACAAACTAGTTTGAGGTTTTATTTACTATCCTGTAATTATGCCATGCTACTTCTGTATTTACGATTGTGCGAGGAGCACTGCTGTCTTAGGTAAGCGGAGTGATTACGCCGGTATCGACACCCGTTTTCGGGTTCCCTCGCTTGACCATTGCATTGTCGCCAACCTTGAGTCCGTCTCGGAGCTAGCTTACTTTGTTGCGGGTAAGACTCCAAGGGGTGGCCCCCTGAAATATTTCTGAATCCTGTGATTGCTTAGTCGTGAAAGCCTCGTTGGGTTTTGAGTTGGTTTTTCCGAGGTTGATCGAGCGTGTGTTGCTATTGGTGCACCCCGGCCGGGTAAAACTTTCTGAAAGCCGTGTCCGCGGATATGGACGACTTGGAGCACAGTATCTCGACCATAGACAAGCATAACTAAAGTTTATGGCTATAAATTTGACTTTATAATGACTAGTAATCAGCTTCACTATAATGGAATGGCTAATTAATACTGCCCACAATTACTTGTTTGGAGTGACGCTTGCGACCATTGTACCTGACTAGTAAGTATTGCAACTACAACGGAATGGCTGAATAAAAGTACCAACAACTGCTGGGTTTTGGGTTTATCTCATGCTATCTGTATCTGATTAGTAATTGTTGCAACTATAACGGAATGGCTAACTAAAAGTGCCCACTGCTTACTTCATCAGGATGATTATCTAAACCTGACTAGTAATTGCTGCAACGATAACTGAATAAATAAAACTGCCAACTGTGTGAGTTCCTCGGTTGACTTCCTCGTTTGGTCTCGAGGGGGAAACACCAGGAAGGGTTTGTTTGGTGTTAGCTTCAGGTTGGATCCGGATAGGTCATTCTTACCCCTCTCTGATAACCGCAGTTGTATCGAGTCTCTATAGGTTGTTTAGTGCCTGCTGCCGCTGCCGCTTCAGTCCACCATACCTATGTAGGCGAGGACCGCCGAATTCTAGCCTCGCCGTGTACTGGCCTCAGATCTTGGCTCCTCTTTTCCTTCTCCCTTTGTCGGCACCCCTTTTGTTTAAGCAGGTTTTGAGATCGACGCCGTTAGCAGGGTTACCCTTCCGGCTTGGCCTGGGCAGGGTTATGGACGCCAGTGGTTATTCTTCAGGGCTCTTAGCCCCATTTGCATCTTGTCCGTAGTCGGACGCTCTATCGTTTTCAAGGTGATTTGGATCTTTGTAAATTATATCTGTATTCCTGACTCTTTGAGTCGCTGTTATATATATCTGTTCTGTGGGTCCCATCGAGGACTGTTGTGTAATGTTATTACTTCGTTTTCCACCCACACGAAAGTGCCTGGTGGGCACCTTTGAATCGTTTCTATGCGGATTTGGCGGGTTTCGCTAAGACTTGCATAGGTCCGATTCTGAGGGTGTTACATCTTGAGAAGGAGTTACTTGGCATCCGAGGCCATGCAGACGTTTGGAAGTCGAAGGCAGAGCGAGGTGCCGCCAGAGAGGAATATCTGATGGGGGAGCTGCGGAAGTTGGCCAAGCAGCTGTAGTGTAAGTTTCTTTGAGCCGCTGATCATTTTCGGATGCGCCTGTTTTGCGGGTCATCTTACTTTTTAGTTGTTGCAGGTGCCAAACTTGTTCCGAGGGAGGAGAAGGAGCGCGTTGCAGTTCAGATCAACTGCTTGACCCAACAGGATATGGAAGCCGGAGGCTTTTTCTGGATGGACCGCGACCGTGCCATGGTCCTTGCGGCTGTGCAGGATCGTGTTCACCAAGTGTCGCGAGTGTTGCGACAGGTGAAGATTTCCCTGGTGTCGATTATGCATGTCATGTTCCCCCTTGATGAGGCGCCTTCAACTCTATGGGTTTTGCTGGCGAAATTTCGGGACATGGGTCACGTCAGGGAGCTGGTGCGACACCAGTTGGTTGCTGGGGTGAAGGCCGCCCTTTCCCTCGTGCGGTTGCATCGTCCTGATGTTAACCTTGCGGCTGTGGCGGCTGGGCCGCCTCCTCGGCCAGATGGTGGCCTATGGGACATGCGCCCGCACTATGCGGCTGTTAGGCAGTATGCCGAAGAAGTTGTAGATCTCTTTGAGCATCGTGCGCAGGTGATCCTTCAGAATAGGTAGCACCTGTAAAAAGATACATGTAAAACTTGTATGTGTTTCGTCTGGGCGTGTTGTGCCCTTTGTTGTAAAGGTTAATTGTATTAGCACTGGTGCTTGGTTGTATGCATGCCCTTTTCGTTAGCCTGACTTGATCAGCTACTCAGGTGTACATGCGTTATCCTCAGTCAACGAAGTCGTGAGGTGAGGGGGATCCCCTGAGTGTGTTGTAGCATAAAGAAATGCGAGAAAAAGATAAATTTTCGGGCGAGACACTTAGCTTTATTCATATCGTAATGAGGAGGTACATTGTTCGGCCGAGTAGCCTTATTGAAAGTAAAGGGGGAATAGCTAGGGGTAGAAGCGTCGCAGTTGTGCGACGTTCCATGGGTTGGAGTATGCGACTCCAGACTCCACGTGCTTGAGGCGGTAGGCGCCACCTGGGATGAATTCGGTGACAATGTAGGGTCCTTCCTAGGGTGACTCGAGCTTCTTCGACCGCTCTTGCTTGAGTCGTAAGACGAGGTCTCCTTCGACGAAGGACCTTGGGCGCAGCCGATGGCTGTGATAGTTGCAGAGGCTCTGCTGGTAGACCGCCGAGCAAGCCATGGTGATCTCGCGTGCCTCGTCGAGTGTGTCAACGACGTCTTCGAGTGCGGCTGTCGATTCGGCTTCGCTGTAGGCGACGACCCATGGGGCCTTATGGCACACTTCTGCAGGCAACACGGCTTCGGCTCCGTGCACCATGAAGAAGGGTGTGTAGCCAGTTGAGCTGTTTGGCGTTGTGCGCAAGCTCCAGAGGACGAAGGGTAGCTCTTCTGCCCATGCTCCCGCAAGCCGCTCGAGTGGGATCAGTAGGCATTTCTTGATGCCGCCGCCTACGAGGCCGTTGGCCTTTTCGACCTTCCCGTTGGTTTGCGGGTGTGTCACGGAGGCATATGATATGTTAATCCCGAGGCCTTCGCAGAAGTCCTGGAATTCTTTGGAGTTGAAGTTTGACCCGTTGTCCGTGATGATGCTATGCGGCACGCCGAACCTGTAGACTATGGATTCGAAGAACTTCACGGCCGTTTTACCCTTTTGGTTGGTAACGGGCATTGCTTCGATCCACTTGGTGAACTTGTTGACTACGACCAGGAGGTAGACGTGGCCTCCTTTTGGGGACTTGGGAAGTTTGCCGATCATGTAGAGGCCCCATTGGGCGAAGGGCCAGGCCAAGGGTATGGGACCGAGCTCTGATCCTGGTGCGTGCGGTTTGTCTGCGAACCTCTGGCACCCATTGCACCTTCGGACGATGTCCTTGGCGTCGTTCATGGCCGTTGGCCAGTAGAACCCATCTCGTA
The DNA here is from genome assembly GCA_030063025.1 of Avena longiglumis. NCBI lineage: Eukaryota > Viridiplantae > Streptophyta > Magnoliopsida > Poales > Poaceae > Avena > Avena longiglumis. The sequence continues at coordinate 204,109,374 of CP125975.1, forward strand.
GAGATTTGGCGACGAGGGCGTGGCTGCCCGCGTGATGGCCACAGATTCTCTCGTGGATGTCTTGGAGGATGGTTTTGCCGTCACCGATGGTGACACACCTTTAGAGTACACCCGAAATGCTGCGCTTGTACAGCTCGCCATTGATGATGGTGAAGGCCTTGGACCGGCGAGATATGCGCCGGGCATTTGTCGGGTCATTAGGCAGTTCCCTGTTTATCAGGTACCGAAGGTACGGCTACGTCCATGTTTCCTCGATTGCCATGACCTGCATCAGGTTGACCAACGCGACCTCCGTGTCGATTTTTTCGGGTCCTTCCTGTCCTTCGGGTAGCGTAGCCCCCGAGTGCTCTGCTTCTTTGGGTGATCCCTTAGGGAATTTCCTTTTGATGGATGGAATGTAGATTTGTTCGAGGAACACACCTGGTGGCACCCGTGTGCAGGTGGAGCCGATATTGGCAAGTCTATTGGCTTCTTCATTGCTTTCTCTTCCGACGTGCCAAAGCTCGTAGCCATCAAAGTCTCCTTCGAGTGAGTTGTAGAGCACGCGGTACACGATCATGTTGCGCCACAGATCTTGGCCATCCTCATGCCGTGGATGAGGGTCTCGTATTCGGCTTCATTGTTGGAGGCTCAAAATTTCATCCAGAGGACGTACTTCATCTTGTGGCCCTGCGGGGATGTCAGTATGACCCCAGCTCCTGCTCCAGCCTCGCACTTGGAGCCATCGAAGTGCATCGTCCATGACTGTGTCATGTCCGGGGTATCCGGTAGCTATAGCTCCATCCAGTGGACGAGGAAGTCCGGTAGGACCTGAGACTTGATTGCATGGAGCTTCTCATAGACTATGTCTAGAGGGGACAACTCGATACCCCACAGGGCCACGCGTCCTGTGGCTTCCGGGTTGTTCAGGATGCTGTTCAGAGGTTCCTCATTGACGACCATCACCTGATGCTCCTGGAAGCAGTGGCTCAGCCGACGATCCGTCATGAACACGTCGTAGGCAAGTTTCTGGTAGTGGGGGTACCTCTGTTTTGTTGGCGTCAATACCTCGCTGAGGTAGTAGATTGGGCGTTGGACCCCGTGGGTCTTGCCATGTTCGGGTCGTTCGACCACGAGCACAGTGCTTACCACCTGATGCATGGCTGCTATGTATAGTAGTAGAGGCTCGTGTTCCTTTGGCGTGACCAGGACGGGCGAGGTGGAGAGCAACTTCTTCAGATCTTCGAATGCATCGTCGGCTTCAGGTGTCCACTCGAATTTATTTGCTTTGTGTAGAGGTCGTTCGACCACGAGCACAGTGCTTACCAGCTGATGCATGGCTTCTATGTATAGTAGTAGAGGCTCGTGTTCCTTTGGCGTGACCAGGACGGGCGAGGTGGAGAGCAACCGCTTCAGATCTTCGAATGCGTCGTCGGCTTCAGGTGTCCACTCGAATTTCTTTGCTTTGTGTAGTAGCTGGTAGAAAGGCAGAGCCTTATCACCCATGCGGCTGATGAATCTGCTTAACGCCACGATGCGCCCAATGAGCTGCTAGACACCTTTGAGGTTCTTTGGTTTCTCCATGGCCAGTATGGCTCGGATTTTCTTTGGTTTCGCCTCGATTCCTCGCTGGGAGATGAAGTATCCAAGCAGTTGGCTAGATGGGACGCCGAAGGCGCACTTTTCTAGGTTCATCTTGATCTTGTAGTGATCAAGGTTGTCGAACATCTCGCGGAGATCGTCGATCAGTGTCTTGGCCTCCCTCATCTTGACTACTATGTCGTCGACATAGACCTGTGTATTGCGGCCGATCTGGCTCTTCAGGCATGCCTGCATGCACCGCTTGTATGTGGCACCTGTGTTCTTCAGCCCGAAAGGCATTGTGTTGTAGCAGAATACTCCGAACGGCGTGATGAACACCGTTTTCTCCTAATGTTCGACCTTCAGTCGAATATGATTGTATCCTGAGTAGGCGTCGAGGAAGGAGAGTTTCTCGCATCCTGTAGTCGAATCAATGATTTGATCGATCCGAGGGAGAGGGAAGTGATCCTTCGGGCAGTGATTGTTCATCGATGTGAAGTCCACGCACATCCGCGAGATGTCCATGTCCTTTTTAGGGACCATCACGGTGTTGGCCAGCCACTCTCTTTCCTTGATCTCCCTGATGAAATCAGTATCAAGCAGTCTGTTGACTTCGACTCCGATGGCTTCGGCCCGTGGATCGGACAATCGTCGGATGGACTGTTTGACGGGCTTGGCATCTGGGAACACATTGAGTGTGTTCTCGGAAAATTCCCTGGGAACTCCTGGCATGTCCGCAGGACACCAGGTGATGATTTCCTAGTGCTCACGGAGGAATTCGACGGGCGTTCTTTCCTATGTGGGGCTGAGGTCGTTGGCGATCAGCGCCATCTTAGAGGCGTCTGTCGGGTGGACCTGCACCTTCTTTGTGTTGACTGTTGAGTCGAACGACATGTCAGGTGCGTTTTGCCTTGAAAATGGGGGTGCCCCGTTGTCCGTCACCTCTCGAAGCCTTGTGAGTTCCTCTTGCATGACGAATGACTAGGAGATTCTGTTGACGTCACTGTTGCAGTGGTTGGATCGGGTGAAGCTCCCCTGGATCATGATGACGCCCCTAGGTCCTGGCATCTTGAGTAGTAGGTACGCATAGTGCGGTACTACCAGGAATCTTGCGAATGCCACGCGCCCAAGGATGGCGTGGTATTGTGATGGCCAGTCCACCACTTCGAACTCGAGCCACTCACACCGAAAGTTGTCGGGTTTTCCGAAGATGACGTCGAGCCATATCTTTCCCAGGGGGAATATGCCCTTCCCTGGGACGATGCCGTGGACGTTGTGTAGGATTGTTCCAGGCTGCACAACGGGATCCGCAGTGCTGCTAAGGTGCCGGTGAACATTAGGTTGGTGCCGCTGCCGCCGTCCATGAAGACGCGGCTCATCTCAAACCCTCTGATCTACGCCGCGAGCACCAGGGCAGCATGACCTGGGCGAGGGATCTGGTGGGGGTGATCCGAACGACTGAATGTGATAAAGGACTCCGAACCGCTGAGGTACTCAGGGATGGCGGGTGGAGCAGTCACGGCCAAGCTGACCTGGCGGGTGATCTTATTTTGCACCCTGTTTGTTGTGTGCCCCTTTTGGATCATCAGTGACCCTTTCGGCGCGGGGTACCCGTTTACGCCGTTGTTCTGTATGGGTGTGACTGGGTGATTCGAAGGTCCCACAGGTGGTGGCGGAGGAGCTCAGTGGGAGATGTCGCCTGGTGCGGGCGCGTGTCTGACCCGGGGTTCGGGAGTTGCTGTCTCATCGGGGACAGGCTCTCGCTGAGTTTCTGGAACTCGCGGCAGTCTTTGAGCATGTGGCTGTCCTTCTTTTTTCCATCCTGCTTGTCGATGTAGAAGTGGATGGTGCATGGGCCCGACAACTTTCGTATGCCGAGGGCTCTTCGTCGCGGCCGCGGCGTTGCCACCTTTGCGTTGGACGTACTCCATCGCAGAAGTTGTTTCCACGGTATCCGCCGCTGCTGCGATTGCTTTCTTTGCGACGGTCGGCATAGCCAGCCGCAACCATGTCGGGTCCATCGCTATTGTTGTAGACGCGCAATCTTCGCTTGCCGCGACGCTCGTGTCGGCGGCCGTAGTCATCTTCCTCATCCAAGTGTGCTCGATGGACGGAGTCGTCACCATCTGTCCACCTGTTGGCGATGTCCATGAGGTGGTCAAGTGTCTTGGTCTTGACACGCCCAAGTTCTTCCTTGAAGTCCTGGCACTTGACGCCATCTTTGAAGGCATCGATTGTTCTCTCCTCGGAGATGTGTGCCGCGGAGTTCTTGATATTGGACCAGCGTAGTATGTACGAGCGAATGGATTCGCCCGTTCGTTGAGTGCAGGCCCGCAGATCTTTGATCGAGGCTGGTCTCTTGCTGGTACCTTTAAAGTTTCAGATGAAACTGTAGGCCAGTTCCTCCCAGCTTCGGATGGAGCCTGAGGATAGGCTGCTGAGCCAGATCCGGGCTGCGCCTGTCAGCTGCAGCTAAAGGCACTGTAGAGTGGTTTTTTTGTTTTTGCCGTGCATCTTGACGGATGATAGGTGGTCGCTGAGCCACACCTTAGGGTCCTGCGTGCCGTCAAACTTCGAAGTGTTCAAAAGAAGCTTGAAGTTTCTCGGCATCCATGTCCGCCGAACAGATCTGCTGAAGCATCGAGCTCCGTAGAGTTTTCCTTCGTCGCTATCCTCTTTGGATTCAGATGAGCACATGCGCTTGGCGCGTGCCTTGTCGATCTTGCGCTGAGTGAGGTCGCTTCGAGCGTCGTAGTCGCGAGTACGACATCATGGAATCTTGCGTCGTCGAGGTAGGTCATGTTCATCCTCGGCAGATGAGGGTGTGGGACTGCGGTTGAATTTGACCGCAACTTTCTTTTTCTGCTCCGCAGGAGCTTCCTCGTGGAGTGTAGCTCCAACGAGTCCGAGTCCGGCTAGTGCGGACTTGTGCATGGCCCTCTTTGGGTCCCCCACCGGAGGTGGATGGGATGCAAGATATGTGGTGGCTGCCATGATCGCAGCTTGCGGCGTCTTCGAGATGACGTTGCCGTTGGCGTCCATATCCATGAAGGACGTGTTGAGGGTTCGGGTCACCTCGCGACGTGTAGCGGGATCCATGTTCTCTATGCGAGAGCGATGCTTGTTGGCATTGTTGTCGTGCGAGCTGGAGCCGCCAATGGCAGAGAGCACAGCTCGCCGCGTGCTAGACTCTGAGCCCGCTTTCTTGCGTTTGTCGAGTACCTCTTGCATCTTCACCTGCTTTTTGTGCTCTTCGATGAGGAGCAGGTGGTATGCCATCAGTAGGTCCCATGAGGCACCCACAGGAAGGATCTTGTTGCCCGCCACGGCTTCGCGTGCCTGGTTCCATCCTTCCTCGCTGAGGTGGATTACTCGATTGGCATCAGGGTCGTCCTCGTTGGGTGAGGGGGGTGGGATGATTGCCTCCTGTTTTCGTCGTTTCTACCCTACAGGTTGGGTGGCGGTACATGGGCACCCGAACCTGGTGGTTGTTGCTCATTTTCTCTTTGGATGACCACGGTGCAATGGTAGCGTCCATGGATTGGACCACTACTGCCGCAACTTTCGGATCCGGAACCGTAGGTCCCTTCATCCGACGGGGGATCGCACAGATCTGAGTTGCAGCTGCTGCTGTCGTATGACTCATCTGTCGATGTTGACGTGCGTAACACGTTGGGATGCGGGGCCCATGAGACGGGCCTGATCAATGGTAGTGGCACCCGCTCTGGGAGACGGAGCGTGCCAGTCTGTCCCACCTGGAAGCAGAAGCTCCCGAACAGGATCTCGAGCCCGTCGCCTACGGGCTCGAAGTCCTTTAGGGTGGCTGGCGAGTGGGCGGTGAAGTCGAAAGTGCCGAAGAGGAGATGGCTCTCCCTCGCCGAGGAGTTGTAGATCACTTTGGTCGGGACCGTCACGATCGCACAATCAGTGCCCCCGACTCCCACAGACAGTGCCAATTGATGGGGTTTAATCTCGTCAATGCTCATTGTTATAAGCTTGGGTTTTGGAGAAGATGGGGGTGCTGGAGATCGCGGAATGGTTAAGGGACAAGCAACCAGTGGACACGAGATTTACCCAGGTTCAGGCCCCCGGAGGGAAAACCCTACTCCTGCTTGTCTGCTCTTGATTATGGCGGAACCGAAGGTTACAGGGATGCGCAGATGCAATCTGGCATGGAGGTGTGTAAGCGGTGAGGTGAGAGAGAGCCTCCTCATCGTGCCCTCCTAGCCTTTATATAGATATAGGCAGGTCCCAGGCATAGATCGAGTCGGTTACAAGTTTAGGGTTTCCCCTTTAGAATATTCTATCTATTCCAGTCTTGCTCTCCAAGGATCCGAATACGTCATGGGCTTGGGCCACCCGAAAATCTTCATGGGCCGCGTATACTCTCATGGGCCTTCCTTGGGCTGGACCAGGTATGCTAATGTCGTGTACCCATAGGGTAGAACCATGTCACCGGGTTAGTTCCAAACTAACCAAATCTTGCATTTGTACTTACAAATTATAAGTACAAGATCTTTGGTAGTTGGGTGAAATCCTCAGAGCTACACTCAAATGGAGTGTAATCTCATCATAGGAGGAAGTTAGCCACTAAAATCATCTGTTCTTTTATAAGTTATTTATCTAAACATCATCTCAAATCTCAGGCTTTGCATCATAGATTTAAGTCCAACTAAAACCACAATGCAATAACAGGATCTAGTGGGGGTTACCACTATGTACCATCCAACATGAGGCATCATAGTGGCATCCAACCCAAGATCAACTGTGATCACATAAAGGCAACTTAAGAAATCATTTTCCTAGGATTCTAGGAATCATCAATAATTCCTAGTCTATCATAAGATACCAACCTTATGATAATCTGATCAAAGGTATCATTCCAGGGAAAGACTAAACCATCATTAACATCTTTAGGGGATCATTTCAGATCAAGCCATCTATTATGAATACCAACCATTTATTCTCAAAGCAAGAAGAACTAATAATATTCTCACTTCTTGAGTTAGGAATCATAATAAAGTAATCTATCTATCATAATTTAAACAACAAGTAATCTGTCATAATTTAAACAACAAGTAAACATCAAGACCCATAGCTTATACCAGATAATATCCATACTTTGTCCTTTGGACAAATACCACAAATTCCATCACTACCAGGACCGATACAAACTAATAAAGCACTTAGCATCAGTAGGCGTTGGATGAAAGCATCACAGGACACTGATGAACCACATAATAAATACATGAATGTAACCATAGGGGGATTATCTAGATCAATTTCATCTAAATATCATCAGCAGACAGTTTAAGCATTAAGATGAACCCTAAAAAAGAGCACAAACCCTAGTTAGGGTTACGTACAATAGCACATAGAGGAATTTAGAGAGAGGGGCATAGAGAAGAGATGAAGGGAATAACTTACCTGAGGTCCTTACTAGAAATTAGGAGAGGAAGCAGAGGTGTTGGACGGCGGCAAAGTCACAATGGCACGGAGAGCACCAGTAGGCATTGGAACCCGCGCCATGATGCAACCATAGGGCCATAGGAAAATGATGGCGGCACTATGCACCATTGCACCACCAAGTCACTAACACGGCGTCATAGGGTCGCTGATGCATGTAAAATGCATACATGAACCTTGTAGTTTGTTAACATGTTTTCCGACATATTTTCATCATATATAATGTTATATACATGTTTTATATTGATTTTTGGGGATTTACCAATGGTCCCCTTTATTTTGGCTATAACCCTACAGGGTAGAAAAACCCTGTTTTCAATGTTTTTGATGTTTCTGGATCTATACGAAGTCAAATGGACCTAAACTTTTGGGAATGCCAATATTTATCCACAAGAGCATCTGGAGCACAAGAATCCCACCTGGAGGGCTAGGAGGCCCAAGATAGCACAGGGGGTGCGCCTAGGTCTAGTGGCCGCGCCACCCATGCTAACTTCCTCCTCAGTCGCCTGATCGCCTCGATTCTTTTGCCCACAGAGTTCTCTTGGCCTAAAAATACAAATATAAGGACCCCCTGGGGAGTCCACGAGACAGAGCACACCAGAGACGAAAAACACCACTAAACAGAGTCAGATCCAGGGAAGATTGGAGGGGTAAACTCCACCAAAGCCACCTTCGGGGAGATCTCCACCCTCTCCAACATCTCCAACATCTCACCATGATGAAGAGGGAGTAGTCCACCTTCAGGCTATGGGTTTGTGGCAGTAGCTTGTTCTATTTATATCTTATTCTTCATAGATCTAGTACCATATGAGTTGCCCTACATGATTATGGTCATATTTGTAATTCCTATGGTGGATCTTTGATCTATGATTTGATATTTGAGATTGGAATCTATTTTGTGTAAGATGTTTTGATAGATGTTGGTAATATTCCCTAGAGGAAATCATGTATGCTATGATTCCCACTGCATTCATAAAGATATTAAGCCGTCCTTGTACAAACATCTGATATGTATCGTTGAATATGTGATTTAGTTGTGGAACTATACATTCATGTTGTTTATATTAAATATCCTTGGTCATCGAGGTTGTGCTGGACACACAACTTAGACCAATGTGAAAGTTGGCTGATGACCCGGTTCCACTTGTCATGGGCATGGTGATGCTATTCCGACTTACAAATATTAGGCTAAAGAGTTTAGCAAGTCGGATTGACCCATATTGAGATACAACGAACAAGTCATCATTTGTATGTATCAATCATTGTAATCATTAGACCCGAGGTTGTTGCACAATCTGATTTGAGGATCACAGACTAAGGTTTTGTCAAACGGTGTTCCGTTACTAGGTAGTTATAAAGGAAGAGTTCGGCTCGACTGAGAATCAAGCTGCGTGATATGAATAACCAAGATGGGATTTTGCTCCTCCACTTGGACAGATAATCTCTGGGCCCTCTCGGATGATATGATTTGGAAATCATGGCCATGCACGACTCGGTTAGGCGATCAACTAAGAATTAGTTGGATAAATCACTTATCTCGGATCAAGAAGAGAGTTAGACTATTTAAGGGATGACAATTATTCGCCCATAGTCTAACAAGCTATATCGTGAGGAAAAAGGGACTCGGACGTAAGTCACATTGGAAAGGCACGTCATCATGACTCTTTGGTACTTGGGAGTCAGCACGTTCTGCTAGGAGCCGCTACCGACTGATCGATTGAAAGTCGGACTCCAATTATGTCCAAGTCGCCATGAGCCTGCGGGGTCACACACTTAAGAGAGAGAGCAAGTTCGGAGTAGATCTGAACCGGAAATCTGGTTGGGTTAGACCTGAGCCGGATTTTGGACTGAGTCAGTGAGTTGGAATCACGGTGAATAATGTGGGCTTTAGTGAATGGGCCACAAGTGAGTGAATCCCACTTTCACTCCCTATATATAGTGGGGCACAGAAACCCAGGAGGGTTAACGGTTAGGTAATTCCATGCGTTGGAAACCCTAGCTCCATAGCAGTCCTACCGTCGTAACAAACTTAGCAGTTCACACCGGTGCTCCTCCTTGTACGTGTGGATACCAGCAATGGTGCTGTACGATCAGCACCACGATGATCAGGATCAGATCGGATCGTGAGGACTTCACTGCATCAACAGACCTACTACATTAATAATCCGCAGTTGCGTGTCTAGTGCTAATCCTCGTGGCCTTCTACCTCAGCTAGATCTTGGGATCACTGCGTGGGGTAAACATTTTGTTTTATATCTACGTGGCCCAACAGTGGTATCAGAGCAATAGCTTCTGGTTTTTGGCTCGAGATCTCGCATATGTCATATGCGGTTGGCTGTAGATTGGATCTAAGGGCTGTTTTGGAGGTCAATCTATGAGATAGATCGTTTTTATACAATTTTGTTTTGATCAACTATACTCCGGGAATGGAAGATGCGATTTCCATGATCATACTGCTGAGGTAGTGGAACGACATACCCCTACCGGTCAGTTTCCGCCATCGAGGTAGGCTATGACACGTAAATCCAAAAGCGGTGATAGAAGATCAAAAGAGTTTGATCGAGTTAGAACAATGGCCGGAATCCATGTTCAGAATGTAGATGAGATCTATGTTGAAAGGGCATTTATGCCTTTCATATTATTTTGATGTTTGTTGACAACACTTGGATTGGTTTAATGCTTTGCTGAATATTCCAGGAGATATCAGATTTATTATGGGCAATGTATACACATGGAAAAAGGGCTTAACAGGAACAAAAACAAAGGAAAAATCAGTATCTGGCCAGACTGTCCGGCTTGCGCGCGCCGGACTGTCCGGCCCACCCAGAGATTCCGCCCCAAAACTGCCAGACTGTCCTTCCAGGAGTGGATCATTGGACAACGGTCAAAAACATCCTTAAGTACTTGAGAAGAACTAAGGATATGGTTCTTTCTTATGGAGGTGATGAACAGCTCGTTGTTAATGGTTACACCGATGCTAGTTGGAACACCAATCCGGATGATTCTAAATCTCAATATGGATAAATTTTTACTTTGAATGGTGCAGCAGTTAGCTGGAGGAGTGCAAAGCAAAGCGTTGTGGCGAGATCTTCAACTGAATCGGAATACATAGATGCTTCGGAGGCTTCACAAGAAGCGATATGGATGAAGAAGTTCATTACAGAGCTCGGTGTGGTTCCAAGTGCGCTGAACCCAATGTCTATCTACTGTGATAACATGGGCGCCATAGCCAATGCGCAAGAACCAAGGTCACACAAGAAGCTGAAGCACATCAAGCTACGTTTTCACGCTATTCGAGAACATGTCAAATATGGTGACATAAAGATTTGCAAAGTACACACAGATCTGAATGTGGCGGATCCGTTGACTAAACCTCTCCCGAGGGCAAAACATGACCAACACCAAACTGCCATGGGTGTTCGGTATATTACTATGTAATCTAGATTAGTTGACTCTAGTGCAAGTGGGAGACTATTGGAGATATGCCCTAGAGGCAATAATAAATGTAGTTATTATTATATATTTGTGTTTATGATAAATGTTTACATTCATGCTATAACAATATTAACCGGAAACATTAATACTGGTGTGATTTGTAAACTAAATTAGAGTCCCTAGTAAAGCCTCTTTATAATACTAGCTTGTTGGTTAATAGATGATCATGGTTTCCTGATCATGAACATTGAGATGTTGTTGACAACAAGATCATATCATTAGGAGAATGGTATGATGGACATACTCCTATAGATAAGCGTAGCATAAAGATCAAGTCATTTAAATAGTTCAATTGCTATAAGCTTTCTGATACATAGTAACCTAATTCCTTCGACCATGAGATCATGCTAATCACCATCACCGGAAGGATGCTTTGATAACATCAAACACCACACCGTAACTGGGTGGCTATAAAGATGGCATTGAGTGTTCGGAAAGTATGGGTTGAGACACATGGATCAAGAGTGGGATTTGTCCATCCATATGACGGATAGATATACTCTGGGCCCTCTGGGTGGAATGTTATCCAATTAGCTTGCAAGCATGTTAATGGCTCACAAGGGATCACATACCACTGGAACGATAAAAGAGTACTTATCGGCAACGAGGTTGAACTAGGTATGCAGAGATACCGACGATCAAAACCTCGGATAAGTAAATTATCGTGAGACAAAGGCAAATTGGTATCATATGTGAGTGGTTCATTCGATCTCAAAGTAATCATAGAAATATGTGGGAGCCATATGAATTTCCAGATTCCTCTATTGGTTATTGATCGGAGAAGTGTCTCGGTCATGTCCGCGTAATTCACGAACCGTAGGGAGACACACTTAAGGATTCGATGTTGTTGAGTAGTTATGGAATGATGAGTAAGAGACCGAATGTTGTTCGGAGTCTCGGATGGGATCCAGGATATCACGAGGAGATCCGGAATGGTCCGGAGAATAAGATTAATATAAGGAAAGTCCTGTTTCGGAGTTCGGGAATGATTCCGGTGTTTTCACCAGGAATGTTCTAGAAGGGTCTGGAAGGTCCGGCACTCCGGAGGAGAAGGGTACATGAATGTGTCATGACAATATGGAATGGTTTCATCATGTACTAGGTCACTTGGCTGGGAAAAATAAAGAGAGAAATCAAATCAAAGTTTGAAAGTCAAATGCCAATTTGAAAAAGTCAAATCTTAAGTTTGCTTGGTGGAGGGAGAGTAGGAAACCTACTTGGGGAGGAAGTCCCCTCCCTCCACCCGCCGGCCAAGGAGGAGGAGTTGGAGGAGGAATCCATCCTCCCAACCGGCCACCCTCCACTTATATAACGAGGGTAGGGCTGCCCCTACTCTCACACCCCAAACCCTAGCCCCAAGTCGCCGGCGCCAGCACCTCCTTGTGCCGCCGCCGCCTAGGGCTCCTCCAACTCGGTGAGTTGGGGTTTCCCCAAACCCTAGCCGCCGTCCAAGCCCTCCCCTTGGTGCCCTCTAAACCCTAGATCACCAAGGCCTCTCTCATACTCCACCATACTCGCTCCGGCTTAAGGCGAAGCCCTGCGAGATCTCCCCTCTACTTCCGACACCACGCCGTCGTGCTGCCGGAATCACGGGGAGAGTGCTACAACCTCTGCTGCCTGCTGGAACAAGGGAGAGGAAGGTCTTCATTGAGTACCGAACATGTGACCGACTACGGAAGCGCTGCTGGAACGCAACACCGGAAGGATCGTCTACGCGATCTTGAGATCGGCAAGAATACGACTACATCACCCACGAGAATCTGCTCTCGTTAACCGCTTTGGAATCTTCAAGGGTGAGTTCCTCTATCGACTCAGTGCTACAATCTAGTAGATAGATCTTGTCTTGTTTGTTTGCATGCGGTAGAATTTTTTTGTTTTCCATGCTACGAACCCCTACAGTGGTATCAGAGCCGTGTCTATATGTAGATCTGTTGCACGAGTAGAACACAATGGTCATTGTGGGCGGTGTTGCTTTTATTATCAATTGCTTTTTGTGTACTTTTCATCTTGCGGTATGATGGGATGAAGCGGCCCGGGCTAACCTTACATGACATCGTTCATGAGACTTGCTCCACGCTCAACATGCAACTTGTATTGCATAAGTGGCTTTGCGGGTGCCTGTATCTCCCATCATAGTATAGATCCAATTTACAACGGGCACTTGATAGTTCAAGCATCAACGTTGTGGTTCTTGTTCGTAAGTTAGAACGACACTTATTGAAAGCCCCAAACCACGTAAAACATGCAAAGAAAATTAGAGGCGTCTAACTTTGTTTTGCAGGGGTGTGCTGTGATGTGATATGGCCATGATTGTGATTATATTTTATGTATGCAATGTTCCTTATTGTAAGTTGGCAACCGGCAGGAGCCATATGGTTGTCTTTAAATTCCGTTAAGACCCACATGTCTATTCAAAGTAGTTGTAATAGTTGAAGCTGGTGGACGACAACCATGAAACGACGCCATTGACCTTGACGCTATACCGGTGATGATGGAGATCATGTTCATGCTTGAAGATGGAGATCGGAAGCACAAGAAGAAAGGCCATATCATATCACATATTATGAATTGCATGTGATGTTAATCATTTATGCATCTTGTATTGCTTAGTTAATGACGATAGCATTATAAGATGATCCCTCAAGCACACAAATTTCAAGTTTTAAAGTGTTCATCCTTAGTAAGCACCGTTGCTAAAGCTCGTTGTTTCGAAGCACCACGTGATGATCGGGTGTGTTAGATTCTGCGAGTGTATACAACGTGAGCAAGCCAGATTTGCTCATGCGGAAGCTAAGGTTTGATCTTGACGAGCCTAGCCTGTACAGACATGGTCTCGGAACACGGATCACCGAAAGGTAAAGCATGAGTCATATAGTAGATATGATGAACATGTTGATTGTTCGCCATTGAAGCTACATCAACTCTCATGATGATCGGTTTTGATGTGGTGGATTTGGTTCGTGTGATCACTAAAACAATGTGAGGGATATTGTTTTGAGTGGGAGTTCACCTAGATTAATTTAACTATTAATTAGAACTCAATTTGTCATAAACTTAGTCTAAACTATTGCAAATATGTTGTAGATCAATGGCGGCCCCTACCATCAATTTTAATGCGTTCCTAGAGAAAGAAAAGTTGAAAAACAATGGAAGCAACTTCGCGGATTGGTTCCGCAATTTGAGGATTGTCCTCAATGCTGGTAATTTGACCTATGTGCTGGATGCACCGCTGGGTGACCCGCCTGCAACTACTGCTACCGATGAAGTAAAGAATGTTTACCTCACTCGGAAGAATCAGTACTCCACAGTTCAGTGTGCTATCTTGTATGGTTTGGAATCGGAGCTTCAGAAAAGGTTTGAGAACCATGACCCACATGATATTGTCCGTGAACTCAAAATGATATTTGAGGCTCACACGGCATTTGAGAGTTATGAGGCTTCTGAAAAGTTCTTTAACTGCAATATGGAAGAAGGCAGCTCCGTCATTGAGCATGTGCTTAAGATGTCTGGGTACGCAAACAAACTCCAAAGTTTGGGTATAATGATTCCTAATTCTTTGGGGATTCACCGTGTCCTCCAATCACTACCACCAAGTTACAAGAACTTTGTGATGAACTACAATATGCAAAACATGGACAAGACGTTGCCAGAACTCTTCTCCATGTTGAAATCTACAGAAGTGGAGATCAAGAAAGAGCACCAAGTGTTGTTGGTCAATAAGACCATCAAATTCAAGAAAGGCAAGTCTAAGCAAAAGGGAAACTTCAAGAAGGGCGGTAAGAAAGTTGTCGCGCCGGCGAAGAGGACCAAGGCTGGGCCTGAGCCTGATACTGAGTGCTTTTACTACAAGGGAGAAGGTCACTGGAAGCGGAATTGCCCAAAGTACTTGGCGAATTTGAAGAAAGGCAACATCAAGAATAAAGGTATATCCGATATACATATTATTGATGTGTATCTCACTAGTACTCATAGTAGTGCCTGGGTATTTGATACTGGTTCATTTGCTCATATTTGTAACTCGAAACAGGTACTGCAGAATAAACGGAAGCTAGCGAAGAATGAGGTGACGATGCGCGTTGGAAATGGATCAAAGGTTGATGTGATCGCGGTCGGCACGCTACCTCTTCATCTACCATCGGGATTAGTTTTATACTTAAATAATTGTTATTTGGTGCCTGCGTTGAGCATGAACATTATATCTGGATCATGTTTATTAAGTAGATGCATTTGTTTAAGTCCGAGAATAATGGTTGTTCGATTTATATGAGTAATATGTTTTATGCACATGCACATTTAATATATGGTCTATTCTTATTGAATCTCGATTGTAGTAATACACACATAAATAACATTGAGGCTAAACATTTGAAATTGAGCGATAACTCGACCTATATGTGGCACTATCGTCTTGGTCACATTGGAGTGAAGCGTATGAAGAAACTCCATTCCGATGGACTTCTTGAATCACTTGAAAGATGTGAAGCATGTCTGATGGGTAAAATGACTAAGACTCCATTTTCTGGCATGATGGAGCGAGCTACGGACTTATTGGCAATCATAAATACCGATGTGTGTGGTCCAATGAGTGTAGCATCGCGCGGTGGTTATCGTTATGTTCTTACCTTCACAGATGATTTGAGTAGATATGGGTATAACTATTTCATGAAACATAAGTCCGAAACTTTCGAGAAGTTTAAGGAATTTCAAAGTGAGGTAGAGAATCAACGTAACAAGAAGATTAAATTTCTATGATCTGATCGTGGAGGTGAATATCTAAGTTACGAGTTTGGCGAGCATTTGAAGAAATGTGGAATACTTTCACAATTGACACCGCCGGGAACACCACAACATTATGGTGTGTCCGAACGTCGTAATCGAACTCTCTTAGATATGGTTCGTTCTATGATGTCACTTACCGATTTACCACTATCGTTTTGGGGTTATGCATTAGAAACAGCCGCATTCACTTTAAATAGGGCACCATCTAAATCCATTGAAACGACACCGTATGAATTATGGTTTGGGAAGAAACCTAAATTGTCGTTCCTTAAAGTTTGTGGTTGCGAAGCCTATGTAAAGAAGTTACAGCCGGACAAGCTTGAACCCAAAGCGGAAAAATGCGTCTTCATAGGATACCCAAAGGATACTATTGGGTATACCTTCTATCATAGATCCGAGGGAAAAATCTTCGTTGCTAAGAATGGATCCTTTCTAGAGAAGGAATTTCTCTCGAAAGAGGTGACTGGAAGGAAAGTAGAACTCGACGAGGTTGTTGTACCTTCTCTCGAACTTGCGAGTAGCACAGCACCGAAAGTAGTTCCTGTGGCGCCTACACCAATAAGAGAGGAAGCTAATGACGATGATCATGAAACTTCGGTTGAAGTTACTACGGAACCTCGCAGGTCAACGAGAACTCGTACCACTCCTGATTGGTATGATCCCGTCATGAGTGTCATGTTGGTAGACATCACCGATGACCCTGCGACATATGCGGAAGCAATGATGAGCCCAAATTCCAATAAATGGCAATAAGCCATGAAATCCGAGATCGGATCCATGTACGGAAACCAAGTATGGACTTTGGTGGACTTACCGGATGGCCGGAAGGCTGTCGAGAACAAATGGATTTTCAAGAAGAAAACAAATTCTGATGGTAATGTTACTAACTATAAAGCTCGACTTGTCGCAAAATGGTTTCGACAAATTCAAGGAGTTGACTATAATGAGACTTTATCACCAGTAGCAAAGCTAAAGTCTGTGAGGATTATGTCAGCAATCGCTGCATATTACGATTATGAGATATGGCAGATGGATGTCAAAACGGCGTTCCTCAATGGAGACATTGATGAAGAGTTGTATATGATGCAACCCAAAGGTTTTGTCGATCCTAAAGATTCTAAAAAGGTATGCAAACTTCAACGGTCCATATATGGATTGAAGCAAGCATCCCGAAGTTGGAATCAAGGTTTTGATAAGGTAATCAAAAGCTTTGGTTTTATACAAACTTATGGAGAAGCTTGTATTTACAAGAAAGTGAGTGGGAGCTCTGTAGCATTCTTAATACTATATGTAGATGACATATTGTAGATTGGGAATGATGTAGATCTTCTTAATAGTGTCAAGGATTATTTGAATAATAGTTTTTCAATGAAAGATCTTGGCGAAGCAGCTTACATATTAGGCATACAGATTTATAGAGATAGATCGAGACGCCTAATATCATTTTCACAAAGTACATATTTGGACAAAGTTCTAAAGAGGTTTGGAATGGAAGATAGCAAGAAAGGGTTCTTGCCCATGTTGCCCAATACGACCTTGAGTAAAACTCAAAGTCCAGCAACGGCAGAAGATAGAGAAAGGATGAGTAAGACTCCCTATGCCTCAGCCATAGGATCTCTAATGTATGCCATGCTATGTACTAGACCCGACATTGCATATGTTGTTAGTTTGACTAGCAGATATCAAAGTGATCCAGGAGTGGATCATTGGACAGCGGTCAAAAACATCCTTAAGTACTTGAGAAGAACTAAGGATATGGTTCTTTCTTATGGAGGTGATGAACAACTCGTTGTTAATGGTTACACCAATGCTAGTTGGAACACCGATCCGGATGATTCTAAATCTCAATCTGGATACGTATTTACTTTGAATGGTGCAACGGTTAGCTGGAGGAGTGCAAAGCAAAGCATTGTGGCGAGATCTTCAACTGAATCGGAATACATAGCTGCTTCGGAGGCTTCACAAGAAGCGATATGGATGAAGGAGTTCATTACAGAGCTCGGTGTGGTTCCAAGTGCGTTGGACCCAATGTCTATCTACTGTGATAACATGGGCGCTATAGCCAATGCGCAAGAACCAAGGTCACACAAGAAGCTGAAGCACATCAAGCTACGTTTTCATGCTATTCGAGAACATGTCCAAGATGGTGACATAAAGATTTACAAAGTACACACATATCTGAATGTGGCGGATCCGTTGACTAAACCTCTCCCGAGGGCAAAACATGACCAACACCAAACTACCATGGGTGTTCGGTATATTACCATGTAATATATATTAGTTGACTCTAGTGCAAGTGGGAGACTGTTGGAGATATGCCCTAGAGGCAATAATAAATGTAGTTATTATTATATCTTTGTTTTTATGATAAATGTTTACATTCATGCTATAACAGTATTAACCGGAAACATTAATACTTGTGTGATTTGTAAACTAAATTAGAGTCCCTAGTAAAGCCTCTCTATAATACTAGCTTGTTGGTTAATAGATGATCATGGTTTCCTGATCATGAACATTGCGATGTTGTTGACAACAAGATCATATCATTAGGAGAATGGTATGATGGACATACTCCTATAGATAAGCGTAGCATAAAGATCAAGTCATTTTAATAGTTCAATTGCTATAAGCTTTCTGATACATAGTAAACTAATTCCTTCGACCATGAGATCATGCTAATCACCATCACCGGAAGGATGCTTTGATGACATCAAACACCACACCGTAACTGGGTGGCTATAAAGATGGCATTGAGTGTTCGGAAAGTATGGGTTGAGACACATGGATCAAGAGTGGGATTTGTCCATCCATATGACGGATAGATATACTCTGGGCCCTCTCGGTGGAATGTCATCCAATTAGCTTGCAAGCATGTGACTGTCTCACAAGGGATCACATACCACATGAACGAGAAAAGAGTACTTATCGGCAATGAGGTTGAACTAGATATGCAGAGATACCGACGATCAAACCTCGGATAAGTAAATTATCGTGAGACAAAGGAAAATTGGTATCGTATGTGAGTGGTTCATTAGATCTCAAAGTAATCGTAGAAATATGTGGGAGCCATATTAATTTCCAGATTCCTCTATTGGTTATTGATTGGAGAAGTGTCTCGGTCATGTCCGCGTAATTCACGAACCGTAGGGAGACACGCTTAAGGATTCGATGTTGTTGAGTAGTTATGGAATGATGAGTAAGAGACCGAATGCTGTTCGGAGTCTCAGATGGGATCCGGGATATCACGAGGAGATCCGGAATGGTCCGGAGAATAAGATTCATATAAGGAAAGTCCTGTTTGAGAGTTCGGGAATGATTTCGGTGTTTTCACCAGGAATGTTCTAGAAGGGTCCGGAAGGTCCGGCACTCCGGAGGGGAAGGGTACATGAATGTGTCATGACAATATGGAATGGTTGCATCATGTACTATGTCACTTGGCTGGGCAAAATAAAGAGATAAATCAAATCAAAGTTTGAAAGTCAAACGCCAATTTGAAAAAGTCAAATCTTAAGTTTGCTTGGTGGAGGGAGAGTAGGAAACCTACTTGGGGAGGAAGTCCCCTCCCTCCACCCGCCGGCCAAGTAGGAGGAGTTGGAGGAGGACTCCCTCCTCCCAACCGGCCATCCTCCACCTATATAAGGAGGGGTAGGGCTGCCCCCTACCCTCACACCCAAAACCCTAGCCCCAAGTCGCCGGCGCCACCACATTCTTGTGCTGCCGCCGCCTAGGGCTCCTCCAACTCGGCGAGTTGGGGTTTACCCAAACCCTAGCCGCCGGCCAAGCCCTCCCCTTGGTGCCCTCTACACCCTAGATCACCAAGGCCTCTCTCGTACTCCACCATACTCGCTCCGGCTTAAGGCGAAGCCCTGCGAGATCTCCCCTCTACTTCCGACACCATGCCGTCGTGCTACCGGAATCACGAGGAGAGTGCTACAACCTCTGCTGCCTGCTGGAACAAGGGAGAGGAAGGTATTCATCAAGTACCATACGTGTGACCGACTGCGGAAGCGCTGCCAGAACGCAGCGCCAGAAAGATCGTCTACGCGATCTTGAGATCGGCAAGAGTACGACTACATCACCCACGAGAATCTGCTCTCGTTAACCGCTTTGGAATCTTCAAGGGTGAGTTCCTCTATCGACTCATTGCTACAATCTAGTAGATAGATCTTGGCTTGTTTGTTTGCATGAAGTAGAATTTTTTTGTTTTCCATGCTACGAACCCCTACAAGTTCGGAGTAGATCTGAACCAGAAATCTGGTTGGGTTAGACCCGAGCTAGATTTTGGACAGAGTCAGTGAGTTGGACTCACGGTGAATAATGTGGGCTTTAGTGAATGGCCCACAAGTGAGTGAATCCCACTTTCACTCCCTATATATAGTGGGGCATAGAAACCCAGGAGGGTTAACGGTTAGGTCATTCCATGTGTTGGAAACCCTAGATCCATAGTAGTCCTACCGCCGTAACAAACCTAGCAGTTCACACCGGCGCTCCTCCTTGTACGTGTGGATACCAGCAATGGTGCTGTACGATCAGCACCACGACGATCATGATCAGATCGGATTGTGAGGACTTCACTGCATCAACAGACCTACAACATTAATAATCCGCAACTGCGTGTCTAGTGCTAATCCTCGTGGCCTTCTACCTCAGGTAGATCTTGGGATCACTACGTGGGGTAAAAGTTTTGTTTTATCTCTACGTGGCCCAACAGTGGTATCAAAGTGATAGCTTCTGGTTTTTGGCTCGAGATCTCGCATATGTGATATGCGGTTGGCTGTAGATTGGATCTAAGGGCTGCTTTGGAGGTAGATCTATGATATAGATCGGTTTTATACAATTTTGTTTGGATCAACTATACTCAGGGAATGGAAGATGTGATTTCCATGATCATACTGCTGAGGTCATGGAACGACATACCCCTACCGGTCGGTTTCCTCCATCGAGGTAGGCTGTGACACGTAAATCCAGAGGCGGTGATCGAAGATCAAAAGAGTTTGACCGAGTCAGAACAATGGCCAGAATCCATGTTCAGAATGTATATGAGATATATGTTGAAAGGGCATTTATGCCTTTCATATTATTTTGATGTTTGTTGACAACACTTGGATTGGTTTAATGCTTTGCTGAATATTTCAGGAGATATCAGATTTATTATGGGAAATGTATACACATGGAAAAAGGGCTTGACAGGAACAAAAACAAAGGAAAAATCAGTATCTGGCAGATCATCTTTGGCGTCTTGACTACCGCCCACCAGATTCCGCCCCAAAACTGCCGGACTGTCCGTCCGTGATTTTTCGCCAGGTTTTCTCCCCAACTATGGACAGTGTGTGAGGCACATCGGACACCACCCGGACACTGTCCGGACAATGGCCAGAAACTTGGCCAGGCCAGAGTGTCTGGCTGGTGCTCACCGGAATGTCCGTCCAGGCCGGACTTTCCGGCTCATACGGGCCGGACTGTCCGGGTCAAGTGACTCCAACGGCTCTAAATTCTGGGGCCCTATAAAAGGACCCCTTCTTCTACCTTGGAACCTGCTCGTCCAATTCAAGAACATCAACACACTTTGAGCCACCAAATCCACAAGATCTCTTCACTCGTCCATCCAAAGTCCTTGATCTTTGGAGAATCTAAGGAGGAGGCCTTGATCCATAGCTTCACCAAGAGAGATCTTAATTTTCCCCTCATTCATTTGAGGGCCCCTTGCTCATGTGTTTCTTTGGAAACCCTAACTTTGATTTGGTTCTTACAAGCTTGTCTTTGATTGTTTGACAGCTTTCTTGTATTTGGGAGCATCCAATTAGGTTGTGGATGTGTGCCCCGAACTTGTTGTAAAGGTGTCGGCTTCCATCTCGAAGGTTGCCGATATAGTGGAAGAGGTGAATCGAACCCCTTGGGATGAGGTTTATCGGAGAACAAGGGAGGCCTCTCGTGGTGTTGGTGGTTTGAAACCACCCCTCTCCAAACATAGACGTACTTCCCCTCAAAAGGAAGGAACTACAGGAAACAAATCCTTGTGTCTCCCCCGTCCACCACTTTGGTTACTTCTATCCTTACCGGACTTTACTTACTTGTTCTTGCTTAGTGTTGTGCTAGTTAGTACTTGTTTGACATATAGGTAAATTCACCTTAGTTGCATAATCTAGAGAATTTACATTTCTTGTCAAACCCTAATTTGAAAAAGGAAGAAAATTTGAAGTAGCACCTATTCACCCCCCTCTAGGTGCCCATACGATCCTTTCAATTGGTATCAGAGCCTCCGCTCTTTATTAGGGCTTTACCGCCTAAGAGTATATGTGTAGCAACGATGGGGAAGGTGGTGGTGCGCCTACCTCGGTGACCACGGATGATCTCAATAACTTGGAAACAAGATTGAGCTCCACCATGGCCAACGAGATCAAATAATTGAACAAGTTACTTGTGAAGGGAATATGCCCGAGAGGCAATAATAAAGTGGTTATTATCGTATTCCTTATTTATGATAAATTTTTATTTTGCATGCTATAATTGTATTAATACGGAAACGTTAATACATGTGTGTTTAATAAACAAAAAGGAAGTTCCTAGTTATGCCTCTCTTATAAACTAGCTCGTTGATTAACAAGATGATCAAAGGTTTCCTAATCATGGACATTGGATGTTGTTAATAACAAGGTCACAACATTGTTGGAATGATGTGATGAACATTCATCCTAAGTATAGCATTACGATCAAGGTCATTGTGTTTATATTGCTATAACATCATATGAAGTAATCTTAGTCCTTAGACCATGAGATCATGTCAATCACTAACACAGGAAGAGTATCTTGATAACATCAAATGTCACACCATAATAGGGTGATTATAAACATGGGTTCAGTTCTATGAAGGTGTTATGTTGAGGCTCATGGATCAAGAGTGGAATTTGTCCATCCGGATGATGGAGAGATATACTCTGGTCCCTCTTAGTGATATGACATTGGTTAGCTTGCAAGCAAGTGTTATATCACGGGAACAAGAAAAGAGTACATGTCGGTAACGAGATCAAACTAGGTATGGGGATACCGATGATCGAATCTAGGGCATGTCATATATCGCGAGACAAAGGGATTTAGTTACATGCGTATAAGGTTCACACGATCACAGAAGTCATCGTTGAATATGTGGGAGTTAGTACGGATCTCCAGGTCCCGCTGCTGATTATTGATCGGAGAGGGGTCTCGATCATGTCTACATTATTCACGAATCGTAGGGTGACACACTTAAGGGATACCGACACCATTTGGAGCAAATAATATGCCAGAGAAAGAAAAAGGAAAGCGCAGGAATTTATTTCACTAGACACGTAAGCTGTTTGATTGAAATTGCTGGCCCGGTTGCATGTGAAATTGAATACTAGCAAGGGGTTTTATTTGAATGTTTGTTAATTAAATTAATTAACAAAATTCTGAATAAAATAAATAAAAGAGTTTTATTAAATGAGATCTTGCATTAATTTTGGTGGAAAATTAATGCATGTGAGTGGAATTGTGAGTAGAGGTGTTTTTATGTGAGTGGAGCATCCACCACATGAATGAGGGAGAGGTGGGGTCACCCTCCATGGCCGGCGGCCATGCCCCCTTGGGCTGCCCCCTCCTCTCACTTGTCACTCACACCTCCTTGCGAAGGATCTCTCTCCCCCCTTTAGAATTTTCCCATGGTCTCGGATCAGCGAGATACATGTTCCCGGTGGCTTTTTCTGGAAGGATTTGTTGCTTCCGCTGCTTCGCTGGAGCGAGGGCGCGGAGGTTGTCGGGGTACCCGGACGTGTGTGTGATCACGGATGCACCACTGCTTTGCGATGTTAGACGTGATCGTGTTGGACCGGCCGGACGAGATGGACTTCATCATGATCTTGAGATCAGCAAGCGTTCGACTACATCATCCACGAGTACAACCTCGTTAACATTATACGGTCTTCGAGGGTATGTATTCGATGGATGTATATCCACCTGTTGCTTGTATCTAGTAGATAGATCTTGGTACATAGTTGTTCCCATCATAGGATTTTTTTTGTTTTCTATGCTGCAAACCCTACAACTTGAGCAACTTGTTAAAGATAAAGGTGGATCATCATCCCCTTCTCCCCAAGAGGAACTTCCACCATTACCTAAGGGGAATTCCCCGGTATCACCCGAGGGTATGGTGGTGGGGGGTAATCAAGACAACACTAATTCCTCCACAAAAAGGGATGGTGGGAAGGGAGAGCACCATGACTCTCATGGATGGTACACTCCCGACCCTCTAATCCCTCACCTTCATATAAACAATAGAGGAGACCCACCAAAGCTAGAGGCATCTACTTTTGCTCAATGGCAATCTCTAATAAAATCTCATGTGCGCAGCTCTTGTATTGAATTATGGAACATCATTCAACAAGGACTCTATATTGGGGATCCAAACAACTTGACAAGAAGAGAAGTTTTCAATAGTCAAATCAATGCCACCGCCTTGCACATGATTCAACAAGTATTGGGTACAAAGGATTACCCACACATTGAGCACCTCAACACCGCCAAGGAAGCTTGGGATGCTCTCACAATGTTGTATGTTGGGAATGAGAGCATGAGAAGGAACCAATATGATGCACTAAGCAATGAAGCCAAAGGCTTCTATATGAAGGAAGGTGAAGATCATGAAGACATGTACCGTAGGCTCAAGTCTACCGCCACCACTTTTAGAAATATGGGTGCCTCACATATGGATGATGCGTGGATAAAAAGGAAATATGTGAGTGCACTCATGCCCTTTGAGCCCACCGACTTGAAGATCCTACAAGGAAGACACAACTACCACCTCATGACCTCCAATGAAGTTATGCAAGATATGGCCTCTTTCAAGGTTGCCGCGAAGAATGCCAAAGATGCCCGTGCTCGAGCCCTGGAATGAGCAATGTTGTCAACCTTGCATTGAAGGCCAAAGTTGTGGAACATGGGGATTAAGATGATAGTGATGAAGGCCTCTCCATGAGCCACCCCGATGATGTCAAGATTGCTCATGGTGAATATATGGCCTTCTATGCAAAGAAATTTTGGAAGAACCCCGCCAAGGCCAAGATGGAAATGCAACGAAGAAGCAACTCAAATGGAAGAAGAGAAAATGTCACTAAATTGAGAACTTGCTTCAATTGTGGTGACCGCTATCACTTTGTGGCGGGTTGTCCCTATGAGAAGAGAGAAGATCATGGGGGTAAAATTGTGTTGAATAAAACTTCCAAAGCTCCTTACAAGAAATCCTTCATCAAGAAGAATCCCATCAACAAGAAGTCGGATGAAATTGTGTTGATCACTAATGAAGAATACTCCTACGATGATGAAGATAATGAAGAGGAAACGTCAAGTGGTGTGGCTGCTCTTGCCACTACTTCTACTCCCACATTCTCCCTCTTCGACTCCCCAAATGAGAATCTCTCCAACAAGAATGTCACTTGCCTTATGGCAATAGGAACAGAGGTATCTTCATCATCTCACCCCACCCTCTTGAGTAATGATGAAAATGACGATGAAATGTTTCTTGAGGTTAAAAAGGAAATAATTGCTTTTGATGAGTTCATGAATTACTTGCAAGGGGAACACAAAAGACATTTTGTGGACCTCTTAGATCAACTTTCTCACACCCAAGAGCTTCTTGATGAAAGATGTAAACTAGGAAGAGAACACATGATTGAGGTAGAAGCCCTAAATAATGGTCTAGAAGAGGAACAAGAGACTAGGTTGTCCCTTGAACTAAAACTTGAAGGGCTTGATGGGGCAAATGATTAATTGTGAATAGACTCATTAAGGAACGTGACCTTGCTATTGCTAAATATAAAAGGGCTAAAAAGGACAAGATTGAGTTTGGTCTGGTTCATGAAAAACTTGCCGAGGACTTTAGTTTGCTTAACAAGGCTCACAAGGCATTGGAAAATGAACTCTTGTCACTCACAAAGTCCCATGAAAAGCTTCAAACTCAATTAACCAATATCCCTTCACCTAGTAATTTCATTCCATATAGTAGTACAACTATTCTTGAAAAAATTCTAGGTTGAAGGGGGAGCTAGCATTAGAGGGTATTTTTGTTGGCTATGGTATTGAATCTCACACTTATAGAATCTATGATAAGCTCTCCGGAGCCGTCATAGAATCTTGTAGTGTGACCTTCGAAGAATATGATGGTCCCCAAGGGGGGCGTGTTGATGCTTGTGATGCAGATGATGAAATGCATCAGGATGCCATAGGAAGAATGGGTGTGGGATACATCCACCCCGTTGAGGAACCCCTTATGGCGGATCGAGAAGAACTATGCTCTAATCAAGTGGAGGCCTCATCTTCACAACAAAAACATGCTCCATCTATCGAGGAGGACAACGACCTCAGCCAAAGACAAACTATGGACCTGCAACATGTTGATCATGGTGACATCTCTAGTGGGTAGGAGCCTGATTCATTCTCCAGAATGTCAAGTGCTGCCATGTCAATTACAAAAGGAAGATCCATATAAACTGCCTTGAGACAAGCTGAACTCAATTCTAGAAGTGTGCCTGATCAAGACCAAGGTAAATCTTTGCCTCTTAATGAAGAGAATGATTCCGGTGATGATCAAGGTCAAGTTGATGGTCAAGACGAGGACTAAAATGATGAAGAGGTTCCTCCAAGAAACAACAAGGAGATTCACACTCGTCGCGAAGCTAGAATGGATAGTATGTTGGAATTAAGAGACCACTCTCTATAGAATGTGGTTTGTGATCTAAGGAGAGGAATTTCCACAAGAGCATAATTGAATAGGTTTGGTGAACACCAAGCACACATCTCCATGATTGAACCAAAGTAAGTGTGGGAAGCTCTTGAAGATTCGGATTGGTTGGAAGCAATGCACAAAGAGCTCAACAACTTTGAGAGAAACAAAGTATGGAAGTTAGTTTAGAAGCCAAAGGATTTCCGCAATGTTATAGGCACCAAGTGGATATTCAAGAATAAGAAAGATGAGCATGGAATTATAGTAAGGAACAAGGCAAGATTGGTTGCACAAGGGTTGTCTCAAATTGAAGGCATTGATTATGGAGAGACATACGCACCCGTGGCTCCCCTTAAGTCCATCCATATCCTTCTTGCTTATGCGACACATCATATCTTTAAGTTGCAACAAATGGATGTAGAAAGTGCATTTCTTAACGGTCCATTAAATGAGTTGGTGTATGTAAAGCAACCCCCGGGATTTGAGGATCCCAACTTCCCAAACCATGTCTACAAACTTGATAAGGCGCTCTATGGGCTCAAACAAGCCCCACACATGTGGTATGAGCACCTTAGAGAGTTGTTGTTTGACTGTGGGTTTAAGGTTGGGAAAATCGATCCCACTCTTTTTACTAAGAAGGTCAATGGGGAGCTTTTGGTATGCCAAATATATGTTGATGATATTATCTTTGGCTCATCTAACAAAGCTTTTAATGATGAATTCCCAAAGCTTATGACTAGTAGGTCCTGGATGTCTATGATGGGAGAGTTAAGGGTATTCCTTGGTTTTGAGATCAAGCAAGTTAGAGGAGGGACATTCTTCAACCAAGCCAAGTATACTCAAGATATTAAATATGCAAGATCTAAATGGAGCTCCTATTCCCATGGCAATACAGACTCATCTCGAACTAAATCCAAATGGTAAATATGTGGATCAAAAGGTATACCGATCCATGATTGGTTCTTTGCTTTACCTTGGTGCATCTAGACCCGATATTTTGTTGAGTGCAGGTGTGTGTGAAACATATCAAGCGGCTCCTAAATAAAGCCACTTGATGGCGGTCAAGAGAATCTTTTGATATTTGGTTCATACCCCACATTATGGTCTTTGGTATCCTCGAGGGTCAACATTTTGTCTTTGTGGATACACGGATTCGGATTGGGCTGGTGATAAGGATGATAGAAAATCAACATCCAAGGCTTTCCAATTCCTTGGTAGGTCCTTGGTATGTTGGTCTTCTAAGAAGCAAAATTGTATATCTCTCTCCACCGCCGAAGCCGAGTATGTGGCAGCCGCTAGTGCTTGCACCCAATTGCTATGGATGAGGCAAACTTTAAAGGAATACGGTGTCCATTGTGACAAAGTGCCTCTTCTATGTGACAATGAAAGTGCTATCAAGACTGCCTACAACCCTGTGGATCACACAAGGACAAAGCATATTGAGATTCGTCATCACTTCATTAGGGATCATGTTGCTCGAGGTGATATTGAGCTATCACATGTGTCAACCAAAGACCAACTTGCCGACATATTCATGAAGCCACTTGATGAAGCAAGGTTTTGCAATTTTAGGAATGAACTAAATATCATAGATTCAAGGAGCTTGACTTGATCATCTTGCACACTCACCTATGTCTTGACCCTTATTCGGTTTAGGTGTAGGAATGGAGATAGGGGGAGTGCCGTCCTAATACATTGGACTATCCCTCCCCCCATAATTCCAACATTAATGAAACTCAATTCTCATAATATCATTTTGTGATATGTGAGCTTTATTGATGAGTAGTGACTATGAACCCAAGGATAATTCTTCGCGGTGTCATGTCACAAAATCTTATATGGTGGCCTTGGCCACCGCCCTATTCTTAATGAATAGTTTATTTTTGGATGGTTTTGATTGGAATGCATCATTGCCATCTTTTTAGATCTTTTTCGACTCATTGGTTTTTCACAATACATCCTCTGAATCCCAGGCCTACTCTTATCTACAAACATGCTCCTCTTGCCACACATTTGTCCAAACACTTGAATCTGGGGTTTCTGGTCGAATGGGGCCGGAGTGTCCGTCCTGTACCAACCGGAGTATCCGGCTTAGCCGGACTCTCCGCTTGATACAGACTGGACATTCTGGCCGGGTGGGACTATCCGACGCATATGGCCCAGACTATCCGCCCCCGCGGTTTCATTCTGATATTAGAGGTCGAGGAGAAGTGGATGGTTCAGTCCTCCTTATTCTCCCCAACTCTCTCCTCTACTCAGACCATATCCCCCGACCAGGAGCTTCACCGGGAGGGCTCCTCCACCCCGGATCTTGCCATTTCCACCGGCCATTTGACTCCCTTTGCCGCTGGGATCCGTTCCCCACCGGTGAAGGTCTCCATGGATGCTGGTATGATGCTCCCTTTCCTCTTCATCTCTAGGGTTGGCCTAGATGAGTTTTCTTGGGCAATGTCTTACTTAGGTCCATGGATACATAACTCCTGCGTGCAATATTCATCCCGGTAGTGGTTTTAGGAATCCCGATCCGTCCTGATTGAACCCACCCGTGCAGCCCGAAAAATCACCCAGGATCCAGCCGGAATGTCCGACGTGTACGGGTCGAACACTCCAGTCCTGCCGGAATGTCCGACCGATACACGTTGGACTGTCCGGTTCGGGCGGGTTGTCCGCGACAGATTCTCCGGACTGTCCGGGGTTTTCAATCAGTACATCTCCAGATTTCTTTGACTACTATTTTTGATTAAAATTCCAGGACAAATGTGCTCATCCCATATGCTATCCCTCTATTCTGATTTCTCAGGTGGTTCTCGTCCTCGCCATCCTCGGGCTGCTAAGAAGGTGCTTGGTCGCAAGTTCCAGTATGATGAAGAGCGCGACATTCACGTTGATCCATCTGTGGTCAGGCAGGCTGCTCGAGACCGTGCCGCTGCCAAGCATGAGAAGATGAGGAAACTAAAAAGAGATGAAGCCAAGCGGATAAAGTTTGAATCATTGACTACTCTAGCTGATTTGGGTACCAAGGAGTTTGTGGAGATGAGACTCCAACAATTCTACTCCCTACCTCGCACCTCGACTGATGAGCGCTTTTGGAAGTCTGAGCAAGCCCTGCTATTTTCTGAGCTCCACGGTACTTTCCAGACTCCTACTTGTCCCATGCAGTGGTTGGATCTTGAGAAGCTTCATTCTCACAAGTACTTTGAGGATGCTCTTTGGGTGAATGAGAAGATGGGGCCGCATCCCATATTCCTGGCAAAAGAAGACTACAATGTTGAGTTGGTCCAACAGTTCTATGCCACTATGGTCTTTGGGGATACTACTGACATTCCTCTTGAGTGGATGTCTGGTACTACCAGGGTTCGCTCCAGCATGGTTCAGTTTGCTCACATTCTTGGATTGCCTTTCAATCCCAATGGTCCCAATGGTGTCCAGATGGATGTACATGGATAGTCATATGATAAGAATCAGCTGGCTCCAATTTATGCTCAGAATGGTGTGGTTGTGCAAACCACCAATATCAAGCTCATTTACAACATTTTGCTTCGCATGTTCCGCCACACTCTCACTCCCAAGGCTGGCAACAACGATGTGATGAGAGGCGCTGAGATCAACCTGATGGCTCATGCTCACACTATGTACATTCATGGTCCAGCTCATCCAGGTGGTGCTATTGATGTTATGGACTTCATCTATCAGGATTTATACAAATGCACCACTGACAAGAAGTGCCCTCTATATGCTTCCTATGTGATGAAGATCATTGTTGCCCACACTCCAGTCACTCCCTTTCTCTATTAGGATCTTGTTCCCCACACTACTGCCAAGCCACAGAGGAATGCATCCCCTACCACCAAGGATCCTCGTGGCTACCCTCCGGCTCAGGACATTTTTGAGGATGATGAGATAGAGGCTGATGACTCTAACAGTGACGGTTCTGAGGAGGTACATGCACCACCGTCTCGTGGCCCTAGGATGAAGCATCGTAGCAATGCATATCGCTTGAACACCTCTAAGGAGGAAGCACACAAGAAGGTGAAGAAGGCCTCATGGTGGAAGAAGCTCCTCCTATGCCAGAACATTGACATTCACCATGGACAGTATGAGGCACATAAGGCTAATAGGAATGTCATGAAGGAGCTCATGCGGATCAACCAGCCCATGGATGTTGATCCTTCTCAGCAGCAGACATCAGATGGCACTCTCTTATGGATACTGGAGTCAGGGACGTGTGGACTAGTCCATGTTTGAGGATGTGTCCTCTTCTTATCGCCCTCACGGCCAGCGCTCGACTCAGGATGACGATGATGATGAGGATGGTGACGAGGACGAGGAGGATGATGAGGATGAGGATGCCGATGAGGACTTCAGTGGCTAGTGTCTTGGGGCATTTTAGTAGTGCTCTTTTTACTTTTTGGCGAGTAGCCCCATATTAGGTTTCCATCGGGATTTGCATGGGTACACGAGATTCACTTTATCTCGATTTGCCTCTTTGAAGCTCCGTGTGTCTTTATCTTATTTGTTTCAGATTGGTTTGAGAACTATGTGCTATGTGTGTTATGACTTGTGTACCTGGTTATGTTTACGACTATGTTTTATCTAGCTTATCTATCTAGTCTTTATCATATCTTGTCATAACTTGCTTTACCAATCTTGTAAGGATGCGATCCTAGGATGTGTGATGTTGTATTCAAATGCAAAGCCAAAAATTGGTCACACATCTAGGGGCAGCCTTACTATGCTTGTGTAAAATCATCTATAGTGAACTTTTTATCTATCCCATATGCAAATACTTGGGTTGTCATCAAACACCAAAAAGGGAGAGATTGAAAGGGAATTTATGTCTTTCATATTATTTTGATGTTTGTTGACAACACTTGGATTGGTTTAATGCTTTGCTGAATATTTCAGAAGATATCAGATTTATTATGGGCAATGTATACATATGGAAAAAGGGCTTGACAGGAACAAAACAAAGGAAAAATCAGTATCTGGCCCGACTGTCCGGCTGGCGTGTGCCAGACTGTCCGGTCCACCCGGAGATTCCGCCCCAAAACTACCGGGCTGTCCGGCCGTGATTTTTCGCCAGGTTTTCTCCCCAGCTGTGGACAGTCTATGAGGCACATCTGACACCACCCGGACACTGGCCGGAAACTTGGCCAGGCCGGAGTGTCCAGCTGGTGCTCACCGGAATGTCTGGCCAGGCCGGACTTTTTGGCTCATACGGGCCGGACTGTGCAGGTCAAGTGACTCCAACGGCTCTAAATTCTGGGGCCCTATAAAAGGACCCCTTCTTCTACCTTGGAACCTGCTCGTCCAGTTCAATAATAGCAGCACATTTTGAGCCACCATATCCACAAGATCTCTTCACTCATCCATCCAAAGTCCTTGCTCTTTGGAGAATCCAAGGAGGAGGCCTTGATCTATAGCTTCACCAAGAGAGATCTTCATTTCCCCCTCATTCATTTGAGGGCCCCATGCTCATGTGTTTCTTTGGAAACCCTAGCTTTGATTTTGTTCTTACAAGCTTGTCTTTGATTGTTTGACAGCTTTGGCGGGTCATCAAAGTCGAAGAAGACCCCGGGCCGCCAGATCCGAAGACTGCGGAAAGTCGCCGAAGTGGAGGAAGCCCCCGAGTCGTTGGAGCCAAAGATCACATCAGGTCGAAGACCGCGGCGGGTCGCCGTAGCGTAGCTGGAGACCATAGTGAGTCGCCGCAGCCAAAAATTATAGCGGACCACCGCAGTCGAAGGATTCCCGGGTCCCCGAAGCCGAAGACCGCAGAGGGTCTAGCGGTGGAGTCGACGAAGCCCCCTAGTGTAGATTCAATGTGGTCGGACGGAGCTGGACGGTGGACATGTAGTCGACGCGTTTATGAGTCGCGCGTCATGGCTGCCAGTTGGACGTACGCGCTTTCCATGAGACCGTTTACAAATAGTATCTGCATGATCACGAGTCCAAGTGCAGCCCGCAAGGTGATCGTCGGACCAGCACATCGGTGCGGTACATGTAATTCAGTAATAACAAACGTGGTATTGGTTAGATTTGATAAAATTAATGATTCGTACATAAATCAATGCAAAGATAGATACTAGACTGAATAAGAAAAAATAGAAACAAAATCCATGAGTCATGGCCTTGACAAGGTCACGTGGTGTAGTAGTATGGAGCAGCCTCCAATTTCTACCAATCTGGGCCGTCTCGCACTACTACGATCGCTTGCCAGCAGATGTACCAGAGAATATTTTAATTAGATCTGCATAAATGATGTCAGAGCAATTAATGAGAAAGAAAACGAGACGGTATGCTCATTGTTCATGTGGAATCGGTCATGTATACACGCGTGTCCCAAAATTTTCGAGTCCGCTTGATTCACGCTGGCCTCGCTCGGTGACAGTTCTTGACGGTGCGCCCGCAGTTGCATGCGAGGATGCTGAGTCTCCGATCTCTGTTTGGTGAGGATGAAATCGACCGTGCCGGTGCAGATGCAGACGAACAACTGGATGCGATCTAGCTGCCGCCAATGGTGAGGAAGTTAAAACAGATTTTCTCCTTGGGAACCATGAATCGTAGATCGTTTTGGATGGAACCGTCATGATCGTACAATCAGCGCCCCTAGTTCCCACAAACGCGCACGTCGTAAATCTACACCTGCGGCACTGGTCTCGCAGCACTGAACGGGGGTGTCAGCGACTTCCTCGGAAGGTCCTCGTCGGACTTGCACTTCAGCAGTGGCCGAAGAAATCTGTCGAGGTCCCTCCTGGAGCGCTCCTCAGCCGAAACTCTCGTCGGGTCATGGCGGCCAGAGTAAAGGAACATCGGATGCGCCCTGGCCTGGAGTGGATGCACCCGACGTTTGAGGAAGGTGCGGATGATATCCACACCGTTCACCTCCTTCTCCGGAACCACCTGGAGGGCCTCCACCCGATGATAGAGCTCCTCTATCTCCTCCACCTCTCCCTCCAGGATATGATTCTTCCAGGATCTCTTCTTCAATATCTCCTGGGTGGAGTCGAAAGGGGCAATGCCGAAGTTTTTCCCGTCCACTGTGGAGTCGCGGATATAAAACCACTTCCTCCGCCAGTATTGGACGGACTCAGACATAGAGAAAGAGAAGAAAAGAACAGTAGATCGAAGAGAAATGATGCAGCCGCCGATCGGATAAACTCTGTCGGAGCCAGACTGCCTCTTCACGGAATAGAGCTTTCAGAAGAGGCCAAAGTGCGGCTCGATACCCAGCCAACACTCACAAAAAGAAATGAAGCAGGCGATGTGGAGAAGAGAATTTGGTGAGAGATGAGGGAGCTGAATGCCATAGAAGAACAACAATCCACGAAGAAAATCGTGGACTGGGAGCGAAAGGCCGCGGAGAACAAAAGCGACAAACATCACCCGAAACCCTGCGGGTGGACGGGGAGTTACCTCATCGTCGGGGACCCTAACGGCGTCCTTGTCCTGTGGGATTAAACCCGCTTCACGCAACTTGCGCAGATCGCCCTCGCGCGTCTCCGAGAGCCGCCACCCACCTTCGGTGGCATGAGCGGCGGTGGTGCCCTTCTTTCCGCCGGCAGCAGCACTGGTGCCTACTCCAGTGGAGGCCTTCTTCGACTTCCCCATCGCGGCGCGTCGACGACGGCGGTATGCGCGCAAGAATGAGGAAGGAAACGATCGGAGAACGTCCAGCGCGCAAAGGGAAACACCTAAGAACTGGAGGCAGTGAAAAGCAAATGGCTAAGGGTGAAAACAAACTATAGTTTTCCCCATAGTTATAAGGATGAAGATGATGAACAAGGACCGTTCATCTAGAAGCCCTAACGCCAGGATTAGATCCTACCGTCCACATGCCAACACAGCAGTGAACCGTCGCTCGCACGCCGTCCACTACGCATGGAAACTGAGGAGACGCCATAATTCTCGCCACGTCGTGCATGACCAGTCAACTCCAAGTCATAAAGTGGGATCCATATTCATCCGGTCACGTCACCTCTAGAGCCGCAGACAGTTGAGGTCACCGATCGTCAGCACTGATGTCATCAAACCACACTAGCAACGGTTAGAAATCTTCGGCTAACAGCTAAAAGTACTCACTCGAATCTATGATTCGAGCAACTACTCGGGGGCTCCTGAGGCATGATTAAGGTACTACACCAACATTGATATTCGAGTCCTACGCCGAGTCTACGACTCCACTACGGACTTGGGGGCTACTCCGATAGGGAGGATTGATTCAAGCATCTGAAAAAATTGTGTCCTACGGACCTGAAGCTAACAATGGCTGAATTAAAAGTCTCTGCTCGAGTCTACAACTCGAACAGACACTCGGGGGCTACTCCCATAGGGAGCGTTGGTTGCGCACCCTATGAATTCTTCGACTGCGATCCTTCAGATCGATATGCAATTTTTTTGGCAACTTTGCCCCAGCCAACGCTAAGTGAGTAGCATCCTCCTTGGCCACCCGAATCACCTTCGCGGTGATAAAATTTCGGATGTTGTGTCTGCGACGCAAAGATAAGACCTACAGATACCATCAGATGGCCTGGTAACGCACCTGACTGCGCTCTACTAGTAAAAATCCGTGCCAACATGCGCGATGAAAATCCCGACGGATGCGTTGGGTACATCATTCGAAAACTACTGGGATTCGACTCCTGTAAGACCTCAACGGCCTGATTCGAGTTACGCCAGCATCTGTTCTAGATTCGAGTCTAGGGACTCGAGTCTAAAGAAGATCGTGTTGTTTTGTCCTAAGACAGTTAATTGACCCTGATCCATCAGGAGAGTCGGGCACACGCATCAACCATCCCTACACACTAAAATCAATCTTTTCTCTAATGAACAGAAACATCTGCACCCGAAAGATTGAAGAGTCCTCAGCCGAATCTGCGATTCGACTGAACACTCTAGGGCTACTGACATGGTTATACCCTACGGGTACACGGCATTAGCATACCTGGTCCAGCCCAAGGAAGGCCCACAAGAACATACGTGGCCTGTGGAGATTTTTGGGTGTCCCAAGCCCATGAAATATTCGGATCCTTGGAGAGCAAGACTAGAACAGACAAAATATTCAAAGGGGGCAAACCCTAAACTTGTAACTGACTCGATCTGTGCCCGAGACCTGCCTAACTCTAAATAAAGGCTAGGAGGGACGGCGAGGAGGTCCAATCCTTTTCCACCGCATACACACCTCCACTCTAGATTGCATCTGCGCACCCCTGTAACTTTCGGTTACGCCATAATCAAGAGCAGACAAGCAGGAGTAGGGTTTTCCCTTCGGGGGCCTGAACCTGTGTAAACTTTGTGTCCCCGTGTTGCTTGTCAGTTAACCATTCAGAGATCTCCAGCACCCCCATCTTCTCAAAAACCCAAGCTCATAACAATGGGCATTGACGAGATTGAACCTCGTCAGGCTACCCCTTTCATAAGAACATCTAGGGGGGAGACGATCCAAACCCACAGATCAGGGTTTTGTAGGAAGAAGCTCTTCGGGGCATCGGAATAACTCCAAACCTTGCAATGGACCCTAGCATGTGTATTAAAGTGTGGTGGAATGCTGAAATGTCCAAAACCTGGTTCCCAAGTCTGACTCCTTCGCAGACATGCGATGTCACCTAAAAACGAAGGTGTTCTAGCAATTTAATTATTAGGGGGCCGAGAACACCCAGTTTTGGTGAAACCGGGTTGAATCTTGTCATAAATTGTTCCCAAACATGGTTTGCAATTATACTTTAACCCAACAAAGCACAAACCAATAGAAAAATCCACCGGGATACCCCTTTCATAATAACATCTAGGGGGTAGAAGATTCTGGGCCCATAGATCAGGGTTTCATAGGAAGAAGCGCCTCGGAGCATCGGAATACCTCCAAACCCCTGCAATGGACCCTAGAATATGTATTAAAGTGTGGTGGAATGCTGAAATGTCCAAAACATGGTAACCATGTGTAACACGCTTTTTAGGCATGCACTATCACCGAAAAAACGAAGATCCTAGAATTTAATTGGCCAGGAACTCCCCGTTTCGGTGAAACCGTGTTGGATCTTGTCATAGATTGTGCCCAAGCATGGTTTGGAATTATCCTATGACCCAACCAAGCACAAAAAAAGAGGAAAATCCACCGGGCTACCCCTGTCAAAAGAACATATAGGGGGTAGATGATCCGGGGCCCACACATCAGGGTTTCGTTAGAAGAAGCTCTTCGAAGCATCGGAATACCTACAAAACTTTGCAATGGACCCTAGCATGTGTATAAAAGTGCGGTGGTCGAATGCTGAAATGTCCAAAACCTGGTACCCAAGTTTCACCCGCTTCGTAAATATGCGCTATCACCTAAAAAACGAAGATCATGAAACTGAATTGTTAATTAGGGGCCGAGAACTCCCTGTTTCGGTGAAACCGGGTTGGATCTTGTCACAACTTGTGCCCAAACATGGTTTGGAATTATACTATAACGCAACCAAGCACAAATCAAGAGAAAAATCCACCGGGCTACCCCTTTCATAAGAACATCTAGGGGGGTAGAGAATCGAGGCCCACGGATCAAGGTTTTGTAGGAAGAAGCTCTTCGGGACATCGGAGTACCTCCAAACCTTGCAATAGACCCTAGCATGTGTATTAAAGTGTGGTGGAATGTTGAAATGTACAAAATCTGTTTCCCAAGTGTGACCCCTTCTCAGACATGCGATGCCACCTAAGAATGAAGGTGTTCTAGAATTTAATTATTAGGGGGCCGGGAACTTCCCGTTTCAGTAAAATCGGATTGGATCTTGTCACAAATTGTACCCAAACATGGTTTGCGATTATCCTATAACCCAACCAAACACAAACCAAGTGAAAAATCCACTGGGCTATCCCTTTCATAAGAACATCTAGGGGGTAGACGATTCTGGGCCCATAGATCAGGGTATCATAGGAAGAAGCGCCTCGGAGCATCGGAATACCTCCAAACACTTGCAATGGACCCTAGCATGTGTACTAAAGTGTGGTGGAATGCTGAAATGTCCAAAACATGGTACCCAAGTGTAACCCACTTCGTAGGCATGCACTATCACCAAAAAAACGAAGATCTTGGAATTTAATTGGCCAGGAACTCCCCGTTTCGGTGAAACCGGGTTGGATCTTGTCACAACTTGTGACCAAACTTGGTTTGGAATTATCCTATGACCCAACCAAGAAGAAACCAAGAGGAAAATCCACCGGGCTACCCCTTTCATAAGAACATCTAGGGGGGTAGACGATCCAGGCCCACGGATCAGGATTTTGTAGGAAGAAGCTCTTCGGCGCATCGGAATAACTCCAAACCTTGCAATGGACCCTAGAATGTGTATTAAAGTGTGGTGGAATGCTGAAATGTCCAAAACCTGGTTCCCAAGTGTGACCCCTTTGCATACATGCGATGTCACCTAAAAACGAAGGTGTTTTGGAAATTTAATTATTAGGGGGCCAAGAACTCCCAGTTTTGGTGAAACCGGGTTGAATCTTGTCACGAATTGTGCCCAAACATGGTTTGCAATTATCCTATAACCCAAGGAAGAACAAACCAATAGAAATATCCACCGGGTTACCTCTTTCATAATAACATCTAGGGGGTAGAAGATTCTGGGCCCATAGATCAGGGTTTCATAGGAAGAAGCACCTCAGAGCATCGGAATACCTCCAAACCCCTGCAATAGACCCTAGAATGTGTATTAAAGTGTGGTGGAATTCTGAAATGTCCAAAACATGGTAACCAAGTGTAACCCACTTCATAGGCATAAACTATCACTGAAAAAACAAAGATCCTAGAATTTAATTGGCCAAGAACTCCCCGTTTCGGTGAAACCGGGTTGGATCTTGTCACAACTTGTTCCCAAACATGCTTTGGAATTATCCTATGACCCAACCAAGCACAAAACAAGAGGAAAATCCACCGGGCTACCCCTTTTAGAAGAACATCTAGGGGGTAGACGATCCTGGGCCCACAAATCAGGATTTTGTTAGAAGAAGCTCTTCGGAGCATCGGAATACCTACAACCCTTTGCAATGGACCCTCACATGTGTATTAAAGTGCGGTGGTGGAATGCTGAAATGTCCAAAACCTGGTACCCAAGCGTCACCCCCTTCGTAGACATGCGCTATCACCTAAAAAACAAAGATCCTGAAACTTAATTGTTAATTAGGGGGATGAGAACTCCCTGTTTCGGTGAAACCGGGTTGTATCTTGTCACAACTTGTGCCCAAAAATGGTTTTGAATTATCCTATAACGCAGCCAAGCACAAACCAAGAGAAAGATCCACCGGGCTGCCCCTTTCATAAGAACATCTAGGAGGGTAGACGATCTAGGCCCACGGATCAGGGTTTTGTAGGAAGAAGCTCTTCGGGACATCGGAATACCTCCAAACCTTGCAATGGAACCTATCATGTGTATTAAAGTGTGGTGGAA
The DNA here is from genome assembly GCA_030063025.1 of Avena longiglumis. Classification (NCBI taxonomy): domain Eukaryota; kingdom Viridiplantae; phylum Streptophyta; class Magnoliopsida; order Poales; family Poaceae; genus Avena; species Avena longiglumis. The sequence goes on from CP125975.1 coordinate 204,147,822, forward strand.
TGTTGAAATGTCCAAATCCTGGTTCCCAATTGTGACCCCTTCTCGTACATGCGATGTCACCTAAAAACGAAGGTGTTCTGGAATTTAATTGTTAGGGGGCGGGAACTCCCCATTTCGGTGAAACCAGGTTGGATCTTGTCACAACTTATGCTCAAACATGGTTTGTAATTATCCTATAATCCAACCAAGCACAAACCAAGAGAAAAATCTACCGGGGTACCCCTTTCATAAGAACATCTAGGGGGTAGATGATTTGGGGCCCACAGATCAGGGTTTCATAGGAATAAGCGCGTCGGAGCATCGGAATACCTTCAAACCCTTTCAATGGACCTAGAATGTGTATTAAATTATGGTGGAATGCTGAAATGTCCAAAAACTTGTACCCAAGTGTCACCCCCTTCGTAGACATGCGCGATTACCTAAAAACAAAGATCCTGAAATTTAACTGTTAGGGGGCCAAGAACTCCCCGTTTCGGTGAAACCAGGTTGGATCATGTCACAACTTGTGCCCAAACATGGTTTGGAATTATACTATAACCCAACCAAGAACAAACCAAGAGAAAAATCCATCGGGCTACTCCCTTTCATAAGAACATCTAGGGGGTAGACGATCTAGGCCCACAGATGAGGGTTTTGTAGGAAGAAGCTCTTCGGGGCATCGGAATACCTCCAAACTTTGCAATGGACCCTAGCATGTGTATTAAAGTGTGGTGGAATTTTGAAATGTCCAAAACCTGGTTCCCAAGTGTGACCCCTTCGCAGACATGTGATGTCACCTAAAACCGAAGATTCTTAAACTTAATTGTCAGGGGGCCGGGAACTCCCCGTTTCGGTGAAACCGGGTTGGATTGTCAACACCCGGATTTTTAATCCCAGATGCCTGATATGCCATACATCGCAATCCCAGGATTACCATTTTTGCGAGACATAACAGAATTGGATACCATAGTACATCATCCATTACAAACCGTACATAAGTTCTTACACAAATAGGGATATCATGATCCAGTTCTTAATACAACTCAACCAGAGGAATACGTAATAATAACGGTAGCGTAGGCGAAGCTCCATCTTCGGGGTCATAGGCAATGCTGACGATGAGAGATGATCCTAGTTGTCGTAACCTTCCTGGGGCCATCCTCCAGGTACTCCTCTTCATAGTCTGGCCACGGGAATAGCCACGGACAAAGCCATGAGTACTATTTAAGTACTCGCAAACTAATACTAACAAGTGAAAGGGGTTTTTGATAATAGGACACTAGGCTCTAGGGTTATTTTGCAAAAGCCTGATTTATCTCTACTAAGTTTGGAAACAACGAATGCTAGTTAAGGTTTTATAACACCTAAGTGGGAACTTGTATTTCATATCACAACCCTGTTGTGGTCGAGTCAAAGTCTCAATTCATTTCACAAGTCTTTTGAAAACATCTGATGGGGGAACAGTATGGCCACTCCAACTGTCCATAATCATGACGCTATTCGAATAGTTTGATACTCTGCAGAGATTGTACACTTTCACCACAACATTCGATACATCCGTCAGGAACAAATCCTGAATTCACCATACTCAGTATGCGGATAATCAATCCTAACCTTTCAATTACACGCCCTAGTATAAGCACCTCTCCTGTGAGTTTGGCCTCCCAACCATGACCAACTGTCATCTTGGGTACTGCACAGGTGGACAATCTTCACAAGGTAGCCTCAGCTCAGACCTTGGCCATGAGGGAACTAATACTAAGGTATATAAGTTTCCAGTCAAGCCCTACCCAATCTTTGGGTATTATGGTTGTACGATAAAATTGGAATGGTATCGCATCCACACAACCATCAGTTTTATAAAAGGGCTAAGGCTCATGCCTCATCATTTTCATCACCAAAATCATCAGGTGTTTAGAAACACAAGTCCAAAACATTTCAATAGAATGATCCATCATTCCAAGGTTTTCATAACCATTTTCCACCAAGTATTCCCATCTAAAGTTGATCAAGTTTTATGCTTAGCACTAGCATCTACAAGTGGGGGTAAGCACTAATGATGGGTGGTAAACTAGTGGAGTTTTAACTAAGTTCAATCTCACGCCTTAGGATGACATCGAGATTATCTAGAGAGGGAACAAGTTAGGCTTCAATCACTGCTCACAATAGTGTTTAAGATTTTGATGATTTGTGTCTGCAATGTGTTTGATGAAATGGCCGCAAGAATTCAAGTTTTGAATTTTGAAAAGATTTTTGGTGGGTGTGCTAGGTTGGTGCTGGTGATTCTGCAGATGCTTGGGTTTTGAAAGTTGAGCTTGTTTGAGTGGTTTTTGAAAAAGTGGGATCTTCTCATATGATTAAGATTCAATTTTGAACTGTCATTTAAACTATGCATTTGAAAGTTTCTGGATGATCACAAAGAGGGCCTTGATACCTTGTTATGAGTACAATCAAGGGGTGTAAAGATCCAGAAAGTTTCTGTTAAGTTCTGAAAGTTTGGGACAGCCAAAGTAGGCATGGGAGTTAAATTGGTCAAAATGACCATTCACTCATTTAGCTTTGTTTTGATTTATTTGTCTTTGAGAAAAGTTTGGGAATTGTTTAGATGATGTTTATTTGACCTAAGAATCCATTTACAAGCAAAGGAACACACAAACAAGGTGGTTCAAAAGAATTCCAAATGAAATGCATACACCATCCATGCTTTCATACTTTTATTTTAGAAAAGTTTTTGTTAACCCTAATTTTGATGATTAGAGTTTGATGATCCAAGTTTAGTATTTTTGGGATGTTACAAACCTTCCCCCCTTAAACAAAATCTCGTCCCGAGATTTAAAAAGGACGAAAAAGATTACCTAGGATTTGAAGAGATCGGGAAACTCTGTCCTCATGTGATCTTCGCGCTCCCAGGTAGCTTCCTCTTCGGTGTGGTTGCTCCACTGAATCTTGAGAAACTTGATGCTTCGGGTTCGGGTAGTTCGAAAAGCTTCTTCCAAAATACGGATGGGTACTTCGGGATAGGTCAGGTCATCGTTGATCTCTATGGTCCGATGATCGACATTTTTGAACACTTCGGTCTTCTCGGGGACTTCGAGACACTTGCGAAGTAACGAGATATGGAACACATTGTGCACGGCTGACATCTCTTTGGGTAGTTCCAATTGATACGACACTTCTCCTCGACGGTTTAGAATCTTGAAAGGTCCGATATATCTAGGGGCTAACTTTCCTTTGAGTTGGAAATGCTGCATTCCCTTTAATGGCGACACTTTTAGATAAACAAAATCTCCTATGTTGAAGGCAAGGTCTCGACGTCTCTTGTCGACGTAACTCTTCTGTCTGGATTGGGCAGTCTTGAGGTGCTCACGAATCTTGTGAACCTTCTCTTCTGCTTCTCGTAGGATGTCGGGTCCAAAAATCCGACTCTCTCCTACTTCCGACCAGTTCAAAGGGGTGTGACACTTCCTTCCGTACATGAATTAAAATGGGGCCATTTGCAAACTAGCCTGATAACTGTTGTTGTATGAGAATTCTGCAAACGGCAGACAGTCTTCCCACTTGGATCCATATTCTAACGCACAGGCTCTTAGCATATCTTCGAGTATTTGATTTACTCGCTCCGTTTGTCCATCGGTCTGAGGGTGGTACGCGATGCTGAAATCTAGGAGGGTTACTAAACCTTCTTGGACTTTCTTCCCGAATCTCGAGGTAAACTGAGTTCCTCGATCTGATACGATGTTCTTGGGGACTCCGTGCAAACTAACTATCCTAGCGATGTACAACTCCGCTAGCTTAGAACTCTGATATGTGGTCTTGACGGGCAAGAAATGGGCGACTTTGGACAATCTGTCCACTATGACCCAGATAGAGTCATTTCCCCTACTAGAGGTAGGCAGTCCAGTGATAAAGTCCATTCTAACGGAATCCCATTTCCATTCCGGAATCTGGAAGGGTTGCAACAATCCAGCGGGTCTTTGATGTCCTGCCTTGACTAGCTGACATATATCGCACTTGGCGATATAGCTTCCGATTTCTCTCTTCATCTTATGCCACCAAAATTTCTCTTTTAAATCTTGATACATCTTAGTTCCTCCGGGATGAATAGAATAAAGAGTATCATGAGCCTCCTTCAGAATCACTTCTTTCAACTCAGAATCTGCGGGTACACAAAGGCATCCTTTGTACCACAGAACTCCTTCTTCGTCTTCGGTGAATCCGGGTACTTTGCCTGTACCGATACGACGCTTGATTCTGTCAATAATAGCATTTCCCTTCTGCGCCTCTTTAATCTGACTAATCAAAGTGGGTTGAAGTTCTATGCTAGCCAAAAATCCTTCACTCACTAATTCCATTCGAAAATCTTCCATATCTTTGTGCAAACTTGGTTGCTCCTTCAAAATCATGGAGTTCAAGCGGCACGGCAATCTGCTAAGGGCATCGACTACCACATTGGCTTTACCAGGGTGATAGTGAATGTCCAGGTCATAATCCTTGATTAGATCAATCCATCTTCTCTGCCTCATATTCAGCTCCTTCTGAGTGAATATATACTTCAGACTCTTGTGATCCGTATAGATCTCACAACGATTTCCCATCAGGTAATGCCTCCACGTCTTCAGGGCTAGAACTACGGCTGCGAGTTCGAGATCATGGGTTGGGTAATTTTGCTCATGTTGCTTCAGTTGTCGAGATAGATAAGATATAACTTTGCCTTCTTGCATTAGCACACATCCGAGACCGATCGTGGATGCATCACAATACACATCGAAGGGCTTCGTGATATCCGACATGATCAAGATTGGGGCTGAAATCAATCTCCTCTTGAGTTCTTGAAAACTCGCTTCACCTTTGTCGGTCCATTCAAACATCTTGTCCTTCTTCAGCAATTGGGTCATGGGTCGGGTGATACTCGAGAATCCTTCTACGAATTTGCAGTAGTATCCCGCCAATCCGAGAAATGCACGAACTTGGGTTTGAGTGGTTGGGTCTTTCCAATCTTCTACATCTTTCACTTTTGCAGGGTCAACGGCAATTCCTCCGACTGATACAATGTGACCGAGGAATCCTACCTCCTATAACCAGAATTCACATTTGCTAAACTTTGCATACAGTTGATGCTCTCTAAGGGTTCCAAGAATGGTCCTTAGGTGTAGCTCATGTTCTTCTTCTGATTTGGAATAAATCAGAATGTCATCGATGAAAACAATGACAAACTTATCCAGGAAGTCCATAAAAATCTTATTCATGAGATTCATGAAATAAGCGGGGGCATTGGTTAATCCAAAAGACATGAATGTATACTCATACAATCCATATCTGGTGGTAAAGGCAGTATTTGGGATATCCTTTGCACGAATCTTGAGTTGATGACAGCCAGTCCTAAGATCAATCTTAGAAAACACTTTGGCTCTGGTCAACTGATCGAACAGATCTTCTATCTTGGGAAAGGGGTACTTGTTCTTGATAGTGACATCATTCAACTTCTAGTAATCCGTACACAAACGGTTACCTCCATCTTTCTTGTCCACAAACAAGACAGGTGATCTCCATGGGGACGCACTTGGTTGAATCAATCCAATTTCCAGCATTGCATCTAGTTGCTTCTTGATTACGCTAGTTAACGGGTTCATACTATAGGGTCTACGGGCTATGGGTCTGTTCGGATTAGTTCAATGATAAACTCGATATCCCGATCCGGGGAATACCGGCAAAACATCTGGAAATACATCGGGGTATTCACAGACTATCCAGACTTGGTCAATGGTAGTTTGGGATATACTCTTGTTGCATTTGAATTGACGAGGTAAGGTTTCAGATATATGCTCGACTGATATTCCGGCTGTACTGGTCATGGTTATGGCTTTCTTGGCACAGTCAATCAATACTTTATGTTTGGACATACAATCCATTCCTAGTACTACTTCCAAACCTTTAGTTCCGAGTACTATCAGATTAGCATAAAAATCTATGCCATGGATTCGGATAGGGACGGCTTTGCAAATTTGCCTAGCCTTGGTGGTTGATCCAGGAATTTGAACAATCATGACATGCTTCAGTTTGGTTGGTTGAATTTTACTAGTGCATGCAAATTCTTCGGTGAAAAATGAGTGCGATGCACCAGAGTCAAACAACACTCGTGCAAGTACTGAATTAACAGAAAACATACCCAGCACAACGTCTGGCGCTTCCTGAGCTTCTTCAACATGCATGAGAAAAAGACGGCCATTGCGGTTGAGCGAATTCCCTGGGGAAATCTTCTTCTAGGCTGAACACGACGCTGTTGCTGAGCTGGGACATTAGTATTGGGTGCTGCGGCATTCTTCTTGTTGTGGCACTCGTTGGAATAGTGGCCTTTATTTCCACAGTCATAACAGGTCACTTGTGACTTGTCCTTTGCTGCTACAGGCACATCATTGCTTCCAGTCCTCGGGGCAGTGTTGGCGTTGGCAGTAGCATTGTTGTTGTTGATCTTGGGTGGGGCACGATTGAAATTTCTAGAGTTGCCGGGGTTGTTGTGATTTCCTCCGGGCCTTGGGTTTCCACGATTGAGATAGGTCGGACGGCTCATCGGGGGTCTGTTGGTTCTTGGGGAAAATCCGGGAGATGGGTTAGGGCGATACTTTGGGTTCTGATGGGTTCCTGGCTGATGCATCATGTGACGCTTGCGGTTCTCGTTGGCTTGGTTGATCTTTCCTTCTATCTGGATAGCAGAGTCGACAAGGGCTTCAATATCAGCAAAGGGGATATTGACTAACACTTTCTGCATCTCATCGTGCAGACCATTCAAGAATCTTTTTTCTTCTTGGCTTCGGTGTCAATCTCATCCGGGGCATACCTAGCTAATGAAAAAAATTTGTCACGGTATTCCACTACGGTCATCCTTCCTTGCTTCAGTTCTCTGAACTCGTCTCTCATTCTCTTGATCAAACCTGGTGGCACATGGGTTCTGCTAAACTTGACCTTGAATTCCTCCCAGGTCATCATCTGGCCTCCGGTCATTGCGCGAACACTGTTCCACCATGCCCTGGCATCTCCGGCTAGATAGTGGGTGGCGAACAGAACTTTCTCGTTGGCTTCCACTCGAATTCTAGGTTATTTTCCATGGTTTGCAGCCAATCATCGGCGTCTAGGGGCTCTTCTGACTTAGTGAAAACAAGTGGGTTGGTATTCTGGAAATTTTTGAGCTTAGATCCATGGTTGTCCTGATTTCCGTGGCCTTGGTTGTTGTGGGCAAGATGATCTATCTGTTGTAGGGTGGCTAGGCTGGCTTGACGTTCTGCTCTCTCAGCTTCGCGGTCAGAAGTCAACATTTGCAGAATCTGCAACATCGGGTCCGGGGATGAACCACTTCCTCCGCGTGGCATCTGAAGATTGAGATAGATCATGAGAAAAGAGGGAAATTTCTAAGGTTTTAGGTCTTTGAAAAGTTTTTAAAGTTTGACTCAGATTTTTCTAGCAACTTGCTTTTTCATTCATTCATTCATTCATTTATTCATTCATTCATTCATAGCACACGATACACCACACACCACAACAAAGAAAAACAGATGGTTTTAAGAACCATTCTGAAAACTACGATAAAGTGGGACCGAATACTACTCACTACTCTAGTTCTCAAGTGGTACTACTCCTCGGAATCAGTGGCTTCATCATCTTCATCATCATCAATGAAGGCGAAATCATCCTCATCGGTGAAGAAATCCATAGCCTGATCCTCCAGAAAATCATCGTCATCGCTGAGGTAGGAGAAGGGGTCTCCATGAAGATCTTCTCCGGCATTCTCCTTTCCTCCAACTTCATGTCTCTCTCGTGGATGGTCTCCTCCAAAGATGAGATGCGGTGGCGAAGACGGGCAATGATACGCTCCTTCTTGTCGAGCTGATGGCGGCGAGACTTGCGATCCTTTGCTAGCATGGCGATGGTTTGATCCTTCGTCTTGATGACGGCAGACTTGTGGTTGGAGTAGTCACAACAGTTATCCAACTCCTGCTGACAATCGTACATCATGAAGCTAAGGTGGTCCAATTGGGTCTTCAGCTCAGAGTGGCATGGCCCTAGCTAGTCCGTTGAGCCAGTTGTTCTCTCTTAAGGTAAACTGAATTCCCTCAGCAGTGGGAGGTTCAATCTTTCCTCGGAGACTTGCAACAATTAGCCACTGCAGATCTTCTCCTCCTTGATCATTGAGCTGAGCTCCGAAGAACTCGGGACAGACTCCGAAGTTCCGAAAGCTGGTCCAAATCCCTCTCAAAGATAAGGTCTCCTCCATTCCCCAACTGATAAAACTTGCTGTACTTCACGTCCATCTATAAGAATATAGGATGAGTAAGTTAGTAGAGTGATTAAGTGTGTCAATATTTTATGTATTTTGCAAGGGTTTTTGAGGAACATGAATTTTCATGAAAAATTCAAAGGGATAAGAATGAGAATAAGTTTTTGTAAATATATGTTTTCTTTGGTTTTGAAACTAAGTTTTTGATTCAATGTCCAGTCTAACTAGGGTCTCCTATGGTCAGGATGGCTCTGATACCAACTTGTCAACACCCGGATTTTTAATCCCAGATGACTGTTATGCCATACATTGCAATCCCAGGATTACCATTTTTGCGAGACATAACAGAATTGGATACCATAGTACATCATCCATTACAAACCGTACATAAGTTCTTACACAAATAGGGATCTCATGATCCAGTTCTTAATACAACTCAAGCAGCGGAATACGTAATAATAACGGTAGCGTAGGCGAAGCTCCATCTTCGGGGTCACAGGCAATGCTGAAGATGGGAGATGATCCTAGTTGTCGTAACCTTCCTGGGGTCCATCCTCCAGGTACTCCTCTTCATAGTCTGGCCACGGGAATATCCAGGGACAAAGCCATGAGTACTCTTTAAGTACTCGCAAAATAATACTAACACGTAAAAGGGTTTTTTGATAATAGGACACTAGGCTCTAGGGTTGTTTTGCAAAAGCCAGATTTATCTCTACTAAGTTTGGAAACAACGAATGCTAGTTAAGGTTTTATAACACCTAAGTAGGAACTTGTATTTCATATCACAACCCTGTTGTGGTCGAGTCAAAGTCTCAATTCATTTCACAAGTCTTTTGAAAACATCTGATGGGGGAACAGTATGGCCACTCCAACTGTCCATAACCGCGGACGCGGCTATTCGAATAGTTTGACACTCTGCAGAGATTGTACACTTTCACCACAACATTCGATACATCCGTCAGGAACAAATCCTGAATTCACCATACTCAGTATGCGGATAATCAATCCTAACCTTTCAATTACACGCCCTAGTATAATCACCTCTCCTGTGAGTTTGGCCTCCCAACCATGACCAACTGTCATCTTGGGTACTGCACAGGTGGACAATCTTCACAAGGTAGCCTCAACTCAGACCTTGGCCATGAGGGAACTAATACTAAGGTATATAAGTTTCCAGTCAAGCCCTACCCAATATTCGGGTATTGTGGTTGTACGATAAAATTGGAATGGTATCGCATCCACACAACCATCAGTTTTATAAAGGGCTAAGGCTCATGCCTCATCATTTTCATCACCACAATCATCAGGTGTTCAGAAACACATGTCCAAAACATTTCAATAGAATGATCCATCATTCCAAGGTTTTCATAACCATTTTCCACCAAGTATTCCCATCTAAAGTTGATCAAGTTTTATGCTTAGCACTAGCATCTACAAGTGGGGGTAAGCACTAATGATGGGTGGTAAACTAGTGGAGTTTTAACTAAGTTCAATCTCACGCCTTAGGATGACATCAAGATTATCTAGCTTAGGCCAAATTTTATGCTCTTTATGCAACCTTCACATATCTTTCTAGTATCTACAATTCACTTAAGTAAACTCTAAGTAAGAGCTTTGATAAAGAAATAAAGAATAAAGCTTGTAAGTAAAACTAGTATTGGTTTATGAAGTGGATATGATCACATATGCTTAAGGCATATAGTGGTCATGGTAACAAACATGTATTAGCTTGCATAAGTATCAGTATAAGCTTGCATTAGTAGGGTATCTTACAAGTGTCAGCTTGCATTGGTCCACTTGGTTAGTAAAGCTTGCTAAGTTAATAGCTTGCAAGTATTGTCTTGCACAATATCAGTATAAGCTTGATAAATTGCAAGTGTTAGCTTGCCTTGTGCAGAGTAGTGGTTGAAGTTCTCCTCGGCTTGTTCTTCGTAGTATCCTCCTTCCTCCTCGTATCCTTGGTCGGTACTAGCGTCTATAAATAAATACGATGTACACAATCACCAAACAATACTTAACTACTTGCAATCATCACACAAAAGGGTCCTATAGATGATCTAGCATCATCACTAACATTACAAGGTTAAAGCTTGGTTTAATTCCTTTTATTTTTGGAAAAGTAATTTCTACTCATTGAAAAACTACTTAATATTTAATATTCTCCAAACCAAACATGGGATCATGTTGACACATGTCATCACTACATATTTTAGTTCATGGGGGAATGTGATTTAAAGTGGTGTCACAATTTAGTAAGGTTTTACCCTTTTATTTTAATTAATTAAAGTGGCTAGAAATGCCTATGGGGCATTCTTTTATTACTTGAACATTATTTCTATAAGTAAACCTATATATTTTTATATATTCTGAAAGGTATGGTTAAATGTGATTTTGGAGAGTTAGAATCAACTCAAAAGCTATTATGGTTTAAATTTGAAAAAGTTTGAATGCAGAAAAGCTTTTGCCTTGTTATTTTTGCCAAGGGTGATCTACAGATCCAAATGACTTGAATCCAACGGGCTTGGATTCAGCATTCCCAGACCTTTCTAACAAAATTAGTTTCATTCAATTTGGTGCACTTAATCGATCTGGGTTGATTTTTGAAACTGGGTACAGAAGTGTGTTTGAAATAATATGGAAAAGGTTTAATTCAAATAACTGGGCTACACGGGAAAGGTTAACGGGCCGGCCTGCTAAGCACAACGCTTCCGCGGGATGCGTAAGTGGCTGTCCCCATGCGTCAGTGAGACGAGGGGGTGCAAAGCGGTATGGGGCGATGTGGGGCATTCGATCTGGTTCTAATCCAACGGCTGAGGGTCATCGTCGACGTTGGGAAACGCCGACGAGGCAGAAACCTAGCACGGCCAGTGGTGGTCGTTGGGGGCTCACCGGGGTTTAGGCGAGGGTCGGCGAGGCGGGCGAATGACGAAGTCGACGACGGCGAACCTCCTGGTACCGATAGCTTCTCCTGGGGCGGCTCCAATCGCTGGACCCCTTCTTCTCCAGCAGCGACGGGCTCCGGTGAAATTCCGGCGAAGCGCTGCTCGCCTTGCTCTGGGAACGGGGTGGAACAATCAGTGAGGAGAGGGGAGTAGAATGGTGTGAAGAGTTTGAGCGGGGGAGGCCTCTATTTATAGTCTCGACGACGAGACCGAACGGGATGGGCAGGCGACGGTGGCGACATGGCTACGGGCTGCTAGAGGCATGGCCGGCGGTGGCGATCGCTTGGTGGTCTCCTGGCGATGCTTTATGGCTTTAATGCGCGCGTAGGGGCGGTGCGGTTTGGTCTGGAACACGCGACGCTCTGCGCGGCAGAGGCAGCGTCTTCGATGGCGAGCGGTGATTGTGCGGCATGGGGTGGCGAATGGGGATGTCTGGCGGTCTCCTGGGTCGGTGGCGATCATGTATGCCGCAAGCGGCGATGCGGGCTTCGGTCGAGGGTGGCGCTCTGGCGCATGCTCGGCATAGTTGCTGGCGAGCTGGGCGCGGTTTGTGCGGGTGGTCCATTTGCTGGCAACGTTCGAGCGCTGTACAGGGAGTGGCGATGGACGGTGGGCTGCCTCCTAGACAAGGTTGGCACGGCTAAATCTCCTCCTAGCTTGTTGTCTCCACTTGGGTGGCATGGTGAGCTTCGGCTGTTCACCATTGATGTCATTGCCCTGCTTACAGTGAGGCTAGTGCTTGGTTCAACTTGCTAGATGATCTACTGAGATGTTGTGAGCTAGAGAGGGAACAAGTTAGGCTTCAATCACTGCTCACAATAGTTTTTAAGATTTTGATGATTTGTGTCTGCAATGTGTTTGATGAAATGGCCGCAAGAATTCAAATTTTGAATTTTGAAAAGATTTTTGGTGGGTGTGCTAGGTTGGTGCTGGTGAGTCTGCAGATGCCTGGGTTTTGAAAGTTGATCTTGTTTGAGTGGTTTTTGAAAAAGTGGGATCTTCTCATATGATTAAGATTCAATTTTGAACTGTCATTTAAACTATGCATTTGAAAGTTTCTGGATGATCACAAAGTGGGCCTTGATACCTTATTATGAGTACAATCAAGGGGTGTAAAGATCCAGAAAAGTTTCTGTTAAGTTCTGAAAGTTTGGGACATCCAAAGTAGGCCTGGGAGTTAAATTGGTCAAAATGACCATTCACTCATTTAGCTTTGTTTTGATTCATTTTTCTTTGAGAAAAGTTTGGGAATTGTTTAGATGATGTTTATTTCACCTAAGAATCCATTTACAAGCAAAGGAACACACAAACAAGGTGGTTCAAAAGAATTCCAAATGAAATGCATACACCATGCATGCTTTCATACTTTTATTTTAGAAAAGTTTTTGTTAACCCTAATTTTGATGATTAGAGTTTGATGATCCAAGTTTAGTATTTTTGGGATGTTACATGGATCTTGTCTCAACTTGTGCCCAAACATGGTTCGGAATTATCCTATAACCCAACCAAGCACAAACCAAGAGAAAAATCCACCGGGCTACCCCTTTCATAAGAACATCTAGGGGGGTAGACTATCCAGGCCCATGGATCAGGGTTTTGTAGGAAGAAGCTCTACGGGGCATCAGAATACCTCCAAACCTTGAAATGGACCCTAGCATGTGTATTAAAGTGTGGTGTAATTTTGAAATGTCCAAAACCTGGTTCCCAAGTGTGACCCCTTCGTAGACATGCGATGTCACTTAAAACCGAAGATCCTGAAACTTAATTGTTAGGGGGCCGGGAACTCCCCGTTTTGGTGAAACCGGGTTGGATCTTGTCACAATTTGTGCTCAAACATGGTTTGGAATTATTCTATGACCCAACCAAGCACAAACCAAGAGGAAAATCCACCGGGCTACCCCTTTCATAAGAACATCTAGGGGGGTAGACGATCCAGGCCCACGGATCAAGGTTTTGTAGGAAGAAGCTCTTCGGGACATCGGAATATCTCCAAACCTTGAAATGGACCCTAGAATGTGTATTAAAGTGTGGTGGAATGCTGAAATGTCCAAAACCTCGTTCCCAAGTGTGACCCCTTCGCAGACATGCAATGTCAATTAAAAAGGAAGGTGTTCTGGAAATATAATTATTAGGGGGTCGAGAACTCCCAGTTTTGGTGAAACCGGGTTGGATCCTATCACAAATTGTGCCCAAACATTGTTTGGAATTATCCTATAACCCAACCAAGCAGAAAACAAGTGAAAAATCCACCGGGCTACCCCTTTCATAAGAACATCTAGGGGGTAGACGATTCTGGGCCCACAGATCAGGGTTTCATAGGAAGAAGCGGCTCGCGGCATCGGAATTCCTCCAAACCTTTGAAATGGAACCTAGCATGTGTATTAAAGTGTGGTGGAATGCTGAAATGTCCAAAACATGGTACCCAAGTGTAACCCGCTTTTTAGGCATGCACTATCACCGAAAAACGAAGATCCTGGAATTTAATTGGTCGGGAACTCCCTGTTTCGGTGAAACCGGGCTGGATCTTGTAACAACTTGTGCCCAAACATGGTTTGTAATTATCCTATGACCCAACCAAGCAAAAACAAAGAGTAAAATCCACCGAGCTACCCCTTTCATAAGAACATCTAGGGGGGTATACGATACAGGCCCACGGATCAGAGTTTTGTAGGAAGAAGTTCTTAGGGGCATCGGAATAACTCCAAACCATTTAATGGACCCTAGAATGTGTATTAAAGTTTGGTGGAATGCTGAAATGTCCGAAACCTGGTTCCCAAGTGTGACCCCATCGCAGACATGCAATGTCACCTAAAAATGAAGGTGTTCTGGAAATTTAATTATTAGGGGGTCGAGAACTCCTAGTTTTGGTGAAACCGGGTTGGATCTTGTCACAAATTGCGCCCAAACTTGGTTTGCAATTATCATATAACCCAACCAAGCACAAAACAATAGAAAAATCCATCGGGCTACCCCTTTCATAATAACTCAAGGGGGTATAAGATTCTGGGCCCATAGATCAGGGTTTCATACGAAGAAGCGCCTCGGAGCAACGGAATACCTCCAAACCCCTGCAATGGACCCTTGAATGTGTATTAAAGTATGGTGGAATTCTGAAATGTCCAAAACATGTTAACCAAGTGTAACCCGCTTCCTAGGCATGCACTATCACCGAAAAACGAATATCCTAGAATTTAATTGGCCAAGAACTCCCCGTTTTGGTGAAACCGGGTTGGATCTTGTCACAACTTGTTCCCAAACATGGTTTGGAATTATCCTATGACCCAACCAAGCAAAAAACAAGAGGAAAATCCACAGGGCTACCCCTGTCAGAAGAACATCTAGGGGGTACATGATCCGGGGCCCACAAATCAGGGTTTCATTAGAAGAAGCTCTTAGAAGCATCGGAATACCTACAAAACTTTGCAATGGACCCTAGCATGTGTATTAAAGTGTGGTGGTGGAATGCTGAAATGTCAAAAACCTGGTACCCAAGTTTCAGCCCCTTCGTGGACATGCGCTCTCACCTAGAAAACGAAGATCCTAAAACTCAATTGTTAATTAGGGGGCTGAGAACTCCTAGTTTCGGTGAAACTGGGTTGTATCTTGTCACAACTTGTGCCCAAACATGGTTTGGAATTATCCTATAATGCGACCAAGCACAAACCATGAGAAAAATCCACCGGTCTACCCCTTTCATAAGAACATCTAGGAGGGTACACGATCCAGGCCCACGGATCCGGGTTTTGTAGGAAGAAGCTCTTCGGGACATCAGAATACCTCCAAACCTTGCAATGGACCTTAGCATGTGTATTGAAGTGTGATGGAATATTTAAATGTCCAAAACCTGGTTCCCAAGTGTGACCCCTTCTCGGAAATGCGATGTCACCTAAAAACGAAGGTGTTCTGGAATTTTATTGTTAGGGGGCGGGAACTCCCCATTTCGGTGAAACCGGGTTGGATCTTGTCACAACTTATGCTAAACACATGGTTTGGAATTATCCTATACTCCAACCAATGACAAATAGAGAGAAAAATCCACCGGGGTACCCCTTTCATAAGAACATATAGGGGGTAGACGATATGGGGCCCACAGATCAGGGTTTCATAGGAATAAGCGCCTCGGAGCATCGGAATACATCCAAACCCTTTCAGTGGACATAGCATGTGTATTAAAGTATGGTGGAATGCTGAAATTTACAAATCCTAGTACCCAAGTGTCACCCCCTTCGTATACATGCGCGATTACCTAAAAACAAAGATCCTGAAATTTAATTGTTAGGGGGCCAAGAAGTCCCTGTTTCGGTGAAACCGGGTTGGATCATGTCACAACTTGTGCCCAAACATGGTTTGGAATTATCCTATAACCCAACCAAGAACAAACCAAGAGGAAAATCCACCGCGCTACCCCTTTCATAAGAACATCTAGGGGGTAGACGATCCAGGCGCATGGATCAGGGTTTTGTAGGAAGAAACTCTTCGGGGCATCGGAATACCTCCAAACCTTGCAATGGACCCTAGCATGTGTATTAAAGTGTGGTGGAATGCTTAAATATCCAAAACCTGGATCCCAAGTGTGACCCCTTCGCATACATGCGATGTCACCTAAAAACGAAGCTGTTTTGGAATTTAATTATTAGGGGGCCGGAAATTCCCCGTTTCGGATAAACCGCATTGGATCTTGTCACATATTGTGCCCAAACATGGTTTGCAACTATCCTATAACCCAACCAATCACAATCCAATTGAAAAATCCACGAGGCTATCCCTTTCATAAGAACATCGAGGGGTAGACGATTCTGGGCCCATTGATCAGGGTTTCATAGGAAGAAGCGCCTCGGAGCATCGGAATACCTCCAAACCCTTGCAATGGACCCTAAAATGTGTATTAAAGTGTAGTGGAATGCTGAAATGTACATAACATGGTACCCAAGTGTAACCCACTTCGTAGGCATGTATTATCACCGAAAAACGAAGATCCTGGAATTTAATTGGCCAGGAACTCCCCGTTTCGGTGAAACCCGGTTGGATCCTGCCACAACTTGTGCCCAAACATGTCTAGAATTATCCTATGACCCAACCAAGAACAAACCAAGAGGAAAATCTACCGGGCTACCCTTTCATAAGAACATCGAGGGGGTAGACGATCTAGGCCCACGGATCAGGGTTTTATAGGAAGAAACTCTTAGGGGCATCGGAATACCTACAAACCTTGCAATTGACCCTAGCATGTGTATTAAAGTGTGGTGGAATGCTGAAACGTCCAAAACCTGGTTCCCAAGTGTGACCCCTTCGCAGACATGCGATGTCACCTAAAAATGAAGTTGTTCTGGAATTTAATTATTAGGGGCCGGGAATTCCCCGTTTTGGTGAAACCGGGTTGGATCTTGTCACAAATTGTGCCCAAGCATGGTTTGCAATTATCCTATAACCCAACCAAGCACAAACCAACTAAAAAAATCCACCGGGCTATCCCTTTCATAAGAACATCGAGGGGTAGACGATTCTGGGCCCACAGATCAGGGTTTCATAGGAAGAAGCGCCTCGGAGCATCGGAATACCTCCAAACCCTTGCAATGGACCTAGCATGTGTATTAAAGTATGGTGGCCAGTCACCTAGCATGTGTATTAAAGTATGGTGGCCGGTCACCTAAAAAACGAAGATCCTGAAACTTAATTGGGGCTGAGAACTCCTTGTTTCGGTGAAACCGGGTTGTATCTTGTCACAACTTGTGCCCAAACATGGTTTGGAATTATCCTATAACGAAACCAAGCACAAACCAAGAGAAGGTCCACCGGGCTACCCCTTTTATAAGAACATCTAGGAGGGTAGACGATCTAGGCCCACGGATCAGGGTTTTCTAGGAAGAAGCTCTTCGGGATATCAGAATACCTCCAAACCTTGCAATGGACCCTAGCATGTGTATTAAAGTGTGGTGGAATGTTGAAATGTTGAAATGTCCAAAACCTAGTTCCCAAGTGTGACCCCTTCTCGGACATGCGATGTCACCTAAAAACGAAGTTGTTCTAGAATTTAATTATTAGGGGGCCGGGAATTCCCCGTTTTGGTGAAACCGGGTTGGATCTTGTCACAAATTGTGCCCAAACATGGTTTGCAATTATCCTATAACCCAACCAAGCACAAACCAACTGAAAAATCCACCCGGCTATCCCTTTCATAAGAACATCGAGGGGTAGACGATTCTGCGCCCACAGATTAGGGTTTCATAGGAAGAAGCGCCTCGGAGCATAGGAATACCTCCAAACTGTTGCAATGGACCTAGACTGTGTATTAAAGTATGGTGGAATGCTGAAATGTCCAAAACCTAGTACCTAAGTGTCACCCCCTTCATAGACATGCGCGATTACCTAAAAAGAAAGATCCTAAAATTTAATTTTTAGGGGGCCAAGAACTCCCCGTTTCGGTGATACCGGGTTGGATCATGTCACAACTTGTGCCCAAACATGGTTTGGAATTATACTATAACCCAACCAAGCACAAACCATGAGAAAAATTCACCGGGCTACCCCTTTTATAAGAACATCCAGGGGGGTAGACGATCCAGGTCCATGGATCATGGTTTTGTAGGAAGAAGCTCTACGGGGCATCAGAATACCTCCAAACCTTGCAATGGACCCTAGCATGTGTATTAAAGTGTGGTGGAATGTTGAAATGTCCAAAATCTATTTCCCAAGTGTGACCCCTTCTCAGACATGCTATGTCACCTAAAAACGAAGGTCTTTGGGTATTTAATTATTAGGGGCCGGGAATTCCCCGTTTCGGTGAAACCGGGTTGGATCTTGTCAAAAATTGTGCCCAAAAATGGTTTGGAATTATACTTTAACCCAATCAAGCACAAAACAAGTGAAGAATCCACCCGGCTATCCCTTTCATAAGAACATCTAGGGGGTAGACGATTATGGGCCCACAGATCATGGTTTCATAGAAAGAAGCTCCTCACAGCATCTGAATACCTCCAAACTTTTGAAATGGTCCCTAGCATGTGTATTAAAGTGTGGTGGAATGCTGAAATGTCCAAAACATGGTACCCAAGTGTAACCCGCTTCGTAGGCATGCACTATCACCGAAAAACAAAGATCCTGGAATTTAATTGGTCGGGAACTCCCCGTTTCGGTGAAACCGGGTTGGATCTTGTCAAAACTTGTGCCCAAACATGGTTTGGAATTATCCTATGACCCAAACAAGCACAAACCAAGAGGAAAATCCACCGGGCAACCCCTTTCATAAGAACATCTAGGAGGGTAGACGATCTAGGCCCACGGATCAGTGTTTTGTAGAGAGAAGCTCTTTGGGGCATCGGAATAACTCCAAACCTTGTAATGGACCCTAGAATGTGTATTCAAGTGTGGTGGAATGCAGAAATGTTCAAAACCTGGTTCCCAAGTGTGACCCTTCGCAGACATGCGATGTCACCCAAAAACGAAAGGTGTTCTAGAAATTTAATTATTAGGGGCCGAGAACTCCCAGTTTTGGTGAAAACGGGTTGAATCTTGTAACAAATTGTGCCCAAACATGGTTTGCAATTATCCTATAACCCAGCCAAGCACAAACCAATTGAAAAATCCACCGGGCTACCCCTTTCATAATAACATCTAGGGGGTAGAAGCGCCTCGGAGCATCGAAATACCTCCAAACCCCTGTAATGGACCCTATAATGTGTATTAAAGTGTGGTGGAATTCTGAAATGCCCAAAACATGGTAACCAAGTGTAACCCGCTTCGTAGGCATGCACTATCAACTAAAAAACGAAGATCTTGGAATTTAATTGGCAGGGAACTCCCGTTTCGGTGAAACCGGGTTGGATCTTGTCACAAGTTGTGCCAAAACATGGTTTGGAATTATCCTATGACGCAACCAAGCACAAACCAAGAGGAAAATCCACCGGGCTACCCCTTTAATAAGAACATCTAGGGGGTAGACGATCCAGGCCAACGGATCAGGATTTTTTAGGAAGAAACTCTTCGGGGCATCGGAATACCTCCAAACCTTGCAATGGACCTTAGCATGTGTATTAAAGTGTGGTGGAATGCTTAAATGTCCAAAACCTGGTTCCCAAGTGTGAACCCTTCGCAGACATGCGGTGTCACCTAAAAACGAAGCTGTTCTGGAATTTAATTATTAGGGGGCCGGGAATTCCCCGTTTCGGTGAAACCGGGTTGGATCTTGTAACAAATTGTGGCCAAACATGGTTTGCAAATATCCTATAACCCAACAAAGCACAAACCAACTAAAAAATCCACCAGGCTATCCCTTTCATAAGAACATCGAGGGGTAGACAATTCTGGGCCCACAGATCAGGGTTTCATAGGAAGAAGCGCCTCGGATCATCGGAATACCTCCAAACCCTTGCAATGGACCCTAGCATGTGTATTGAAGTGTGGTGGAATGCTGAAATGTCCAAAACCTGGTTCCCAAGTGTGACCCCTTCGCAGACATCCGATGTCACCTAAAAACGAAGTTGTTCTGGAATTTAATTATTAGGGGGTCGGGAATTCCCCGTTTTGGTGAAACTGGGTTGGATCTTGTCACAACTTGTGCCGAAACATGGTTTGGAATTATCCTATGACCCAACCAATCACAAAACAAGAGGAAAAACCACCGTGCTACCCCTATCAGAAGAACATCTAGGGGGTCGATGATCCGAGGCCCACAAATCAGGGTTTCGTTAGAAGAAGCTCTTTGGAGCATCGGAATACCTACAAAACTTTGCAATGGACCCTAGCATGTATATTAAAGTGCGGTGGTGGAATGGTGAAATGTCCAAAACCTGGTACCCAAGTTTCACTCCCTTCGTAGACATGCGCTATCACCTAAAAAACTAAGATCCTGAAACTGTATTATTAATTAGGGGGCCGATAACTCCCTGTTTCGGTGAAACCGGGTTGGATCTTGTCACAACTTGTGCCCAAACATGGTTTGGAATTATCCTATGACCCAACCAAGCACAAACCAAGAGGAAAATCCACCGGGATACCCCTTTCATAAGAACATCTAGGGGGGTAGACAATCGAGGCCCACAAATTTGGGTTTTGTAGGAAGAAGCTCTTCGAGGCATCAAAATACCTCCAAATCTAGCAATGGACCCTAGCATGTCTATTAAAGTGCGGTGGAATGCTAAAATGTCCAAAAACTGGTTCCCAAGTGTGACCCCTTCGCAGACATGCGATGTCACCTAAAAACGAAGATGTTCTGGAAATTTAATTATTAGGGGGACGAGAACTCCAAGCTTCGATGAAACTGGGTTGGATCTTGTCACAAATTGTGCCCAAACATGGTTTGCAATTATACTATAACCCAACCAAGCACAAAACAAGATAAAAATCCACCGGGCTACCCTTTCATAAGAACATCTAGGGGGTAGACGATTTGGGCCCACAAAGCAGGGTTTCATAGAAGAAGTGCCTTGGAGCATCGGAATACCTCCAAACCCTTGCAATGGACCCTATCATGTGTATTAAAGTGTGGTGGAATGCTGAAATGTCCAAAACATGGTACCCAAGTGTAACCCGCTTTGTAGGCATGCACTATCACCAAAAAAATGAAGATCCTGGAATTTAATTGGCCGAGAACTCCCCGTTTCGGTGAAACCGGGTTGGATCTTGTCACAACTTGTGCCTAAACATGGTTTCGAATTATCCTATGACCCAACCAAGAAAAACCAAGAGGAAAATCCACCGGGCTACCCCTGTCAGAAGAACATCTAGGGGGTAGACGATCCGGGGCCCACAAATCAGGGTTTCGTTAGAAGAAGCTCTTCGAAGCATCGGAATACCTACAAACCTTTGAAATGGACCCTAGCATGTGTATTAAAGTGCGGTGGTGGAATGCTTAAATGTCCAAAACCTGGTACCCAAGTGTCACCACTTCGTAGATGTGCGCTATCACCTAAAAAACGAAGATCCTAAAACTTAATTGGGGCTGAGAACTCCCTGTTTCGGTGAAACTGGGTTGTATCTTGTCACAACTTGTGCCCAAACATGGTTTGGAATTATCCTATAACGCAACCAAGCACAAACCAAGAGAAGGTCCACCGGGCTACCCCTCTGATAAGAAAATCTAGGAGGGTAGACGATCCAGGCCCACGGATCAGTGTTTTCTAGGAAGAAGCTCTTCGGGATATCGGAATACCTCCAAACCTTGCAATGGAACCTAGCATGTGTATTAAAGTGTGGTGGAAGGTTGAAATGTCCAAAACCTAGTTCCCAAGTGTGAACCCTTCTCAGACATGCGATATCACCTAAAAACGAAGGTGTTCTGGAATTTAATTGTTAGGGGTCGGGAACTCCCCATTTCGGTGAAACCGGGTTGGATCTTGTCACAACTTATGCTCAAACATGGCTTGGAATTATCCTATAATCCAACCAAGAAAAAACCAATAGAAAAATCCACCGGCGTACCCCTTTCATAAGAACATCTAGGGGGTAGACGATCCGGGGCCCACAGATCACGGTTTCATAGGAATAAGCGCCTCGGAGCATCGGAATACCTCCAAACCCTTTCAATGGACCTAGCATGTGTATTAAATTATGGTGGAATGCTGAAATGTCCAAAACCTAGTACCCAAGTGTCACCCCCTTCGTAGACATGCGCGATGACCTAAAAACAAAGATCCTGAAATTTAGTTTTTAGGGGGCCAAGAACTCACTGTTTCCGTGAAACAGGGTTGGATCATGTCACAACCAGTGCCCAAACATGGTTTGGAATTATCCTATAACCCAACCAAGCACAAACCAGGAGAAAAATCTACTGGGCTACCCCTTTCATAAGAATATCTAGGGGGGTAGACGATCCAGGCCCACGGATCATGGTTTTGTAGGAAGAAGCTCTTCGGGGCATCAGAATACCTCCAAACCTTGCAATGGACCCTAGCATGTGTATTAAAGTGTGGTGGAATTTGTAAATGTCCAAAACCTGGTTCCCAAGTGTGACCCCTTCGCAGACATGCGATGTCACCTAAAACCGACGATCCTGAAACTTATTTGTTATGGGGTTGGGAACTCCCAGTTTCAGTGAAACCGGGTTGGATCTTGTCTCATATTGTGCCCAAACATGGTTTGGAATTATCCTATAATCCAAACAAGATCAAACGAAGAGGAAAATCTACCGGGCTACCCCTTTCATAAGAACGTCTAGGGGGGTAGACGATCCAGGCCCACAAATCGGTTTTGTAGGAAGAAGCTCTTTAGGACATCAGAATACCTCCAAATCTTGCAATGGACACTAGAATAAGTATTAAAGTGTGGTGGGATGTTTAAATGTCAAAAATCTATTTCCCAAGTGTGACCCCTTCTCAGACATGCGATGTCACCTAAAAACGAAGGTGTTCTAGAATTTAATTATTAGGGGGCCGGGAACTCCCTGTTTCGGTGAAACCATGTTGGATCTTGTCACAAATTGTGCCCAAACATGGTGTGACATCCCCGGGATCATGGCTAAACAAATCCCAGACCTCCGTCTGACATAATCTTAACCTTGAGCTCGAGGATATCCAGTGAAGAATTGATAACACGATAGTGACCCTGTGACACAAAATTTATTACAGTAAGCTCATAACTGAGCAGAGAACCAAATTATTACAAGCAGAGGTCACTGACCACAAACATCAAACAACGGAAGGCAAATTATGCTATTAAGTATATCAAACTTAAGAAATGGCCTAAGAGGCCTGAAGTATAAAGATGACGTCCCAGCCCATAGATTCCAGGCTGCCGGCCGGGAACCCCAAGCTACTCGTCGATGTCGATGTTGTATGGAACTCATCTTTAGGGAACACTTACTCTTCCAAAAGTATAACAAAGCAAGGGTGAGTACAGGGTGTACTCCGCAAGACTTATGGCTGGTGGAGTTGTTTTGCATAAAGCCATCTTTGTTTGTAAAAAAAGAGATAGAAGAAGCTCGTCTAGTCAGAGTATTTTAACAGGGGATAAGAGAGCGACATCTCCGAAATATTGATCATCATCTTTTGATATCCATCAAATCATCATCACCTAAACTAGGATCATCCCCTCGTACCCATGAGGAAGAATCCTTAAGCACACGTTGATCAACAAGTTTAAAGTGGTTAAAGTTATCTATGATCGTGTGTCCGGTCGCCAAGTTGTTCATAACCGTGAACACGGCTTTTCGAAAATATTATTACCCTGCAGGGGTGTACAACTTTACCGACACATACTAACCTTCTCTTAATGCCACAATGTTTAGCCCTCTTCCTTGGAAGGCCGACAGAGGGTGGTTAGATACGACCTTTACCTTGCTTTCGCCGAGACCATGAGTCATGCAATAAGTATGGTTCCGCGGTAACGGGTCAAATCCCAAAGCCGGTACTTAAAGCTGTGAGGCGAGGTTGGTTTACTAGGGGCTCCATCGACCCCGAGCAACCCGATCCATGCTTTCCTACCTGTTATGAATGCACCTCCTTCACCGCCTTCGAGAAGATCTAGAATGCATGTCGAATAGAACGACCGGACTATGTGACTCATGGAATCTACTAGGCAAGTTAGTTAGTCATGAGGTTTTCTAGGCCCCGTATGGTTGTACGCTCGTCTTGGTTCTAAAGGCAAGAACTCAGGTCCTAATGGTGGCGAGCATGGGACTAAAAAACCACATCCCACCGTGGCCTCCCATACAAGCCTTAGCATGTTTAATCTCATATTAATAATATCATCTCATCACGATCTCCTGTCATAATAGATTATCTACATCTAATACATCATCTAGATGAACCAGCTCTGATAGCTATGCATGGCTAAGCGGACACAAGTATAAGCTCTAGAAGTGCACACAAGCCAAACCTAGTTATGCTAGGAGCAGTGGATCAGGTAATAGAAGCTCAAAGGGAGTAATGCAACAGTTAGGATAATCTATCTATCGATAAAAGACCACATTAGAATCATATGCATCATGGCAGGAATTGAAATGCTTTCGGAAACATAGGATTATATCATGGTGGGGCTATGCTTGTCTTTGCTAGTTGATAACAGATAAGCAGATCTTCGAGAGCCTTGTACTTGACTTGATTATAGTTGGTCAAGTAATAATTGTCAATCTTCAATCTTCGACAGTGTTGATCTCGGACTTAGCGGCGCCGCCCTCTGTTGGTCGCCGAAGAAGGTGGTATGACAACGGCCGACGGCGGCGAACAAAGGCTAACGGCGCGGAAATGAAATACAACAAGAGGGGAAGGAAGGAGGCATCCAGGAGGTTCTCTTGCTCACCCTCGATGCGTGAATAGCCTCGACAAAGGCGGAGGAGCTCAGGGTTGACGGTAATGGCGATGGCGAGCAACGACAGGCTCGGGGAAGAAGGGGTTGATGCCGATGATTCGAAGGTTCCTTGGTCGTTTCCTTGGGCCAGTCGAAGCAGGGGAAAATGACGGTGATGGTGGCATGCTCGGACGAGCTCGCGGGTGACCAGAACGGCGATGTCCAGCGGCGGCCGAAGCTAGGGTTTCGGTCTCCAAAGGGGAACAAAAGAGGGAGGTTGCTGGGGAGAGCGGGAGGGGATTAGGATGAAGCAGGGGGTCGACGTGGTTCTTATCCTCACCTCGGAGCTCGTCGGACGGCCAGGGGAAGGCGGCGGGCATCGACGGCGCCGACGACGACACCAAGCAGGAAGCCTGCTTGGAGGAAGACGACGAGGAAAGGGATCAAAGGGGTATGGGCCCTAGCTGGGCTGCGGCTGGGCCAAGCGGGGCTACGGCTATGCACGCGAGCGACTATTAGAGGGGAGAGAAGAGAGAGGGCAAGCTGGGCTGGGCCTGGCATGGCTGCTGCTCTGTTTTTATTTGCAAAAGCTTTTCTATTCTGTTTTCCATTTCCTGTTTGTATATTCAAGTTCAACACAATTTTGAATATTCCAAAAATACAAGAGTGTGTTTAAATAGTTTTTGAAACACATAGGGGCCCTCTAAACCATTTGGGCTCCACCTTTTTTGTAGTTTCAGAAATTCAAACCCATTTTAGAAGGTTTTAAAGAGAGAGGGAAAAACTAGGGTTTAGGGCTTTAGTTTATTTTCTTCAACGCATTTTCATAATATGGTGCTAATGAATTCACAAACAAAACCTAATATAAGATTAACTAAAAATGGGGTGTTACACATGGTTTGCAATTATCCTATAACCCAACCAAGCACAAACCAAGTGAAAAATCCACCGGGCTATCCCTTTCATAAGAACATATAGGGGTAGACAATTCTGGGCCCACAGATCAGGGTTTCATAGGAAGAAGCGCCTCGCAGCATCGGAATACCTCCAAACCATTGAAATAGACCCTAGCATGTGTGTAAAACTGTGGTGGAATGCTAAAATTTCCAAAACAATGTTCCCAAGTGTAACCCGCTTCGTAGGCATGCACTATCACCAAAAAAACGAAGATCCTGGAATTTAATTGGTCGGGAACTCCCCGTTTCAGTGAAACCGGGTTGGATCTTGTCACAACTTGTTCCCAAACATGGTTTGGAATTGTCCTATGACCCAACCAAGCACAAAACAAGAGGAAAATCCACTGGGCTACCCCTTTCATAAGAACATCTATGGCGGTAGACGATCCAGGCCCATAGATCAGGGTTTTGTAGGAAGAAGCTCTTCGGGGCATCGGAATAACTCCAAACCTTGCAATGGACCCTAGCATGTTTATTAAAGTGTGGAGGGATGCTGAAATGTCCAAAACCTGGTTACCAGTGTGACCCCTTCGTAGACATGCGATGTCAACTAAAAACAAACGTGTTCTAGAAATTTAATTATTAGGGGGCCGAGAACTCCCAGTTTTGGTGAAACCGGGTTGAATCTTGTCACAAATTGTTCCCAAACATGGTTTGCAATTATCCTATAACCCAACCAAGCACAAACCAATAGAAAAATCCACTGGGCTACCCCTTTCATAATAACATCTACGGGGAAGAAGATTTTGCGCCCATAGATCAGGGTTTCATAGGAAGAAGCGCCTCGGAGCATCGGAATACCTCCAAACCCCTACAATGGACCCTAGAATGTGTATTAAAGTGTGGTGGAATTCTGAAATATCCAAAACATGGTAACCAAGTGTAACCCGCTTCGGAGGCATGAACTCCCCGTTGCGGTGAAACCGGGTTGGATCTTGTCACAACTTGTGCCCAAACATGGTTTGGAATTATCCTATGACGCAACCAAGCACAAAACAAGAGGAAAATCCACCGGGCTACCCCTATCAAAAGAACATCTAGGGGGTAGATAATCTGGGGCCCACAAATCAGGGTTTCTTTATAAGAAGCTCTTCAGAGCTTCGGAATACCTAATAAACTTGGCAATGGACCCTAGCATTTGTATTAAAGTGCGGTGGTGGAATGCTGAAATGAACAAAACCTGGTACCCAAGTTTCACCCCCTTCGTGGACATGCGCTATCACCTAAAAAACGAAGATCCTGAAACTGAATTGTTAATTAGGGGCCGAGAACTCCCTGTTTCGGTGAAACCGGGTTGGATCTTGTCACAACTTGTGCCCAAACATGGTTTGGAATTATCCAATAACGCAACCAAGCACAAACCAAGAGAAAAATCCACCGGCAACCCCTTTCATAAGAACATCTAGGGGGGTAGACAATACAGGCTCACGGATCGGGGTTTTGTAGGAGGAAGATCTTCGGGACATCGGAATACCTCCAAACCTTGCAATGGACACTAGCATGTGTATAAAAGTGTGGTGGAATGTTGAAATGTCCAAAATTTGTTTCCCAAGTGACCCCTTCTCAGACATGCGATGTCACCTAAGAAAGAAGGTGTTCTGGAATTTAATTATTAGGCGGCCTGGAACTCCCCGTTTTAGTGAAATCGGGTTGGATCTTGTCAAAAATTGTGCCCAAACATGGTTTGCAATTATCCTATAACCCAACCAAGCACAAACCAAGTGAAAAATCCATCAGGATATCCCTTTCAGAAGAACATCGAGGGGTAGACGATTTTGGGCCCACAGATCAGGGTTTCATAGGAAGAAGCACCTCGGAGCATCGAAATACCTCCAAACGCTTGCAATGGACCCTAGAATGTGTATTAAAATGTGGTGGAATTCTGAAATGTCCAAAACATGGTACCCACATGTAACCCACTTCGTAGGCATGCACTATTACTGAAAAAACGAAGATCCTGAAATTTAATTGGCCGGGAACTCCCCATTTCGGTGAAACCGGATTGGACCCTGTCACAACTTGTGCCCAAACATGGTTTGGAATTATCCTATGACCCAACCAAGAAAAAACCAAGAGGAAAATCCATCGGGCTTCCCCTTTCATCAGAACATCTAGGGGGGTAGACGATCCAGGCCCACGGATCAGGGTTTTGTAGGAAGAAGCTCTTCGGGGCATCGGAATACATCCAAACCTTGCAATTGACCCTAGCATGTGTATTAGAGTGCGGTGGAATGCTGAAATGTCCAAAACTTGGTTCCCAAGTGTGACCCTTTCGCAGACATGCGATGTCACCTAAAAACGAAGGTGTTCTGGAATTTAATTATTAGGGCGCCGGGAATTCCCTGTTTCGGTGAAACCGGGTAGGATCTTGGCACAAATTATGCCCAAACATGGTTTGCAATTATCCTATAACCCAACCAAGCGCAAACCAAGTGAAAAATCCATCGGGATATCCCTTTCATAAGAACATCGAGGGGTAGACGATTTTGGGCCCATAGATCAGGGTTTCATAGGAAGAAGCGCCTCAGAGCATTGGAATACCTCCAAACCCCTGCAATGGACCCTAGAATGTTTATTAAAGTGTGGTGGAATTTTGAAATGTCCAAAACATGGTACCCAAGTGTAACCAGCTTCGTAGGCATGCACTATCACCGAAAAACGAAGATCCTAGAATTTAATTGGTCGTGAACTCCCCGTTTCGGTGAAACCGGGATGGATATTGTGACAACATGTTCCCAAACATGGTTTGGAATTATCCTATGACCCAACCAAGCACAAAACAAGAGGAAAATCAATCGGGCTACCCCTTTCATAAGAACATCTAGGGGGGTAGACGATCTTGGCCCATGGATCAAGGTTTTGTAGGAAGAAGCTCTTCGGGGCATCAGAATAACTCCAAACCTTGCAATGGACCCTAGCATGTGTATTAAAGTCTGGTGGAATGCTGAAATATCCAAAACCTGGTTCCCAAGTGTGACCCCTTCGCAGACATGCGACGTCATCTAAAAACGAAGGTGTTGTGGAAATTTAATTATTAGGGGCCGAGAACTCCCAGTTTTGGTGAAACCGGGTTGAATCTTTTCACAAATCGTGCCCAAACATGGTATTCAATTATCCTATAACCCAACCAAGCACAAACCAATAGAAAAATCCACCGGGTTAACCCTTTCATAATAACATCTACGGGGTAGAAGATTCTGGGCCCATAGATGAGGGTTTCATAGGAAGAAGCGCCTCAGAGCATCAGAATACCTCCAAACCCCTGCAATGGACCCTAGAATGTGTATTAAAGTGTGGTGCAATTTTGAAATGTCCAAAACATGGTAACCAAGTGTAACCCTCTTCGTAGGCATGCACTATCACCAAAAATACGAAGAACCTGGAATTTAATTGGCCAGGAGCTCCCCGTTTCGGTGAAACCGGGTTGGATCTTGTCACAAATAATGGCCAAAAATGGTTTGGAATTATACTATGACCCAACCAAGCATAAAACAAGAGGAAAATCCACCGGGCTACCCCTTTCAGAAGAACATCTAGGGGGTAGATGATCCGGGGCCCCCAAATCAAGGTTTCGTTAGAAGAAGCTCTTCGGAGCATCGGAATACCTATAAAACTTTGCAATGGAACCTAACATGTGTTTTAAAGTGCGGTGGTGGAATGCTGAAATGTCCAAAACCTGGTACCCAAGTTTCACCCCCTTCGTAGATATGTGCTATCACCTATAAAATGAAGATCCTGAAACTGAATTGTTAATTAGGGGGCCGAGAACTCCCCATTTCGGTGAAACCGGGTTAGATCTTGTCACAAATTGTGCCCAAACATGGTTTGTAATTATACTATAACGCAACCAAGCACAAACCAAGAGAAAAATCCATTGGGATACCCCTTTGATAAGAAAATCTAGGGGGGGTAGACGATCCAGGGTTTAGGGTTTTATAGGAAGAAGTTCTTCGGGACATCGGAATACCTCCAATCCTTGCAATGGACCCTAGCATGTGTATTAAAGTGTGTTGGAATGTTGAAATGTCCAAAATCTGTTTCCCAAGTGTGACCCCTTCTCAGACATGCGATGTCACCTAAAAACGAAGGTGTTCTTGAATTTAATTCTAGGGGGCCAGGAACTCCCCGTTTCAGTGAAATCAGGTTGGATCTTGTCACAAATTGTGCCCAAACATGGTTTGAAATTATCCTATAACCCAACCAAACACAAACCAAGTGAAAAATCCATCAGGATATCCCTTTCCTAATAACATCGAGGGGTAGACTATTTTGGGCCCACAAATCAGGGTTTCATAGGAAGAAGCGCCTCGGAGCATCGAAATACTTCCAAACACTTGCAATGGACCCTATAATGTGTATTAAAATGTGGTGGAATGCTGAAATTTCCAAAACATGGTACCCACATGTAACTCTCTTCGTAGGCATGCACTATTACCGAAAAAACGAAGATCCTGGAATTTAATTGGCCGGGAACTCCCCATTTCGGTGAAACCGGGTTGGACCCTGTCACAACTTGTGCCCAAACATGGTTTGGAATTATCCTATGACCAAACCAAGCACAAACCAAGAGGAAAATCCATCGGGCTTCCCCTTTCATAAGAACATCTAGGGGGTAGACGATCCAGGCCCACGGATTAGGGTTTTGTAGGAAGAAGCTCTTCGGGGCTTCAGAATACCTCCAAACCTTGCAATGGACCCTAGAATGTGTATTAGAGTGCGGTGGAATGCTGAAATGTCCAAAACCTGGTTCCCAAGTGTGATCCCTTCGCAGACATGCGATGTCACCTAAAAACAAAGGTGTTCTGGAATTTAATTATTAGGGGGCCGGGAATTCCCTTTTTCGGTGAAACCGGGTACGATCTTGTCACAAATTATGCCCAAACATGGTTTGAAATTATCCTATAACCCAACCAAGCACAAAGCAAGTGAAAAATCCATCAGGATATACCTTTCATAAGAACATCGAGGGATAGACGATTTTGGGCCCAAAGATCAGGGTTTCATAGGAAGAAGCGCCTC
Organism: Avena longiglumis; assembly: GCA_030063025.1. Classification (NCBI taxonomy): domain Eukaryota; kingdom Viridiplantae; phylum Streptophyta; class Magnoliopsida; order Poales; family Poaceae; genus Avena; species Avena longiglumis. The sequence goes on from CP125975.1 coordinate 204,178,208, forward strand.
GAAGCATTGGAATACCTCCAAACCCCTGCAATGGACCCAAGAATGTTTATTAAAGTTTGGTGGAATTTTGAAATGTCCAAAACATGGTACCCAAGTGTAACCCGCTTCGTAGGCATGCACTATCACCGAAAAACGAAGATCCTAGAATTTAATTGGTCGTGAACTCCCCGTTTTGGTGAAACCGGGATGGATATTGTGACAACATGTTCCCAAACATGGTTCGGAATTATCCTATGACCCAACCAAGCAAAAACCAAGAGGAAAATCCATCGGGCTACCCCTTTCATAAGAACATCTAGGAGGGTAGACGATCCTGGCCCATGGATCAGGGTTTTGTAGGAAGAAGCTCTTCGGGGCATCAGAATAACTCCAAACCTTGCAATGGACCCTAGCATGTGTATTAAAGTGTGGTGGAATGCTGAAATATCCAAAACCTGGTTCCCAAGTGTGACCCCTTCGCAGATATGCGACGTCACCTAAAAACGAAGGTGTTGTGGAAATTTAATTATTAGGGGCCGAGAACTCCCAGTTTTGGTGAAACCGGGTTAAGTCTTGTCACAAATTGTGCCCAAACATGGTATTCAATTATCCTATTACCCAACCAAGCACAAACCAATAGAAAAATCCACCGGGCTAACCCTTTCATAATAACATATACGGGGTAGAAGATTCCGGGCCCATAGATGAGGGTTTCATAGGAAGAAGCGCCTCGGAGCATCGAAATACCTCCAAACCCCTGCAATGCACCCTAGAATGTGTATTAAAGTGTGGTGGAATTTTGAAATGTCCAAAACATGGTAACCAAGTGTAACCCGCTTCGTAGGCATGCACTATCACCAAAAATACGAAGAACTTGGAATTTAATTGGCCAGGAACTCCCCGTTTCGGTGAAACCGGGTTGGATCTTGTCACAAATAATGCCCAGACATGGTTTGGAATTATACTATGACCCAACCAAGCACAAAACAAGAGGAAAATCCACCGGGCTACCCCTGTCAGAAGAACATCTAGGGGGTAGATGATCTGGGGCCCAAAAATCAGGGTTTCGTTAGAAGAAGCTCTTCGGAGCATCGGAATACCTACAAAACTTTGCAATGGACCCTAGCATGTGTTTTAAAGTGTGGTGGTGGAATGCTGAAATGTCCAAAACCTGGTACCCAAGTTTCACCCCCTTCGTAGATATGTGCTATCACCTAAAAAATGAAGATCCTGAAACTGAATTGTTAATTAGGGGGCCGAGAACTCCGCATTTCGGTGAAACCGGGTTGGATCTTGTCACAACTTGTGCCCAAACATGGTTTGAAATTATACTATAATGCAACCATGCACAAACCAAGAGAAAAATCCACCGGGATACCCCTTTGATAAGAACATCTAGGAGGGTAGACGATACAGGCCCACGGATCAGGGTTTTGTAGGAAGAAGCTCTTCGGGACATCAGAATACCTCCAATCCTTGCAATGGACCCTAGAATGTGTATTAAAGTGTGTTGGAATGTTGAAATGTCCAAAATATGTTTCCCAAGTGTGACCCCTTCTCAGACATGCGATGTCACCTAAAAACGAAGGTGTTCTGGAATTTAATTCTAGGGGGCCGGGAACTCCCCGTTTCAGTGAAATCAGGTTGGATCTTGTCACAAATTGTTCCCAAACATGGTTTGCAATTATACTATAAACCAACCAAACACAAACCAAGTGAAAAATCCACTGGGCTATCCCTTTCATAAGAACATCTAGGGGGTAGACGATTCTGGGCCCACAGATCAGGGTTTCATAGGAAGAAGCGCCTCGAAGCATCGGAATACCTCCAAACCCTTGCAATGCACCTTAGCATGTGTATTGAAGTGTGGTGGAATAATGAAATGTCCAAAACATGGTACCCAAGTGTAACCCGCTTCGTAGGCATGCAATATAACCTAAAAATGAAGATCCTGGAATTTAATTGGCCGGGATCTCCCCGTTTCGGTGAAACCGGGTTGGAACATGTCACAACTTGTGCCCAAACATGGTTTGGAATTATCCTATGACTAACCAAGCACAAACCAAGAGGAAAATCCACCGGGCTAGCCCTTTCATAAGAACATCTAGGGGGGTAGACGATCCAGGCCCATGGATCAGGGTTTTGTAGGAAGAAACTCTTTGGGGCATCAAAATACCTCCAAACCTTGCAATGGAACCTAGCATGTGTATTAAAGTGCGGTGGAATGATGAAATGTCCAAAACCTGGTTCCCAAGTGTGACCCCTTCGCCGACATGCGATGTCACCTAAAAACGAAGGTTTTCTAGGATTTAATTATTAGGGGGCCGGGAATTCCCCATTTCGGTGAAACCGGGTTGGATCTTGTCACAAATTGTGCCCAAACATGGTTTGCAATTATCCTATAACCGAACCAAGCACAAACTAAGTGAAAAATCCATCAGGATATCCCTTTCATAAGAACATCGAGGGGTTGACGATTTTGGGCCCACAGATCAGGGTTTCATAGGAAGAAGCACCTCGGAGCATCGGAATACCTCCAAACCCTTGAAATGGAACCTACCATGAGTATTAAAGTGTGGTGGAATGCTGAAATGTCCAAAACATGGTACCGAATTGTAACCTGCTTCGTAGGCATGCACTATCACCGAAAAAAGAAGATCCTGGAATTTAATTGGCCGGGAACTCCCAATTTCTGTAAAACCGGGTTGGATCCTGTCACAACTTGTGCCAAAAAATGGTTTGGAATTATCCTATGACCCAACCAAGCACAAAATAAGAGGAAAATTCACCGGGCTACCCCTTTCATGAGAACATATAGGGGGTAGGTGATCCAGGCCCACGGATCAGGGTTTTGTAGGAAGAAGCTCTTCGGGGCATCAGAATACCTCCAAACTTTGCAATGGACCCTAGCATGTGTATTAAAGTGCGGTGGAATGCTAAAATGTCCAAAACCTGGTTCCTAAGTGTGATCCCATCGCAGACATGCGATGTCACCTAAAAACGAAGGTGTTCTGGAAATTTAATTATTAGGGGGCCGAGAACTCCTAGTTTCGGTGAAACCGGTTTGCATCTTGTCACAAATTGTGCCCAAACATGGTTTGAAATTATCCTATAACCCAACCAATCACAAAACAATACAAAAATTCACTGGGCTACCCCTTTCATAAGAACATCTAGGGGTAAACGATTTGGGCCCACAAATCAGGGTTTCATAGAAAGAAGCGCCTCGGAGCATCGGAATACCCCCAAACCCTTGCAATCGACTCTAGAATGTGTATTAAAGTGTGGTGGAATATTTAAATGTCCAAAAAATGGTACCCAAGTGTAACCCGCTTTGTAGGCATGCACTATCACCGAAAAAACAAAGATCCTGGAATTTAATGGGTCGGGAACTCCCTGTTTCGGTGAAACCGGGTTGGATCTTATCACAACTTGTGCCCAATCATGGTTTCGAATTATCCTATGACCCAACCAATCACAAACCAAGAGGAAAAATCCACCGGGCTACCCCTGTCAGAACAACATCTAGGGTGTAGACGATCCGGGGCCCACAAATCAGGGTTTCGTTAGAAGAAGCTCTTCAGAGCATCGGAATACCTAAAAACCTTTGCAATGGACCCTATCATGTGTATTAAAGTGCGGTGGTGGAATATTGAAATTTCCAAAACCTTGTACCCAAGTGTCGCACCCTTCGTAGACATGCGCTATCACCTAAAAAACGAAGATTCTGAAACTTAATTGTTAATTAGGGGGATGAGAACTCCTTGTTTCGGTGAAACCGGGTTGTATCTTGCCACAACTTGTGCCCAAACATGGTTTGGAATTTCATATAACACAACCAAGAACAAACAAAGAGAAATATCCACCGGGCTAAACCTTTCATCAGAACATCTAGGAGGGTAGACGATCTAGGCCCACGGATCAGGGTTTTGTAGGAAGAAGCTCTTCGGGACATCGGAATACCTCCAAACTTTGCAATGGACCCTAGCATGTGTATTAAAGTTTGGTGGATTGTTGAAATGTCCAAAACCTGGTTCCCAAGTGCGACCCCTTCTCAGACATGCGATGTCACCTAAAAACGAAGGTGTTTTGGAATTTAATTGTTAGGTGGCGGGAACTCCCCATTTCGGTGAAACCAGGTTGTTTCTTGTCACAACTTATGCTCAAACATGGTTTGGAATTATCCTATAATCCAAGCATAAACCAAGATAAAAATCCACCGGGCTACCCCTTTCATAAGAACATCTAGGGGTAGATGATCTAGGGCCCACAGATCTGGGTTTCATAGGAATAAGCGCCTCAGAGCATCGGAATACCTCCAAACCCTTTCAATGGACCTAGCATGTGTATTAAAGTATGGTGGAATGCTGAAATGTCCAAAACCTAGTACCCAAGTGTCACCCCCTCCATAGACATGCGCGATTACCTAAAAACAAAGATCCTGAAACTTAATTGTTAGGGGGCCAAGGACTCCCCGTTTTGGTGAAACCGGGTTGGATCATGTCACAACTTGTGCCCAAACATGGTTTGGAATTATCCTATAACCCAACCGCAGACGAAGAAGGAGTTCTGTGTTTACAAAGGACGTCTCTGTGTAGCCGCAGATGCGGAGTTGAAAGAAATTATTTTGAAAGAGGCCCATGATACTCTTTATTCTATCCACCCTGAGGAAAAAAGATGTATCATGATTTGAAGGAACAATTTTGGTGGCATAAGATGCAGATAGAAATCAGAAGCTATATCGCCAAATGTGATATTTGCCAGAGAGTCAAGGCGGGACATCATAGACCCACAAGACTGTTGCAACCATTACAGATTCCGATATGGAAATGGGATTCCGTCGGAATGGACTTTATCACCAGATTGCCTACTTATAGTAGGGGAAATGACTCTATCTGGGTCATAGTTGACATATTGTCCAAAGTTGCCCATTTCTTACCAGTCAAGACCACATACCAAAGTTTGAAGCTAGCAGAGTTATATATTGCTAGAATCATCAGTTTGCATGGAGTCCCCAAGAATATCATATCAGATCGAGGAACCCAGTTTACCTCGAGATTCTGGAAGAAAGTCCAAGAAGGTTTAGGAACCCGACTGGATTTTAGCACAGCGTATCACCCTCAGACCGATGGACAAACGGAGCGAGTAAATCAAATACTCTAAGATATGTTGAGATCATGTGTGCTAGAGTATGGATCTAAAAGGGAAGACTGTCTGCCTTTCGCAGAATTTTCATACACCAACAGTTATCAAGCTAGTCTGCAAATGGCCCCATCTGAGTTCATGTATGGAAGGAAGTGTCGCACCCCTTTGAATTGGTCGGAAGTAAGAGAGAGTCAGATTTTCGGACCCGACATCTTACGAGAAGTAGAAGATAAAGTTCACAAGATTCGTGAGCACCTCAAGACTGCCCAGTCAAGACAGAAGAGTTACACCGACAAGAGATGTCGAGACCTCACTTTCAATATCGGAGATTTTGTGTATCTCAAAGTGTCGCCTTTGAAGGGAATGCATCGTTTCCAGCTCAAAGGAAAGTTAGCACCCTGATATATCGAACCTTTCAAGATTCTGAATCGTCGAGGAGAAGTATCATATCAATTGGAACTGCCAGAGGAAATGTCTGCAGTGCAGAATGTGTTCCATATATTGTTACTTCGCAGATGTCTTGAAGTTCCGGAGAAGACCAAAGTTTTCAAGAACATTAATCACCGGACCATAGAGATCAACGATGAACTAACGTATCCCGAAGTACCCATTCATATTTTGGAGGAATCTTTTAGAACCACCAGAACCCGAAGCATCAAATTTCTCAAGATTTAGTGGAGCAACCACACTGAGGAAGAAGCTACCTGGGAGCGAGAAGATCACATCAGGACATAGTTTACCGATCTCTTTAAATCCTAGGTAATCTTTTTTCTTATTTTTCAAATCTCGGGACGGGATTTTGTTTAAGGAGGGAAGGTTTGTAACATCCTGAAAAAATAAAACAATGATCATCAAACTCTAATCACTAAAATTAGGGTTAATAAAAACTTTGAGTAATTAAAATCATATGAATGCATGTGTGTATGTGATGATTTGATAAATGCATGAATGAACTTGAGTGATTAACCTAAATAGCAAGAAATGGTTTAACGATGAAAATAACATCATATAAAACATTTCCAAGCAGAAACAAATAAAGAGAAAATAAAAAACAAATCAATTAAGGCAAATGGTCATTTTTGCCAATCTTGCTCACTAGGTCACTTTGAGTGTTTCTAGTCCAAGATTTCAAACACAAACTTTTCCAATTCTTTTCACCCCTTGCTAGAGCAAGTAAAAATGAATCAAAGCCCACTTTCAAACTTGCAGAAACATTTGGCAACCTCATTCAAATCACATTTCAAAATTGAATCTTTATCATATGTGAAGATCACACATTTTCAAAACCCAACCAAACCAGTGCCCCTTGACTAATCCAACTAACCAGAGACTCCCTAGTATGTTCCTAGCAAACCCACCAAGTTTGAATCCAAAATTCAAATTTGAATCTCTTTCGGCCATTTCATCAAACACCTTGTTTGCAGCAAACAAACAAACAACAAACACTATAGTGAGCAGTGAATTTGGCCAACCTTGTTCCCTCTCTAGCTCTCACTACACTCTCACTAGATGATCTAGCCCAATTAACAAGCTTTAGCACCACTATGAGCTTGGCATAGCCATTAATGGTGACCATGCCGAGCCCATTAGCCAAACCCAATGTCGCCAGCGAGCTAGAGGAAGAACTAGCCCCGCCAACCTTGTCTGGGACACGCAGCACCGTCCACCGCCACTCCCTATCCCAGCCCCGAGCGCAGCCAACCACTGGACCACCAGCCAAGCACGCGCCCAGTCTCTCTCGTGCGAGCCGAGAGCGCGCCAGTGCGCCACACTCGACCAGAGCCCACAGACCACGCGTCGCCCTCGCCGCTTGCGTCCGTGATCGCCAACACTCCATCACCCCGCCAGACAACCTCGTTCGCCGCCGCGCGACCAGGAGCACTCGTGCGCCATTAAATTTGCCGTCGGACCCGCCCAGAGCATCGACGCGTTCTGACCGATCAGCACTGTCCCACGCCTCGCCACCACGCAGTTGAGGTTACCGAGGGAGCACAACACCTCCCCCTACCGTCGGCCATGCCATTATCCCTCTATGTCGTCGACCACGACGAGCTTAGCCCGCGCCCGTCGGTCCCCTTCAGCCACTATAAAAGGAGACCTCCCGCACTCGTTTTCTTCACACCAGTTCACTCCCCACCTCTCACTGATCACACCCACTCACTCCCGAAGAAAGGAGAGCACCAGGTGACCGGAATTTCACCGGAGTTCGCCGCTGCAGAGGAGGAGAGGCGTCGTCGATTGGATCCGCCCCAGGAGAAGATGCCGGTACCAGGAGAACCTCCGTCGTCGACTTCGTCGTTCGCCCCCATCGCCGACCATTGCCTGAGCCCCGGTGAGCCTCCCACGACCCCCACCTGCCGCGCTAGGGTTCTGTCTCGCCGGCGCTGCCCGACGTGGACGATGAACCAGAGTCGTTCTCTTAGAGGTAGATCATGCGACCTAGATCATCCCGTACCTCTTCGCCCCTCACTATCTCACTGACGCGTGGGGACAACCACTTAACCAGCCCGCGCGTGCGCTGTGCGTAGTGGGCCGGCCCAGTTAAACATCCCGCGCGACCCAACAATTCAAATTTAGTTTTATTCATTTAATTTCAAACACAGTTCTGTACCTAGATTCAAAAATCAACCCAGCTTGATTCACTGAACCAAAATGCATGAAACCAATTTTGTTAGAAAGGTACTGGAATGCTTAATCCAATCCCGTTGTATCCAAACCCTTTAGAATTGTAGATCACCCATGGTAAAAATAACAAGGCAGAAGCTTTTCTGCATTCAAACATTTTTCAAAATTCAACCATAAAAGATTTTGAGTTGATTCTAACTCTCAAAAATCACATTTGACCATACCTTTCAGAATATATAAAAATATATAGGTTTACTTACAGAAATAATGATCAAGTAAAAAAAGAATACCACATAGACATTTCTAGTCACTTTAATTAAATAAAATAAAAAGGTTAAACCTTATTAAATTGTGACACCACTTTAAATCACATTCCCATGTACTGAAATATGTGGTGATGACATGTGTCAACATGATCCCATGTTTGTGTTGGAGAATAATAAATCTTAAGTAGTTTTTCAATGAGTTGAAATTACTTTTCTCAAAATAAAATAAATGGGACAAGTGCTTTAATCTTGTCATGTTAGTGATGATGATAGATCACCTAGTGTGAACCTTTGTGTGATGATTATCAATAGTTAAGTATTGTTTGGTGATTGTGTACCTCGTATTTTTTATAGACGCTAGTACCGACCAAGGATACGAGGAGGAAGGAGGATACTATGAGGAAGTAGCCGAGGAGAACTTCAACCACTGCTCTGCACAAGGCAACCTACACTTGCAAGATACCCTACTTATGCAAGCTACTTCCTGCTTGTTACTATGCCAACTATATGCCTTAAGCATATGTGATTATACCCCCTTGACACACCATCCTAGTTTTACTTGCAAGCTTAGTATTTTATTTTCTTTATTAAAAGCTTTCTATCAAAAGTTTACTTAGTGACTTGTAGATTCTAGAAAGATAATTGAAGGTATCATAAAGAGCATAAAACTTGGCCTAAGTTAGATAATCTTGATGTCATCCTAAGGCATGAGATTGAACTTAGTTAATACCCACTAGTTTATTACCCACCATTAGTATTTACCCCCACTTGTAGATGCTAGTGCTAAGAATAAAACTTGATCAACTTTAGATGGGAATACTTGGTGAAAATGGTTATGAAAACCTTAGAATGATGAGTCATTCTACTGAATTTTTTTGACATATGTTCTTGAACACCAAATGATTTTGATGATGAAAATGTTGAGGCATGAGCCTTAGCCCTTTATAAAACTGATGGTTGTCTGGATGCGATACCATTCCAATTTTACCGTACAACCACAATACCCGAAATTTGGGTAGGGTTTGACTGGAAATTTATATACCTTAGTATGGGTTCCCTTGTATCCAAGGTCTGAGCTGAGGCTTCCTTGTGAAGATTGTCCACCTGTGCAGTACCCAACATGACAGTTGGTCATGGTTGGGAGGCCAAACTCACAGGAGAGGTGCCTATACTAGGGCGTGTAATTGAAATGTTAGGATTGATTATCCGCATACTGAGTATGGTGAATTCAGGATTGTTCCTGGCGGATGTATTGAATGTTGTGCTGAAAGTGTACAAGCTCTGCAGAGTGTCAAAGTATTCGAATAGCCACGTCCGTGGTTATGGACAGTTGGAGTGGCCATACTGTTCTATCGTCAGATGTTTTCAAAATGACTTATGAAATGGTTTATGACTTTGACTTGACCACAACAGAGTTGTGATATGAAATTCAAGTTCCCACTTAGGTGTTATAAAACTTCCAACTAGCTTTCTTTGCTTTTGAACTTAGTAGAGGTAAATCTGGCTTTTTGCAAAACAAACCTAGAGCTGAGTATATCCTATTTAAAAAACCTTCACTTGTTAGTATTAGTTTGCGAGTACTTAAAGAGTACTCATGGCTTTGTCCGTGGCTATTCCCGTGGCCAGACTATGAAGAGGAGTATCAGGATGACGGACCGCAGGAAGGTTACAACAACTAGGATCATCTCCTATCATCAGCATTGCCTGTGACCCAGAAGATGGAGCTTCGACCCGCTATCTTTATCTTTACGTTATTCTGCTGCTTGAGTTGTATTAAGAACTGGATCATGAGATCCTTATTTTTATAAGACCTTATGTATGGTTTGTAATGGATGATGTACTGTGATATCCAAATCTGTTATGTCTCGCAAAAATGGTAATCCTGGGATTGTTATGTATGGCATAACAGATCAGGGTTTCATAGGAAGAAGCGCCTCGGAGCATCGGAATACCTCCAAACCCTTGAAATGGACCCTACCATGTGTATTAAAGTGTGGTGGAACACTGAAATGTCCAAAACATGGTACCCAAGTGTAACCCGCTTTGTAGGCATGCACTATCACCGAAAAAACAAAGATCCTGGAATTTAATTGGCCGAGAACTCACCGTTTCGGTGAAACTGGGTTGGATCTTGTCACAACTTGTTCCCAAACATGGTTTGGAATTATCCTATGACCCAACCAAGCACAAACCAAGAGGAAAATCCACCGGGCTACCCCTTTCATAAGAACATCTAGGGGGGTAGACGATCCAGGCCCACGGATAAGGGTTTTGTAGGAAGAAGCTCTTCGGGGCATCAGAATAACTCCAAACCTTGCAATGGACCCTAGCATGTGTATAAAAGTGTGGTGGAATTCTGAAATGTCCAAAACCTGGTTCCCAAGTGTGACCCCTTCGGAGACATGCGATGTCACCTAAAAACGAAGGTGTTCTGGAAATTTAATAATTAGGGGCCGAGAACTCCCAGTTTTGGTGAAACCAGGTTTGATCTTGTCACAAATTGTGCCCAAACGTGGTTTGCAATTATCCTATAACCCAACCAAGAACAGACCAATATAAAAATCCACCAGGCTACCCCTTTCATAATAACATCTAGGGGGTAGAAGATTTTGGGCCCATAGATCAGGGTTTCATAGGAAAAAGTGCCTCGAAGCATCGAATACCTCCAAACCCTTGCAATGGACCCTAGAATGTGTATTAAAGTTTGGTGGCATTATGAAATGTCCAAAACATGGTACCCAAGTGTAACATACCACTCTTTTGTGTAATATAAATGAATACATGTTTGAGCATTGCATGCATGCATTATACTTGCACTTTGGATTAATCAAACAAGCACAAGCAAAACCCTAATTTTCTTCCCTCTCAAAACCATTCAAATGGTTTTAATATTTTGGAAACTATCAAAACAAATGGATCCCAAATTGTGATAAGGGTCCCTTAGTGTTTTCAGATATTTTATAAAAGTTCCTGTAATTTGAAAATATCCAAAACAAATTTGAATTCGAATACAAAAGAGAAAAATCAGAAAACAGAAAAAGAAAACAATTTTCTAGGAAAAAAATAGTTTCCTAACCCTATCTGGCCCCAGCCTATCTCTCCCTCTCTCTCTGTCGCTCGCGCGCTACAGAGCAGCCCCGCAGAGGCCCACCCGGGGCCCAAGCGCAGCCCACAGCCGGCCCGTACTGTTTCGTCGTTTCTCCGGTCGTCTTCCCCGTCGTCGGATCGCCCGAAGCAGCTCGCTGGCGACGCCTCCATCGCCGGCATGCGCCAACATCCACGCCCCCGAGCGCCTCCAAGACCCCCCTGGCCACCGCCGACGAACCCTAGCGTCCCCCACTTCTCCTCTTCCTCTCCATATGTCGCTGCAATGCCATGGACGAACCCTAGCTCGTCAGATCCTCCTCCTCCCCGCCGTCCCCGGCCACCCCGCGCCAAGCCAAGGCCACCATTGGACGTGCCTCTCCGCCCTCGTCCTTCCCCTCAAAGCACGCATGCTGGGACGCCCTCCTCTCACCGGAATCGTCCTCGAAGCGTCGTTGGCAGTCGTCAGTCACGCCGTCGATTCGTTGTTGTCCGTGCTCACCTTTCCTCCCCGAAACCACTGTCGTGCTCATGGTGAGCCGCTAGTGCTCAAGCACCTCTATGTTTCCTCTCCCTCGCCCTGTGTTGGCCTCCCCGCGTGATCCTGACGCTGCTCCCGCTTGCCGTCGTCGCGCCGCCGTCTCCGATGACCTTCTGCTAGCGACACCGCCACTTCCTGGTCACCCTCGACGCCCTCTTTCCAACGCCACCATCCACGCATCCAGGCGCGCACGGGATCGGGAGATCCGTGCTCGATCTGGAGCTCCACCATTGATGACATCAGCATGATGTCATGTTGCTGTCATAATCTATTTTTCCTTTTTCTTTTATTGTTTTCAGTAATTGTTTTCTGTAAATAAGAAAATGCTGACAGGTGGGCCCTGTCTGTCAGGGTTTTAATATTTTTTGTAAATGTTTTCTGAAATGATTAAATCCATGACATGTGGGCCCAACTTGGAAATTATTTTAAATATTCCAAAAAATATTTCAAATGAATTAAAATTGGAGAAATTCATAACTAATTCATTTTAAATCAGAAAAATACAAATAATATACCAAAATGATCAGAACAATGAGCTCTATCTAACTAGGATATAATCATACATTGTTAACCAACTTTAATGACAAGTTTAATTAGAAGAATCAATTGAACCCCATAGGTGTTTCCGAGGATACCCCTGTTCTAGGGTTTGGACCTCTCGGACCTTGTTTAAAATGACCAAGAATGTTCTAGGGTTCATTTCAACACTATTCAACTTGTCATATCATCCTTATTGTATGAGAATTGCACTTGCCATGTGTTGAATGTTGTTTTTCCTTTTCTGGTGATTGGTTCTCCGCGAATAGGAACCGAACCCGAGGCTGAAGTCAACGCCACCGAAGAGCAGTACTAGTCCAATAACAAACAAGGCAAGCAAAGCCCCACTCATACATATGAATCCTATGTTTACAAAGTATTTCATTCTCGTCATATGCATTCGGTTCAATAGTCTTTTATCAGTAGATAGAGTAATCCTATCTGATGCATGCTCCTAGCATAACTAGGGTCTGGCTTAGGAGCATTCGCTAGTGCCAAAGTTCAGTCAATCTTAGCCATACTTAGTGGTCTGATGTTGATTGTGTAGATGATGCACTGGAGATGCGAATGAATCTAGTATGGTAGGATGTTGTGATATGATCAGAGATGAATACTAAACATGCTAAGGCTTGTATGGGAGGCCACATGGGTTGTGGTTTTTGCAGTCCCATACTTTCCACCCTTAGGACCCGATGTTCTTGCCTATTGAACCAAGACGAGCATACAACCACATGGGGGCCTAGAAACCCCCTCGACCAACTAACTTGCCTAGTAGATTCCATGAGTCACATAGTTCGGGCTTTCCATTCGACATACACATCTTGGTTGTTCTTGAATGGAGGTGAAGGAGGTGGATTCATAACAGGTAGGTAAGGGTGGCCGGTGATGACCCACAAGTATAGGGTATCGCAATAGTCTTCGCGGGTAGTATTACCCAATTTATTGATTCGACACAAGGGCAACCATAGAATACTTGCGAGCCTTAACAACTCAGTTGTCAGTTTAGCTGCACCTGGAAATAGTTCTTGTTCACAGAAGTTTATCAGTAGCAACAGCAACAGTGGAACAAGAGAAATAGTAACAGTAACGGTAACAGTAGGATTCGAGTGCGGTAGGCATAGGGATGGATGGACGGGCATTGCATGGACGAGTGTAAACATGTAACTTCAAGACCTAGGGAATTGCAGATAAATAATAACAAGCATACAAGTACTAAACAATCCTAGGCACGTGCTCCAAATATAGTCATATGTGCTCGCAATGAGAACTTGCACAACATCTTCTGTCCAGCCAGCCCGTGGCAGCAGGGCCTCTAGGGAACTACTGGAAATTAAGGTGCTCCTTTTAGTAGAGCACCGGAGCAAAGCATTAACACTCTGTCAACACATGTGATCCTCACACCACAGCCATCCCCTCCGGTTGTCCCAATTATTGTCACTTTGGGGCCTTTGGATCCGGACAATGATATGTTTACACAACTTGCAGATAGGATACAAACAATACTATCATAATGATCCAATAATAAGTTCAGATCTGAGATCATGGCACTCGGGCCCTAGTAACAAGCATTAAGCACAACAAGTTGCAACAAAGTCAAATAGCGCTAAAAGAGATACTAGGCACTATGCCCTAACAGATCTTATTCGATTACATGATAGAACTCATCCAATCCCTACCATCCCCAAGCATACATCAGGGGATTACTCACTCATGGATGAGGGAAACACCGGTGGTTGATGGAGATGCGTTGGTGATGACGATGGCGATGATCCTCTCCAAATTCCTCGTCTCGGCAGGGTGCCAGAACGGAGTTTCTGGATCCGAATCTTGGTTTCTAGTGGCGGCGAAAGAGCAGAACTCTTTCTAGAAAACTATCGAACCCCCCTCAGTTTTTAGGTCGAAAGGCAACTTATAGGCGCAGAGGGAGGCCGAGGGGGTGCCTGGGGTGGATGCACCCCTCCAGGCGCGGGGTCTGGTGTGCCCGCGCCTGGAGTGGGTCTGGGCCCCCTAGGCCTCCCCTCCGTCTGTTCATCTGGCTCCGTGGATCTTCTGGTGATATATAATTTTTGGCATATTTTCCGGGATTTTTCCCGATAGTTCATTTTCTGCACGAAAACAAGACACCAAGGTAATTCTGCTAAAAACAATGTCAGTACGTGTTAATTGTATCCAAATCACACAAGTTTAGAGAAGAAACAATAGCAAAGTGTTCGATAAAGTAGATACATTTTGGATGTATCAACTCCCCCAAGCTTAGCTTATTGCTTGTCCTCAAGCAATTCAGTTGAAAACTGAGTCCGATAAAAGAACTTTCATGAACACTTTTCTTCATAAGATGTATATATTCTCAGCACAGGAGTAGATGCTTAGACAATTCATAATAAGGAGTATGCAACTAAGTCTACTCAATATTCATTGCAAGCTATGAAGAGAAACCAACTCAATAATAATAAGTAGCATGAAACATAAACATAAGCAACATTGCAATGCTCATAATAAGGTATGATAGAGTGGTATCTCGCTTGCCTTTGTTTGAAGAGAACAATATAAATGCTAAGGCACCTCTGAAGTTCACATGAATACTAGAGATAAAGATATCAGAGATACAAGCATCAAAGTCATGACATAGTTAACCAAGTTTTGCAACAAACACAAGAATGACAACTATGCTCTCAAGAAGGTGCTCATAGAATAAGTGGTGACTCAACAAGGATGTGAAAACGGTTTTGTGAAGGTTTGAAAGGCTTCCCAATGCTGAAAGGAAGGTACTCACTAGCTTTGATATCTCATTGCCCCTATGATAGGCATCTTCATGTGGTTAAGGTGAAAGTGAGGTCCACTCTGAATCATATGCTTGACAGACCATAGACTGGAAATTCCAAGTCCCTTGAGTACGAGGGTCGCTCCGCATGCTACTCAACTTTGGTCACCTGAAAGTTCTTGTCATTGTAAATACATGCATATCATCGAGAACCGACAACGGGGTACCCCTTGCACATGGTACAGGAGCTTTCCCATAACCAAAATGACAAGGCAAGCAGACAATGAGCATCTCAGCAATCTTTTTGTTTACCATATGCATAGCTTTTCATTGAGGACGCTTCATAGATGCTCATTATGGTGATGCTGCAAGTTTCCACCATGATTAAGCATGGCTAGCCCAGGCGTTTCTCTAACACAATGTATAAAATCCATAAACTCACAACCTCCCCTTTTATTTCACATCATCGACATCCGTAAACAAGAGCAAGGAATCAACTGTATGAGATATCCAAAAAGTGTTGAAAGCGTTCCCCGTGATAGCACGGTTCTGCTGACTCCTAGTATATAATTAGCAAGCATATAACTTTCATGGACTAGTCACAATGGTTCAGAATTATTAAGCGCAAGGAATAAAGTGTGCCATCAAGTTCGTGAGATCTTTACTAACTAACTTTCTCAAAACAGACAAACATTTTATTTTGGAAGAAAACACGACATATAGAATATGCACTGAAATAGCAAATGATGCTAATAGGTAGGTATGGTGGACACAGCTAGCAATATTGGTTTTGGGGAGTTGGAAACACAGGTAGAGCACGTACTGAGTGCAAGTGAAAGCTAGCAATAGAGAGGGAGCAACAAACGAGAGAGAAATAGCTGTCATAATCATGCTTGCAACAAAACATGACTAACTATGTCATGAAAGTGATACAAGAACTCCGAGGAAAAATAAATCATCGAGGATTACTGACTATTGATTAGTCATATGCATGCGTGAGCATGTGCCAAGTCGATTCACATGAACTGTCAGAGGAGGATACCACAATATCATACCAAAGTATGAATAAAACAATGCAGACAAACATTCATATGACATGCTACAAACTATTAGCAAGCTAGAGCAAATCATAGACAAGCAAGAACTACTAAGCATCCATAATGACATACACCTTACACAAACAGGATAAGCATGCTCACAATGATGAGTATATGTACAAAAATGAAACAAATATAGTTTGTTACCAGCCTCTTACCACACCTCGAGTTGTCTTAATCTTCATTATTGCCCTTCACTTGTGTGACTTGAATAATTAACATGAAACCAAAATCCACTGAGGATGGCTGAACCCCGCAAAGAACTCACAAAATCAAACAAGAACAACAAATATTTTTGGTGTTTTCGATTTTTTTAGAAACAAGAAAACCAAGAAAAAACAAACCAAAACAAAAACTAAGACGCTCCAAGAACAACACAACTGTGCATGAAACAATAAAAATGAAGTGTCTAGAAAGACCTAAGATTTTTATTGATGAAGAAGGGGATACATTTGGCACCCCCAAGCTTGAGATTTTGTCCATTCTTCATCTCATTACATCATTCTTTCCTTACACCTGAAAATTTTCCTTCATACAAAACTTCAGACAATCTTCATTAGCAATATTAGTGCATTCAAAAGATAATAAACCTTCGGGTTTAGCTTTGGAACAGAAAAACTTTTCATTAAAAACATAAGCTACTGTAGCAACTCCTTCAAAAAGCTCAATTCCCCAAAAGAGAACTCAAAAAGGAACCAATAAGAAGCAAATGCAAATAATGGCAGAAATCTGTCAAAACAGACCAGCAGGTAGAAACCGATTTTTTAGAAGACCTTTTGTTGCTCAAATAAAAAAGTGTTGAACTAAAGAAAGTTAGATAACATACTAGGGGATTTATTCGTCAATTTTCAGATCAATCCGACTTACAGAGACTCCTCACTAATGTTTATGGTGGAGGACAGAAATATGTTTCGGGACAGCAACTCCCCAAATCTTACTTCCCTCTCATTAGAGGTCATTCTTGGCACAAAAAGCAAACAAAAAGGATAAGGAGAGGTCATTACTGAAGTAATAACTTCCAAGACTCAAGGAAACTCTTGGGTTATCTCCCAATAAGTAATTTTCTTTAACGCCTTTAAGTTAGGCACAACGAAGAGCAAAGTTTGGAAAGGAGAAAAGTAAAAGTGAGCAAGTATAACCACAGTGAAAACATTATTTTGTTCATTAAAATCATTTTGTTAAGAAGGTTGATCAAGTATTGTTACCAAAACAATATTATATGAAGCAAAATGTGGCATTCCACAAGGTGATTATGTTACCTCATACTTGATAGCAATGGTCCCAATCATAATAGTTTCAAAATTTTCTTGTGAAATGGGACAATATATTTCTCCAACCTTGATGCTCTCAATATTTTCAATGGAATTCAGGCAATAGTTCTTAACAACCTTCTTGGGGAAATAAACATTATGCACTTTTTCATTAATGTTGAATGTTACTTTTCCTTGATTACAGTTGATGACAGCACCTGCAGTATTAAGAAAAGGTCTCCAAAGAATAATAGACATATTATCATCTTTAGGCATTTCAAGCACAACAAAATCAGTTAAAAACATGCAATTATGAGCAACTTGAACAGGAACATTCTCACATATACCAACAGGAATAGTAGTTGACTTATCAGCCATTTGCAAAAATATATCAGTTGGTATCAACTTTTCTAGCTGGAGTCTCTTGTAGGGAGAAAAAGGCATAACACTAACTCCAGCTCCCAAATCACATAAAGCAGTTCTAACATAATTATTCTTAATGGAGAAAGGAATAGTTGGTATACCTGGATCACCAAGTTTATTTGGAACCTTACCGTTGAAAGAATA
The DNA here is from genome assembly GCA_030063025.1 of Avena longiglumis. Lineage (NCBI taxonomy): Eukaryota > Viridiplantae > Streptophyta > Magnoliopsida > Poales > Poaceae > Avena > Avena longiglumis. The sequence continues at coordinate 204,196,060 of CP125975.1, forward strand.
ATTAGCAAGTAGAGTAGAAATCTCCTCATTAGGAATCTTTTCCTTTTATTAGAGACAATATCCTTCATATACTTTGAATAAGGAGGCAACTTAATAGCATCAGTCAAAGGAATTTGCAAAAATAAAAGTTTCATCCACTCATAGAACTTGTTGTGGTGTTCTTCCTCCTTTGACTTGTGTTTCTTAACTGGAAAAGGCATAGGTTTCTGCACCCAAGGTTCTCTCTCTTTACCATGTTTATTATCAATAAAATCTTCCTTTGTGTACCTAGTGTTCTTAGTATGCTTCTTAGGTTCTTCCTCACCTTCCTCCTTATCAGGAGACTCATCTTTATCATTACCACTCTCAGTTTTAGCATCAGAGACAAATATACTATTAGGATCTACAGCAGGTTCAAGTGGTTCCTCAACTATCTTATGTTTCTTTTTATTTCTCTTACGGGGACTACCACTATCTTCACCTTGTTGAGAATCCTGCTCAATTATTTTAGGGTATCCTTCAGGATATAAAGGATCTTGAATAGCTATACCACTCCTAGTTATAATTCCATAAGCATGTTTATCTCCTGAAGCATTAACTAGCATATCCTTTTGTACCTTAGCAAGTTGATCAAGTTGGGTTTGAACCATTTGAAAGTGTTTAGAAAGAATTTTAATATCATTAGAAGTTCTTTCCACAATATCTTTCAACTCATGGAGAGATCTAGAGTTTTCCAATAAATGATTCTAAACTTGTTTATTAGAATGACCTTGTTTAACAATAAAAATGTCAAGTTCCTCTAAACATTGATCAGGAGGCTTACCATAAGGAATATCACCTTCATCAAAGTGTTGGAGAGAGTGTACCTCAATAGTAGATGAGTGGGGAATTGGCTTACATAATTCTTCTATAGGAGGTAGATTCTTCACATCTTTAGCTCTAATACCTTTCTCCTTTAGACACTTCTTAGATTCCTTCATCACTTCATCATTTAATGCAATAACTCCCCTCTTCTTTGTTGTTGGTGTTGGAACTGGTTCAGGAGTAATAGGCTCAGATGCATTCAGCTTAGGTGAAGTCCAATCATCATAATTCTTGCTTATCTTGGTCATTAATTCTTCAGCATCTGTAGGAGTCTTTTTCCTGAAAACAAAATCAGCAAAGCTATCTAGGTAGGTCCTAGAATCATCAGTTAGTCCATTATAACAAATATCAAGAAGCTCATTTTTAGGTAATGGACATCCAGGATGTGCATGAATCAAGGCACAAAATCTTTTCCATGACTCAGGCAATTTCTCTTCTTCTCCCTGTTTAAAATCAAAAATTCTCTACAAAGATGCATACCTAGCACTGGGAGGAAAATATTTCTGGAAGAAAGAAGCAATCAAGCAATCAGGGCTATCAATGGAACCAGGAGGTAATCTATTACACCAAGCCCTAGCTTCTCCTTTTAGTGAAAATGGGAAGATCTTAGCAACAAAGTACTTGCGCATCTTAAAATCATCAGAGAACAAAGCACTCATAGTAGAAAGCTCATTCATATGAGCCACAGCACTCTCATTTTCAGTCCCACAAAAAGGTTCTTTCTCAATAATATCTAAATAAGATAAATCAAGAGAGAAATCATAGTCTTCATCTTTAATATCTATGGGAGAAGTGGCAAACTTAGGATCAGAGGACAGTTTAGGCATAATAGTACATCTAGCATGGAGACTCTTAATAGCACTAGTACCATGTGTGTTTCGGCACTCTTCAACAAATTCATCAGTGAACTCAATGTAACCGTCATTAATATCATAACTCTCACTAGCCTCAGGTGAGCTAACAGGTGTAACAATGTCTTCACTAGGATTTTCGGTATTTCCTAGACTAGCCATAGTAGCATCTAGAAAAGGACCTAAGTAACCACTCGCACCAAGCGCAGTAGAAGTAACATCATGAGCATCAAAAGCAGTTTCAGAATCAGCAGTAGTAGCAGTGTGTGTAGCATGAGTATGTGGTGGTGTGACAAGCTTACTTATAACAGACGGTGAATCAAGAGCAGCAGAGGTGTTTAGGACTGTACCTCTTCTTGTAGTGGATGGTAAAATAGGGAACTTTCCATCACGAGACTTCCCCATGATGAAAGGAGTAGAAGTGAACAATAATAGGTCCAAGTGAACTTACAAATAAAGCTATGCTCCCCGGCAGCGGCGCCAGAAAATGGCCAGTGATGACCCACAAGTATAGGGGATTGCAACAGTCTTCGCGGGTAGTATTACCCAATTTATTGATTCGACATAAGGGGAGACAAAGAATACTTGCAAGCCTTAACAACTGAGTTTTCAGTTTAGCTTCACCTAGAAATAGTTCTTGCTCACAGAAGTTTATCAGTAGCAACAGTTTGTAGTAGCAACAGCAAAGCAACAACAACATCAATAGCAACAGTGGAACAAGAGCAATAGTAACAGTAACAGTAACAGTAGGATTCGAGTGCGGTAGGCATAGGGATGGATGGATGGGCGTTGAATGGACGAGTCTAAACATGTAACTTCAAGACCTAGGGCATTGCAGATAAATAATAACAAGCATCCAAGTACTAAACAATCCTAGGCATGTGCTCCAAATATAGTCATACGTGCTCGCAATGAGAACTTGCACAACATCTTCTGTCCAGCCAGCCCATGGCAGCAGCGCCTCTAGGGAACTACTGGCAATTAAGGGGCTCCTTTTAATAGATCGCCGGAGCAAAGCATTAACACTCCGTGAACACATGTGATCCTCACAACACAGCCATCCTCTCCGGTTGTCCCAATTATTGTCACTTTAGGGCCTTTGGATCCGGACAATGATATGTGTACAAAACTTGCAGATAAGATCACAAACAATACTATCATAATGATTCAATAATAAGTTCAGATATGAGATCATGGCACTCAGGCCCTAGTTACAAGAATTAAGCACAACAAGTTGCAACAAAGTCAAATAGAACTAAAAGAGATACTAGGCACTATGCCCTAACAGATATTATTCGATTACATGATAGAACTCATCCAATCCCTACCATCCCCAAGCCTACAGCGGGGGATTACTCACTCATGTATGAGGGAAACATCGGTGGTTGATGGAGATGCGTTGGTGATGAAGATGGTGTTGCAGCGCTTGACGGGGAGGCAAAGGTTGAAGCTGTTCTTTATTCGTTCCCCAACAATGGCGCCAGAAAACTTGTTGATGGTGCTGATTAGCACTTCGTTGGAAACCCCAAGAGCAAGGTGTGAAGCAGCAAGTCTTCCCTCAATAGAGACCGATTTTATCGAACCAGAAGGAGGAAGGAAACGTCACAAAGGTGTTGCTAGCAACGTGGAGACCTGCACAACACAAACTCAAGACTTTGCCTCAACGAATCAGTGAGGTTGTCAAGCTCACCGGTTTGCTGTAACAAAGGATTAAATGTATGGTGTGGAAGGCAATGGTTTCCAGCAAGTAAACAAGTAACAATGGAAGATGTATCAATGGTAAATATTTGACTGGGGTCCATAGTTCACTAGAGGTGCTCTCCTTAGATAAACAACATGGCATGAAGGGTAAAAAAATTACAGCAGGGCAATTGACAGGAACTAAGCAAGGCATAACAATGCAATTACTAGTCAGAAAGATCCTATGAGATTCGATTGGGAAATACAACAATATACATAGACCGCCATCCAACTTCATATATTACTAGAAGTCCACCTTCAGGTTATCATCCGAACCCCCTCCAGTATTAAGTTGCAAGCAACAGACAACTGCTTTAAGCAAAGTGTGTAAGGTAAACACTCCACATGTTCCATGAACAAGAGACCGTTGTTTTCTCCCTAGTGGCAATATCACATCTACAACCGAAGAGATTTCTGTCACTTCCCTTGGAAACTAGAGGCATGAACCCACTATCGAGCATAAATACCCCTTCTTGGAGTCACTAGCAACTACTTGGCCAAGATAGCTACTAACAACGAAGAGCATGCAAGATCACAAACAACACAAACATGATAGAATCATAAAGACAAAACCATTAATCAAACCAACATAATAATCTCAATATCCATCGAATCCCCGCAAACACAACATGCATGATTACAAATAGATTAGATCTTGATCATGAACGGATCTCACAAGATCTATACATGAAAGCACAAAGGAGGAGATACAACCATATAGCTACTACATGGACCCATAGTCCAAGGTGGAACTATGTAACATCCCAGCATTTAGGAACTAACGAAGGGTAGATTTAGGAATATGGAATGTTGCATGCATTCATCTGTGAAAATGTGGGTAAAAGTTTCGCCAAATAAAAAAAAACCTAAAGTGATCAATGTTTCTTTCATACTTTAAGATTAGGTTTAGTCTTAAAGGATGATTGTTATAAAATTTGATATGATCTTTGAGGAATTATGTGTTTGAAAAGTAAATTTGAATTTTTAAACTTGAGAGTTTGAATTATATTTTAAATGAATTAGGAATAAGTTTTGAATCTTAATTTAATTAAGAGTTAAATATTATAACTTAAATTCTATCTAAAGAAAACAATTATGAATATGAAAACTTATTTCATATTATCTATATATAAACAAGTTACAAAAAATGTAACATACTGAAATCATTTCCAAACTTCACAATTACAAAAGAATAAAGAATAAGAATATTTATTTATTGAAAATTATATAATCTTTATTACAGAAGAATAAAATGAATATTACAAAATAATAAAAAGAAAATTACAAAAGAATAAGAATATTACATTGAATTATTCTATAAAACTAAATCTAATCTAAAATCTTCATCGTTATATCTATACCTGTAAAACAAACAAAGAATAAATAAAAACAAAAGAAAGTTAGGTTTAGTATTATTATTTTTCTCTCAGACATGTCAGTGAAGTGCACTAGACAAATTCATCATTGAGAAATTTATAAAAAAGGGGAAAGTTTCACCAATATGAAAGAATCCATCGTTCATAAACTTTAAGAAGAAGTCAAATGACAGCAAAGAGGGGCAAATTCACCAGCCAGGTGAAAGTAATATGATCAACGTAACTTCCAAGACCAAAGCATATCCATATGTGCATAGCAAGCACACATGCAGGACACACACCAACATGAATGTGGTGTGTTGTCAGCCTCACAGCACAGCCCCAAACTCACAAAATCACCAGCACAGCCGTGGAGAGGCACAAGTGCATCTCTCCATTGCTTGCACACAAGTATAGCCAGCTTAGATAGCAGCTTACCAAGCACAATAGCCAAACTAAACCACCAAAGATCAACCAAACATCACCAGGATGGTGACATAAGGAGGGGGAAGGATCAGGTGGATAGCAAGGCCAAGTCCAGGAGCTAGGAGGGCAGGCTAGCTCAAGGACAAATCCAGGAGCTAGGAAGAGCAGTCTAGCTCAAGGTCAACCATAGAAGCACAGCAAAACAAGATCATCATCACCACTTTACTCCACAAACATCAAATTCTGTGGTGAGTATCATAAAACCTTCACATGATCTAATCATATCATCTAGACAGAAGCATGTGTTGTTTTATGAAATAAACTCTCAGAAATCACCTAAGTGGGGTGAATCCATCATAGAGTTTTAAAATCTAAAAGCAAACAACAAAGTACCAGAACCCAGCCAGAGCTTAGAGAAACATCATTTCTCTGGTTGTCAAGCTATATATTACAGTTCAAGCATAAATATAGTTATGATCTAATTTCGAGGCACATCCCTAAAGGAAGGGTAGCACCTTAGAAACAAATCTTTTGGATCCATAGAATGATCAAGCCTACTATCATTTTTATTCAAGTTTTGATTCAAAACCAATAGCTGGTACCACTACCAAGACTATCTATATGAATCAACTAGATAAGGTCTGAAGCCCTAAGCCTCAGACCAACATCATTGGTCTTAGGGAATTCAGAAAAGAACATTTCCATTTATCTTTCAAAGCCAAGTTTGTCTTAATCATAAACCATCCCAATCAATGGATTAGAACCAAACTTGTGTGCCATACCATGATGTTGTCACAAGAAAAATTCTATATGAATCAGGATAGACAATTAATCATCACAAATTCAGACAATCAACTTACTAATCATTTTCCTGTTAACACAAGAATCATAACTAGGATATTCCTATGTTAAACCTCACTGTTTGAGATCATGATGATCTCAAACGACACACTAGTTCTCAAGCCAACAACACAAAGACAGTGATTTCATCACATCATAACCATGCTCCTAAACCATGAAATGACAATGGAACGTTACCAAGTCACTAAGGTTACCAAGCATGGAATTCCAAGTAACTATACCATCTGAATCAGATGCAATCCAAACATAAAATCATCTAATAAGCCACCAGAAACATTATAGATCATATCAAGCAACAAGCCTTAGGCCAATAATCATTTAGCATGTTTACAGATCGTCCAAACATGATCCAATTAATCCAATACATGAGCAATCACATGATAGGAACCCTAAATGGATAAATCATCCTAATTAGAATCCGACAGTAACCAGAGAGGTCACTGCCAGCATCTAGCATCGAATCAGCAAGCATAGAGAGCACCAGGGTAGAGGAATCGAACTCACCGTAGGTCCTCGCTAGAGATTAGAAGAGGAAGCAGAGGGGCCAACGGCCATGGAGGCACGGGGAGCACCCCAGGAGGGGCGCTGCAACCCATACGGAGCCACGGCAGCGACCATGAACACACATAGAGGCGAGGAGCATCACCACGACGCGCGGCAGCACCTGGATCCACGCCAACCCCCAAACCCTAGGGTTTGGGACGGCATCGATCCGTCGCAGGAGAGCTCTAGGCTCGAATCCAGTTGGATAGATAGGACTAGCATCGTTGATAACCCCCTGTTGCGCCAAGGCGGCAACCAGAACGGCCCACGGCGGTGGGAATCGCCGGCGGCGATCACATCGACCACGGGGTCGGGGTCAGAGGAGGAGAAGATGAGCTCGAGGGAGACAGAGAGAGGTAGTGAGGAGTGGGCCGAGTTGGGCCAGACCCTTCGGGGTGGTTCTTTTGTCTATGACTAATGGGCCACTAGGGCACAATAAGAACAAACCAACCTAGAAATCCTTTCAGGCCTATTGGAATTAAAAACAAAAGACCAAAATACCCCTGGACTTAATTAAATTCTAGAAAATAAATAAAAGTCCAAAAAATATAAATAAAATATTTTTGGATTCACAATAATCCACACTATCCAAATAAAATAAGATATAAAATTTTAGACATTTAAATTTTTATAAGAATTTTGTAATTTATATATTACTTATGGAATTTTACAAAATTATTGAAAGATGATAAAAATAAATAAAAATCACTTTCATTAAATAATAATATGGTAGTATTTTTGAAAAATACTAAATAAATATTTCATAACAATTTTTAATGTATAATTGATAATTCCTAATAGAATTATTAAATCAATAAAAGTCAAATAAAAGGGAAATAAAATAAAATAATTCAATATATATTGAAAAGTAATATTTATAAATGATTTATTATTATTAAAAAAAGACCTTATATAATAATAGGGTAAATGCCCATCAAATTAAATAATGCATTACATTACTGGCATAATCATTTTGCTTCTTTAAATATTGTCCTTATCGGGCAATAATGATGATTTTGTAGACATAGAAGGTCAAGGTCCAGTGCAAGCATCATACTTCACTACCTTGCCATCAGAAGGCATGTTCATCACTTGCTCATGTCCTTTGAAGAGTCTTTATCAAAGTATTTGCAAATTGTGTGTTATCATATATACTATAAAAGAAAGAAAATATTATTTTCACAAATAAATAAATTATAGATATCATCCTAAGTGATGATATATTGGAGCAATAGAACTTAGGGTTCTAGTTGAACACATTGATGATCAAGTAGGGACTTAATAACCCCTGCCATCAGTGATTCTAGCGCCGTATATTACTCGTTAACCATGAGATATGGAATGGGACAGAGAAGTCAGCTGTATCTTCTTCCTCTCGCATGAAGCCGGATGTGCAGGTCGTGGCTGTTATCCTTGAAGCATGGATATTAATTGGTAATTCATAGAGGATATGCAGCATATGGGTGGGAACCCTCATCCTCCCACGATAGTTCTGGCATCTAACGGTTTGTACAAACCATTGCCGTAATTCATTATGTGGGCATGGTGTACACCAAGGAGGCATGCGAGGTCGCGAAGGGGGCAGTGATTGGCTTGGACCAACTACTGGGCCCCACATCAAGGAATTGTGGACGGGAAATTACGACCGGTTGTGCAACGAGCAGTTGATCTCTCATGGGTAAAGTAACTGTCGTGGTGGTGGCACGGCAGATGCCATGGGTAGGCTAAAGTATGGGGCCAATGGATGCTAGTGGGATCTGGGGAGGGAAGATGCAACTAATTCTACACACAAGAGGTTAGGGCAAAGATCTTTATTTCTCTTCTCTCGGGCTACAAGTGCTCCTCGAGCTGTATACAGGGAGAAAAGATGAACCTCACCAGCCTAACGGTACCAAAATGAGTCGATCCCCTCCTCAGGGTCCAAGCCTCCCCTTATAAAGGAGAGCCTTGGGTGCCTTTAGGGCTGACGGGGCAAGCATATTCGAGGAATATGCTTGTCCCAAAATAGTAGTTCGGCGGCCTCCTTTCCCTGTCGCCCTTCTAACGACGGCAAGGCTCCAGAGGACCCCTCCTGCGTGCCTCGGGCTTCAGGACTGTCACCTCCGTGACCTCCTTCTGCCCATTTGACGCTCTGCATCTTTGTCTCTTGTGCTTGGCTCCGCTCAGATTCCTTCTAGCCTGCAGCTAGAGTTTGACCTTGGGTTTCTCCTTCTCCTGCAAGCTTCGTATCATTCGGCCTTACCTTACCTCGTGTAGCTCGGCTTGTCCTTCACCTGCATCGAGATTACTCGGGCTAACCCGTCCGACCCTCGCAGTAACTCGGCCGGGTAACGCCTTAATATACATATACGGGGTTCTCGCCTCCGTACGTCGGCCGACTTATTCATGATTCGGCCAACCTAGACCGTAACTCGGAAACTAGACGGGGATTGTACCTCTGTCTTTCCCCGTCTTTGACCTACCCGAGGTCAACCCCCCGACAGTAACGCACCTCTACAGAGTGTAATGACTGTAACTTGTTACTCCCTGTTCCGGGAAGGAGCTGCGAACGCGGCAGGAAAGGAACTCCATGAAAGTCCTGGTCAACCTGTGAAGGCTGATTGTCATAGTTTTTTTAGAATAAAATCAATCTTTGAAAACTGAATAGTACCAAGGATTTATAATCCGAGGTGGTAGTTAGAGCATCAAACTTCCCACCTTGCATATAATGAACTTGTTGGGTAACCTTGTTACTCATTCTTTCCTGTGATCCCTTGCTTAGACTCCGAGGATCCCGAAGACGTGCCAATGTATGTAGCCGAATGCCAAGAAGATGTGTTCTACGAGGAACCTGATCTGTCCGGAGGTGTTGAAGGAGTGGATTACGAGATCCGCTACGGTGTCAATGATAATGAGTCCAAATAAGTACTCCTAGTTAGTAGTAACCAACGGAGCCGAGCAGCATGAACTCTATAGAATAATCTATTGAGCTCAACTCCTAGTCGGAGTTGCTACTTTTAAATTCCGCTGAAACACTTTATATTTTGGTTTGTAAGTTGAATCTTTTGGAAGTCTTGAACTTCCGGTATTGTAATAATAATAATGTGTGTACTTTTGTAATATGGACCCGCAATGTTTCTATTGTACCACTCTGAGGGATGTGATATTTACGGAACGGTGTTTTGTGGATGTCATGTCAACGACTATAGTGTAATACACATGAAGTGGTATGCTGGGTCACCGTAGTTGGTACCAGAGCAAATTGCTTTGACCTTAGGTTGGAAACCTAGAAAAGGGTATTACCTGTAGGAAAATTAGCAACGATAAAGAATTCTCTAAAAGTAATATAATGGGTATTCAAATGAGAATATTCCGTTATATATTTTAGTGCGATAATTCTTTGTTATGATGCAATATATTATTGGATACTAATCAAAATTATTTTTCTATATACAGAGATATGGCACCAAAGTTTCCAAAACAGACTTTGTTAAGGAAAGATGAGACTCTTGATGATTATCAAGGATCATTCATAGACCAACTTCGTCAACTTTTAAAGCTCTTTAGTTGTCCAACTAGAATTCCAGTGAACACTATCACTTACCTTGATGGCCGGATGTTATCCAAGTATCGTGTGAGTATCCAACTTGTAGAGAAGCTTGGATTATATCATGATCTACCTATATGACAAGGTAGGAGTCATTTAGCAGCATATCATGTTGCTGTTGTGGACGCGATAGCTAATATCCGGGAGCAGAAAACCAAGGAGCTAGAAGGTAGCACATTCTCTGTGATACCTCATGATTCTATAGACTCGGAGCCTATACCGGATCATCTTACTTTGGTTAACAAGCATCCTAAGTTAGCTTCCAAGTTTATGGATAGATACCGAACACTCGTTGCGTCTTTTTATAAGACCCATCAAGTGATTGTTGAAGACAAAAATGATATGTTAGAGGATCTAACTGATCCGGAAAGGAGGAAGCAGTTAGCATTCCAGTTAAAGAAAGAAGCAAGTAGTAGTGCAGCACCTATCTTTAAGGATATACCTATAGATCCTGAATCTTTTATACCATATCCTTATTCACCAAGACCTCAACCTATACATAATCCTACTATGGATATGAGGTATGCAGTACCGCATGGCTCTGAGGAAGGTTCTGACTCCGAACTTCCTATTGAGAATTCAGATGGTTGGAGAATGGGATCATATAATGGATCTCATGAACACCAGATGTCCACAGATGGTTCTGAAAGGAATGTTGGACAATCGAGTTGGATGGGTGCAAGAATGAACCCTAATAACAAAAGTAGGAATACCATGTCAATAGATAACCAGGATGAAGAAGAAGATCCTGAGGAGAGAATGTTTGAATCATCAACATCTTCTCAAAACCCAGGGAATATACATTATCCAATGTTTAACTATCTTGCCCAAGAGAGCACTTGGGAAGCAGCAGGTTCTGCGTATCCTGTTGACAACTTAAGAAATGAAGCTCAGGAGATGTAGGCTGGAGATAATGTTGAATATGTTTCTGAAGAATTTTCAGCTGAGCTGGAGGGAGTCAATGCGCTCAGGTTGAGTAATGACTCAAGTCCAGACACTTCAGATACAAAGTATATTCCTTCTAGAAGGCCATATGTCCCACAAACGGTACGACGAACAACATGTCATCACGGTTGGACATCAGACATGTACGATGAGCGTAGTTACTACTAGAAGGAGGCAATTACATAGTAGTATCAAGTACCGTGTATTGTACCCCAAGTAATAAGGTAGTTTTGTGATTATACCTATATGGTATATGTTGTAATGACTTTGTATCATTATAATATTATGTAAAATGTGTAAAATGCATATTTGTATTTTCTTTGGATCTTCATTGTGTGACTAGTTCTGTGCATAAAGTCGAGCTCAGAACACATGTGCATGACGTAATTATGAGTATTTGCTTTATGTTGCAGGACTAGAGGGTCATGGATACGGGTGTAGGAATGGAAACTGAGCAGCAGCGGATGGGGCGAGAGGCCAAGGAAAAGGCCGATGCAGATGCAGCAAACCAAGAAGCATTACCACCACCACCACCAATGAGGCCGTTAATGGAGAAGAATTTTATGCAATGCATGCAAATGATGCAAGAGACCCAGAACAAGTTTATGGAAGAGTTGCTGGGGCGAGCAAATCAGAGGGCACCTGAAGGTGGAGGAGTGAGTCTATCTGATTTCCAGAATGCAAGACCGTTACCTTTTGCATCAGCTCCTGAACCAATGGATGCAGAAGACTGGCTAGCAGATACTGAAAGGAAGCTGAAAACTGTAGGTTGCAATGATGAGGAGAAATTGAGGTATGCAACTCATCTTCTGACTGGACCTGCATCATCATGGTGGGAAAATCAGTTGGCCATGCAACCACCAGGAAGGGAGTTTACCTGGGAAGAATTCAAGCAGAGATTCCATGAATATCATGCTCCGGAAAGTTTTATGGAGTTGAAGCGGAGAGAATTTGAGGAGCTTCAGCAAGGATATACTAGTGTCATGAAGTACATCCGGAAGAGAGCCAAGTAGGAAACCTAGAGAATTCAGGCAATCAAACCTAAACCCAACCTGGAGTTCAAACCTCAGAATAGGAATTACGGCAATAATAACAACAACGATAACAATAACAAGGCAGTGGTGGAAATCAATCTAATCGGAGAAGGAATGTTATTTGTAACAATTGTGGAATTCCAAGGCATTTCCAGAGGGAATGCAAAAGCCTGTAGTGATCTGTTATGGTTGTGGTCAGAAGGGGCATATCAAGCCAGATTGTCTGAGCAAACCACCAGGAGGTTGGCCTACCAAGGGAGGAGGACATGCCAGTGGAGGAAATGGACAACCCAATAAAGGAGGAAATAATGGCAAGAACAACAATGGCAAGAGGAACCAACCTACCGGGAAACTGAACTGTGCAACCCTCGAGGAGGTGGATAATTCAGAGCATGTAGTGATAGGTACGCTCAATATCGTTACCAATCCCGGCAAAGTTCTATTTGATACTGGTGCAACTACTTCATTCATTTCTGAAGAATTTTGTGATAAGTTCAGGATTAGAAGGGCAACGTTAGAAAGTCCTATGACAGAAGTTACGGCAAGAGGGAATGTGATTGTACTCCACATAAAACAAGATCAGGTTATCTCGATTTGTGGTTGTATATATTTCGTAGACCTTTATGTGATTCCTTTGAAGGGAATTGAAGTTGTGCTGGGGATGGATTGGATGATGGAACACGGAGCTCAGATAAATTGTGAGGAGAAAACTGTCTCAATCAAAACTCCAAGTGGTGCAAGGATACTTTACCAAGCAGATAAGCACAGTCATATTATGGTGGATCTGTAGTTGAACTCAATGAAAGAGGTCAAATTGGAAGAGATTCCTATAGTTAATGAATTCCAAGATGTTTTTTCAGCAGAGTTATCGGGAATGCCACCAGACCGGGAGATAGAGTTCACCATTGACCTAATTCCTGGTACAACACCAATAGCTCAAGCACCATATAAGATGGGACCCAAAGAGTTGAAAGAACTCAAAGAGCAAATTGATGAGTTAGCTAGAAAAGGATTTATTCGGGAAAGTGTATCTCCATGGGGAACACCAGTAATCTTTGTGGATAAGAGAGATGGTGGAATACGGATGTGTGGTGATTATAGAAATCTGAACAACGTGACTATCAAGAATAAGTATCCTTTACCAATAATTCAAGATTTGTTTGATCAAGTGAAAGGAGCTGGAGTGTTTTCCAAGATCGAATTATGATCTGGATACCATCAAATAAAAATCAAACCGGAAGATGTTCCAAAAACAGCATTTTCTCAAGATATGGACACCATGAGTATCTGGTAGTACCATTTGGTTTGACGAATGCACCGGCAATATTCATGAATCTGATGAACAAGATCTTCATGCCATATTTGGACAAGTTCGTCATAGTCTTTATTGATGATATTCGGATATATTCCAAGGATAAGGAAGAGCATGTTGATCATTTGAGAATAGCATTGCAGACTTTAAGAGAACACAAGATTTATGCTAAGTTCAGTAAGTGTGAATTTTGGCTTGATGAGGTAGAATTCCTCGGTCATGTGATCAGTAAGGATGGAATTGCTGTGAATCCATCTAAAGTTCAGTCAGTACTAGAATGGACTGCACCAACCAATGTGAAGCAAATTCGAGGTTTCTTAGGAATGGCTGGTTATTATCGGAGATTCATTGAAGGTTTCTCCAAAATAGTTGGGCCAATGACCAAATTATTAAGGAAGAATACAACATTCAAGTGGGATGATAAATGTGAAGCAAGTTTTCAAGAATTGAAGACTAGATTAACCACAGCTCCGATCTTAGCAATTCCTGAAACGGGGAAGGATTTCATCGTATACTGTGATGCATCTAAAGAAGGCCTGGGTTGTGTATTAATGCAAGATCGGAAAGTGATTTCTTATGGTTCAAGACAACTGAAACCACATGAAGTCAACTATCCAACTCATGATTTAGAGTTAGCAGCAGTAGTTTTTGCGCTGAAAGGATGGAGGAATTTTCTTTATGGAGCCAGATGTGAGTTATACACTGACCATAAAAGTCTCAAATATTTCTTCACTCAAAAGGAATTGAATATGAGACAGAACCGTTGGTTGGAACTAATCAAGGATTATGATTTAAAAATCAACTACACCCCAGGGAAAGCAAATGTTGTAGCAGATGCTTTAAGTAGAAAGAGTGCAGATACTCAGCCTAGCAATAGGGAGCTACCAAAATAGTTACAAATGGACTTGGAAAGATTAGAACTTCACTTCATCAGAACAAAGGTTCTTGGAGGATTAGCTACTATGCAGGTAGTAGCAGAGCAGGATAGTGATCTTAAGAAAGAAATTTTTAGACATCAAGAAGAAGATCCTTTTATTGCTGAGGAAATTCGGAGAATATCTCAAGGGCAAAAATCAGTTTTTCGCCTTGCGGATGATGAGTCTTGTATCGCCTTGGAAATTCGGAAGATATCTCAAGGATAAGGATATCTCAAGGGGGGCGGGAACTCCCCGTTTCGGTGAAACCGGGTTGGATCTTGTCACAAATTGTGCCCTAACATAGTTTGCAATTATACTATAACCCAACCAAGCACAAACCAAGTGAAAAATCCACAGGGATATCCCTTTCATAAGAACATCGAGGGGTAGACGATTCTGCGCCCACAGATCAGGGTTTCATAGGAAGAAGCGCCTCGAAGCATCGGAATACCTCCAAACCCTTGCAATGGACCCTACCATGTGTATTAAAGTATGGTGGAATGCAGAAAAGTCCAAAACATGGTACCCAAGTGTAACCCGCTTCGTAGGAATGCACTATCACTGAAAAAATGAAGATCCTAGAATTTAATTGGCCGGGAACTCCCCGTTTCGGTGAAACCAGGTTGGATCCTATCACAACTTGTGCCCAAACATGGTTTGGAATTATCCTATGACCCAACAAAGCACAAACCAAGAGGAAAATCCACCGGGCTACCCCTTTCATAAGAACATCTAGGGGGGTAGACGATCCAGGCTCACAGATCAGGGTTTTGTAGGAAGAAGCTCTTCGGGGCATCGGAATACCTCCATACCTTGAAATGGACCCTAGCATGTGTATTAAAGTTTGGTGGAATGCTGAAATGTCCAAAACCTGGTTCCCAAGTGTGACCCCTTCGTAGACATGCGATGTCACCTAAAAACGAAGGTGTTTTGGAAATTTAATTATTAGTTGGCCGAGAACTCCCAGTTTTGGTGAAACCGGGTTGGATCTTGTCACAAATTGTGCCCAAACATGGTTTGCAATTATGCTATAACCCAACCAAGCACAAACCAAGAGAAAAAAACACCGGGCTACCCCTTTCATAATAACATCTAGGGGGTAGACGATTCTGGGCCCATAGATCAGGGTTTCATAGGAAGAAGCGCCTCAGAGCATCGGAATACCTCCAAACCCTTGCAGTGGACCCTAGCATGTGTATTAAAGTGTAGTGGAATGCTGAAATGTCTAAAACATTGTAGCCAAGTGTATCGCACTTCGTAGGCATGCACTATCACCCAAAAAACGAAGATCCTGGAATTTAATTGGCCTGGAACTCCCCGTTTCGGTGAAACCGGGTTGGATCTTGTCACAACTTGTGCCCAAAAATGGTTTGGAATTATCCTATGTCCCAACCAAGCACAAACCAAGAGGAAAATCCACCGGGCTACCCCGATCAGAAGAACATATAGGGGGTAGACGATCCGGGGCCCACAAATCAGGGTTTGTTAGAAGAAGCTCTTTGGAGCATCTGAATACCTAGAAACCTTTGCAATGGACCCTATCATGTGTATTAAAGTGCGATGGTGGAATGCTAAAATGTCCAAAACCTGGTACCCAAGTTTCACCCCCTTCGTAGACATGCTATATCACCTAAAAAACGAAGATGCTGAAACTGAAATGTTAATTAGGGGGCCGAGAACTCCCCGTTCGGTGAAACTGGGTTGGATCTTCTCACAACTTGTTCCCAAACATGGTTTGGAATTATCCTATAACGCAACCAAGAACAAAACAAGAGAAAAATCCACCAGGCTACCCCTTTCATAAGAATATCTAGGGGGGTAGACGATCTAGGCCCACGGATCATGGTTTTGTAGGAAGAAGCTCTTCGGGACATCGGAATACCTCCAAACCTTGCAATGGACCCTAGCATGTGTATTAAATTGTGGTGGAATGTTGAAATGTACAAAACCTGGTTCCCAAGTGTGACCCCTTCTCGGACATGCGATGTCACCTAAAAACGAAGGTGTTCTTGAATTTAATTCTTAGGGGGCGGGACTCCCCATTTCGGTGAAACCGGGTTGGATCTTGTCACAACTTATGCCCAAACATGGTTTGGAATTATCCTATAACCCAATCAAGCACAAACTAAGAGAAAAATCCACCGGGCTACCCCTTTCATAAGAACATCTAGGGGTAGACGATCTGGGGCCCACAAATCAGGGTTTCATAGGAAGAAGCACCTCAGAGCACCGGAATACCTCAAAAACCTTGCAATGGACCCTAGAATGTGTATGAAAGTGTGGTGGAATGCTGAAATTTCCAAAACCTGGTACCCAAGTGTCACCCCCTTCATAGACATGCATTATCACCTAAAAACGAAGATCCTATAATTTAACTGTTAGGGGGCTAGGAAGTCCCTGTTTCGGTGAAACCGGGATGGTTCTTTTCACAACTTGTGCCCACACATGGTTTGTATTTATCATATGACCCAACCAAGCACAAACCAATAGAAAATTCCACTGAGCTACCTATGTCAAAAGAACATGTAGGGGGTAGACGATCTATGCCCACAGATCAGGGTTTTGTAGGAAGAAGCGCGTTGGGGCATGGAATTACCTAAAAGCCTTACAATGCACCCCTAGAATGTGTATTAGAGTGTGGTGGAATGCTGAATTAGCCACCTAGTACCCAAGTGTCACCCTCTTCGCAGACATGCGCCATCACCTAAAAACGAAGATGTTCTGGAATTTAATTGTTAGAGGGGAACTACCCGTTTCAGTGAAACCGGGTTGCATCTTGTCACAACTTGTGCCCAAACATGGTTTGGAATTATGCTATAACCCAACCAAGCACATACCAAGAGAAAAATCCACCGGTCTACCCCTTTCATAAGAACATCTAGGGGGTAGACGATCCAGGGCCAACAAATCAGGGTTTCGTAGGAGGAATAGCTTCGGAGCATCAGAATACATCCAATACCTTGTAATGGAACCTAGAACATGCATTAAAGTGTGGTGGAATGTTGAAAATGTCCAAAACCTAGATCACAATTTTCACCCTCTTCACAGACATGCACTAGTACCTAAAAATGAAGGTGTTTTGGAATTTAATTGTTTGGGGGCCGGGAACTCCCTATTTCGGTGAAAATGCGTTGGATATTGTCACAACATGTGCCCAAACATGGTTTGGAATTATCCTATAACCCAACCAAGCACAAACAAGGAGAAAAATACACCGAGCTACCCCTTTCATAAGAACATCTAGGGGGTAGCCGATCGAGGCCCATAGATCAGGGTTTTGTAGGAAGAAGCTCTTCGGGGCATCGGAATAACTCCAAATCCTTGAAATGGACCCTAGAATGTGTATTAAAGTGTGGTGGAATGCTAAAATGTCCAAAACATGGTACCCAAGTGTAATTCGCTTCGTAGGCATGCACTATCACCAAAAAAAACAAAGATCCTGGTATTTAATTGGCCCAGAACTCCCCATTTAGGTGAAACCGGGTTGGATCTTGTCACAACTTGTGCCCAAACATGGTTTGGAATTATCCTATGACCCAACCAAGAACAAACCAAGAGGAAAATCCACCAGGCTACCCCTTTCAAAAGAACATCTAGTGGGGTAGATGATCCAGGCCCACGGATCAGGGTTTTGTAGGAAGAAATTCTCCGGGGCATCGGAATACCTCCAAACCTTGCAATGGACCCTAGCATGTGTATTAAAGTGTGGTTGAATGCTGAAATGTACAAAACCTGCTTCGCAAGTGTGACCCCTTCGCAGACATGTGATGTCAGCTAAAAACGAAGGTGTTCTGGAATTTAATTATTAGGGGGCCTAGAATTCCCTGTTTTAGTGAAACCTGGTTGGATCTTGTAAAAAATTGTTCCCAACCATGGTTTGCAATTATACTATAACCCAACCAAGCACAAAACAAGTGAAAAAACCACCGGGATATCCCTTTCATAAGAACATCGAGGGGTAGACGATTCTGGGCCCACAAATCAGGGTTTCAAGTGTGAAACCGGGTTCAGGGTTTTGGAAATTTAATTATTAGTTGGCCGAAAACTCCCAGTTTTGGTGAAACCGGGTTGGATATTGTCACAAATTGTGCCCAAACATGGTTTGAAATTATCCTATAACCCAACCAAGCACAAACCAATAGAAAAAACCACCGGGCTACCCCTTTCATAATAACATCTAGGGGGTAGACGATTCTGGGCCCATAGATCAGGGTTTCATAGGAAGAAGCGCCTCAGAGCATCGGAATACCTCCAAATCCTTGCAATGGACCCTAGAATGTGTATTAAAGTGTGATGGAATGCTGAAATGTCCAAAACATGGTACCCAAGTGTAACCCGCTTCGAAGGCATGCACTATCACTGAAAAAATGAAGATCCTGGAATTTAATTGGCCGGGAACTCCCCGTTTTGGTGAAACCGGGTTGGATCCTTTCACAACTTGTGCCCAAACATGGTTTGGAATTATCCTATGACCCAACCTAGAAAAAACCAAGAAGAAAATCCACCGTGTTAACCCTTCAATAAGAACATCTAGGGGTAGACGATCCAGGCCCACGGATCAGGGTTTTGTAGGAAGAAGCTCTTCTGGGCATCAGAATACCTCCAAACCTTGAAATGGACCCTAGCCTAGGTATTAAAGTTCGTTGGAATGCTGAAATGCCGAAAACCTGGTTCCCAAGTGTGACCTCTTCGCAGACATGCGATGTCACCTAAAAACGAAGGTGTTCTGGAAATTTAATTATTAAGGGGGCAAGAACTCCCAGTTTTGGTGAAACCCGATTGGATCTTATCCCAAATTATGCCCAAACATGGTTTGCAATTATCCTATAACCCAACCAAGAACAAACCAAGAGAAAAATCCATCGGGCTACCCCTTTCATAATAACATCTAGGGGGTAGACGATTCTGGGCCCATAGATCAGGGTTTCATAGGAAGAAGCGCCTCAGAGCATCGGAATACCTCCAAACCCTTGCAATGGACCCTAGCATGTGTATTAAAGTGTGGTGGAATGCTGAAATGTCCAAAACATGGTACCCAAGTGTAACCCGCTTCACAGGCATGCACTATCACCGAAAAAACGAAGATCCTAGAATTTAATTGGCAGGGAACTCCCCGTTTCGGTGAAACCGGGTTGGATCTTGTCACAACTTGTGCCCAAACATGGTTTGGAATTATCCTATGACCAATCCAAGCACAAACCAAGAGGAAAATCCACCGGGCTACCTGTATCAGAAGAAGATCTAGGGGGTAGATGATCCGGGGCCCACAAATCAGGGTTGGATATTGTCACAACTTGTGCCCAAACATGGTTTGGAATTATCCTATAACCCGTCCAAGCGCAAAACAAGAGAAAAATCCACCGGGATACCCCTTTCATAAGAAATCTAGGTGGGTAGACGATCCAGGCCGACGGATCAGGGTTTTGTAGGAAGAAGCTCTTCGGGGCATCAGAATACCTCCAAACCTTGCAATGGACCCTAGCATGTGTATTAAAGTGTGGTGGAATGCTGAAATGTACAAAACCTGCTTCGCAAGTGTGACCCCTTCGCAGACATGTGATATCAGGTAAAAACGAAGGTGTTCTGGAATTTAATTATTAGGGGGCCTAGAATTCCCAGTTTCGGTGAAACCGGGTTGGATCTTGTAAAAAATTGTTCCCAAACATGGTTTGCAATTATACTATAACCCAACCAAGCACAAACCAAGTGAAAAATCCACCGGGATATCACTTTCATAAGAACATCGAGGGGTAGACGATTCTGGGCCCACAAATCAGGGTTTCATAGGAAGAAGCGCCTCGGAGCATCGGAATACCTCCAAACCCTTGCAATGGACCCTACCATGTGTATTAAATTGTGGGGGAATGCAGAAATTTCCAAAACATGGTACCCAAGTGTAACCCGCTTCGTAGGAATGCACTATCACTGAAAAATTAAGATCCTGGAATTTAATTGGCCGGGAACTCCCCTTTTTGGTGAAACCAGGTTGGATCCTATCACAACTTGTGCCCAAACATGGTTTGGAATTATCCTATGACCCAACAAAGCACAAAACCAAGAGGAAAATCCACCGGGATACCCCTTTCATAAGAACATCTAGGGGGGTAGACGATCCAGGCCCACAAATCCGGGTTTTGTAGGAAGAAGCTCTTCGGGGCATCGGAATACCTCCAAACCTTGAAATGGACCCTAGCATGTGTATTAAAGTTTGGTGGAATGCTGAAATGTCAAAAACCTGGTTCCCAAGTGTGACCCCTTCGCAGACATGCGATGTCACCTAAAAATGAAGGTGTTCTGGAAATTTAATTATTAGGTGGCCGAGAACTCCCAGTTTCGGTGAAACCGGGTTGGATCCTGTCACAAATTGTGCCCAAACATGGTTTGCAATTATCCTATAACCCAACCAAGCACAAACCAAAAGAAAAATCCATAGTGCTACCCCTTTAATCAGAACATTTAGGGGGGTAGACGATTCTGGGCCCATAGATCAGGGTTTCATAGGAAGAAGCGCCTCAGAGCATCGGAATACCTCCAAATCCTTGCAATGGACCCTAGAATGTGTATTAAAGTGTGATGGAATGCTGAAATGTCCAAAACATGGTACCCAAGTGTAACCCGCTTCGAAGGCATGCACTATCACTGAAAAAATGAAGATCCTGGAATTTAATTGGCCGGGAACTCCCCGTTTTGGTGAAACCGGGTTGGATCCTTTCACAACTTGTGCCCAAACATGGTTTGGAATTATCCTATGACCCAACCTAGCACAAACCAAGAAGAAAATCCACCGGGTTAACCCTTCAATAAGAACATCTAGGGGGTAGACGATCCAGGCCCACGGATCAGGGTTTTGTAGGAAGAAGCTCTTCGGGGCATCAAAATACCTCCAAACCTTGAAATGGACCCTAGCATAGGTATTAAAGTTCGTTGGAATACTGAAATGTCGAAAACCTGGTTCCCAAGTGTGACCCCTTCGCAGACCTGCGATGTCACCAAAAAATGAAGGTGTTCTGGAAATTTAATTATTAGGGGGCCGAGAACTCCCTGTTTCGCTGAAACCGGGTTGGATCTTGCCACAAATTGTGCCCAAACATGGTTCGTAATTATCCTATAACCCAACCAAGCACAAACCAAGGGAAAAATCCATCGGGCTACCCCTTTCATAAAAACATCTAATGGGTAGACGATTCTGGGCCAACAGATCAGGGTTTCATAGGAAGAAGCGCCTCGGAGCATCGGAATACCTCCAAACCCTTGCAATTGTCCCTAGCATGTGTATGAAAGTGTGGTGGAATGCTGAAATGTCCAAAACATTGTACCCAAGTGTAACCCTCTTCACAGGCATGCACTATCACCGAAAAAAGGAAGATCTTAGAATTTAATTGGCCGGGAACTCCCCGTTTCGGCGAAACCGGGTTGGATCTTGTCACAACTTGTGCCCAAACATGGTTTGGAATTATCCTATG
Source organism: Avena longiglumis (assembly GCA_030063025.1). Lineage (NCBI taxonomy): Eukaryota > Viridiplantae > Streptophyta > Magnoliopsida > Poales > Poaceae > Avena > Avena longiglumis. Next base: position 204,217,936 of record CP125975.1, read on the forward strand.
ATCCAACCAAGCACAAACCAAGAGGAAAATCCACCGGGCTACCCGTATTAGAAGAAGATCTAGGGGGTAGATGATCCGGGGCCCACAAATCAGGGTTGGATCTTGTCACAACTTGTGCCCAAACATGGTTTGGAATTTTCCTATAATCCGTCCAAGCGCAAAACAAGAGAAAAATCAACCGGGATACCCCTTTCATAAGAACATCTAGGTGGGTAGACGATTCAGGCCGACGGATCAGGGTTTTGTAGGAAGAAGCTCTTCGGGGCATGGGAATACCTCCAAACCTTGCAATGGACCCTAGCATGTGTATTAAAGTGTGGTGGAATTTTGAAATGTCCAAAACCTAGTTCCCAAGTGTGACCACTTCGTAGACATGTGATTTCACCTAAAACCGAAGATCCTCAAACTTAATTGTTAGGGGAACGGAAACTCCCCATTTCGGTAAAACCGGGTTGGATCTTGTCTCAACTTGTGCCGAAATATGGTTTGGAATTATCCTATGACCCAACCTAGAAAAAGCGAAGAGGAAAATCCACCGGGTTACCCCTTTCATAAGAACATCTAGGGGAGTAGACGATCCAGGCCCACAGATTGGTTTTGTAGGAAGAAGCTCTTCGGGACATCGGAATACCTCCCAACCTTGCAATGGACACTAAAATGTGTATTAAAGTGTGGTGGAATGTTGAAATGTCCAAAATCTGTTTCCCAAGTGTGACCCCTTCTCATATATGCGATGTCACCTAAAAACGAAGGTGTTCTGGAATTTAATTATTAGCGGGTCGGGAACTCCCTGTTTCTGTGAAATCGGGTTGGATCTTGTCAAAAATTGTGCCCAAACATGGTTTGCAATTATCCTATAACCCAACCAAACACAAACCAAGTGAAAAATCCACCTGGTTATCCCTTTCATAAGAACATCTAGGGGGTAGACGATTCTGGGCCCACATATCAGGGTTTCATAGGAAGAAGCGCCCCAGAGCATCGGAATACCTCCAAACCCTTGCAATGGATCCTAGCATGTGTATTAAAGTGTGGTGGAATGCTGAAATGTCCAAAACATGGTACCCAAGTGTAATCTGCTTCGTAGGTATGCACTATCACCGAAAAACAAAGATCCTGGAATTTAATTGGCCGGGAACTCCCCGTTTCGGTGAAACCGGGTTGGATCTTGTCTCAAATTGTGCCCAAACATGGTTTCAAATTATCCTATGACCCAACCAATAACAAAACAAGAGGAAAATACACCGGGCTACCCCTTTCAAATGAACATCTAGGGGTGTAGACGATCCTGGCCCACGGATCAGGGTTTTGTAGGAAGAAACTCTTCGGGGCATCGGAATACCTCCAAACCTTGCAATGGACCATAGCATGTGTATTAAAGTGTGGTGGAATGCTGAAATGTAAAAAACCTGGTTCCCAAGTGTGACCCCTTCGCAGACATGTGATGTCACCTAAAAACGAAGGTGTTCTGGAATTTAATTATTAGGGGGCTGGGAATTCCCCGTTTCGGTGAAACCGGGTTGGATCTTGTCAGTAATTGTGCCCAAACATGGTTTGCAATTCTCCTTTAACCCAACCAATCACAAACCAAGTGAAAAATCTACCGGTATATCCCTTTCATAAGAACATTGAGGGGTAGAAGATTTTGGGCCCATAGATCAAGGTTTCATAGGAAGAAGCGCCTCGGAGCATCGGAATACCTCCAAACCCTTGAAATGGAACCTAGAATGTGTATTAAAGTGTGGTGGAATTCTGAAATGTCCAAAACATGGTACCCAAGTGCAACCCGCTTCATAGGCATGCACTATCACCGAAAAACGAAGATCCTAGAATTTAATTTGCCCGGAACTCCCAGTTTCGGTGAAACCGGGTTGGATCTTGTCACAACTTGTGCCCAAACCTGGTTTGGAATTACCCTATGACCCAACCAAGCACAAACCAAGAGGAAAATCCACCGGGCTACCCCTGTAAGAAGAATATCTAGGGGGTAGACAATCCGGGGCCCGCAAATCAGTGTCTCGTTAGAAGAAGCTCTTGGGAGCATCGAAATACCTACAAACCTTTGCAATGGACCCTAGAATGTGTATTAAACTGCGTTGGTGGAATGCTGATATGTACAAACCCTGGTACCCAAGTTTCACCCCCTTCGTAGACATGCACTATCACCTTAAAAACGAAGATCCTGAAACTGAATTGTTAATTAGGGGGCCGAGAACTCCCCGTTTCGGTGAAACCAGGATGGATCTTGTCACAACTTGTGCCCAAACATGGTTTGGAATTATCCTATAACGCAACCAAGATAAAAATCCACCGTTATATCCCTTTCATAAGAACATCTAGGGGGGTAGACTATCAAGGCCCACGGATCAGGGTTTTGTAGGAAGAAGCTCTTCGGGACATCGGAATACCTAAAAACCTTGCAATGGACCCTAGTATGTGTATTAAAGTGTGGTGCAATGTTGAAATGTCCAAAATCTGTTTCCCAATTGTGACCCCTTCGTAGACATGCGATGTCACCTAAAAACGAAGGTGTTCTGGAATTTAATTATTAGAGGGCCGGGAACTCCCCGTTTCGGTGAAAGCGGGTTGGATATTGTCACAAATTGTGCCCAAACATGGTTTGCAATTATTCTATAACCCAACCAAACACAAAACAAGTGAAAAATCCACCGGGATATCCCTTTCATAAGAACATCTAGTGGGTAGACGATTCTGGGCCCACAAATCAGCGTTTCATAGGAAGAAGCGCCTCTAAGCATCGTAATACCTCCAAACCCTTGCAATGGACCCTAGCATGTGTATTAAAGTGTGGTGGAATGCTTAAATGTCTAAAACATGGTACCCAAGTGTAATCCTCTTTGTAGGCATGCACTATCACCGAAGAAACAAAGATCCTGGAATTTAATTGGTCGGGAACATCCCCGTTTCGGTGAAACCGGGTTGCATCTTGTCACAACTTGTGACCAAACATGGTTTGGAATTATCGTATGACCCAACCAAGCACAAACCAAGAGTAAAATCCACCGGGCTACCCCTTTCAAAAGAACATCTAGGGTGGTAGACGATCCAGGCACACGGATCAGGGTTTTATAGGAAGAAACTCTTCGGAGCATCGGAATACCTCCAAACCTTGCAATGGCCCCTAGCATGTGTATTAAAGTGTGGTGGAATGCTGAAATGTCCAAAACCTAGTTCCCAAGTGTGACCCCATCGCAGACATGCGATGTCACCTAAAAACGAATGTGTTCTGGAATTTAATTATTAGGGGGTCGAGAATTCCCCGTTTCGGTGAAACCGGGTTGGATCTTGTCACAAATTCTGCCCAAACATTGTTTGCAATTATAATATAACCCATCCAAGCATAAACCAAATGAAAAATCCACCGGGATATCCCTTCATAAGAACATCGAGGTGTAGACGATTCTGGGCCCACAAATCAGGGTTTCATAGGAAGAAGTGCCTCGGAGCATCGGAATACCTCCAAACCATTGCAATGGACCCTACCATGTGTATTAAAGTGTGGTGGAATGCTTAAATATCCAAAAAATGGTACCCAAGTGTAACCCGCTTTGTTGGAATGCACTATCACTGAAAAAATGAAGATCCTGGAATTTAATTGGCCAGGAACTCCCCGTTTCGGTGAAACCGGGTTGGATCCTGTCACAACTTGTGCCCAAACATGTTTTGGAATTATCCTCTGACCCAACCAAGCACAAACCAAGAGGAAAATTCACCGGGCTACCCCTTTCATAAGAACATCTAGGGGGTAGACGATGCAGGCCCACGGATCAGGGTTTTGTAGGAAGATCCTCTTCGGGGCATCGAAATACCTCCAAACACTACTAGGAAAATGGCTATAGGTAATCTGCACATCCGTGGCTCACATGGTTGAAGTGCCCCATGGCTAAAACAGACGTGGCTCACCTGTGGGCAGTGCCCTACTAGTAACTAGAACAATTGTGGAGCACATGGTCATAGTGCGCCATAGATATGTGTGGGCCAGGGCCCTGCTGTCCGCATGCCGCATACCCGTAGCGCACATGGGGAGGTGCGCAACGGTTGTTATGGTTAATCGTGGCGCACATGCAGGTGGTGCCCTACGCCTAAGTGAAGGCCCCTTTGTTCTGTAATGGGCAGACACATCTGTGGCGCACTCTGGCATGTGCGCCATGGTTGTGATTATTCCGTATGGCGCACTAGGGCCATGTGCGTCACGGATGTGTCGACCAATATTTTTTTGGCAGCTCCACTTTGTGCCATGTGTGATCATCCACCATCCCACACTTCACCCCCTTCTTCTTCCTCCTTAGATCTAGTCAGGATCCTTCTCCTTCCCACCTCAATTTCTCCACTCATTCACCATTTTTAGCATGTAGAACTTGCCTTGGATGTGAAGTACGTAATAGAGGAAGCTCTCCGGTCTCTCATCTCCTTCTCCAGTCTCGTGCGCACCTCTCCTTTCCATCTTCTCGTGCTCGGTCTCTCATCTCGGTAAGTTGTCCATGTAAGGATGTGTTCATGTGTATATGGATGATATGCTCATATGTATGTAGATGATCGATGCTCATGATGTGTGTATGGAGAGGCTCGATGGTCATGTGTGTGTATATAGAGAGTATCAATGATGCTCATGCATGTGTGTATGTAGAGGATAATGGTATGTTCATGTGTGTATGGATCGGTCTCTCTCTCTTGTGTTTGTGTGTGAACAAGTTGCCATTTGTTTTGCAAAAATGTTGATTGATTTCCATTTTGGAAAGACTTTGGCATTTCGCAAAGGTCCTTATTTTAGGATATATCATGCCGAAAGTTTCTATCGACCATTGCATGCATGCATTGATTATGTGGTTCTAATAGACTTCTAATTGTACCATGTACACCGTGAAGGCAAAAATGATGCTCATAATGAGCGAAGGCATTGTGGCTAGATTTTTTAAATGTGCGACGACCAACATGATACGAAATAACAAGACGGAGATAAGATGTCCGTGCAGAAGATGCAAACTCAACTAGGTGATCGACCCAGATTCCGGGAATATGCAGGCGCACCTGCTCCGCTTCATGGATGGATACACTTGTTGGATAAGCGTTGACGAAGACGATGGAGATGGTGAAGGTGGGCAACATGACGATGATCATCATGGCGAGAACGGGCGAGATGATGAATAGTCTCCTGGAGATGGTGAAGGTGCGGAAGCAGACCGGGATGATGATGATCTAGATGCCGGAGGAGCAGACGATGATGGAACAACGTCAGGCTGGGTGCAGGACCCTTATGTGCAAGAGCTGCTTCTCAAGCAGACGAGTAACACCAGGGCTGCCGCTAGAGAGAAAGCCAAGCTTGCGTAACTTGAGAAAGACGCGGTTACTCCATTGTATGAAAGATGCATGCCCGATGATACCCGGTTGAATGTAACGCTCAAGGCTATGGAGATGAAGGCAAAACACAAATTGAGCGACGTAAGCTTCGACAATATGATGGCATTCTGGCACGATCGTCTCCCGGAGGGGAGCATGTGTCCAACTAGTATCGAGGATGCCAAGAAAATCGTCTGTCCTCTCGATGTACCGCATGTTAGATATCACATATGCATCAACGATTGCATCATTTATCGGGACGAGGACATGGAGAAAACCATATGTCTGGTGTGTGGCGTGAGTCGATTCAAGAAAGGGAAGAAAGCACCTCGAAAAGTGGTATGGTACTTTCCTATCACTCCTCGTATGCAGTGCTATTTCGTGGACCCTAAGGAAGCGAAGCTCATGCGATGGCATGCGGAAAGGAAGAAGCTAGGAGATGACGATGACCCCGAAAATGATGAGCTTCTGACGCACCCTTCAGATGCTAGCCAGTGGAAATCATTGGACCTCGAATTCCCAGAATTAGGTGGAGATTTGAGGAACATCAGGCTTGGTGCGAGAACCGATGGTCTCAATCCGTTCGATAGTCAGAGCAGCACGCACAACACTTGGCCCGTGTTTGTATGGATGTACAACCTCCATCCATGGTTGTGCATGAAGAAGAAGTACATACAAATGAGTTTGCTAATTCAAGGGCCGAAACAACCTGGTACCGACATCAATCTATATCTTGGGTTGTTGAAAGAGGAGCTAGCCACGTTATGGGAATCTGGAGACAATACTTACGACGCCGTCGCACAAGATTATTTCACTATGAGAGCCGCGTTGGTCACTACGGTGCAAGACTATCCAGGTTGCGGGTATATCTCGGGGCAGGTTATCCAAGGATTCTCCGCATGCATTAGGTGCATGGATAACACAAGCTATCTCCAACTAGAGAAAGATCCAGGGTCTTCGAAAACTGTGTTCATGGCGCACCCGAGGTGGATCGGCAAGAATGATCCATGGAGAAAACGTGGTGACATGTTCGATGGAAAATCCGAGACCCGAGGATTCCCAGATCAGAGGAGCAGCGAAGAAGTGGAAGAGCTGCTGAAAAACTGAAAAGATTGACCTAAGCTTGGAAAGAAGCAAAAGAGGCAACAAGACAAGCCGCTGATGAAGGTATGGAAAACAAGGTCTGTTTTCTGGGAGTTTCCATACTAGAAGTTTCTCCGCACGCCTCATAGCCTTGACATCATGCATATCACGAAAAACGTGTGCGAGAGACTGGTCGCCACCATAATCAACATGCCAGATAGGACGAAAGATGGTCCGAAAGCAAGGCACGACCTGATATTCATGGGTATCCGGAAGGAGCTTCACGGAGGACGCACTACTCCTGATGATCAGGAAGATGACGATGATCATGAGTCGGAGCATCGGAATACCTCCAAACCTTTGCAATGGACCCTAGCATGTGTATTAAAGTGTGGTGGAATGCAGAAATGTCCAAAACATGGTACCCAAGTGTAACCCGCTTTGTAAGCATGCACTATCACCGAAAAAACAAAGATCCTGAAATTTAATTGGTCGAGAACTCCATGTTTCGGTGAAACCGGGTTGATCTTGTCACAACTTGTGCCCAAACATGGTTTCAAATTATCCTATGACCTAACCAAGCACAAACTAAGAGGAAAATCCACAGGGCTACCCCTATTAGAAGAACATCTAGGGGGTAGAAGATCCGGGGCCCACAAATAAGGGTTTCGATAGAAGAAGCTCTTCGAAGCATCTGAATACCTACAAACCTTTGCAATGGACACTAGAATGTGTATTAATGTGCGGTGGTGGAATGCTGAAATGTCCAGGAAAATTTTTATTAATGTATATTAATGTATTAATGTATTAAGAGGAAAATGTCCAGGAATGTGTATTAATGTATTAAGAGGAAAATGTCCAGGAATGTGTATTAATGTCCAGGAATGTGTATTAATGTCCAGGAATGTGTATTAATGTATTAAGAGGAAAATGTCCAGGAATGTGTATTAATGTCCAGGAATGTGTATTAATGTATTAAGAGGAAAATGTCCAGGAATGTGTATTAATGTCCAGGAATGTGTATTAATGTATTAAGAGGAAAATGTCCATAAAACTGGTACCCAAGTGTCTCCCCCTTCGTAGACATGCGCAATCACCTAAAACACGAAGATCCTGAAACTTAATTGTTAATTAGGGGGCCGAGATCTCCCTATTTCGGTGAAACCGGGTTGTATCTTGTCACAACTTGTTCCCAAACATGGTTTGGAATTATCCTATAACGCAACCAAGAAGAAACCAAGAGAAAGATCCACCGGGCTACCCCTTTCATAAGAACATCTAAGAGGGTAGACGATCGAGGCCCACGGATAAGGGTTTTTTAGGAAGAAGCTCTGCGGGACATCGGAATACCTCGAAACCTTGCAATGGACCCTAGCATGTGTATTAAAGTGTGGTGGAATGTTCAAATGTCCAAAACCTGGTTCCCAAGTCCGACCTATTCTTGGACATGCGATGTCACCTAAAAACGAAGGTGTTATGGAATTTAATCATTAGGGGGCGGGAACTCCCCATTTCGGTGAAACGGAGTTGGATCTTGTCACAACTTATGCTGAAACAAGGTTTGGAATTATCCTATAATCCAACCAAGCACAAACCCAGAGAAAAAGCCACCGGGCTACCCCTTTCTAAACATCTAGGGGGTAGACGATCTGGGGCCCCCAGATCAGGGTTTCATACGAAAAAGCACCTCGGAGCATCGGAATACCTCTAAACCCTTTCAATGGACCTTGCATGTGTATTAAACTATGGTGGAATGTTGAAATGTCCAAAACCTAGTACCCAAGTGTCACCCCCTTCTTAGACATGCACAATTACCTAAAAACAAAAGATCCTGAAACTTAATTGTTAGGGGGCCAAGAACTCCCCGTTTCGGTGAAACCGGGTTGGATCATGTCACAACTTGTGCCCAAACTTGGTTTGGAATTATCCTATAACCCAACCAAGCACAAACCAAGTGAAAAATCCACCGGGATATCCCTTTCATAAGAACATCAAGGGGTAGAGGATTCTGGGCCCACAGATCAGGGTTTCATAGGAAGAAGCGCCTCGGAGCATCGGAATACCTCCAAACCCTTGCAATGGACCCTACCATGTGTATTAAAGTGTGGTGGAATGCAGAAATGTCCAAAACATGGTACCCAAGTGTAACCCGCTTCGTAGGAATGCACTATAACTGAAAAAATGAAGATCCAGGAATTTAATTGGCCGGGAACTCCCCGTTTCGGTGAAACCAGGTTGGATCCTATCACAACTTGTGCCCAAACATGGTTTGGAATTATCCTATGACCCAACCAAGCACAAACCAAGAGGAAAATCCACCGGGTTACCCCTTTCATAAGAACATCTAGGGGGTAGACGATCCAGGCCCACGGACCAGGGTTTTGTAGGAAGAAGCTCTACGGGGCATCGGAATACCTCCAATCCTTGAAATGGACCCTAGCATGTGTATTAAAGTTTGGTGGAATGCTGAAACGTCCAAAACCTGGTTCCCAAGTGTGACCCCTTCGCAGACATAGGATGTCACCTAAAAACGAAGGTGTTTTGGAAATTTAATTACTAGTTGGCCGAGAACTCCCAATTTCGGTGAAACCGGCTTTGATCTTGTCACAAATTGTGCCCAAACATGGTTTGAAATTTTCCTATAACCCAACCAAGCACAAACCAAGAGAAAAATCCAACGGGCTACCCCTTTCATAATAACATCTAGGGGGTAGACGATTCTGGGCCCATAGATCGAGGTTTCATATGAAGAAGCGCCTCAGAGCATCGGAATACCTCCAGACCCTTGCAATGGACCCTAGCATGTGTATTAAAGTGTGGTGGAATGCTGAAATGTCTACAACATGGTACCCAAGTTTATCGCACTTCGTAGGCATGCACTATCACCCAAAAAACGAAGATCCTGGAATTTAATGCGCCGGGAAGTCCCCGTTTTGGAGAAACCGGGTTGGATCTTGTCACAACTTGTTCCCAAAAATGGTTTGGAATTATCCTATGACTCAACCAAGCACAAACCAAGAGCAAAATCCACCGGGCTACCCCTACCAGAAGAACTTCTAGGGGGTAGACGATCCGGGGCCCACAATTCAGGGTTTCGTTAGAAGAAGCTCTTCGGAGCATCGGAATAACTACAAACCTTTGCAATGGACCCTAGCATGTCTATTAAAGTGCTATGGTGGAATGATAAAATGTCCAAAACCTGGTACCCAAGTTTCACCCCCTTCGTAGACATGCGCAATCACCTCAAAAACAAATATCCTGAAACTTACTTGTTAATTAGGGGTCGAGAACTCCATATTTCGGTGAAAGTGGGTTGTATCTTGTCACAACTTGTGCCCAAAGATGGTTTGGAATTATCCTATAACGCAACCAAGCACAAACCACGATAAAGATCCACCAGGCTACCCCTTTCATAAGAATATCTAAGGGGGTAGACTATCTAGGCCCACGGATCAGGGTTTTGTTGGAAGAAGCTCTTTGGGACATCGGAAAACCTCCAAACCTTGAAACGGACCCTAGCATGTGTATTAAATTTTGGTGGAATGTTGAAATGTGCAAAACCTGGTTCCCAAGTGTGACCCCTTCTCGGACATGCGATGTCACCTAAAAACGAAGGTGTTCTGGAATTTAATTCTTAGGGGGCGGGACTCCCCATTTCGATGAAACCGGGTTGGATCTTGTCATAACTTATGCCCGAACATGGTTTGGAATTATCCTATAACCCAAACAAGCACAAACCAATATAAAAATCCACCGGGCTACCCCTTCCATAAGAACATCTAGGGGTAGACGATCTGGGCCCATAGATCAGGGTTTCATAGGAAGAAGCACCTCAGAGCATCGGAATACCTCAAAACCCTTGCAACGGACCCTAGAATGTGTATGAACGTGTGGTGGAATGCTGAAATGTCCAAAACCTAGTACCCAAGTGTCACCCCCTTCATAGACATGCATTATCAACTAAAAACGAAGATCCTAGAATTTAACTGTTAGGGGGCAAGGAAGTCCCTATTTCGGTGAAACCGGGATGGTTCTTTTCACAACTTGTGCCCACGTACACATGGTTTGGATTTATCATATGACCCACCCAAGCACAAAATAATAGAAAAGTACACTGAGCTACCTGTGTCAAAAGAACATCTAGGGGGTAGACGATCTGGGCCCACAGATCAGGGTTTTGTAGGAAGAAGCGCTTTTGGGCATGGAATTACCTCAAAACCTTGCAATGCACCCCTAGAATGTGTATTAGAGTGTGGTGGAATGTTGAATTGTCCAAAACCTAGTACCCAAGTGTCACCCTCTTCGCAGACATGCGCCATCACCTAAAAACGAAGATGTTCTGGAATTTAATTGTTAGAGGGGAACTTCCCGTTTTGGTGAAACTGGGTTGCATCTTGTCACAACTTGTGCCGAAACATGGTTTGGAATTATGCTATAACCAAACCAAGAACATACCAAGAGAAAAATCCACCGTTCTACCCCTTTCATAAGAAAATCTAGGGGGTAGACGATCCAGGGCCCACAAATCAGGGTTTCGTAGGAGGAATCGCTTCGGAGGATCAGAATACATCCAATACCTTGTAATGGAACCTTGAATATGCATTAAAGTGTGGTGGAATGTTTAAAATGTCCAAAACCTGGTTCATAATTGTGACCCTCTTCGCAGACATGCACTAGTACCTAAAAACGAAGGTGTTCTGGAATTTAATTGTTTGGGGGCCGGGAACTCCCTGTTTCGGTGAAACCGCGTTGGATATTGTCACAAATTGTTCTCAAACATGGTTTGGAATTATCCTAAAAACCCAACCAAGCACAAACAAAGATAAAAATCCACCGGGCTACCCCTTTCATAAGAACATCTAGGAGGGTGGACGATTGAGGCCCACGGATGAGGGTTTTGTAGGAAGAAGCTCTTCGGGGCATCGGAATACCTCCAAATCCTTGCAATGGACCCTAGAATATGTATTAAAGTGTGGTGGAATGCTGAAATGTCCGAAACATGGTACCTAAGTGTAATCCTCTTCGTAGGCATGCACTATGACCGAAAAAACGAAGATCCCATTTAGGTGAAACCGGGTTTGATGTTGTCACAACTTGTGCCCAAACATGGTTTGGAAGTATCATATGACCCAACCAAGAACAAACCAAGAGGAAAATGCACCAGGCTAACCCTTTCAAAAGAACATATAGGGGGTAGATGATCCAGGCCCACGGATCAGGGTTTGGTAGGAAGAAATTCTTCGGGGCATCGGAACCTACAAACCTTGCAATGGACCCTAGCATGTGTATTAAAGTGTGGTGTAATGCTGAAATGTCAAAAACCTGGTTCGCAAGTGTGACACCTTCGCAGACATGTGTTGTCACCTAAAAACGAAGGTGTTCTGGAATTTAATTTTTAGGGGGCCGGGAATTCCCCCTTTCGGTGAAACCGGGTTGGATCTTGTCAAATATTGTGCCAAACATGGTTTGCAATTATACTATAACCCAACCAGGCACAAACCAAGTGAAAAATCCACCGATATATCCCTTTCATAAGAACATCGAGGGGTAGACGATTCTGGGCCCACAGATCAGGGTTTCATAGGAAGAAGCGCCTCGGAGCATCGGAATACCTCCAAACCCTTGCAATGGACCCTACCATGTGTATTAAAGTGTGGTGGAATGCTGAAATGTCCAAAACGTGGTACCCAAGTGTAACCCGCTTCGTAGGCATGCACTATCACTGAAAAAATGAAGATCCTGGAATTTAATTGGCCTGGAACTCCCCGTTTCGGTGAAACCGGGTTGGATCCTATCACAACTTGTGCCGAAACATGGTTTGGAATTATCCTATGACCCAATGTAGCACAAACCAAGAAGAAAATCCACCAGGTTACCCCTTTCATACGAACATCTAGGGGAGTAGACGATCCAGGCCCACGGATCAGGGTTTTGTAGGAAGAAGCTCTTCGGGGCATCAGAATACCTCTAAACCTTGAAATGGACCCTAGCATGTGTATTAAAATTCACTGGAATGCTGAAATGTCGAAAACCAGGTTCCCAAGTGTGACCCCTTCGCAGACATGCGATGTCACCTAAAATCGAAGGTTTTCTAGAAATTTAATTATTAGGGGGGCAAGAACTCCCAGTTTTGGTGAAACCCGGTTGGATCTTTTCCCAAATTGTGCCCAAACATGGTTTGCAATTATCCTATAACCCAACCAAGCACAAACCAAGATAAAAATCCATCGGGCTACCCATTTCATAATAACATCTAGGGGGTAGATGATTCTGGGCCCATAGATCAGGGTTTCATAGGAAGAAGCGCCTCAGAGCATCGGAATACCTCCAAACCCTTGCAATGGACCCTAGAATGTGTATTAAAGTGTGATGGAATGCTGAAATGTCCAAAACATGGTACCCAAAAACGAAGATCCTAGAATTTAATTGGTCGAGAACTCCCCGTTTCGATGAAACCGGGTTGGATCTTGTCACAACTTGGTCCCAAACATGGTTTGGAATTATCCTATGACCCAACCAAGCACAAACCAAGAGGAAATTCCACCGGGCTACCCGTATCAGAAGAAGATCTAGGGGGTAAACGATCCGGGGCCCACAAATCAGGGTTGTATCTTGTCACAACTTGTGCCCAAACATGGTTTGGAATTATCTTATAACCCAACCAAGCACAAACCAAGAGAAAAATCCACCGGGCTACCCCTTTCATCACAACATCTAGCTGAGTAGACGATCCAAGCCCATGGATCAGGGTTTTGTAGGAAGAAGCTCTTCGGGGCATCAGAATACCTGTCACATCCCAAGGTTTTCCAAATCTTGTAAGGTGAAAATAAATGAATAAAATAAAACTTTGTTTGATTTTCAGAGCTAGAAGAAACTTTTGAATTCAATTGGAACTCCAAACCCATTTGAATTAAATAAAACCTAAAGGTATTTAAAAAATAAAGATAAACATTTAATAAAAGGAAAAATAAAAAAACATTTGGAAATACTATTTTGAAAATCTTGAGTGAAAAGATTTATTTTCAAATAAAATAGAAGTTTATCAATAAAGAATATTTTATAAAGCCAAATTAAACCTTGGCCAAACTTTGGGAATTAAAACATTTTATTTTTAATAAAATTAACAAAGGTTTATTTAAATAAATTAATAAGGATTTAATATCCAACCTTATTTAAATAAAAGGTTTTACCAATTTAAATTGAAACACCAAAACTTATTAAATTATTTAAAATAAGTTTTCCTAAATATTTTGATATTCACAAATAAAACCTATTAAAGTGTTTAGGCTTTATTTCAGATTTTAAAAAAATAAATATCTCAATAAAACAAATCTTATTTGATTTAATAAGGAAAGTCTATTGTATTTAATTACTAATGGACCCTAAAAATAAAATGTCAATTTATTTTAAACAAGTTTTCAAATACTCTTTACTTTCAAATAACCTACTGATTTGGTTTTGAAAGAGTTTGGAATTCAAATGAGGATTGTATAAAATAAATAAACCAAACAATATTAAATAAATAAAGGACACTTTTATTTAATTAATGAAGGGATCTTAAATTATTATTTTATTTTTGAGATTTGGTCTATGTTGATAAACAGAACCAAAAACCCATTAAAATTGTTTGAGTTGTTTGAATTATTTGAATGCTCGAATAGTTGGATGAATTTCAAATCAGTAAATAGAAATAGAAAAGGAAAATGTTTCTGTAAAAAAAAAGAGAAACAACAGCAACCCAACAAGGCCCAGCCCAACAGACCAACACCCCATCTGCCTCTCCCCCGAACCGTTTTTTCCTCACCGCTGAAACAACCAGTTAAGTCACTGACCGGTGGACCCTTCCCCTTGTTTCTTTCCCGCTGACGACTGGACCCCCTTTCCACTGTTCTTCCTCCCCACCCGCAGACCACGCCTTCCCCCTCGCTGCCGTTGCTGCCATTCAAAGCCGCGATCAATTCGCAGTGATGCCGCGCCTTAAACCTCGCCGTGAATGCACGCTATTAAGCGCCAACGCCTCCTCCTCCTTTCCTCGCCGCCACTCCTCATGCCCCTAGGTGCCGCCAATCTTCGCACCACCGCTGTCTCCGACGAGCTTAGCTCTCAATTCCCGCCACACTGCCTCCCTTGCTTCATCGACCAAGCACGCATGCCCCATACCTGGGCGCTTCGCCGCGTTCTCCGCTCAACCGCTGGAGCCCAGGCGTCGGCTTTGACAAGTTCGACGACGCGCCGTCGCAACCTCTCCGACGACGCTACGGTGAACAGACGCCTTCACTCCTCGATCACGCACATAGCATTGCCTTGATCCTGCGCATCTGACCGCGCCTTCGTTTTTCCTTAGGGCGATCTCCAGTGACATCCTCGACCTCGACCAGAGCCGCCCGTCGCCAGAACCAACTCTGGCGAGCAATTGCCGTAGTACCCGAGCGCCCCTTGTCAAGCCAACAGCACGTCTAGCATCACCACAGCCCTGCAATTCTGGTGAGTACTTTCCCTCCCCTCTTTGCTTCCTGTAGCCACCGTAGCGCCACCGCCTGGCCGTGCGCCGCCGCTAGCCGCCGTCGGCGCCGCTCACTTTTGGTGAAGCGAACTAGTACCGTAGGATCTAGATCGGGCGAGCGAGATTAGATCACTTAAACTCGAAAAGGTACGTAGCCAGAGTCGTGCGATGTCACTTGATCTAACGGCCTGCAACCCGCGATCCACCCGAACCGGTACCGTCCAGTTAAAACGCGTCGCGTGTCACTGATCTGTTTAAAAAACTGATTTGAAAACAGAATATTTTGCAAACTTCAAACCTCTGTAACTTTCAAACCACACGTCCAAAAATTACAAATTTTATGTCGTTGGATTCAGGAGAGAAAGCCCTAGACAACCATGACCTTAGTTTAGCAAATAGTACCTGTTTGTTTGCTTGTTTTTGTAGATTCATTTATGAGCTTGTTTAGAGTAGAGAAATTGTTTAAAATTGATTTTTGGGTTAAATCTTTTGCAAATTGGTATGTTGTGACCTTACTGACCCTAGGAACCAACCCATGGTTTTGGAAATGAAATTGGAAAAATTTAGAATAGATTAATTGAATTAGTCTAATTCTAGCTAAGTAATAATAATGGTTTTATTTTGAAAAAGAATGTTGGAATGAAAACTATTGGGAAAATGTTATAATTCAAAGCTACTGACCTAAAACACCAAGTCTTGAGAGTTAGAAACTTTTTGTGAGAAACTTAAAGATTTTGATTTGATAAAACCATTTTCCACCACATAAAATGTTAATTGGGTTTAAAAAAATATTTTTGGGCAAAACCCTCTAACTAATGACTTTGCCATTTTAGTAAATGACCAATTTGGACCTTACAAAGTTTATACACACTAGTATATACCAACCTTGCAATAGAACCATCCTTTGCATACTTATGCATGACTTAGACTCCATTGCTTTATGTGTGTGAGATTGTTTGTTTGACTTGGTTTGGAATGTTAGTTGATTTTGTGTTTGCTTGATTGACTTGTAGTGAATTTAGCAAAGTGTGAGACTAGCAAGGTCAAGGAGTGAACCACCATTCCCTACCAAAAAGGCAAGTTACACTATCAAACAAATGTCCTATTATTTTCATTATACTTAGTGGATTATGAAAAACATGCATGAAAACAATTTTGTACTTATGCTATGCTAAATCCTAATAGGATTCCCTATACACTCCTTAGTGAAAATATTGTAAGTTGTACATGCTTAGCCATGCTTCATTTTGAAAAGAGATACATGTTGAGATTTTACAAAGGTTGAGAAAAGGACTTATGTTTTACTTAATAAAACAAGGACTCAATGAACCACCTCGGTGGTGGATACTTTAAGTTTTGGAGAAGGTGGCAACAAAAGGAACCATGTCTATGGGAATCACTTTGTGTTGTGCTCCCAAAGAAAACCACCTAGGAAACTTAGAGATTGAACATGTTTCTCCAATTGTGGCTTTCGTGTGCAATCACATGCTATTATGGCTCTGGCTTAGTCAACTACATTAGGAAGACCCATACATTGTCTTTAGTTACCGGACATGGGGATCTGGAATGCTTCATGGGGGCTGAAGACAAGCTAGCAATGATGTATGGGAGGACCTTTTGGAAAGACTTCGTCACACTCTCAGTCTACCGGTACTCCATCTTGGTGAGCACTAATCTAGTAGGCCACTGGTGGCAACAAGATGGGATTGTGTCATGTGGGTAAAGTGTACTCCTAAAAAACGAAGATCCTGAAACTGAATTGTTAATTAGGGGGCCAAGAACTCCCCGTTTCAGTGAAACCGGGATGGATCTTCTCACAACTTGTGCCCAAACATGGTTTGGAATTATCCTATAACGCAACCAAGAACAAACCAAGATAAAAATCCACTGTTATATCACTTTCATACGAACATCTAGGGGGGTGGACGATCCAGGCCCACGGATCAGGGTTTTGTAGGAAGAAGCTCTTCGGGGAATTAGAATACCTCCAAACCTTGAAATGGACCCTAGCATGTGTATTAAAATTCACTGGAATGCTGAAATGTCGAAAACCTGGTTCCCAAGTGTGACCCCTTCGCAGACATGCGATGTCAACTAAAATCGAAGGTGTTCTAGAAATTTAATTATTAGGGGGGCAAGAACTCCCAGTTTTGGTGAAACCCAGTTGGATCTTATCCCAAATTGTGCCCAAAAATGGTTTGCAATTATCCTATAACCAACCAAGCACAAACCAAGAGAAAAATCCATCGGGCTACCCCTTTCATAATAACATCTAGGGGGTAGACGATTCTGGGCCCATAGATCAGGGTTTCATAGGAAGAAGCGCCTCAGAGCATCGGAATACCTCCAAACCCTTGCAATGGACCCTAGCATGTGTATTAAAGTGTGGTGGAATGCTGAAATGTCCAAAACATGGTACTCAAGTGTAACCTGCTTCATAGGCATGCACTATCACCGAAAAAACGAACATCCTAGAATTAAATTGGTCGGGAACTCCCCGTTTCGGTGAAACCGGGTTGGATCTTGTCACAACTTGGTCCCAAACATGTTTTGAAATTATCCTATGACCCAACCAAGCACAAACCATGAGGAAATTCCACCGGGCTACCCGTATCAGAAGAAGATCTAGGGGTCGACGATCCGGGGCCCACAAATTAGGGTTGTATCTTGTCACAACTTGTGCCCAAACATGGTTTGGAATTATCCTATAACCCAACCAAGCGCAAAACAAGAGAAAAATCCACCGGTCTACCCCTTTCAAACCAACATCTAGGTGGGTAGACGATCCAGGCCCACAGATCAGGGTTTTATAGGAAGAAGCTCTTCGGGGCATCGGAATACCTCCAAACCTTGCAATGGACCCTAGCATGTGTATAAAAGTATGGTGGAATTTTGAAATGTCCAAAACCTGGTTCCCAAGTGTGACCACTTCGTAGACATGCGATTTCACCTAAAACCGAAGATCCTGAAACTTAATTGTTAGGGGAACAGGAACTCCCCGTTTCGGTAAAACCGGGTTGTATCTTGTCACAAATTGTGCCCAAACATGGTTTGGAATTACCCTATGACCCAAACAAGAACAAACCAAGAGGAAAATCCACCGGGCTACCCCTTTCAAAATAACATCTAGGGGGGTAGAAGATCCAGGCCCACAGATCAGGGTTTTGTAGGAAGAAACTCTTCGGGGCATCGGAATACCTCCAAACCATGCAATGGACCCTAGAATGTGTATTAAAGTGTGGTCGAATGCTGAAATGTCCAAAACCTGTTTCCCACGTGTGACTCCTTCGCATACATGTGATGTCACCTAAAAACGAAGGTGTTCTGGAATTTAATTATTAGGGGGCCGGGAATTCCCCGTTTCGGTGAAACCGGGTTGGATCTTGTCAGAAATTGTGCCCAAACATGGTTTTCCATTATCATATAATCCAACCAAGCACAAACCAAGTGAAAAATCCACTGGGATATCCCTTTCATAAGAACATCGAGGGGTAGAAGATTCTAGGCCCACAGATCAGGGTTTCATAGGAAGAAGCGCCTCGGAGCATCGGAATACCTCCAAATCCTTGCAATGGACCCTAGAATGTGTATTAAAGTGTGGTGGAATTCTGAAATGTCCAAAACATGGTACCCAAGTGTAACCCGCTTCATAGGCATGCACTATCACCGAAAAACGAAGATCCTAGAATTTAATTGGCCCCGAACTCCCCGTTTCGGCGAAACCGGGTTGATCTTGTTACAACTTGTGCCCAAACCTGGTTTGGAATTATCCTATGACCTAACCAAGCACAAACCAAGAGGAAAATCCATCGGGCTACCCCTGTCAGAAGAACATATAGGGCGTAGACAATCCGGGGCCCGCAAATCAGGGTCTCGTTAGAAGAAGCTCTTCGGAGCATCGGAATACCTACAAACCTTTGCAATGGACCCTAGAATATGTATTAAAGTGCGGTGGTGGAATGCTGAACTGTACAAAACCTGGTACGCAAGTTTCACCCCCTTCGTAGACATGCACTATCACCTAGAAACCGAGATCCTAAAACTGAATTGTTAATTAGGGGGCCGAGAACTCCCCGTTTCGGTGAAACCGGGATGGATCTTGTCACAACTTGTGCCCAAACATGGTTTGGAATTATCCTATAATGCAACCAAGAACAAACCAAGATAAAAATCCACCGTTATATCCCTTTCATAAGAACATCTAGGGGGGTAGACTATCAAGGCCCACGGATCAGGGTTTTGTAGGAAGAAGCTCTTCGAGACATCGGAATACCTCAAAACCTTGCAATGGACCCTAGCATGTGTATTAAAGTGTGGTGGAATGTTGAAATGTCCAAAATATGTTTCCCAAGTGTGACCCCTTCTCAGACATGCGATGTCACCTAAAAACGAAGGTGTTCTAGAATTTAATTATTAGCGGGTCGGGAACTCCCCGTTTCGGTGAAAGCGGGTTGGATCTTGTCACAAATTGTGCCCAAACAAGGTTTGAAATTATCCTATAACCCAACCAAACACAAACCAAGTGAAAAATCCACCGGTCTATCCCTTTCATAAGAACATCTAGGGGGTAGACGATTCTAGGCCCACAGATGAGGGTTTCATGGGAAGAAGCGCTTCGGAGCATCGGAATACCTCCAAACCCTTGCAATGGACCCTAGCATGTGTATTAAAGTGTGGTGGAATGATGAAATATCCAAAACATGGTACCAAGTGTAATCCGCTTCGTAGGCATGTACTATCACCGAAAAAACAAAGATCCTGGAATTTAATTGGCAGGGAACTCCCTGTTTCGGTGAAACCGGGTTGGATCTTGTCACAACTTGTGCCCAAACATGGTTTGGAATTATCCTATGACCCAACCAAGAACAAACCATGAGGAAAATCCACCGGGCTACCCCTCAAAAGATAATCTATGGGGGTAGACGATCAAGGCACACGGATCAGGGTTTTATAGGAAGAAACTCTTCGGGGCATCGGAATACCTCCAAACCTTCAATGGACCCTAGCATGTGTATTAAAGTGTGTTGGAATGCTGCAATGTCCAAAACCTAGTTCCCAAGTGTGACCCCTTCACAGACATGCGATGTCACCTAAAAAGGAAGGTGTTCTGGAATTTAATTATTAGGGGGCGGAGAATTCCCCGTTTTGGTGAAACCGGGTTGGATCTTGTCACAAATTGTGCCTAAACATGGTTTGCAATTATACTATAACCCAACCAATCACAAACCAAGTGAAAAATCCACCGGGATATCCCTTTCATAAGAACATCGATGGGTAGACGATTCTGGGCCCACAAGTCAGGGTTTCATAGGAAGAAGCGCCTCGGAGCATCGGAATACCTCCAAACCCTTGCAATGGACCCTACAATGTGTATTAAAGTGTGGTGGAATGCTGAAACGTCCAAAAAATGGTACCCAAGTGTAACCCGCTTCGTAGGCATGCACTATCACTGAAAAAATGAAGATCCTGGAATTTAATTGGTCGGGAACTCCCCGTTTCGGTGAAACCGGGTTGGATCCTGTCACAACTTGTGCGCAAACATGGTTTGTAATTATCCTATGACCCAACCAAGCACAAACCAAGATAAAAATCCACCGTTATATCCCTTTCATAAGAACATCTAGGGGGGTAGACTGTCAAGGCCCAAGGATCAGGGTTTTGTAGGAAGATCCTCTTCGGGACATCGGAATACCTCAAAACCTTGCAATGGACCCGAGCATGTGTATTAAAGTGTGGTGGAATGTTGAAATGTCCAAAATCTGTTTGATAAGCGTGACCCCTTCTCAGACATGCGATGTCACCTAAAAACGAAGGTGTTCTGGAATTTAATCATTAGCGGGCCGGGAACTCCCCGTTTCGGTGAAAGCGGATTGGATCTTGTCACAAATTGTGCCCAAACATGGTTTGCAATTATCCTATAACCCAACAAAACACAAACCAGGTGAAAAATCCACCGGGCTATCCCTTTCATAATAACATCTAGGGGGTAGACGATTCTGGACCCACTGATCAGGGTTTCATAGGAAGAAGCGCCTCGGAGCATCGGAATACATCCAAACCCTTGCAGTGGACCCTATCATGTGTATTAAAGTATGGTGGAATGTTGAAATGTCCAAAACATGGTACCCAAGTGTAATCCGCTTCGTAGGCATGCACTATCACCGAAAAACAAAGATCCTAGAATTTAATTGGTCGGGAACTCCCCGTTTCGGCGAAACCGGGTTGGATCTTGTCACAACTTGTGCCCAAACATGGTTTGGAATTATCCTATGACCCAATCAAGCAGAAACCAAGAGGAAAATCCACCGGGATACCCCTGCCAGAAGAAGATCTAGGGGGTAGACGATCCGGGGCCCACAAATCAGGGTTTAGTTAGGAGAAGCTGTTCGGAGCATCAGAATACCTACAAACCATTGCAATGGACCCTAGAATGTGTATTTAAAGTGCGGTGGTGGAATGCTGAAATGTCCAAAACCTAGTTCCCAAGTGTGACCCCTTCGCAGACATGCTATGTCACCTAAAAACGAAGGTGTTCTGGAATTTAATTATTAGGGGGCCGAGAATTCCCCGTTTTGGTGAAATCGGGTTGGATCTTGTCACAAATTGTGCCCAAACATGGTTTGCAATTATACTATAACCCAACCAAGCACAAACCAATTGAAAAATCCACCGGGATATCCATTTCATAAGAACATCGAGGGGTAGACGATTCTGGGCCCACAAATTAGGGTTTCATAGGAAGAAGCGCCTCGGAGCATCGGAATACCTCCAAACCGTTGAAATGGACCCTACCATGTGTATTAAAGTGTGGTGGAATTCTGAAATGTCCAAAACATGGTACCCAAGTGTAACCCGCTTCGTAGGAATGCACTATCACTGAAAAAATGAAGATCCTGGAATATAATTGGCCGGGAACTCCCCGTTTCTGTGAAACCGGGTTGGATCCTGTCACAACTTGTGCCCAAACATGGTTTGAAATTATCCTATGACCCAACCAAGAACAAACCAAGAGGAGAATCCACCGGGCTACCCCTTTCATAAGAACATCTAGGGTGTAGATGATGCAGGCCCATGGATCAGGATTTTGTAGGAAGATCCTCTTCGTGACATCGAAATAGCTCCAAACACTACTAGCAAAATGTCTATAGGTAATCAGCACATCCGTGGCTCACATGGTTGAAGTTCCCCACGGAAAAAACAGGCGTGGCTCACCTGTGGGCAGTGCCCTACTAGTAACTAAAACAACTGTGGTGCACATGGTCATAGTGCGCCACAGATATGTGTGGGCCAGGGCCCTGCTGGCCACATACCGCAAACCCGTAGCGCACATGGGGGAGGTGCGCTACGGTTTTTATGGTTAACCGTGGCGCACATGCAGGTGGTGCGCTACGCCTAAGTGAAGTCCCCTCTTTTCTGTAAATGGGCAGACACATCCGTGGCGCACTCTGGCATGTGCGTCACGGTTGTGATTATTCCCTATGGCGCACTAGGGCCATCTGCGCCACGGATGTGTCGACCAGTATTTTTTTGGCAGCTCCACTTTGTGCACATGTGTGATCATCCACCACCCCACACTTCACTTTCCTCTTCTTCTTCCTCCTTAGATCTAGTAGGGATCCTTCTCCTTCCCACATCAATTTATCCACTCATTCACCATTTTTAGCATGTAGAACTTGCCTTGGATGTGAAGTACGTAATAGAGGAAGCTCTCCGGTCTCTCATCTCCTTCTCCGATCTTGCGCGCACCTCTCCTTTCCATCTTCTCGCGATCGGTCTCTCATCTCGGTAAGTTGTCCATGTAAGGATGTGTTCATGTGTATATGGATGATATGCTCATATGTATGTAGATGATCGATGCTCATGATGTGTGTATGGAGAGGATCGATGGTCATGTGTGTGTATATGGAGAGTATCGATGATGCTCATGCATGTGTGTATGTAGAGGATAATGATATGTTCATGTGTGTATGGATCGGTCTCTCTCTCTCTTGTGTTTGTGTGTGAACAAGTTGCCATTTGTTTTGCCAAAATGTTGATTCATTTCCATTTTGGCAAGACTTTGGCATTTCGCAAAGGTCCTTATTTTAGGATAGATCATGCCGAAAGTTTCTATCGACCATTGCATGCATGCATTGATTATGTGGTTCTAATAGACTTATAATTGTACCATGTACACCGTGAAGGCAAAAATTGTCCTCATAATGAGCGAAGGCATTGTGGCTAGATTTTTGAAATGTGCGACGGCCGACATGATACGAAATAACAAGACGGAGATAAGATGTCCGTGCAGAAGATGCAAACTCAACTGGGTGATTGACCCAGATTCTGGGAATCTGCAGGCGCACCTACTCCGCCATGGTTTCATGGATGGATACACTCGTTGGATAAGCGATGACGAAGACGATGGAGATGGTGAAGGTGGGCAACATGACGATGATCATCATGGCGAGAATGGGCGAGATGATGAATAGTCTCCTGGAGATGGTGAAGGTGCGGAAGCAGACCGGGATGATGATGATCTAGATGCCGGAGGATCAGACGACAATGGAACAACGTCATGCTGGGTGCGGGACCCTTATGTGCAAGAGCTGCTTCTCAAGCAGACGAGTAACGCCAGGGCTGCCGCTAGAGAGAAATCCAAGCTTGCGCAACTTGAGAATGATGCGGTTACTCCATTGTATGAAGGATGCATGCCCGATGATACCCGGTTGAATGTAATGCTCAATGCTATGGAGATGAAGGCAAAACACAAATTGAGCGACGCAAGCCTCGACGATATGATGGCATTCTGGCACGATCGTCTCCCGGAGGGGAACACGTGTCCAACTAGTATCGAGGATGCCAAGAAAATCGTATGTCATCTCGATCTACCGCATGTTAGATATCACGTATGCATCAACGATTGCATCATTTATCGGGGCGAGGACGTGGAGAAAACCACATGTCTGGTGTGCGGAGTGAGTCTGTACAAGAAAGGGAAGAAAGCACCTCGAAAAGTGGTATGGTACTTTCCTATCACTCCTCGTCTGCAGCGCTATTTCGTGGACCCTAAGGAAGCGAAGCTCATGCGATGGCATGCGGAAAGGAAGAAGCCAGGAGATGACGATGACCCCGAAAATGATGAGATGCTGACGCACCCTTTAGATGCTAGCAAGTGGAAAGCATTGGACCTTGAATTCCTAGAATTCGGTGGAGATTCGAGGAACATCAGGCTTGGTGCGAGCTCCGATGGACTCAATCCGTTCGGTAGCCAGAGCAGCACGCACAGCACTTGGCCCGTGTTTGTATGGATGTACAACCTCCCTCCATGGTTGTGCAAGAAGAAGAAGTACATACAAATGAGTATGCTAATTCAAGGGCCGAAACAACCTGGTACTGACATCAATCTCTATCTCGGGCTGTTGAAAGAGGAGCTAGCCACGTTATGGGAATCTGGAGCCAATACTTACGATGCCGTCGCACAATATTATTTCACTATGAGAGCCGCGTTGGTCACTACGGTGCAAGACTATCCAGGTTGCGGGTATATCTCGGGGCAGGTTATCCAAGGATTCTGCGCATGCGTTAGGTGCATGGATAACACAAGCTATCTCCAACTAGAGAAAGATCCAGGGTCTTCGAAAAGTGTGTTCATGGAGCACCCGAGGTGGATCGACAAGAATGATCCATGGAGAAAACGTGGTGACCTGTGTTGGGGATATGCTATATGGGTATCCTTATAGCATGTCTCTTAACCGACTAATCCGGGTGGCCCATAGTCGGTAGCATGGCCTATGGCCTGCTGGGCGGCCCAGTTAGGTGGATCCAGAAGGGAGGCCCATGCCGGATAAAGGAAGGCTACGGTGGAGTCACCAGCTGCACTTGAGCCTTGGAGTGCAAGATACACAAGACTAGTAATAGACGGTGTAGGACTCTGTAACCTGTCCGGCTAGGACTTTTCCCTGTAACCCTAGGATCTGGCGACTATATAAGTCGGGCCTATGGGAGCCTTTAGGGCACAACTTCAGACGATCATAGCATAGATTCAGACAACCTCGCACAGCGAACCTATCTCTGTAACTCGGCGTATTGCCCTTATAGTGATTTATAGCAGGAGTAGGATTCCACCACCATCGTGGGATCTGAACCTTGGTAAGTTGTGTTACCTTGTACCCGTCAACCGTCCGCCTTACCCCACGTCTCTAAACACGCACTGTGAGGACCCCTCCATGGCGTACTCGTCGGCAATACCACAACAGTTGGCGCCCACCGTGGGGCAAGAGGCGCTTCAGGCTCTTCAGCGGGCGAGGACCAAGATCTTCGTGGGAATTGGCGAAACCGTAGCTATCGGCCGAGTTCTCTTCTCCGGCAACGTTCCGATCGTCCCCCCCCCCCCGACGAATTCTGGATCCCGGAGAAGACGAACCCTAGGCGGTGTTCGATCGTTCCTATCGGAGACATCCACCTCTTCATCGGCGAAACCGATTCGGGCACTAGTTCCCTAGGAGTCGGAGGAGCATCATGACCCGCACGGACCGCCTACGGGCAGGATACGTTCGCGGAAGGATCAATGTCGGATCTCTCTTCGGAGCTTGCCGGCAAAGATCGGAAAAATTCAAGGCCCACCCAAACCGCCCCTGTGCAGGATATAAAGGTGGAGGATCACTGCAAATCTGCCGGCTTAGCCCGTGCGTCTGGACAACAGAGATCCAAGTTCGTCGGTGTGGTTACCATCTTCGATCTGGCGCGCTGCGTTCAGAGAGAGGGCGAAAACCCCCGCGATTACCTGGCTAGGTGGCTCCGCATACGAGATGGCCTAGCCCACTACCCCGATGATAACGCTCTGTATCACTTCGTGGAAGGACTGGACCGTGGCACGCTTCTCCGACATTCTTTAAGATGGCAGCAGGCAACAGGACGCCTCACCCTCTAAGAGATGGTGAGGACCGTCAACAACTACGCGGAGGCCGAAGCGGTAGCTCAGACAGCGCTAACGCTCATTGACGGAGCCCCTCCGATTCAGCCACCACCACCTCCTGCTGCCATCGTCATAGCAGCACCACCGCCTCCAGTCATCGTCGAGCCCATTGCACCTCCACCGCCCGTCATCGAGGAAGTCCTGGCGCCCTCCGACTCTGTCATTGACGCGCTTTATGCCGACTTCAGTGCAGATTCAGAGGAAATAGACTTCAGCCCAGAAAAGCTAGACTCCGCTATGCAGGAGATGGAGGAGGAGTACTCGCGCGACGAATAGGCCAACAACGTTGTCGCGTCCCGAGGGGTGTTCGTCACCATTGGGACGGCGATGGATGAAGATCAATCCAGACAAGCTCCGCCTACGGCACTAGAAAAGGGGAAGGGGCCACTTATTGCTGCTGACGATGATCGCGCAAAAGACATGCCTCCTCCGCCCAACCCAGTGCAGCAGCCGCAGGAACTCGGCACCGGCCCGAGAAACAACAACACCGCAAACTTGCCGCCTCCAGCATCTACGTCTACATCAGCCCAGGTTACTCCAGCCGATAGAGTGATGTACGGCAATATTCTCGTAAGCCACTGACCGTTGCTCATATCCGGAATGTGATCCAGCTTGATGAGAAATGCCAGCAGCTGCTGGAAGAAGCGCAAGCCATCGCGGAGCAAGGCGCTAAGCTAGATTGAGATCTGGTCAACACACATAAGTCCATAGAGAAATCTAGAGCAATGGAGGCCGAGTACAAGACTCTACTACAGCAGCAGAAGGCTCAGAAAGATCCGACTCGCGTCATCAACGATCCTGGTGTACGGCGCAACCTAGGATGGGCTCCCTCGAAGCCGGCACAAGCCAAGCCATACATTGACAGTGAAGGCAAGCAGGTGATGCCCACCCCACTCCTTAACCTCGCCGTCGCCAAGACCCTTCTGGAGCAGGATAGATCGCCTGAGGCAGTGGAACAGGTCTACGACCTAGTGGCCAAGGCGGTGAAGCAGCAGGAAAAGCCCACCTCCCAGAGGCTTGAGTCTAACCCAGCTCTCTGCCAGTCTAGCCAGTACAAGCCGCCAAGGGACATATCTCCTCTTGATGTCGGGTCCCAGACGCGTTCCTCAGAACAAAGACGGAGGGATGGAAGCAACAGGAAGGATGCTATCCCAATATCCTCCAACCACGGAGAAAAGGCCCGACCTCGTCGCCCATCGCCACCACCCCGGTCCCTCCGACATCGCGAAGATTACAAAGCTCACCATCATACGGATATGCCCCTACCAAAGTAGTGCGGCATCGTCATCCGCGACAACACGGAGCAGAGCCGTCATGACGGAAAGCACAATGAAGGACATAAGAGAAGGTCGCGCCATGACCCTCCGCGTCCAACAAGCAACCGTGACAGGCGTGAAGCGTCGCAGGAGGGTAACAGCAAGAAGGCTAACCCACCGCCGCCTCCACCTCCGTCACCACCAAGCAGTCACCATGGCGGAGGAGGCCCGCATCATTCACGCAGCCCATCCCCTGTTAACAAGAAGAAGAAGAACCCGGAGCCATACGATGCACGTTCGCGGATCGATAAGATCCACGAGGCCCGGGAAGGACCATACCTGGCACCACGTTGCTTTGGACCTGCAATACGGTCCGCAACTTACCCCAAAGACTTCCGGATTGACAAGACCATCAAGACCTATGACGGCAACGCCAAGCAAGCCACATGGTTGCAAGACTACGACAACGCCGTGGAGATTGCCGGAGGCAACCCCAACGTCGCCGTCAAGTACCTCCCATTAATGTTGGCGGGAACGGCCCGTCAATGGATCGAAGACTTGCCGGAGAAATCTATCTACAACTGGTTGGACATGCAAGAAGGGTTCACCAAGAACTTTGAGGGTACATATAAGCGTCCCTGCACTGTGGGCGATCTACAACGGTGCGTGCAAGAGAAAGACGAGACATCTCGCGCCTACCTCTCCCGCTGGCTGGACATGAAGAATTCCTGCGCAGGAGTGCGCGCTCAAACCGCCATGGCCGCCTTCATCGATGGGTTGGAAAGGGGCACGTTGCTCCGACATAAGCTGAAGCGCTTACAGGAAAATCACCAGCTCGACTTGAACTAGATGATTCAGTTGGCTAGTGAATTCGCAGCTGCCGACGACGATGCTCGTGTCTCCTTGCCGTCAACGGCTGTTCCAACCCAAGCTAGGAGAAACAGCAGTACAAAGCGGAAAACCGCTCCAGAAGAAAAGCAATCTATCGACATGGTCGCTATGACTTTTGCAGGACGAGGAGAGGGCGGACCGCATGGCCGAGGAAGGGGAGCCGGTCGTGGGCAGCAACGAGGAAGTGAAACCACCTCGGCGCCGCTCCGCGTTCCCCAAACCTACGAGGAGTACCGTGATATGCCATGCCTCCTACACCTCGATGTTAATGGCAAAGCCACCCATACCAATCGACACTGCAAGTTCGTCAACGACCTCAAGGAAGACCCAGAGTCCGGCTACAAGCGAAGTCGGCAGAACAGACCACACGACAAGGGCAAGGGGAAGAAGAAGGAGGAGGAGTCCAAGGATTCAAGTGACATGGACGAAGACGTTGACCCCAAGAACGCCGCCAAGAGCGACGACAAGGGCAAGAACCCCTTTGTGAAAAACTCCCCAGTCTAACACGCTTTCCTTGGCACCCCCACCGTCCGACAACAGAAGACCTCTCTGAGGATCCTAATGGCTACTCTCCCCCAGTCCCTCAGTACCTGCGCTGGTCGGAAGTTCCCATAACTTGGGACAGGACGGACCACCCAGACCTTATACCCACGGAGAACCAATACGCCATGGTCATCAACCCCTTGATTGACGGCGTGGAGTTCACCAAGTGTATGGTGGACAGTGGAAGCAGCATCAACATCATGTACCTGGATACACTGCAAAAGATGAACTTGACGGAGGCAAACCTAAGGCGGACCAACACCGTCTTCCACGGCGTAGTTCCTGGTTGGGAGGCTAGGTCCCTTGGGTGCATTACACTTCAGGTAGCCTTCGGCGATTTTAATAACTATCTCCAGGAGCGCATGACCTTCGAGGTGGTCCCCTTCAAGAGCAAGTACCACGTCATATTCGGCCGCGACATATTCCACACGTTCATGGCCAAGCCATGCTTCGTCTACAACAAACTCAAGATACCCGGACCAAACAGCATCATCATCGTATCCGGAAGCTTTACCAAGGCAAGGGACTGCAAGATCAATGAAGCAGCCGTTGCAGAAGCTGTCCTCTACAACGAAGAATTCAAAGAGATCCAGAGCAAGGTCTATGACTCAGAGATGCCCACGTCGAAGAAACAAATCTCCGACTCCGCTCCTGCGTCCAAGGCTGCCATCGAAACCAAGCCGGTGGAACTTGTGGTAGGAGATGCCTCCAAGATCACCGCCATTGGGACGAACCTGGATCCCAAATAGGAAAGCGCGCTCGTCGAGTTCCTCCGTAAGAACAGGGAGATCTTTTCCTGGCAACCTGCCGACATGAAAGGTGTACCTAGGTAACTTGTCGACCACAGCTTAAACATTGATCCAAAATCCAAATAAGTGAAACAACCTCTACGACGCTTTGGAGATGAGAAGAGACGCGCCATTGGCAAAGATATAGCTAGGTTACTTAAGGCTAGATTTATCCGAGAAGTTCTTCACACCCAATGGGTGGACAATCCTGTACTTGTCCCCAAAAAGGGAACCAATGAATTAAGAATGTGCGTTGATTACACCGGCTTGAACAAAGCATGTCCCAAAGATCTGTTTGGTTTGCCTCGCATTGACCAAGTCATTGACTCGATGGCTGGCTCGGAACTTTTGTGTTTTCTCGATGCATACTCAGGATACACCAGATCAAGATGAGGAAGTCGGACCAATTGGCCACTTCATTCACTACCCCATACGACACGTTTTGCTATGTCACGATGCCCTATGGCTGAATAACGTAGGTGCTACCTACCAGCGGACAATGCAACGTTGCCTTCACGACCAAATTGGTCGGAACATTCACGCTTACATGGACGATATTGTGGTGATGTACAAAAAGTCAAACGACTTAATCTCCGACTTAAAAGAAACCTTTGATAATCTCCAGAAATACAACATGATGCTTAACCCTAAGAAGTGCGTCTTCGGGGTTCCAGCAGACAAATTGTTGGGCTTCATCGTTTCCCAGCGCGGAATCGAGGTCAACCCAGAGAAAATCAAGGCCATCTTAAACATAAACCGTCCGACATGCCTAAAGGAAATTCAACGACTAGCAGGTTGTTTTGCAACAGTTAGTCAGTTCGTCAGCCGACTTGGAGAGAAGGCTCTGCCACTGTACAAGTTGCTGAAGAAGGCGGACAAATTCACATGGATGGACGAAGCAGATGCAACATTGAAGCAGCTCAAGGAGATTGTTTCCTCAGCGCCTATCCTTGCAGCACCCGAACCTGGAGAGGCCCTGTTAATTTACATGGCGGCAACCAACAGGGTTATCAACATCGTCGTCATGGTAGAGCGGAGGGAACCAGGCTATGAGCATGGAGTTCAACGACTAGTTTACTACGTGAGCGAGGTCTTGACGGAGTCCAACCAGCGTTACCCGCATTACCAAAAGATAGCTTATGGAGTATTCCTTGCTTCTCGGAAGCTGAGGCATTACTTTTCAGGAGCACCCAATCACAGTTGTGAGCAAGACTCCATCGTCGGACATCATCAACAACAGCGACGCTATAGGAAGGGTCGCGAAGTGGGGCATTGAACTTGCCGCCTTCGAGATCACCTACAAGAGACGCGATGCTATCAAATCACAAGCCTTGGTGGATTTTGTTGCAGATTGGACGGATATGCCAGACGCTACTCCGTTGCCAGAACTAGAGTACTGGGTGATGCACTTTGACGGATCAAAGCTGCTCAACGGCTCGGGGCTGGTGTATTGCTACAGTCACCAACAGGAGACAAGCTACACTACGTTCTGCAGATCCACTTTGAGGCTACAAACAACATGGCGTAGTATGAAGCACTCATTCACGGACTACATGTAGCCAAGGATATTGGCATCAAGCGCATAGTTTGTTGTGGAGATTCCGACTTGGTTGCCCAGCAGGTGGCTGGCACCTGGAATGCACGGAACCCTATGATGGCGACATATCAAGACGAAGTGGACAAGATAGCTAAGAGCTTCTTGGGCTACGAGGTTAAGTATGTTCCTAGGGAACAAAACGAGGCGGCAAATCTGCTGTCTAAGCTAGGATCAGGGCACAAGCGAATTCCACCAGGAGTTTTCCTTGAGCACCTGCGCACACCATCCGTGAAGGGAGCCGACATCGACAATCCGGATAGAGGTGACTCATTCGTCAACATGGTGACTAAGGTCCCTCCGTCTTAGACAAAACCATTCATGGAATACCTCGAACACGGAACTTTGCCCGATGACGAAGTCGAAAGACGGCAAGTATTACGAGAAGCAAAGGGTTATACCATAATTAATGGGCAACTCTACAAAAGGAGAACTACTGGTGTGTTTCCCAGCTACAAGGTATGGAAATCCTACGCGAAATCCATCTCGGAGATTGCGGGCATCACGCCGCTCCTCGATCGTTGGTCGCGAAAGCCTTCCGGCAAGGATTCTACTGGCTGACCGCGAAGGCGGACGCCGACAAGCTGGTGGAGACATGCATGGGATGCCAGTATTATGCCTGGCAACCACATGTTCCTGCTGAAGAACTGCGAACAATACCAATAACTTGGCCGTTTGCGGTCTGGGGGCTAGACATGGTGGGACCGTTACAGACGGCACCTTGTGGGTTTACACATCTGCTTGTAGCAGTTGATAAATTCACCAAATGGATAGAAGCTAAACCCATTAGAAAGCTTGATGGGGCAACTGCCCTCAGGTTTGTCCGGGATCTATTGGTGAGATTTGGTCTCCCACATAGCATTATCACCTTCAATGGCAGCAATTTATCACTCGGAGAAGTGGAGGCATATTGCTGTGAGAAAGGTATCCGACTTGACCTTGCATCTGTGGCACACCCACAATCGAACGGTCAGGTTGAGCGAGCCAATGGATTAATTCTGCAGGGAATCAAGCCACGCTTTGAGGCACCGCTACATAGAGCAGCTAGAGCCTGGGCGGAAGAATTGCCATCTGTGCTGTTGAATTTACGAACTACACCCAACAGATCGACCGGCTACACTCCTTACTTCATGGTATATGGAGCAGAAGCTATCCTGCCTTCCGACATCCTCCACGATGCACCAAGAGTTGCCGCCTACGAAGAGGATGACGCTGAAGAATCCAGACGCCTGGATGTGGACCTTCTCGAGGAGGAGCGTGTTTTGGCATGCCAAAGATCCGCCATCTAACAGCAAAAGCTACGCAACTACCATAGTCGCCGCGTTCGGCATCGCTCGTTTAAAGAGGGGGATTTGGTGCTCTGACTTAAGCAGAAAAAGTAACACAAATTATCCCCGCCATGGGAAGGACTGTTCATCATAAGCAAGGCGCTGCTCAATGGGTCTTACTACCTTGTTGACAATCGTGAACTAAAGGATAGACCCAACGAGGATCATAAGCGTAAGCGACGTGACCCGGATGATGACTACCCGGAGCTTGATCGGCCATGGAACATAGCACAACTACATCCTTTTTACACTTAGCATTTTTATCTAATTGTGTATCTCTTATATGATCAATGAAATAAAGCTCTCTAGTGCACTCATATTTCTGAGTCTTTTACCTCCTTTAGTGTTCATTTTTGGATCATATAAAACCTTTATGCACAAGCTTTGCGTTTGCACTTGTGAAAATTCCGCCTACGGGCGTTAGCTTAAGTTTTCTGGTCTACACGTTCTTTGTCGTTTTTATGTGGATTCTGGAGTAGTGACTTTCGGCACTTATTGTCGGTGATTTTGTGCTCAGGTTATTGACGGTGCCATTAGGCATCATCACCTAAGCGCATGGTTCCGACAATGAGTCTTCCGACTCTCGAAAAGTCAAGCATAAGAACCAAAGTAATGGATAAGCCAGCACTTGCTTAAAAAATATATACATGATGGGAACTAAATTCTTAAGTAGCAGGAAATAACAACCATTGTTTTCCGCCTTAACTTACATCATCAAAGTTTTTTCTGCGCGCATACCAAAGGCAAAACAAATATTACATAGTGTTTTTCACTCTTTGGGCGCAGGAGATTTGGAAGCAGCATCGTCCCCAGCCGGAGAATCACCCTCAACATCGGCTCTATGATGAGACTCGGAGGAATCTTGGTTGACGTTGTCGATTTTTTTCATGGGCACAAAGACGTCGATGTCCACTAACTCGGTGACTCTGGTGTCATAACCCGCGAGTGATGATAGGATGGCTTCGTGATCAATTTCTTTGCCATCATCATCAACGTCGGGGATGCCAGAGGTCACCGTACCAATGTCGGCATCTTCGTAGTGTGCCTTCACCATTGAAAGCGCCATCCTCGCGCCAGCCCGTGCACATGAAGCCTTCCAGCTTGTAACACGCTCGGGGGCTCGGTGCAGAATCTCCGAGTACTTCGTCACGGAGTCCGATGCCTTGATATATATCTGGAGGGGCTTAGCAATCTCCTTGGCTTGGGTGATGGCGGTGTTGATGAAGTTGCCGGCAAGAACCATGCATTCCTTTTCCGAAGGAGGCGAGCGGGTTAAACCCATAGGCACTAAAAATTCCGACAAGGAGCGCATGAGTTCAGTAAACTCTAAGTGTACATACTAGAGAAATACAAGGTGGAGGACACTTACTGAAGATGCTGGCCTTAGCCTGCCAGACGGTGTCCGCCAAGGATTCCTTCACATGTTGGAGGAGCTTAAACGCCTCACTGTGGCGATGGTTTTTCTCATCAGCAGCTTGCTTCTGATCTTTTAAGATCGCAAGCTCCTCCTTCAAGCGATTGATCTCCGCGGAGGCGGAATATTGCAGGACTTTCATGGAATCCTCGTGCATCTTCAGCATTTCTTCCCTCTCCTTCTTAAGGATTTTGTTCTCACTGTCCAGCTGCTAAATGTGCTTGGACTGCTCGACAATATCCTTGGCCTTGGCGACATGCTCTGCAAGTTGGAGAAAATGAAACACATAGTGAGTACTCGAAGAAGGAAGGCATAAAACCAAGACGGAATGCGCAAAAAAGAAAACATACTCTTGTTTTTGATGATATGTTCCTTCAAGATGGAAGTTTTACCCTTTTCGGCTTCAAGATCTGCGCGCATCTTCTGGTACTTGTCGCTGGCCATGCCCCGCCGAGCATTCTCGTTCCGTGAAATAAAGGAAAAATTTAAAACTGTTGTTTAGTCTGCTTGGAGCACCTAGTCGGAAACTTTCCATCTAGGCTCTTGGGGGCTACAGCGAAAGTTTTTTAACTTAGCAATATGCTTAGATTTTCTTTAAAGCATCTAGTCAGAGCTACTTTAGTTCTCGATTAGAAGCTTGGAGGCTACAGTATAAAGTTTTAACTCGGAAAATGCTTAGCTTTTCTTTAAGCATCTAGTCGGAGCTGATTCAGTTACAACTAGAGGTTTTAGGGCTACAATATTGAAAATTATAAACACTGCGTATGCTACTCTTAAAGCATCTAGTCAGAATAATTTATTCCATCTAAATGCTTGGGGGCTACAGTGAGAGCTCTTTTCTAACTTAGTCACTCTTAGAGCATATAGATGCAAAACCTATGGTTTTCCGTCTACATCCTCGGGGGCTACAGTAGGATACTCATAATGAAATGTAAAATGCAAAGTAAAACTTACAAGTGCAATAATCTTGAGGTTTGTAGCACTCTCGGCCAGTAGCTTGCCAAAGGAAATGCTATTTCCCCGCAAGATATCTGCTTGCCGGAGCAGCTCCTCAATACCGCACGTCAGAGATGACGACACTCCTCCAGGAACCATAGTTGTGTTACTCGGCAGGAGCGCCGGGTAAACTATCTTCGGTAACTCGAAGAGTTTCTAGGGAGTAGGGGCGCCGCCTTCGTCAGAGGTACCAGCTCCCACTGCCGCCTTGCTTCTACCGATGGCATCCTTAGACGAAGCTTCAACCATTTGTAGAGAACGCCTCTCCGCGTCGCCGACAATGAAGTTCTCAGAAGTGCGTAATCCACTTCCATGGCGGAAGGGCCTGGTGCCTCCTGGGCTTGAGAGCTTGTCGGGGCAGAGGAAGGCTTGATGGCAGGAGTAGCAGGGGCGATGGCGGGGGAGGAGTCGCGATGCAGCATATCTTTGATATATCTAGAAGCCGCCAAAGTCTTGGAGGTATTCTTGAGGCTGGTTGTGGCTTTCTTCCTAAAACGTGCAAGGTGCATAAATACAGGAACAAGATAGATAAATAAGACAACGTCGAAGAATGAGAAGCTCACACTAATGGGGGTGCTTTGGAAAAAATCCCGGTGGATCTTTTCTTTTCCGCCTCCAGGGCGGTGGTGGTCTTCTTGGAGGCTCCACCCTCCGTCTTCTTCTTCTTGCCTCCGTCGGAAGCGTCAGAGGTGGAGCTCTTCCGCTTTCGTGCCAATAGGACATCGTCGTCGGACACGACCGTGACTTCCGTCATCTTTGGATCGTAGATTTGGGAAGCCAGGTTGTCCTCATCTAGATTGCTAAGCTGTTAAGTTAGAAATCACCGTGTTAGATGAAGTGGTAATGGCAAGACGGAGAAATTGGAGTATATGTTGTACACGGAAAATACATATCGACCTTTGGGCACTTGACGTCTACATACATGTCGCAGGTGATGGTGAAGCCACGCTTCTTATCCTTCACCTCGACGATGTCCTTCAGGCGGAGCTTGACGGAGTCGCTCGAGAAGTTATCCACGGAGATCCGGAGGGTATCCCTTCGATCACTGGTATACACGTGCATGAACTTCGCGTGGTGCTGCAGAGGCTGGATTCGCCTGATGAACCAGAACATGGCCAGGTCCAAGCCGGTCAAACCCGTCTCTACGAACCATTCGATTCGCCTTATTGCTCGAGAAGCGTCGAGGTCGGAGGAAAGGGAGGCATGGGATCTCCATGTGGAAACTTCAGCGGCGGCTCCATCCGCGAAGTCCGGGTACGTTACTTCTTGGCCCGCCAAAGGAATGTCGAGGCCGTAGAAGTACGTCTGCTGCCAGTTTTTGCAGGACTCGTGGCCGACGATGTCGGGGAACCGCCGGCCTGGTCGGATCTTGAAGCTTATGGTGCCACAGTTCCTAAGCTCCTCCCTACTATGTCCGGCTTCACGTTTGACGGTGAAGAAGTACACGAACAAGTCTAACCTAGGCCTAATCCCTAGGTAACCCTCACAAAGTGCCGCGAAATTGCTAAGCACTAAGATGCTATTGGGGGAGAGGTTATGGGGTTGGACCTTGTAGTGGTTCAAGACGGAGAGAAAGAAGTGGGATATGGGCAGAGAAACGCCGCGTACCAGCTGAGCCTTGAGGTACACCTTTTCTCCGGCTTGGGGAGAAGGTGTCACCTCGCCGGCGCCGCCAGCGAGCCCTCCATCATGGGAGGTAGCCTTCGGCGACCATCTCTTGGATGTTGCAGTCGGTGATGTCTGAGCCGCGCCAGTCGCCCTTGTGCGAGTCTGGCTCTTCTTCGAGAGGCTCTAGCGCCGCCAGATTATGGTCGCCGCCGGTGGTTTCAATCACCGCCGATGCGGGGATGACCAGGCCCTCTGGGGGCACGACGATGGAGCTCGCCGGCTTCATCGTGGCTTCGCTCGACGCCGCCATCGATGGGGAAGAGCTGCTGCTGGCCATGGGTGCTGGAAGGATGTGACTGACGCAGAGGGAGGCTAGGGTTTTCGAGGTTTCTCGCCGAGAGCTCGAGGAGGCGTGCGACTGGAGGAAGAAGGCGATGACGCGAGAGGAATGAGGTAAAAAGTGGAAAGTGTCCCACGGTTACTATTTATCATACTCTGCGTCAAGATTCGTGCAGCTGATCGGACCGTTGCCGCGTAGACAACGTGTTCGTGAACATGCACGGTAATTTCGCCACGTTTCCAACCGTCGCCACCAATGGTTTGTATCACTCGCGCGGGAAAATCGGATATGATTGTGTTCTCTGCATGTGTGAGTTACGAGGCGTCGCTGACCTAAGCCTACGTCATCCTAGCTGACACGGGTAGATGAGTCGTCGCATCGAAGATTCTGGCATGGACGGATTTAATCCGACTACGGAAGAGTACGATGGAAGATTCAGCATTTCTCTGGCTTACCATTCGAAGACGGAGAAAACCTTGCAGGGTTCTTTGGGAGGACTACAAGATATTGCTTGACGATTTGCCGACATCCATCTAGACGGAGCATTCAACATGAAGAGGCAAGACGGCCCAAGATCTTGGAGTTCTCCGGGGGCTACTATTAGGGATATGCTATATGGGTTGCCTTATAGCATGTCTCTTATCCGACTAACCCGGGTGGCCCATAGTCGGTAGCATGGCCTATGGCCTGCGGGGCGGCCCAGTTAGGTGGATCCATGCTGGATAAAGGAAGGCTACGATGGAGTCACCAGCGTACCCGGAGCCTTGGAGTGCAAGATACACAAGACTAGTAATAGACAGTGTAGGACTCTGTAACCTGTCCGGCTAGGACTTTTCCCTGTAACCCTAGGACCTGGCGACTATATAAGTCGGGCCTATGGGAGCCTTTAGGGAACAAATTCAGATGATCATAGAATAGATTCAGACAACCTCGCCCAGCGAACGTATTGCCCTTATAGTGATTTATAGCAGGAATAGGATTCCACCGCCGTCGTGGGATCTGAACCTGGGTAAGCTGTGTTACCTCGTACCCGTCAACCGTCCGCCTTACCCCACGTCTCTAAACACGCACTGTGAGGCCCCCTCCATGGCGTACTTGTCGGCAATACCACGATAACCTGTTCGATGGAAAATCCGAGACCCGAGGAATCCCAGAGCGGAGGAGCAGCGAAGAAGTGGAAGAGTTGCTGAAAAACTAGAAAGATTGACCTAAGCCTGGAAAGAAGCGAAAGAAGTAGCAAGACAAGCCGCTGATGAAGGTATGGAAAACAAGGTCTTTTTTCTGGGAGTTTCCATACTGGAAGTTTCTCCACACGCCTCATAGCCTTGACATCATGCATATCACGAAAACCGTGTGCGAGAGTCTGGTCGCCACCATAATCAACATGCCAGAAAGGAAGAAAGATGGTCCGAAAGAAAGGCATGACCTGATATTCATGGGTATCCGGAAGGAGCTTCACAGAGGATGCACTACTCCTGATGATTAGGAAGATGACGATGATCATGAGTCAGAGCATCGGAATACCTCCAAACCCTTGCAATGGACCCTAGCATGTGTATTAAAGTGTGGTGGAATGCTGAAATGTCCAAAACATGGTACCCAAGTGTAACCCGCTTTGTAGGCATGCACTATCACCAAAAAAACAAAGATCGTGGAATTTAATTGGTCGGGAACTCCATGTTTCGGTGAAACCGGGTTGATCTTGTCACAACTTGTGCCCAATCATGGTTTTGAATTATCCTATGACCCAACCAAGCACAAACCAAGAGGAAAATCCACCGGGCTACCCCTGTCAGAAGAACATCTAGGGGGTAGAAGATCCGGGGCCCACAAATAAGGGTTCCGTTAGAAGAAGCTCTTCGAAGCATCGGAGTACCTACAAACCTTTGCAATGGACACTAGCATTTGTATTAAAGTGCGGTGGTGGAATGCTGAAATGTCCAAGAACTGGTTCCCAAGTGTCTCCCCCTTCGTAGACATGCGCAATCACCTAAAAAACGAAGATCTGAAACTTAATTTTTAATTAGGGGGCCGAGAACTCCCTATTTAGGTGAAACCGGGTTGTATCTTGTCACAACTTGTGCCCAAAAATGGTTTGGAATTATACTATAATGCAACCAAGCACAAACCAAGAGAAAGATCCACCGGGCTACCCCTTTCATAAGAACATCTAAGAGGGTAGACGATCGAGGCCCACGGATCAGGTTTTTTTAGGAAGAAGCTCTTTGGGACATCGGAATACCTCCAAACCTTGCAATGGACCCTAGCATGTGTATTAAAGTGTGGTTGAATGTTGAAATGTCCAAAACCTGGTTCCCAAGTGTGACCCCTTCTTGGACATGCGATGTCACCTAAAAACGAAGGTGTTCTGGAATTTAATTGTTGGGGGGCGGGAACTCCCCATTTCGGTGAAACCGAGTTGGATCTTTTCACAACTTATGCTCAAACATGGTTTGGAATTATCCTATAATCCAACCAAGCACAAACCAAGAGAAAAATCCACCGGGCTACCCCTTTCATAAGAACATCTAGGGAGTAGACGATCTGGGGCCCATAGATCGGGGTTTCATAGGAAAAGCACCTCGGAGCATCGGAATACCTCCAAACCCTTTCAATGGACCTTGCAGGTGTATTAAACTATGGTGGAATGCTGAAATGTCCAAAACCTAGTACCCAAGTGTCACCCCCTTCGTAGACATGTGCAATTACCTAAAAACAAAGATCCTGAAACTTAATTGTTAGGGGGTCAAGAACTCCCCGTTTCGGTGAAACCGGGTTGGATCATGTCACAACTTGTGCCCAAACATGGTTTTGAATTATCCTATGACCCAACCAAGCACAAACCAAGAGGAAAATCCACCGGTCTACCCCTGTCAGAAGAACATCTAGGGGGTAGAAGATCCGGGGCCCACAAATCAGGGTTTCATTAGAAGAAGCTATTCGGAGCATCGGAATACCTACAAAACTTTGCAATGGACACTAGCATGTGTATTAACGTGCGGTGTTGCACTGGTGGAAAAAGGGCCTCCAGTCCCAGGCCGCAACGGGCTCTAGACCCGTTTTTGGGCCCGGGACTGCGAAAACGGCCCGCGATTGATAACAGCCACATGGCTGTTTCAGCGCCGCGGGGGGCGGAAACCCTCTAGTCCCGGGCTGTAACACCACCCGGGACTAAAAGGTTTCCTGCCGCGGCAGAGAAACACCACATTTCTCTGCCACGGCAGAGATTGTGTATTTCCTTTTTTTTGCCATTTTGTTCCTTTTTCATTTTATGTTTCACTATAACAAACATATATTTCAGTAGACATATTATACGCTACTACATACACACTACACGTCGATGCATTTATATAAGATCGCATCCCTTGCAAGCATACATATAATCAATCATATCAAAAGGAAGAAATGTTTTGAAATTACATGGTCATTGATGAATATATATATCATATGAGCTACATGGAGATGACTAAGGCAAATCGAGTTCCACGTCATCCGCATAATGCTCTCCATGTACATCAAGGACTTCCTTCATCATAAATCCCGCCAGCTCCTCTTGAATTGCTCTTATGCGCTGGTCTGGCTCTAGTGTCTCCTGCAAATCATAAATATAATGTGAGTCAACTTTCCGCTCACTGGTCAACTCTCGGATGTACTCGCAGACGTAGTATCCGCATAAATGAGTTCCCGGTGGCTGCTGTAAACTCTTCGCCATTTTATAAGTTAGCTCCTCTTTGAATGGACCTGGTATTTTCTGTCTGAACCGTGTCCAACACCTACGAATGAAAATGAACAAAGGAGTTATTAGTTACTTGATATCAGGCAATGAATGAAAGAGGACGATATAATGCGATAATGATTGAAATTACTTATGGAGCATTGCTTTCATGTCGCTCCACTTCTCTTGGTCCCAACTTAATGAGTCATGGACTTCAACTAGGGAGTTGTCAACTTGAATGTTTAGCAAGATCCAGTGGAATCTGCGGACATTTACATAAGCATACATGCATAGATCATCCAGTAAGCAAAAATAAAATGTGTACAAGATATAAACACTCACTTGAAGTTGTAAGGAAATAGTATTTCCTTAACAAAATTATGCTCGGTTAAGAACCTGGACAGGTCTTCCTCCACGTCTTTGGGGTGATTCTTTAACGTATATTCATTAATGATATATGGGTCAATGAACCCAACGTCGTATCTTCTAGCTCTTTTGCATTCAAGCATCTTCATTCTGCGGAATATAATATCATCATACAAAAGGATATATAGTTAGGATAATATATTAAATGCAATGAACGAGCTAAAGCTACAAACTTAATTATAGAAATAAATAACTTACAGACAGTAGCAACCAATGATAGATTTGTCGAGGGCGCGCTGGTTGTATAACTGAAACAGTTCGGTCATTTGAACCTGTATCGAGTATGGTTTGGAGTGATGCTCCTTTCTAACGTCCACCGAAAACCAATCTTTATGATTCTTTTTTACTGCTTGCGACATGTACCATTCATGCAGATTTCGCATATGTGTGGATAGACACGCGAGCTCCTCATTACTGACTAGAGGCTGCCCTTGGAAATACTGCCATACTATCTGACCCACTGGCGTATCTTCATAGCCCAAAATATTGACCAAGAGACATATTTGCTTCGTTATCAAGTGCTTTGGCCTCCGATACAGTGATTCCCATAAGTGCAGCATTATTACGGGCTCTAGGGTCCATTATTTGCATGTCCATATCCATTTCAGCTCTGAAGGCCTTGTCGATGTCTGAAATGACTTTGAGCGGGGCGACCGATTGATTCTTCTATGCTCCGAGCTGGGCAACTTGCTTCCCGCTTGTTGCACTTGTGATTTTTTTCTTCTGTGCTTGCTTAATAATCTCCCGGTCATAGTCTGATTCCAAATTCATCGATATCTGGGATGGTTTCTCATGAAAGGACTTAGCCCACTTTTTTGTTTTTTCGTTATATACCGGCCTTGGCTCAGGCTTTTTGCTTGCAAAATGCGCCTTAACTTGGGCAGCCACATCCGCGTTAGTTTCCTCGTCGGTCTTGTCATAAGGTCTCTTTGGAAGAGCCGGCGGGATATCGACTATCTTCGGCGTTTGACCTTTCTTCGATGTGGGGCGTGGGGGACCGTCGAACTTCTGTTTCTTCGACGAGTTAGTAGTATTGCACGGAGGAGGAGGCAGAGATCGAGTTGATGTACTCCTGCTGCGGCGATCGTCAGCGGGGCGGGGTGGACTTGGAGGTTGGCGATAATCGGGTTGGGGTGGACTTGGAGGTTGACGATATTCGATGCGGGGTGGATTTGGATTCCTTGGAGTCGGTGGCCTTGACGCCGAGCCTGGAAACTTGATGTACTTCTTATTCCATAGAATGATGTTGCACTTGACATCTCCTAGTTTCGTAAGGCCTTCAGGCATAGCGATTTCAATCTCTAGGTCCGCAAAATCCTCCACTATGTCATCCACCGTGACACGAGCATAGCCTGGTGGAATCGGAAGTGAATGGTGGAGTGCTCCAGGTAGACAAGGTAAAGCAGTGCCGATCGCCACCTTGAAGGACAGGTTGTTCATTGGCTGATGTAGCTCACATTGTGCCATCTCTCTGACATCATCCACGGGGTAGTGAGGAGCCGGTGCATCATCCAGCAGTGCTTGATCATTAGCACGGACCTCCGTGGAAGCCACGCTGCTTCTCCGTTGGCTAAGATCCAATGCAGGATCATCAGACCGCCGGTGAGTTGACGATGGCGGCCTTTGGCTAATTTCATGCATGAGGTTCTTCAGATCATCTAGGTCCTTGTAACTACCTCGGTGAATTACGCTCCTAGTTACAAGCCTGGATGAGCGGAAATGGTTAAAATAGTACAGTGGGGCCCAAATGCCACTCACAGGTAGACCTTTAGGCCGTCCTAACCATTTCCAAACATCGGGACAAGAACGGGCGGCGTAATCGGCAGGCGAAGGGATCAACTACATACACAAATGAGTATGTATGCAAGCCACCATACAACAGTCCTCAGAGCCATTCCATCTAAAAGAAATAGAAATATTGCAACGCCATACGGCAAGATCCAAATGTCCTAGAAAGATATAATAGTTTAGGATATCTCCTCATACATCAAACATCAGAGTATCAGGCGGAAGCGGAAAACAAGATCCGAGTACGGATAAGAAGCAAATCGGCATAAGATGCCCCGTAAATAAACACATCCCGCCCACAGATCTCACGGATCCCCGTTCCCGGAATCTCTACACCGAATGATCGCTGCCCACATCGTCCGTCTCCTCCACCCAGTATCCATCTCGTGAGTGTACCTGTTCATCTGAATCAAATAATTTATCGTGTGACACCCTAGGGTACTCAGCAAGTCTTTATGCCTCTAAAGGGGACACAACCTGGGTGACGCAATTGCAGCAAAAGATAATACCTATCAATTCTATAGATACTCGCTAACCATCCGCCTAACCATAGATAGACGGATGTCCGTGAATTAATAACAACAGTTATAACAGTAATATTAACAGATCCATCCTCCTCCTCGCTTACCAACGAGGAAACGGACGAACACCCCCCATCCGTTGGAAGTTTTATTATCCATTCCATGAGTGTTGCACTATTTACTAGTCAGTTACTTAGTCAAATTAAAAGCGGTACTTTAGTTATACTTGTCTATGATCGAGAAACTGTGCTCCAAGTCGTCCATAACCGCGGACACGGCTTTCAGAAAGTTTTACCCTGCGGGGGTGCACAAATAGCAACATACACTCGATCAACCTCTGAAAAACCAAATCAAAACCCAACGAGGCATTCACGACAAAGCAATCACAGGATTCAGAAATATTTCAGGGGGCCACCCCATTAAGCTACCCGCGACGAAGTTGGCCGGCTCCGAGACGGACTCAAGGTTTGCGTCAATGGCTATAAACGAATGGGACCTCGAAAGTGTGACTGGGCTTGTCGATACCACGAAAACACTCCGCTTACCTAAACAGTACAGGTGCATTCCTCGCACAATCTTAAATAAAGCAGTAAAGCATGGCATAAGTACAGAATAGTAATAAAGCTCCAAACTACTTTGTGGCCCCAAGAAATAAGAATGAATCAAGCTCTGGCTCAGGGGGGTCCCATAAGCCTCCCGGATGTGGATAGCGCGAATATTCAAGGAACAGGAATCAAGTACTCGGGGTCCTACGGGACACAAGTGAGCATGAAAAACCAAATAGCAGATATTGCTCACCGGTGCCACTTTCATTAGTTATCCCATACTACTCAGGTTAAGTTGTTTAGGTACCTCGTTATCCATCAGACACTCACATACCCTACACATGCTGTTCTACGACCCGCATGGCTCAAACAACTCCTGTAGTAATGGCTCATGGGATGGAGGAACAAGCTTCGGTGGGGTTTAAAAGTAAAGGCTATGCAGTACTTGGGATTCAGTTTAATGCGATCGCGACTCAATGATGCAAGAATAAGATAGAGGCAATAGGTACTATATGTATGCAAGCATGTGGTAGTGCTTTCCTGGCAGCTCAGTTGAAGCGAGAGAAGGATCTGGGTAGTGCTCACGGTTTCTTGATATATCCCCCGCCGCCTATTCGAAGAAGAACCAAACAAACAAGGGCCAACATAAATAAAGTTCACAAGCATATGAATAAAATGCGACAAGCAAACAATCATGCCATGATGAATGATGCACAATTTGCATGGCAATAAAGTGGCATGGCATGGGTGAGGTGTGGGATACAAGAAATAAACATTTTATGGGGTTTTAATCATATTTTATACTCCAATATGTTGCTTTATTCTTTATATTTATATGATGCATGCTGCAATTCAGAACATGGAATGCATAAACAGAAAGGTCTCGTCGAGCTGATCGATTTAGATATATTATTTGTCAAATTTGGAGTTATAAATCAAAAGTTATTAGTTTATTAAGGAAAAAGGGCATTTGTTGTAATTTTAATCAACTTGAAAATTAAAGTGTCCAAAATATATTTTGAAGGCCATATTTGAATTCCTCATATTTTTCTGATTCCAAAACATATATTACATGTTTAATTTGGAATTATATTTCAAAAGTTATTTTAAAACAGATTTGGGATTTGAATTTAAATGAATTTGAAAAAGATTTAAATCAAAACAGAAAACATAAATCCTTTTCTTACTCAGCTTGTCCTAGCCCTAGACACTAACGGGTGGGGTCAAACAAAAATGGGGCCACGCGCGCAGAAAATTCCTTTTCATCATGCTCGCTAGCCCACGCGTTGACATGT
The DNA here is from genome assembly GCA_030063025.1 of Avena longiglumis. NCBI lineage: Eukaryota > Viridiplantae > Streptophyta > Magnoliopsida > Poales > Poaceae > Avena > Avena longiglumis. Next base: position 204,262,885 of record CP125975.1, read on the forward strand.
GCCCATGGCCACGTCCCACATTCTAGGGGTGGCCATGACCGACCGTGGGGTTAGGGCTGGAGCGCGGGTTAAGATTAAAAGAGGCCGGGGGGTTTTCTGGAAGAAGACCACGGCGGCTGACTAGTGGGACCTATAGGAGCGCGGGTTGAGGCGAGAAAAAAAAGGGGCTATCTATAAAAAGGGCGCCCGTACTGTGGCTCTTCTCCACCGATCGACCGATCAGTGCTCGACCGACGCAGGCGCGGCACGTGGGGGATTCGATCCGGGGGCCTGGGCTCGCGCGTGGAGGCGGCAGCCACCAGAAGGTAAGAAAACTAGAGCTTGGTGTCAGGTGGGGGCTAGACGACCAGTTGAGGCTACACGCGTCGCAGGGCGTGCAGACACCAGCGTCTGGCGGCAGATCGAGGCGCTCGACAAACGAACCACGGATCTAGACAATGGCCGAGGCGAGCATGTCGTGGAGGTGGCAAGAGCCACCGCGGGTTGATAGTTGTGTTCGGATCGGGCGACGGGCGGCGAGGACGCAGTGCACGGAGTTAGGGTTGCTCGTGTCGATGGTGTGCAGCAGTGCAGTGCCTTCTCCTCACCTGGCGGGTCCAGATGAAGCAGAGGTACTCCTCGGTCCCTTCGGTCACCTCCACGACGTGCTCACCGGCTGGATCGACGGGGCGACGCGGTGCTGGCGGTGATCGCATCGGCCGCTGGTGGTGGAGAGGAGGAAGGAGGAGGGAGGCTCGGGACAGATCTGGCGAGGCCAGGAGGCGGAGAGGGAGGTAGATAGCAGAGGGGAGGGAGGTGACGTGGGGAAAGGTGGAGGAAAAGGTGGTCTCGCAACCTTTTCTTCTTCCTCTCCTCACGTTTCTCACAGTGGCGAGGTGGTGATGGGACCGCTGTGGGGACGACAGGACGTGGAGGAGGGACTGTCGGTGCCTTGGCAGGGAGAGAAGAGAGGGGAGGCTCGGTTAGGAGCTAGGTTAGGCATGGTCTCGGTTAGGGTGTAGGAGAAGGGTGGGGTGAGGTAGATGGGTGGCTAGGTGGGGCCTGCTGGCAGGGAGAGGGGCACTCCTTGGCTTGGTGAGAGGATGAGATGAGAGAGAGATGAGGTAGTGTGTAACTAGGGTGAGATGAGGGGTTAGGTTTAGGGTTTGGGGTTATCTAGGTTAGAGAGAGGAGAGAGAGAGAGGGGGCTTAGGGTTAGATACTTGCATGCATCTAGCTAGATCATAGAAAAAGGGGTGGGAGAGATGTAGGGTTTAGATTAGGTTTAGGTTTTGGAGAAAGGATTAGAGAGAGAGGGTAATGGTGGTGGCTTTTTAGCAAGACCAATTAGAGCAAGCCAAAGGAGTGGGAGAGAGGGAGATGGATGGTTCACTCAAAAATTCAAATAAAATCCAAAAGACTAGAATGTGGTGGTTCTTGCATGGGCCATGCATAAATAGTAAATGCCTCCTCTAGTAGTGAAAACCACTAGATTATCTCATGGCATTTGTATAAGCAAGCTTCCCAAATTTTGGAATGAGGCCCAACAAAAGAAAAGAGAGCTTGTTTACCACATGGATTAAATAAAAGATCATGCATGAATATAAGGTGGCCAAGCTTGTGTGTATGTGCCACTAGCCAACATGAACCCCAATGGTATTCCTACATGAACTTATATTCATATTTAAACCATATGAAAGCTTGACAAGGGGTTCCACTCACATAGCATGCAAAGGTGGCCATGTGGCTCTCATATACCAATAATGTGAAAACAACATGGTGCATATATGGGAGCATGTGGAATTGTAAGTGGAGCCATCCAAACTCACATGAGCTAGAGGTAAAACCCAATAAAGTGCAAAGCTCATTTTTAGTTGGATGGTGGAATTATAAGGTGGTGACAAGAAAGGGTAGTGGAGTGCAATAAAAGATATGCCCCCAACTCAACTTGGGCATTTAAACAATATATCAATAACCAAATACAATATCAAGAGGCAAATACAATTGACAATGCATATGAGAGAAGATCCAAAACAAAAAGGGTTTTATATGATGCTCAAATGCAAGGTGGCATGATGACATGAGCATGATATACTTATGATGCAACAATTACATGTAGGAAGTAGCATTTATATAGACTAGGCTAGTAGCATTGCAATTGTTAGACAATTGGGATGCTACAGTCCTGCTCTACCCTGGAGATCCGGTCTGCCTCCCGGTCCTTCTTTCTCTGACGGCTTCTATAACTGGCATCGTACAGAGGAAACCCTTTCTTCCACGAGACACCGGCGCCTTTGCTTCGTGTTCGTCCTCCCTTTTCAGGATTCCCTAGGGCGCGTGTCAGCTCATCGTTCTTTCTCTCGGTACGGAACAATCCCAATTGAGCATCGTTCATTTCTTGAATAAGGTCTTGGGAGGGTTTTAGAATTTTATCATGAAATAATGTCTTCCCTGTTTCTAGGTCCAAGGATCCCCTGCGTCTGCACGACGGTGCTTTGACCTCTCGGGCCATCCATCCGCACTGTGAGTGACGCCTATCCCTCATATCCTTCTCCATAGTTTCCCACTTAGGATGGCACTTTGTAGCCACCGTCCCAATTTTATGATGGTATTTCTTGTTGGCACCATTTAACGCGTTCTTGACGACTTTTCTTTGCTTTATCAGATTGCTTGTACTGCATAAAAATCGGGCCACTATTCTCTCAACTTCGCTTACTCCTTTGAAGTCCGAGTTTTCTTTTCGCGACATATTTTCGTATAAAATTTTCTTGTGGTTCCAGTTCAGCCATCTTGCATAGTGCCCACTCCTTGACTTTCGCTTCATTTTCAAGCCCACCCGGCCTTGGGGTAATACCATCTACCTCAAATTCCTCATACTGGAGGTAGTATGAATGCGCTATGAGCTTCTCGCCAAAGGTCATCTTTGGCATCATCGGTGATAGTCATGGATTCTTCACCGGGTTTCTTTGAATTATTCCATTCTTGGATGGTGATCGGCAGGTTGTCCCTAACAAGCACCCCGCATTGATTTATAAACATCCTCCGGTGCTTCTCTGGAGCAATCGGTTCACCATCATCATCTATTTCTTCGATGGTGAACCTCTGATTACCATCCAACTTTTTGTTCGACCCTCGTTTCATTCGAGCTGTCGATTGCTTCGATCTGGTGGGCTAAAAGAAGAAGAGAGAGTGATTAATATATATCTAGATCAGTTAATGAACAGAGGTAACACGAGACTTTATATATATATATATATGTACCTCGCCGGATCCTGTCGAGGGGCCATTGCCCTTCGTCCATCTGGTCTTCCCCATGGTTTTCCTCTAGTCCATCACCGGATGGATTCAGATATGAGGATATCTCTTAGTCGAGCAAAATATCTTCGGCCGTGCCCGTAATAAGAGGAATTTCACCTCTTATCATGCCCTGAAGAAAACCTTCACCGATGCGACCAGGATCTTCGGATGGATCCATGACTTAATTATCTTTAACAAAAAGAGAGTTAAACAGGTTAGAAAAAACAATAATCATAATAACTAAAACAATATAATCCTAATTATAATAACTTAAACCAAAAAATAACCCTAATCCTAATCCTAATTGTAATCTTAATAAATAAAACAAAAAATCACTAAAACAATAATCCTAATCCTAAAAAATTATATAAACAATTATATAATCCTAAAAACAACTAAAAACAATTATATAAACAATTATATATTCCTAAAAACAATTATATATTCCTAAAAACAATTATATAAACAATTATATATTCCAAAAAACAACTAAAAACAATTATATAAACAATTATATATTCCTAAAAACAACTAAAAACAATTATATATTCCTAAAAAAAGAAACTAAAAACAATTATATAAACAATTGTATATTCCTAAAAAAAGAAACTAAAAACAATTATATATTCCTAAAACAATTATATAAACAAATATATATATTCTAAAAAAAGAAACTAAAAGCAATTATATATTCCTAAAAAAAAGAAACTAAAAATGCTACTAAAAAATTATACTAAGATATAAAAAAAGAAACTAAAAATTCCTAGATAAATAACGCATACGAGGCGGCGGTTGGCGATACTGTGGCGGCACGGGCAAGCGGGCGTTATGGACAATGGCGGCGAAGAAGACTTCCCTGCGTCTTCGATCGATGCTTCGTCTTCGTCTTCTTCGTTCGTCGAGAAATGCTAAGTGTTGTTGGGCAGCCCCGTGGCGCGCGAAATATATATACTGACTGACCTTTAGTCTCGGGCTAAGCCACTGCCCGCGACTAAATAGTCTTTAGTCGCGGGCCGTGGCTTAACCCGCGACTAAAGACCCCCCCGGGACTAAAGGGTTTTTTTGGCCGCTTCGTTTTTGCGCGTGCACTCACCCTTTAGTCCCGGGTCCAGCCGCGACCCGCGACTATTTGTTTTTTTTTATTTTCTTTTTTAATTCAAATCAAATATAAAAACTTTGGAAAATCATATCTTTTATTGTAATAATCCAAATAACACAAATAATATGTCTATTATTATCAGAAAAATATAATGAATCTTAATATATTATCCATTTATCTGTTTGCATCATTAATAAATTATTTAATTTGTAAATTTTCTTTTTTAATTCAAAACTAATATAAAAACTTTGAAAAATCCCACCTCTTCCCGCCAATTTTTCCCGCCCTTTCCTTTCTACGAGAGCTTTTAGTCCCAGATGTAGTCACTAACCGGGACTAAAGATATTTCTCGCCATTTCCCAAAGCTTCACGCCAAGTTTTCCCGCCCTTTCCCTCTATATTTAGGGCGATCGTGCCATGGCTATCCACACATCCACACCTCTCTTAGAATAATGGACAACGCCTACTGGGCCATTCTGACCCTCGAGGAGACCGAGGCGCTGTGCGCCTCCAACTACCCTTGTCCGCCAGTTACCGCCCCGCCACCGGATGTCGAAAGGCCGAGGGGTTCTGTCCTCTGTCCCTCAAGGTTCCACACGCCAGGCGGCCATCAAAAACCACTCCTACCACGAGCTCACGCCGGAGCAGCGGATGGATCACTAGTGGGATCCCGACAACTACGACACTTGGAATGCCTTCTTCGCTAATAGGCGAGAAAGGGAGCTCGCCAGTACGAGGGTGATGGATCACACGGTGAACCACAACGGGCCGCCGTCCGTGGTGGGCGAACCGTAATATCATCGGAGTGATGCGCTACATCGCCGGGAGACCATCCTCGCCACGGTGCCCACGAGTCCACCCGCCACAGCCCCACATCGTCCCGAAGGCTATCGCCTTCCAGAGACCCTCTCCCGCCCGCCATGAATCCGAGGCTGGAATGGCCCCTGGTATATGCCATGGATGGGTTGAGGATCCCCGGAGTGGCAGGTGACGATGAAGACCCTGAAGCTGCATACTATAGGACTAGGCATGATTATGAATAAAGGGGGCGGCTTTAGTCCTGAGTGCTAGCTAGTCCCGGTTTTTAATATTAATAAATATCTTGAGTGTTACCTAATAAATAGAGGGTTCATCTTTAGTCCCGGTTGGAGAAACCAACCGCGACTGAAGGGATTGCGGCAGACTGGGCCAGGCAACACTAATAATAGGGGTGAGTGTCGACATTATGTCGTATGGCTTACCTTTGTCCCGATGGTGGCACCAACCGACTAAAGATGAATTTAAGTCCGGTTGGGGACACCAACCGGGACTAAAGGTGAGTCAGCACTAATAATAGGGGTGAGTGTCGACATTATGTCGTGAGTGTCGACATTATGCCGAGCTGCTTGTACTATAAATAGGCATCCTTGTGAGTCCAGTCCTCCAGCAGTTTGAGGCAGCTCCAAGATGGTTTTAGAGAGCATGACACCAGTACGGCTGGGTTTGGAGATGCCGACGTGAGCCGATCCTCCGCATCTCCGAAATCGGGTCATAGAGGCACTCTAATATGTGAAATTAGTTAGCTCCGAGGCGTATTGATCTAGTTAGAGAAGTTACAAGCTGCAAGATGGTTTTCGAGCAGTGGACACATCTACGGCCAGCCAGGAGATGCCGATGGAGCCCATCCTCCAAAGATCTCCGAGAAACTGGTCATAGAAGCACTCCCTAATATGTGACATCACGCGTTTGGAGATCAGATCTTAATGGTAAGTATGAATCGGTACTAAAGGCCCTCCTTTAGTCCCGGTCCAGCCACAAAACGGGACTAACACACTCAAGATTTTTTGCAGACAACACTATAAAAATGGACACATGCATGGAACATCTTCACTCATAAAATGTTACAATTATTACATATCATTTCTTCGCGTGTGTTACTTTCTGATCCCGTCGTATCCATGGAGCATCTTCATTCATTAACATGATGCTTGGGTCATCCTTCACCGCGAAGGGCAGAATTTCATGAAACTTATTACAATCTTCTGACATGTCTGCCTTGTCCTCCACTCCCACGATGTTTCTTTTTCCTGAAAGAACTATGTGGCGCTTTGGCTCATCGTCTGATGTATTCTTTTTCTATTTTTTCGGTTTCTAGGTTTGGTAGACATGTCCTTCACATAGAAAACCTGGGCCACATCATTGGCTAGGACGAATGGTTCGTCTAAGTACCCAAGATTGTTGAGATCCAACGATGGCATTCCGTATTTCTTGTCTACCTCAACCCCTCCTCCCGTCAGCTTGACCCATTTGCACCGAAACAAGGGGACCTTAAAAGTAGGTCCATAGTCAAGTTCCCATATATCCTCTATGTAACCATAATATGTGGTCTTTGACCCACTGTTGTATGTTGCATCAAAGCGGACACCACTATTTTGGTTGGTGCTCTTTTTAGCTTGGGCTATCATGTAAAATGTATACCCATTTATCTCGTACCCTTGGAAAGTCGATATAGTCGAAGATGGTGACCTAGACAACAAGTATAGCTGATCTCCAAGAGTGTTGTTTTTTATGAGATGTTGCAACCAACCGCCGAAACTCTTCATGTGTTCATCTCTAATCCAAGAGTCATGCTTTCCAGGGTTGTTGGAGCGTAAGATTTTCTTGTGTTCCTCGATATATGGGGCTGCCAAGATAGAATTCTATAGAACGGTGTAATGTGCTTCGGTGTAAGAATGTTTGTCTCTACATATTATTGATTTCCTTCCTAGAGTACCCTTTCCACTAAGTCTCCCCTCATACCGCGATTGACGAAGACCAATCGGCTTAAGGTCAGGAACGAAGTCAACACAAAATTCAATGACCTCCTCTTCCATAGCCCTTGAAGATGCTTCCTTCCGCCTAGCACGATTTAACATATTTCTTTAAGATTCCCATGAACCTCTCAAAGGGAAACATATTGTGTAGAAATACAGACCGAGAATGGAAATCTCTTCGACTAGGTGAACCAAAGAAAAGGCCATAATATTGAAGAAGGATGGTGGGAACACCAACTCAAAACTGACAAGACATTGGACCACATCATTTTGTAACCATGGTAGATCTTCGGGATTGATTATCTTCTGAGAGATTGCATTGAGAAATGCACATAGCTTCACAATGGGTACTCGAACATCTCTGGTATAAGCCCCCTCAATGCAATCGGAAGCACTTGCGTCATAATCACGTGGCAGTCATGAGACTTTAGGTTTTGGAACTTTTTTTCCGCCATATTTATTATCCCCTTTATATTCGACGAGAAGCCAGACGGGACCTTAATACTGCTTAGGAATTCAAAAAATATTTCCTTCTCTTGTTTGGTAAGAGCGTAGCTGGCATGACCTTGAAACCATTCTAGATGCAGACCATCTGGGTCTTTCATACGTTGATGGTCCTTTCGTGCTTCCGGTGTATCTTTTGTCTTCCCATACACGCCCAAGAAGCCTAGCAGGTTCACGCAAAGATTCTTTGTCACATGCATCACATCGATCGCAGAGCGGACCTCTAAGAATTTCAAATATGGTAGCTCCCAAAATATAGATTTCTTCTTCCACATGGGTGCGTGTCCTTCAGCGTCTTTCGGAACAGATTTTCCTCCAGGACCCTTTCCAAAGGTTACCAGTTGATCCAAATCTTTGACCATATCAAATATATCGACCAAGACGCTCCTTAGGCTTCCCGGTGACATGCCGCATCGCTGAAATGCTTGCCTTTCTTTCTTAAGGGATGCTTGGCCAAAAGAAATCGACGATGCTCATTGTATACATTCTTCTTACAATGTTCCAAATATATACTTGCAGTCTCATCTAAACAGTGTGTGCATGCATTGTATCCCTTGTTTGACTGTCCTGAAAGGTTACTAAGAGCAGGCCAATTATTGATTGTTACGAAAAGAAATGCTCGGAGGTTAAATTCTTCCAGCTTGTGCTCATCCCACTCGCGTATCCAGGGTTCGTGCCACAACTGTAAAAGTTCTTCCACTAATGGCCTTAGGTACACATCAATGTTGTTGCTGGGTTGCTTCGGACCTTGGATCAACACTGGCATCATAATGAACTTCCGCTTCATGCACAACCAAGGAGGAAGGTTATAGATGCATAGAGTCACGGGCCAGGTGTTGTGACTGGAGCTCTGCTCCCCAAAGGGATTCATGCCATCTGTACTTAGACCAAACCTTAAACTCCTTGCGTCATCTGCAAAGTCCGGGTACTTTCTATCGATTTTTCTCCATTGCGACCCATCAGCGGGGTGTCTCAACATCCCGTCTGACTTACGTTCTTCTTTATGCCATCGCAACAACTTGGCATGCTCTTTGTTTCTGAATAAGCGTTTCAACCGTTGTATTATAGGAGCATACCACATCACCTTCGCAGGAACCCTCTTCCGGGGGGCTCGCCCTCAATGTCACCAGGGTCATCTCGTCTAATCTTATACCGAAGTGAAGTGCATACCGGGCATGCATCTAAATTCTCATACTCCTCACCGCGGTAGAGGATGCAGTCATTAGGGCATGCATGTATCTTCTGAACCTCTAAACAGAGGGCGCATAACCTTCTTTTGCTTATGTATGCACCGGGCAATACATTATCTTTTGGAAGCATATTCTTCATCATTTTCAGCAACTTTTCAAATGAGGAGTCGTATAGCACACTCAGCCTTCCATCGCAGCAATTCCAGCAGTGCTTCCCATTTTTTAGACCATTTTGCAATTTTGGTACAACAACTTTTGTGATCCTCTAGCATGTGATTGAACTTCTCCCTATCCTTTTCGGGCCACAATCTCTTTGTGCATCGGCAATGGTCCCACCAAGAACATCACGGTTCATCATGTGTCTCTTCTTCATCCTCCCTTCAAAGATCCCCCATGGAAGTATCTCCGTACTCAGGGAAACCATGATAGTTGTCATCCTCCTCCTCTTCTTCATCGTCTTCCATTATAACCCCTCTCTCTCCGTGCTTGGTCCAACAATTATAACTGGGCATGAAGCCGGACTTCAACAGGTGGATGTGAATGGTTTTTGAGTCAGAGTAATCCTTTTGATTCCTACATCCATTACATGGACAGAATACAAAACCATTGTGCTTGTTTGCATCAGCAACATGGATGAATTCATGCACGCCATTAATGAACTCGCCAGAAGGCGTCAAGACTGTACATCCATTCCCGGACCATCTGCATTATAGTAAAAGTATATCAAAAACCATTACACAACATGATAAAATTATTACAAGTTATATTGAGAGCTTCTAGAGCATTAATTTTGAAAAATTTACATGCACCAATTTGTGAATTGGAGAAAACAATCAACATGATAAATGTGGAGTTTTTTATTATTGTTCCATCAGTGAAAACCTCATTCCATTCTAAGCTCTGAAACTCTAAAATTACAAATTTCAATTTTCAGTAACTATGTGCCTAATCAAAATTTGTTACACATATATATCAAAATCCTTCTAGCTACTTCTAGAGCATGCATGCATTTGATCCATATCTCTATACTTCTAAAGCATTATATAGAGCTAAAGTAGCAATAAGAGAAGAAAGAATGAAGTTCTAACCTTTTAAAGCTTTGGATTTAGGTGTTTCAAACTAAATCTTGACAGATCTTGAGAAAAAATGGCATGAACTCTCTTGCTTTCTTTGAGAAAAATGGCCACCATATGATTTAGGGCAGCTGGCCAGGGAGCTGTATATATAGTGATGGACAATTAGTCCCGGGCCGTGATACGACCCGGGACTAATAGTCCCCGAAAAGAGCTGTTACCACGATCCAGCTTATTAGTCCCGGGTCGTATTACAGACCGGGACTAATGCTCTGGTCTGGGCCGGGACTAATGCTTATGTCCATTTCTAGTCGTGGGAGGCCTCACGGACCGGGACTAGTCCTAGCACTAGTCGCGGTTCGTGACATGCCAGGACTGCTGGGCTTGTTCTGATCGAACCGAAGATGGTTTTTCCAGCAGTGTTGGAATGCTGAAATCTCCAAAACCTGGTAACCAAGTGTCTCCCCCTTCGTAGACATGCGCAATCACCTAAAAACGAAGATCCTGAAACTTAATTGTTAATTAGGGGGCCGAGAACTCCCTATTTCGGTGAAAGCGGGTTGTATCTTGTCACAACTTGTGCCCAAACATTGTTTGGAATTATCCTATAACGCAACCAAGCACAAACCACGAGAAAGATCCACCGGTCTACCCCTTTCATAAGAACATCTAGGGGGGTAGACGATACAGGCCCACGGATCAGGGTTTTGTTGGAAGAAGCTCTTCGGGACATCATAATACCTCCAAACCTTGCAATGGACCCTAGCATGTGAATTAAAGTGTGGTGGAATGTTGAAATGTCCAAAACTTGGTTCCCAAGTGTGACCCCTTCTCAGACATGTGAGTCACCTAAAAACGAAGGTGTTCTGGAATTTAATTGTTAGGGGGGGGGAAGTCCCCATTTCAGTGAAACCGGGTTGGGTCTTATCACAACTTATGCCCAAACATGCTTTGGAATTATACTATAACCCAACCAAGCACAAACCAAGAGAAAAATCCACTGGGCTACCCCTTTCGTAAGAACATCTAGGGGGTAGACGATCTGGACCCACAAATGAGGGTTTCATAGGAAGAATCACCTCAGAGCATCGGAATACCTCCAAACCCTTGAAATGGACCATAGCATGTGTATGAAAGTGTGGTTGAATGCTGAAATGTCCAAAACATGGTACCCAAGTGTCACCCCTTCATAGACATGCACTATCACCTAAAAATGAAGATCCTAGAATTTAACTGTTAGGGGGCCAGGAAGTCCCTGTTTTGGTGAAACCGGGTTGGTTCTTTTCACAACTTGTGCCCACACATGGTTTGGATTTATCATATGACCCAACCAAACATAAACCAATAGAAAATTCCACTGAACTACGTGTGTCAAAAGAACATCTAGGGGGTAGACGATAGGGGCCCACAGATCAGGGTTTTATAGGAAGAAGCGCTTTGGGGCATGGAATTACCTCAAAACCTTGCACTGCACCACTAGCATGTGTATTATAGTGTGGTGGAATGCTAAATTTTACAAAACCAGGTACCCAAGTGTGACCCCTTCTCGGACATGCGATGTCACCTAAAAACGAAGGTGTTCTTTAATTTAATTGTTAGGGGGGCGGGAACTCCCCATTTCGGTGAAACCGGGTTGGATCTTGTCACAACTTATTCTCAAACATGGTTTGGAATTATTTTACACTCCAACAAAGCACAAAACAAGAGAAAAATCCACCGGGCTACCCCTTTCATAAGAACATCTAGGAGGGTAGACGATCCAGGCCCACGGATGAGGGTTTTGTAGGAAGAAGCACTTCGGGGCATCGGAATACCTCCAAACAATGCAATGGACCCTAGCATGTGTATTAAAGTGTGGTGGAATTTTGACATGTACAAAACCTAGTTCCCAAGTGTGACCCCTTCGCAGACATGCGATGTCACCTAAAACCGAAGATCCTGAAACTTAATTGTTAGCGGAACGCGAACTCCCCATTTTTGTGAAACCGGGTTGGATCTTGTCTTAACTTGTGCCCAAACATGGTTTGGAATTATCCTATGACCCAACCAAGAAAAAACAAAGAGGAAAATCCACCAGGCTACCAGTTTCATAAGAACATCTAGGCGGGTAGGCGATCCAGGACAACAGATCGGTTTTGTAGGAAGAAGCTCTACGGGACATCGGAATACCTCCAAACCTTTGCAATGGATCCTAGAATGTGCATTAAAGTGTGGTGGAATGTTGAAATGTCTAAAATATGTTTCCCAAGTGTGACTCCTTCTCAGACATGCGATGTCACCTAAAAACGAAGGTGTTCTGAAATTTAATTATTAGGGGTCCCTGTTTTGGTGAATCTAGGTTGAATATCCTCACAAATTGTGCCAAAAAATGGTTTTAAATTATACTATAACCCAACCAAGCACAAACCATGTGAAAAATCGACCAGTTTATCCCTTTCATAAGAACATCTAGGGGTAGACGATTCTGGGCCCACGGATCAGGGTTTCATAGGAAGAAGCACCTCGGAGCATCGCAATACCTCCAAACCTTTGCAATGGATCCTAGCATTTTTATTAAAGTGTGGTGGATTGCTAAATGTCCAAAACATGGTACCCAAGTGTAACCCGCTTTGTAGGCATGCACTATCACCGAAAAAACGAAGATCATGGAATTTAATTGGCTGGGAACTCTTCGTTTCGGTGAAACCAGGTTGGATCTTGTCACAAATTGTGCCCAAACATGGTTTGGAATTATCCTATGACCTAACCAAGCACAAACCAAGAGGAAAATCCACCGGGATACCCCTTTCATAAGAACATCTAGGGGGTAGACGATCCAGGCCCACGAATCAGGGTTTTGTAGGAAGAAGCTCTTCGGGGCATCAGAATAACTCCAAACCTTGCAATGGACCCTAGCATGTGTATTAAAGTGTGGTGGAATTATGAAATGTCCAAAACCTGGTTCCCAAGTGTGACCCTTTCGCATACATGCAATGTCACCTAAAAACAAATGTGTTCTGGAAATTAAATTATTAGGGGACCGAGAACTCCTAGTTTTGGTGAAACCGGGTTGGATATTGTCACAAATTGTGCCCAAACATGGTTTGCAATTATCCTATAACCCAACCAAGCAAAAACCAACAAAAACATCCACCAGGCTACCCCTTTCATAATAACATCTAGGGGTAGAAGATTCTGGGCCCATAGATCAGGGTTTCATAGGAAGAAGCGCCTCGGAGTATCGGAATACCTCCAAACCCTTGCAATGCATCCTATAATTTGTATTAAAGTGTTGTGGAATTCTGAAATGTATAAAACATGGTACCCAAGTGTAACCCGCTTCGTAGGCATGCACTATCACCGAAAAAACAAAGATCCTGGAATTTAATTGGCCAGGAACTCCCGGTTTCGGTTAAACCAGGTTGGATTTTGTCACAACTTGTGCCCAAACATGGTTTGGAATTATCCTATGACCCAACCAAGCACCAACCAAGAGGAAAATCCACTGGGCTACCCCTATCAAAAGAACATCTAGGGGGTAGACGATCCGGGGCCCACACATCAGGGTTTCCTTAGAAGAAGCTCTTCGGAGCATCGGAATACCTACAAAACTTTGCAATGGACCCTAGCATGTGTATTAAAGTGCGGTGGTGGAATGATGATGTAACATCACAATTTTAGCAACCCTGATTTAATATCAAAAAGGCAAAAATTAAGGGGAACAAAAACTTTTTCATGCAAAGTGTGTTTACTTATTTGCTTGTGCTCATGCAACTGTCTGTGTATTAATGGTATAATCTTCATCTCAACTCTAGCTTACAAAAACTATTTTACAAAAGAGATGTCTTGGCTCATCTTTCATATTCTCAAATGTTCTGGCATTTCAAAAACCTGAGCCAAGATGACTTTGACACAACCAAATACTTTACTAGCTTCTATTTCCAAAACTATCGAGACCTATATATATTATCTCCCTATGTTTTCAAGACAGAACTTCAACTACCCTTATCTCTAGGTTTTCCCAAAACCTTTATTAAAACCTTTTCATCTCAATCTTGGTAAAGATACCAAGATGGTACTTATCTTACTTCAAAACTAAACCCCTTTCGACATACCCATCCTTACCCCATGCTAGGCTTGAAGGTAACCCTAGTAGTAGCTAGATAAGTAGTAAGATGAATTGCCTTGATCTATTGGTTGATGAATTGCCTTGATCTGCTGGTTGCCTTGTTTGCTTAGGAACTAGATTGAGCTAGTCTAGTAGCTCATCTCTTAGGACCCCAATCCTTGATTGTGATCATTACTCTCAAGCTAAGTATCCAAAGTCTGGATCTATTTTAAGTCACTCCAGAGATCATCTCATCTCATGCTTATCTCAATCCAAGGGTAATACCTCTTGATGGTTCCCACCTCAATGGAGACCCAATCTGAGCATAAATCCTATCTACCTAGTTATTACCTCAGCATCATCACCTTGACCATGAGTTTGGAACCTATCATCCTCTCAAAATCATCTACACTTGCACTCTAGTCAAAATCTCCAAAACTGCCAAAATGGCCAAGTCTGGATTCCTTATCTAGATTCATTTTTTAGAACTCTACCTCTTCCAACCTATGTGCAGTCTTGATATTGTACTTGAACCATATTGTAGTACATCCTTAGTATTACCAAGGACCACTCTTGCCCTTGGATAAGCCATTCCATGACCCACTCCTCCATGATGGTTTTGTAGTCAAGATAATAATCGTTTCTGCAAATCTTATCATCTCGCCTACTTTGGCAGAAGATCACATATATATGCTACCTCCCCTTGACCACCTCTTTGCTTGGTTAGGATCTACTAATCATGGCCTATGAATCCCCACTCAATTTGTTTCCATTGGAGCCTTGTGCTTCTTAAACCCACATGGTTTAGGAGGCTATCTGATGTATCTGTTATGGCAGCCTTATTTTCAACAAAGTTTGCCATCTCCTCTACACCACCACAATTACAACCAAGACCAGGTCTTCCTTCCATGATCATCTATGTGACAAGTTCTATCCATCCATATACCCCTTGTACCAAGGTGAGCTCTGAGCTCCCTAATCCAACCCTAGTTAGAGGGCATCCGAATAACAAAACCCTAGATCCTCCAAGTATCTAGTTTCCACCCTTTTCACCACTTTTATCCAAAACACAAGGTTAACCTTGATTCATACATCAAGTTGACATCATCTACATTGTATAGAAGCATCCCCAATTAATTCTCCCAACTATTTTGATTATTAAACTATTTATTTTCCTTTACTTATCAAATTCTCAAAACCCTTGTCTATAAAGGCAAGTTTGCTTTTCTCCGAATCCCCTTGAAAACTCAAGGCACCTTTGATGCCTATTTATCATATACCATCTTTCCAACTGAAAAATAAATATTTTTGAGATTCTTTATTATTTCTCTTTGCCCTTTTTCTTAAATGGCAGAAACAAGAAATAATTCTCCAAAAATACTTTTCCACCTCAATAAATTCCAATAAAATTCTCCAATATGTAATATGATATTTAGGACCATATCACATCAAAAACCAAGCTTGTCCAATGTAAAAATACCATCTAAGCTTCCAGAATCTATTTCTGCACTTTTTGAAGAAGTGTATTTAAATGGGATTATAATCATGAGAAAATCCCATTTAAATCATGGAGAGATTATTTGACCTACTCTAACTACCAGTACCATTTCCACACTATGTCCAATGCAAGTTTGTTAACTTCCTTCTCAAGCCTCCAAATGATCAAATTTACAACAACAAACAAAACTTGAATCAAACAAGGACCAAACCAGCTCAAATCTTCCCTAGCACTACACCACAACATCATCACACCCTCCTGGTCGTGTGCATTGTAGCACTACAGTACATAGCCCCACTTTTTCCCCTAGTGCTTGAGAGAGAGAGCATCATATCTTGCAAGGATCTTTGTATTAAAGAGGACATCAGCCACACCACCTTCCCTCTCACTCTCTGGCGAGCTATTGACCACAACACCACCCAACACCACCCTTGTCAACCAATGGGAAGCCCCCACCCCATGTACATTTTGGAAAATTCATCAATACCATGAGGTTCGAAAATAAAAGGGCTAGAGGCCACCCCAGTGCATTCCTAGCCCTCATTTACCCCTAGAGAACTCCGCTCACCTTCCCCAGGAGCTCTCCTTACTCTCCCCTGCTCTTCCTCGCCCTGGAGAAGAAGAACTTAAGGCTTCGGCCCCGAGTCAAAAACTGAGTGTAGCCTCTCCCCCCTGCTCCATCTCTCCCTTCATGTTACACCAACCGAATCTCCTTGCTCTCCTACATCTACTCATGCTTGTTCCTTTGGCTTGCAGCAACCAGGAGTATCTCCCCGGAGAGAAACCGAGCGAAAGCCGGCAGGCGTTCTTTAGGCCACTTCCGATGCCCAACCCCGACGTCCCGCCCCTCTCCGTACGCCCCGTGAGCTCCTTTGTCGATCAGCATCCTCGCCGGCTCCTCCCCACTGACGGTAAGATGCCCCCCCAGCACCCCTGACCGCCATTAGGGTTTCCTCCTCGCCCCGTCAGCCACGGGAGGGCGACGAGCAACCGCCGTAGGATCCTCTCTAATCCGATGGTCGCCTAGTGCCCTTACCTCTTCACCCTCTGGGCCGCAGACCCCGGACCTCGATCCAGTGGCCCTTGGTTGTCCTCCACGCGCGCATAGACGCCGTATTGGGTCGACCCGGCTCTGTATTCCCAGATCCGGTCAGATCTGGCCCGCAGGCATATTTTTCCCTTTTCCCTTCAAATGGAGTAAATCCAATTGATAAAGAAGGTACTAACCCTACCTTTCCATTCCCATAGTCACTTGCATCCTAGACCACCCCTAGCAAAAATAACAAGAACAGACACTTTCTGACTTTAGGATTTTCTTTAGGTCAAACCAAATTAGGTTTGAACCTAATTCCAACTCTCAGAGATCACACATATCCATAACCTACTAAATCCAGCAGCTCATATTTTAATAAGCCCCTATTGAATTCTAGTGAATTAAACCCTTCTGTGCATGGGTTATTCACTAACAAAATCACTACAGTAGCTATGCAACTCCAAACTAATTGATTCCAATTTCTACAGAAAGTTGTTTTCATCACCGAGCATGTGTCCTTGGAATCAACTCAAAACCTTCTGTAGATTAAATCTGGTGAAAAAGACAATTTCGGTCTAGTATTGCCTTTGGGAATTTCCCAAGAGCATTCGATTAATTATTTTGAGGTGATTCCAACTCCACCTGAATCAGTTCATCAAATACTATTTAACCACCCTAGGAAATAATTTTTGGAACTCCGGAGAAGTTCTGGTGAATGATTTCCTTAAACTAGAGTTTTATCCATTATAAATCAAGGGAAAATGATAAAATAGTGAAACCACTTTTGTTGGTTTCATTTTATCAATACCTATCTGATGGTATCATTTTTACATAATGGTATCATACAAATCAAGTCCTTGACCAAAAACCTCCCTTATTTATTTCCTAGACATTAAATCCCAAAGGAAGCCTTTTCCCTAATATCTCATAATCATATCCCACTCCAATCAACTCAAACCACCACCATCCTATAGATGTTTATCCTTAGTTATCCTTTAGTTGATGTATGTTTTCATGTTTTTATGCTTGTATTGACTGGTGTATTGTTTGTGTGCATGTATGTTCGATAACGGCGATAATTGCGATTGTGTGACGCCGAGAAGAAGGAAGCATTGGGGTTATATTTTATTATTGTTATCATTGGTATTCTGGTTATCTAGCACCTCCAAGGGACTTCTCGCTAGTCACAGGAAAGCCACCATTCCTGAACTCCTATATTTACCCATATTTGTTTATCAACTGTTTTATATCTCGTTTATGAAGTGCATGATCAAAGGAATGGATTGATTCAAATAAACAGATGTGAGTAACTTGGCTCCTCCAAGTTATGAATGAGTGTCCATTGGAAACCTACCCCATTTACACCTATCCTTACCCCTTAGAACAAGGCTAAGATGATTAGCATCTCCCCTCTTGGAACTCTCGGATTTTCAAAGATAAAACTATTTTGGGTTTTACCCTGCGACAAAGTTTTCAAAATAAAACCCTTGGAAAGAGGCATCGTTCCGAGTGGAGTTTTCACTAAAGGAGATATGAGGAGGATAAAGATAAAGTCGAATAAGGAAAGGAGAAGTAAAAAGGGGTACTCAAGTCTTTTGCCGGGACAATTATATCAGTGCAACCACATTACCCTGGGTGGGACTCAGGACTAGCTCGTAGTTTGTCCTCCATAGTATGGGCTACGCCATAACGCGTAGAAAGGGTTTCGAGGCCCCGGAAGTTGGTTCCTTTCCACTTAGGGGGTCGTCGTTCCCGGAGAGGTTCCATTCAACTCCTCGGAGTCGGCTAAAACTATGGAGCTCCCGCGAACGGTACCAGGTTAAGGAAGTATGGAAGGGAGTGGATAAAGGATGCGCAGGAAGGGAGATTCGGACTTGGGAAGTCACGAACACGTCCCGGGCGAACTTAGAAACCATAGGGAAAGTACATATACTAGGGACACCAAATGAAATGTTAGGTTCGATTATCCATACCCCCGCAGTATGTAGACGGACGTGGTTATATCCCGGCGGATGTATTGATTCCTGTGGGTAAAGTGCACAAACTCTGCAGAGTCTAATCTATTCGAATAGCCGTGTCCATGGTCAAGGACGGTTGGAAAGATGACTACTATGATTACCAGGAGATATGTTGAGGTAAACAAAAAGGATGTGATTTTGTCACGAGAAATGATAAGAAAGAGTATGGTTTTGACTAGTGATGGTCGAAGATGTTTTAAAAAGGGTTTTACAACAAAACGTTTTCCAAATGTTTTTAACAAGGATGTGGAGATGTCCGGATTTTAAAAAAGGAGACATATTTTACAAAAACTCTTTTTCAACAAAGATATAGAGATGCCAAAGTTAGGTTTCCTTTCAAAAACAACTGTAGTATAGAGCTATCTCGCCACAACCTAATATGCATGTTTCCCCTTACCCTTGTTTCGGTGGTTTGCGAGTACCCTCAAAGTACTCACCGACATTGTACCTGGCTATTTACTTGGCCAGATTACAGATGATAAGAAGCGACGAAGGTGCTAACATCTATGCGAGCTAGGCCGACTTTCCAGTCAGTTGCCTGTAGGTTAAGGGACGGGCTCTACGCTGAAGACTTCCGCTACTTGTGTTGTAATTGCCATAAAGGCCTCCTTGTAAGTTTTTATATTCTTTAATATATGGATGATGTAATGATACTTGTCGGTTATTCTCACGGCTCACTGATCATGGGAACGTGAATGATATGCATAACGGGTATTCTCGGACCATAAATCCGGGGTGCCATAGACATGGTATCAGAGCCATCCTGACTGTAGGAGACCTTAGTTAGCATGGACGTTAGACAGGACAACCCCTATTTTTGTAAACACCGGCTTTCGAAAACTATTTCTCAAAAGCTCTTCGAAAGATTTCTTATCTCATCTTCTCTGATTTTAAAAAATTGAAAATGGATTACTTTGTATCTCATCTAACTCAAAGGTTCCGTTTTCACAAACGAGTCTGACTCGAAGACTATGAAGCCTAAGATCCGGAAACAAAGAGAACCCCTAGACTAGCAAATCCAAGGAGATACCAATGACGCTAGACACTACAAGATCGCCCTACCAACAGAGTCCATAATCGCCCCCAATCAAGTACGGCACCGACGACAAAATACGGCAAGATAGAAGCTAAGACCCCATAACGCCCGTACTTAGGATTATCATCCCTGAAATAGGATTCCCCTTATGGCATGTAGTCACCCCCTTAGTGTTGGTGGAATGCCCGATTTGCTTGTCATATGCATGTTTGATGCTTGAAGTAGGTGGGTTGTCTGCCCTAGATCATTTGATCCTAAAAGCATTTGAACCCCTAGTTGGAAGATCCCGACCCTAACTCTCGCAACCCCTTAGCCGGAAACCTCTCCTCAGCAGGATGGCCACCTAAGGAAAGCCTCGACAACCCCAAGTAAAGCTCTAAGGTGGAAAGACCGTCTTTCCACTCAACTCCCCATAAACCCCTGTTGACCTGTCACCGTCAACCATAGTTCTCCACCCAAGATTATACCTCACTTTTTCCACTACCCTCAAACTCGGAAGACTAACTCCATAGCCCCGTTTCCTTCTTCAGCCAAAGACTTTCAATCCAACAGAAAACCCCGAGTATGGACATGAAGATCGGAGCCCCGAAGAAAGGATGCAGCCGTTGCGGTGAAGAAGGACATCAAGCTAGCCAGTTCTTAGGCAACTGCCCAAATTGTGGAGCTCTCCACTCCCCTGCAAATTGCCCTACCCAACCAGTCACCTGCTTCCTCTGTGAACGCCAAGACCATGTCCTGGCCAACTGTCCCCTCCAACTTATGATTGGCAAGGCTCGTCAACTCCCCTGCGTCAACATTGGGAAGAAATCAAAAGAAGTACATTCCAAGAAGGCCACCTGTTTTGCCTGTGATGAACCAGGTCACTTCAGCCAAGAGTGCCCCCAGCGTGGTCTCGACAACACTCCTACCAAGGCCAAGGCCAAGAAATCCACCATCCCTGTAAAGATTCCAAAGAAAGCCCGAGGAGGATCTGAAGCTAAGAGAAATGTCTGTTACACCTGTGGAGACTCGGACCACTTCGCCTGCAGCTGTCAAGAACAATACTAGATGAACCCGAAACAGGCAACTCTGGCACCAAAAAATGGCAAGAAGCCACGAACCCCTTCGTCTAAAAGGATCAGGAGGCTGCTATCCCCAGAACCTCCCCTTCCCCGAGAAAGAACTACCTGCGGGGAAACCTTTCACCTACGAAAGGCGTCAAGACTCTGGAAGATCCTCCAAAGTAGTTTCACCCCCGGTAACTCGCCTCTCCCCAACATTGATAGAGACATGTATCGCCCCAAGAACCTGTTTTGTAAAGCTCTAAGTGCCTTGTTTCCCAGCGGAACAAACGTTATTTGTAAGCCTCAAGTACCTCCGCCACCGACCGGCTCGAACCTACTTAATGTATGGATATTATGCAAGCAAGATATCATTCTTTGCATGTTTTACCCCGACGTTGCATCAGAATAAACCCAAAATGACCCCAACTCCAAAGGACCTCGTTTCCTAGACCATCAAACTCCAATGGCATCCTCCAATCCGTCGGACCCGTAACCCCGCGCAAAACTAACTACCCGGAAGAAGGTAGACGCCCCTTTCAAATAGACCTTCTAACTCCTTGCGTGGCTCCGACGACATCGCCAGAAGATAACCACCCCGAAGGAAAAATGTATCGCCATTCCCTGATGTCAGCCTACCACTCCAATCAAGAAAGTCGGCAACTTCACCATGAACCCCTAGTGTCGCTCTAAGAGGGAAAGACTGCGTCTTTCCCGCCCAAAAGCTCGATAGACCCCTAAAGTCGACCCCTAGTTAAGCGTTAAGCAAAGACCACCTCTCCAAGCCCGAATCATCGACCCTGCAAGAAGAACAAAGTTTGACACTTATCCATAATCATAAGGAACTCAACTCCAAGGTCGACCGCCCAGCCAACATCCCGGTGTACCCAGACCATGAAGAAAGAAAGCCGACCCCTAGGTGAAAGAATAAAGGAGATTCAACTCGCCGCCTCGACTCAAGAAGGAAGTACCTCATTAACGCTAAACCTACCTAGACTTGTCCTAAGGGGAGAAGACTACGTATTTTCCACTTGTTTCATCTGAAACCACCCGATCCAAAGACACTCATCTAAGATCCGTAACTAACCACGTCGGCCCTTTGTAAAATTTTTTAGCACCTAATAATTTCTACCTCTGAAATTGTTAAGCGGATGTTATCACCCCAACCCTACTCCTCCCTAATCTCGGGACGAGATTATTTTAAGGGGGAAAGGTCTGTAACATCCCAATTTTAGCAACCCTGATTTAATATCAAAAAGGCAAAAATCAGGGGGAACAAAAACTTTTTCATGCAAAGTGTGTTTACTTGTTTGCTTGTGCTCAAGCAACATTCTGTGTATTAATGGTATAATCCTCATGTCAACACTAGCTTACAAAGACTATTTTCAAAAGAGATGTCTTGGATCATCTTTCATATTCTCAAATGTTCTGTCATTTCAAAAACCTGAGCCAAGATGACTTTGACACAACCAAATACTTTACTAGCTTCTATTTCCAAAACTATGGAGACCTATATCTATTACCTCCCTATGTTTTCAAGACAGAACTTCAACTACCCTTATCTCTAGGTTTTCTCAAAACCTTTATTAAAACATTTTCATCTCAATATTGGTAGAGATACCAAGATGGTACTTATCTTATTTCAAAACTAAACCCCTTTCAACATACCCATCCTTACCCCAGGCTAGGCTTGAAGGTAACCCTAGTAGTACCTAGATAAGTAGTAAGATGAATTTCCTTGATCTGTTGGTTGATGAATTGCCTTGATCTGCTGGTTGCCTTGTTTGCTTAGGAACTAGATTGAGCTAGTCTAGTAGCTCATCTCTTAGGACCCCAATCCTTGCTTGTGATCATCACTCTCAAGCTAAGCCTCTAAAGTCTAGATATATTTTAAGTCACTCCAGAGATCATCTCATCTCATGCTTATCTCAATCCAAGGCTAATCCCTCTTGATGGTTCCCAGCTCAGTGGAGACCTACCAATCTGAGAATAAATCATATCTACCTAGTTATTACCTCAAAATCATCACCTTGACCATGAGTTTTGAACCTACCATCCTCTCAAAATCATCTACACTTGCACTCTAGTCAAAATCTCCAAAAATGCCAAAATGGCTAAGTCTCGATTCCTTATCTAGATTCAATTTTTAGAACTCTACCTCTTCCAACCTATGTGCAGTCTTGAGATTGTACTTGAAAAATCTTGTAGTAAATCCTTAGTATTACCAAGGCCCATTATTGCCCTTGGCTAAGCCATTCCATGACCCATTTATCCATGATGGTTTTATAGTCAAGATAATAATCTTTTCTACAAATCTTATCATCTCGCCTACTTTGGAAAAATCTCACATCTATATGCTACCTCCCCTTGACCAACTCTTTGCTTGGTTAGGATCTACTAATCATGGCCTATCAATTCCCACTTAACTTGTTTACATTGGAGCCTTGTGCTTCTTTAACCCACATGGTTTAGGAGGCTATCTGATGTATCTCTTATCGCAGCCTTATTTTCAACAAAGTTTGCCATCTCCTCTACACCACCACAAATCCAACCAAGACCAACTCTTGCTTCCATGATCATCTATATGACATGGTTTATCCATCCATATACCCCTTGTACCAAGGTGAGCTCTGAGCTCCCTAATCCAAACCTGGTTAGAGGGCATCAGAATAACAAAACCCTAGATCCTCCAAGTATCTAGTTTCCACCCTTTTCACCACTTTTCTCCAAAACCCAAGGTGAACCTTGATGCCTACATCAAGTTGACATCATATACCTTGTATATAAGCATCCCCAAATAATTCTCCCAACTATTTGGATTGTTAAACTATTTATTTTCCTTTACTTATCAAATTCACAAAACCCTTGTCTATAAAGGCAAGTTTGTTTTTCTCCGAATCCCCTTGCCAACTCAAGGCATCTTTGATGCCTATTTATCATATCCCATCTTTCCAACTAAAAAATAAATATTTTTGAGATTCTTTATTATTTCTCTTTGCCCTTTTTCTTAAATGGGAGAAATAAGAAATAAATTCCAATAAAATTTTCCAATATGTAATATGATATTTAGGACCATATCACATCAAAAACCAAGCTTGTACTATGTAAAAATACCATATAAGCTTCTAGAATCTATTTCTACACTTTTTGAAGAAGTGCATTTAAATGGGATTATAATCATGATAAAAATCCCATTTAAATCATGGAGAGATTATTTGACCTACTCTACCTACCAGTACCATTTAGACACTATTTCCAATGCAAGTTTGTCAACTTCCTTCTCAAGCCTCCAAATGATCAAATTTACAACAACAAACAAAACTTGATTCAAACAAGGACCAAACTAGCTCAAATCTTCCCCAGCACTACACCATAGCATCATCACACCCTCCTGGTCGTGTGCACTATAGCACTACAGTACATAGCCCCTCTTTGTCCCCTAGTGCTTGAGAGAGAGAGCATCATTTCTTCCAAGGATCTTTGTATTAAAGAGGACAGCAGCCACCCCACCTCCCCTCTCACTCTCTGGTCA
Source organism: Avena longiglumis (assembly GCA_030063025.1). NCBI lineage: Eukaryota > Viridiplantae > Streptophyta > Magnoliopsida > Poales > Poaceae > Avena > Avena longiglumis. Next base: position 204,287,063 of record CP125975.1, read on the forward strand.
AGATATTGACCACAACACCACCCAATACCACCCTTGGCAACCAATGGTAAGCCCCCACCCCATGTACATTTTGGACAATTCATCTAAACAATGAGGTTCCAAAATAAAAGTCCTAGAGTCCACCCCAGTCCATTCCTAGCCCTCATTTGCCCCCAGAGCACTCCCCTCACCTTCCCCACGAGCTCTCCTTCCTCTCCCCTGCTCTGCCTCACCCTGGAGAAGACGAACTTGAAGATTTGGCCCCGAGTCAAAAACCGAGCGTAGCCTCTCCCCCTGCTCCATCTCTCCCTGTATGTTACACCAACCGAATCTACTTGCTCTCCTACATCTACTCATGCTCGTTCCTTTGTCTTGCAGCAACCGAAGTGTCTCCCCGGCGACCAACCGAGCAAACGCTGGCAGGCGTTCTCGCGCGAGGCCACTTCTTACGCCAAACCCCGATGTCCCGCCCCTCTCCGTACTCCCCGCGAGCTCCTCTGTCGATCTGCATCCTCGCCGGCTCCTCCCCACCGCCGGTAAGCCGCCCCCTGGAACCCCTGACCGCCGTTAGGGTTTCCTCCTTGCCCCATCAGCAGCAGGACGACGACGAGCAACCGCCGTTGGATCCTCTCTAATACGATGGTCGCCTAGTGCCCTTACCTATTTTCCCTCTAGGCCTCAGACCCCGGACCTCGATCCAGTGGCCCTTGGTTGTCCACCGCGCGCGTGTAGACGCCGCAGTGCGTCGGCCCGGCTCTGTATTCCCAGATCCGGTCAGATCTTGCACGCGGGCATCTTTTTCCCTTTTTCCCTTTTTCTGTTTTTTAGATCCAGTCTTTAGCCACCCCTTTTAAATCAAAACAAAATTAAAAACCTAAGTAAATGCCTAGATGTAATTTTTGTTAGATGCACAACCGTTTTCCCTAACATGGAGAGCCATTGGCTAGTCCCCTTGAGGCTTAAATTAAAAATGATAAATCCTATACTAGAATATATCCAGAACACTAATTGATTTCTCTAGAAAGTTTTAAAACTTCAAATGGAGTAAATCCAATTGATAAAGAAAGGTACTAAACCTACCTTTCCATTCCAATAGGTCCCATAGTCACTTGCTTCATAGATCACCCCTAGCAAAAATAACAAGAATAGACACTTTCTGACTTTAGGGTTTTCTTTAGTTCAAACCAAATTAGGTTTGAAACTAATTACAACTCTCAAAGATCACACCTATCCATAACCTACTAAATCCGGCAGCTCATATTTTTATTAAGCCCCTGTTGAATTCTAGTGAATTAAACCCTTATGTGCATGGGTTATTCACTAACAAAATCACTACAGTAGCTATGCAACTCCAAACTGATTGATTCCAATTTCTACAGAAAGGTGTTTTCATAACCTAGCATGTGTCCTTGGAATCAACTCAAAATCTTCTGCATATAAAATCTGGTGAAAAAGACAAATATGTTCTAGTATTGCATTTGGGAATTTCCCAAGAGCATTCGAGTAATTATTTTGGGGTGATTCCAACTCCTCCTGAATCAGTCCATAAAATACTATTTAACCACCCAAGGAAATAATTTTTGGAACTCCATATAAGTTCTGGTGCATTATCTCCTTAAACTAGAGTTTTATCCATTATAAAATCCATTATAAATCAACGGAAAATGATAAAATAGTGAAACCACTTTTGTTGGTTTCATTTTATCAGTACCTATCTGATGGTATCATTTTTACATAATGTTATCATAAAAATCAAGTCCTTGAGCAAAAACCTCTCTTATTTATTTCCTAGACATTAAATCCCAAAGGAAGCCTTTTCCCTAATATCTCATAATCATCTCCCACTCCAATTGACTCAAACCACCACGATCCTAGATATGTTTATCCTTAGTTATACTTTACTTGCTATATGGTTTGATGTTTGTATGCTTGTATGACTGGTGTATTGTTTGTGCATGTATGTTCGATAACGGCGATAGTTGCGATTGTGTGATGCCGAGAAGAAGGAAGCATCGGGGTTATTTTTATTATTGTTATCATTGGTATTCTGGTTATCTAGCGCCGCCAAGGGACTTCTCGCTGGTCACAGGAAATCCACCATTCCTAAACTCCTATATTTACCCATATCTGTTTATCAACTGTTTTATATCTTGTTTATGAAGTGCATGATCAATGGCATGTATTGATTCAAATAAACAGACGTGAGTAACTTGGCTCCTCCAAGTTATGAATGAGTGTCCATTGGACACCTACCCCATTTAAACCAATACTTACCCCTTATAACGAGGCTAGGATGATTAGCATCTCCCCTCTTGGAACTCACGGATTTTCATAGATAAAACTATTTTGGGTTTTACCCTACTACAAAGTTTTCAAAATAAAACCCTTGGAAAGAGGCATCGTTCCAAGTGGAGTTTTCACTAAAGGAGATATGAGGAGGATAAAGATAAAGTCGAATAAGGAAAGGAGAAGGAAAAAGGGGTACTCAAGTCTTTTGCCGGAACAATTTTATCAGTGCAACCACATTACCCTGGGTGGGACTCAGGGCTAGCTCGTAGTTTGTCCTCCTTAGTATGGGCTACACCATAACGTGTAGAAAGCGGTTCGATTCCATGGAAGATGGTTCCTTTCCACTTAGGGGGTCGTCGTGCCCGGATAGGTTCCATTCAACTCCTCGGAGTCGGCTGAAACTATGGAGCTCCCGCGGACGGTACCAGGTTAAATCAGTATGGAAGGGAGTGGATAAAGGATGCACAGGAAGGTAGATTCGGAATTGGGAATTCAGGAACACGTCCCGGGGGAACTAAGCAACCATAGGGAAGTACTAGGGACAACAAATGAAAGGTTAGGTTCGATTATCCGGACCCCCATCTACAGTATGTAGAGGGTCATGGTTGTATCCCAGCGGATGTATTGATTCATGTGGGTAAAGTGCACAAACTCTGCAAAGTCTAATCTATTCGAATAGCCGTGTCCATGGTCAAGGACGGTTGGAAAGGTGACTACTATGAGTACCGGGAGATATGTTGAGGTAAACAAAAAGGATGTGATTTGGTCACGAGGAACGATAAGAAAGAGTTTGGTTTTGACCAGTGATGGTCGAAGATGTTTTAAAAAGGGTTTTACAACAAAACGTTTTCCAAATCTTTTTAACAAGGATGTGGAGATGCCAAAGTTAGGTTTCCTTTCAAAAACTCTTTTTAAACAAAGATATAGAGATGCCAAAGTTAGGTTTCCTTTAAAAAACAACTGTAGTATAGGGTTATCTCGCCACAACCTAATATGCATGTTTCCCCTTACCCTTGTTTCGGTGGGTTGCGAGTCCCTCAAAGTACTCACCGACATTGTCCCTGGCTATTTACTTGGCCAGATTGCAGATGATAAGAAGCGATGAAGGTGCTGACGTCTATGAAAGCTAGGCCATCTTCCCAGTCAGTTGCCTGTAGGTTAAGGCACGGGCTCTGCGCTAAAGACTTCCGCTACTTGTGTTGTAATATATGGCCTCCTCGTAAGTTTTTGTATTCGTTAATATATGGATGATGTAATGATACTTGTCAGTTATGCTCACGGCTCACTGATCATGGGAACGTGAATGATATGCATAACGGGTATTCTCGGACCGTAAATCCGGGGTGCCACAGATGAAATGTCCAAAACCTGGTACCCAAGTTTCACCCCCTTCGTAGACATGCACTATCACCTAAAAAACAAAGATCCTGAAACTGAATTGTTAATTAGGGGGCCGAGAACTCCCCGTTTCGGTGAAACCGGTTTGGATCTTGTCACAACTTGTGCCCAAACATGGTTTGGAATTATCCTATGACGCAACCAAGCACAAACCAAGAGAAAAATCCACCATTCTACCCCTTTCATAAGAACATCTAGGGGGTAGACAATCTAGGACCATGGATCAGGGTTTTGTAGGAAGAAGCTCTTCGGGACATCGGAATTCCTCCAAACCTTGCAATGCACCCTAGCATATGTATTAAAGTGTGGTGGAATGTTGAAATGTCCAAAATCTGTTTCCCATGTGTGACCCCTTGTCAGACATGCGATGTCACCTAAAAACGAAGGTGTTCTGGAATTTAATTATTAGGGGGCCGAGAACTCCCCGTTCCGATGAAATCGGGTTGGATCTTGTCACAAATTGTGCCCAAACATGGTTTGCAATTATCCTATAACCCAACCAAACACAAACCAAGTGAAAAATCCACCGGGCTATCCATTTCATGAGAAAATGTAGGGGTTAGACTACTCTAGGCCCACAGATCAGGGTTTCATAGGAAGAAGCGCCTCAGAGCATGGGAATACCTCCAAACCCTTGAAATGGACCCTAGCATTTTTATTAAAGTGTGGTGGAATGCTGAAATGTACAAAACATGGTACCCAAGTGTAACTCGCTTCGTAGGCATGCACTATCACCGAAAAAACGAAGATCCTGGAATTTAATTGGTCGTGAACTCCACGTTTCGGTGAAACCGGGTTGGATCTTGTCACAACTTATGCCCAAACATGGTTTGGAATTATCCTATGAACCAACCAAGCACAAACCCAAGAGGAAAATCCACCGGGCTACCCCGTTCATAAGAACATCTAGGGGGGTAGACGATCCAGTCCCATGGATCAGGGTTTTGTAGGAAGAAACTCTTCGGGGTATCAGAATACCTCCAAACCTTGCAATGGACCCTAGCATGTGTATTAATGTGTGGTGGAGTGCTGAATTGTCCAAAATCTGGTTCCCAAGTGTGACCCCTTCGCAGACATGCGATGTCACCTAAAAACAAAGGGGTTCTGGAATTTAATTATTAGGGGGCCAGGAATTCCCCGTTTCAGTGAAACCGGGGTGGATCTTGTCACAAATTGTGCCCAAACATGGTTTGCAATTATCCTGTAACCCAACCAAGCACAAACCAAGTGAAAAATCCACCGGGATATCCCTTTCATAAGAACTCCGAGGGTTAGACGATTTCGGGCCCACAGATCAGGGTTTCATAGGAAGAAGCGCCTCAGAGTATCGGAATACCTCCAAACCCTTGCAATGGACCCTACCATGTGTAAGTGTGTTGGAATGCTTAAATGTGCAAAACATGGTACCCAAGTGTAACCCGCTTCGTAGGCATGCACTATCACCAAAAAAATGAAGATCCTGGCATTTAATTGGCTGGGAACTAACCGTTTGGGTGAAACCGGGTTGGATCCTATCACAACTTGTCCCCAAACATGGTTTGGAATTATCCTATGACCCAACCAAGCACAAACCAAGAGGAATATCCACATGTCTACCCCTGTAAGAAGAACATCTAAGGAGGCAGACGATCCAGGTCCACGGATCAGGGTTTTGTAGGAAGAAGCTCTTCGGGGCATCAAAATACCTCCAAACCTTGAAATGGACCCTAGAATTTGGATATAAGTCTGGTGGAATGCTGAAATGTCCAAAACCTGGTTCCCAAGTGTGACCCCTTCATAGACATGCGATGCCACCTAAAATGAAGGTGTTCTGGAAATTTAATTATTAGGGGGCCAAGAACACCTAGTTTTGGTGAAACGGGGTTGGATCTTGTCACAACTTGTGCCCAAACATGGTTTGCAATTATCCTATAACCCAACCAAGCACAGACCAAGAGAAAAATCCACGGGGCTACCACTTTCATAATAACATCTAGGGGGTAGAAGATTCTGGGCCCATAGATCAGGGTTTCATAGGAAGAAGCGCCTCAAAGCATCGGAATACCTCCAAACCCTTGCAATGGACCCTAGCATGTGTATTAAAGTGTGGTGGAATTCTGAAATGTCCAAAACATGGTACCCAAGTGTAACCCGGTTCATAGGCATGCACTATCACCGAAAAAACGAAGATCCTGGAATTTAATTGGCCAGGAACTCCCCTTTTCGGTGAAACCGGGTTGGATCTTCTCACAACTTGTGCCCAAACATGGTTTTGGAATTATCCTATGACCCAACCAAGCATAAACCAAGAGGAAAATCCATCGGGCTACCCCTGTGAGAAGAACATCTAGGGGGTAGACTATCCGGGGCCCACAAATCAGGGTCTCGTTAGAAGAAGCTCTTCGGAGCATTAGAATATCTACAAACCTTTGCAATGGACCCTAGTATGTGTATTAAAGTGCAGTGGTGGAATGCTGAAATGTCCAAAACCTGGTCCCCAAGTTTCACCCCCTTCGTAGACATGCGTTATCACCTTAAAAACAAGATCCCAAAACTGAATTGTTAATTAGGGGGCCGAGAACTCCACATTTCGGTGAAACCTGTTTGGATCTTCTCACAACTTGTGCCCAAACATGGTTTGAAATTATCCTATAACGTAACCAAGCAAAAACCAAGAGAAAAATACACCGTTATATCCCTTTCATAAGAACATCTAGGGGGTAGACGATCTAGGCCCATGGATCAGGGTTTTGTAGGAAGAAGCTCTTCGGGACATCGAAATACCTCCAAACCTTGCAATGGACCCTAGCATGTGTATTAAAGTATGGTGAAATGTTTAAATGTCCAAAATCTGTTTCCCAAATGTGACCCCTTCTCAGACATGCGATGTCACCTAAAAACGAAGGTGTCCTGGAATTTAATTATTAGGGGCCGGGAACTCCCCGTTTCGGTGAAATCGGGTTGGATCTTGTCACAAATTGTGCCCCAACATGGTTTGCAATTATCCTATAACCCAACCAAACACAAAGCAAGTGAAAAATCCACCGGGCTATTCCTTTCATAAGAACATCTAGGGGTAGACAATTCTGGGCCCACAGATCAGGGTTTCATAGGAAGAAGCGCCTCGGGGCATTGGAATTCCTCCAAACCCTTGCAATGGACCCTAGCATGTGTATTAAAGTGTGGTGGAATGCTGAAATGTCCAAAACATGGTACCCAAGTGTAATCCGCTTTGTAGGCATGCACTATCACCAAAAAAACGAAGATCCTGGAATTTAATTGGCCGGGAACACCCCGTTTCGGTGAAACCGGGTTGGATCTTGTCACAACATGTGCCCAAACAAGGTTTGGAATTATCCTATGACCAAACCAACGACAAACCAAGAGGAAAATTCACCGGGCTACCCCTTTCAAAAGATCATCTAGGGGGTAGACGATCCAGGCCCACGGATCAGGGTTTTGTAGGAAGAAACTCTTCGGGTCATCGGAATACCTCCAAACCTTGCAATGGACCCTAGCATGTGTATTAATGTGTGGTGGAAAGCTGAAATGTCGAAAACCTAGTTCCCAAGTGTGACCCCTTCGCAGACATGCGATGTCACCTAAAAACGAAGGTGTTCTGGAATTTAATTATTAGGGGGCGGAAATTCCCCGTTTTGGTCAAACCAGGTTGGATCTTGTCACAAATTGTGCCCACATGGTTTGCAATTATACTATAACCCAACCAAGCACAAACCAAGTGAAAAATCCACCGGGATATCCCTTTCATAAGAACATCGAGGGGTAGACGATTCTTGGGCCACATATTAGGGTTTCATAGGAAGAAGCGCCTCGGAGCATCGAAATACCTCCAAACCCTTGCACTGGACCCTACCATGTGTATTAAAGTTTGGTGGAATGCTGAAATGTCCAAAACATGGTACCCAAGTGTAACCCGCTTCGTAGGAATGCACTATCACTGAAAAAATGAAGATCCTAGAATTTAATTGGCCAGGAACTCCCCGTTTCGGTGAAACCAGGTTGGATGTTGTCACAACTTGTGCCCAAACATGGTTTGGAATTAACCTATGACCCAACCAAGCACAAACCAAGAGGAAAATCCACCGGGCTACCCCTTTCATAAGAACATCTAGGGGGGTAGGCCCACGGATCAGGGTTTTGTAGGAAGAAGATCTTCCGGGCATCGGAATACCTCCAAAACTTGAAATGGACCCTAGCATATGTATTAACGTTCGGTGGAATGCTGAAATGTACAAAACCTGGTTCCCAAGTGTGATCGCTTTGCAGACATGCGATGTCACCTAAAAACGAAGGTGTTCTGGAAATTTAATTATTAGGGGGGCAAGAACTCCCAGTTTTGGTGAAACTGGGTTGGATCTTGTCCCAAATTGTGCCCAAACATGGTTTGCAATTATCCTATAACCCAACCAAGCATAGACCAAGGGAAAAATCCACTGGGCTACCACTTTCATAATAACATCTAGGTGGTAGACGATTTTGGGCCCATAGATCAGGGTTTCATAGGAAGAAGCCCCTCAGAGCGTCGGAATACGTCCAAACCCTTGCAATGGACCCTAGAATGTGTATTAAAGTGTGGTGGAATGTTGAGATGTCCAAAACATGGTACCCAAGTGTAATCCGCCTCATAGGCATGCACTATCATAGAAAAAAAAGATCCTGGAATTTAATTGGCCGGGAACTCCCCATTTCGGTGAAATCGGGTTGGATCTTGTCACAACTTGTGCCCAAATATGGTTTGGAATTATCCTATGACCCAACCAAGCACAAACCTAGAGGAAAATCCACCGGGCTACCCCTATCAGAAGAACATCTAGGGGGTAGACTATCCGGGCCCACAAATCAGGGTCTCGTTAGAAGAAGCTCTTCGGAGTATTGAAATACCTACAAACCTTTGCAATGGACCCTAGAATGTGTATTAAAGTATGGTGATGGAATTCTGAAATGTCCAAAACCTGGTACCCAAGGTTCACCCCCTTCGTAGACATGCAATATCACCTAAAAAACGAAGATCCCGAAACTGAATTGTTAATTAGGGGGCCGAGAACTCCCCGTTTTGGTGAAACCGGGTTGGATCTTGTCACAACTTGTGCCCAAACATGGTTTGGAATTATCCTATAACGCAACCGAGATAAAAATCCACCATTATATCCCTTTCATAAGAACATCTAGGGGGGTAGACGATCTAGGCCCACGGATCAGGGTTTTGTAGGAAGAAGCTCTTCGAGACATCGGAATACCTCAAAACCTTGCAATGGACCCTAGCATGTGTATTAAAGTGTGGTGGAATGTTGAAATGTCCAAAATTTGTTTCCCAAGTGTGACCCCTTATCAGACATGCGACGTCACCTAAAAACGAAGCTGTTCTAGAATTCAATTATTAGCTAGCCGGGAACTCCCCGTTTCGGTGAAATCGGGTTGGATCTTGTCACAAATTGTGCACAAACATGGTTTGAAATTATCCTATAACCCAACCAAACACAAACCAAGTGAAAAATCCACCGGGATATCCCTTTCATAAGAACATTGAGGGGTAGACGATTTTGGGCCCATAAATCAGGGTTTCATAGGAAGAAGCGCCTCAAAGCATCGGAATACCTCCAAACCCTTGATATGGACCCTACCATGTGTATTAAAGTGTGGTGGAATGATGAAATGTCCAAAACATGGTACCCAAGTTTAACCCGCTTCGTAGGAATGCACTATCACTGAAAAAATGAAGATCCTGGAATTTAATTGGCCGCGAACTCCCCGTTTTGGTGAAACTGGGTTGGATACTGTCACAACTTGTGCCCAAACATGGTTTGAAATTATCCTATGACCCAACCAAGCACAAACCAAGAGGAAAATCCACCGGGCTACCCCTTTCATAAGATCATCTAGGGGGTAGACGATCTAGGCCCACGGATCAGGGTTTTGTAGGAAGAAGCTCTTCGGGGCACATCTGTGGCTCACATGGTTGAAGTGCCCCACGGCTAAAACAGGCGTGGCTCACCTATGGGAAGTGCCCTACAAGTAACTAGAACAACCACGGCGCACATGGTCATAGTGCGCCACAGATATGTGTGGGCCAGGGCCCTGATGGCCGCATGCCGCATACCCATAGCACACATGGGGGAGGTGCGCTACAGTTGTTATGGTTAACCGTGGCGCACATGCAGGTGGTGCTCTACGCCTAAGTGAAGGCCCCTCTGTTCTGTAAATGGGAAGACACATCCGTGGTGCACTCTGGCATGTGCACCACGGTTGTGATTATTCCCTGTGGCGCACTAGGGCCATATGCGACACGGATGTGTCGACCAGTATTTTTTTGGAAGCTCCACTTTGTGCACATGTGTGATAATCCACCACCCCACACTTCACTTTCCCCTTCTTCTTCCTCCTTAGATCTAGTAGGGATCCTTCTGCTTCCCACCTCAATTTGTCCACTCATTCACCATTTTTAGCATGTAGAACTTTCCATGGATGTGAAGTACGTAATAGAGGAATCTCTCCGGTCTCTCATATCCTTCTCCGGTCTCGCGCGCACCTCTCATTTCCATCTTCTCGCGATTGGTCTCTCATCTCGGTAAGTTGTCCATGTAAGGATGTGTTCATGTGTATATGGATGATATTCTCATATGTATGTAGATGATCGATGCTCATGATGTGTGTATGGAGAGGATCGATGGTCATTTGTGTGTATATGGAGAGTATCGATGATGCTCATGCATGTGAGTATGGAGAGGATAATGATATGTTATTGTGTGTATGGATCGGTCTCTCTCTCTCTTGTGTTTGTGTGTGAACAAGTTGCCATTTGTTTTGCCAAAAACTTGATTCATTTCCATTTTGGCAAGACTTTGGCATTTCGCAAAGGTCCTTATTTTAGGATAGGTCATGCCGAAATTTTCTATCGACCATTGCATGAATTGATTATGTGGTTCTAATAGACTTCTAATTGTACCGTGTACACCGTGCAGGCAAAAATGGTGCTCATAATGAGTGAAGGCATTGTGTCTAGATTTTTGAATGTGCGACGGCCGACATGATACGAAATAACAAGACGGAGATAAGATGTCCGTGCAGAAGATGGAAACTCAACTGGGTGATCGACCCAGATTCCAGGAATCTGCAGGCGCACCTGCTCTGCCATGGTTTCATGGATGGATACACTCATTGGATACGCGATGACAAAGACGATGGAGACGGTGAAGGTGGGCAACATGACGATGATCATCACAGTGAGAACGGGCGAGATGATGAAGAGTCTCCTGGAGATGGTGAAGGTGTGGAAGCAGACCGGGATGATGATGATCTAGATGCCGGAGGAGTAGATGATGATGGAACAACGTCATGCTGGGTGCGGGACCCTTATGTGCAAGACCTGCTTCTCAAGCAGACGAGTAACGCCAGGGCTGCCGCTAGAGAGAAAGCCAAGCTTGCGCAACTTGAGAAAGACGTGGTTACTCCATTGTATGAAGGATGCAGGCCCGATGATACCCGGTTGAATGTAACGCTCAAGGCTATGGAGATGAAGGCAAAACACAAATTGAGCGACGCAAGCTTCAACGATATGATGGCATTCTGGAACGATCGTCTCCCGGAGGGGAACACGTGTCCAACTAGTATCGAGGACGCCAAGAAAATCGTATGTCCTCTCGATCTACCACATGTTAGATATCACGTATGCATCAACAATTGCATCATTTATCGGGGCGAGGACGCGGAGAAAACGACATGTTCGATGTGCGGCATGAGTCAATACAAGAAAGGGAAGAAAGAACCTAGAAAAGTGGTATGGTACTTTCCTATCACTCCTTGTCTGCAGCGCTATTTCGCGGACCCTAAGGAAGCGAAGCTCATGCGATGGCATGCGGAAAGGAAGAAGCCAGGAGATGACGATGATCCCGAAAAGGATGAGCTACTGACGCACCCTTCAGATGCTAGCTAGTGGAAAGAATTGGACCTCGAATTCCTAGAATTTGGTGGAGATTCGAGGAACATCAGGCTTTGTGCGAGCACCGATGGCCTCAATCCGTTCAGTAGCCAGAGCACCACGCACAACACTTGGCCCGTGTTTGTATGGATGTACAACCTCCCTCCATGGTTGTGGACGAAGAAGAAGTACATACAAATGAGTATGCTAATTCAAGGGCCGAAACAACCTGGTACCAACATCAATCTGTATCTCGGGCTGTTGAAAGAGGAGCTAGCCACGTTATGGGAATCTGGATCCAATACTTACGACGCCGTCGCACAAGATTATTTCACTATGAGAGCCGCGTTGGTCACTATGGTGCAAGACTATCCAGGTTGCGGGTATATTTCGGAGCAGGTTATCCAAGGATTCTGCGCATGCGTTAGGTGCATGGATAACACAAGATATCTCCAACTAGAGAAAGATCCAGGGTCTTCAAAAACCGTGTTCATGGCGCACCAGAGGTGGCTCAACAAGAATGATCCATGAAGAAAACGTGGAGACCTATTCGATGGCAAATACAAGACCCGAGGAATCCTAGAGCGGAGGAGCAGCGAAGAAGTAGAAGAGTTGCTGAAAAACTAGAAAGATTGTCCTAAGACTGCAAAGAAGCGAAAGAGGCAGCAAGACAAGCCGCTAACGAAGGTATGGAAAACAAGGTCTGTTTTCTGGGAGTTTCCATACTGGAAGTTTCTCCGCACGCCTCATAGCCTTGACATCATGCATATAACGAAAAACGTGTGCGAGATTCTGGTCGCCACCATAATCAACATGCCAGATAGGACGAAAGATGGTCGAAAAGCAAGGCACGACCTGATATTCATGGGTATCCGGAAGGAGCTTCACAGAGGACGCACTACTCCTGATGATCAGGAAGATGACGATGATCATGAGTCGGAGACGACACAAGGTCGTCGGAAGGGTAAAAAGTTCAAGAAGAACGAATATTACTGCCCTCCTTCTTGCTTCACTCTAAGCCATGATGAGATCAAACAGTTTTCAAGTGCCTTCTAGGAGTCAAATTTTCTTGTGGCTACGCGGGCAAGATAAGCAGATACCTAGACGAGGCGAAGCAGAGGTTCAGTGGCATGAAGTCTCACGACTCTGCCATGCTAATGACACAGGTACTTCCGGTTGCACTAAGAGGGATAATGGACGAGCACGTCCGTGAAACGTTATTTGGCCTCTGCTAGTTTTTCTACGTCATCTCTAGGAAGTCGATTGGCGTGAATCAGCTCGGGAGGCTAGAGGAGGAGATCTTGGTGATACTATGCGAGCTTGAGGTCTACTTCCCGCTCGCATTCTTCGACATTATGTTGCATATGCTGGTCCATGTTGTGGAGGACATCGTCCAACTCGGGCCGTTGTTCCTCCGCAGCATGATGGCGTTCGAAAGGATGAACGAACACATCAAAGGATACGTTCGCAACAGGTCCCGTCCAGATGGAAGCATAGCCAAGGGCTTTCTAGCCGAAGAGTGCATCTCTTTCTGCATGAATTATCTAGACATCGAGAACCCTGTAGGTCTTCCCTTCAACAGGCATCTTGGCAAGCTCGGCGGATCTAGTCACCGAGAGGGTCGTCGCATACTGCATGCAGACTTTGATTTTCGACGCGCAGACTTTGATCGAGCAAACCTCGTCATGCTAAAACATTTAGAACTGGTCGATCCTTGGGTACAAAAGCACAAAAGGTTAATCGAGAAGGAGTACAGTGACAGGGGCATACAGAGGACACAGGGACAAATAATCAAAGAGCACAACTTAGATTTCACGCGTTGGTTTAGGCAGACACTCCTTGATAATCCCCCGCGATCGCATTCTTCTGACACGGAAAAGATCATATTCACCTTGTCGCAGGGACCGATGCAAAACCTAGTGACCTATCAGGCGTATGATATCAAAGTCTACACATTCTACACGCATGAAAAGGACAACAAGTGTGATTATCAGAACTTAGGCGTAACGTCCGAATTCTACACCGATGACAACGTGAAGAAAAGATTCTACGGAAGGATCGAGGAGATCTGGGAGCTCGATTACTGTGGAGAAAAGTTGCTGATGTTCCGTGTCAGATGGGCAAAGAGCGTCGAAAGAGAAGACCGGTATTTCATAACCATGGTTATACCCGAAGCAGCCAAATCCAAGGCCGCCGGTGCGAACGTGGCCGCGAAAAATGAACTGTGGGTACTGGCTACCAAAGTGGACCAATGTTTTTTCATTACCGACCCGAAAAAGCCTAGCCGTGTTGTCGTGAGGAGAGGAAAAAGAAACATCATCGGAATGGATGGAGTCGCCAACGAGTAGGACTTCGACCAGTACGGCGATCCAAAGATTGAAGATGACGACGACTACGATGCATCAACGTACATCATAAGAAGAAAAAAGACAACCTACCCAAAAAAGGTAGACCATTCAAAAGAAGAAACATTAAAGTGCCGGGGCTAAATTATTCAACCGCGACAAAAAAGGGAAAAAAGATTATAAAACGCTAGCTCAAAAAATATTGTAAACCGCGTGGTCGAAAAAGATTGTAATATTCATGGACAAATTATTATGACATATTTGTATCATGGACAAATTATTATGACATATTTGTACCACTTTTATGACATATATTATCACTTTTTGTGCATTTTTGGAATATTTAAAAGTATTTTAAAAACAAAACAAAACTTTTATGACATATATCACCACTTTTGGGCATTTTTTGGAACATTTAGAAGTATTTTTAAAATAAAATAAAAAGGTGGGCACCAGGATTCGAACCTGGGTGCTCATAGGTTTAGAATAGAGGAGTGGCCGGAACCAGTGGGATAAGAGCATCTCCACTCGCCTACCCAGGACGCCGATCCGGACGCCGAAATTCGGTCCGGACACCAAAAATCGGCCCAGTCGCGTTCCCAGGGACCTGTTTTCGTCCGGATTTCGGCGTGTTTTGGTGCGGTCTACCCAGGTCGAATTCAGGTTCTCGGGTACGCCCTGGGGACGCCGGACGCCGCAAAAAAGGGCGTGGGCCAGCTCTTTTAGCGAGACATTCCCATTCCCACCCACTCCACTCGCCCAGACTGCCGCGAAGAGCTCCCAGCGTCCCCTGTCGCCATGACTTCGCCGGCGGAGCTCCTGCGTGCCGAGGCATGCCCATGCCTCTAGCTACGCTTTCCGTAGTTGCCGCCCGCAACCACGCCTTCCCCGCCGCCGATCTCGCCGACCTAGCCTCGTTGTAACTCTGCTTCTCTAAGTGATCCCACCAGCACACCCACCAAGTGTTCGGCATTTGGCCAGATTCGGCCATGGACTCCGACAACGAGGAGATGCTCGCCGTTGACTCCAACGAGGATGAGATACTCGCCATGGACTCCGACGACAAGGAGATGCTCGCCGTACTCCTGGAGGAGGAGAGCGCCGAGGTCACCGAAGGTGAATAGCACTTGCAGATCCTCACATCACTCGCCTAGCTGTACATGCAGATGGCGAAGCTGAAGCACGATGGTTCAGTGCCAGGTCGCCGGAAGTGCAAGGTGAGACAAAGGATAGAGGGCTACTGCATGTTGTACGCCGACTACTTCGCCGACCAGCCACTCCATGGAGAGGACGTGTTTCGTCGTTGTTTCAGGATGAGCCGGAAGCTCTTCCTCAAGATCGTGCATGCCATCCGGGAGTTCGACCCATATTTCCTTTGCAAGAAGGACTGCAACGGCTTGGTTGGGTTTTCCTCGCTTCAGAAGTGCACCGTGGCGATGAGGTTGCTTGCATATGGAGCCCCGGTTGACAGTGCTGATGACTATCTCCGCATCGCCGAGTCCATCGACCTTGATTGCTTATACAAGTTCTGCAGGGCAGTGATTGCAGTGTTCGGGGAACTGTACTTGAGATCACCCACTGTTGAAGACACTGCTTGGATCCTCGTAGTCAATGAAAGTAGAGGATTTCCTGGTATGCTTGGAAGCATAGATTGCATGCATTAGGAGTGGAAGAACTGTCCATTTGAATGGCAAGGAATGTACAAAGGCCACACAGGAGGATGCACTGTGATACTTGAGGTAGTTGCTACACATGATCTTTGGATCTGGCACTCTTTCTTTGGAATGGCAGGATCAAACAACGACATCAACATCCTCAACTCCTCAACTGTCTTTTCCAAGCTTGTTGAGGGTCATGCTCCCCCTGTGGAATTTGAGATCGGTGGGCACCACTACAACAAGGGATACTATCTAGCAGATGGCATCTATCCAAGATGGCCAACATTTGTGAAGACTATCTCAAGCCCAATGCTCCCCAAGCATTATCACTTTGCCAAGGAACAGGAAGCTTGTAGGAAGGACGTGGAGCGGGCATTTGGTGTGCTCCAGCAGAGGTTTGCAGTTGTCCAGTTCCCTGTTATGACCTGGTCGAAATATCAGATGTGGGAAGTGATGAATTGTTGTGTGACCTTGCACAACATGATCATGGAGGATGAGAGGAAGGATCCAATGATTTTGCTCGAGGAGGACGAGCCGTACTACAGACAGGGTTCTCTTGCCGAGCCTGATCATCAGGTGCCTCCAACATGGGATGCATCCATCATAATGCGTCAGGAGATCCGAGATCCGGTGATGCATCAACAGCTACAGGATGATCTTGTCGAGCACCTATGGATACGCAGGGGCAACACGACGTATATGTCGAGCATGAACTAGCCGAACTTGGCCGAAATATGTTGTACTTTTATTGCAGGCCGAACTATGTTTACATTTACGCCGAACTCTGTTTAAAATTTCGCCGAACTTTGGTCATAAAATGTTTTGTATTCATTGCATGACGAACTATGCCGAAATCTGGACGAACTTGAGCCGAATTTGAGCGGAAACGGGCGGCCCGGGAACTCGGCCTGGGTACACGAGTGGGAAACTGGGCGTACCCAGGCCGAAAACTTGCGTCGTCCGGCCAAAGTTTGGTCCGGATTTCGGCCTGGGTTCGGCGAACGAGTGGAGATGCTCTAAGGCAGTGCTAGTGTTAACTATGGGGGTCACAACCCTCTTATCTGACTAGTCCTACCCACTTAGGCGTAGCGCACCCTGGCCGAGTGCGCTACGGTTATCCGTAGCGCACTCGGCCAGGGTGCGCTACACCTAAGTGAGTAGGACTAGTCAACTCGCCATGTCGTCCCTAGCCCTCTCCATCGTCCTCAGAAACAGACGAAGCCATCCCCATCGACGCGCCACCCCCGCCGCGTCCCATCCGCATCGATGCCACCGCCACTGCATTCCATCCGCATCGACGCGCGCCTCACCAGCCACGCCCGGAGGAGGAGGAGGTCGCTTCGCCCGTGCGCTCGTTCCGTGGAAGAGGAGGTCGTAGTCTGTGTCGATCCATCGAGGAGGAGGAGGAGGAGGCCGCCGCACGATCGAGGAGGAGGAGGCCGTCGCCGCATGTTCGAGGAGGAGGAAGCCGCTGCGCAGTCTGTGGAGGAGCCCGCCCGCACGCGCACCATCGCTCGAGGAGTAGGAGGCCGTGGAGGAGCCCGCCGTCGTCCTCGTCTCAGAGGTGAGCCTCGCCCCTCCCCTCTCTCCCTCTCTCCCATCTCTCTGCATCCATTATTGGGCAGTATCTTGCAAGATATTAGCTTGCAAGATAGAGGAGGAGGTCATGGATTAGGGTTCCTGGATTAGGCCATGGATTAGGGTTCAAAGGAGGCCGTGGATTAGGGAAGTAGCTTGATAGTGTTAGTGTTCAGAAAACTCTAGTGTTAGTGTTGTAGTAGTAGCTTGTTCCTGAACTTAATTCGACTTGTCCATGGTGCATCTTGAAACCCCACAGAAAATTACAAACAAATAATAACCATAGTGTGGTTATTAGGAATGATGTCTGATATACATGGTGGCTTTATGATTTTATAATTTGCTTAAATACTAATGGATATCTTATATGATTTTTAGTCCTGGGCGTAGATAGATGATATGGACCTGTTACTTGTGAACCTAGCCTGTAATAGATGTCTTAAATAAATGATTCCTAATGTGTTTAGGAAGATGATTACTAGATGGATGAGTTATTTTAGTGGCTTCTCTTTCCTGGGTTACTTTTGTGGTGCAGTAATATGTCTTACTGAATTTTATCTATCAAATGACAGTAAAATTATATATGACCCCTAGATTGTTGGCTAGGAATCGTTCACAAGTATTGTTATATTGCAATACTAGAATTCTTGGACTAGCTAAATTTGTATTGTTCCCCATTCAAGCTTTTCTCTTATGGATAATAGGATTGTTTCTTGTGGCTCATAGGATTGTGTCTTATTGTTCATGAAAAATTATATATTCTGATTACACTTGCTTATTTGTTGTCAATGGATTTAAAACAGTACCATATAATTTAAAACAAGGAAATAAATCAGAAATAATCCATTGAATCTGAGTCAATGAATTTTACAAATTTTAGAATCTGAGTCAATGTCAAAAAAAAGAGAGAACATATGAGTCAATGGATTTTAGAATCTGAGTCAATGGTTTTAGTACACAAGTTGGACTCAGAATACTCCAATGGCATGCATGAATTTTTTGCTTGACCACTTCTTTGTCTTGGAGTATTGGTGTACTGTACTGCTATCTCGGAGTATTGGTGTACTATACTATATTGGAGTATTTCTTGACCACTTCTGTACCTGTGCAGAGTATGTAGAATGTATATTTTGCAAAGCTTATTTAGATTCTAGCAACTGACTACTAGATGCTAGATTCTGACTACTAGATGCTAGCTTGACCACTTCTGTACCTGTACAGTACTAATTAAATGCAAAGCTTATTTAGATGCTAGCTTCTGACTACTAGATGCTAGAGAACTATCTGGAGCTACTGCTTTTGCAAAGTAAAATCTAGAGCTACTGTTTTTGCACTATTTTGATCCAGCTTTAAATCTGGAAATGACAGCTACTGTTTTGGTTACTTTGTGCATCGTCTAAGTGCCAACTCCACAATAGCAACTACTGGTTCAGTGAACCATAGATTTCATTTGTTTTGATGACTGAAACAGGAACAAAATGTACAAATCAACACATTACATATTTTTCTAGCAGTATGTGCTGCTACTACTATACGTGCTGCTGGCTACCACTACTATATGTGTTGTTGGATCTGGCCATTTATTTATATATACCTAGTAATGATCTTGTGCTTGTTGTGGTGGTAATGTGCTGGTAATGTATTGGGTGTGTTAGATGTGCTTGTGCTTGTATGAAGCACTTTATTATGTCGTGTATGCAGGTTCTTGTATGAAATGTGTCCTGATTTTTGCCAGAATGTTCATTTACTTCCGTTTCGGTAGAAATCGGGCACTTCTAGTTTAAGAAAATTAGCAAAGGTCATGCCGGATTTTTCCGTGCATTTAACCAATTATTTGTTTATTATTAGTGCAAAGATGTGTGACAACGACGAGGCTGGATGTTCTAAGCGCATCAGCACTAAAGGAGAACTCAGACCTCTGAATAAACAATTGACATTCTGGGAGGCGGCCCAGTGGCTAGAAGACGATGAAGAATACCATCCTTCAGAGAGCGAGGATGATGATATGGAAGACGCGGAGGAAGAAGACAAAGGAATGGCGGGTGATGAAACCACTAATAGCGGCGAGGGAACATGGAGTGGTACCAATCCTCCTAAGAAGAAGTAGAAGAAGCTGAAGGAACGTCACCCGAACACGGTCGGCACCGTAAGGGAGGAAATTACCGAAGTGAGCCCAACAGGGGTTCCTTTGGAGCCCGACCTTGTTGTCAGAGGGTACGGTGGGCAAGTGGCGGCGATCACCCGGACAACCATCTCGATCAACACCGAGAATCTCCGGCATAAATATAATGGCCACTTGCGCACACTCCTCTTTGAGAAGCTGCACACAAGATACAAGTTCCCCGCTGAGTATCGGAACAAAAATTATCATGGGAAAAAAGTAAACAAATTCGCCCTCACAAAGATGAGTACCGCCCTGGCCAGCTGGAGAACCCGGTTAAAGAAGAAGATCTATAAAGAAGGCAAAAGTATCAAGGAGATCCAGAAGATTGACCCGCAGATCACCGAAGATCAGTTCCGGGAGTTAAAGGAGAGGTGTGAATCCGAAAGAGCCCTGGACAATAGTAATCGGGGAAAGGTGCTGCAGGTGATGACTATAGGTCATCACCATCTCTGATCTGGTGGATACAGAACCGCGGAGAACAAATGGAATAAGGAGGACGAAGAGTATAGATCTAAGGGGACAGAAAACCCTTTTGCGATATTCGAAAACCGGGCAGGTTCGAAACTTCATCAGGGCCTGTTACCATGTGGACCCAAAAACCAAACAACTCACCGCGGATCCTGCGGTGAAGGAATTCGAGGAAATTGAGGTAAGTAATCTAATTACCGCGGATCAACTCGATTGCATTCTAATCGATGAAGTCTAGTTTCTAAACGGTTCACTGTTACTTCTTCTTCAGGAGGAGGAAATTGTTGCTAGTCATGGATCCAGGGTTCCTCATCCCAGGGGTCGAAGGTGGCCACCCGGTGGGATAACCCTTTTAACAGGGCGATGAACCGGGCCAAGAAAATAGAGTCGGTTACGAAGAAGCCGTCATCGGCTGGCCGTCTGGCCGGCCTCGGGGGTAAGAATTGGGTGGATCATTTTGGTCCACCGCCGAGGACGCGTGTGGCGCCGTCGAGAAGGAGCGAGGAGGAAAACCGCGAGGTTCAGGAACTTAAGGAACAAGTGGCGCTGATCCCGCAGATCATCCAAGACAACATGGCAATTACCCTCACGTTCTTCCTGCCTACCTTGGTGGAGTCAATAGCGAGCTGGAGTGCGGGTGGTCGAGTAGGGCCGTGCCCGATTCGAAGCATGGTCAGCAGCCACTCGAACAACGCGGCACCGACGAATCAGGCAAACTATGTGTTCGTGACTCCGCTCGCTAGCACCGCGGCGCCGCAAGTGTTGGTGACTCCCCCTGCCATCACCACGGCACCGAACATGTTGCTGCCCCCTACCATCGTCGCGGCGGCACCGGAGCTCCAAGAACCCGGTAGGGAGAATACACTGGCGGCCAGCACCGCGCCATCAAGAAGACCCTTTGTCTCTTGCACGCCCGTCGTCGTATGCGGTGCCTCGACATTAGCCGATTCGACACCATCACGGTTAAAAAATTGCTTTACCGCCTTTCACACCATCTATTACTCTTATGGCATCTCTGACGACGCCATACATGTTTTCCACAGACGGATATTCCTTGCATTATCTTATGTTACAGGAACAACGAGCTAAGGGATGTTGCCAAGGGTACCATCGTTCAACCCTTGCAGTGCATGTTCCACTCAAGGCCGATGCCAGATAGCGTGCACAGGGTTAAAATTAGTCGGGTGCTAAGGGGCTGCGACGACCTGGAACCTCCCATTCAACCCCTAGGAGCAGATGAAGAAGAGCCGGCTGTCCTCAGAAGTTGCTTCGGCTTATTCTTGCAATGGCCAAACAACATGATCCGTTTGGGGACGGCAGGGGCCATCACGCCACAGACAACAACACTGCCAGTCGTGCCAGCGACAAGCGGTGGCAAGGCCCCCTTACCGCCCTCGTCGTCACCTCCACGTGGTGGGTCGGATGATCATGTTGATGATATGCACATGGCGCAGGATCTGGCCGTGGACGACGAAGACTAGAATGATCACTTCTTCAACACTTAGTTTAGCAACGAAGACCTAGCTGGTGGCCCCACAGAGAAACCCACTATCACCAAGCATCTGTTTGGTTCTCAGTGGACGCCTCCAGCTCGCGCCTTTATAGAGCCAGCTGATACAACCAATCGACCCTTTATACTAAGCCCTGACACACTACATAGGGCGGCCGGTGCTCAGATTGCGGTGCATGCCCGCTCTCCAAAAGTAAAAAAGGGAAGGAAAAGAAAATCTAGCAGCTCGAGCTAGCCGGTGGAGTCAACTGCGAATCCGATCAGGTTTCAGGACAGGCCACCAAGACCCGAGGGTATTATGTGGAGGATTCATGTGGTGGGTGGGCCCATTCTACCTAAGAATTTGCGGAGGATCGACAGTTTGGAACTACAAAGTGTGCATGACGGCGTGTTGACGATAGAGAGACGCCTTCTGGCGGAAAAGATCCCTTGCACCCGGTATTCGTGGTTAAGGTGCCACCAAGCTTGGCTTCGTCGATAATGCCCCTGCGGATCTGTTTTTCCTGTGGTTTGATGACATCTTCAATATGTTCCACCTATACCCGCTGCACTATACCATGGTCCGCCTATTTTATCTCAGCCTGGCCATGTAGATCATTAGAGAGAACACAACAGATATCTCTATAGTGGACCCCTACTACATGCGTGACGGCTGCTTGGGTTCCCCCGCTGAACGACGTATCGTGGCCTTGTACCTAAAAAGAATCTTCATGGCGAACAAGACAAAGGAATACATTCTCGTGCCTTACTTTCCCGAGTAAGTCGTTATTCACTCGCCACCGTCGATTGACTTTATTAGATTATCATCATTCTTTTTCCAACACATTCCATTTGAATTTTTTGCGCAAAGATGAACACTGCACACTCATCTCCTTATCGCCGAAGCATTCGCACGCCACGTATTTCGATTCGGGGAGTCTAGAAAACAAGAAAATCTACGACAAGATCAAGGAAGTTCTAGATGATGCTCTCACTGGCTATGCCTCGACGGAAGGCACCACCTCGTGCGTACGAAGGTCAAGTTTGGCAGCCACGTCTTCAACCACGTAACGGAGTTCCCCTACGTGAAGCAGCTGAAAAGCAGTAAGAAGGAAGCCTACTACGAACTCCATCACATGAGGTCGTTCCTACTAGACCAGCAGAGTTCTACGCTGCCAGATCATCTCAAACAGTGGGCCGAAGCAAAGGCCAAGATCACTGATTCAGATATTAGACAAGAGATGTATTGCATCCAGCAGCAGTTTGGGGCAATCATCTTTCGTGATGACATGACTTCAGGGGGATCTTCTACAGAGTAAATATCCTGAATAACCGTGATATAAGGTCGCCTAGAGATGCAGGGTGACTATAGGAAGTTCATGACGAGACAAGGCGTCCTCCCGTCCCCTAAGCCGATCCAGAAGGCTTGATGTTGGCCTAGTTGTATTTCCATACTATAGATGACCTTTGTGTGTGTGTGTGGACAAGTGTACATGCTACTACTTATCTTATTAGGTTTATGAATCATCGCTTACTTCTTTTGCTTATTATTATTATATATCAATCAATGCTTGGTTTTTTTGCTTACTCTTTGGTCCTTTGCTCACTTTGGTACTTTTTTTCCTTACTTTATTATTGTTTTTTCAAGAATAATGCCGATGATTGAAATTTCATGGCACACTATATATGTGAATGTGCTACGACGGAATTGTGAGCCTTGTGATATGCACAAGTCCAGGTCTTGTGCATCCTACTTGGCTCATGGTTCCGTCGTAGAATATTCCTGTGTCCAACAACCTATGTATATATATGAGGCATACTTTTTGATTTACTTTGGTCTTTTTTGAGAATAATGCCAATGATTGAAATGTCGTGGCACAATATATATCTGAATGTGCTACGATGGGATTGTGAGCCTTGTGATATGCACAAGTCCAGGTCTTGTGCATCCTACTTGGCTCACAGTTCCATCGTAGCATATTCCTGTGTCCAACGACCTATGTATTTATATATATGAGGCATTCTTTTTAAGTTACTTTGGTCTTTTTCGAGAGTAATACCGATGATTGAAATGTCATGGAACACTATATATGTGAATGTGCTATGACGGGATAGTTAGCCTTGTGATATGCACAAGTCTAGGTGTTGTGCATCCTACTTGGCTAACTGTTCCGTCGTAGCATATTCCTGTGTCCAACGACCTATGTATATATATATATATATATATATATATATATATGAGGCATTCTTTTCGAGTTACTTTGGTATTTTTCGAGAATAATGCCAATGATTGAAATGTTGTGGCACACTATATGTGCTGTGATGGGATTGTAAGCCTTGTGTTATGCACAAGTCCAGATGTTGTGCATCCTACTTGGCTTACAGTTCCATCGTAGAATATTCCTATGTCCAACGACCTAGCTAATTATATACGAGGCATGATTTTTGAGTTACTTTGGTCTTTTTTTGAGAATACCGATGATTGAAATGTCGTGGCACACTATATATGTGAATATGCTGCGACAGGATTATACGCCTTGTGCTATGCACAAGTCCAGGTGTTGTGCATCCTACTTGGCGTACAGTTCCATCGTAGCATATTCCTATGTCCAACAACCTAGTTATATATGAGGCATGATTTTTAAGTTACTTTGGTCTTTGTGAGTTGGAAGTACTTTCTATAAGTGTATCTTCATATGCGACTTTAATTATACATGTTTTTTAATCACCGGTTAATTATTATTGTCAACTTGTAGATGACGTGGTACGTCGTGTACAAGGGACGGGTTCCCGGAGTCTACAATGATTGGGAAGACTGCCGGAGACAGGTGCACCGTTTC
Source organism: Avena longiglumis (assembly GCA_030063025.1). NCBI lineage: Eukaryota > Viridiplantae > Streptophyta > Magnoliopsida > Poales > Poaceae > Avena > Avena longiglumis. Next base: position 204,311,186 of record CP125975.1, read on the forward strand.
AGCGAAAATAGCTACAAAGGGTACAACACTATGGCAGACGCGGAAGATAGATACACGCGATATCTACGGGAGTTAGGACGAGGAACTGGATGAAGACCTACACCTTCGTCGCGGTGATCATGCTTATCGTCTTTGGTTGTTAACCCGCGTTTGTGTCTAGCTAGTTTAGATATCTAGGCGATCTTCCGAGCTCTAACTTGTTCGAGACACATGTATTCGCATGTCACCAACTACTTTGTAACTTGATCGAAAGAATGTAACTTATACTATGTATTCATGTATGAGACTTATCTATATGTATTTGTTTCAATCTTGTTTGGCAAATTATGTATTTATATATATAATTGTATATCTTGAATCTGTGTGTATATCTACCTGTAATATTGTATATAATCTGTATTGTATATCATCTAGATCTGAAATTAAAAAGAAAAACAAAAAAACTCCTGTGGCGCACATGACATAGCTTTTGTGGCGCACTACAGCTAAAGCGCACCTGCGCAACTTAGTGGCACACTGTAACGTGCGCCACAGAAGATCCAACCCGTAGCACACCTGCCCTCCTAGCCGTGGCATAGTAGCAGGTGCGCTACGCCTATCTCGACACAACCGTGGCACACCAGGCAGTGCGCCACGGCTAGGAGATAGCCGCGGCGCGAGGCTAGTGGCGCACTACTAGTCCGCCACGGACGGCCATTTCATGTGCGCCACAAACAGGAGTTTTCCTAGTAGTGAAACCTTGAAATGGACCCTAGCATGTGTATTAACGTTCGGTGGAATGCTGAAATGTGCAAAACCTGGTTCCCAAGTGTGACCCCTTCGCAGACATGCGATGTCACCTAAAAACGAAGGTGTTTTGGAAATTTAATTATTAGGGGGCGGAGGACTCCCAGTTTTGGTGAAACCGGGTTGGATCTTGTCACAAATTGTGCCCAAACATGGTTTGAAATTATCCTATAACCCAACCAAGCACAAACCAAGAGAAAAATCCACCGGGCTACCCCTTTCATAATAACATCTAGGGGGTAGACGATTCTGGGCCCATAGATCAGGGTTTCATGGCAAGAAGCGCCTCGGAGCATCAGAATACCTACAAATCCTTACAATGGACCCAAGCATGTGTATTAAAAAGTAATGGAATGTTCAAATGTAGAAAACATGGTACCCACGTGTAACCCGCTTCGTAGGTATGCACGATCACAGAAAAAACGAAGATCCTAGAATTTAATTGGCCGGGAACTCCCCATTTCGGTGAAACCGGGTTGGATCTTGTCACAACTTATGCCCAAAAATGGTTTGGAATTATCCTATGACCCAACCAAGCACAAACCAAGAGGAAAATCCACCGGGATACCCCTATCAGAAGAACATCTAGGGGGTAGACGATCCGGGGGCCACAAATCAGGGTTTCGTTAGAAGAAGCTCTTCGGAGCATCGGAATACCTACAAACCTTTGCAACGGACCCTAGCATGTGTATTAAACTGCGATGGTGGAATGCTAAAATGTCCAAAACCTGGTACCCAAGTTTCACCCCCTTCGTAGACATGCGCTATCACCTAAAAAACGAAGATCCTGAAACTGAAATGTTAATTAGGGGGCCGAGAACTCCCTGTTTCGGTGAAACCGGGTTGGATATTGTCACAACTTGTTCCCAAACATGGTTTGGAATTATCCTATAATGCAACCAAGCGCAAACTAATAGAAAAATCCACCAGGTTACCCCTTTCAGAAGAACATCTGGGGGGTAGACGATCCATGCCCACGGATCAGGGTTTTGTAGGAAGAAGCTCTTCGGGACATCGGAATACCTCCAATCCTTGGAATGGACCCTAGCATGTGTATTAAAATGTGGTGGAATGTTGAAATATCCAAAACCTGGTTCCCAAGTGTGACCCCTTCTCGGACATTCCATGTCACCTAAAAACGAAGGTGTTCTGAAATTTAATTGTTAGGGCGTGGGAACTCCCTATTTCGGTGAAACCGGGTTGGATCTTGTCGAAACTTATTACCAAACATGGTTTAGAATTATCCTATAACCCAACCAAGCACGAACCAAGAGAAAAATCCACAGGGCTACCCCTTTCATAAGAACATCTAGGCGGTAGACGATTTGGGGCCCACAAATCAAGGTTTCATAGGAAGAAGCACCTCAGATCATCGGAATACCTCCAAACCCTTGCAATGGACCCTAGAATGTGTATGGAAGTGTGGTGGAATGCTGAAATGTCCAAAACCTGGTACCCAAGTGTCACCCCCTTCATAAACATGCGTTATAACCTAAAAACAAAGATCCTGGAATTTAACTGCTAGGGGGCCAGGAAGTCCCTGTTTCGGTGAAACCTGGATGGTTATTTTCACAACTTGTGCCCACACATGGTTTTGATTTATCATATGACCCAACCAAGAACAAACCAATAGAAAAGTCCACTGAGCTACCTGTGTCAAAAGAACATCTAGGGGGTAGACGATCTGGGCCCATAGATCAGGGTTTTGTAGGAAGAAGCGCTTTGGGGCATGGAATTACCTCAAAACCTTGCAATGCACGCCTAGAATGTTGATTAGAGTGTGGTGGAATGCTGAATTGTCCAAAACCTATTACCCAAGTGTCACCCTCTTCGCAGACATGCGCTATCACCTAAATACGAAGATGTTCTGGAATTTAATTGTTAGAGGGGAACTTCCCGTTTCGGTGAAACCGGGTTGGATCTTGTCACAAATTGTGCCCAAACATGGTTTGGAATTATGCTATAACCCAACCAAGCACATACCAAGAGAAAAATCCACCAGTCTACCCCTTTCATAAGAACATCTAGGGGGTAGACGATCCAAGGCGCACGAATCAGGGTTTCGTAGGAGGAATCGCTTCCGAGAATCAGAATACATCCAATACCTTGTAATGGAACCTATAATATGTATTAAAGTGTGGTGGAATTTTCAAAATATCCAAAACCAGGTTCACAATTGTCACCCTCTTTGCAGACATGCACTAGTACCTAAAAACGAAGGTGTTCTGGAATTTAATTGTTAGGGGTCCAGGAACTCCCTGTTTCGGTGATAGCGCGTTGGATCTTGTAACAACTTGTTCCCAAACATGGTTTTGAATTATCCTATAACCCAACCAAGCACAAACAAAGAGAAAAATCCACCGGGCTACCCCTTTCATAAGAACATCTAGGGGGTAGACAATCTGGGGCCCACGAACCAAGGTTTTGTAGGAAGAAGCTCTTCGGGGCACCAGAATACCTCCAAACCCTTGCAATGGACCCTAGCATGTGTATTAAAGTGTGGTGTAATGCTGAAATTTCCAAAACCTGGTTCCCAAGTGTGACCCCTTCACATACATGCGATGTCACCTAAAAACAAAGGTGTTCTGGAATTTAATTATTAGGGGGGCAGGAATTCCCCGTTTCGGTGAAACCGGGTGGGATCTTGTCACAAATTGTGCCCAAACATGGTTTGCAATTATACTATAACCCAACCTAGCACAAACCAAGCGAAAAATCCACCGGGATATCCCTTTCATAAGAACATCGAGGGGTAGACGATTTTGGGCCAACAGATCAGGGTTCAAAGGAAGAAGGGCCTCGGAGCATCGGAATACCTCCAAACCCTTGCAATGGACCCTACCATGTGTATTAAAGTGTGGCAGAATGCTGAAATGTCCAAAACATGGTACCCAAGTGTAACCCGCTACGTAGGCATGCACTATCACTGAAAAAATGAAGATCCTGGAATTTAATTGGCCAGGAACTCCCCGTTTCGGTGAAACCGGGTTGGATCCTGTCACAACTTGTGCCCAAACATGGTTTGGAATTATAATATGACCCAACCAAGCAAACACAAAGAGGAAAATCCACCGGGTTACCCCTTTCATAAGAACATCTAGGGGGGTAGACTATCCAGGCCCACTGATTAGGGTTTTGTAAGAAGAAGCTCTTCGGGGCATCAAAATACCTCCAAACCTTGAAATGGACCCTAACATGTGTATTAAAGTTCAGTGGAATGCTGAAATGTCCAAAACCTTGTTCCCAAGTGTGACCCCTTCGCAGACATGCGATGTCACCGAAAAACGAAGGTGTTCTGGAAATTTAATTATTAGGGGGCCGAGAACTCCCAGTTTTGGTGAAACCGGGTTGGATCTTGTCACAAATTGTGCCAAAACATGGTTTTCAATTATCCTATAACCCAACCAAGCACAAACCAAGAGAAAAATCTACCAGGCTACCCCTTTCATTATAACATCTAGGGGGTAGACGATTCTGGGCCCATAGATCATGGTTTCATAGGAAGAAGCACCTCGGAGCATCGGATTACCTCCAAACCCTTGCAATGGACCCTAGCATGTGTATTAAAGTGTGGTGGAATGCTGAAATGTCCAAAACATGGTACCCAAGTGTAACCCGCTTCTTAGGTATGCACTATCACCAAAAAAACAAAGATCATGGAATTTAATTGGCCGGGAACTCCCCGTTTCGGTGAAACCGGGTTGGATCTTGTCTCAACTTGTGCCCAAACATGGTTTCGAATTATCCTATGACCCAACCAAGAACAAACCATGAGGAAAATCCACCGGGCTACCCCTATTAGAAGAACATCTAGGTGGGTAGACGATCTGGGGCCCACAAATCAGGGTTTCGTTAGAAGAAGCTATTCGGAGCATCAGAATACCTAAAAACCTTTGCAATTGACCCTAGCATGTGTATTAAAGTGCGATGGTGGAATGCTAAAATGTCCAAAACCTGGTTCCCAAGTTTCACACCCTTCGTAGACATGCGCTATCACGTAAAAAACGAAGATCCTGAAACTGAAATGTTAATTAGGGGGTCGAGAACTCCCCGTTTCGGTGAAACCGGGTTGGATCTTGTCACAACTTGTTCCCAAACATGGTTTGGAATTATCCTATGACCCAACCAAGCAAACACAAAGAGGAAAATCCACCGGGTTACCCCTTTCATAAGAACATCTAGGGGGGTAGACTATCCAGGCCCACTGATTAGGGTTTTGTAAGAAGAAGCTCTTCGGGGCATCAAAATACCTCCAAACCTTGAAATGGACCCTAGCATGTGTATTAAAGTTCAGTGGAATGCTGAAATGTCCAAAACCTTGTTCCCAAGTGTGACCCCTTCGCAGACATGCGATGTCACCGAAAAACGAAGGTGTTCTGGAAATTTAATTATTAGGGGGCCGAGAACTCCCAGTTTTGGTGAAACCGGGTTGGATCTTGTCACAAATTGTGCCAAAACATGGTTTGCAATTATCCTATAAACCAACCAAGCACAAACCAAGAGAAAAATACACCAGGCTACCCCTTTCATAATAACATCTAGGGGGTTGACGATTCTGGGCCCATAGATCAGGGTTTCATAGGAAGAAGCACCTCGGAGCATCGGATTACCTCCAAACCCTTGCAATGGACCCTAGCATGTGTATTAAAGTGTGGTGGAATGCTGAAATGTCCAAAACATGGAACCCAAGTGTAACCCGCTTCTTAGGCATGCACTATCACCAAAAAAACAAAGATCATGGAATTTAATTGGCCGGGAACTCCCCGTTTCGGTGAAACCGGGTTGGATCTTGTCTCAACTTGTGCCCAAACATGGTTTCGAATTATCCTATGACCCAACCAAGAACAAACCATGAGGAAAATCCACCGGGCTACCCCTATCAGAAGAACATCTAGGTGGGTAGACGATCTGGGGCCCACAAATCAAGGTTTCGTTAGAAGAAGCTCTTCGGAGCATCAGAATACATAAAAACCTTTGCAATTGACCCTAGCATGTGTATTAAAGTGCGATGGTGGAATGCTAAAATGTCCAAAACATGGTACCCAAGTTTCACACCCTTCGTAGACATGCGCTATCACGTAAAAAACGAAGATCCTGAAACTGAAATGTTAATTAGGGGGTCGAGAACTCCCCTTTTCGGTGAAACCGGGTTGGATCTTGTCACAACTTGTTCCCAAACATGGTTTGGAATTATCCTATAACGCAACCAAGCACAAAGCAATAGAAAAATCCACCAAGGTACCCCTTTCATAAGAACATCTAGGTGGGTACACGATCCAGCCCCACATATCAGGGGTTTGTAGGAAGAAGCTCTTCGGGACATCGGAATACCTCCAAACCTTGCAATGGACCCTACCATGTGTATTAAAGTGTGGTGGAATGTTGAAATGTCCAAAACATGGTTCCCAAGTGTGACCCCGTCTCGGACATGCGATGTCACTAAAAACGAAGGTGTTCTAGAATTTAATTGTTAGGGGGCGGGAACTCCCCATTTCGGTGAAACCGGGTTGGGCCTTGTCACAACTTATGCCCGAACATGGTTTGGAATTATCCTATAACCCAACCAAGCACAAACCAAGATAACATCCACCAGGTTACCCCTTTCAGAAGAACATCTAGGGGGTAGACGATCTGGGCCCACAAATCAGGATTTCATAGGAAGAAGCACCTCAGAGCATCGGAATACCTCCAAACCCTTCCAATGGACTCTAGAATATGTATGAAAGTGTGGTGGAATGCTGAAATGTCCAAAACCTGGTACCCATGTGTCACCCCCTTCATAGACATGTGTTACCACCTAAAAATGAAGATCCTAGAATTTAACTATTAGGGGGCCAGGAAGTCCCTGTTTTGGTGAAACCGGGATGGTTCTTTTCAGAACTTGTGCCCACACATGGTCTGGATTTATCATATGACCCAACCAAGCACAAACCAATAGAAAAGTACAGAGAGCTACCTGTGTCAAAAGAACATCTAGGGGGTAGACGATCTGGGCCCACAGATCAGGGTTTTGTAGGAAGAAGCTCTTCGGGGCATCGGAATACCTCCAAACCTTGCATTGGACCCTAGAATGTGTATTAAAGTGTGGTGGAATGCTGAAATTTCCAAAACCCGGTTCCCAAGTGTGACCCCTTCGCATACATGCGATGTCACCTAAAAACGAAGGTGTTTTGGAATTTAATTATTAGGGGGGCGGGAATTCCCTGTTTCGGTGAAACCGGGTTGGATATTGTCACAAATTGTGCCCAAACATGGTTTGAAATTATACTATAACTCAACCAAGCACAAACCAAGTGAAAAATTCACCGGGATATCCCTTTCATAAGAGCATCGAGGGGTAGACGATTCTGGGCCCACATATCAGGGTTCAAAGGAAGAAGGGCCTCGGAGTATCGGAATACCTCCAAACCCTTGCAATCGACCCTACCATGTGTATTAAGTGTGGTGGAATGCTGAAATGTCCAAAACATGGTATCCAAGTGTAACCCGCTTCGTAGGCATGCACTATCACTGAAAAAATGAAGATCCTAGAATTTAATTGCCCGGGAACTCCCCGTTTCGGTGAAACCGGGTTGGATCCTGTCACAACTTGTGCCCAAACAAGGTTTGGAATTATACTATGACCCAACCAAGCAAAAACAAAGAGTAAAATCCACCGGGCTACCCCTTTCATAAGAACATCTAGGGGGGTAGACTATCTAGGCCCACGGATCAGGGTTTTGTAGGAAGAAGCTCTTCGAGGCATCAAAATACCTCCAAACCTTGAAATGGACCCTAGCATGTGTATTAAAGTTCGGTGGAATGCTGAAATGTACAAAACCTGGTTCCCAAGTGTGACCCCTTCGCAGACATGCGATGTCACCTAAAAACGAAGGTGTTGTGGAAATTTAATTATTAGGGGGCCGAGAACTCCCAGTTTTGGTGAAACCGGGTTGGATGTAGTCACAAATTGTGCCCAAACATGGTGTGAAATTATCATATAACCCAACCAAGCACAAACCAAGAGAAAAATCCATCGGGCTACCCATTTTATAATAACATCTAGGGGGTAGATGATTCTGGGCCCATAGATCAGGGTTTCATGGGAAGAAGCACCTCGGAGCATCAGAATACCTCCAAACCCTTGCAATGGACCCTAGCATGTGTATGAAAGTGTGGTGGAATGCTGAAATGTCCAAAACCTGGTACGCAAGTGTCACCCCCTTCATAGACATGCGTTATCACCTAAAAACAAGATCCTGGAATTTAATTGGCCGGGAACTCCCCGTTTCGGTGAAACCGGGTTGGATCTTGTCACAACTTATGCCCAAACATGGTTTGGAATTATCCTATGACCCAACCAAGAACAAACCATGAGGAAAATCCCCCGGGCTACCCCTATTAGAAGAACATCTAGGTGGGTAGACGATCTGGGGCCCACAAATCAGGGTTTCGTTAGAAGAAGCTCTTCGGAGCATCAGAATACCTAAAAACCTTTGCAATTGACCCTAGCATGTGTATTAAAGTGCGATGGTGGAATGCTAAAATGTCCAAAACCTGGTTCCCAAGTTTCACACCCTTCGTAGACATGCGCTATCACGTAAAAAACGAAGATCCTGAAACTGAAATGTTAATTAGGGGGTCGAGAACTCCCCGTTTCGGTGAAACCGGGTTGGATCTTGTCACAACTTGTTCCCAAACATGGTTTGGAATAATCATATAACGCAACCAAGCACAAAGAAAGAGAAAAAAATCTACCAGGCTACCCCTTTCGTAAGAACATCTAGGGGGTAGGCGATCCAGCCCCACAGATGAGGGATTTGTAGGAAGAAGCTCTTCGGGACATCAGAATACCTCCAAACCTTGCAATGGACCCTAGAATGTGTATTAAAGTGTGGTGGAATGTTGAAACTTCCAAAACCTGGCTCCCAAGTGTGACCCCTTCTCGGACATGCGATGCAACCTAAAAACGAAGGTGTTCTGGAATTTAATTGTTAAGGGGCGGGAACTCCCCATTTCGGTGAAACCGGGTTGGATCTTGTCACAAATTATGCCCGAACATGGTTTGGAATTATCCTATAACCCAACCAAGCACAAACCAAGATAAAATCCACCAGGCTACCCCTTTCAGAAGATTATCTAGCGGGTAGACGATCTAGGCCCACAGATTAGGGGTTCATAGGAAGAAGCACCTCAGAGCATCGGAATACCTCCAAACCCTTGCACTGGACCCTAGCTTATGTATGAAAGTGAGGTGGAATGCTGAAATGTCCAAAACCTGGTACCCAAGTGTCACCCCCTTCGTAGACATGCGTTACCACCTAAAAACGAAGATCCTAGAATTTAACTGTTAGGGGGCCAGGAAGTCCCTGTTTCGGTGAGACCGGGGTGATTCATTTCACAACTTGTTCCCACACATGGTTTGGATTTATCATATGACATAACCAAGCACAAACCAACAGAAAAGTCCAGAGAGCTACCGATGTCGAAAGAACATCTAGGGGGTAGACGATATGGGCCCACATATCAGGGTTTTGTAGGAAGAAGCTCTTCGGGGCATCGGAATAGCTCCAAACCTTGCAATGGACCCTAGAATGTGTATTAAAGTGTGGTGGAATGCTGAAATTTCCAAAAACTGTTTCCCAAGTGTGACCCCTTTGCATACATGCGATGTCACCTAAAAACGAAGGTGTTCTGGAATTTAATTATTAGGGGGGCGGGAATTCCCCGTTTCGGTGAAACCGGGTTGGATCTTGTCACAAATTGTGCCCAAACATGGTCTGCAAGTATCCTATAACCCAACCAAGCACAAACCAAGTGAAAAATCCACCAGGCTATCCCTTTCATAAGAACATCAAGGGGGTAGACGATTCTGGGCCCACATATCAGGGTTTCATAGGAAGAAGCGCCTCGGAGCATCGGAATAGCTCCAAACCCTTGCAATGGAACCTAGAATGTGTATTAATGTGTGGGGGAATGCTAAAATGTGTAAAACATGGTACCCAAGTGTAACCCGCTTCGTAGGCATGCACTATCACTGAAAAAATGAAGATCTTGGAATTTAATTTGCCGGGAACTCCTCGTTTCGGTGAAACCGGGTTGGATCTTGTCACAACTTGTGCCCAAACATGGTTTGGAATTATACTATGACCCACCCAAGCAAAAACAAAGAGAAAAATCCACCGGGCTACCCCTTTCATAAGAACATCTAGGGGGGTAGACTATCCAGGCCCACGGATCCGGGTTTTGTAGGAAGAAGCTCTTCGGGGCATCAGAATACCTCCAAACCTTGAAATTGACCCTAGCATGTGTATTAAAGTTCGGTGGAATGCTGAAATGTCCAAAAAATGGTTCCCAAGTGTGACCCCGGCCCTTCGCACATGCGATGTCACCTAAAAACGAAGGTGTTCTGGAAATTTAATTATTAGGGGGCCGAGAACTACCAGTTTTGGTGAAACCGGGTTGGATCTTGTCACAAATTGTGCCCAAACATGGTTTTCAATTATCCTATAACCCAACCAAGCACAAACCAAGAGAAATATCCACCAGGATACCCCTTTCATAATAACATCTAGGGGTAGACGATTCTAGGCCCATAGATCAGGTTTTCATAGGAAGAAGCACCTCGGAGCATCGGAATACCTCCAAACCCTTGCAATGGACCCTAGCATGTGTATTAAAGTGTGGTGGAATGCTGAAATGTCCAAAACATGGTACCCAAGTGTAACCCGCTTCGTAGGCATGCACTATCACCAAAAAAACAAAGATCCTGGAATTAAATTGGCCGGGAACTCCCCGTTTCGGTTAAACCGGGTTGGATCTTGTCACAACTTGTCCCCAAACATGGTTTGGAATTATACCATGACCCAACAAAGCACAAACCAAGAGGAAAATCCACCGGGCTACCCCTATCAGAAGAATATCTAGGGGGTAGACGATCTGGGGGCCACAAATCAGGGTTTCGTTAGAAGAAGCTCTTCGGAGCATCAGAATACCTAAAAACCTTTGCAATGGACCCTAGCATGTGTATTAAAGTGCGATGGTGGAATGCCAACATGTACAAAACCTGTTACCCAAGTTTCACCCCTTCGTAGACATGCGCTAACACCTAAAAACAAAGATCCTGAAACTGAAATGTCAATTAGGGGGTCGAGAACTCCCCGTTTCGGTGAAATTGGGTTGGATCTTGTCACAACTTGTTCCTAAACATGGTTTGGAATTCTGCTATAACGCAACCAAGCACAAAGCAAGATAAAAATCCACCAGTCTACCCCTTTCATAAGAACATCTAGGGGGGTAGACGATCCAGCCCCACGGATTAGGGTTTTGTAGGAAGAAGCTCTTTGGGACATCAGAATACCTCCAAACCTTGCAATGGACCCTAGCATGTGTATTGAAGTGTGGTGGCATGTTGAAATGTCCAAAACCTAGTTCCCAAGTGTGACCCCTTCTCGGACATGAGATGTCACCTAAAAACGAAGGTGTTCTGGAATTTAATTGTTAGGGGGCGGGAACTCCCCATTTCTGTGAAACCGGGTTGGATCTTGTCACAAATTATGCCCGAACATGGTTTGGAATTATCCTATAAACCAACCAAGCTCAAACAAAGATAAAATCCACCAGGCTACCCCTTTCAGAAGAACATCTAGGGGGTAGACAATCTGGGGCCCACAGATCAGGGTTTCATAGGAAGAAGCACCTCAGAGCATCGGAATACCTCCAAACCCTTGCAATGGACCCTAGAATATGTATGAAAGTGTGGTGGAATGCTGAAATGTCAAAACCTGGTACCCAAGTGTCACCCCTTCATAGACAAGCGTTACCACCTAAAAACGAAGATCCTAGAATTTAAATGTTAGGGGGCCAAGAAGTCCCTGTTTCGGTGAAACCGGGATGGTTCTTTTCACAACTTGTGCCCACACATGGTTTGGATTTATCATATGACCCAACCAAGCACAAACCAATAGAAAAGTACAGAGATCTACCTGTGTCAAAAGAACATCTAGGGGGTAGACGATATGGGCCCACAGATCAGGGTTTTCTAGGAAGAAGCGCTTTGGGGCATGAAATTACCTCAAAACCTTGCAATGCACCCCTAGAATCTGTATTAGAGTGTGGTGGAATGCTGAATTGTCCAAAACCTAGTACCCAAGTGTCAACCTCTTCGCAGACATGCGCTATCACCCAAAAACGAAGATGGTCTAGAATTTAATTGTTAGAGGGGAACTTCCCGTTTCGGTGAAAACGGGTTGGATCTTGTCACAAACTGTGTCCAAACATGGTTTGGAATTATGCTATAACCCAACCTAGCACATACCAAGAGAAAAATCCACCGGTCTACCCCTTTCATAAGAACATCTAGGGGGTAGACGATCAAGGGCCCACAAATCAGGGTTTCGTAGGAGGAATCACTTCGGAGCATCAGAATACATCCAATACCTTGGAATGGAACCTAGAATATGTATTAAAGTGTGGTGGAATGTTTAAAATGTCCACCACCTGGTTCACAATTGTCACCCTCTTCGCAGACATGCACTAGTACCTAAAAACGAAGGTGTTCTCGAATTTAATTGTTACGGGGTCGGGAACTCCCTGTTTCGGTGAAACCGCGTTGGATCTTGTCACAACTTGTGCCCAAACATGGTTGGAATTATCCTATAACCCAACCTAGCACAAACCAAGAGAAAAATCTACCAGGCTACCCCTTTCATAAGAACATCTAGGGGGGTAGACGATCGAGGCCCATGAATCAGGGTTTTGTAGGAAAAAGCTCTTCGGGGCATCGGAATACCTCCAAACCCTTGCAATGGACCCTATAATGTGTATTAAAGTGTGGTGGAATGCTAAAATGTCCAAAACATGGTACCCAAGTATAATCCGCTTCGTAGGCATGCAATATCACCAAAAAAACGAAGATCCTGGAATTTAATTGGCCGGGAACTCCCCGTTTTGGGAAACCGGTTGGATCTTGTCACAAGTTGTGCCCAAACATGGTTTGGAATTATCCTATGACCCAACCAAGCACAAAAGAAGAGGAAAATCCACCGGGATACCCCTTTCAAAAGAACAGCTAGGGGGTAGACGATCCAGGCCCACGGATCAGGGTTTTGTAGGAAGAAACTCTTCGGGGAATCGGAATACGTCCAAACCTTTAAATTGACCCTATCATGTGTATTAAAGTGTGGTGGAATGCTGAAATGTCCAAAACCTGGTTCCCAAGTGTGACCCCTTCGCAAACATGCGATGTAACCTAAAAACGAAGGTGTTCTGGAATTTAATTATTAGGGGCCGGGAATTCCCCGTTCCGGTGAAAACGGGTTGGATATTGTCACAAATGGTGCGCAAACATGGTTTGAAATTATACTATAACCCAACAAAGAACAAACCAAGTGAAAAATCCACCGGGATATCCCTTTCATAAGAACATCGAGGGGTAGACGATTCTGGAACCACAGATCAGGGTTTCATAGGAAGAAGCGCCTTGGAGCATCGGAATACCTCCAAACCATTGAAATTGACCCTAACATGTGTATTAAATTGTGGTGGAATGCTGAAATGTCCAAAACATGGTACCCAAGTGTAACCCGCTTCGTAGGCAAGCACTGTCACTGAAAAATTGAAGATCCTGGAATTTAATTGGCCGGGAACTCCCCGTTTCGGTGAAACCGGGTTGGATCCTGTCACAACTTGTGCCCAAACATGGTTTGGAATTATCCTATGACACAAACAAGCACAAACCAAGAGGAAAATCCACCGGGATACCCCTTTCATAAGAACATCTGGGGGGGTAGACGATCCAGGCCCACGGATCAGGGCTTTGTAGGAAGAAGCTCTTCGGGCATCAGAATACCTCCAAAACATGAAATGGACAATAGCCTGTGTATTAAAGTTCGGTGGAATGCTGAAATGTCCAAAACCTGGTTCCCAAGTGTGACCCCTACGCAGACATGCGATGTCACCTAAAAACGAAGGTGTTCTGGATATTTAATTATTAGAGGGCCGAGAACTCCTAGTTTTGGTGGAACCGGGTTGGATCTTGTCACAAATTGTGCCCAAACATTGTTTGCAATTATCCTATAACCCAACCAAGAATAAACCAAGAGAAAAATCCACCGGGCTACCCCTTTCATAATAACATCTAGGGGGTAGATGATTCTGGGCCCATAGATCAGGGTTTCATAGGAAGAAGCGCCTCGGAGCATTGGAATACCTCCAAACCCTTGCAATGGACCGTAGAATGTGTATTAAAGTGTGGTGGAGGATGAAATGTCCAAAACATGGTACCCAAGTGTAACCCGCTTCGTAGGCATGCACTATCACCGAAAAAACAAAGATCCTGGAATTTAATTGGCCGGGAACTCCCCGTTTCCGTGAAACCGGGTTGGATATTGTCACAAATTGTGCCCAAACATGGTTTGGAATTATCCTATGACAAAACCAAGCAAAAACCAAGAGGAAAATCCACCGGGCTACCTCTATAAGAACATCTAAGGGGTAGACGATCCGGGGCCCACAAATTAGGGTTTCATTACAAGAAGCTCTTTGGAGCATTGGAATACCTCAAACCTTTGCAATGGACACTAGCATGTGTATTAAAGTGATATGGTGGAATGCTAAAATGTACAAAACCTGGTACCCAAGTTTCACCCCCTTCATAGACATGCGCTATCACCTAAAAAACAAAGATCCTGAAACTAAAATGTTAATTAGGGGGCCGAGAACTCCCCGTTTCGGTGAAACCGGGTTGGATCTTGTCACAACTTGTTCCCAAACATGCTTTGGAATTATCCTATAACGCAACCAAGCATAAACCAAGACAAAAATGCACCAGGCTACCCCTTTCATAAGAACATCTAGGGGGGTAGACGATTTAGGCCCACAGATCAGGGTTTTGTAGGAAGAAGCTCTTCGGGACATCGGAATCCCACCAAACCTTGCAATGGACACTAGCATGTGTATTAAAGTGTGGTGGAATGTTGAAATGTCCAAAACCTGGTTCCCAAGTGTGACCCCTTCTCGGACATGCGATGTCACCTAAAAACAAAGGTGTTTGGAATTTAATTGTTAGGGGGCGGGAACTCCCCATTTCGGTGAAACCGGGTTGGATCTTGTCACAACTTATGCCCAAACATGGTTTGGAATTATCCTATAACCCAACCAAGTACAAACGAAGAGAAAATCCACCGGGCTACCCCTTTCATAAGAACATCTAGGGGGTAGATGATCTGGGCCCACAGATCAGGGTTTCATAGGAAGTAGCACCTCAGAGCATTAGAATACCTCCAAACCCTTGCACTGGACCCTAGAATGTGTATGAAAGTGTGGTGGAATGCTGAAATGTCCAAAACCTGGTACAGAAGTGTCACCCCCTTCATAGACACGCGTTATCACCTAAAAATGAAGATCCTAGAATTTAACTATTAGGGGGCCAGGAAGTCCCTATTTCGGTGAAACCGGGATGGTTCTTTTCACAACTTGTGCCCACACATGGTTTGGATTTATCATATGACCCAACCAAGCACAAACCAATAGAAAAGTCCAGAGAGCTACCTGTGTCAAAAGAACATCTAGCGGGTACACGATCTGGGCCCACAGATCAGCGTTTTGTAGGAAGAAGCGCTTTGCAGCATGGAATTACCTCAAAACCTTGCAATGCACCCCTATAATGTGTATTTGAGTGTGGTGGAATGCTGAATTGTCCAAAACCTAGTACCCAAGTGTTGGAGATATGCCCTAGAGGCAATAATAAATGTAGTTATTATTATATCTTTGTGTTTATGATAAATGTTTACATTCATGCTATAATAGTATTAACAAGGAAACATTAATACTTGTGTGATTTGTAAACTTAAATTGAAGTCCCTAGTAAAGCCTCTTTATAATACTAGCTTGTTGGTTAATAAATGATTGTGGTTTCCCTATCATGAACATTGAGATGTTATTAACGACAAGATCATATAGTTTGGAGAATGATATGGTGGACATACTCCTATAGATAAGCGTAGCATAAAGATCAAGTCATTTTAATAGTTCAATTGCTATATGCTTTCTGATACATAGTAACCTAATTCCTCCGACCATGAGATCATGCATATCACCTTCACCGGAAGGATGCTTTGATGACATCAAACACCACACCGTAACTGGGTGGCTATAAAGGTGGCATTGAGTGTTTGGAAAGTGTTGGTTGAGACACATGGATCAAGAGTGGGATTTGTCCATCCATATGATGGATAGATATACTCTGGGCCCTCTCGGTGAAATGTCATCCAATTAGCTTGCAAGCATGTGACTGGCTCACAAGGGATCACATATCACGGGAACAAGAAAAGTGTACTTATCAGTAACGAGGTTGAACTAGGTATGCAGAGATACCGATGATCATAACCTCGGATAAGTAAACTATCTTGAGACAAAGGGAAATTGGTATTGTATGTAAGTGGTTCATTCGATCACAAAGTAATCATAGAAATATGTGGGAGCCATATGAATTTCCAGATTCCTCTATTGGTTATTGTTCGGAGAAGTGTCTCGATCATGTCCGCATAATTCACGAACCGTAGGGAGACACACTTAAGGATTCGACGTTGTTTCAGTAGTTATGGAATGATGAGTAAGAGACCGAATGTTGTTCGGAGTCTCGGATGGGATCCGGGATATCACAAGGAGATCCGGAATGGTCCGGAGAATAAGATTCATATAAGGAAAGTATTGTTTCGGGGTTGGAGAATGGTTCCGGTGTTTTCGTCGGGAATGTTCTAGAAGGTTCCGGAATGTCCGGCACTCCGAAGGGGAAGGGTTCATGAATGTGTCATACCAAGTTGGAATGATTGCATCATGTACTAGGTGTCATCGCTAAACAAAATAAAGGTTTTAATCAAATCCTAGTTTGAAAAGTCAAACGCCAATTTGAAAAGTCAAACGGCTATTTTGGGAAGTGGAGGGGAAGGTGGAAACCGAGTTGGGGAGGAGTTCGTCCCCTCCACCGCCGGACCCCTTGGGAAACCGATTTGGGGAGGGTCCCCTCCCCTGGCGCGCCCCTCCACCTATATAAGGAGGGGCAGGGCTGCCCCTCCTAGCACCTAACACCACCACCCCGCAAACCCTAGCCCTAGCCGTCGGCTCCTCCTGCAGCCGCCGCCGCCCTAGGGCAAGCCGCTGGCCAAGCCTCCACCTTGGTGTGTCTAAACTCTAGATCGCCGAGGAGCTCTCTCATAGTCCACCATACTGCTCCGCTTAAGAAGCCTGCGAGATCTCCCTCTACTTAGGTACCACGCCGTTGTCTTTGGAATCGCGAGGAGAGTGCTACAACCTCCGCTACTGCTAGAACAAGGAGAGGAAGGTCTTCGTCGAAACCGAATGTGTGACCGATCATGGGAGCGCTTGGAACGCAGCCTTTGGAAGGATCGTCTATGCGATCTTGAGATCAGGAAGAGTACGACTACATCACCCACGAGAATCCGCTCTCGTTAAACACTTTGGAATCTTCGAGGGTGAGTTATTCCATCGACTCGTTGCTACAATGTAGTATATAGATCTTGGCTTGTTTGTTTGTATGCGATAGAAATTTTTTTGTTTTCCATGCTACGAAACCCTACAGTGGTATCAGAGCCGTGTCTATATGTAGATATGTTGCACGACTAGAACACAATGGTCATTGTGGGCGTTGATGCTTTTATTGTCGATTGCTTCTTGTGTGCTTTGCATCTTGTGGGATGTTGGGATGAAGCGGCCCGGGCTAACCTTACATGAAATCGTTCATGAGACTTGCTCCACGCTTGACATGCAACTAGTATTGCATAAGTGGCTTTGCGGGTGCCTGTTTCTCCCAGCATAGTTAAGATTCAATTTACAACGGGTGATTAACAATGCTAGTATCAATGTTGTGGTTCTTGTTCGTAAGTTAGAACGACACTTATTGAAAGCCCCAAACCACGTAAAACATGCAAAGAAAGTAGAGGCGTCTAACTTTGTTTTGCAGGGTGTGTGATGATGTGATATGGCCATGATTGTGATTATATTTGATGTATGCAATGTTCCTTATTGTAAGTTGGCAACCGGCAGGAGCCATATGGTTGTCTTTAATTTATGTTAAGACCCGCGTGTCTATTCAAAGTAGTTGTAATAGTTGAAGCCGGCGGACGACAACTATGGAGAAGCGTCATTGACCTTGATGCAATGCCGGTGATGATGGAGATCATGTTCGTGCTTGAAGATGGAGATCGGAAGCACAAAGAAGAAAGGCCATATCATATGACATATTATGAATTGCATGTGATGTTAATCCTTTATGCATCTTGTATTGCTTAGTTAACAACGGTAGCATTATAAGATGATCCCTCATGCACATGAATTTCAAGTCATAAAGTGTTCACCCTTAGTTAGCACCGTTGCTAAAGCTTGTTGTTTCGAAGGACCACGTGATGATCGGGTGTGTTAGATTCCGCAAGTGTATACAACATGAGCAAGCCAGATTTTCTCATGCGGAAGCTAAGGTTTGATCTTGACGAGTATGGCATGTACAGACATGGTCTCGGAACACGGTTCACCGAAAGGTAAAGCATGAATCATATAGTAGATATGATGAACATGTTGATTGTTCACCATTAAAGCTACATCAACTCTCGTGATGATCGGTGTTGATGTGCTGGATTTGGTTCGTGTGATCACTAAAACAATGTGAGGGATATTGTTTTGAGTGGGAGTTCACCTAGATTAATTTAACTATTAGTTAGAACTCAATTTGTCACAAAATTAGTCTAAACTATTGCAAATATGTTGTAGATCAATGGCGGCCCCTACCATCAATTTTAATGTGTTCCTAGAGAAAGAAAAGTTGAAAAGATGGAAGCAACTTCACGGATTGGTTCCGCAATTTGAGGATTGTCCTCACAGCTGGTAATTTGACCTATGTGATGGATGCACCGCTGGGTGACCCACCTGCAGCTACTGCTACCGATGAAGTAAAGAATTTTTACCTCGCTCGGAAGACTCAGTACTCCACAGTTCAGTGTGCTATCTTGTATGGTTTAGAATCGGAGCATCAGAAAAGGATTGAGAATTCAGACCCACATGATATTGTCCGTGATCTCAAATTGATCTTTGAGACTCACGCGACAATTGAGAGCTATGAGGCTTCTGAAAAGTTCTTTAACTTCAAGATGGAAGAGGGAAGCTCCGTCAGTGAGCATGTGCTTAAGATGTCTGGGCACGCAAACAAACTTCAAAGCTTGGGTATAGTGATTCCTAATGCTTTGGGGATTTATCGTGTCCTCCAATCACTACCACCAAGTTACAAGAACTTTGTGATGAACTACAATATGCAAAACATGAACAAGCAGTTGCTAGAACTCTTTGCCATGTTGAAATCTGCAGAAGTGGAGATCAAGAAAGAGCACCAAGTGTTTATGGTCAATAAGACAAGAAAGGCAAGTCTAAGCAAAAGGGACACTTCAAGAAGGGTGGTAATAAAGTTACCGCGCCGACGAAGAAGACCAAGGCTGGACCTAAGCTTGATACTGAGTGCTTTTACTGCAAGGGAGAAGTTCACTGGAAGAGGAATTGCCCAAAGTACTTGGCGGATTTGAAGAACGGCAACATCAAGAAGAAAGGTATATCCGATATACATGTTATTGATGTGTATCTCAATAGTACTCGTAGTAGTGCCTGGGTATTTGATACTGGTTCGGTTGCTCATATTTGTAACTCGAAACAGGTGATGCAGAATAAACGGAGGCTAGCGAAGAACGAGGTGACGATGCGCGTGGGAAACGGATCAAAGGTTGATGTGATCGCGGTCGGCACGCTACCCCTTCATCTACCATCGTGAATAGTTTTATACTTAAATAATTGTTATTTGGTGCCTGCGTTAAGCATGAACATTATATCAGGATCTTGTTTATTGCGAGATGGTTACTTTTTTAAGTCCGAGAATAATGGTTGTTCGATTTATATGAGTAATATGTTTTATGCACATGCACCTTTGATAGATGGTCTACTCTTATTGAATCTCGATAGTGGAAATACACATATTAATAACATTGAGGCTAAACGTTTGAAATCGAGCGATAACTCGACCTATATGTGGCACTGTCGTCTTGGTCACATTGGAGTGAAGCGCATGAAGAAACTCCATTCCGATGGACTTCTTGAATCACTTGATTTCGAATCACTTGAAAGTTGCGAAGCATGTCTGATGGGTAAAATGACTAAGACTCCATTTTCTGGTATGATGGAGCGAGCTACGGACTTATTGGAAATCATACATACCGATGTGTGTGGTCCAATGAGTGTAGCATCGCGTGGTTATCAAGTTATGTTCTTACCTTCACGGATGACTTGAGTAGATATGGGTATATCTATTTCATGAAACATAAGTCCAAACTTTCGAAGTTTAAGGAATTTCAAAGTGAGGTAGAGAATCAACGTAACAAGAAGATTAAATTTCTACGTTCTGATCGTGGAGGTGAATATCTAAGTTACGAGTTTGGCGAGCATTTGAAGAAATGCAGAATACTTTCACAATTGACACCGCCGGGAACACCACAGCGTAATGGTGTGTCCGAACGTCGTAATCGAACTCTCTTAGATATTGTTCGTTCTATGATGTCACTTACAGATTTACCGCTATCATTTTGGGGTTATGCATTAGAAACAGCCGCATTCACTTTAAATAGGGCACCATCTAAATCCGTTGAAACGAAACCGTATGAATTATGGTTTGGGAAGAAACCTAAATTGTCGTTCCTTAAAGTTTGGGGTTGCGAAACCTATGTAAAGAAGTTACAGCCGGACAAGCTTGAACCCAAAGCGGAAAAATGCGTCTTCATAGGATACCCGAAGGAAACTATTGGGTATACCTTCTATCATAGATCCGAAGGAAAAGTCTTCGTTGCCAAGAATGGATCCTTTCTAGAGAAGGAATTTCTCTCGAAAGAAGTGAATGGAAGGAAAGTAGAACTCGACAAGGTTGTCGAACCTTCTCTCGAAATTGCGAGTAGCGTAGCATCGGAAGAAGTTCCTGTGGTGCCTGCACCAATAAGAGAGGAAGCTAATGATGATGATCATGAAACTTTGGTTGTAGTTGCTACAGAGCCTCGCAGGTCAACGAGAACTCGTACCACTCCTGATTGGTATGATCCCGTTATGAGTGTCATGTTGGTGGACAACACCGGTGACCCTGCAACATATGAAGAAGCGATGATGAGCCCAGATTCCAATAAATGGCAAGAAGCCATGAAATCCGAGATTGGATCCATGTACGAAAACCAAGTATGGACTTTGGTGGACTTACCGGATGGCCGGAAGGCTGTCGAGAACAAATGGATTTTTAAGAATAAAACAGATGCTGATGGTAATGTTACTGTCTATAAAGCTCGACTTGTCGCAAAAGGGTTTTGACAAATTCAAGGAGTTGACTACGATGAGACTTTCTCACCTGTAGCAAAGCTAAAGTCTGTGAGGATTATGTTAGCAATCGCTGCATATTATGATTATGAGATATGGCAGATGGATGTCAAAACAACATTCCTCAATGGAGACATTGATGAAGAGTTGTATATGATGCAACCCAAAGGTTTTGTCGATCCTAAAGATGCTAACAAGGTATGCAAACTTCAACGGTCCATCTTTGGATTGAAGCAAGCATCCCGAAGTTGGAATCAACGTTTTGATAAGGTGATCAAAAGTTTTGGTTTTATACAAACTTATGGAGAAGCTTGTATTTACAAGAAAGTGAGTGGGAGCTCTGTAGCATTCTTAATACTATATGTAGATGACATATTGTTGATTGGGAATGATGTAGACCTTCTAAATAGTGTCAAGGAATATTTGAATAATAGTTTTTCAATGAAGGATCTTGGCGAAGCAGCTTACATATTAGGCATAAAGATTTATAGAGATAGATCGAGACGCCTAATATCATTGTCACAAAGTACATATTTGGACAAAGTTCTAAAGAGGTTTGGAATGGAAGATAGCAACAAAGGGTTCTTGCCCATGTTGCCCAATACGACCTTGAGTAAAACTCAAAGTCCGACAACGGCAGAAGATAGAGAAAAGATGAGTAAGACTCCCTATGCCTCATCCATAGGATCTCTAATGTATGCCATGCTATATACTAGACCCGACATTGCATATGTTGTTAGTTTAACTAGCAGATATCAAAGTGATCCAGGAGTTGATCATTGGACAGCGGTCAAAAACATCCTTAAGTACTTGAGAAGAACTAAGGATATGGTTCTTTCTTATGGAGGTGATGAACAACTCGTTGTTAATGGTTACACCGATGCTAGTTGGAACACCGATCCGGATATGGAGGTGATGAACAATCTGGATACGTATTTACTTTGAATGGTGCAGCAGTTAGCTGGAGGAGTGCAAAGCAAAGCGTTGTGGCGAGATCTTCAACTGAATCGGAATACATGGCTACTTCTGAGGCTTCACAAGAAGCGATATGGATGAAAGAGTTCATTACAGAGTTGGGTGTGGTTCCTAGTGCGCTCGACTCAATGTCTATCTACTGTGATAACATGGGAGCCATAGCCAATGCGCAAGAACTAAGGTCACACAAGAAGCTGAAGCACATCAAGCTACGTTTTCACGCTATTCGAGAACATGTCCAAGATGGGGACATAAAGATTTGCAAAGTACACACAGATCTGAATGTGGCGGATCCGTTGACTAAACCTCTCCCGAGGGCAAAACATGATCAACACCAAACTGCCATGGGTGTTCGGTATATTACCATGTAATCTAGATTAGATGACTCTAGTGCAAGTGGGAGACTGTTGGAGATATGCCCTAGAGGCAATAATAAATGTAGTTATTATTATATCTTTGTGTTTATGATAAATGTTTACATTCATGCTATAATAGTATTAACAAGGAAACATTAATACTTGTGTGATTTGTAAACTTAAATTGAAGTCCCTAGTAAAGCCTCTTTATAATACTAGCTTGTTGGTTAATAAATGATTGTGGTTTCCCTATCATGAACATTGAGATTTTATTAATGACAAGATCATATCGTTAGGAGAATGATATGGTGGACATACTCCTATAGATAAGCGTAGCATAAAGATCAAGTCATTTTAATAGTTCAATTGCTATATGCTTTCTGATACATAGTAACCTAATTCCTTCGACCATGAGATCTTGCATATCACCTTCACCGGAAGGATGCTTTGATGACATCAAACACCACACCATAACTGGGTGGCTATAAAGGTGGCATTGAGTGTTCGGAAAGTGTTGGTTGAGACACATGGATCAAGAGTGGGATTTGTCCATCCATATGACGGATAGATATACTCTGGGCCCTCTCGGTGAAATGTCATCCAATTAGCTTGCAAGCATGTGACTGGCTCACAAGGGATCACATATCACGGGAACGAGAAAAGAGTACTTATCGGTAACGAGGTTGAACTAGGTATGCAGAGATACCGACGATCATAACCTCGGATAAGTAAACTATCGTGAGACAAAGGGAAATTGGTATCGTATGTAAGTGGTTCATTCGATCGCAAAGTAATCATAGAAATATGTGGGAGCCATATGAATTTCCAAATTCCTCTATTGGTTATTATTCGGAGAAGTGTCTCGATCATGTCCGCATAATTCACGAACCGTAGGGAGACACACTTAAGGATTCGACGTTGTCTCGGATGGGATCCGGGATATCACGAGGAGATCCGGAATGGTCCGGAGAATAGGATTCATATAAGGAAAGTCCTGTTTCGGGGTTGGAGAATGGTTCCGGTGTTTTCATCGGGAATGTTCTAGAAGGTTGTGGCATCCCGCAAAACCACTACTAGAAAATCGCGTTGTTTTTGTGCATTGCATCATCATGACCGCATGCTCATGTCATCATGCCACATTGCATTTGAGCATCGTCATCATCTTGCATTTGCTTGCATAAAATTATTTTCGGAAAAACCTATTTTTGTGTTTTCTAAAACGCCCCATCTTTATTCAAACACCAAAACCGGGTCTCCGGAATATTTTGTTTTGACTAACTATGTTTTGCAAACGGTCCGTTTAACACAAATAAACTATTAAATTATTTTAGTGGGGGCAGTCGAACGGGCCGATTCGACCCGAACGACCACCCCCAGAAATACAAACAGTCCACCTAAAATCCTACAGCTACCAATCCTATCCTACCCAACCCCCCTCCACATCACCCCACCCAATCCCCACCTGACACCTCACCTCTCCCCTCCCTCTACCCTATCCCACGCTGCCACTTGGCCTCTCTCCCTCTCTCCCCAATCACCCACCACACAACACACACACGCACACCACCTGAACCAACCACCACCACACAGCCCCCCTCTTCCTTACCCTGGGCCCGTCCCCACCCCGACCCCACCTGGCCCCTGCCCCTGTTCCGCACGTCCCCACCTCCCCCACCTGGAACCTCCCTCGATCCCCACCCTCCTGCACCGCCCTCCCTCCTCCTTCGACCGCAGCAGCCCGCTCTCTGCGCCTCCCCGCCTCCGCCTTCGGCTGGCCGTCTCCACCTGACGCCCTCCTTCCTCTCGGTGCCCAGAGCTCCCTCACCCCGCCGGCTCGTTGGCCGTCCGCCTCCGCGACCATCTGCATTGCCGTGCCAGGCTCCTCCGAAACCTCCGTCGTGACCCTCCTCCGCGAGCTTCGCCGGCCGCCTCCGTCCTTCGCGCGGCTCCCTCCTCTCTCAGATCCGGCGGGCGCGCCTCCCTGGCTACGCCCCGGCTGACCCCGACCTCCGCGTTCCCCCGGCGCCGCTCCGATGCTCCCGCCGCGGTTCGCCTTCCGCATGGCCACGGCTCTTCCCCGCAGCCTCGCCAGCCTCGCTGGCCGCCGGACCCGCACCTCTCTCCGTCAAGCTCTTCCCTGGCCACGTCCACCTCGCCCCGGCAAGCTGCCTGCCCAGTGCGTCCCTCCGACCGTGCTGTTGCTCCTCCTTGGCTCGCCTCTATCGACCCGCCGTGGCTGCCCTCCTCTCCATCCTGGCGCCCCGCCGTGAGCGAAGTCCCGTCGCTGGCGTCGCGCGTCGCGCCGCACCGTGCATCCTCGTCTCGGACGCCACTCTGCCCCTGCCGAGCTGCCGTCACCGCCGGGCCCATCCCTCTGCACGCTCGCGCCATGCATGTTCTTCTCCGTGTGTCCTCGCTCATCCCGTGGCCTCCCATGCTTGATCGCCATGCATAGTGTTGGTGTTGAAGTTGTTTGGCGATGTGCCAATAAGGTGTTTGTGATGGGGTGTCCGCAAAGTTGACGTGAAGACCATGTGCTACAGCCATTCCGCGGCTCCCTTGTGGTGCTTAATGTTCATCTATGACGCCTACAAAACAACAAGATGAATCCGTATGTGTGTGAGCCGAGACAACCGTCGGTGTTCCCAAAACACCCGCGGCCAATACAAATCGACATCGACAAACCAAGAGGAACCACAAGATCTCCGAGAGAGAACATCAAGAACTTCGACGTTAAATCCAAGCTCGTCGAACACACTCGCAACTGGAAACATGAAGTGGATAACGCCGCACTCCCAGAACTCCTTCACGGATGCGACAAGATCTTCCACCCGGACCCGAAGACCGTACCGACCCGGAACGACAGGATCGCCACACGGACGCGAACCCCGGAGCCGAGAACCCCGACAAGAACCATGACACGGATACACCGAGTTCTTCCTCGAGGACGCCAAGATCTTCACCCCGGACACCAAGACCCCGGTGCGACAAGTACTTCGTCCCGAACGCCATAACCGTCGACATGACCCGAAGACCACGGATGCGCCAAGACCTACCTCTGTTATCCGAGAAAGTTTCCGTCGAACCCCGGACCCCGAGACCTACCCCGAACCCCGGAACCCCAAGTTCGTCGAGACCCCTAATGTGTGACCTCTTATCCGAGAACCCTATTTTATAATATAATAAAAACTTGTTGCATATTAATTGTTCATGCATGCATACTTGTCTGTGGTTGGGGGGCCTTATGCCGATTCACCTAATAATTAAATAAGGGGCCCAAATGCGGGCAAATCTAGCCTTATATTGGCCTCATTTAAATTTGTGTAGCGAACCGGTGCTATCTTCTGCCATGTTAACACAACATCTAAATTGCGGGGTATCTAAACAACTTGAACCATATATTTAAATGTCGGGACCCCGGTTCCGCTTAATATGACCTAATTGCATTGCACCTTGGCCATGTCATGCATCATACATGCATCATGCCGATCTTCTTCCGTTATATTAAATATTGCATCCGGTGTTTATTCTAGTGTTTTGCTTCTTCGCGGATAAGGCTGTTGAGTTGATGTGAGCTTCGCCCCGATCTTCGGTTGAACCTTCGACAATGTCTTCAGGCGAGCATCTCCCCCTTTCTACCTATCTTACTTTTCTAGTATATATTCCCGCCTGTTGATCTTTTGCTATCTGTGTTGCGATGCTCTAGTTTTCGTACCCGTGATATCCCTTGCAGCCATATATAGCCTTGGACACATCCTAATACCTGTTGGTTGGTAGATAGTCGGACTTGCACGTCGTAGTCGCTTGCTCAAGTGCTGTTGCGTGTCGTCAAGTGCCACAGTTGTTGGAGTATTGCCGCATGTTAGATGTTGGAGATGATCATGGTTTTACTTATCGTTCACTTTAATTCCTGTTTAACAACTAAAATTGAAGTAAGCAGACGCATCGGTGGGTGATAGATAATATTTGGTTTCCGAACGCCCACTTGTGTCCCGTAGGACCCCGAGCACTTGATACCTGCTCCTTGATTTATCGCGCTATCCACATCCGGGAGGTATATGGGACCCCCCTGATCCAGAGCTTGATTCAGTCTTATTTCTTGGGGCCACAAACTAGTTTGAGGTTTTATTTACTATCCTGTACTTATGCCATGCTACTACTGTATTTACGTTTGTGCGAGGAGCACACTATACTGTTTAGGATCGGGACACGTTTACGCGGTGTCGACCAGCCCAGTTTTGGGTTCGATCGCTCCACACCGTCCACCCAAACCTTGAGTCCGTCTCGGAGCTAGCTTACCGTTATGGGTAAGACTCAAGGGTGTGGCCCCTGAAATATTTCTGAATCCTGTGATTGCTTTGTCGTGAAAGCCTCGTTGGGTTTTGATTTGGTTTTTCCGAGGTTGATCGAGCGTGTGTTGCTATTGGTGCACCCCGGCCGGGTAAAACTTTCTGAAAGCCGTGTCCGCGGTTATGGACGACTTGGAGCACAGTATCTCGATCATAGACAAGCATAACTAAAGTAGTGCTATAAATTTGACTTTATAATGACTAGTAATCAGCTTCACTATAATGGAATGGCTAAATAATACTGCCCACAACTGCTTGTTTGGATTGTCGCTTGCGACCATTGTACCTGACTAGTGAGTATTGCAACTACAACGGAATGGCTGAATAAAAGTACCAACAACTACTGGGTTTTTGGGATATCTCATACTAATTGTATTTGACTAGTAAGTGTTGCAACTACAACGGAATGGTTAACTAAAAGTGCCCACTGCTTACTTTATCAGGATGATTATCTGAACCTGACTAGTAATTGCTGCAACGATAACCGAATAGGTAAAACTGCCAACGGTGTGAGTTCCTCGGTTGACTTCCTCGTTTGGTCTCGAGGGGGAAACGCCAGGATGGGTTTGTTTGATGATAGTATCAGGTTGGTTCCGGATAGGTCATTCTTACCCCTCTCTGATAACCGCCAGTTGTATCGAGTCTCTATAGGTTGTTCAGTGCATGCTGCCGCTGCCGCTCAGTCCACCATACCTATGTAGGCGAGGACCGCCGAACTCTAGCCTCGCCGTGTCATGGCCTCGATCGACGCTCCTTTTTCCTTCGCCTTTCGGCACCCTTTTTTTGTTTAAGCAGGTTTGAGATCGACGCCGTTAGCAGGGTTACCCTTCCGGCTTGGCCTGGGCAGGGTTATGGACGCCATTGGTTATTCTTCAGGGCTCTTAGCCCCATTTGCATCTTGTCCGTAGCTGGACGCTCTATCGTTTCAAGGTGATTTGGATCTTTGTATATTATATCTGTATTCTTGACTCTCTGAGTCGCTGTTGTATATATATATATGTTCTGTGGGTCCCATCGAGGACTGTTGTGTAATGTTATTACTTCGTTTTCCACCCGCACGAAAGTGCCTGGTGGGCACCTTTGAATCGTTTCTATGCGGGTTTGGCGGGTTTCGCTAAAACTTGCATAGGTCCGATTCTGAGGGTGTTACAAAGGTTCCGGAATGTCCGGCACTCCAAAGGGGAAGGGTACATGAATGTGTCATACCAAGTTGGAATGATTGCATCATGTACTAGGTGTCATCGCTGAAAAAAATAAAGGGTTTAATCAAATCCTAGTTTGAAAAGTCAAACGCCAATTTGAAAAGTGAAACGGCTATTTTGGGAAGTGGAGGGGAAGGTGGAAACCGAGTTGGGGAGGAGTTCCTCCCCTCCACCGTCGGCCCCCTTGGGAAACCGAGTTGGGGAGTGACTCCCCTCCCATGGAGCTCCCCTCCACCTATATAAGGAGGGGCAGGGTTGCCCCTCCTAGCACCTAACACCACCACCCCGCAAACCCTAGCCCTAGCCGTCGGCTCCTCCTGCAGCCGCCGCCGCCTAGCTAAACCTAGCCGCCGGCCAAGCATCCTCCTTGGTGTGTCTAAACACTAGATCGCCGAGGAGCTCTCTCATAGTCCACCATACTCGCTCCGGCTTAAGCGGCCTCGAGATCTCCCTCTACTTAGGTACCACGCCGTTGTCTTTGAATCGTGAGGAGAGTGCTATAACCTCCATTTTCTTTGGAACAAGGGAGAGGAAGGTCTTCGTCGAGTACCGAACGTGTGAACGACTGCGGGAGCGCTGCCGGAACGCAGCGCCGGAAGGATCGTCTAGGCGATCTTGAGATCGGGAAGAGTACGACTACATCACCCACGAGAATCCGC
Organism: Avena longiglumis; assembly: GCA_030063025.1. NCBI lineage: Eukaryota > Viridiplantae > Streptophyta > Magnoliopsida > Poales > Poaceae > Avena > Avena longiglumis. Next base: position 204,339,898 of record CP125975.1, read on the forward strand.
TCTCGTTAAACACTTTGGAATCTTCGAGGGTGAGTTATTCCATCGACTCGTTGCTACAATCTAGTAGATAGATCTTGGCTTGTTTGTTTGTATGCGATAGAATTTTTTTGTTTTCCATGCTACGAAACCCTACACCAAGTGTCACCCTCTTTGCAGACATGCGTTATCACCTAAAAACGAACATGTTCTGGAATTTAATTGTTAGAGGGGAACTTCCTATTTCGGTGAAACCGGGTTGGATCTTGTCACAACTTGTACCCAAACATGGTTTGGAATTATGCTATAACCCAACCAAGCACATACCAAGAGAAAAATCCAACTATCTACCCCTTTCATAAGAACGTCTAGGGGGTAGACGATCCAGGGCCCACAAATCAGGGTTTCGTAGGAGGAATCCCTTCGGAGCATCAGAATACATCGAATACCTTTTAATGGAACCTAGAATGTGTATTGAAGTGTGGTGGAATGTTGAACATGTCCAAAACCTGGTTCACAATTGTCACCCTCTTCGCAGACATGCACTAGTACCTAAAAACGAAGTTGCTCTGGAATTTAATTGTTAGGGGGGCGGGAACTCCGTATTTCGGTGAAACCGCGTTGGATCTTGTCACAACTTGTGCCCAAATATGGTTTGGAATTATCCTATAACCCAACCAAGAACAAACCAAGAGAAAAATCCACCGGGCTACCGCTTTCATAAGAACATCTAGGGGGGTAGACGATCGAGGGCCACGGATCAGGGTTTTATAGGAAGAAGCTCTTCGGGGCATCGGAATACCTCCAAACCTTGCAATGGACCCTAGCATGTTTATTAAAATGTGGTGTAATTTTCAAATGTTCAAAAACTGTTTCCCAAGTGTGACCCTTCGCAGACATGCGATGTCACCTAAAATCGAAGATCCTGAAACTTAATTGTAAGGGGGCCGGGAACTCCCCGTTTCGGTGAAATCGGGTGGGATGTTGACACAACTTGTGCCCAAACATGGTTTGGAATTATCCTATGACCTAAACAGGCACAAACCAAGAGGAAAATCCATCAGGCTAACCATTTCAGAAGAACATCTAGGGGGTAGATGATCCGGGGCCCACAAATCAGGGTTTTGTTAGAAGAAGCTCTTCAGAGTGCATCAGAATACCTCCAAACCTTGCAATGGACCCTAGAATGTGTATTGAAGTGCGGTGGAATGCTGAAATGTCCAAAACCTAGTACCCAAGTGTCACCCCCTCGTAGACATGCGCTATCACCTAAAAACTTAGATCCTGAAACTTAATTGTTAGGGGGTCGGGAACTCCCCATTTTGGTGAAACTTAGTTGGATCTTGTCACAACTTGTGCCCAAACATGGTTTGGAATTATCCTTTGACCCAACCAAGCACAAACCAAGAGGAAAATCTAGGGGGTAGATGATCTAGGCCCACAGATTAGGGTTTTGTAGGAAGAAGCTCTTCGGGACATCAAAATACCTCCAAACCTTGAAATGCACCCTAGCATGTGTATTAAAGTGTGGTGGAATGATAAAATGTCCTAAACCTGGTTCCCAAGTGGGACCCCTTCGCAGACATGCGATGTCACCTAAAAACGAAGGTGTTCTGGAAATTTAATTATTAGGGGGTCTAGAACTGCCAGTTTCGGTGAAACCGGGTTGGATCTTGTCACAAATTGTGCCCAAACATGGTTTGCAATTATCATATAACCCAACCAAGCACAAACCAAGAGAACAATCCAGTGGGCTACCCCTTTCATAAGAACATCTAGGGGTAGACCATTTTGTGCCCACAGATCAGGGTTTCATAGGAAGAAGCGCCTCAGAGCATCGGAATACCTCCAAACCCTTGCAATGGACCCTAGCATGTGTATTAAAGTGTGTTGGAATGCTGAAATGTCCAAAACATGGTACCCAAGTGTAACCCACTTCATAGGCATGCACTATCCTCGAAAAAACAAAGATCCTGGAATTTAATTAGCCGAGAACTCCCCGTTTTGGCGAAACCAGGTTGGATCTTGTCACAACTTGTGCCCAACCATGGTTTGGAATAATCCTATGACCCGACCAAGCACAAACCAAGAGGAAAATCCACCGGGCTACCCCTTTTTTAATAACATTTAGGGGTAGTCGATCGAGGCCCACGGATCAGGGTTTTGTAGGAAGAAGCTCTTCAGGGCCTCAGAATACCTCTAAACCTTGCAATGGACCGTAGCATGTCTATTAAAGTGTGGTGTAATTTTGAAATGTCCAAAACCTGGTTCCCAAGTGTGACCCCTTCGCATACATGTGATGTCACCTAAAACCGAAGATCCTGAAACTTAATTGGTAGGGGGCCGGGAACTCCCCGTCGGTGAAACCAGGTTGGATATTGACACAACTTGTGCCCAAACATGGTTTGGAATTATCATATGTCACAACCAGGAATAAACCATGAGGAAAATCCACCAGGCTACCCATTTCAGAAGAACATCTAGGGGGTAGATAATCCGGGGCCCACAAATCAGGGTTTCGTTAGAAGAAGCTCTACGGCGTGCATCAGAATATATCCAAACCTTGCAATGGACCCTAGCATGTGTATTAAAGTGCAGTGGAATGCTGAAATGTCCAAAACCTGGTACCCAAGTGTCACCCCCTACGTAGACATGCGCTATCACCTAATAACTTAGATCTTGAAAATTAATTGTTAGGGGGTCGGGAACTCCCCATTTCGGTAAAATTGAGTTGGATCTTGTCACAACTTGTGCCCAAACAAGGTTTGCAATTATCCTATGACCCAACGAAGAAAAAACCAAGAGGAATATCTATCGGGCTACCCCTTTCATAAGAAAATCTAGGGGGTAGACGATCTAGGCCCACGGATCAGGGATTTGTAGGAAGAAGCTCTTCGGGACATCAGAATACCTCCAAACCTTGAAATGGACCCTAGGATGTGTATTAAAGTGTGGTGGAATGCTGAAATGTCCAAAATCTGGTTCCCAAGTTTGATCCCTTCGCAGACTTGCGATCTCACGTAAAAACGAAGGTGTTCTGGAAATTTAATTATTAGGGGGTCTAGAACTGCCAGTTTCGGTGAAACCGGGTTGGATCTTGTCACAAATTGTGCCGAAACATGGTTTGCAACTATCATATAACCCAAACAAGCACAATCCAAGAGAAAAATCTAGTGGGCTACCGCTTTCATAAGAACATCTAGGGGTATACCATTCTGGGCCCATAGATCAAGGTTTCATAGGAAGAAGCGCCTCGGAGCATCGGAATACCTCCAAACCCTTAAAATGCACCCTAGCGTGTGTATTAAAGTGTGGTGGAATGCTGAAATGTCCAAAACATGGTACCCAAGTGTAACCCGCTTCGTAGGCATGCACTATCATCGAAAAAACAAAGATCCTGGAATTTAATTGGCCGGGAACTCCCCGTTTCGGTGAAACCGGGTTGGATCTTGTCACAACTTGTGCCCAAACATGGTTTGGAATAATCCTATGACCTAACAAAGCACAAACCAAGAGGAAAATCCACCGGGTTACCTCTTTCATAACAGCATCTGGGGGGTAGACGATCGAGGCCCACGGATCAGGGTTTTGTAGGAAGAAGCTCTTCTTGGCATCAGAATACCTCCAAACCTTGCAATGGAACCTAGCATGTGTATTAAAGTGTGGTGTAATTTTGAAATGTCCAAAACCTGGTTCCCAAGTGTGACCCCTCGCATACACGCGATGTCACCTAAAACTGAAGATCCTGAAACTTAATTGTTAGGGGGCCGGGAACTCCCCGTTTCGGTGAAACCGGGTTGGACCTTGTCACAACGTGTCCCCAAACATGGTTTGGATTATCCTATGACCCAACCGGGAAAAAACCTAGAGGAAAATCCACCAGGCTACCCCTGTCAGAAGAACATCTAGGGGTATATCATCCGGGGCCCACCAATCAGGGTTTCGTTAGAAGAAGATCTTCGGAGCGCATCGGAATACCTCTGGTGGCTCAGTTGATGTGGAGCCTGTTGGGAACCCCAAGAGCAAGGTGTGAAGCAACACAAAAACAAGTCTTCCCTCAGTAAGAACCCGAGATTATCGAACTAGTAGGAGGAAGGAAACGTCACACAGGTGTTGCAAGCAACGTGGAAACCTGCACAACACAAACTCAAGACTTTGTCCCAACTAATAGTGAAGTTGTCAATCTCATCGGTTGATGTAACAAAGGATTAAATGTATGGTGTGCAAGGTAATGGTTTGAAGCAAGTAAACAGGTAACAGTGGAGGATGTATCAATGGTAAAGATTGGACCGGGGTCCATAGTTCACTAGAGGTACTCTCCTTAGATAAAAAACATGGCATGAAGGGTAAACAAATTACATCAAGGCAATTGATAGGAACTGAGCAAGGCATAACAATGAAATACCAGACAAAATATCCTATGAGATTTGATTGGGAAATACAACAATATACATAGACCGCCATCCAATTGCATCAATGACTAGACGTCCACCTTCAGGTTATCATCCGAACCTCCTCCGGTATTAAGTTGCAAGCAACAGGCAGCTGCTTTAAGCAAAGTGTGTAAGGTAAACAAGAGACCGTTGTTTTCTTCCTAGTGGCAACATCACATCTACAACCGAAGAGAATTCTGTCACTTCCCTTGGAAACTAGAGGAATGAACCCACTATCGAGCATAAGTACCCCCTCTTGGAGTCACTAGCAACTACTTGGCCAAGATAGCTACTAAAAAGGAGAGCATGCAAGATCACAAACACCACATACATGATAGTATCAAATAGATAAAACCAATTATAAATCTGACATAGTAATCTCAATATCTATCGGATCCCCGCAAACATAACATGCATGATTACAAATAGATTAGATCTTGATCATGAATGGAGCTCACAATATCTATACATGAAAGCACAAGAGGAGATACAACCATCTAGCTACTACATGGACCCGTAGTCCAAGGTGGAACTACTCACACTTCATACCGGAGAAGAAGGCCTCCGGGATGATTTCCCCTCCGGCAGGGTGTCGGGAAGAACTTCAGATACCCCCGATCTAGGACAATGGTGGCGGCGGCTACAAAAGCTTTCATGGAGTTTTGATCGGTTGCCTAGGGTTTCTGCATCGAGGGCTTCTTATTTGCGAAGAATCAAGGATGGGAGGCGGCCGGAGGGCCCACAACCTACCCAGGCGCGGGGTGGGCCCACATGCGCCTAGGGGAGGTGTGGCGGCTCTGGCTCACCCCTCCTTCTCTCCTCTAAACTTCGTGTCACCCACGGTAAAATATTTACATTGGATTATGTCCCGTCCAATTCCAAGAATATTGATCTTCTGCCTTTCTGGAACCAAAAACAGAAGAAAACATGCAACTGGCACTGTGGCAACTTGTTAATTGGTTAGTTCCAGAAAAGATATAAAACACCTCAAAGTGTAGACAAAGCAAAGCAAAGTAGATACTAAACAAGCATGGAGCATCAAAAAATATAGATATGTTTCCAACGTATCAAGCATCCCCAAGCTTAACTCCTGCTCGTCCTCGAGTAGGTAAGTGATAAAAGAATAATTTTTGAGGTGACATGGACCGTCAAAACCAAGATCAAACCATTTGCAAGCATTGGAATCTAGGATCAAAGAACTCTAAACATGTGCATGAAAGATGGAGTTCTAACAATAAGACAAAGTAACTATGCATGCAACATGAATGGTTACAAACAAAGATCATGAATAACATGCATTGAAAAACGGTTGTTTGTTTCACATACATAAAACATGGCATAGTGGCATTAAGCTTGTCCCTCATAGAGTAGAAAATAGATGCATAGGACACCTTCAAAGTTCATAAGAGTGACTAGATACAAATAGCACAAGAACAAGTAATATCACAATATGCATCAATCAATAATTTTTGGGACACTACACACAAAATGGCAACTATTCTCTCTTAATGGTGCCTAAAGGTAGAAGGTGGAGACTCAATATAATGGTGGAAGAAAGACCCTTCATAAAGGGAAGCAGGGATTTCAAGTTTCAAAAAGAGCTCCAAAAAATTATGGTACTTGTTAGCTTTCAGCCCTCATTGCCCCTATCATAAGCATCTTGAAGTGATTAAGGTTAAAGTGAACAAACTATGGAGTATATTCTTGATAAAGTATATGCTGAATTGTACAAAACCTAGTACCCAAGTGTCACCCTCTTCGCAGACATGCGCTATCACCTAAATACGAAGATGTTCTGGAATTTAATTGTTAGAGGGGAACTTCCCGTTTCGGTGGAACCGGGTTGGATCTTGTCACAACTTGTGCCCAAACATGGTTTGGAATTATGCTATAACCCAACCAAGCACATACCAAGAGAAAAATCCACCAGTCTACCCCTTTCATAAGAACATCTAGGGGTAGACGATCCAGGGCCCACAAATCAGGGTTTCGTAGGAGGAATCGCTTCGGAGCATCAGAATACATCCAATACCTTGTAATGGAACCTAGAATATGTATTAAAGTGTGGTGGAATTTTGAAAATGTCCAAAACCAGGTTCACAATTGTCACCCTCTTTGCGTACATGCACTAGTACCTAAAAATGAAGGTGTTCTAGGATTTAATTTTTAGGGGGCCAGGACTTCCCTGTTTCGGTGAAACCGCGTTGGATCTTGTCACAAATTTTGACCAAACATGGTTTGGAATTATCCTATAACCCAACCAAGCACAAACCAAGAGAAAAATCCACCGGGTTACCCCTTTCATAAGAACATCTAGAGAGGTAGATGATCGAGGCCCACGGATTAGGGTTTTGTAGGAAGAAGCTCTTCGGGGAATCGGCATACCTCCAAACACTTGCAATCGACCCTAGCATGTGTATTAAAGTGTGGTGGAATGCTGGAATGTCAAAAACATGGTACCTAAGTGTAATCCGCTTCGTAGGCATGCACTATCACCAAAAAAACAAAGATCCTGGAATTTAATTGGCCGGGAACTCTCTGTTTCGGTGAAACCGCGTTGGATCTTGTCACAACTTGTGCCCAAACAAGGTTTGTAATTATCCTATGACCCAACAAAGCACAAACCAAGAGGAAAATCCACCGGGCTACCCCTTTCAAAAGAACATCTAGGGGGGTAGACGATCCAGGCCCATGGATCAGGGTTTTGTAGGAAGAAACTCTTCGGGGCATCGGAATACCTCCAAACCTTGCAATGGCCCTAGAATGTGTATTAAAGTGTGGTGGAATGCTGAAATTTCCAAAACCTGGTTCCCAAGTGTGACCCCTTCGCATACATGCGATGTCACCTAAAAAAGAAGGTGTTCTGGAATTTAATTATTAGGGGGGCAGGAATTCCCAGTTTCGGTGAAACCGGGTTGGATCTTTTCACAAATTGTGCCCAAACATGGTTTGCAATTGTCCACCAGGAACTCCCTGTTTCAGTGAAACCGGGTTGGATCCTGTCACAACTTGTGCCCAAACATGGTTTGGAATTATCCTATGACCCAACCAAGCACAAACCAAGAGGAAAATCCACCGGGCTACTCCTTTCATAAGAACATCAAGGGGGGTAGACAATCCAGGCCCACAGATCAGGGCTTTGTAGGAAGAAGCTCTTCGGGGCATCAGAATACCTCCAAACCTGGAAATGGACAATAGCCTGTGTATTAAAGTTCTGTGGAATGCTGAAATGTCCAAAACCTGGTTCCCAAGTGTGACCCCTTCGCAGACATGCGCTGTCACCTAAAAACGAAGGTGTTCTGGAAATTTAATTATTAGGGGCCGAGAACTCCCAGTTTTGGTGAAACCGGGTTGGATCTTGTCACAAATTGTGCCCAAACATTGTTTGCAATTATCCTATAATCCAACCAAGAACAAACCAAGAGAAAAATCCACCGGGCTACCCCTTTCATAATAACATCTAGTGGGTAGACGATTCTGGGCCCATAGATCAGGGTTTCATAGGAAGAAGCGCCTCGGAGCATCAGAATACCTCCAAACCCTTGAAATGGACCGTAGCATGTGTATTAAAGTGTGATGGAATGCTGAAATGTCCAAAACATGGTACCCAAGTGTAACTCGCTTCGTAGGCATGCACTATCACCGAAAAAACGAAGATCCTGGAATTTAATTGGCCGGGAACTCCCCGTTTCGGTGAAACCGGGTTGGATCTTGTCACAACTTGTGACCAAACATGGTTTGGTATTATCCTATGACCCAACCAAGCACAAACAAAGAGGAAAATCCACCGGGATACCCCTATCAGAAGAACATCTAGGGGGTAGACGATCCGGGTCCCACAAATCAGGGTTTCGTTAGAAGAAGCTCTTCAGAGCATCGGAATACCTACAAACCTTTGCAATGGACACTAGCATGTGTATTAAAGTGAGATGGTGGAATGCTAAAATGTCCAAACCTTGGTACCCAAGTTTCACCCCCTTCATAGACATGCGCTATAACCTAAAAAACGAAGATCCTGAAACTGAAATGTTAATTAGGGGGCCGAGAACTCCCCGTTTCGGTGAAACCGGGTTGGATCTTGTCATAACTTGTTCCCAAAGATGGTTTGGAATTATCCTATAACGCAACCAAGAACAAACCAAGACAAAAATGCACCAGGCTACCCCTTTCATAAGAACATCTAGGGGGGTAGACGATCCAGGCCCACGGATCAGGGTTTTGTAGGAAGAAGCTCTTCGGGACATTGGAATCCCATCAAACCTTGCAATGGACCCTAGCATGTGTATTAAAGTTTGGTGGAATGTTGAAATGTACAAAACCTAGTTCCCAAGTGTGACCCCTTCTCGGACATGCGATGTCACATAAAAACGAAGGTGTTTTGGAATTTAATTGTTAGGGGGCGGGAACTCCTCATTTCGTTGAAACCGGGTTGGATCTTGTCACAACTTATGCCCAAACATGGTTTGGAATTATCCTATAACCCAACCAATTAAAAACCAAGAGAAAATCCACTGGGCTACCGCTTTCATAAGAACATCTATGGGGCAGACGATATGGGGCCCACAGATCAGGGTTTCATAGGAAGAAGCACCTCAGAGCATCGGAATACCTCCAAACCCTTGCAATGGACCCTAGAATGTGTATGAAAGTGTGGTGGAATGCTTAAATATCCAAAACCCGGTACCCAAGTGTCACCCCCTTCATAGACATGCGTTATCACCTAAAAACGAAGATCCTAGAATTTAACTATTAGGGGGCAAAGAAGTCCCTGTTTCGATGAAACCGGGATGGTTCTTTTCACAACTTGTGCCCACTCATGGTTTGGATTTATCATATGACCCAACCAAGCACAAACCAATAGAAAAGTCTAGAGAGCTACCTGTGTCAAAAGAACATCTAGGGGGTAGACGATCTGGGCCCACAGATGAGGGTTTTGTAGGAAGAAGCGCTTTGGGGCATGGAATTACCTCAAAACCTTGCACTACACCCCTAGAATATGTATTAGAGTGTGGTGGAATTCTGAATTGTCTAAAACCTAGTACCCAAGTGTCACCCTCTTTGCAGACATGCGCTATCACCTAAAAACGAAGATGTTCTGGAATTTAATTGTTAGAGGGGAACTTACCGTTTGGGTGAAACTGGGTTGGATCTTGTCACAACTTGTACCCAAACATGGTTTGGAATTATGCTATATCCCAACCAAGCACATACCAAGAGAAAAATCCACCGGTCTACCCCTTTCATAAGAACATCTAGGGGGTAGACGATCCAGGGCCCACAAATCAGGGTTTCGTAGGAGGAATCGCTTCGGAGCATCAGAATACATCGAATACCTTGTAATGGAACCTAGAATGTGTATTGAAGTGTGGTGGAATGTTGAAAATGTCCAAAACCTGGTTCACAATTGTCACCCTCTTTGCAGACATGCACTAGTACCTAAAAACGAAGGTGTTCTAGAATTTAATTGTTAAGGGGCTGGGAACTCCCTGTTTCGCTGAAACCGTGTTGGATGTTGTCACAACTTGGTCCCAAACATGGTTTGCAATTGTCGTATAACCCAACCAAGCACAACCCAAGAGAAAAATCCACTGGGTTACCCCTTTCATAAGAACATCTAGGGGCGTAGACGATCGAGTCCCACAGATCAGGGTTTTGTAGGAAGAAGCTCTTCGAGGCATCAGAATACCTCCAAACCTTGCAATGGACCCTAGCATGTGTATTAAAATGTGGTGTAATTTTCAAATGTTCAAAACCTCTTTCCCAAGTGTGACCCCTTCGTAGACATGCGATGTCATCTAAAACCGATGATCCTGAAACTTAATTGTTAGGGGCCGGGAACTCCCCGTTTTGGTGAAACCCGGTGAGATCATGACACAACTTGTGCCCAAACATGGTTTGGAATTATCCTATGACCCAACCAGGCACAAACAAAGAGGAAAATCCACCAGCCCACAAATCTGGGTTTTGTTAGATGAAGCTCTTCGGAGGGCATCGGAATACCTCCAAACCTTGCAATGGACCCTAGCATGTGTATTAAAGTGCGGTGGAATGTTGAAATGTACAAAACCTAGTACCCAAGTGTCACCCCCTTCATAGACATGCGCTATCACCTAAAAACTTAGATCCTGAAACTTAATTGTTAGGGGGTCGGGAACTCGCCATTTCGGTGAAATCGAGTTGGATCTTGTCACAACTTGTCCCCAAACATGGTTTGGAATTATCCTATGACCCAACCAAGAACAAACACTGAGGAAAATCCATCGGGATACCGCTTTCATAAGAAAATCTAGGGGGTAGATGATCTAGGCCCACAGATCAGGGTTTTGTAGGAAGAAGCTCTTCGGGACATCGGAATACCTCCAAACCTTGAAATGGACACTAGCATGTGTATTAGAGTGTGGTGGAATGCTAAAATGTCCAAAACCTGGTTCCCAAGTGTGACCCCTTCGCAGACATCTGATGTCACCTAAAAACGAAGGTGTTCTGGAAATTTAATTATTAGGGGGTCTAGAACTGCCAGTTTCGGTGAAACCGGGTTGGATCTTGTCACAAATTGTGCCCAAACATGGTTTGCAATTATCATATAACCCAACCAAGCACAAACCAAGAGAATAATCCAATGGGCTACCCCTTTCATAAGAACATCTAGGGGTAGACCATTTTGTGCCCACAGAATAGGGTTTCATAGGAAGAAGCGCCTCATTGCATCGGAATACCTCCAAACCCTTGAAATGGACCCTAGCATGTGTATTAAAGTGTGGTGGAATGCTGAAATGTCCAAAACATGGTACCCAAGTGTAACCCACTTCGTAGGCATGCACTATCATCGAAAAAACAAACATCCTGGAATTTAATTGGCCGGGAACTCCCCGTTTTGGTGAAACCGGATTGGATCTTGTCACAAATTGTGGCCAAACATGGTTTGGAATAATCCTATGACCCGACCAAGAACAAACTAAGAGGAAAATCCACTGGGCTACCCCTTTCTTAAGAACATCTAGGGGTAGACGATCGAGGCCCACGGATCAGGGTTTTGTAGGAAGAAGCTCTTCAGGGCATCGGAATACCTCTAAACCTTGCAATGGACCATAGCATGTGTATTAAAGTGTGGTGTAATTTTGAAATGTCCAAAACCTGGTTCCCAAGTGTGACCCCTTCGCATACATGTGATGTCACCTAAGACCGAAGATCCTGAAACTTAATTGTTAGGGGGCCGGGAACTCCCCGTTTCGGTGAAACCGGGTTGGATATTGACACAGCTTGTGCCCAAAAATGGTTTGGAATTATCATATGACACAACCAGGAACAAACCAAGAGGAAAATCCACCAGGCTACCCATGTTAGAAGAACATCTAGGGGGTAGATGATCCGGGGCCCACAAATGAGGTTTCGAGGGCTACCCCTTTCATAAGAACATCTAGGGGGTAGACGATCGAGGGCCCACAGATCAGGGTTTCATAGGAAGAAGCGCCTCGGAGCATCGGAATACCTCCAAACACTTGCAATGGACTAGCATGTGTATTAAAGTATGGTCGAATGCTAAAATGTCCAAAACCGGGTACCCAAGTGTCACCCCCTTCGTAGACATGCGTTATTACCTAAAAACGAAGATCCTGAAACTTAATTGTTAGGGGGACGGGAACTCCCCGTTTTGGTGAAACCGGGTTGGATCATGTCACAACTTGTTCCAAAACATGGTTTGGAATTACCCAATAACCTAACCAAGCGCAAACCACATTTCACCACAACATCTAGGGGGGTAGACTATCTAGGCCGACACATCTGGATTTTGTAGGAAGATGCTCTTCGGGGCATCGGAATACCTCCAAACCTTGCAATGAACCCTTGCATGTGTATTAAAGTCTGGTGGAATGATGAAATGTCCAAAACCTGGTTCCCAAGTGTGACCCCGTCGCAGACATGCGACGTCACCTAAAAATGAAGGTGTTCTGGAAATTTAATTATTAGGGGGTCGAGAATTCCTAGTTTCGGTGAAACCGGGTTGGATCTTGTCACAACTTGTTCCCAAACATGGTTTGGAATTACCCTATAACCTAACCAAGCACAAACCAATAGGAAAATCCACCGGGCTACCCATTTCATAAGAACATCTAGTGGAGTAGACTATCTAGGCCCACGGATCTGGATTTTGTAGGAAGAAGCTCTTCGGTGCTTCGGAATACCTCCAAACCATGAAATGGACCCTTGCATGTGTATTAAAGTGTGGTCAAATACTGAAATGTCAAAAACCTCGTTCCCAAGTGTGATCCCTTCGCAGACATGCGATGTCACCTAAAAACGAAGGTGTTCTGGAGATTTAATTATTTTGGGGCCGAGAACTCCTAGTTTCGGTGAAACCAGGTTGGATCTTGTCACAAATTGTGCCCAAACATGGTTTGCAGTTATCCTATATCCCAACCAAGCACAAACCAACAGAAAAATCCACCGAGCTACCCCTTTCATAAGAACATCTAAGGGATAGACGATCTGGGGGCCACATGTCTGGGTTTCATAGGAAGAAGCACCTCGGAGCATCGGAATACCTCCAAACAATTAAAATGGACCCTAGCATGTGTATTAAAGTATGGTTGAATGCTGAAATGTCCAAAACCTGGTACCCAAGTGTCACCCCCTTCGTAGACATGCGCTATTACCTAAAAATGAAGATCCTGGAATTTAATTGGCCGGGAACTCCTCGTTTCGGTGAAACCGGGTTGGATCTTGTCACAACTTGTGCCCAAACATGGTTTCGAATTATCATATGACCCAACCAAGCACAAACCAAGAGGAAAATCCACCGGGCTACCCCTGTCAGAAGAATATCTATGGGGTAGACGATCCAGGGCACACAAATCAGGGTTTCGTTAGAAGAAGCTCTTCGGAGCATTGGAATACCTTCAAACCTTTGCAATGGACCCTAGCATGTGTATTAAAGTCCGCTGGTGGAATACTGAAATGTCCAAAACCTAGTACCCAAGTGTCACCCCCTTCGTAGACATGCGCTATAACCTAAAAACGAAGATCCTGAAACTTAATTGTTAATTAGGGGGCCGGGATCTCCCCGTTTCGGTGAAACCGGGTTGGATCTTGTCACAACATATTCCCAAACATGGTTTGGAATTATCCTATAACCCAACCAAGAACGAACCAAGAGAAAAATCCACCGGGCTACCCCTTTCATAAGAACATCTAGGGGGTAGACGATCTGGGCCCACATATCAGGGTTTCATATGAAAAAGCGCCTCGGAGCGTCAGAATACCTTGAAACACATGTAATGGACCCTAGCATGTGTATTAAAGTATGGTCGAATACTGAAATGTCCAAAACCTGGTACCCAAGTGTCATCCCCTTCATAGACATGCACTATTACCGAAAAACGAAGATCCTAAAACTTAAATGTTAGGGGGCTGAGAACTCCCCGTTTCGGTGAAACCAGGTTGGATCATGTCACAACTAGTTCCCAAACATGGTTTGGAATTATCCTATAACCCAACCAAGCACAAACCAATAGGAAAATCCACCGGGCTACCCATTTCATAAGAACAGCTAGGGGGGTAGACTATCTAGGCCAACAGATCTGGATTTTGTAGGAAAAAGCTCTTCGGTGCTTCGGAATACCTCCAAACCTTGAAATGGAACCTTGCATGTGTATTAAAGTGTGGTCGAATGCTGAAATGTCAAACACCTAGTTCCCAAGTGTGATCCCTTTGCAGACATGCGATGTCACCTAAAAACGAAGGTGTTCTGGAGATTTAATTATTTTGGGGTCGAGAACTCCTAGTTTCGGTGAAACCAGGTTGGATCTTGTCACAAATAGTGCCCAAACATGGTTTGCAATTATCCTATAACCCAACCAAGCACAAACCAACAGAAAAAACCACCGGGCTACCCCTTTCATAAGAACATCTAGGGGATAGACGATCTGGGGCCCACATGTCAGGGTTTCATAGGAAGAAGCACCTCGGAGCATCGGAATACCTCCAAACACTTGAAATGGACCCTAGCATGTGTATTAAAGTATGGTCGAATGCTGCAATGTCCAAAACCTGGTACCCAAGTGTCACCCCCTTCGTAGACATGCGTTATTACCTAAAAATGAAGATCCTAGAATTTAATTGGCCGGGAACTCCTCGTTTCGGTGAAACCGGGCTGGATCTTGTCACAACTTGTGCCCAAACATGGTTTCGAATTATCATATGACCCAACCAAGCACAAACCAAGAGGCAAATCCACCGGGCTACCCCTGTTAGAAGAATATCTATGGGGTAGACGATCCAGGGCACACAAATCAGGGTTTCGTCAGAAGAAGCTCTTCGGAGCATCGGAATACCTTCAAACCTTTGAAATGGACCCTAGCATGTGTATTAAAGTGCGCTGCTGGAATACTGAAATGTCCAAAACCTAGTACCCAAGTGTCACCCCTTCGTAGACATGCGCTATAACCTAAAAACGAAGATCCTTAAACTTAATTGTTAATTAGGGGGACGGGATCTCCCCGTTTCGGTGAAACCGGGTTGGATCTTGTCACAACATATGCCCAAACATGGTTTGGAATTATCCTATAACCCAACCAAGAACGAACCAAGAGAAAAATCCACCGGGCTAACCCTTTCATAAGAACATCTAGGGGGTAGACGATCCGTCCACATATCGGGTTTCATATGAAGAAGCGCCTGAGCGTCTAATACCTCGAAATACTTGCAATGGACCGTAGCATGTGAATAGAAGTATGGTCGAATGCTAAAATGTCCAAAAACTGGTACCCAAGTGTCATCCCCTTCATAGACATGCGCTATTACCTAAAAACGAAGATCCTGAAACTCAATTGTTAGGGGGACGGGAACTCCTCGTTTCGGTGAAACCGGGTTGGATCATGTCACAACTTGTTCCGAAACATGGTTTGGAACTATCCTATAACCCAACCAAGCACAAACCAATAGGAAAATCCACCGGGCTACCCATTTCATAAGAACATCTAGGGGGGTAGACTATCTAGGCCCACGGATCTGGATTTTGTAGGAAGAAGCTCTTCGGTGCTTCCGAATACCTCCAAACCTTGAAATGGAACCTTGCATGTGTATTAAAGTGTGGTGAAATACTGAAATGTCAAAAACCTAGTTCCCAAGTGTGATCCCTTCGCAGACATGCGATGTCACCTAAAAACGAAGGTGTTCTGGAGATTTAATTATTTTGGGCGAGAACTCCTAGTTTCGGTGAAACCAGGTTGGATCTTGTCACAAATTGTGCCCAAACATGGTTTGCAGTTATCCTATATCCCAACCAAGCACGAACCAATACAAAAATCCACCAAGCTACCCCTTTCATAAGAACATCTAAGGGATAGACGATCTGGGGGCCACATGTCTGGGTTTCATAGGAAGAAGCACCTCGGAGCATCTAATACGTCCAAACAATTAAAATGGACCCTAGCATGTGTATTAAAGTATGGTCGAATGCTGAAATGTCCAAAACCTGGTACCCAAGTGTCACCCCTTCAGAGACATGCGCTATTACCTAAAAATGAAGATCTGGAATTTAATTGGTCGAACTCCTCGTTTCGGTGAAACCGGTTGATCTTGTCACAACTTGTGCCCAAACATGGTTTCAATTATCATATGACCCAACCAAGCACAAACCAAGAGGAAAATCCACCGGCTACCCTTTCGTAAGAATATCTATGGGGTAGACGATCCAGGCACAAATCGGGGTTTTAGAAGAAGCTCTTGAGCATCTAATACCTTCAAACCTTTGCAATGGACCCTAGCATGTGTATTAAAGTCCGCTGGTGGAATACTGAAATGTCCAAAACCTAGTACCCAAGTGTCACCCCCTTCGTAGACATGCGCTATAACCTAAAAACGAAGATCCTAAAACTTAATTGTTAATTAGGGGGCCGGGATCTCCCGCTTTCGTGAAACCGGTTGGATCTTGTCACAACATATGCCCAAACATGGTTTGGAATTATCCTATAACCCAACCAAGAACGAACCAAGAGAAAAATCCACCGGGCTACCCCTTTCATAAGAACATCTAGGGGTAGACGATCTGGGGCCCACATATCAGGGTTTCATATGAAAAAGCGCCTCGGAGCGTCGGAATACCTCGAAACACTTGCAATGGACCCTAGCATGTGTATTAAAGTATGGTCGAATACTGAAATGTCCAAAACCTGGTACCCAAGTGTCATCCCCTTCATAGACATGCGCTATTACCTAAAAACGAAGATCCTAAAACTTAATTGTTAGGGGGCTGAGAACTCCCCATTTCGATGAAACCAGGTTGGATCATGTCACAACTTGTTCCCAAACATGGTTTGGAATTATCCTATAACCCAACCAAGCACAAACCAATAGGAAAATCCACCGGGCTACCCATTTCATAAGAACATCTAGGGGGTAGACTATCTAGGCCCATGGATCTGGATTTTGTAGGAAAAAGCTCTTCGGTGCTTCGGAATACCTCCAAACCTTGAAATGGAACCTTGCATGTGTATTAAAGTGTGGTCGAATGCTGAAATGTCAACCACCTAGTTCCCAAGTGTGATCCCTTTGCAGACATGCGATGTCACCTAAAAACGAAGGTGTTCTGGAGATTTAATTATTTTGGGGTCGAGAACTCCTAGTTTCGGTGAAACCAGGTTGGATCTTGTCACAAATAGTGCCCAAACATGGTTTGCAATTATCCTATAACCCAACCAAGAACAAACCAACAGAAAAAACCACCGGGCTACCCCTTTCATAAGAACATCTAGGGGATAGACGATCTGGGGCCCACATGTCAGGGTTTCATAGGAAGAAGCACCTGAGCATCGGAATACCTCCAAACACTTGAAATGGACCCTAGCATGTGTATTAAAGTATGGTCGAATGCTGAAATGTCCAAAACCTGGTACCCAAGTGTCACCCCTTCAGAGACATGCGTTATTACCTAAAATGAATATCCTGAATTTAATTGCGGGAACTCCTCGTTTCGTTGAAACCGGTTGGATCTTGTCACAAATTGTGCCCAAACATGGTTTCAATTATCATATGACCCAACCAAGCACAAACCAAGAGGCAAATCCAGGGCTATCCTGTCAGAAGAATATCTATGGGGTGAGCGATCCGGGCACACAAATCAGGGTTTCGTCAGAAGAAGCTCTTCGGAGCATCGGAATACCTTCAAACCTTTGCAATGGACCCTAGCATGTGTATTAAAGTGCGCTGCTGGAATACTGAAATGTCCAAAACCTAGTACCCAAGTGTCACCCTTCAGAGACATGCTATAACCTAAAAACGAAGATCCTTAAACTTAATTGTTAATTAGGGGGACGGGATCTCCCCGTTTCGGTGAAACCGGGTTGGATCTTGTCACAACATATGCCCAAACATGGTTTGGAATTATCCTATAACCCAACCAAGAACGAACCAAGAGAAAAATCCACCGGGCTACCCCTTTCATAAGAACATCTAGGGGTAGACGATCTGGGGCCCACATATCAGGGTTTCATATGAAAAAGCGCCTCGGAGCGTCGGAATACCTCGAAACACTTGCAATGGACCCTAGCATGTGTATTAAAGTATGGTCGAATACTGAAATGTCCAAAACCTGGTACCCAAGTGTCATCCCCTTCATAGACATGCGCTATTACCTAAAAACGAAGATCCTAAAACTTAATTGTTAGGGGGCTGAGAACTCCCCATTTCGGTGAAACCAGGTTGGATCATGTCACAACTTGTTCCCAAACATGGTTTGGAATTATCCTATAACCCAACCAAGCACAAACCAATAGGAAAATCCACCGGGCTACCCATTTCATAAGAACATCTAGGGGGTAGACTATCTAGGCCCATGGATCTGGATTTTGTAGGAAAAAGCTCTTCGGTGCTTCGGAATACCTCCAAACCTTGAAATGGAACCTTGCATGTGTATTAAAGTGTGGTCGAATGCTGAAATGTCAACCACCTAGTTCCCAAGTGTGATCCCTTTGCAGACATGCGATGTCACCTAAAAACGAAGGTGTTCTGGAGATTTAATTATTTTGGGGTCGAGAACTCCTAGTTTCGGTGAAACCAGGTTGGATCTTGTCACAAATAGTGCCCAAACATGGTTTGCAATTATCCTATAACCCAACCAAGAACAAACCAACAGAAAAAACCACCGGGCTACCCTTTTCATAAGAACATCTAGGGGATAGACGATCTGGGGCCCACATGTCAGGGTTTCATAGGAAGAAGCACCTCGGAGCATCGGAATACCTCCAAACACTTGAAATGGACCCTAGCATGTGTATTAAAGTATGGTCGAATGCTGAAATGTCCAAAACCTGGTACCCAAGTGTCACCCCCTTCGTAGACATGCGTTATTACCTAAAAATGAATATCCTGGAATTTAATTGGCCGGGAACTCCTCGTTTCAGTGAAACCGGGTTGGATCTTGTCACAAATTGTGCCCAAACATGGTTTCGAATTATCATATGACCCAACCAAGCACAAACCAAGAGGCAAATCCGCCGGGCTATCCCTGTCAGAAGAATATCTATGGGGTAGACGATCCGGGGCACACAAATCAGGGTTTCGTCCGAAGAAGCTCTTCGGAGCATCGGAATACCTTCAAACCTTTGCAATGGACCCTAGCATGTGTATTAAAGTGCGCTGCTGGAATACTGAAATGTCCAAAACCTAGTACCCAAGTGTCACCCCTTCGTAGACATGCGCTATAACCTAAAAACGAAGATCCTTAAACTTAATTGTTAATTAGGGGGACGGGATCTCCCCGTTTCGGTGAAACCGGGTTGGATCTTGTCACAACATATGCCCAAACATGGTTTGGAATTATCCTATAACCCAACCAAGAACGAACCAAGAGAAAAATCCACCGGGCTAACCCTTTCATAAGAACATCTAGGGGGTAGACGATCTGGGTCCACATATCAGGGTTTCATATGAAGAAGCGCCTCGGAACGTCGGAATACCTCGAAATACTTGCAATGGACCGTAGCATGTGAATAGAAGTATGGTCGAATGCTAAAATGTCCAAAAACTGGTACCCAAGTGTCATCCCCTTCATAGACATGCGCTATTACCTAAAAACGAAGATCCTGAAACTCAATTGTTAGGGGGACGGGAACTCCTCGTTTCGGTGAAACCGGGTTGGATCATGTCACAACTTGTTCCGAAACATGGTTTGGAACTATCCTATAACCCAACCAAGCACAAACCAATAGGAAAATCCACCGGGCTACCCATTTCATAAGAACATCTAGGGGGGTAGACTATCTAGGCCCACGGATCTGGATTTTGTAGGAAGAAGCTCTTCGGTGCTTCCGAATACCTCCAAACCTTGAAATGGAACCTTGCATGTGTATTAAAGTGTGGTGAAATACTGAAATGTCAAAAACCTAGTTCCCAAGTGTGATCCCTTCGCAGACATGCGATGTCACCTAAAAACGAAGGTGTTCTGGAGATTTAATTATTTTGGGGCCGAGAACTCCTAGTTTCGGTGAAACCAGGTTGGATCTTGTCACAAATTGTGCCCAAACATGGTTTGC
Organism: Avena longiglumis; assembly: GCA_030063025.1. Lineage (NCBI taxonomy): Eukaryota > Viridiplantae > Streptophyta > Magnoliopsida > Poales > Poaceae > Avena > Avena longiglumis. The sequence goes on from CP125975.1 coordinate 204,359,837, forward strand.
AGTTATCCTATATCCCAACCAAGCACGAACCAATAGAAAAATCCACCAAGCTACCCCTTTCATAAGAACATCTAAGGGATAGACGATCTGGGGGCCACATGTCTGGGTTTCATAGGAAGAAGCACCTCGGAGCATCGGAATACGTCCAAACAATTAAAATGGACCCTAGCATGTGTATTAAAGTATGGTCGAATGCTGAAATGTCCAAAACCTGGTACCCAAGTGTCACCCCCTTCGTAGACATGCGCTATTACCTAAAAATGAAGATCCTGGAATTTAATTGGCCGGGAACTCCTCGTTTCGGTGAAACCGGGTTGGATCTTGTCACAACTTGTGCCCAAACATGGTTTCGAATTATCATATGACCCAACCAAGCACAAACCAAGAGGAAAATCCACCGGGATACCCCTGTCAGAAGAATATCTATGGGGTAGACGATCCAGGGCACACAAATCAGGGTTTCGTTAGAAGAAGCTCTTCGGAGCATCGGAATACCTTCAAACCTTTGCAATGGACCCTAGCATGTGTATTAAAGTCCGCTGGTGGAATACTGAAATGTCCAAAACCTAGTACCCAAGTGTCACCCCCATCGTAGACATGCGCTATAACCTAAAAACGAAGATCCTAAAACTTAATTGTTAATTAGGGGGCCGGGATCTCCCCGTTTCGGTGAAACCGGGTTGGATCTTGTCACAACATATGCCCAAACATGGTTTGGAATTATCCTATAACCCAACCAAGAACGAACCAAGAGAAAAATCCACCGGGCTACCCCTTTCATAAGAACATCTAGGGGTAGACGATCTGGGGCCCACATATCAGGGTTTCATATGAAAAAGCGCCTCGGAGCGTCGGAATACCTCGAAACACTTGCAATGGACCCTAGCATGTGTATTAAAGTATGGTCGAATACTGAAATGTCCAAAACCTGGTACCCAAGTGTCATCCCCTTCATAGACATGCGCTATTACCTAAAAACGAAGATCCTAAAACTTAATTGTTAGGGGGCTGAGAACTCCCCATTTCGGTGAAACCAGGTTGGATCATGTCACAACTTGTTCCCAAACATGGTTTGGAATTATCCTATAACCCAACCAAGCACAAACCAATAGGAAAATCCACCGGGCTACCCATTTCATAAGAACATCTAGGGGGTAGACTATCTAGGCCCACGGATCTGGATTTTGTAGGAAAAAGCTCTTGATTGCTTGAATACCTCCAAACCTTGAAATGGAACCTTGCATGTGTATTAAAGTGTGGTCGAATGCTGAAATGTCAACCACCTAGTTCCCAAGTGTGATCCCTTTGCAGACATGCGATGTCACCTAAAAACGAAGGTGTTCTGGAGATTTAATTATTTTGGGGTCGAGAACTCCTAGTTTCGGTGAAACCAGGTTGGATCTTGTCACAAATAGTGCCCAAACATGGTTTGCAATTATCCTATAACCCAACCAAGAACAAACCAACAGAAAAAACCACCGGGCTACCCCTTTCATAAGAACATCTAGGGGATAGACGATCTGGGGCCCACATGTCAGGGTTTCATAGGAAGAAGCACCTCGGAGCATCGGAATACCTCCAAACACTTGAAATGGACCCTAGCATGTGTATTAAAGTATGGTCGAATGCTGAAATGTCCAAAACCTGGTACCCAAGTGTCACCCCCTTCGTAGACATGCGTTATTACCTAAAAATGAATATCCTGGAATTTAATTGGCCGGGAACTCCTCGTTTCAGTGAAACCGGGTTGGATCTTGTCACAAATTGTGCCCAAACATGGTTTCGAATTATCATATGACCCAAGCAAGCACAAACCAAGAGGCAAATCCGCCGGGCTATCCCTGTCAGAAGAATATCTATGGGGTAGACGAACCGGGGCACACAAATCAGGGTTTCGTCCGAAGAAGCTCTTCGGAGCATCGGAATACCTTCAAACCTTTGCAATGGACCCTAGCATGTGTATTAAAGTGCGCTGCTGGAATACTGAAATGTCCAAAACCTAGTACCCAAGTGTCACCCCTTCGTAGACATGCGCTATAACCTAAAAACGAAGATCCTGAAACTTAATTGTTAATTAGGGGGCCGGGATCTCCCCGTTTCGGTGAAACCGGGTTGGATCTTGTCAGAACATATGCCCAAACATGGTTTGGAATTATCCTATAACCCAACCAAGAACTAACCAAGAGAAAAATCCACCGGGCTACCCCTTTCATAAGAACATCTAGGGGGTAGACGATTTGGGGTCCACATATCAGGGTTTCATATGAAGAAGCGCCTCGGAGCGTCGGAATACCTCGAAATACTTGCAATGGACCGTAGCATGTGTATAGAAGTATGGTCGAATGCTGAAATGTCCAAAACCTGGTACCCAAGTGTCATCCCCTTCATAGACATGCGCTATTACCTAAAAACGAAGATCATAAAACTTAATTGTTAGGGGGACGGGAACTCCCCGTTTCGATGAAACCAGGTTGGATCTTGTCACAAATTGTGCCCAAACATGGTTTGCACTTATCCTATAACCCAACCAAGCACAAACCAACAGAAAAATCCACCGGGCTACACCTTTCATAAGAACATCGAGGGGGTAGACCATTCTGGGCCCACAGATCAGGGTTTCATAGGAAGAATCGCCTCAGAGCATCGGAATACGTCCAAATCCATGCAATGGACCCTATCATGTGTATTAAAGTGTGGTGGACTGCTGAAATTTCCAAAACATGGTACCCAAGTGTAACCCGATTCATAGGCATGCACTATCACCGAAAAAACGAAGATCCTGGAATTTAATTGGCCGGGAATTCCCCGTTTCGGTGAAACCGGGTTGGATCTTGTCACAACTTGTGTCCAAACATGGTTTGCAATTATCCTATGACCCAACCAAGCACAAACCAAGAGGAAAACCCACTGGGCTACCCCATTCATAAGAACATCTAGGGGTAGGCGATCCAGGCCCACGAATCAGGCTTTTGTAGGAAGATGCTCTTCGGGGCATCGGAATACCTCCAAACCTTGCAATGGACCCTTGCATGTGTATTAAAGTCTGGTGGAATGCTGAAATGTCCAAAACCTGGTTCCCAAGTGTGACCCCGTCGCAGACATGCGACGTCACCTAAAAATGAAGGTGTTCTGGAAATTTAATTATTAGGGGGTCGAGAATTCCTAGTTTCGGTGAAACCGGGTTGGATCTTGTCACAACATATGCCCAAAAATGGTTTGGAATTATCCTATAACCCAACCAAGAACAAACCAAGAGAAAAATCCACCGGGCTACCACTTCCATAAGAACATCGAGGGGGTAGACGATCTAGGGACCACAGATCAGGGTTTCATAGGAAGAAGCGCCTCGGAGCATCCGAATACCTCCAAACACTTGCAATGGACCCTAGCATGTGTATTAAAGTATGGTCGAATGCTGAAATGTCCAAAACCTGGTACCCAAGTGTCACCCCCTTCGTAGACATGCGCTATTACCTAAAAACGAAGATCCTGAAACTTAATTGTTAGGGGGACGGGAACTCCCTGTTTCGATGAAACCGGGTTGGAACATGTCACAACTTGTTCCCAAACATGGTTTGGAACTATCCTATAACCCAACCAAGCACAAACCAATAGGAAAATCCACCGGGCTACCCATTTCATAAGAACATCTAGGGGGGTAGACTATCTAGGCCCACGGATCTGGATTTTGTAGGAAGAAGCTCTTCGGTGCTTCGGAATACATCCAAACCTTGAAATGTAACCTTGCATGTGTATTAAAGTGTGGTCGAATGCTGAAATGTCAAAAACCTAGTTCCCAGGTGTGATCCCTTCGCATACATGCGATGTCACCTAAAAACGAAGGTGTTCTGGAGATTTAATTATTTTGGGGTCGAGAACTCCTAGTTTCAGTGAAACCAGGTTGGATCTTGTCACAAATTGTGCCCAAACATGGTTTGCAATTATCCTATATCCCAACCAAGCACAAACCAACAGAAAAATCCACCGGGCTACCCCTTTCATAAGAACATCTAGGGGATAGACGATCTGGGCCCACATGTCAGGGTTTCATAGGAAGAAGCACCTCGGAGCATCGGAATACCTCCAAACACTTGAAATGGACCCTAGCATGTGTATTGAAGTATGGTCGAATGCTGAAATGTCCAAAACCTGGTACCCAAGTGTCACCCCCTTCGTAGACATGCGCTATTACCTAAAAATGAAGATCCTAGAATTTAATTGGCCGGGAACTCCTCGTTTCGGTGAAACCAGGTTGGATCTTGTCACAACTTGTGCCCAAACATGGTTTCGAATTATCATATGACCCAACCAAGCACAAACCAAGAGGCAAATCCACCGGGCTACCCCTGTCAGAAGAATATCTATGGGGTAGACGATCTGGGGCACACAAATCAGGGTTTCGTTAGAAGAAGCTCTTCGGAGAACGGAATACCTTCAAACCTTTGCAATGGTCCCTAGCATGTGTATTAAAGTCGGCTGGTGGAATACTGAAATGTCCAAAACCTAGTACCCAAGTATCACCCCCTTCGTAGACATGCGCTATAACCTAAAAACGAAGATCCTGAAACTTAATTATTAATTAGGGGGCCGGGATCTCCCCGTTTCGGTGAAACCAGGTTGGATCTTGTCACAACATATGCCCAAACATGGTTTGGAATTATCCTATAACCCAACCAAGAACGAACCAAGAGAAAAATCCACCGGGCTACCCCTTTCATAAGAACATCTAGGGGGTAGACGATCTGGGGCCCACATATCAGGGTTTCATATGAAGAAGCACCTCGGAGCGTCGGAATACCTCGAAACACTTGCAATGGACCCTAGCATGTGTATTAAAGTATGGTCGAATGCTGAAATGTCCAAAACCTGGTACCCAAGTGTCATCCCCTTCATAGACATGCGCTATTACCTAAAAACGAAGATCCTAAAACTTAATTGTTAGGGGGCCGAGAACTCCCCGTTTCGGTGAAACCAGGTTGGATCATGTCACAACTTGTTCCCAAAGATGGTTTGGAATTATCCTATAACCCAACCAAGCACAAACCAATAGGAAAATCCACCGGGCTACCCATTTCATAAGAACATCTAGGGGGTAGACTATCTAGGCCCACTGATCTGGATTTTGTAGGAAGAAGCTCTTCGGTGCTTTGGAATACCTCAAAACCTTGAAATGGACCCTTGCATGTGTATTAAAGTGTGGTCGAATGCTGAAATGTCAAAAACCTAGTTCCCAAGTGTGATCCCTTCGCAGACATGCGATGTCACCTAAAAACGAAGGTGTTCTGGAAATTTAATTATTTTGGGGTCGAGAACTCCTAGTTTCGGTGAAACCAGGTTGGATCTTGTCACAAATTGTGCCCAAACATGGTTTGAAATTATCCTATAACCCAACCAAGCACAAACCAACAGAAAAATCCACTGGGCTACCCCTTTCATAAGAACATCTAGGGGGTAGACGATCTGGGGCCCACATGTCAGGGTTTCATAGGAAGAAGCACCTCGGAGCATCGGAATACCTCCAAACACTTGAAATGGACCCTAGCATGTGTATTGAAGTATGATCGAATGCTGAAATGTCCAAAACCCGGTACCCAAGTGTCACCCCCTTCGTAGACATGCGCTATTACCTAAAAACGAAGATCCTGGAATTTAATTGGCCGGGAACTCCTCGTTTTGGTGAAACCGGGTTGGATCTTGCCACAACTTGTGCCCAAACATGGTTTCGAATTATCATATGACCCAACCAAGCACAAACCAAGAGGCAAATCCACCGGGTTACCCCTGTCAGAAGAATATCTATGGGGTAGACGATCCGGGGCACACAAATCAGGGTTTCGTTAGAAGAAGCTCTTCGGAGCATCGGAATACCTTCAAACCTTTGCAATGGACCCTAGAATGTGTATCAAAGTGCGCTGGTGGAATACTGAAATGTCCAAAACCTAGTACCCAAGTGTCACCCCCTTTGTAGACATGCGCTATAACCTAAAAACGAAGATCCTGAAACTTAATTGTTAATTAGGGGGCCGGGATCTCCCCGTTTCGGTGAAACCGGGTTGGATCTTGTCACAACATTTGCCCAAACATGGTTTGGAATTATCCTATCACCCAATCAAGAACAAACCAAGAGAAAAATCCACCGGGCTACCCCTTTCATAAGAACATCTAGGGGGTAGACGATCTGGGCCCACATATCAGGATTTCATATGAAGAAGCGCCTCGGAGCATCGGAATACCTCGAAACACTTGAAATGGACCCTAGAATGTGTATTAAAGTATGGTGAAACCTAGTACCCAAGTGCCATCCCCTTCATAGACATGCGCTATTACCTAAAAACGAAGATCCTAAAATTTAATTGTTAGGGGGCCGAGAACTCCCCGTTTCGGTGAAACCAGGTTGGATCATGTCACAACTTGTTCCCAAACATTTTTTGGAATTCTCCTATGACCCAACCTATCACAAACCAAGAGGAAAATCCACCGGGCTATCCCTTTCATAAGAACATCTAGGTGGTAGACCATTATGGGCCCAGAGATCAGGGATTCATAGGAAGAAGTGCCTCAGAGCATCAGAATACCTACAAATCTTGCAATGGACCCTATCATGTGTATTAAACGGTGGTGGACTACTGAAATGTCCAAAACATGGTACCCAAGTGTAACCCGCTTCGTAGGCATGCACTATCACCGAAAAACAAAGATCCTGGAATTTAATTGGCCAGGAATTCCCCGTTTCGGTGAAACCGGGTTGGATCTTGTCACAACTTGTGCCCAAACATGGTTTGCAATTATCCTATGACCCAACCAAGCACAAATCAAGAGGAAAATCCACCGGGCAACTCCTTTCATAAGAACATCTAGGGGGTAGACGATCTAGGCCCACGGATAGGCTTTTGTAGGAAGATGCTCTATGGGGCATGTGTATTAAAGTCTGGTGGAATGCTGAAATGTCCAAAACCTGGTTCCCAAGTGTGACCCGTCGCAGATATGCGACATCACCTAAAAATGAAGGTGTTTTGGAAATTTAATTATTAGGGGGTCGAGAACTCATAGTTTCGGTGAAACCGGATTGGTTATTGTCACAAATAGTGTCCAAACACGGTTTGCAATAATCTTATAACACAACCAAGCACAAACCAAGAGAAAAATCCACCGCGCTACCCCTTTTATAAGAACATCTAGGGGGTAGACGATTCTGGGCCCATAGATCCGGTTTTCATAGGAAGAAGCGCCTCGGAGCATCGGAATACCTCCAAACCTTGCAATGGACCTTAGCATGTGTATTAAAGCATGGTGGAATGTTGAAATATCCAAAACCTATATCCCAAGTGTGACACCTTCTTGGACATGCGGTGTCACCTAAAAACAAACTTCTTCTAGAATTTAATTGTTAGGGGGACGAGAACTCCCAGTTTCGGTGAAACCGGGTTGGATCTGGTCACAAATTGTGCCCAAACATGGTTTTCAATTATCCTATAACCCAACCAAGCAGAAACCAAGAGAAAAATCCACCGGGTTACCCCTTTCATAAGAACATCTAGGGGGTAGACCATTCTGGGCCCACATATAAGGGTTTCATAGGAAGAAGCGCCTCAGAGCATTAAGATACCTCTAAACACTTGCAATGGACCTTAGCATGTGTATTAAAGTATGGTAGAATGCTGAAATGTCCAAAACATGGTATCCAAGTGTAACCCGCTTTGTATGCATGCACTATCACCGAAAAAGGGAAGATCCTAGAATTTAATTGGCCATGAACTCCCCGTTTCGGAGAAACCAGGTTGGATCTTGTCACAACTTGTCTATAAACATGGTTCTGAATTATCCTATGACCCAACCAAGCACAAACCAAGAGGAAAATCCACCGGGCTACCCATGTCAGTAGAACATCTAGGGTGTAGATGATCTAGGGCCCACAAATCACAGTTTCGTTAGAAGAAGCTCCTAGGAGTCCATCGGAATACCTCCAAACCTTGCAATGTACCCTAGCATGTGTTTTAAAGTGCGGTGGAATGCTGAAATGTCCAAAACCTGGTACCCATGTGTCACCCCCTTCGTAGACATGCACTATCACCTAAAAACTTAGATCCTGAAACTTAATGGTTAGGGGGCCGGGAACTTCCCGTTTCGGTGAAACCGGGTTGGATATTGTCACAACTTGTGCCCAAACATGGTTTGGAATTATCGTATGACCCAACCAAGGACAAACAAATAGGAAAATCCACCGGGTTACCCCTTTCATAAGAACATCTAGCGGGGTAGACGATCCACGTCCACGGATCGGGGTATTAAGGTGTGTTGGAATGCCTCCAAACCTTGCAATGGACCCTAGTATGTGTATTAAAGTGTGTTTTAATGTTGAAATGTACACAACTAGGTTCCCAAGTGTGACCACTTCTCAGACATGCGGTGTCACCTAAAAACAAACTTGTTCTGGAATTTAATTGTTAGTTGGACGGGAACCCCCCATTTTGGTGAAACCGGGTTGGATCTTGTCACGACATATGCCCAAACATGGTTTGCAATTATCCTATAACCCAACCAAGCACAAACCAAGACAAAAATCCACCGGGCTACCCCTTTCATAAGAACATCTAGGGGTAGACGATTCTGGGCCCATAGATCAGGGTTTCATAGGAAGAAGCGCCTCGGAGCATCGGAATACCTTCAAACCCTTGCAATGGACCCTAGAATGTGTATTAAGGTGTGGTGGAATGCTGAAATATCGAAAACATGGTACCCAAGTGTAACCGACTTCGTAGCCATGCACTATCACAAAAAAATGAAGATTTTGGAATTTAATTGGCTGGGAACTCCTCGGTTCGGTGAAACCGGGTTGGATCTTGTCACAACTTGTGCCCAAACATGGTTTCAAATTATCATATGACCCAACCAAGCACAAACCAAGAGGCAAATCCACCGGGCTACCCCTGTCAGAAGAACATCTAGGGGGTAGACGATCCGGGGCACACAAATCAGGGTTTCGTTAGCAGAAGCTCTTCGGAGCATCGGAATACCTTCAAACCCTTGCAATGGACCCTAGAATGTTTATTAAAGTTCGCTGGTGGAATACTGAAATGTCCAAAACCTAGTATCCAAGTGTCACCCCCTTCGTAGACATGCGCTATAACCTAAAAACGAAGATCCTGAAACTTAATTGTTAATTGTCACAACATATGCCCAAACATGGTTTGGAATTATCCTATAACCCAACCAAGAACAAACCAAGAGAAAAATCCACCGGGCTACCCCTTTCATAAGAACATCTAGGGGGTAGACGATCTGGGGCCCACATATTAGGGTTTCATATGAAGAAGCGCCTCGGAGCATCGAAATACCTCGAAACACTTGCAATGGACCCTAGCTTGTGTATTAACATATGGTCGAATGCTGAAATGTCCAAAACCTGGTACCCAAGTGTCATCCCCTTCATAGACATGCGCAATTACCTAAAAACGAAGATCCTCAAACTTAATTGTTAGGGGGCCGAGAACTCCCCGTTTCGGTGCAACCGGGATGGATCATATCACAATTTGTTCCCAAACATGTTTTGGAATTCTCCTATGACCCAACCAAGAAAAACCAAGAGGAAAATCCACCGGGCTATCCCTTTCATAAGAACATCTAGGTGGTAGACCATTATGGGCCCAGAGATCAGGGTTTTATAGGAAGAAGTGCCTCAGAGCATCGGAATACCTCCAAACCCTTGCAATGGACCTTATAATGTGTATTAAACGGTGGTGGACTGCTGAAATGTCCAAAACATGTTACCCAAGTGTAACCCGCTTCATAGGCATGCACTATCACCGAAAAAACGAAGATCCTGGAATTTAATTGGCCGGGAATTCCCTTTTTCGGTGAAACCGGATTGGTTCTTGTCACAAATTGTGTCCAAACATGGTTTGAAATTATCTTATAACCCAACCAAGCACAAACCAAGAGAAAAATCCACGGCACTACCCCTTTCATAAGAACATCTAGGGGGTAGACGATTCTGGTCCCATAGATCAGGGTTTCATAGGAAGAAGCGCCTCGTAGCATCGGAATACCTCCAAGCCTTGCAATGGACCCTAGCATGTGTATTAAAGTGTGGTTGGATCTTGTCACAACTTGTGCCTAAAAATGGTATGCAATTATACTATGAACCAACCAAGCACAAACCAAGAGGAAAATCCACCGGGCTACCCCTTTCATAAGAACATCTAGGGGGTAAACGATCTAGGCCCACGGATCAGGCTTTTGTAGGAAGATGCTCTTCGGGGCATCAGACTACCTCCAAACCTTGCAATGGACCCTAGCATGTGTATTAAAGTCTGGTGGAATAATGAAATGTCAAAAACCTGGTTCCCAAGTGTGACCTGTCGCAGACATGCGAAGTCACCTAAAAATGAAGGTGTTTTGGAAATTTAATTATTAGGGGGTCGAGAACTCATAGTTTCGGTGAAACGGATTGGTTCTTGTCACAAATTGTGTCCAAACATGGTTTGCAATTATCTTATAACCCAACCATGCACAAACCAAGATAAAAATCTACCGCTCTACCCCTTTCATAAGAACATCTAGGGGGTATACGATTCTGGGCCCATAGATTAGGGTTTCATAGGAAGAAGCGCCTCATCGTAGCATCGGAATACCTCCAAGCCTTGCAATGGACCCTAGCATGTGTATTAAAGTGTGGTGGAATGTCGAAATGTCCAAAACCTGGTTCCCAAGTGTGACCCTTTATCGGACATGCGGTGTCACCTAAAAACAAACTTGTTCTGGAATTTAATTGTTAGGGGGCCGAGAACTCCCAGTTTTGGTGAAACCGGGTTGGATCTTGTAACAAATTGTGCCCAAACATGGTTTGCAATTATCCTATAACCCAACCAAGCACAAACCAAGAGAAAAATTCACCAGGTTACCCCTTTCATAATAACATCGAGGGGGTAGACCATTCTGGGCCCACAGATAAGGGTTTCATAGGAAGAAGCGCCTCAGAGCATCGAAATACCTCCAAACACTTGCAATGGACCCAAGCATGTGTATTAAAGTATGGTCAAATGATGAAATGTCCAAAATATGGTCGCCAAGTGTAACCCGCTTTGTAGGCATGCACTACCACCAAAAAAGGAAGATCCTAGAATTTAATTGGCCGTGAACTCCCCGTTTCGGTGAAACCGGGTTGGATCTTGTCACAAATTGTGCACAAACAATGTTTCGAATTATCCTATGACCCAACCAAGCACAAACCAAGAGGAAAATCCACCGGGCTACCCATGTCAGAAGAACATCTAGGGGGTAGATGATCCGGGGCCCATAAATCATGGTTTCGTTAGAAGAAGCTCTTCGGAGCGCATCAGAATACCTCCAAAACTTGCAATGGACCCTAGCATATGTATTAAAGTGCGGTGGAATGCTGAAATGTCCAAAACCTGGTACCCAAGTGTCACGCCCTTCGTAGACATGCGCTATCATCTAAAAACTTAGATCCTGAAAATTAATTGTTAGGGGGTCGGGAACTTCCCGTTTCGGTGAAACCGGGTTGGATCTTGTCACAACTTGTGCCCATACATGGTTTGGAATTATCCTATGACCCAACCAAGCACAAACAAAATGGAAAATCCACCGGGTTACCCCTTTCATAAGAACATCTAGGGGGGTAGACGATCCAGGCCAACAGATCAGGGTTTCATAGGAAGAAGCGCCTCGGAGCATCGGAATACCTCCAAACACTTGCAATGGACCCTAGCATGTGTATTAAAGTATGGTGGAATGCTGAAATGTCCAAATCCTAGTACCCAAGTGTCACCCCCTTCTTAGACATGTGCTATTACCTAAAAAGGAAGATCCTGCAACTTAATTGTTAGGGGGGCGGGAACTCCCCGTTTCTGTGAAACCAGGTTGGATCATTTCACAACTTGTGCCCAAACATGATTTGGAATTATCATGTAACCCAACCAAAAACAAACCAAGAGAAAAATCCACCGGGCTACCCCTTTTATAAGAACATCTAGGGGGTAGACGATCCAGACCCACGGATCAGGGTTTTGTAGGAAGAAGCTCTTCGGGGCATCAGAATACCTCCAAACCTTGCAATGGACCCTAGCATGTTTATTAAAGTGTGGTGTAATTTTGATTTGTCCAAAACGTAGTTCCCTAGTGTGACCCCTTCGTAGACATGCGATGTCACCTAAAAACGAAGATCCTGAAACTTAACTGTTAGGGGGCCGGGAACTCCCCGTTTAGGTGAAACCGGGTTGGATCTTGTCACAACTTTTGCCCAAACATGGTTTGGAATTATCCTATGACCCAACCAAGCACAAACCATGAGGAAAATACACCGGGCTACCCCTGTTAGAAGAACATCTTGGGGTAGATGATCCGGGGCCCACAAATCAGGGTTTCGTTAGAAGAAGCTCTTCGGAGCGCATCAGAATACCTCCAAACCTTGCAATGGACCCTAGCATTTGTATTGAAGTGTTGTGGAATTCTGAAATGTCCAAAACCTGGTACCCAAGTGTCTCCCCCTTCGTAGGCAGGTGCTATCACCTAAAAACTTAGATCCTCAAACTTAATTGTTAGGCGGCCGGGAACTCCCAGTTTCGGTGAAACCGAGTTGGATCTTATCTCAACTTGTGCCCAAACATGGTTTGGAATTATCCTATAACCCAACCAAGAGCAAACCAAGAGGAAAATCCACCAGGCTACCCCTTTCATCAGAACATCTAGGGGGGTAGACGATCCAGGCCCACGGATCAGGGTTTTGTAGGAAGAAGCTCTTCGGTGCATAGGAATTTCTCCAAACCTTCCAATGGACCCTAGCATGTGTTTGAAGTGTGGTGGAATGATAAAATGTCCAAAATCTGGTTCCCAAGTGTGACCCCTTAGCAGAAATGTGATGTCACCTCAAAACGAAGGTGTTCTAGATATTTGATTATTAGGGGGCATAGAACTCCTAGTTTCGGTGAAACCGGGTTGTGTCTAGGCACAAATTGTTCCCACAAATGGTTTGCAATTATCCTATAACCCAACCAAGCACAAACCAAGAGAAAAATCCACCAGGCTACCCCTTTCATAAGAACATCTAGGGGGTAGACGATTCTGGAACCACAGATCAGGGTTTCATAGGAAGGAGCGCCTCAGAGCATCTGGAAACCTTCAAACCCTTGCAATGGACCCTAGCATGTGTATTAAAGTGTGGTGGAACAATAAAATGTCCAAAACATGGTACCAAAGTGTAACCTGCTTCGTAGGCATGCACTATCACCAAAAAAACGAAGATCCTGGAATTTAATTGGCCGGTAACTCCTTGTTTTGGTGAAACTGGATGGATCTTGTCACAACTTGTGCCCAAACATGTTTTCGAATTACCCTATGACCCAACCAAGAACAAACCAAGAGGAAAATCCGTCGGGCTACCCCTGTTAGAAGAACATCAAGGGGGTAGATGATCCGGGGCCCACAAATCAGGGTTTCGTTAGAAGAAGCTCTTCGGAGCATCGGAATACCTACAAACCTTTGCAATGGTCCCTACCATGTGTATTAAAGTGCGCTGGTGGAATGCTGAAATGTCCAAACGCTAGTACCCAAGTGTCACCCCCTTCGTAGACATGCGCTATCACCTAAAAAACAAAGTTCCTAAAACTTAATTGTTAATTAGGGGGCCAGGAACTCCCCGTTTCGGTGAAACCGGGTTGGATCTTGTCACAACTTATGCCCAAACATGGTTTGGAATTATCCTATGATCCAACCAATCACAAACCAAGAGGAAACTCCACCGGGATACCCCTTTCATAAGAACATCTAGGAGGGTAGACGATCCAGGCCCACAGATCAGGGTTTTGTAGGAAGAAGCTGTTCGGGGCATCAGAATACCTCCAAACCTTGCAATGGACCCTTGAATGTGTATTAAAGTGTGAGGAATGCTGAAATGTCCAAAACCTGGGTCCCAAGTGTGACCCGTTCGGAGACATGTGATGTCACCTAAAAACGAAGGTGTTCTGGAAATTTAATTATTAGGGGGCCGAGAACTCCCACTTTCGGTGAAACCGGGTTCGATATTGTCACAAATTATGCCCAAACAAGGTTTGGAATTATCCTATAACCCAACCAAGCATAAACCAACAGAAAAATCCACCGGGCTACCCCTTTCATAAGAACATCTAGGGGGTAGAAGATCTGGGGCCCAGAGATCAGGGTTTCATAGGAAGAAGCGCCTCGGAGCATCGGAATACCTCCAAACCCTAGAAATGGACCTTGCATGTGTATTAAAATATGGTGGAATGCTGAAATTTCCAAAACATAGTACCCAAGTGTCACCCCCTTCGTAGATATGCGCTATTAACTAAAAACGAAGATCCTGAAACTTAATTGTTAGGGGTAGAGAACTCCCCGTTTCGGTGAAGCCGGGTTGGATCATTTCACAACTTATGCGCAAAAATGGTTTGGAATTATCCTATGACCCAACCAAGCACAAACCAAGAGGAAAATCCAGCGGTCTACCCCTTTCATAAGAACATCTAGGGGGGTAGACGATCCAGGCCCACGATCAGGGTTTTGTTGGAAGAAGCTCTTCGGTGCATCGGAATGCCTCCAAACCTTCCAATGGACCCTATCATGTGTATTAAAGTGTGGTGGAATGCTGAAATGTCCAATATCTGGTTCCCAAGTGTGACCCCTAAGCAGACATGTGATGTCACCTAAAAACGAAGGTGTTCTAGATATTTAATTATTAGGGGGGCAGAGAACTCCCAATTTCGGTAAAACCGGGTTGGAGCTTGTCACAAATTGTGCCCAAACATGGTTTGCAATTATCCTATAACCCAACCAAGAACAAACCAAAGGAAAAATCCACCGGGCTACCCCTTTCATAAGAACATCTAGGGGGTAGACGATTCTGGGCCCACAGATCAGGGTTTCATAGGAAGAACGGCCTCAGAGCATCTGAATACCTTCAAACCCTTGCAATGGACCCTAGCATGTGTATTAAAGTGTGGTGGAACGATGAAATGTCCAAATCATGGTACCCAAGTGTAACCCGCTTTGTAGGCATGCACTATCACCGAAAAAATGAAGATCCTGGAATTTAATTGGCCGGTAACTCCTCGTTTCGGAGAAACTGGGTTGGATCTTGTCACAACTTGTGCCCAAACATGGTTTCAAATTATCCTATGACTCAACAAAGCACAAACCAAGAGGAAAATCGACCGGGCTACCCCTGTCAGAAGAACATCAAGGGGGTAGATGATCCGGGGTGCACAAATCAGGGTTTCGTTACAAGAAGCTCTTCGGAGCATTGGAATACCTATAAACCTTTGCAATGGACCCTACCATGTGTATTAAAGTGCGCAGGTGGAATGCTGAAATGTCCAAACCCTAGTACCCAAGTGTCACCCATATCGTAGACATGCGCTACCACCGAAAAAACAAAGATCCTAAAACTTAATTGTTTATTAGGGGGCCGGGAAATCCCCGTTTCGGTGAAACCGGGTTGGATCTTGTCACAACTTGTGCCCAAACATTGTTTGGAATTATCCTATGACCCAACCAAGCACAAACGAAGAGGAAACTCCACCGGGCTACCCCTTTCATAAGAACATCTAGGAGGGTAGACGATCCAGGCCCACAGATCAGGGTTTTATAGGAAGAAGCTCTTCGGGGCATCGGAATACCTCCAAACCTAGCAATGGACCCTTGAATGTGTATTAAATAGTAAGGAATTCTGAAATGTCCAAAACCTGGCTCCCAAGTGTGACCCCATCGCAGACATGCGATGTCACCTAAAAACGAAGGTGTTTTGGAAATTTAATTATTAGGGGGCCGAGAACTCCCACTTTCGGTGAAACCAGGTTCCATATTGTCACAAATTGTGCCCAAACATGGTTTGTAATTATCCTATAAGCCAACCAAGCACAAACCAACAGAAAAATCCACCGGGCTACCCCTTTCATAAGAACATCTAGGGGGTAGACGATCTGGGCCCAAAGATCAGGGTTTCATAGGAAGAAGTGCCTCGGAGCATCGGAATACCTCCAAACCCTAAAATGGACCTTGCATGTGTATTAAAGTATGGTGGAATGCTGAAATGTCCAAAACATAGTACCCAAGTGTCACCCCCTTCGTAGACATGCGCTATTAACTAAAAAAGAAGATCCTGAAACTTAATTGTTAGGGGGACGAGAACTTCCCGTTTCGGTGAAGCCGGGTTGGATAATTTCACAAATTGTGCACAAACATGGTTTAGAATTATCCTATAACCTAACAAATAAGAAACCAATATAAAAATCCACCGGGCTATCCCTTCCACAAGAACATCTAGGGGGTAGACGGTTCAGGCCCACGGATCAGGGTTTTGTAGGAAGAAGCTCTTCGGTGCTTCAGAATACCTCCAAACCTTGCAATGGACCCTAGAATGTGTATTAAAGTGTGTTGTAATTTTGAAAATGTCCAAAACGTGGTTCCCAAGTGTGACCCCTTCGCAGACATGAGATGTCACCTAAAAACGAAGATCCTGAAACTTAATTGTAAGGGGCCCGGGAAATCCCCGTTTAGGTGAAACTGGATTGGATCTTGTCACAAATTTTGCCCAAACATGTTTTGGAATTATCCTATGACCCAACCAAGCACAAACAAAGAGGAAAATACACCGGGCTACCCCTGTTAGAAGATTATCTAGGGGCAGATGATCCGGAGGCCACAAATCAGGGTTTCGTTAGAAGAAGCTCTTCGGAGCGCATCGGAATACCTCCAAACCTTGCAATGGAACCTAGCATGTGTATTAAAGTGCAGTGGAATGCTGAAATGTCCAAAACCTGGTCCCAAGTGTCTCCCCCTTCGTAGACAGCTGCTATCACCTAAAAACTTAGATCCTGAAACTTAATTGTTAGGGGGTCGGGAACTCCCCATTTCGGTGAAACCGGGTTGGATCTTGTCACAACTTGTGCCCAAACATGGTTTGGAATTATCCTATGACCCAACCAAGCACAAACCAAGAGGAAAATCCACCGGCTATCCCTTTCATAAGAACATCTAGGGGGGTAGACGATCCAGGCCCATAGATCAGGGTTTTGTAGGAAGAAGCTCTTCGGGGCTTCGGAATACCTCCAAACCTTGCAATGGACCCTAGCATGTGTATTAACGTGTGTCGAAATGCTGAAATGTCCAAAACATGGTTCCCAATTGTGAACCCTTCGCAGACATGCGATGTCACCTAAAAATGAAGGTGTTCTGGAAATTTAATTATTAGGGGGCCGAGAAATCCAAGATTTGGTGAAACCGGATTAGATCTTGTCACAAATTGTGCCCAAACATGGTTTGGAATTATCCTATAACTGAACAAGCACAAACAAAGAGAAAAATCCACAATGATACCCCTTTCATAAGAACATCTAGGGGGTAGACAATCTGGGGCCCACAGATTAGGGTTTCCTACGAAGAAGCGCCTCGAAGCATCGAAATACCTCCAAAAACCCATGAAATGGACCTAGCATGTGTATTAAAGTATGGTGGAATGCTGAAATGTCCAAAACCTATAACCCAAGTGTCACCCCCCTTTGTAGACATGCGCTATTACCTAAAAACGAAGATCCTGAAACTTAATTGTTAGGGGGCCGGGAACTCCCCGTTTCGGTGAAACCGGGTTGGATCATTTCACAATTTGTGACCAAACATGGTTTGGAAATATCCTATAACCCAACCAAGAACAAACCAAGAGAAAAATCACCGGGCTACCCCTTTCATAAGAACATCTAGGAGGGTAGACGATCCAGGCCCATGCATCAGGGTTTTGTAGGAAGAAGCTCTTCGGGGCTTCGGAATACCTGCAAACCTTGCAATGGACCCTAGCATGTTTATTAAAGTGTGGTGTAATTTTGAAATGCCCAAAACGTGGTTCCCAAGTGTGACCTCTTCGCAGACATGAGATGTGACCTAAAAACGAAGATCTTGAAACTTAACTGTTAGGGGGCCGGGAACTCCCCGTTTATGTGAAACCGGGTTAGATCTTGTCACAACTTTTGCCCAAAAATGGTTTGGAATCATCCTATGACCCAACCAAGCACAAATCAAGAAGAAAATCCACCAGGTTACCCCTGTTATAAGAACATCTAGGGGGTAGATGATCTGGGGCCCACAAATCAGGGTTTCGTTAGATGAAGCTCTTCGGAGCGCATTGGAATACCTCCAAACCTTACAATGGACCCTAGCATGTGTATTAAAGTGTGGTGGAATGCTGAAATGTCCAAAACCTGGTACCCAAGTGTCTCCCCCTTCATAGACAGGTGCTATCACCTAAAAACTTTGATCCTGAAACTTAATTGTTAGGGGGCCGGGAACTCCCCGTTTCAGTGAAACTGGGTTGGATATTGTCACAACTTGTGCCCAAACATAGTTTGGAATTGTCCTATGACCCAACCAAGCACAAACCAAGAGGAAAATCCACCAGGCTACCCCTTTCATAAGAACATCTACGAGCATAGACGATCCAGGCCAACAGATTAGGGTTTTTTAGGAATAAGGTCTTCGGGACATCAGAATACTTCCATACACTAGTGGAAACAGGGCCTCTAGTCCTGGGCCGTAAGGTCCTTTAGTCCTGGTTTTGGAACCGGGAATAATCAAGCGGGACTAGATGCCCACCACTAGTCCCGGCCCTGTTACCAGCCGGGACTAGTGGATGTCCACGTGGCTGCCCCTGCGTGTTCAGGGTGCACCCCCACTAGTCCCGGTTGGTGTTAAGGACCGGGACTAGTGGGTCTCTACCGCGGCAGCATTTTGCACCTTTTCTTTGCTGCAACAAAGCATTACCTTGGACTAGTGGTTCTCTGCCGTCGCTGCATTTTGTGCCCTTTCTCTACCGCGACAGAGATTTCATTTTTTATTGTTTTATTTACTTATTTTTCATTTCAACATAGTTTTTGAATATTTCTACACCACCACATATCGTACACATTCATGCATATATAAGATAACTTGTATTATGATATCGAGCATACAAATATATACAATTTACATACTTACATGGAGATCACAAAATACCGGGACTAGAGCACGTGTGTTCGATTACATGGAGATCAGTAGCGCCTATTCACACTAAATTCTCTAGCATCGTCTATGATCTCTTTGACAATAAATCCTGCCAACTCCTCTACAATTGCTAGTACGCATTTCTCTTGTAGTAGTTGATCCCGCATTCTCTCGAACTATATAGAAGAAAAAGGAGATCAATATGAATATCAATCATGATAACAAAAGGTGACGACAATAAAATGATGGTATGAATGCATTTCTTACGTCGACTCTATAATCATTGTGTTCGGTGGTAAACATGTGAATGAACTCACATACGTAGAATCCACATAGATTCAACCCCTGTGGTTGCCTCCCGCACTTTACGAGAATAGAATTCAATCAAAATAATAATCTAGCATCGTATTGAAACTAGAAGTAAAGAGATGCGCAGACATATCACGTGCTACTTACCGAGACCGTCTTAAACGTCAGCTTCTCACTAAAGGAACCCTTAACCTCGCGCTTGAGCCGGATCCAAACCCTCTGCCCGATGAAGGAAATGAATGAATGAGTTATTCATTACCTGATATCTCAGGAAATCAACGAAAGAGACCGATATAGCGCGAAACTTACTTCTGGAGCAGGTCCTGCATGCTGCGGAAATCTTCCAGGTTTCTCTTTGATGGGTCCATGGCATCAATTCTTCGCTTATCAAGTTGAATTTCTAGAAGAACCCAGTGGAGCTGCAAACATTTATATATACATAAGTAACTCATCAGTTACACTTATTAGCATCGACTAATCAAAAGTGAATGTGTACAACAGAGTAAGACCCTCACCTAAAATTGTAAGGAAACATTATGTGGTTAGAGAAATTTTGCTCCATTAAAAACCTTAGAATGTTTTCCTCCGTCTCCTCGGGGTTATCCATTAGCATGGTTATATATACTTTATCTAGGTCAATGAACCCAATATTATATATTCTTTTTCTTCTACATTCCAGGATCTTCATTCTGCATAATAAGGATAATTACATGTTCTGAACTGAACAACTGAAAAACTGAACATGTAGACAATGAATTCAACAACTTACAGACAATAGCAACTGAGGATGGATTTGTCCAGGGTGTCAAGATGGTATAACTGGAACAATTCTGGAAACTCAATATGGACCTCTTCGGGTCTGAATTAGTACTCACGTGGGACATTGGCTACGATCATTATTCTCCCCTGCTTTATGACCGCCGAGTACCATTGATGGAGATTCCGCATTTGTGTTGGCAGTTCTTTCAGCCTCTCTTTGCTGACCAAATCCTCACCTGCGACATATCTAGGGGCTATAGCAGCCTTGGGTAGAAGGTCAAGGTGGAGGCCTAATAGTTCATCAAGACTAATTTGCATGCTGGCCGCCAACTCCGCAGCTACTGACATATCTAGTGGCTGTTGTGCAAGAAGGGGAACGTTTTCTGAAAACACCTTGAGGGGTGCGATCGTTAGTTTGGCATGTTGTCCGAGAAGGGGAACGTCTGATTTTTTACTAATTACAGTTTTGGTCCCGATTGAACCAGTGCTTGATTTTCTCTTCGCCACTTCTTTCTAAAGTGTGCGTAGATAGTCATCTGGCTTATGGTGGAACTCATATTGTGATTTTGTGTTCAGAAAATCAATTGCATATGCCTTTTACTTCTCGGTGCATACCGGAGCGGGCTCGGGTTTCTTCATTTCAAAATGCACCGCCACTTTGGCCTTTGCTATCGCTGCAGATTCCGCATCAGTACGATCATAAGGTCTGATGGGAAGATTCTTATGAGGCATTGTTGGGAGGGGCGACATTTTCTGTTTTGGGTTGTCGCATCCTTTAGTACTCACTGACGAAGCACGCTTCTGCTTATTGTCGTTAGCGGGCGGTGAAGACTGCTGAGCCTGCGGCGGACATCGAGATGGACTCGGGATGTGGTGGTCGTAGTCATCATGGGGTGGGCTTCTTGGAGGTGATGGAGGTGAAGGAGACCTGCGACGACTCGGAGGTGGTTGTGTTATCTTTAGTGACGAGGTTTAATCTCGTCAATGCCCATTGTTATGGACTTGGGTTTTGGATAAGATGGGGATGCTGGAGATCGTGGCACGGTTAACAGACAAGCAACCAGGGGACACAAGATTTACCCAGGTTCAGGCGCCCGGAGGGAAAACCCTACTCCTGCTTGTCTGCTCTTTGATTACGGCGGAACCGAAGGTTACAAGGTGCACAGATTCGATCTTGTGTGGATGCGTGTGCGAAAGTATGAGTCGAGGCTGGTTGAGTTGCCCTAGGACGTACCCTCCTGGCCTTTATATAGACTTAGGCAGGTCCCGGGCATAGTCCTAGTCGGTTACAAGTTCTAGGGCGTTTGCCCTTTTGAGTTTCCTATCTCCTCTAGTCTTGTTCTCCAAGGATCCGAAGACATCATGGGCCTTGGCCACCCAAAAATCTTCATGGGCCAGCGTATGTTTGCCTTGGGCCTTCCTTGGGCTGGACCAGTTATGCTGAAGTTACGTACCCGTAGGGTATAATCATGTCAGTAGCCCCCGAGTGATCAGTCGAATCGTAGATTCGGCTGAGGACTCTTCAATCCTTCGGGTGCAACTCTGTCTTTCAAGAGAATGTGTAGGGATTGTTGATACGTGTGTCTGACTCACCCAACGGATCAGGGTCAGTTAACTGTCTTAGGACGAAACAACACGATCTTCTTCAGATTCGGGACCCTTAACCCGAGTCTGGAACATATGCTGGCGTAATTCAACCCAGGCCGCGGAGGACTTACATGAGAGGAATTCCAGTGATTTTAATTGGTGTACCCAACACGTCCGTCAGGATTTTTCATCGTACCTGCTGGTACGGATTCACGCTAGCAGAGCACAGTCAGGTGCATTGCCAGGACATCAGATGATATCTGTAGGTCTTATCTTTGCGTCGCAGACGCAACATCCGAACATTTATCACCTCGGAGGTGCTTCGGGTGGCCAAGGAGATTGTTGCTCACTTAGCGTTCTGTTGGGGCAGAGTTGCCAAAAAGTTTGTTTTGTGCTGATCCGAAAGATCGCAGTCGAAGACTTCATAGGGTGCGCGACCAGCGCTCCCTATGGGAGTAGCCCCAGTGTCATTCGAGTCGAGACTCGAACGAGACTTTAGTTCAAACATTGTTTCAGTCTTTAGGTCCGCAGGACAAAAATTTTCGGATGCTTAAATCCATCCTCCCTATGGGAGTAGCCCCAAGTCCGTAGTGGAGTCGAGACTCGTAGGGACTTAGAGAAAATAATTTTGTTCGCCGGGTGCGCGCCGCCTCCCGATGGGAGTAGTCCCCAAGTATTTAGTCGAATCGTAGATTTCGGTGAGTACTTTTAGTGGAGCCGTGGTGCTAGTATAGCTTTTGATGACGTCTGCTTACGATTGATGACCTCAATCGCTGCGCCGAAGATGACTTGACGGGACGGCGTGGGTCCCACTTGCCGACTTTGAATTGACCGTCACCGGGCGTGGAGATGATTACGGCGCCTCCTCGATTTCCGCGTGTAGTGGACGGCGTGGTAACGACAGTTCGTTGTGGTGTTGACACGTGTACGGTCAGATCTACCGTTGGCGTTAGGTCTTCTCGATGGACGGCTGGTGTGCGTCGTCTTCGCTATTATAATCCTGGGTGAAATCGTGTTTTGTTTTTCACCGCACCGATTCATCACGCCTTCCTGTCCTTGAGCGATTCTTGCTGCGCGCTGAGCTTTTCTTCCACACTTCCTTTGTTCTTTGTCGTTGCCAACGCCACCACCGCTACAGCGTCATGGGGAAGACGAAGAAATCCTCGTCCGCGGTTGGGACCAGCGCCGACGGAGGCAAGAAGGGCACCGCCGCTGATCGCGTCACCGATGGTGGCTGGCGGCGATCGGAGACGCGGGAGAGCGATCTCCGCAAACTGCGCAAGCGGAGCCTGATCCCGCAAGATGCGACGGCCGTGAGACTCCTCGGCAATGAGGTAATCCCCCGTCCCCCAGTTGGGTACCGGGTTATGTTTCTTGCCTTTGTCTTGCATGGGTTCTCGTATCCAGTCCATGACTTCCTTCGTGGACTGATCTTCTTCTATGGGGTTCAGTTGCATCATCTATCTCCCAACTCCCTTCTCCACATTGCATGTTTTATCACGCTTTGCGAGTGTTGGCTTGGCATTGAGCCGCACTTTGGCCTCTTCCGGAAGCTTTATTCCGTGAAGAGGCAATCTGGTTCGGATGGTGTGTATCCCATTGGGGGTTTCATCATCTCTCTCAGTCCCAATGTCCAATTCTTTTCCTTTTCCAAGTCCGAATCTGTCCAGTACTGGCGGAGGAAATGGTTTTACATCCATGACTCCGTACTGCCTGGGAAAGATTTTGGTCTCGTTCCTTTTGACCCCTCCCAGTTGATTGAGAAGAAAAGATCCTGGAAAAGCCAGATCTTAGACGGTGAGGTGGCGGAGATAGAGGCCATGTATCGTCGGGTGGAGGATCTCCAACTGATTCCTGAGAAGGAGGTGAATGGTGTCGACGTCATCCGAACGTTTCTTGAGCGTCGGGTACAGCCTCTCCAAGCGAGGGCGCATTGTAACACCCTCAGAATCGGACCTATGCAAGTTTGGGCAAAATTCGCCAAACCCGCATAGAAACGATTCAAAGGTGCCCACCACGCACTTTCGTGCGGGTGGAAAACGAAGTAATAGCATTACACAACAGTCCTCGATGGGACCCAGTAATGCAGATATATATATAGCGACTCAAAGAGTCAAGAATACAGATATAATATACAAAGATCCAAATCACCTTGAAAGCGATAGAGCGTCCGCTACGGACAAGATGCAAATGGGGCTAAGAGCATCAAGAATAACCAATGGCGTCCATAACCCTGCCAAGCCGGAAGGGTAACCACTATGACGTCGATCTCAAACCTGCTTAAACAAAAGGGTGCCGACAAAGGGCAAAGGAAAAGAAGGAGCGTCAAGATCGAGGCGATTACAGCGAGGCTAGAATTCGGTCCTCGCCTACATAGGTATGGTGGATCAAGCGGCGGCAAAGATGCACTAAACAACCTATAGAGACTCGCTACAACTGGCGGATATCAGAGAGGGGTAAGATAGACCTAGCCGGATCCAACCTGGGGCTAACACCAAACAAACCCATCCTGGCGTTTCCCCCTCGAGACCAAACGAGGAAGTCAACCGAGGAACTCACACGGTTGGCAGTTTTGCTTAGTCAGTTATTGTTGCAGCAATTACTAGTCAAGTTCAGATAATCGTTCTGATAAAATAAGCAGTGGGCACTTTTAATTAACCATTCCGTTATAGTTGTAACACTTACTAATCAGATATGAATAGCATGAGATAACCCTTAAACCCAGCAGTTGTTGGTACTTTTATTCAGCCATTCCGTTGTAGTTGCAATACTTACTAGTCAGGTACAAAGGTCGCAAGCGACAACTTAAACAAGCAATTGTGGGCAGTATTATTTAGCCATTCCGTTATAGTGAAGCTGATTACTAGTCATTATAAGTCAAATTTATAGCAATAAACTTTAGTTATGCTTGTCTATGATCGAGATACTGTGCTCCAAGTCGTCCATATCCGCGGACACGGCTTTGAAAAGTTTTACCCGCCGGGTGCACCAATAGCAACACACGCCGATCAACCTCGGAAAAACCAAATCAAAACCCAACGAGGCTTTCACGGTGAACAATCACAGGATTCAGAAATATTTCAGGCCACCCTTTGAGTAGATCCCGCAACGGAGTAAGCAAGCTCCGAGACGGCCTCAAGGTTGCGACAATGGCTGTAAGCGACTGGGAACCCGAAAGTGTGGCTGGGCTTGTCGATACCGCGTAAACATTCCGATCCTAAACAGTACAGTGTGCTCCTCGCACAATTTAAATACAGAAAGTAGCATGGCATAAGTACAGGATAGTAAAAACACCTCAAACTAGTTGTGGCCCCAAGAAATAAGACGGAATCAAGCTCTGGCTCAGGGGGATCCCATACTCCCCGAATGTGGATAGCGCGATAAAACAAGGAACAGGTATCAAGTACTCGGGGTCTTACGGGACACAAGTGGGCGTTCGGAAACCAAATATTTTCTATCACCCACCGATGCCTCTGCTTATTCAATTTTAGTTGTTAAACAGAAATTAAAGTGACGATAAGTAAAACTAGAAACATCTCCAACATCAACATGCGGCAATACATCAGCAACTGTGGCATATGACGACACACATCAGCACTTGAGCAAGAAACTACGACGCGCAAGTCCAACTATCTACCAAACAACAGGTAATAGGGTGTGGCCAAGGCAATATAGGGCTGCACGGTATATCACAGGTACGGAAACTAAAGCATCGCATAACCGAGATAGCAATAGATCAACAGGAGGGAATAAATACTATAAAAGTAAGATAGGTAGAAAGGGGAGATGCTGCTGAAAACATTGTCGAAGGTTCAACCAAGATCGGTGAAGCTCACATCAACTCAACGGCTTTATCCGAAGAAGCAAAACACTAGAAGAAACACGGATGCAATATTTAATACAACGGGAAGATCGGCATGATGCATGTATGATGCATGACATGGCAAAGGTACGATGCAATTAGGTCATATTAAGCGGAACCGGGGTCCCGACAAATATTTAGATGGTTCAAGTTGTTTAACTGCCCCGCAATTTAAATGTTGTATTAACATGGCCAAGATATAGTACCGGTTCACTACACAAGTTTAAATGAGGCCAATATAAGGCTAGATTTGCCCGCATATGGGCCCCATATTTAATTATTAGGTGAATCGGCATAAGGCCCCCAAACCACAAATATGCATGCGAGATGACAATTAAATATGCAACAAATTGTTATGTTATAAAATAGGATTCGAGGAAAAAGGGGTCACACATCAGAGGGGGCTCGACGATCTTGGTTAGGGTTCGACGGGGTTCGGGGACGGTCTCTGGGTTTAGGGTTCGACGGGGTCGTTCTCGGACTCAGGGGTAGGTCTTGGCGCTTCCGGGGTCTTCGGGTCATGTTGTCGGTCATGGCGTTCCTCGCGGGGACCTTGGCGTTCGGCGTGCCAGTGCGCGTGGGGCATCGGACTCGCCCTGGCCGGAGTCGAACTTGTCGGGTGCTCGTGTCGGTTCGATCTTGGCATTCGGGTGGAGCACTTGGCGTTCTTCGTCGATGTTCTTATCGTCCAGGTTCTCGAGCATCGCATCCGAGGAGGAGTACTTGGCGTCCACCGGTTCCATGTCGACGACCTTGGTCTCCTCGATGGCGAACTCGGCGTATCCATGGCGTGGTCCTTGTCGGGGTTCTCGGCTCCGGGCGCCGGGGTCGGCTTCGGGGTTTTCGGAGACTCAACCATCGGATCGAGAATCTTGGCGTTCCGTGAAGGAGAACTCGGGGTTCCACGGGTTCGGCTCGACATCCGGACTCCAGGAACAGTTCTTGACGTCCGTGTGGGAGATCTTGTCACGGTGTAGTGCTTGTCTACTTGCAGCGCGCTTGGCGGTCATCGGTCCGGCGCCGAAGGTCGTTGGTGAGCTTGGGGCAGACGGAGACGATCCGGCGAGGCGGTCGCGGGCGGTGGGTGGACCGCAGGCGCGGGGCTCCAGGCGGGTCGGGCTCGGAGGTCCTCCGGAGGAAGGAGCACCGCCGAGCGGGCCGGCAGAGGCGACGACGCTGGGCCTGCGGAGGCAGCCACGCGAGGGGAGGCTCGGGGAGGTGCCGCCAAAGGACCTGCGGGGTGCCGCGATGTTGGGGACGCAGGCGAGCTTAGCGGAGCTTGAGGAGGGAGGCAGGGAGGCGGGTCCGGGAGCTCATGCGGAACTGGCAGGACGGCAGGCGATGGCGGGTCTGGCGGACGCTGGTGGCGTGAGGCGGAGAGGGAGGTAGCACGCAGGGCGAAGCTGATGGAGGGCCGCGCCGAGGCGGTCAAGGCGGTCCGCAGGAACACCGCTGGGGGAACGCCGGTGGCTCGTGGGACAGCGGCAAGCGGTGGAGCTCGGGAAAGACGGCTCATGATGGCCGGAGGAGGGGAACGGCGAGCCGGGCAAGGGAAGAGGCGGCGAAGTGCGGGAGCTCACTGGCCGGGGAAGAAGCTGCCAGCGGGCTGCGGAGGAGGAGGTGAAGCGAGGCTGAGCAAGGCGGTCAAGTGCGCTGGCCACGGGACGGTGAAGGAGAAGAGGAGCACGGGCGAGGAGGGAGAGGGAGAGGAGCAAGGCAGGGGTGGTTGGCGGGACCCAGGCGGGGGGAGCTGGCGTGCGTGGTCAGGCGCGGGTGGGGTGGCGTGAGTGGGGCCCAGGGGCGGGGCCCGGGGACAGGGCAGGGTGTGTGGTGGCGAGCAGGTGGGAGGGTGAGGCGAGAGGTGGGGCCGGGCCCAGGTGGCAGGGAGAGTGGGCCATGGTAGCGTGTGTGTGTGTGTAGCGCGTTAGGTGGGTGTGGGGCCAGGGGAAAAAGCTGTGAGGGAGGGAGAGAGAAAAGAGAGGGAGGAGAGAGGGAGTGACGTGTCAGGTCCTGGTTGGTGGGGGTTTTGGGGAATGCTGAAGTGGCAGCAGGTCATTGGGTGGGGTGAGGTGGAGGCTGGGTTGGGGTAGATAGGTCGGTGGCTTTAGGAATTAGATGGGGCAGGTAGGTGGACCGATTGTTGTATACGGGGGTGGTCGTTCGGGTCGGGTTGGCCCGTTCGACTGCCCCTACTAAAAATAAATAAATATTTTATTTATTTAATTGGACCGTTTGCAAACCGCTCGCGGCCAAAACAAAATAATCCGGCGACCCGGGTTTGATATTTGGTTAAAGTTGGGGCGTTTTAGAAAACAAAACGGGCGATGCGAAAATAGTTTTAGCAAACAATGCATGATGATGACGATGCAATGCACAAATTCAACGCGATTTTCTAGTAGTGGTTTTGCGGGATGCCACAATTCGACACCACTAACAATGGATCTCGCCCTCGAGATCCGCCTCATGGTACGGGGAAGAAGGCCGACGGTCTGAATCTTCTCGCTTCATGTAGATCCTTGCGACACCTCTAACAAGGGTTCTTTCTTCAGCTTGAAAACGGCGACACCACCAACAAAGGGTCATTGTTCCTGATCGTCGAGAGAACACTCCGGAAGCAAAAGGTCGAAGCTAGGGTATCCACAAATAAAGCCACCTCTAGCTTCCGATGGATGGAGTAAAACTGCTGGATCCACTGATTCGATGTACAAGAGCGAATGATAAGAGTAGTCGGATGGTGATCAGTCCATCGCGCACCCAAACCATTACTCTGCACACGAATAGGCGGATTATGCAACCAACTCTCGGAATTAGACTGAAGTTCTCGACAAGCGAGGTTCGGATCAAAGGAGGGATGCAGACTCTGCATCGGATCTGGCGTAGATGATGTCGTCACGTCAGAGAACTCCGGAAGGAACACACAAGGAACAAAGAATGGTTCCACAGACGAAGGATTCCTCGGATAGCATGATGACCATATGTAGCATCACCGTTACCAGAGGGGGAAGCGAAACCCTGAAGGTACGACGGAAACCCAACCACGAGAATTCCTGGACTCGAAGAAAGAGACGAGAGCGGATTCAAAACACGTAGAGGTAAGAGGAGAACAGCAGAGGGGTAAGGAATAAAATCAGACCTAATCAGAACTATCCAACCGATTTTGCAAAAATAGTTTTGACACTCTACTTCGGCCGTTAGCTAGGTTATCCTACAAGCTGGACTTGTGGGGTATCGCAACTGCTGAGCTCTGATACCACTCTGTAACACCCTCAGAATCGGACCTATGCAAGTTTGGGCAAAATTCGCCAAACCCGCATAGAAACGATTCAAAGGTGCCCACCACTTTAAATGCGGGTGGAAAAGCAAGTAATAGCATTACACAACAGTCCTCGATGGGACCCACGCAGATATATATAAATGACTCAAAGAGTCAAGAATACGATATAATATACAAAGATCCAAATCACCTTGAAAGCGATAGGCGTCCGAGCTACGGACAAGATGCAAATGGGGATAAGAGCCCTGAAGAATAACCAATGGCGTCCATAACCCTGCCCAGGCCAAGCCGGAAGGGTAACCCTGCTAACGACGTCGATCTCAAACCTGCTTAAACAAAAGGGGTGCTGACAAAGGGCAAAGGAAAAATAAGGAGCGTCAGTACTGAGGCCAGTACACGGCGAGGATAGAATTCGGCGGTCCTCGCCTACATAGGTATGGTGGACTGAAGCGGCAGCGGCAGCATGCACTAAACAACCTATAGAGACTCACTACAACTGGCGGATATCAGAGAGGTGTAAGATAGACCTAGCCGGATCCAACCTGGGGCTAACACCAAACAAACCCATCCTGGCGTTTCCCCCTCGAGACCAAACGAGGAAGTCAACCGAGGAACTCACACGGTTGGCAGTTTTACTTAGTCAGTTATTGTTGCAGCAATTACTAGTCAAGTTCAGATAATCGTTCTGATAAAATAAGCAGTGGGCACTTTTAATTAACCATTCCGTTATAGTTGTAACACTTACTAATCAGATATGAATAGCATGAGATAACCCTTAAACCCAGCAGTTGTTGGTACTTTTATTCAGCCATTCCGTTGTAGTTGCAATACTTACTAGTCAGGTACAAAGGTCGCAAGCGACAACTTAAACAAGCAATTGTGGGCAGTATTATTTAGCCATTCCGTTATAGTGAAGCTGATTACTAGTCATTATAAGTCAAATTTATAGCAATAAACTTTAGTTATGCTTGTCTATGATCGAGATATCAGGCTCCAAGTCGTCCATATCCGGACACGGCTTTGAGAAAGTTTTACCGGCCGGGTGCACCAATAGCAACACACGCCGATCAACCTCGGAAACCAAATCAAAACCCGAGGCTTTCACGATCGAAACAATCACAGGATTCAGAAATATTTCAGGGGGCCACCCCTTTGAGTAGATCCCGCAACGGAGTAAGCAAGCTCCGAGACGGCCTCAAGGTTGCGACAATGGCTGTAAGCGACTGGGAACCCGAAAGTGTGGCTGGGCTTGTCGATACCGCGTAAACATTCCGATCCTAAACAGTACAGTGTGCTCCTCGCACAATTTAAATACAGAAAGTAGCATGGCATAAGTACAGGATAGTAAAAACACCTCAAACTAGTTGTGGCCCCAAGAAATAAGACGGAATCAAGCTCGCTCGGGGGATCCCATACTCCCGAATGTGGATAGCGCGATAAAACAAGGAACAGTGTATCAAGTACTCGGTCTTACGGACACAAGTGGGCGTTCGGAAACCAAATATTTTCTATCACCCACGATGCCTCTGCTTATTCAATTTTAGTTGTTAAACAAATTAAAGTGATGATAAGTAAAACTAGAAACATCTCCAACATCAACATGCGGCAATACATCAGCAATCGTGGCATATGACGACACATCAAGACTTGAGCAAGCAACTACGACGCAAGTCCAACTATCTACCAAACAATGTGTAATAGGGTGTGGCCAAGGCAATATAGGGCTGCACGGTATATCACAGGTACGGAAACTAAAGCATCGCAACACAGATAGCAATAGATCAACAGGAGGGAATAAATACTATAAAAGTAAGATAGGTAGAAAGGGGGAGATGCTCGCCTGAAAACATTGTCGAAGGGTTCAACCGAAGATCGGGGCGAAGCTCACATCAACTCAACGGCTTTATCCGCGAAGAAGCAAAACACTAGAAGAAACACCGGATGCAATATTTAATACAACGGCAGAAGATCGGCATGATGCATGTATGATGCATGACATGGCAAAGGTACGATGCAATTAGGTCATATTAAGCGGAACCGGGGTCCCGACAAATATTTAGATGGTTCAAGTTGTTTAACTGCCCCGCAATTTAAATGTTGTATTAACATGGCCAAGATATAGTACCGGTTCACTACACAAGTTTAAATGAGGCCAATATAAGGCTAGATTTGCCCGCATATGGGCCCCATATTTAATTATTAGGTGAATCGGCATAAGGCCCCCAAACCACAGATATGCATGCGAGATGACAATTAAATATGCAACAAATTGTTATGTTATAAAATAGGATTCGAGGAAAAAGGGGTCACACATCAGAGGGGGCTCGACGATCTTGGTTAGGGTTCGACGGGGTTCGGGGACGGTCTCTGGGTTTAGGGTTCGACGGGGTCGTTCTCGGACTCAGGGGTAGGTCCTGGCGCTTCCGGGGTCTTCGGGTCATGTTGTCGGTCATGGCGTTCCTCGCGGGGACCTTGGCGTTCCGGGGCGTACTTGGTCTGGCGTCGGGGCATCGGACTCGCCCTGGCCGGAGTCGAACTTGTCGGGTGCTCGTGTCGGTTCGATCTTGGCATTCGGGTGGAGCACTTGGCATTCTGCGTCGATGTTCTTATCGTCCGGGTTCTCGAGCATCGCATCCGAGGAGGAGTACTTGGCGTCCACCGGTTCCATGTCGACGACCTTGGTCTCCTCGATGGCGAACTCGGCGTATCCATGGCGTGGTCCTTGTCGGGGTTCTCGGCTCCGGGCGCCGGGGTCGGCTTCGGGGTTTTCGGAGACTCAACCATCGGATCGAGAATCTTGGCGTTCCGTGAAGGAGAACTCGGGGTTCCACGGGTTCGGCTCGACATCCGGACTCCAGGAACAGTTCTTGACGTCCGTGTGGGAGATCTTGTCACGGTGTAGTGCTTGTCTACTTGCAGCGCGCTTGGCGGTCATCGGTCCGGCGCCGAAGGTCGTTGGTGAGCTTGGGGCAGACGGAGACGAGCCCGGGGCGGAGGCGGTCGCGGCGGTGGGGTGGACCGGGCGAGCGCGGGCTCCCAGGGGCGGCGGGGTCGGGCTCGGAGGTCCTCCGGAGGGAAGGAGCACCGGCCGAGCGGCGCCGGCAGAGGCGACGGCGCGGGGCCTGCCGGAGACGGCGCTCACGCGAGGGGAGGCTCGGGGAGGGTGCTGCCAAAGGACTGCGGGTGCCGGCGATGTTGGGGACGCAGCGGGCAGGCGGAGCTGCCGTGAGAGGGAGGCAGCAGGAGGCGGGTCATGGCGGAGCTCGGCGGCGGGACGGGCGGGGCGGCAGGCAGACGCGATGGCGTGAGGGCCGGCGAGGGAGGTAGCAGGCGAGGAGGGCCGCGTCTGGCGCCAAGGCGGTCCGAGGCGAGGAACACCGGGCGGGGAACGCCGGTGGCTCATGGGGGCAGCGGCGGTGGAGCTCGGGGAAAGACGGCTCGTGGTGGCCGGAGGAGGGGGAACGGCGGAGCCGGCGGCGGGGAAGAGGGGCCTGGCGACGGGTGCGGGGAGCTCACTGGGCCGGCGGGGAAGAGAAGGCCAAGGGCTGGAGGAGGGAGGTGAAGCGAGGCGGCGGAGCAAGGCGGTCCGGCGGCGCGGCTGACGCGGACGGTGGGGCGAGCGGAAGGGAGAAGAGGAGCACGGGGCGAGGAGGGAGAGGGAGAGGGAGCACGCGGGGGCAGGGGTGGTTGGCGGTGGGACCCAGGGCAGGGGGGAGCTGGCAGCAGGCGTGCGTGGTGCTGGGCGCGGGTGGGGTGGCGTGAGTGGGGCCCAGGGGCGGGGCCCGGGGACAGGGGCAGGGGTGTGTGTGGCTGGCGAGCAGCTGGGGGAGGGGTGAGGCTGAGAGGGTGGGGCCGGGCCCAGGTGGCAGGGAGAGTGGGGGCGCGCGCGGGTAGCGTGCGCTGTGTGTGTGTGTAGCGCGTTAGGTGGGTGTGGGGCCAGGGGAAAAAGCTGTGAGGGAGGGAGAGAGAAAAGAGAGGGAGGAGAGAGGGAGTGACGTGTCAGGTCCTGGTTGGTGGGGGTTTTGGGGAATGCTGAAGTGGCAGCAGGTCATTGGGTGGGGTGAGGTGGAGGCTGGGTTGGGGTAGATAGGTGGGTGGCTTTAGGAATTAGATGGGGCAGGTAGGTGGACCGATTGTTGTATACGGGGGTGGTCGTTCGGGTCGGGTTGGCCCGTTCGACTGCCCCTACTAAAAATAAATAAATATTTTATTTATTTAATTGGACCGTTTGCAAACCGCTCGCGGCCAAAACAAAATAATCCGGCGACCCGGGTTTGATATTTGGTTAAAGTTGGGGCGTTTTAGAAAACAAAACGGGCGATGCGAAAATAGTTTTAGCAAACAATGCATGATGATGACGATGCAATGCACAAATTCAACGCGATTTTCTAGTAGTGGTTTTGCGGGATGCCACACGCATCCGATGTTTCTTTACTCTGGGCGCCGTGATCCGACGAGGGTTTCGAGTGAGAAAATCTCCGAGGCGGAACTTGACAAGACTCTTCGCGCGCTGTTGAAGTTCAAGGCAGACGAAGAAATTTCGGGGAAGTCGCAGACTCCTCCCTTTTCTTCGACGTTGGCCGTACCGAATGCCCCGGATAATGAAGTCGTGGACTCCGTGTCCGAGCTACCGTCAGCGCGATCTCCAGCGGAGGATGCCGACGAGTCGAGTAAGGACCATTCGAGCAAGCGATTACGGAGCTCCAGCGAGTCTTCGGATGCCTCGACTCCTCCGACTCCCAGGAATTCTCTGGGCCTTGAGCGTCATGATGATGTTCATGGGGGTTCTTCCTCTCCTCTTCCTGCCATTCCTGTGCGAGCTGTTGCTCCACACCCGCCAGCAAAGCGGAAGAAGGAAGAAAAGAAGGAGGAGAAGAAGGAAGAAAAGAAGGAGGAGAAGAAGGAAGAAAAGAAGGAAGAGAAGAGGGCCCGAAGGGCTTCTCCTATCTTCGACCTGAGCGCGTTGGGCTCCCAAGTTTTCTTGTTGCCACTGTTTTCCTTTTTCCTTGATGGTGTTTGCACCTGTGTTGATGGGCTTCGTGTACAGACAATCCTCCGACGTCTCTAGTGATGGAGCGCACGAGATGATGGGGGAGTCGAACATTGTGTCGCCTCCTCCTCAGATGGTGGCGACTTGACGTGACGCCAGATTCCTCCTGCGAGGAGAGGCTGGTGGTTGCGCCTCAGAATTTCGGAGGCGGGCCTACGGGTTCGCCTTCGGAGCACGTAAGTTGTCCTTGATGTTAAGGGGGGAAGCCCCCGAGTGTCTTCGAGTGCTGATGTTGCTGTTGCTTCTTTGTGTGGGGCGTAGCCCCCAAGTCATGTTCTTACTGCTATTGCCTTTTCCTGCAGCCTTTTGTCCAAGAGGCCAAGCGGTACGGTGGAGGAGCGCACCGTGTGGAGGCAAAATCGCTACTGCAAGGTATTCGTCTGCCTTGTAGTATTTTTCTTGCGTATCCTGGTCCTTTTCTTTGACACTTGCTTGTTGTAAATGCAGAGGAACATAACGACTCTCTCCGCGAGGATGATGCTCTGAAGAAGAGCCTTGGCCAAGCGGAGCAGAAGGCCGGAGCTGCTGCAGGTGCGCGAGAGCGCCTTGAGCTGGAGCTGACGAAGGCAGCCGAACCAAAAGAGCTTATTCAGCAGGAGGCCGCCGATCGTGAGGAGAAGCTGGACACCGTTGCGGCTGCTCGTGAAAAAGGGGTGGCAGATAAGCTCATGGCTGCTGCCAAGGCCGTTTCGGGTGAGTACAAGCTTTTGGACTTGTGTATTTTTCTGCGGATCTTCTTCTATGCTGCCGTTCTTCATGTTTTCTTCTTTTTTGTCTCAGATGCCGCAGGCATCGAGTTCGACCGCAGTGCTCTGGAGCACGGGAGTGCTCTAGATGATGCCACTGTGGCGGTCGAAGACCGCTGCAGCACCGTCGTCAACTTCCTTGCCAAGGCGAAGGAGGTCCTTGGTCGCTTCTACCAGGATCTCTTCCCGGAGGGTGCGTCTCTTGAAGATGTGGATGCCCTGGCGGAGGCTCTGTCGGGCGAAGCGCCTGCAACGTACAAGTGCAAGCAGAAGGGCATCGGCGTGGCCGTCGGGCTGGCGATGGCCATGGCATCTGGGGCGGAGCTGGACCTGCCCCAGATTACTTCTCGGATGCCTACGGCTGCGGATGGATCCGAGGTAGCTTTCACCACCTACTCCGCTCGCTGCCGACGATATGGTCCTCAGCTCATTGACTTGTTGTCTGAGTACGCACTGCGGCAAAGCAGGCCAAAGCTAGGTCTGGTTCGAGGCGACTCGATTGTCCTGCACGAGGCATAGTAGACGTAGGGTAGTTTGTAGTCTCCTTCTGTTGTAAATATCTTTTGTAGTACCATCCTTGTGCCACGTAGTGGCCTTATTTTAATAAATTCCTCCGTGTTGTGCTTTTATCCTTGGCTGAATGTCTGTGTGCCTTTCTGCTGCTATAGGTTCCTTCGGGTGTTGACCCAGTTGACACTTCATCCGAAAGGCCCTTGCGAACATCATTGGATGATTCCTCGCTCGCTTTTCTTGGGATCGCGTCGTAGCTTGGAGAGGATTTGCTTGGGTTACGTGGTCTTGGCGCTTGGAAATCCAAAGCAGACCGTGGTGCAGCCAGAGAGGAGTATTTGATGGCGGAGCTGGGTCGACTGTCCGAGCAGCTGCAATGTAAGTTGATCCTTCTTTCGGGCTGTAGCCCAGTTCTTCGGGTGAGCCTGCTGGCCTTACTCTTTATTTGTGCGGTTGTCGCAGGTGCCAATATTGCTCCGAGGGAAGAAAAGGAGCGTATTGCTGTTCGAGTCAATTGTTTGACTCAACAGGACATGGAGGCCGGCGGCTTCTTCTGGATGGACCGTGATCGCGCCATAGTTCTGGCGACAGTGCAGGATCGCGTCTACCAGGTTTCGCGGGTGCTCCGCC
This sequence comes from Avena longiglumis, assembly GCA_030063025.1. Taxonomy (NCBI): domain Eukaryota; kingdom Viridiplantae; phylum Streptophyta; class Magnoliopsida; order Poales; family Poaceae; genus Avena; species Avena longiglumis. Next base: position 204,395,566 of record CP125975.1, read on the forward strand.
AGGTGCAGACATCACTGTCTTCGGTACTGCACGTCATGTTTCCGCTGGATGCCGTGCCAACGACTCTTGCGGGTCTTCTGACGAAGTTTCGGAATGCCGGAAATGTCAAGGAGCGGCAGCAAAGATCTCGTCGCAGGGTGAAGGCTGCCTTGTCTCTTGTGAGGTGCACCGCCAGACGAGATTTGGTTTGTGGCAATGAGCCACCTCCTCGACCAGATGGTGGCGAGTGGAACATGCGTCCGTATATGCGGTCAGAAGCAAGATGTCGAACAAATTGTAGACTTGTTTGAGCAGCGGCGCAGTTATTCTTCGAGTAGATAGGACTGTAAATAAATAGATAGATGTAAAATTTGTATATTGCGGTGGGCGATATGTGCCCTTTGTAAATGTTTGCTTGTTTGTGAGCACGCAGTGCTTTGATTACACGTGCCCTTTTTCGCTTGCCCGACGTAGACTACTCAGTGTCTGTGTGGTCCTCAGTCGATGAAATCGTGAGGTGGGGGGAGCCCCCGAGTGTGTTTGTAGTATGTAGTAAAGTTGCAGAAAAGTAGTCAACCGAAGGTTGGGGCGAGACACTTAGCTTTATTTATATCGTAATGGAGGAGGTACATGGTTCGGCTGAGTAGCCTTGCCTGAAAGCCTTATTGAAAGTAAAGGGGGTAGGTTTCTATGGGTAGAATCGTCGCAGGTGCAAGACGTTCCATGGGTTGGAGTATGCGACTCCAGACTCCACGTGCTTGAGGCGATAGGCGCCACCTGGGATGACCTCGGTGATGGCGTAGGGTCCTTCCCATGGTGAATCGAGTTTGTTCGGTCGCTTTTGCTTGAGTCGCAAGACGAGGTCTCCTTCGACGAAGGACCTTGGGCGCAGCCGTCGGCTGTGTTAGTTGCGGAGACTCTGCTGGTACACCGCTGATCTAGCTGCTGCTATATCCCGTGCTTCGTCGAGCGTGTCGACGGCATCTTCGAGTGCAGCCATGGACTCGGCTTCGCTGTAAGCGACGACTCGTGGAGCCTGATGGCGTACTTCGGCTGGTAGCATGGCCTCAGCTCCGTGCACCATGAAGAACGGTGTGTAGCCGGTGGAGCTGTTTGGCATAGTATGTAAGCTCCACAGGACAAGCGGTAGCTCTATCGTCCAGTTTCCAGCTTTGTGCTCGAGTGAGCTCATGAGGCGCTTCTTGATGCCGGCGCCGATTAGGCCGTTGGCCTTTTCCACTTGCCCGTTTGTTTGCGGGTGTGCCACTGAGGCATACGTGATATTGATCCCGAGGCCTTCGCAGAAGTCCTGGAATTCTTCGGAGATGAAGTTCGATCCGTTGTCGGTGATGATGCTGTGCGGTACGCCAAACCTGTAGACAATGGATTCGAAGAACTTGACGGCGGTTGTGCCCTTCTGGTTGGTGACTGGCATGGCTTCGATCCACTTGGTGAATTTGTCGACTGCGACCAAGAGGAAGACGTATCCTCCTTTCGAAGATTTTGGCAGTTTGCCGATCATGTCGAGGCCCCATTGGGCAAAAGGCCAGGCTATGGGTATAGGTCGAAGTTCGGACCCAGGTGTGTGCGGTTTGTCGGAGAACCGTTGGCACCCGTTGCATCTTCGGACGATGTCCTTCGCGTCGCTCATGGCCGTTGGCCAGTAGAATCCTGCTCGCAGAGCTTTGGCTATGAGGGAGCGGCTGCCTGCGTGGTGGCCGTAGATGCCCTCATGGATATCTTGGAGTATGGCCTTGCCGTCGTCGATGGTGACGCACCGTTGTAGTACACCCGTAATGATGCGTTTGTACAGCTCGCCGTTGATGATGGTGAAGGCTTTTGACCGACGAGATATGCGCCGGGCATCTGTCGGGCTGTCCGCAATTCTCCGCTTATCGTGGCTGAGTTATGGACGTGTCCAAGTTTCTTCGACTGCCATGACCTGCATCAGGTTTACCATGGCAACTTCGGTATCCAACTTTTGGGGTCCTTCCTGACCTTCGGGTAGCGTAGCCCCCGAGTGTTCTCGCTTCTTGGTGATCCTTGGGAATTTCGCTGATGGATGGCACGCAGATCTGTCGAGGAACACACCGGTGGTACCTTTGCACAAGTGGAGCCGATGTTGGCGAGTCTATCGGCCTCCTCGTTGCTCTCTCTTCCAACGTGTCAAGCTCGCGGTCGAATTCTCCTTCGAGTGCATTGTATGGCGCGTGACGCGATCATGTTTTCGGCGTGCGCCGCACTCATTCATCGTCGCTGTACGACAAGGTTGGAGTCGCCAGATAACCAGACGCGCTGCGCGCATATTTTTGCCATCTTCATGCCATGGATGAGGGCTTGATTGACCTCATTGTTGGAGGCTCAATTTCATCCGGAGGACGTACTTCATCTTGTCACCTTGCAGGAGGTCAGATGACTCCTCGCCTGCTCGGCCCGCGTTTGGAGCCGTCAAAATGCATTGTCCAGGACTGCGACATGTCTGGTGTGTCAGGCAGCTGCAGCTCCATCCAGTTTACCAGGAAGTCCAGAAGGACTTGAGATTTGATTGCGTGTCGCTTCTCGTAGACGATGTCCAAGGGTGATAGTTCGATGCCCCACAGGGCCACGCGTCCTGTGGCTTCTGGATTATTCAGGATGCTGTTCAGGGGCGCCTCGTTAACGACCATCACCTGATGCTCCTGGAAGTAGTGGCTCAGTCGTCGAGCTGTCATGAACACGCCGTAGGCTAGCTTCTGGTAGTGCGGGTACCGCTGTTTTGTTGGAGTGAGAACCTCGCTGAGGTAATAAATTGGGCGTTGTACCCCGTGGGTCTTGCCTTCTTCGGGTCGTTCGACCACGAGTACTGTGCTGACCACCTGGTGTGTGGCTGCTATGTATAGCAACAGGGGATCGCGCTCTTTTGGTGTGACCAAAACAGGCGAGGTAGATAGGAGCCTCTTGAGGCTTTCGAATGCATCGTTTGCTTCTGGTGTCCACTCGAACTTGTCTGCCTTGCGTAGCAGTTGGTAGAATGGTAGGGCCTTTTCGCCCATGTGGCTGATGAACCTGCTTAGTGCCGCTACTCGCCCTGCGAGCTGCTGAACGCCCTTGAGGTTTTTCGGCTTCTCCATTGTCATGATAGCTTTGATTTTCTTCGGGTTCGCTTCGATCCCTCGTTGAGAGATGAAGTACCCGAGCAACTGGCTTGAGGGGACACCGAAGGCGCACTTTTCTGGATTGAGCTTGATCCTGTAGCGATCGAGGTTGTCGAACGTCTCGCGGAGATCGTCGATAAGTGTGCTTGCCTCCTTGGTTTTTATGACTATGTCGTCAACATAGACTTGGACGTTGCGACCGATCTGGTCCTTGAGGCAGGCCTGCATGCATCGCTGGTACGTGGCACCCGCGTTCTTTAGCCAGAAAGGCATTGTGTTGTAGCAGTATACTCCGAACGGTGTGATGAATGCCGTTTTCTCTTGATCTTTGACCTTGAGTCGAATCTGGTTATAGCCTGAGTAGGCGTCGAGGAAGGAGAGTTTCTCACAACCTGCAGTCAAATCGATGATCTGGTCGATCCGAGGAAGAGGGAAGTGGTCCTTAGGGCAGTGTTTATTTAGTGACGTGAAGTACACGCACATCCGCAGGATGTCCGTGTCCTTCTTCGGGACCATCACCGTATTTGCCAGCCACTCGCTTTCCTTGATTTCCCGGATGAAGTCTGCTGCGAGTAATCTGTTGATCGCCTTGCCGATAGCTTCGGCTCGTGGCTCCGACAATCTTCGGATAGACTGCTTGACTAGCTTATTGTCTGGGAAGACATTGAGTGCGTGCTCGGCGAATTACCTGGGAACTCCTGGCATGTCCGCAGGACACCAGGCGAATATTTCCCAGCGCTCACGGAGGAATTCGACGAGCGCGCCTTCCTATGCGGTGCTGAGGTCGTTGGCGATCAGCGCCGTCTTGGAGGCGTCTATCGGATGGACCTGTACTTTCTTGGTGTTGACGGTCGAGTCGAAGGACATGTCGGGTGCGTTCTGCCTTGTGACTGGGGGTAGCCCATTGTCCGTCTCCTCGCGGAGCCTTACGAGCTCGTCTTGCATGCCGAAAGACTGGGAGATTTTGTTGAAATCCCTGTCGCATTGGTCCGATCGGGTGAAACTCCCGTGGATTGTGATGACGCCCCTTGGTCCTAGCATCTTGAGTAATAGGTATGCGTAGTGTGGGACGGCCAGGAACCGTGCGAATGCTACACGTCCCAGGATGGCATGGTATTGCGACGGCCAGTCCACCACTTCGAATTCTAGGCGCTCCTGTCGAAAGTTGTCCGGCTTCCCGAAGATGACGCCAAGCCCTATTTTGCCCAGGGGGAAGATGCCCTTCCCTGGGACAATGCCGTGGAACATTGTGTCTGATTGTTCCAGGCTGCATTGCGGGATCCACATAGCTGCTAGAGTGCTTGTGAACATTAGGTTAATGCCGCTGCCGCCGTCCATGAAGACGCGACTCATCTCGAAGCCTCCGATCTGCGCCCAAAGACTGTGGCAGATGACTGGGCGAGGGATCTGGCAAGGGTGATCCGCGCGAGTGAATGTGATGCAGGACTCTGATCCGCTGAGGTACTCAGGGATTGCAGGAGGAGTTGCCACGGCCAAGTTGATTTGTCGGGTGATTTTCTTTTGCACTCTATTTGTTGGGCGTCCCTTTTGTATCATATTGAGTGCTCCTTTTGATGCGGGGTATGGGACCCCGACGTTGTTTTGTGCTGGTGCGACTGGTTGACTTTGGCCTCCAATAGGCGGCGGTGGAGGATCTCCGTGTGCTATTTCACCTGGCGCAGGTGCGTTTCCAAACGCAGGGATTGGACCTTGTTGCCTCATCTGCATCATGCCTTCGCTGAGTTTCTGGAACTCGCGGCAGTCCTTGAACATGTGGCTGGCTTTCTTTTTACCATCCTGTTTGTCGCTGTAGAAGTGAATGGTGCATGGACCCGAAAGTTTGTCGAATGCTGAGGGTCCGTTGTCACGGTCGCGGCGTTGCCACGACTGCGTTGGTCATCCGTTGTCGCGGAAGTTTCCGCTGCGGTATCCTCCGCTGCTTGTCGTTGTCATTACGGCGTCGACGAGCCGCCGCGACCATGTTGGGTCCGTCGCGTCCTCGAGACGCTTATCTCCTCTTGCCGCGGTCGCGTCTTCGCCGTAGTCGCCTCTTCATCTCGATCGCGCTGGATGCAATCTTCGCTGCCCCGCCCAACTGCTGGCGATTTCCATGAGGTGGTCGAGTGTCTTGGGCTTTACACGCCCAAGTTCCTCCTTGAAGTTCGGGCGCTGACGCTGTCCCCAAGGCGTCGATGGCCCTCTTCGGAGATGTGTCTGCGGAGTTCTTGGTCGAGACCAGTAGTATGTATGAGCGAATAGATTCACCCGTTCTTTGAGTGCAGGCTCGCAATTCTTCGATTGAGGCAGGCCTCTTGCGGTGCCTTTGAAATTTCGGATGAAGTCTGTAGGCGAGCTCCTCCCACCGGATGGATCCCGATGATAGGCATGGAGCGACTCCGCCGCACTGCCGCTTGCGTTGAAGGCATTGCATGGCGTTTTTGTTGCCTCATGAAGCTTGACGGATGATGATGGTCACCGAGCCAGGACTTTGGATCTTGTGTGTCCGATGAACTTCGGAGTATTCAAGGAAGCTTGAAGTTGCGTGGCATCTGTTCGCCAACAGATCTGCTGAAGCATCGGCCCGCAGAAGTTCTCCTTCATCTTCATCCATCTCAGATTCACACGAGCATGCGCGCTTGGCGTGCTTTGTCTATCTTGCTGTGTAAGCTTGTCTCTTGCGTCAGTCGCGCTTTGTGGCGGTTGGAGCTCTTCTTCCTTCGAGGAAGATCGTGCTCCTCTTCCTCTTCGGATGAGGTGTGGGGCCCTCGCGCTGTCCGAGCTTTCTTCTGCTCCGCAGAGCGCTTCATTGAGCGCAGCTCCGGTTAGTCCTAGTCCGGTGAGTGCGGACTTATGCATGGCCCTTTTCGGGTCCCCCTCCGGAGGTGGGTGAGCCGCGAGATATGCAGTGGCTACCATGATCGCAGCTTGTGGCGTCTTCGGGGTGATGTTGCCGTCGGCGTCCATATCCATGAATGATGTATGGAGAGTTCGGCCGCCGCTCCTTGGGGTCCATGTTTTCCATCCGAGAGCGATGCTTGTTTCCCTGATTCCTGTTTGTGCTAGAGCCAGGTTCCATGGCGGAGAGCGCAGCTCGCAAGACCGGACTCGATGGTCGCTTTTATGCTTGTCGAGCGCCTTCGCATCTCGACTTGTTTCTTGTGCTCCTCGATGAGGAGGTAGTGGTATGCCCTCACAGATCACGGGGAGTCCAGAGGTAGGACTATTTCGCCATGACGGCGCGCGGCTTCGACCCATCCTTCTTTGCTAAGTTGGATGAGGCGGCCCGCTTTTCCTGCTATCGCCGCTTCCACCGCTTCGCCGCTTCGCCCCGGGTTGGGGTTGGGCGGGTTAGGCGCTTCCTCGTCGGTTTGATGACTACGGCGCATGATAGCACCTGCAGATTGGTTATCGCCGCAGCTTTCGGATCCGGAATCGTAGGTCCCTTCATCCGAAGGTGGATCACACAGATCGGAGTTGCCGCCGCTGCCAGAACTCATCTGCCGCCAGACGTGAGTAGCACGGGTGCGGAGCCCATGAAGCGGCCTCATCGACGCACGGCACCCGCCGTGGAGGCGAGGGTGCCGCTTGTCCCACCGGAAGCGAAACTCCGAACAAAATTTCGAGTCCGCCACGGGCTCGAAATCCTTCATGGTGGCCGACGAGTGGCGGTGAAGTCGAAAGCGTCAAGAGGAGGTGATTCTCCGTCGTCGCAGAGTTGTAGATCGATCGGTCGGAACCGCCACGATCAAGACATTAGCAGCCCCAATTCCCACAGACGGCGCCAATTGACGAGGTTTAATCTCGTCAATGCCCATTGTTATGGACTTGGGTTTTGGAGATGATGGGGATGCTGGAGGTCGTGGCACGGTTATCAGACAAGCAACCAGGGGACACAAGATTTACCCAGGTTCAGGCCCCCGGAGGGAAAACCCTATTCCTGCTTGTCTGCTCTTTGATTACGGCAGAACCGAAGGTTACAGGGTGCGCAGATTCGATCTGGCGTGGATGCGTGTGTGAAAGTATGAGTCGAGGCTGGTTGAGTTGCCCTAGGACGTACCCTCCTGGCCTTTATATAGACTTAGCCAGGTCCCGGGCATAGTCCTAGTCGGTTACAAGTTCTAGGGCGTTTGCCCTTTTGAGTTTCCTATCTCCTCTAGTGTTGTTCTCCAAGGATCCGAAGACATCATGGGCCTTGGCCACCCGAAAATCTTCATGGGCCAGCGTATGTTTGCCGTGGGCCTTCCTTGGGCTGGACTAGGTATGCTGAAGTTACGTACCCGTAGGGTATAATCATGTCACTTGGGGCCGAGCCTGGAAACCGTATGTTGTTCTTGTCCCATAGAATGATACCACCAAGTACTTCTCCGAGTGTGCTCTCACCTTCAGGTCCAGTGATGTCAAGCTCCATTGAATCCCACTCCTTTACGATTTGATCCACCCCGACTTTAACATAGCCAGGTGGAATCTCACGGCCATGCCAACCTGCGTCAGCCGGACAAGGCAAAGCATATCCGACCACCACCTTCATAGATACGTTCTTCAATTTATTATGGAGCTCACAAGATATTTGCTCCTTAAGTCCATCCACGGGGTAGATGGGACCACCATCTGTATAGGGTGCATCGTTAGACGGGACCTCCGATTCAGCCACGCTGCTACTCCGCTGAGATGGGTTGGCGATAATATCGAGTGGAGGATCTTGCAAGCGCGCTATTCCTCTAAGTTTGTCGATCTGCTGCTGCTGCTTGTCAATTCTTGCTAGCAGCTGGTTGAACTTGTCTGCCTTCTCCTCCTCCCGTCGCTTCTTTGCTCTTGCTCGGCTTCTATAGGTACCTTGGTCCTTAGGAAACCCAGTCTCCCACGTGAAACTCCCGTCAAGGCCTCGGACTCATCATGTATGTTCGCGATTCCCGAGGACCATGGTCAGCAAGTCTTTCTATCTATCGGGATGAAACTGTTTTATTCCATCTTTAATATCTTTCACCACTTTTAGCCATGCACTCCTGGGTACCTTTATCCCGTCACTACAAACAAGGTCTCCTGTAAGTTCGTCATATGTACTCCCATGCCCAAGGAACCAATTTCTTGCCCTCAGATCCCATTCTCCGTGAATTGGTTCTGCAATGATCCCTTTATCTTGAAGCTCTTTCTGTTTTCCATCCCACTTAGGCATGGCAGCCGCGTAGCACCCTGGCCCCATGTTATGCTGATATTTCTTCTTCGCAACATTTATCTTGTTTTTCAGTCTTTTCCTCTGCAACACCTGACCCCATATACTCCACAAATGCATCCCAGTAAGGCTGCTGCTTCGCTTGATAGCCTTCAAATAATGGAGTTTTCTTGTCATTCTAATATTGTTGCCATAATGATTTCTTCTAGTTCTTGAATAGTTTGGCCATCTTCTTCAGTGCAACTGCTTGACTTTCTTTCTCATTTTAGTCGTCTCGTCATCAATGTCACATTCTGGCAGCTTGAAATGTGCCATGAGGTTAGTAAATAGTTGCTCTTTGAACCTATCATCGATATACACATCACTCCATTCCGCCTCTTTGGGATTATTCCACTCTAGAACAGTGATCGGAGTGAGATATCTAGCAACAACTCTGCATTGTTGTACACATATTTGTTTTGTTTTTTCGGTTCCAATAGTTCGCCCTCTCGTGCGACCTCTGTAATTTCATAAATAGTACCCTGAGCCAACTTTTTGGCTGGGCCGCGCTTGGTTTTCTTGCTCGATGTACAGGCCTAACAGAAGAAACATTCGACAACATAATATATATACAACTAGGTTATCTAGTGACGATCATTAGATGTCATATATATATATACCTTGTCGGTCTGCGTTCCGCATCCATAGGCTTCTACCTCTTGTCTGTTGGTCTCCTCTCCCTCATCGGATGAGTTCAGATTCCTCGAGGGGGATCCCTCATCGGCATCGTGAATCATATCCTCGAGAAAGTGTTCTGAATCTAGGTCTCTGCGGATTGGACTAGGTGGATCCATAGTTCCTGCAAAATGCACACAATATTTATTTGAACATAACAAATAAACCCTAAACCCTAAACCCGGAGGTGCGATGGCGGTGGCCGGTGCCGGTGATGGTGGCCAGGGGAAAGGCGGGCGACTAAGGCTTCCCGCGAGAACCACCATCCTAACACTAACTCCGGTCACCACCGAGCACCAACACCCTAACCCTAACCCTAACTCCAATTACACTATATAAAAATAATAATATATCTCATACCCTAAAAATAATAATCCTACACTATATAAAAAAATACTACACTAACAAATCATTCTAAACACTAACAAAATCCTACACTAATAATAATCACCCCTATTATTAAAACACTAACACAAAATTAACCTAAACAAATCCTAATTAAGCACTAGCAAATCCTAAACAAATCCTAAACAAAATAATAATCCTATAAACAAAATTAACCTAAACAAATCCTAATTAAGCACTAACAAATCCTATAAACAAAATTAACCTAAACAAATCCTAATTAAGCACTAACAAATCCTATAAACAAATTAACCTAAACAAATCCCAATTAAGCACTAACAAATTAATCTTACCCGAGTCAAGGTAGGTGGTGGCCGGAGGCCGAGGTGTCACAGGCGAGGCGCAAGTGAGGGCGACGCGATCCGGGGGCGCGGAGGCGCACAGCGCGGGCGTGACGTGCTTGGCCACGGAGTTGGGCGTGGCTGGCGTGGAGGGAAGCGTACGTGCTCGTAGGCGGCGGAGTTGGGCAGCTCGACGGGCCCGTCGTCTGGCTGACTCATTTATACACCCTCTAGTCCCGCTCGTGTCACCACGGACTAGAGTCTCTAGTCCCGGGTGACACGACCGACTAGAGGGGGCGGGTTTCATTTTTCACGTCAAGTGCACCTTTAGTCCCGATCGGTACCTAGGCCGACTAAAGGCCCAATTTGAGCTACTGGGCCGTAACCAAAGCAGGTCTTGCTTTTTTTCAAATTGTCAAATATATCATTTAAAACATTTAAATTATACTTTTTGCATACTTATGAATTTGAGAAAACTTTCCACATGAAAAGTGCTTAAATTTGAATAATTAATCCAAATCCATTTTCTATTTTATAATATAATTATTTTAAATAGTGACATTATTAACCATTTTGCCATTATCAATTTAAAAATGCATTAACTATTATTTTTTGCATAATTTTGAATCTCACTAAACTTTCAACATGAAAAGTGATTAAATTTGAATAATTAATCCAAATCCATTTTCTGTTTAATAAAATAATTATTTTAAATAGTGAAATTATTAACCATTTTTCCATTATCAATTTAAAAATGCATTAACTATTATTTCTTGCATAATTTTGAATCTCACTAAACTTTCAACATGAAAAGTGCTTGAATTTGAATAATTAATCCAAATCCATTTTCTGTTTTATAAAATAATTATATTAAATAGTCAAATTATTAACCATTTTGCCATTATCAAATTAAAAATGCATTAACTATTATTTTTGCATAATTTGAATCTCACTAAACTTTCAACATGAAAAGTGCTTGAATTTGAATAATTAATCCAAATCCATTTTATTTTTTATAAAATAATTATTTTAAATAGTCAAATTATTAACCATTTTGCCATTATCAATTCAAAAATGCATTAACTATTATTTTTTGCATAATTTTGAATATCACTAAATTTTCAATATGAAAAGTTATTGAATTTGAATAATTATTCCAAATCCATTTTATGGATAAGATTTAGTCCCGATTGTATCCACTAACAGGGACTAAAGATATTTCCCGCCATTTCCCACCGCTTCCCGCAAAGTTTTCCCGCCCTTTCCTCTGAACTGTGATTTTAGTCCAGATTGTAGCCACCAGCCAGGACTAAAGATATTTCCCGCCATTTCCCACCGCTTCCCGCCATGTTTTATCGCCCATTCCATCTATATATAGGCCGACCGTGCCATGGTTATGCACACATCCACACCTTCCTCTCTCACAGAAATGGACAGCGCCTACTGGGCCATTCTGACCCTCGAGGAGACCGAGCCGTTGTGCGCCTATGGCTACCCTTTCCCACCAGGTTACCGGCTCCCCCTCGGCTGGATGCTGAGAGCTGGAGGGGTTCCTATCCCTCTTGTGCCTCAAGGATCCGCCCGACAGGCGGCCATCACGAACCACTTCTACCACGAGCTCACGCCAGAGCAGCGGATGGATCCCCAATGGGATCCCGACAACTACGACACCTAGAATGCCTTCTTCGCTAACCGGCATGAAAGGGAGCTCACCAGGTACGAGGGTGATGGCCCGCACCGGTGAACCAAAACGAAGCCGACTGCCATCTGTGGTGGGCGAACCGTACTATCATCGGCGTGATGCGCTACATTGCCGGGGGAGACCATCGTCGCCTGCGGTGCCCACAAGTCCACCCCCCACTGAGCCACAAGAAGGCCCCTCCCCCGCCCGGCGGTAGCGGCATCGTCTTCCAGGATACCCCTCCCCCGCCCGCTGTGAATCTGAGGCCAGAGTGGAAGATTCCCCCGGTATATGCCATAGATGGGCTGAGGATCCCCGGGGTGGCAGGAGACGATGACGATGATGAAGAAGACCCTAAAGCTGCGTACTATAGGACTAGGCATGATTATGACTAAAGGGGCGGATTTAGTCCTTAGTGTTAGCTAGTCCCGGTTTTTAATAATAATAAATGTATTGATTGTTAGTCTCGGTTTGTGGCTGGACCAGGACTAAAGGGGGCCTTTAGTCCCGATTCCGTAGTCTCAGTTTTTAAATATTAATAAATGTATTGAGTGTTAGTCCTGTTTTGTGGTTGGACCGGGACTAAAGGGGGTCCTTTAGTTCCGATTCGTACTACGACTTTCCCAAACTATGAAGATGTTGTCCCGATTCGTATTTACCATGAAGATCTGATCTCCAAACACGTGTGGTCACATATTAGGGAGTGCCGCTATGACCAGTTTCTTGGAGATGCCGGAGGACTGGGCTTCTGCGAAATCTCCCTGAAACTGGCCGTAGTGGTGTCCCTTCTCTCGAAGACCATCTTGGAGCTTGTAACTTCTCTAACTAGATCAATACGCCTGGGAGTTAACCTAATTTCACATATTAGGGAGTGCCTCTATGACCAGTTTATTGGAGATGCCGGAGGACTAGGCTCGTCCGGCATCACCCTCAAACTGGCCATAGTGGTGTCCCTGCTCTTGAAGACCATCTTGGAGATGCCTCAAACTGGCTTGAGTACTGTACTCACAAGGATGCCTATTTATAGTACAAGCATCTCGGCATAGTGTTGACACTCATGACATAATGTCGACACTCACCCTTATTATTAGTGCTCACTCATGTTTTGTCCCGGTTGGTGTCTCCAACCGGGACTAAAGGTTCATCTTTAGTCCCGGTTGGTGACACCATCCGGGACAAGGTACAAGTCGCATGACATAATGTCGACACTCACCCTATCATTAGTGTAGCCTGGCCTAGCCTGCCGCAATCCCATCAGTTGCTGTTGGTTTCTCCAACCGGGACTAAATATGAACCCTCTAGTTATAGGCCTTTCCCTCTATTTATAGGCTGCCTGATCCAGCCTACCCGCCCTTTCCCTCTATTTATAGGGCGACCATCATGGCCACCCACACATACACACATTCCTCGCCGCCTACTTTAGAATGCCCATCCTGCATCCTCGTAGTCGACTCGGCGGCAACGATGGAGTACTCGGTTCCGCCGGGCATGTCCGAGACTGGGCTCTGCCAGGCTGCGACTGGATGGTGCTACCTTCCGGGACGTGTAGCTTGGTGAGGAATCCAGGTGACGTCGTCGACCCGGAGCTTATTTGGTGGAGGTCTCCTGGTCCAGGAAGGGTAAAGAAGGGAGCCGGCCACCAAGGAGGTGGTACGTCGTCGTGTCAGGGAGGAGGACGAGCACGTCCATCACTATATGGCTGCGTTGGACACCAGGGTCGATGATACCTGGCAGATTCTTTAGGGATCTCACCTGAGCTATGCTCGTGTGATGGGTCCGTATCTTTGGGTTTTCTCCTCCCGCGGCTTAGGCACTGGGAGTCGTCGTCCTATTTGATTGAGCAAGATGACCAATGTTTCATGCATGTGGATCTGGGTAAAATATTTGACTCACAATATGATTACATAAAAGGTTTAATATATTACATAGATCACCAACATCCCTATCTAGTGTTGTTATTTTCTTCTACACCGTGGCCATGGAGAATCTTCATCATTTAACAGGAGGTTTGGGTCAGTTTTCACTTGGCGGGCGGGATTTCATGAAACTTATTATAATCTTCTGACATATTTGTCTTGTCATCCACTCCCACGATGTTTCTTTTCCCTGAAAGAACTATGTGGCACTTTGGCTCATCGGACGATGCATTCTTTTGCTGATTTCTTTTTATCGGTTTCGTAGACATGTCCTTCACATAGAAAACCTGAGCCACATCGTTGGCTAGGATGAATGATTCGTCCATGTATGCAAGATTGTTGAGATCCACTGTTTTCATGCCATACTTTTCGTCTACATGTACCCTGACTCGTGTCATCTTGACCCATTTGCATCGAAACAAAGGGACCTTAAAAGTAAGTCCATACTCAAGTTCCCATATCTCCTCTATGTACCCATAATATGTGTACTTCTTCCCATTGTCATCTGTTGCATCAAAGCAGACACCACTTTTTTGGTTGGTGCTCTTTTTATCTTGGGCGATCATGTAAAATGTATTATCATTTATCTCGTACCCTTGGAAAGTACATATAGTCAAAGATGGTAAATGTGCCAACAAGTACAACTGATCTTCAACAGTGTTGTTATTCATGAGATGTTTCTGCAACCAGCTGCCGAAAGTGTCCTCATGTTCCACTTTAATCGAGGAGTTAGGCTTCCCCGGGTTTTCTGAACATACAATAATCCTATGTTTCTCCATATAAGGAGCCACCAAGGTGGAATTGTGTAGAACTGTGTAGTGTGCTTTATTGAAACAATCCATGTCCATACATACCATTTTTTTCCTTACTAGTGTGCCTTTTCCAGTCAGCCTCCCCTCATACCGAGATTCAGGAACACCAATCGGCTTAAGGCCAGGAATAAAGTCAACAAAAAACTCAATGACCTCCTCTGTTCCATAGCCCTTGGAGATGCTTCCTTCTGTCCTAGCACGGTTATGAACATATTTCTTTAAGATTCCCATGAACCTTTCGAAGGGGAACATATTGTGTAGACACACAGGACCGAGAATTCTAATCTCTTCGACTAGGTGAACTAGGAGGTGCGTCATAATATTGTAGAAAGATGGAGGGTACAACAACTAGAAGCTTACCTAACATTGGAGAACATCAATCTGTAACCCTGATAGACTTTCTAGACCGATTACCTTCTGAGAAATTGCATTGAGGAATGCACATACCTTCACAATGGCCAGCCGAACATTTTCTGGTAGAATCCCCCTCAATGCAACCAGAAGAAATTGCGTCATAAGCACGTGATAGTCATGGGACTTTAGGTTTTGGAATTTTTTCTATTTCATATTTACTATTCCCTTTATGTTAGACGAGAAGCCAGATGGGACCTTGATACTGAAAAGGACTTCCAAAAAGATGTCCTTGTCTTCCTTGGTAAGAGCGTAGCTGGCAGTACCTTGAAACTACCCTGGATGCTTGCCGTCTCTTCCTTTATAACTTTGCTGGTCCTCCCGTGCTTCTGGTGTATCTTTTGACTTCCCATACAAGCCCAAGAATCTTAGAATATTCACGCAAAGATTCTTCGTCAGGTGCATCACGTCGATTGCAGAGCGGACCTCATGGACTTCCCAATATGGTATCTCCAAAAATATAGATTTCTTCTTCCACATGGGTGCGTGTCCGTCGGCATCTTTTGAAACAGGTTGTCCTCTGGGACCCTTTCAAAATATTACATTTAAATCTTTGACCATACCAAATACATCAAGACCAAAGACGGGGCGGTGCCCGTGATCCGCCTACCGAAATGCTTGCCTTTTTTATTTAAGGGATGTATGGGCGGAAGAAAACGATGATTGTACGGGTACACATTCTTCCTAGATTTATCCATATATATACTTTCAGTCTCATCTAAATCGTGTGTGCATGCATTATTCCCTTGTTCGTCTGTCCTGAGATGTTACTAAGAGTAGGACAATCAATGATGGTTACGAACAACAACGCTCGTAGGTCGAATATGCTCCTATTTGTGCTCATCCCACACACGTAAACCTGGTTCGGCCCACAACTGTAAAAGTTCATCAACTAATGGCCTTAGGTACACATCAATGTCGTTACCGGGTTTCTTCGGGCCTTGGATGAGCACTGGCATCATAATGATCTTCCGCTTCATGCACAACCAATGAGGAAGGTTTTAGATACATAGAGTCACATGCTAGGTGCTGTGACTGCATCTCTGCTCCCCAAAAGGATTCATGCCATCTGTAATTAGACCAAACCATAAGTTTCTTGCGTCACCAGCAAAGTCCGGGAAGTCTCTCTCGATTTTTCCCATCAGCGGGGTGCCTCAACATCCTGTCTTTCTTACGTTCTTCCATGTGCCATCGCAACAACTTGTCATGCTCTTTGTTTCTGAACAAACGTTTCAATCGTGGTATTATAGGAGCATACCACATCACCTTGGTAGGAACCCTCTTCTTGGGTGGCTCGCCATCAACATCACCAAGTTCATATTTTCTGATCTTATACCGCAATCCAGTGCATACCGGGCATTTATCCAAATTCTCATACTTCTCACCACGGTAGAGGATGTAGTCATTAGGGCACACATGTGTCTTCTGCACATCTAATCCTAGAGGGCAAACGAGGTTCTTTGCTTCGTATGTACTTGTGGGAAATTCGTTATTTCTTGGAAGCAACTTCTTCATGAGTACCAGGAACTTCTCAAATCCCGAGTCAGTCACACCGGTCTCTGCCTTCCACTTCAGCAATTCCAGTGTGCTATCCAGCATCTTCTGGCCATCTTCACAAGTTGGGTACAACAATTTGTTGTGGTCCTATAACATCTGCTCAAACTCCAACCTCTCCATTTCTGTATCGCAGTCTCTCTTTGCATCATAAATGACCCGACCAAGATCATCAGCGGGCCGGTCTGGTTCCCGTTCTTCACCTCCTTCTTCTGCATTGTCTTCCATTGCGGTATCAGCTTATTTAGGAAACATAGATCGGTAGTTGTCATCACGATTCTCTTCTTCATCGTCGTCTTCCATCACAACCACTCTTTCTCCGTGTTTGGTCCAAACATTATAGCCGGACATAAAACCAGACCAAAGTAGGTGGTCCTAAATGACTCTTGCGGAAGTGTGAGCCTTCTCATTCCTACATTCAACACATGGACAACACATAAAACCATCGCACCGCTTGTTCTCCTCGGCCACAAGTAGAAAAGAACGCACGCCTTCTTTGAAAGCGGCAGAGCGTCGGTCACCGTACATCCATGGATGGCTCATCTATATCATACAAATATATATCAAACGCAATCACGATGCTCAAATTAGTACCGCGCAGTCTAAACGAGAAAATAGTTGCTATCCTTTTATTACACTTGGCAACAAAGATGAGAAAACTTAAGTGTGGCTCGGGCACCTCATATCATGTCTGTCTTGTGTGACCTAAACTCGCATCGCTCTAATGGACATTTCACCGAACACCTCTAGTGCATATGAAAATGAAAAAAAATAGCACAACACCACCTCTCCCACCAGGAAAAAAAAGTTGATAGGAGGACGGGGTTGTGCCATATATATAGGGCCAGACCACTAGTCCCGGTTTGAGACACAAACCAGGACTAAAGGGGGTGCTCGCAGCGAGCGACAGGCCCCAGACCCTTTAGTCCTGTTTTGTGTCCCAAATCGGGACTAATGGGGTCTAACGGGTCGGGACCTATGGTTTGGGGTGGCTCGAGCTGTCCGGCGTGGGCCATTAGTCCTGGCCCCAGCCACAGCCGGGACTAATGGCCTGGACGAAAGGCCTGTTTTCTACTAGTGAAACTTTGCAATGTACCCTAGAATGTGTATTGAAGTGTGGTGGAATGCTGAAATGTCCAAAATCTGGTTCCCAAGTGTGACCCCTTCGTATATATGCGATTTCACCAAAAACGAAGGTGTTAGGGAAATTTAATTATTAGGGGGTCGAGAACTCCCAGTTTCGATGAAACCGGGTTGGATCCTGTCACAAATTGTGCCCAAACATGGTTAGCAATTATTCTATAATCCAACCAAGAACAAACCAAGAGAAAAATCCACCGGGCTACCCCTTTCATAAGAACATCTAGGGGGTAGACGAATCTAGGCCCACAGATCAGGGTTTCATAGGAAGAAGCGCCTCGGAGCATCGAAATACCTCCAAACCGTTGCAATGGACCCTAGAATGTGAAATAAAGTGTGGTGGAATTCTGAAATGTCCAAAACATGGTACCCAACTGTAACCCGCTTCGTAGGCATGCACTATCACCAAAAAAAGGAAGATCCTGGAATATAATTGGTCGGGAAATCGCCGTTTTGGTGAACCCAAATATGGTTTGGAATTATCCTATGACCCAACCAAGCACAAACCAAGAGGAAAATCCACTGGATTACCCCTTTCATACGAACATCCAGGGGGGGTAGACGATCCAGGCCCACGAATCAGGGTTTTGTAGGAAGAAGCTCTTCGGGGCATCGAAATACCTCCGAAACTTGCAATGGACCCTAGCATGTGTATTATAGTCTTTTGAAATGATGAAATGTCCAAAAACTGGTTCCCAAGTGTGACCCTGCCGTAGACATGCGATGTCACCAAAAAACGAAGGTGTTCTGGAAATTTAATTTTTAGGGGGCCGAGAACTCCCAGTTTCGGTGAAACCTGGTTGGATCTTGTAAAAAATTGTTCCCAAACATGGTTTGCAATTATCCTATAGCCCAACCAAGCACAAACCAAGAGAAAAATACACCGTGCTACCCCTTTCATAAGAACATCTAGGGGGTAGACGATTCTGGGCCCATAGATCAGGGTTTCATAGGAAGAAGTACCTCGGAGCATCGGAATACCTCCAAACCCTTGCAAAGGACCATAGCATGTGTGTTAAAGTGTGGTGGAATGCTGAAATGTCCAAAAAATGGTACCAAAGTGTAACCCTCTTCGTAGGCATGCACTATCACCGAAAAAAGATCATGGAGTTTAATTGGCCGGGAACTCCCCGTTTCGGGGAAACCGGGTTGGATCTTGTCACAAATTGTGCCCAAACATGGTTTGGAATTATCCTATGACCCAACCAAGTATGAGCCAATAGAAAAGTCCACCGGGCTACCCCTGTCAGAAGAACATCTAGGGGGTAGACAATCTGGGCCCACCGATTAGGGTTTCATAGGAAGAAGCTCTTCGGGGAATAGGAATACCTCCAAAACCTTGCAATGGACCCTAGCATGTGTATTAAAGTGTGGTGGAATGTTGAAATCTCCAAAACCTGGTTCCCAAGTGTGACCCCTTCTCAGACATGCGATGTCACCTAAAAATGAAGGTGTTCTCGAAATTTCATTATTAGGGGGTCGAGAACTCCCCATTTCGGTGAAACTGGGTTGGATCTTGTCAGAACTTGTGCCCAAACATGGTTTGGAATTATCCTATGACCCAACCAAGAACAAACCAATAGGAAAATCCACCAGGCTACCCTTGTCAGAGAAGAACATCTAGGGGGTAGATGATCTGGGGCCCACAAATCAGGGTTTCGTTAGAAGAAGCTCGGAGCATCGGAATACCTCCAAATCTTGCTATGGACCCTAGAATGTGTATTAAAGTGCGGTGGAATGCTGGAATGTCCAAAACCTAGTACCCATGTGTCACCCCCATCGTAGACATGCGCTATCACCTAAAAACGAATATAGAAACTTAATTGTTAAGGGGGAACTCACCATTTCGGTGAAACTGGTTTGGATCTTGTCACAACTTGAATAACATGCCCTAACTGTAAAAATGATTTTTAGGAAAACTCATGAGAAATATACAAAGCAAGCCTCTAGTTCAAATTTGGCAGAGTTGTAGCCGAATCGGCGGAAACTTGTCTACTTCATGAGAAGTGCCTAGGAAGATTGTAGTTGCAAACGATTGTTCAATTTTACATAACATGTGGTATAATATTTTATAAAAATGAGCCGATGCCACTTCAGAACATTTTATTTGTACTTTCTCTCAAAAAAATATTTTTTTGTACTCCTAATACTATGGCACATAAAATGAAAGGAGCTTCCAAATGCCCAAAATTTTCCAGCTTCACTAAATTTTCCTCCACTTCACCAAAAACTCCCCATTGGAAACTCCCGCATGTACTCCCGCCTCGAGAACACAATGACAAACATGCTCACCAAAAGAGAAAAAGATAAGGGAAATTCGGACAAACCACATGAGGAGATGGCCATCTACCCAAATCCCTTAGATCCCCATCCATTCGACCCCCACTTCTCCATTCCCCATTCACCCCCACCCAAGAATACGACGACCAAGCATGTGCTCACAAAGAAAACGACCATACGTGCGCTCGCGAAGGCAACGACCACGCGCGCGCTCAGGAAGACGATGACCACGCGTGCGCTCAGGAAGACGACATCCACGTGCACTCCAACGATGGCCACAAGCGGGTAGCTGCGACCTATGACTGCCACCGATCTGTTCAGGCGAGTTCGTCTGCTGTTCTCCTCAGATCCTCCTATTCTATTACATGCCATGACTAGGGTTATGCCGTTAGGATTTTGTTCCATGTCTAGGGTTAGGGTTTCTTGCCATGCCTAGGGTTTGGGTTAGGGTTTCTTGCCATGCCTAGGGTTCGGGTTAGGGTTTCTTGCCATGCCTAGGGTTCGGGTTAGGGTTTCTTACCATGACTATTGTTCATGCCATTAGGGTTTCATTGCCATGGGATTTAGTGGGTTTAATTATCATGGGATTTAGGAGTCCATTTTCTGAAAGGAACAAGACTAGAGTTCATACTATTATACTTTTTTAAAGGAACATGCTATTGTATTCCATTGCTGATATATGTGGAGCTAGAGTGTATCCTGAAACAGAGCTTTCATACATTTATTTTTGTTGGAAAAGGATAGAAAGAAGAGAGGTGAATTGGAGCAAGAAAAAATCAAACCGGAGGTTGCCAACATAACAGTACTGAACAGCTGAACATGGTATATTGCAACTATTGCTTGCTTGCTGCTTGTTGTTTGCTTGTTTTCTTGCTTTGGCATAACCAACAATAGTAGTAGTATAGTTACTTGGTAGTTGTAACATAGTAGTAAAGTTACTACTCATGCTGCTTGCTTGCTGTTTGCTTTCTTGCTTTGGCATAAGAAACAATAGTAGTAGTATATTTAGTTGCTTGCTATAATATGAAATTAGTAGTACTATAGTTTCTTGATTGCTATAACATGATAGTAGTAGTACTATAGTTGCTTGCTTGATTGCTTGAAGTTACTGCTCATGAAAGTAGTAGTACTATAGTTTCTTGCTTGCTGTAACAACTGGAGATGTTTCCTACATTATAGTTACTTGCTTGCTTGCTAATGACATCCTAAATTATTTATTCTACTATTATTGGTTTGGGATAAGAAAAAATAGTTACTGCTGTAACCTAGCAGCATCCATATAACATTACATGCTAGCTTATTTGTTTAGTTATTACTGCCCAATGAGGAAAGTCATAAGCAACAATAGAAAAATTTGAATAATGTGTATTGACCGTGATGATTCTTAGTTATCTATGGTGTATATAACTATTGTCCACTCTTTTTTGTGAGATATTAGTTCAGTTGGACATCATCAAACTAATTAGCAAGGATCCAACAACACCGATATCATCCATGACAAGGATGACTAAGAAGACACAGTTGGTTGGTATGGAACTTGCACTTACACTGTTAGTTTTATTTATGAATGTGTCTCTGGGTTTCTGTGTTTGTATGAAGCATGACAAGAATTTGTACCCATGTTTTGTTTTCAATCTGGTACTTGATGTGCATTGAAATAATATGAATAACCCTGTTATATTCTGATTGTCCTGTTAGTCTACTAGGAGTAAATAGAAATATAAACTGATAGCATACTTATAGCTGTTTGAGTTGTAATGCTTATCAATGCATTTCAACCATACATCTAATAGTATGTTTTTTCTATCCATGTCAAGAAGCGCCGCTCACTGAAATTTAGAAGCTTAGGGCTAAAACAATTATGCGGAACAACCGCATATTCTAGTCACTTGGCATCAATGCACTAGTCTCGATGATTAGAAAGTTGAGTGATGGTCCAACAGTTAGTGGAATTACCAGTGCGGCCTCAGCATCTGAGATATCACATGGCGAAATATTAGAATAAAATCCTCGAGATGATGAAGTCATTGATGAAGAGGAGGTCAATGACAATGTTATGGATAAGAATGTCAAGGTGTAAACTTTAACTTAGTTTGCAGGGGGGTTACGTTGTTTGCTTTTGTGATTTATTGTTTTCCTTACATTATGTGCTCACACAATATTTTTACTTGTGATCTAATGCCATTCTATTTGCTGTTCATACAAGGCCCACACGTTTTCTAGGAGAAAGAAGAGTGTTGTGAAGAAGCCTAGGAAGAGACTAGAAGCATAAAGTGCAATGGCTCTGGGTAGGGTGTTCGTGGTAGCTCCAGGAGCATCAAAGAGCATTTTGGAAGATGATGTACCTACTCATGCTAGAGGGACGAGGCAGAAAGGTAAGGAGACTCGTGTGTAGAGCTCACCACGCCTTGATGATGGGTTTCAGTCCACTGATCAAGGAAGTTTTATCTGTATGGACCTCAGCCTTGTGGCCAGGAATCAGCGTTTTGACTCTGCTGCCATTTCTAATGAAGCTGAAGAACTTGAGAAGCATGACCAAGGCAAGTTTATATACTGCTTCTCTTTTACTAGTTCATTTCCTAAATGTAAGCAGTGCACGTATGCCTGCCTGTGCCAGAACCATCCCTTGATTTGTACTTGTTATTAATGTGGTTAATTTCATTTTCAGAGATAATCACCGTGGCCAAGCGTACCAAAAGAAAGGATATAGTGCTTGTCTCCATGGATGAAGAAAGATCTGCCTACATGGACCTCACCCCTGTCATCACGGATCAGCGACTCCGCTCAACTATCATTTCTGAAGAACCCAAAGAACTTGAAGAACCCGAGCAGGCAATGTGTGATCAAGGCAATCTTGTCACCTCTATTTTTTCTAGTTCATTTCCTAATTGGAAGCAATTCATCTATGAACCATTATTTCATTTGTACTTCTTATTAATGATGTTGATTTCATTTTCAGAGATAATCATTGTGGCCAGGTGTCACAAAAGAAAGGGTGCATAGCTCGAAAGGATGACCAAGGCGCTGGGTACCGAGGTGAAAATACACATTTTCGAAGGGATGAAGCATCTACAGGATCCTGTGCAGGCTGCAAAGCTTGCCTCTAAGTATGGACTTAACGCAAGAACCCATACTCCGGTGCTGCCACATTTCAAGGACTACAAAAAGGACGAGAACCTCGTGGAGAACTTCATTGGGAAAGTTGATGTAAGTTAATTCTCTCATAGCTAGGTGCGTTTCTTTCTCACTGTAACACCTGCCATTTCACTGTTAACCATGTACTTCCCTTGTTTGTTCTCTTGGGAGGCAAACTTTGTGATGTACACCAACTCGGAGATCATTAAGAGTGCATGCACTGATATGCTGCAGAAGGTATCAAAGAACAGACGCCACAAAATCAAGAAGCTATTCCTTGATGACGTACCAGCAAATCAAGTTTGCATCAAGTCTCCGCTTAAAGGCCTGTCGGATGATGAATGACAAGGTCTGATTTGTGGTCTACCCCAAGACACAAGGTATTGTTGTGTTTGTTCCCATGGTTTTTTCTACATGTATTGGCTATGCTGGGTGTTGTTTATTGTGGTAGCTGGCTGGGTGCTGTTTCTTGTGCTAGTGATTATAGTCTTTTTTGCAGAAAACTTGTGAGTCTAACAAGGCCAACCAAGAAAAGGTTAAGTTGTAGCAGAAAACTGGTTCAAGGTCGTACATCGCGCCTATATTTTCCACCGTAAGACTTGATTTTATTTACGCCCACATCACTATTGTCTCGAAAGCTTTTGCTTTGATTCTGATTCTTGTTGAATTAAATTTCAAAGGGAGGAACGCCAGGGTGAAGAGCTAACTGCCATTGATCTGTTTAAAAGCACACAGAACAGCAAGAAAAACGGCTTTTCGAAGCAAGTGAAGGAGGCTATTGTAAGTAAATCTTTGAATGATCATGTGACTTGTTTCTTTCTCCGATTGTTATTCAATAGTACTGCCGGTTCTGTAGTTGTTCACTTGTGCTTTAGATGTTTGTTGGAGTCCTAAAAATCTATTCTCCCAATAATGTGCAATTCTCCATATACCAGGTCTAGATGGAAAATATGAAGGCTGTACCTCTAGAAGACGGTGAGCAACCCAAGTATGATGTTGAGGTTGTTGCTGCAGTGCTTGCTTCAGCGGATTGCAAGTCAAGTACTTTCTTGACCACCGTTGGGCTCAAGTCATCTACAAACAAGGCCAGCAAATCCAATGCTACTTTAGCTGCACATGTATGTGACTTAGAAGAAAAGCTAGATAGATCTCGAGAGGAAGTGGCCATGCTCAAGAAGAGGTCAGAGGACTCTGAAGCTGCACAAGTTGCATGCGACAAAGAGTTCGAGCTGTTGTGCAAAAAGACAGAATAAAATGACGCGAGGTATGCTCACTTGATGGCACTACTTGGTGGTAAAGGATCTGGGAACTGTTGATGCAGCTATGTTGATAAATAATCTGGGAACTAGTAGTTCTAGGAACTAGCTATGTTGCTGGACTAGTTCTGGGAACTATTCTTTCTATATCTTTGTGAACTATGATTGATGCATGGCTGTGAACTTGTGAACCCGAATTGATGCAGCAAGTCTGTTTGTGAACCTGAACCTGTTTGCTATCTGTTTGTAACTTGATGGATCAAGTATGTTTATTACTTGAAAATATGTTAGCTATATTTTTGTATTTCTATGTATCCTTGTTATTATTGGTTGATTATTTTATTTGCTGTCTATCTATCCTAGGTCGTATTTGGTAGTTTGGCTATGATGCCTTGGGCCGAACATTTCCAAAATGGGCTGAAATTTATGTTGATATTCAGAACTAGTTGGGCTGCAAAAAGGCCATTACCCAAAACAAATATGGGGCATATTTGGGAAACGAAAATTTGAAACTGGCATGAAATTTAACTGTAAAAGGACAAATGACCCAAAAATAAATGAATTTCTAAAAGGCCAAGAGCAAAAAGGAAAATGAATTGCTAAAGGGCCAAGGTCCAAAAGTAAATGAATTGCTAAAAGCCGAAGGCCAGCAATAAAGTGGAAAGTCTAAGAAATTTAAAAGGCTAAACTATTGGACTTGGCGCATTTAGTGGACCAGAGTTGACAGATATAATCATGAAAATATGCTGAATTGTTGGGCTTGGCCCATCTAAAACACCTATCTGGACTGGGCTAAATATGATCCACGACCTTTCGAATTGGTCACAAATTTTCCACGTAGGATCCTACGTGGACAGGGCAGAAAGTCTATGACCAATACAGTTGGTCATAGAATCCGTGACCATCTATATTGTTCATAGATATGTATGACCAATTTAGAGAAAAGGTCGTGGTGTTTAACTACTGACGCTTAGCTTTTGACCTTCTGTATTTGGTCACAAAAAGGTCACAAATTAAAAACTGTGACCTTCTAGTGACCAATATGGAGGGTCATCTGTCACCAGATTTCTTGTAGTGTAAACACCTAAATGACCCTGACCAAGCAGAGCATTATATATCAATGAAATCAGGAATCTAGTTTTGTAAACATTGCTTGAAATGACAAGATACACCAACCTACCAAATATAGACACGTTGTCATAAACTATGGCAGAGATATGGCCATGACCTTGGTCATATTGTTTGAAAGCTTTCAAAATATAATTCTTATCAATTTCGGCAAATATGTGCAAACTCATTTAGATGCTGGTAAGCATGTTGTCGCTGTTGTGTCGGTCCAAACAAGGCCAGGATGTGAGGAGCGGCTGCGTCGGAGTAGCGTACGTTGGAAGTTTCAACCTAAAAATTTCCACACAGCGCCGAAACATCTCGCACATCTACTCAAAATTCTAGCCCCATTATTTTTGATGCAAAATTCCTCTTATATCCCTGTCCTGAAAACAAGGACTATAGTAATACTACAATAATAGAGGGTTATAGGTGGTAAATTTGTGTCATCCCACCTATTTCCTCCTGTCACCTCTTCGCCGCCTACCCCCTCCCGATCTCCACCTTCCTCTAGTCGCTTCAGCGCCATACCTCTCTTCTATACTGGAGCTCCTTCACTTCCGGTGCTCTCTTCTACATGAGAGTATATTCACTGTCGATGCTCTCTTACACATCGGATATCTTTACTCACCGGTGCTCTCTTTCACTGGGAACATCTTCACCGCCCAACTCACCGGATCCACCTCTAAATGCCCAGCCAACACCACCGCCGCCCTCTTGTACGTCCCACCCGCCCTCTCCAAACACCGAGAGTTTCTCTTGACCGTTGCTATTTTTTGGTACTCGTAAGCTACAAAATCATTAGAATGTTGTTCAATATCCTGGATGTTATGGCCATTTTCTTTGTGGCCACATATGGTAGTTCTTATCCACATCATAAGTTGTTGCTATTATTTCCTTTCTTACATTCTCACACTATTAGTGTATTCCTGCAACATTAAGTCGTAGATGCTATTCTTTTCGAGTGCTCGAATGGGTCATGGAAAAAACTCATAAAGGATCCAACACTAACAATCTGATGATAAGCAAGGCTGAAGTGCGAGGTTTCAGTGTGTTACCTAGGCCAGTTTCTTTTCATGTTAATAAGTTATATTGCATGTATGCATATTATGTTATTAAGTCATTCTACCTAAAAACCTTCCATGACATTTCCATTCATATTTTGTTGTGTTTCTATCTGCGAATGCTTAATTCAAAAAATGTCCATCTAGTCATTTTTAATGCTATCTTTTTGGTTTTTTCAACTGCTTTCATCCTTCCAAACCAGCTAGATAGTTTGAATCATACATATAGTCATTTTTAATGCTATATTTTTGGTGTTTTTCAAGTTCTTTCATCCTTCCAAACCAATTAAATCAGTTTTAAATGTTATGACTTAATGCAGAGAAAGGACAATGGAGTACAAGGACCAGAGTTCCAGCTACTGATTCAGATACTACTGGCAGATTAACCGGGAGTCGCACCCGCTTGAGTAGGAGAAACTATGAGCCTGGACGAGCTACTGTAAGTTCATACTTACTTAAAGCTTATGCATCATAGTTCTTAAGTTGCACTTTTTGGTTTATGGTGTGGTTTATTCGTACATAGTGGATGTCCAACATGTGTAGCGTTTGAGAGTCTTTTTCACTGGTGAGGGTGAGTGTAGCAAGTCTTTGTGGACCCTGGGTCTAGTACAAGACCCATTCCTTTATTATTTCTTTCTACTCAGATGAGTGGGTCCCCTATCTGGTGTAAACGGTGGAGCAGATTTTATTTTCTTAGATGCAAGCCTCGTAAATTTCTTAGCCACGTCTAGTATGCTTGCTCTTAAATGATCTCTAATTTATATAATACTACTTTTCCCCTTGTTCTTTGTTTTAACCCCTTTCGCCTTATTGTACATGCTACAATTAAAATGAAGCATGAGTCCTCTGAATGCAGGACTCAAAGTTGTGATCCCTCTTCTCATCCATCCTCCCATTGTATTTTTGAACCAAACAACTTAATTACCAGTCCATCTAGAACATCTCCTGCAGGTGATAAATTTATGAAGACTGTGTTTCTTGCAGAAAGAAAGGATATAGCTGCTCTTAGATCTGTAGCTGATATGTTGAAGAACAGGACATATGATATATTGAAGCGAATTTCCATGTACTGATCTCTTATTGAGGATACCAACACTTTGTAATTTTTAGAATGAAGATCTTGTTTAATGATGTGTTGTAATAAACTTTTATTATTGTAATAAATAGTTTATATTTTCGCATGTGTATTTATTGACGTCTTGGCATTCGTGTGTTGTTCTAAAAAATAACTCGGTGGTTCCATAAAAGGCCGAAACAGTAACAGGCTGGAACAGAACAATCAATGAAATGACGCATGTAAGTAAATATGAACAGTAGTGGTCGTAACATTTAAAGGCCGGAATAGTGACATGCCTGATCAGTACGGGGCCAAAACCCTGATGGGCTGGAACAGTAACATGCATGAATACTAATAGACTCAAACACTAAAAGGCTAGATAGTCAGCATGCCAAAATAGTAAAAGTCTAGATAGTTAGAAGGCTGGAATAGTAAAAGGCTAGATAGTCAGCATGCCGGAACAATAAAAGGCCAGAATAACAACATGCTAGAACGGTAAAAGGCTTGATTTTTAGCAGGCCGGAACAATAAATAGCCAGATTTGTAGCAGGACGGAACAGTAAATGGCCAGATTTATAGCAGACCAGAGCAGTAATAGGCCAGATTCACCATAGGACAGAAGGTTAAAAGGCTAGATTGTCAGTAGGCCGTAACAGTAAAAGCCTAGATTATCAGCAGGCCAGAATAGTAAATGGCTAGATTGTCAGCAGGCTCGAAAAATAAATGGACAGATAGACAGCAGACCAGAACAATGAAATACTAGATTTGTATTAGGCCTAGACAGTAAATGGCCAGATACGCAGCAGGCCGGTAACAATAAAAAGCCAGATTTGCAGCAGGTTGAAACAGTAGAAGGACGGATACTCAGCAGGCCAGAACATTAGAATGCCAGATGCAGATCAGGCCGAAACAGTAGAAGGCCAGAATAACAGTGGGCTGAAATAGTACATGGCCTGAATATATAATGGCCAAACTTATGGGCCAAATTCAAGTAATGATCGAGTGAACGAAGTTGGACCGTCATCCTAGTCAAACTAGCCATTGGATAATCCAACGGTAATATGGCATAATTACTGCGAGGTAATGGCTTCTCTGAGATTGGCGGGAAGCGCCCCCCTATATAAGGAGAGTGACAGGGAAAGAAGCGAATCTTCCTTACATTTCTCTGACCCCGCGCATTCTCAGTCTTCTTCCTCCTTCTGATCCGAAATTTCTAGAGCGAGTGAGTCTAGATCTTTGTCGATGGCACCTCCAAACGACCTATGGGGAAAGTCCAAGTGCACTGTGGCCTTGCTGAATTCCTTCCAGGAGGCGGGAATCCTCTGTAAGGGGAAATGGCGGATCCCTGCGACTAGGGAGATGGAGCCCGATGCTCGCCCTGGAGAATTTATTTGCTTCTTGAGCCACCTATAAAGGGGGGTCGGATTCCCCATGTTGGTCTTCTTCCGGCGATTCTGCATGTATTACGCGATCAAGCCCTCAGATTTGGGGCGGCATAGCATCGATTAGCTCATAATTTTCGTGGCATTCTGCGAGTGCTATCTAGGGTGTCGCCCCTATTTACCCCTGTGGCTGGACCTGTTCCACGGCCATGTTAGCCGCGAGGGTCAGGCGACCCGATTATGGCAGCGGGCGGCCTCACCTTCCAACAGAAGACTAAGGCCTCCTTTTCTAGATCTGATGCTCCCAAAGAAATCCGCCAGCGAGTGGAAGAAGTATTGGTTTTACATGAGCGAGTCGACATTGGAGGGCGAGGTGTCGCTCCCAACTTACACCTCTAAAAGGAGTGAGTCGCGCCGGCTGCTGAGGACCAAGATTCCCAACCACCAGAGGATGGCCGTGGATGAGATGCTGACGTATATGCAGACGCTCAAGAAGGAGGGTCTGGAAACCATCAACCTTTACAATTGCTGGCTTGGGCGGTGACTGGTGCCATTGGCGAGTCGATCCGATTGGATGTACAAGTACACTGGCAGGGATGACGGGACGAGGTCACGCTCGGTGACTTGGAATGCCGACGATTACATCGCCGTGCTGAAGAAGATCATAGAGGCTGAGTACACCGATTCGAAGGCCGGGTGTGCTCCGTATACTGCCACGGGGAAGCGCCATTCACCAATAGTAAGTTCCTCTCTTGACTTTGCAGTCGCAATGTTGCAGTCGCGGTTTTCTGTTGTTTCCTTTGTGTCTGTCAATTATTTGAGGTCTTGGAGAATTGGCTCCATCCGGTAGATGAAGAATCCTACGGGGAGTTCAAAGAGGATGCAAACAAGTCCTCCGAAGACAAGGATGATGTGGTGGAGGTCGCCGCACCTGTGGCTTGAAAGACCCACGAACAGAAGTAGCGCGAGATCGAGGCGAGTCGAAGCCTCGAGGAGCGCGATGAGGAGGAGGGCGACGTGAAGGAGCATAGCTCGCGGCGCGGGCCATGCCGAGGAAGACTATGCGGGCGAAGTCTCCCACGAAGAAGAAGGTGCCTAAGGCGGCATCGCCGCCCAGGTCGGCGGCCATTTTTGAATCGGATGATGAGGCTGATGACGCAGAGGCCGAGGCTTTAACAAAGATTCCAGGGGCGAAGGGATCGGGAGTCGAGGTTGTTTTGGAGGGCGATATTCTGCTTGCGGTGATCCCACCACCATTCTCGGCGATCCCAGGGCCAGGGGTTGCCCCGACCATGGAGTAGAGGTCATCACCGTCGGAGAGGGCGCCTGTAACACCCTCAGAATCGGCCCTATACAAGTTTCAGCGATTCCCGCCAAACCCGCATAGAAACGATTCAAAGGTGCCCACCAGGCACTTTCGTGCGGGTGGAAAACGAAGTAATACCATTACACAATAGTCCACGATGGAACCCACAGAACAGATATATACAACAACGACTCAAAGAGTCAAGAATGCAGATATACAGTACAAAGATCCAAATCACCTTGAAAATGATTCAGCGTCCGACTACGGACAAGATGCAAATGGGGCTAAGAGCCCTGAAGAATAACCAATGGCGTCCATAACCCTGCCCAGGCCAAGCCGGAAGGGTAACCCTGCTAACAACGTCGATCTCAAAACCTGCTTAAACAAAAGGGGTGCCGACAAAGGGCAAAGGAAAAGAGAGAGCGGTCAAGATCGAGGCCAAGACACGGCGAGGCTAGAATTGGCATCCTCGCCACATAGGTATGTTGGATCGAAGGCGGCATGCACTAAACAACCTATAGAGACTCGATACAACTAGCGGCTATCGAGAGGGGTAAGAAAGACCTATTCGAACCAACCGATACTACCACCAAACATACCCATCCCGTGTTTCCTCGAGACCAAACGAGGAAGTCAACCGAGGAACTCACACCGCTGGCAGTTTTATTCATTCCGTTATAGTTGCGGCAATTACTAGTCAAATAAAGATGGCATGAGTCATCCTGATATAATAAGCAGTGGGCAGTTTTAGTTAAACATTCCGTTGTAGTTGCAACACTTACTAGTCAGATACAATTAGCATGAGACATCCCAAACCCAGCAGTTGTTGGTACTTTTATTTAGCCATTCCGTTGTAGTGAAGCTTATTACTAGTCATATCGGATACAAGTCAAATTATAACAGTAAACTTTAGTTATAGTTGTCTATGATCGAGAACTGTTCTCCAAGTCATCCATAACCACGTACACGGCTTTTCGAAAAGATTTAACCCTGCAGGGGTGCACCAAAGTATCCACACGCACTTCGACCCTTTTTGCCAGATCAGTTAACATACACCCATCGGTATGTCGGCGGGGCCTAAGTCATGACGTTTCCCAGACCCAAAGCAAGTACATGGGGGCCACCCCACTAAGCTACCCGAACGGTCGGCCGGTCTCCGAGACGGACTCGTGGTTTGTGTAGACGGTCAAACGACGGGAACCCGAAAGATGATGGGCTTGTCGACACAAATAAAACGTGTCACGATCCTAAATAAGACAGTGCAGACTGCACAATTTAAATTAAGCAGTAAAGCATGGCATAAGTACATGATAGTAATAAAGCCCCAAACTAATTGTGGCCCCCGGTACAATACTTTGAAATCAGGTACTAATCGATGGGGGTGCCCATACACCCCACCTGTGGTTAGCGCGCTCGATCTCGGAACAGGTGTCAAGAACTCGGGGTCCTACGGGACACAAGTGGACGGTTAACAACCAAATAACATCTATTGCCCACTTGTGCCTCTGCATTTACCTACTTCAATTTTAGTTATTAAACAGTAATTAAATCCATGATCATCTCCAACATTAAACACGCGGCAATACTCCAACAACTGTGGTACTTGACGACACGCAACAGCACTTGAGAAAGCGACTACGACGCGCAAGTCCAACTAACTACCAAACAACAGGTAATAGGATGTGTCCAAGGCAATATAAGGCTGCAAGGGATATCACGGGTACGAAAACTAGAGCAACGCAACACAGATAGCAATAGATCAACAGGAGGGAATAAATACTATAAAAGTAAGATAGGTAGAAAGGGGAGATGTCGCTTTGAAAACATTGCCAAGGTTCATCCAAGATCGGGTCGACACTCACATCAACTCATCGGCCTAATCCGTGAAGAAGCAAAGCACTAGAAGAAACACCGGATGGACTATTTAATACTATGAGTAAGATCGGGCATGATGCATGTATGAGGTATGACATGGCAAAGGTGCAATGCAATTAGATCATATTAAGGAACCGGGTCCCGACATTTAATTAGACGGTTCAAGTTGTTTAGGTACCCCACAATTTAAATGTTGGATTAGCAAGACAAAACATGGCTTCGGTTCGCTATGCCAATTTAAATGGAGTCCGGAATAAGACAAAGATATCCCGCATATTGACTCCATATTCAATTATGAGATGAATTGGCCTAATGCCCCAAACCACGTATGCATGCATGAACAAATTAATATGCGACAGTTTTATATCTAGCATTTATAAAATAGGGGCTCGGGAAAGGTTCACACATCTGGGCTCGGGAGATCTTGGTTCCGGGGGTTCGGGGCCGGACTCAGCGTTCAACAGGGATCGAGGTTCAGATTCAAGATGGAGAACTTGTTGTGTCGTGACGGAGGACTTGGGTCCAAGCGGTCGATCTTGCCGTCGCGAAGATCTTGTCGGGTCCGTGTATCGGGTCGGTATTGGCGTTCGGGACGCAGAACTTGGCGTCCTCGAGGAAGTACTTGGCGTATCCGTGTCGACGACCTAGGCGTCCGGGTTCTCGGACATCAGTTCCGGGAAGAAGTACTTGTCGCATCTGTGGCCTTTGGGTCGAAGAATTCGGCATGTCCGGGTTCGGTCTTCGGGTCCGGGTAGAAGAACTTGTCGTTTCGACAGGTTCAGGTTTCGTCCTTGGACTCCGGGTTCGGGGCCTTCGCATTGCATGAAGGAGATCTTGGGTTCCGCCAATCTTCGGTTCCATGACATGCCGGTGTCGGACTCGGGTGCGGCGCCGATGGTTCATCGAGCTTGTCTTGGTCGGTGTCGATCGTAACCGATGCAATCAAAGCCAAACAAAAATACACCATCTTCGCTTGCACACACACAAGCATTATGCTTCAAGATCCCAACTCCCCTTTACTGTATGCAGCATCAGGAGCACCATTCACTCGAGCAGGAGGGAAGAAGCGGTCGAGCTACGCTGGTCGGGCAGGACGGCATTTAACGGAGACAAAGCGATGACGGCGTCGAGCAAGAGGGATGCATCCACGACCATGGAGGCGACCGAAGGTCAAGGCAGAACGGCCGCGTCACGGCAAGGTCGCACGGAACAGGTGCAGAGGAAGGCGAGCAGAGGAGGGCCCGATGACGTTGAGACAGTGAGGGGGGGCAAGCGCGCGAGGCTCCGGTGGGCAGAGAGGAGACGGGCGAGGTGCAGGCCGACAGGGTCCCGCGATGGCGGCGAGGCTCGGCTGGGACGGCCGCGCGATGGGAGCTCGGAAGGAGGCTCGGGTCAGAGGAGGGCGGCCTCGGGCGACGGGCTCGCTGCCGTCAGCGATGGCGCGAGGACAGGGTCGAAGGGCGGCGACGGCTGTAGAGGGGGGCGACGAGCAAGGGCGGCCAGAGAGGCGAGGTGGGGAGGACGCTGCGGGCAGGGGACCAGGCGGAACGGGGCGCCGGACACGGCCGAGACGGAGGCAGGAACTCCGGTAGCGGCGCGCAGAGATTGGGGACGACGGGGCCTGCGGCGGTGCAGGGTGGGGAGAACAGCCGGCGGCCAGCGACGAGGTGGGCGGGGCCGGCGAACTGGGCGAGGCCAGGGAGGAGGGAGAGCTCGCGGGAGGATGGCAGGGCCACAACGAGGTGGAGGAGGGCGACACAGCTGCGGCCGGAGGCGGGGAGAGAGGCCAGGGAGGAGGCTTGCTCCTGGCGGCGGGGTCCTGCAGGGGAAGACGGGGTCGGGGAAGGCGAGCAGAGGCAGCGGGCGGGAGAGAGGAACCCGGCGGTGGCGCATCAGGGGAAGGTGAGGATCGAGGAGAGAGGCGCGTGGTGGTGCGAGGCAGGTGGATGGTGGGGTCGGGAGCGAGGTGGAAGGTGGAAGGTGGGGCCAAAGGGGGCAGGAGGGGGCCGGTTGGAGAGTGGGCCAGGGTGGTTAGGTGGCAAGAGCCGAGTGGATGGAGTAAGGGAAGAGAGATGAGGTGGAGGGGGTTCGGCGAGGTGGAGAGAGGGGATTGGTCAGGGTGAGGTGGAGGGAGGCTGGGTAGGATAGGATTGGGTAGATTTAGGAATTTTGGAGGTGGCCGGTCAGGCTTTCGGGCCTGGCGGGTTGCCTCCTAAGAATAAAAGAAATATTTTATTATTTGAAACGGTGCTTTTGCAAACCGTTGGTAGACGAAATAAAATATTCCGGAGACCCGGGTTTTAATTTGAAATCAAGACGGGGCGTTTAGAAAACAAAACAGGCTTTTCGAAAAATAGTTTTATGCAAACATATGCAAGATGACATGACGATGCTCAAATGCAATGTGGCATGATGACATGAGCATGCGGTCATGATGATGCAATGCACAAAAACAACGCGATTTTCTAGTAGTGGTTTTGCGGGGCGCCACAATTCGACACCACTAATAAGGGATCTCGCCCTCGAGATCCGCCTCATGGTACCGGGAAGAAGGGCGGCGATCTGAATCTTCTCGCATCGTGTAGATCCTCGCGACACCACTAACAAGAGGTCGTTGTCCGTGATCGTTGAGAGAACACTCCGGGAACAAAAGGTCGAAGGTAGAGGTATCAACAGATACAGCCACCTCTAGCTTCGATAGAAAGAGGGAACCGATGCATTCTCATCCACTTCAATGTACAAAAGCGAATAGAAGTGGTAGTCGGCATGGGGGCCAATCCATCACGCACCCAAACTATTACTCTGCACAATCAGTAGAAAAGCGTGCAACCATTCTCGGAATCAGACTGAAGATCTCGACAATCGAGGTTCAGGAACAAAGGAGTGATGCACTGTGATCGGATCCGGGCGTAGATGATGTCGTCGCGTAAAACACCGGAAGGCACAAGAAGGAACAAAGAGAAGTCCACCGACGAAGGATTCCTCGGATAACATGAAGACCAGATGTAGCAACACCGCTACCAAAGGAGGCGAAACTCAAGGTAATGATGGAACCCAACCACGAGAAATCCTAGACTCGAAGAGAGAGAAGAGAGCGGATTCAAAACACGCAGAGGTGAAAGGAGAGCAGCAGAGGGGTAAGGAGTAAAATCAGACCTAATCAGAACAATCCAACCGATTTTGCAAAAATAGTTTTGACACTCTACTTCGGCCGTTAGCTAGGTTATCCTACAGGCTGGACTTGTGGGGTATCGCAACTGCTGAGCTCTGATACCACTCTGTAACACCCTCAGAATAGGCCCTATGCAAGTTTCAGCGATTCCCGCCAAACCCGCATAGAAACGATTCAAAGGTGCCCAACAGGCACTTTCGTGCGGGTGGAAAACGAAGTAATACCATTACACAATAGTCCACGATGGAACCGACAGAACAGATATATACAACAACGACTCAAAGAGTCAAGAATGCAGATATACAGTACAAAGATCCAAATCACCTTGAAAATGATTCAGCGTCCGACTACGGACAAGATGCAAATGGGGATAAGAGCCCTGAAGAATAACCAATGGCGTCCATAACTCCTTGAGCCAAGCCGGAAGGGTAACCCCGCTAACGACGCCGATCTCAAAACCTGCTTAAACAAAAGGTGCCGACAAAGGGCAAAGGAAAAGAGAGAGGTCAAGATCGAGGCCAAGACACGGCGAGTCTAGAATTCGGCGGTCCTCGCCTACATA
The DNA here is from genome assembly GCA_030063025.1 of Avena longiglumis. Classification (NCBI taxonomy): domain Eukaryota; kingdom Viridiplantae; phylum Streptophyta; class Magnoliopsida; order Poales; family Poaceae; genus Avena; species Avena longiglumis. Next base: position 204,430,959 of record CP125975.1, read on the forward strand.
GGTATGGTGGACTGAAGCGGCAGCGCGGCATGCACTAAACAACCTATAGAGACTCGATACAACTAGCGGCTATCAGAGAGGGGTAAGAAAGACCTATTCGGAACCAAACTGATACTACCACCAAACATACCCATCCTGGTGTTTCCCCCTCGAGACCAAATAAAGATGGCATGAGTCATCCTGATATAATAAGCAGTGGGCAGTTTTAGTTAAACATTCCGTTGTAGTTGCAACACTTACTAGTTGTCGTGGGAATTGTCACGGTAGATGCTACAATCGGCAGCGAGTAGTAGAACGAGGGGCAAGGGCGGCCAGCCATCTGCGGTGCGAGATGAGGGTAAAGACACAGGGTTTTACCCAGGTTCGGCCCCCCGGAGGGTAAAGACCTACTCCTGCTAGATTGTATTATGGAGGTGTTACAATGGGCGAGCTCGGCGGCGAGTCGCTTGGGTGTATGAGGGAATGTGTCTCTACCGCCTATTGGGAGGTTTATAGGCTCACCTCCCTAGGGTTTACATATCTCAACCGATTCTGTTACAGCTTGAGTCGTTTAACCTAGTCCGATCGGGCCTATCTACTACTGGGCCTTCACTTCCGCTCGACTCTGGTTGGGCTTTGATCCACTCGCTCGCAGCCCACTCGCCAGGTCTTGGGCCACTCGGAACGCCCCGCTAGGTATACCCCGTAGGCATATCCCCATCAAGAGTCCCCGAGGCCGCCGCCGATTAGGGCGTGGGTACGGCAATGGAGTATGCGGCTCGAGTAGGCATCCAATCGTCGGCTCCTGTATAAAGGAAACAGCCAATGACCTAGGTCGCAGCTTTGGCGAGTCGAGTCAGCGGAAACACTGTCTTAGTGATTGGGTCGGCGAGCCGAGTGGCCGAAGTTGGACCGTCAGGCGTGGTCAAACTAGCCGTTGGGTAATCCAACGGTAACTTTTGGCGTAATCACCGCGCGGTAACGGCTCCCTGATTTGGCGGGTAACTCCCGCTATATAAGGGGAATGGCATGCAGTCGTAGAACCAACTCCTCACCACTTCTTCCGAGTGCGCGCATTTTCTTTCCTTCGCTCCACGATCCAGCCGACCCGAAATCTTCCGATCTCCAACCAATATCTCGGCCATGGCCCTTTCCACCGAGCCGTGGGGTAGGTCCAAGTGCACAAGGGCACAGCTGGCCCCCTTCGAGGAGGCCGGGGTCCTGCGATCCGGCTGTTGGCGTATCCCCGCAGCCGGAGAAACGACCCCAAACCCGCGAGCGAGGGAATTCATCTGTTTCACCAGTCATCTCGAGCGAGGGCTAGGGTTTCCTACATCCCTATTCTTCTGGCGCTTCTGCGCCTACTACGGGATCCAGCCCTCAGATCTGGGTCCCCATAGCATCGAGCAGCTCGCCATCTTCGTGGCGTTGTGCGAATGCTACTTGGGCTGCCGGCCCTACTTCCCCTTGTGGCAAGATCTGTTCCACGGACGGATCAGCCGCGAGGAGGCAGGCGGCCCAATGCTTGCCGTGGGCGGCTTGACGTTCCAGCTCAAGTCCAAAGCCTCTTTCTTTGACCTGATGCTACCCGCCAAGGCAGCGAGCGACTGGAAGAAGTCGTGGTTCTACGTGGCCAAGGCGACCCCGGAGGGCGAGGCGGCGATCCCGGGGTACTCCGCTAATCGCTCTGAGCCGCGCAATCTTCAAGTCGGCAAGCTCCCCGACGACCAGAGGATGGTCGTCGACGAGATGCTCCAGAGCATCCGCGGTCTGAAAAAGAAGGGCCTTCAAACCATAAACTTGTACAATTGCTGGCTCGGGCGGCGGCTCGTCCCACTCGCCCACCGCGACCACTACATGTACCAGTACACAGGCCGGGGAGACTCGACGAAGGCCTGTCTCGACGAGTGGAAGCTGGAGGATTATCTCCCAGTGTTGAAAAAGATTACCCAGGCGGTGTACCTGGATGCGCAGGCTGGGGTCGCCCCCTATACCGCGAAGCGTCCGGCTCCCACGGTAATTTCGTTACCTTGCTCGCAGTCGCTGTAAAAGTAGTCGCGGTAATTCTGATTTCGTCTTGTATTTGTTGCAGCTATTCCAAGTGGTAGAAGGGTGGCTCCCACCCTCGGACGATGAGAGCTTGGGCCCTGACATAGGCGAATCGCCGCCTACCAAGGGAAACGAAGACAACGAGGACGAGTCCGAAGAGGAGGTCGCCCCACTGGTCCGAAAGACCCGCGGGCAACAACAGCGCGAGATCAAGGCAAGCAGAAGCCTCAAACGTCATGACGATGACAACGAGCTTCCAGAGACCACCTCGCGCCGTCAAGCCACCCCGTCAAAGAAGAAGAAGAAGAAGGAAAGGGAGGCAAGGGCCTCCCCGAAGAAGAAAACGAGGCCGTCGAGGACGGCCTCACCGCCACACTCGGCGAGCAGCTCTGATGCTCCCAGCCCAGCCGGTGACGACGCGCTTCCAGCGACAACCGCGCTAGACGCGGCGACCGTGGAGGTGCCGCTGGCCTCAATGCCTCCGCCATTCGCCTCGCCTGGGCTGGGGAGACTCCGCCACGGTGACTTCGCCGCAGGCTCCGATCGGGCGTCGCCGCAAGGAGGCTCCGGCCAGCCCTAACTCGCGAGGAGGCTCCCGCCGAGGATGTCCTGCAGGCGCCACCGCGCCTCAACGACGAAGAAGCCGTCCGTGTCTTGGGCACGCGACGCCCCGAATCGGGGTTCGCCGACTAGGCCCTGAATCGAAAACCGCCGGCCAGACGGGCTGCGTTTCATCCCAGTCGCCAAGTGAGTGCGCTCAACCTTTCTTATTTTCCATAACTATTCCAATTGTCTCTGTTGACTTGATTAATGCACAGGACCGAGTGAAAAGGATGGGCCACCCGACTGGGCTAAGGTATCCTCCGCCACAAGCGAGGAGGACCCTTCCCGCAAGAGGAAGGCGGACGAGGTCGACGCCTCAGCGGTCGGCAGCAAGAAGGCCAAGGGCGATGACGTCGTCACAATTTCTTACGACGCGACGGTCGCGCCGGCCGGTCCCGTAGTGGAGGCAGCCGCGTCTACGAAGGAGGGTGCTTCCTTGCCTGCAGCGGCGGAGGCGACCTCCCTTGGAGCGGGTGCCTCTATCGCTACCTTCCCCCGCTTCGTGACCAAGGCGGCCACGGCGAGTGAGGCTACGTCCTCGAGCCACGCCTCTGGACCGCCGGCTGAAGTCGACCAACGTCGTGGGCATACGCCGGCGTTGCTCGCGTCCGAGGACGCGATACAACTCCATGGCATGCTTGGCGCGGCCATCCAGGTACATCCAGTCCCCGAGGATCAGGTCGGTGCTTTGCAGCGGCTTGATTCTTATAATTTCTCGTTTTTTTTATTATTTTTGCATCCAGTCCCCGAGTGCGCGCTTGCTGAATTTCAACGAGTGGGCACTTAGGAATTTATTGATCGCCAGTCCCCGAGTGCGCACTCGCTGAATTTCAGCGAATGGGCACTTAGGAATTTCTTGATCGCCAGTCCCCGAGTGCGCACTCACTGAATTTCAACGAGTGGGCACTTAGGAATTTATTGATCGCCATTCCCCGAGTGCGCACTCGCTGAATTTCAGCGAGGTGGCACTTTAGGAATTTCTTGATTGCCTAAGTTTTTTGGTGATGTGCAGGGTCTGCAGCTGGAGTCGGCGGATCGATTGGCCGCGAAGCAGCGCGCGGAGAAGGAGCTCTCCATCATCCAGGAGGCGAACAAGGGGTTTCAGGCTGCTGCTATGAAGGCAGAGGAAGCTCGCTAGGGGCTTGTCCCCGCTGGTGAGTTGGTGGCGGCGCGATCTGCTCTGGGTGCCGCTGAACAGCGGATCGCCGACCTCGAGCGCGAACTCCGAGAGGCGAGAGAAGAAGCGAGCTCGGCGGACGGGCGAGCTAAGGCCGCCATTGCGGCCGCTGAAGAGGATCGCAAGGTGTCGGAAGTCCTTATTGCTGGGCTTTAGGACAACCACACGCGCCGCTGCTTCATCACGGACTCGCCGCTGCTGCTTGGTGAGTGCATCTCCCCTTTATAATAGTTGTGGTTTTTGTGGTGTCCGTCATACTTATCATTGTCTTCTACTCGCAGGTCGCATCCTTGATAGCGAAGAAGAGGCGAGCTCGCTCGACGCAAGGCAGTGCGTAAGCATGCTCGTCGATTCGGGCGACGTTGTCGGCGACGCATCCGTGTTTACCTCCAAGAAATATCGCCCACGGTGATTCCTAGCGACTCGCTGAGGTGTGGAGGTACTTGGAGAAGGCACCGCGATCGTTGAGTTCATGACGCGGTCGGCGTGGAGCGTCGACGGCACTGAGCCTTGGACTCGCCCACTTCCCCGAGGATTTCGACATTGACGATGTGACGAGTGGGTATCCATCGTCGACAGGCGCGGTGGAGCTGTCCGAGGTCCTCAAGTTGCAAGAACGTGCCGCCACATACTTGGAACGCGTCTGGGCGATGGGCGACCTCCTGCCGTACCAGGACACGGTTGTCGCGCCAAACGACCCCGAGCCGCCGCATCGTGACTTCAAGGTCGAGCAGCCTTTTCGCGCGGCGATGGCGGGTGAACTGACGACGTATCCATCCAACCCATACACGGCGTTCATCCGCAGTCGCCGGGATGCTGGCGAGTCGTCTTTGAAGCCTGCAGAGTAGAGTAGTTTGCCTTGTGGCGTTAGCAGCAGTTCTGCCACGCGGGCATATTTTGTAACATGAAACAATGCGACATGTGATTGAATGAGACGTCGTGTCTATTTTGATATTTGTTTGTGTGCTTTTGATTGAGTTTGACGAGTCCCCGAGCGTCCCGCCTTTTGTGGGGTTTACCTCGTATATGATGTATGTGTTGTTGTTATGTGTTTTGATGTTTTAGTCGACTCGCCCGAGATCGAAGAGCCCGCTAAGCGACTTTGAGTGCTCAGACTTTACCGCTTTCCGCGCGTGAACGAGGTCGGGTGGCCGAGTCCCCGAGCGTGGTACTTGGTAGTTCTAGGCGACTCAAGGGTGGTTGAGGACTTATCGCTGGTGTGAGCGCATCACCCTGCCTGGCCCGGGGGGTCGCGGCGAGTCCCGGGCATGCTCTTACTTGGCGTTTCGACCGCGATTTAACTGGTCTTCAGTCCCCGAGCGTGGTACTTAGCCGTTCGAGTCGCTATGCCGAGGATGCGGAGGACCAGGGTCGCTGTGAGAAGCGAGGGCAGTTGTCTTGGCTCGTAGAACCAGTCGAGCTAGGCGACTCCAATGGGGCTCCGGGTTGGCGTTATTCGTGGACGATGCAAGACCTGAAGTGATTCAGTGCTCTTGCACCGCACTACTTAGCCGCGCCGATCGCTGTACCAAAGGTTGACTTCTGCGTTTAGCATAACGCTGTTTTTACGAGTGCGAGTGGCACAAGTCATGGAGAGTAAGCACAAGTTGCGGTAACCATTTCTTTTTATTTCATAGCGACTGGAGAGTACATGTGTGGGGTTCTAGGAGTAGAACTTCCGGAGGAGGTTTACATTCCATGGTCGCTTGACGTCGAGTTCGCCGTCCCCGCGGACGTCGATGAGGTAGTAGGCGTCGTTGCCTAGTACGCGCCCTATAGCGAATGGGCCTTCCCACGGAGGGGAAAGCTTGTGCATCCCCTTCTTGTCCTGGATGAGGCGTAGCACCAGGTCGCCTTCGGAAGGTGCGAAGCCACCCGCCGCCGTGGTAGCGGCGAAGTCCTTGTTGGTAGATGGCGGTGCGTGACCGAGCGAGGTCGCGTGCTTCGTCGAGCTGGTCGACCCCATCTTGGCGGGCCAGCTCGTTTGCAGCCTCCGTATAGTGGACGACTCGCGGCGAGTCATGTTCGAGGTCGGTGGGCATGACTGCTTCGGCACCGTAGACCATGGAGAAGGGGGTGAATCCCGTCGATCTGTTGACGGAGGTCCGGATCCCCCAGATGACAGAGGGCAACTCCTCGACCCAACACCCGGCGGTGCGCTCGTTCCGCCTGGCCGTTGGATTCCGGGTGGGCGACTGACGCGAGGTCGAGCCGGATATGGTGTTCTTCGCAGAATTCGGCCATGGCTCCCTTGGCGAAGTTGGTGCCGTTGTCCGTGATGATGCTGTTGGGGAACCCGTAGCGATATATGAGCTCGCGTAGGAATTTAGTGGCGGTCTTCCCGTCGCATTTCCGGACTGGCTTGGCCTCCACCCACTTCGTGAATTTGTCGACGGCGACCAGCAGGTGGGTGTAGCCAGAGGGGGACTTCTTGAAGGGGCCTACCATGTCCATGCCCCACACAGTGAATGGCCAGGTGATGGGGATTGTTTTGAGCGCCGAGCTCGGTACGTGCGTCTGATTGGCGTACTTCTGGCACCCGGCGCATCGCTGGACGATGTCGACAGCGTCGGCGTGTGCGGTGGGCCACTAGAAGCCGTGTCGCATAGCCTTGGCGACCAGGGAGCGAGCGGCGGAGTGGTGGCCGCAGTCACCTGAGTGAATGTCGTGGAGGATTTTTCGTCCTTCAGCCGGTTGGAGACAGCGCTGGAACACGCCGGTGACGCTGCGCTTGTGGAGCTCGCCGTCGATGATGGTGTAGGACTTGCATCGACGAGTGATCATTCGAAGGCCTGCCCTGCCTCGCTGGCAGGGTGCCGCTTCTGTAGGCGATGTAGGGCTTGGTCCATTGCTCGGTGACGATGCGACCAAGGCTGCCTCCGTTGGAGTGGGACTCGATGTCGATCTCCTCGGGAGAGACTGATGGCTTGAGATTGTGTCGAGGAACACGCCGGGTGGTGCGAGTCGAGCCGACCCGATGCGAGATAGGCGTCGCCTCCTCGTTTTTCCGCCTGTCGATCCACTCGACGGAGTAGCCGGTGAAGTGGCCGCCCAACTTATCCACCGCTTGGCGGTACGCCGCCATGGTAGGGGAGACGGCGTCGCAGGTTCCGGCGACTTGCCCCGCGACAAGGTCGGAATCTCCGTAGCAGCGGAGGCGATTGACGTTCATCTCCTTGGCGGCTCGCATGCCGTGGAGTAGGGCCTCGTATTCAGCCATTTTGTTGGTGCAGGGCGTGAAGTCGAGGCAGAGGATGTAGCGGAGCTTGTTGCCCTTTGGTGAAGTCAACACTATCCCTGCGCCTGCGCCATCCGCGTTCTTGGAGCCTTCAAAGTGCAGGCTCCAGTAGTGGAGGTACGGCAGCTTCTCTGGCTGCTGGGCCTCCTCCCAGTCGGCGATGAAGTCTGCCAGTGCCTGTGACTTGATCGCCTTTCGTGGCTCATACTTGATGTTGTGGACGCCGATCTCGACGGCCCACTTGGCGACTCGCCCGGTTGCCTCGCGATTGCGGATGATGTCTTGTAGTGGTGCTGAGGAGACGACCGTCATCAGGTGTTCCTGGAAGTAGTGCGGAAGGTGACGCTGAGCCCGGAAGACCGCGTATACTAGCTTTTGGTACTGCGGGTACCGCTGGCGCGATTCGGTGAGGACCTCGCTGATGTAGTACACCGGCCGCTGAACCGGGCGCTCCTTTCCTTCCTCTGGTCGCTCTACGACTATCACGGCGCTAACGACGCGCTCGGACGCCGCGACGTAAACCAGCATGTGTTCTTTGTAGGCGGGGGCGGCGAGTAGTGGTGCGGAGAGTAGCACCTTTTTGAGGTCGCCGAGCGCGTCGTCCGCCTCCTTGTCCCACTGGAAGTTGGGGTTCTTGCGCATCAGGCGGTATAGGGGCATCGCCTTTTCTCCCAGGCGGGGGATGAAGCGACTGAGAGCCGCTACTCGCCCGGCCAGCTTCTGGACGTCGCGCAGGCACTCTGGTTTGCCGAGCCGGGCGATCGTGTCTATCTTTGTGGGGTTTGCCTCGATCCCTCGTTTGGAAACGACGCATTAAAGAAGTTGTCCGCGGTACACCAAGGTGCACTTGCTCGGGTTGAGCTTTATCTTGTATCTTCGCAGGTTGGCGAAAGTTTCCGCCAGGTCGGTGAGTAGGTTGCCTTGGCGAGTGGACTTCACGACTACGCCGCCGATGTAGACGTGGATGTTGCCAATTTGGCTCGCGAGGCATTCTTGCATGCACCGCTGGTAGGTCGCCCGGCGTTCTTGAGGCCGAAGGTCATGGCGGTGTAGCGTAAGGCTCAATGGCGTGATGAACGCCGTTTTCCTCGCCTTCGACGCCATTTTGATCTGGTTGTACCCAGAGTAGGCGCCGAGGAAACATAGCGACTCGAGCCCGCGGTCGAATCGATTATCTGGTCAATCCGCTGGAGGACGAATCGCCTTTGGGCAGGCGCTGTTCAGTTTGTGTAGTCGATACACATTCTCCGTGTCCTGCTTTTTCTTCTCGACCAGGACTGGGTTTGCCAGCCACTTGAGTACTTGATTGGCGGATGAAGCCGCAACGGTAAACGCTGCACTTCCTCGGCGATTGCTCGACGGCGTTCTTCATTGAAGGGCCGCAGATCGCTTGATGTCGCACTTTGGGGTCGACGTTTAGCTTGTGCTCAGCGAGCTCCCTAGGGACACCGGCATGTCGAGGGTTTCCATGCGAAGATGTTCCTGCTCACGGAGGAACTCGGCGAGCGCGCTTTCCCACGCTGGGCTCATGCCCGTCCCGATCGTCACCGTCTGGCCGAGTCGCTGGTACCAGCTCGACGGCGCGGTGCTTGTCGTGGCCTCAAAGGTTGAGGTGCTCGCGCCCGAGTTGGGATTCTTGAGTATGGTGGGGTCGCCGTTGTTGACCCCGCCGCTGCATTTGGCGAGCTCGTCGGCGTGGTTGGTCTCCGCCGCGATGACGCGGCCGGCGAAGCGGCTCCTTTGGCCTCACACTCGGCGGCCATGTCGGGTCGCCGTTGATGGTGATGACGGCTGGAGCTTCATCGCGTTATCTAGCGTAGTGGGGCTGCCATGAATTTAGCGAACATGGCGCCCAGACGCAGCAGGGTGGGGCTCAAGGGCACCAGCTCGAATACGATCCGCTGCGCGAAGTTTGCCGGTGTCGAAGGTGACCGGCAGCGTGACCTTGCCGATCGGGTACGCCCGACCGGGACGGCGTGGAATGTGGTGTGGGTCGTCTCGATCATCGACTGCGGGAGCCACAGCCGCCTGAAGGTGTCGAGGTAGAGGATGTTGATGGAGCTGCCGCCGTCCATCAGTGTCTTGGGGAGCCAGTAGTCTCCAACCTTGGGCTTGACCACCAAGGCGACTCGCCCCGGTACTCGGCGCGGCGAGTGGTCTTGCCGGCCTGTGTGATGGGCTGCTCACCAGTTCAGAACCGGGGACGTCTGTTTGGGCCACCGCATTGACGGCGCGGGCGATGACCTTCTTCTCGCTTCGTGTTGAAGCCTGTGAAGGTGTGGAGCGAGCCGGCTACTTTTCCGAATTTTCCGCCGTTTGGCGGATCGTTGTCGGGGTCCTCCCGCGCTTGCCGTGCCTTCTCGATTTCCCTGAGGGTGTGACAGTCGGCGGTGGTGTGCGTTGCGGGCTTCCCTTCCTGCTATGGAACACACATGGTTGGTTAAGGAGGCCGGGATCGAACCTTGGCTTGTTCTTAGTTGCCGCCGCGCGTTGCCCTCCATCGCGGTAGTTCTTGGGCTCAACTGCGTTCGCTGCGTTGGCGACGAAGTCGACTCGCCCGTCATTGCGGCGCTTGCCGGTGAGGCGAGTGCCGCTGTAGCGTAGGTCGGTTCGGCGTCCGCCGTCGTTGCCGCCCGTGCGGCGTTGACCTCCTGACTCGTCGTCAGTTTCCTGGTTCGGATCTTCCTCGGCGTACCGTTTGGCGATCTCGAGGAGGTCGGGGATGTTGTCGAGTGTGCGGGAGTGTCGCTTGAGCTTGGCGACTAGAGGCTCGTAGCGGCACGAGGTCTTGAAGCAATGGATCGCGGTGTCCGGGTGGATGCCGACCGCGTTGTACCAAAGCTCTTGCCACCGTTGGACCCAGTTGCGGGTCGACTCGCGGGGTCCCTGGACGCACTGCCTGTGTCCTCAATAGTGGTGGCGCGCGTGTAGGAGCACTCAAAGTGCCTGACGAAGGCGTCGCGCATTTCCTCCCAGGAGTCGATACTGTCCTGGGGGAGAGTGTTGATCCACTGCCTGCACGTCCCCTCCATCATCAGGGGGAGGTAACAGGCGAGTAGGTCACAGACCCGCGATCCCCATAGCCATGAGGTATGTGTCGAGCCAGATGGCGGGTCGACGAGGAGTCGATTTTCTATCTCTTTGGCGCTTTGAAGTTTGGCGGGTACTTCGCCGGATCATTGGTCCGGCACTTGGGTCCGAGTCGAGCGACCCCATAGGCTCACCGTCGCGCGATTAGTTAGGTGCCGCAAGTCGTCGGCGTGGCGCCCAGCTTTGGTTGTTGATGATGTGGGTGCGCGACAATGACAATGGTTGCCCGTTGGCGGCGACAAGGTTGGTTGCCGCCTGGGGTCATTGGTGGAGAGTGCCGCGTCGGTCGGTGTTGGTGCCGCACGCCCGTGGCGGTTGAGGGTGTTTGCCGCCGCCGGGCGGCCGAGGCCGCTCTGCTTCCCGAGGAACGCGAGTATACTCGGCCTGCCGAGTCGGCGCCCGCTTTTTGCTGCTCGATGGCCTTTGCGAGCAGGGCACTGACGTATTGCATCTGTAGGACGACGTCACCGGTGGCGGTGATGGTGGCGGCTGCGCCGACCTGCCACGAGGTTGTCCATTGGGGTGGAGAACAGTGGGAGGCCGTTCGCGTCTCACTCCCGTGAGGAGACTACTATCCGCGGCTGGTCCCTGGGAGGGGTGCCGTTGGGTGGAGGTGGGGCGCCCCTCGCCGTTGATCCTGGCGGGGGCCGGGCGCTTCCTCCTGGTGGCGCGTTTTCGCAGATCGCGCGCTCAGCCACGCGGCCGGGTCATTTTCGTCGTCGAAGTTCAGGGCGCGCCCCTGAACGGTGGGGTTCAGGCGTGACCTGATCCGCTTCTGGTGGTAGCGTGATGCCTCGCCACACCGCCGAGGCGAAATTTTTCGCGCTCGGCCTGCTCTTTGCGTACCGCCTCCGCCAGTTTCAGGCGGAGTTCCTCGACCTCCGTTGCCGTGGCGTTAGGAGGGATTGGGGTGGAGAAAGGATCCTCCGGCGGATCAAAGCCGGTGGCCATGTAGGTCGCGGCGTGGCGACCGGTTCCGTCACGGAGGTCGGCGGAGTTCTCCGACCCGGAGTCGAATTCAAAGATCCCGAGGATGGAGGGGTCCTCGAAATCTCCCGCGTTGGAGACCTGGGCGATGGAGCCCGCGGATGAGGCCGCGGTGATGGATCCGGCGAGTGACGCCAGGGTCGCTGAGTCGGCGTCGTCGGTGAGGGCCGCATCCTCTGCGGCCACTGAATTCCTGGCCACGTCGCTGTGGGCCGAGTTGTACCCGGAGGCGAGGCGGTGGATCGTGCGGATCTGGCTCTCGGAGAGCCGATCGCGTGGCGGCGACTCGCGGATGCGAGCCGAGTCCTCCGAGACGATGACGTCGGTGAGGCCGACGAAGAGGCTGATCGTGCCGATAGGCAGGATCACGCTGTGCGTGACGGGTTGCGCCGCCGGGACGTAGCTGCTCGGCAAGATCTGGAGCATCTCGCCGATCGCTATCATCCGGCCGGTGGCGACCGTCTCGTTGATGGGCAGATTGTATCTCGCCGCAGAACAGCGGCCAGACCGGCCAGGCCCCACGGTGGGCGCCACCGTCGTGGGAATTGTCACGGCAGATGCTGCAATCGGCAGCGAGTAGTAGAACGAGGGGCAAGGGCGGCCAGCCATCTGCGGTGCGAGATGAGGGCAAAGACACAGGGTTTTACCCAGGTTCGGCCCCCCGGAGGGTAAAGACCTACTCCTGCTAGATTGTATTATGGAGGTGTTACAATGGGCGAGCTCGGCTAGGGCGGCGAGTCGCTTGGGTGTATGAGGGAACGTGTCTCTACTCGCCTATTGGGAGGTTTATATAGGCTCACCTCCCTAGGGTTTACATATCTCAACCGATTCGTTACAGACTTGATGAGTCGTTTAACCTAGTCCGACTGGGCCTATCTACTCGCCTGGGCCTTCAGCTTCTAGTCGCTCGGCTCCTGGCTGGGCTTTGATCCACTCGCCGTTCTGCAGGCCCACTCGCCAGGTCTTGGGCCAGTCGGAAACGTCCTGCTAGGTATACCCCGGTAGGCATATCCCCATCACTAGTCAGATACGATTAGCATGAGACATCCCAAACCTAGCAGTTGTTGGTACTTTTATTTAGCCATTCCGTTGTAGTGAAGCTGATTACTAGTCATATCGGATACAAGTCAAATTATAACAGTAAACTTTAGTTATAGTTGTCTATGATCGAGAACTGTTCTCCAAGTCGTCCATAACCGCGGACACGGCTTTTCGAAAAGATTTAACCCTGCAGGGGTGCACCAAAGTATCCACACGCACTTCGACCCTTTTTGCCAGATCAGTTAACATACACCCATCGGTATGTCGGCGGGGCCTAAGTCATGACGTTTCCCAGACCCAAAGCAAGTACATGGGGGACACCCCACTAAGCTACCCGCAACGAAGTCGGCCGGTCTCCGAGACGGACTCAGGGTTTGTGTAGACGGCTATAAACGACTGGGAACCCGAAAAGATGACTGGGCTTGTCGATACAGCGAAAACGTGTCACGATCCTAAACAGTACAGGTGCAATACCTCACACAATTTAAATTAAGCAGTAAAGCATGGCATAAGTACAGGATAGTAATAAAGCCCCAAACTAATTGTGGCCCCCGGTACAATACTTTGAAATCAGGTACTAATCGATGGGGGTGCCCATACACCCCACCTGTGGTTAGCGCGCTCGATCTCGGAACAGGTGTCAAGAACTCGGGGTCCTACGGGACACAAGTGGACGGTTAACAACCAAATAACATCTATTGCCCACCTGTGCCTCTGCATTTACCTACTTCAATTTTAGTTATTAAACAGTAATTAAAGCCATGATCATCTCCAACATTAAACACGCGGCAATACTCCAACAACTGTGGTACTTGACGACACGCAACAGCACTTGAGCAAGCGACTACGACGCGCAAGTCCAACTAACTACCAAACAACAGGTAATAGGATGTGCCCAAGGCAATATAAGGCCGCAAGGGATATCACGGGTACGAAAACTAGAGCAACGCAACACAGATAGCAATAGATCAACAGGAGGGAATAAATACTATAAAAGTAAGATAGGTAGAAAGGGAGATGCTCTTCAAAAACATTGCAAGGTTCATCCAAGATCGGGTCGACACTCACATCAACTCATCGGCCTAATCCGTGAAGAAGCAAAGCACTAGAAGAAACACCGGATGGACTATTTAATACTATGATGTAAGATCGGGCATGATGCATGTATGAGGTATGACATGGCAAAGGTGCAATGCAATTAGATCATATTAAGCGGAACCGGGGTCCCGACATTTAATTAGACGGTTCAAGTTGTTTAGGTACCCCACAATTTAAATGTTGGATTAGCAAGACAAAACATGGCTTCGGTTCGCTATGCCAATTTAAATGGAGTCCGGAATAAGACAAAGATATCCCGCATATCGACTCCATATTCAATTATGAGATGAATTGGCATAATGCCCCCAAACCACAGACAGGTATGCATGCATGAACAAATTAATATGCGACAGTTTTATATCTAGCATTTATAAAATAGGGGCTCGGGAAAGGTTCACACATCTGGGCTCGGGAGATCTTGGTTCCGGGGGTTCGGGGCCGGACTCAGGGTTCAACAGGGATCGAGGTTCAGATTCAAGATGGAGAACTTGTTGTGTCGTGACGGAGGACTTGGGTCCAAGCGGTCGATCTTGCCGTCGCGAAGATCTTGTCGGGTCCGTGTATCGGGTCGGTATTGGCGTTCGGGATGCAGAACTTGGCGTCCTCGAGGAAGTACTTGGCGTATCCGTGTCGACGACCTGGGCGTCCGGGTTCTCGGACACCAGTTCCGGGAAGAAGTACTTGTGGCATCTGTGGCCTTCGGGTCGAAGAATTCGGCATGTCCGGGTTCGGTCTTCGGGTCTGGGTAGAAAGAACTTGTCGTTCCGACAGGTTCAGGTTCCGTCCTTGGACTCCGGGATCGGGGCCTTCGCATTCCATGAAGGAGATCTTGGGTTCCATCAATCTTCGGTTCCATGACATGCCGGTGTCGGACTCGGGTGTGGCGCCGATGGTTCATCGAGCTTGTCTTGGTCCGTGTCGATCGTAACCGATGCAATCAAAGCCAAACAAAAATACACCATCTTCGCTTGCACACACACAAGCATTATGCTTCAAGATCCCAACTCCCCTTTACTGTATGCAGCATCAGGAGCACCATTCACTCGAGCAGGAGGGAAGACGAGTCTGGGTCGAGCGCCTGTTGGTCGGGCAGGACGGCACGAACGGAGACAAAGCGATGACGGCGTCGAGCAAGAGGGATGCATCCACGACCATGGAGGCGACCGAAGGTCGAGGCAGAACGGCCGCGTCACGGCGAGGTCGCACGGAACAGGTGCAGAGGAAGGCGAGCAGAGGAGGGCCCGGCGGTGAGGAGGTGAGGGCGGCATGAGGCTCCGGTGGGCAGAGAGGAGACAGGCGAGGTGCAGGCCGACAGGGTCCCGCGATGGCGGCGGGGCTCGGCTGGGACGGCCCCGCGACGGGAGCTCGGAAGGAGGGTCAGGCCAGAGGAGGGCGGCCTCGGGCGACGGTCTCGCTGCCGTCAGCGATGGCGCGAGGACAGGGTCGAAGGGCGGCGACGGCTGTAGAGGGGGGCGACGATCAAGGGCGGCCAGAGAGGCGAGGTGGGGAGGACGCTGCAGGAAGGGGACCAGGCGGAACGGGGCGCCGGACACGGCCGAGACGGAGGCAGGAACTCCGGTAGCGGAGCGCAGAGATTGGGGCATTACGGCTGCGGCGGTGCAGGTGGGAGAACAGCGGCGGCAGGTGGGCGGGGCTGAATCGGGCGAGGCCAGGGAGGAGGGAGAGCTCGCGGGAGGATGGCAGGGCCACAACGAGGTGGAGGAGGGCGACATAGCTGCGCCGAGGGGAGAGAGGCCAGGAGGAGGCTTGCTCTGGCGGCGGGTCCTGAGGGAAGACGGGAAAGAGGCGGCAGAGGCAGCAGGCGGGAGAGAGGAACCCGGCGGTGGCGCATCAGGGGAAGGTGAGGATCGAGGAGAGAGGCGCGTGGTGGTGCGAGGCAGGTGGATGGTGGGGTCGGGAGCGAGGTGGAGGGTGGAAGGTGGGGCCAAGGGAGGGGCCGTTGGAGAGTGGGCAGGGTGGTTAGGTGGCAAGAGCCGAGTGGATGGAGTGAGGGAAGAGAGATGAGGTGGAGGGGGTTCGGCGAGGTGGAGAGAGGGGATTGGTCAGGGTGAGGTGGAGGGAGGCTGGGTAGGATAGGATTGGGTAGATTTAGGAATTTTGGAGGTGGCCGGTCAGGCTTTCGGGCCTGGCGGGTTGCCTCCTAAGAATAAAAGAAATATTTTATTATTTGAAACGGGGCTTTTGCAAACCGTTGGTAGACGAAATAAAATATTCCGGAGACCCGGGTTTTAATTTGAAATCAAGACGGGGCGTTTAGAAAACAAAACAGGCTTTTCGAAAAATAGTTTTATGCAAACATATGCAAGATGACATGACGATGCTAAAATGCAATGTGGCATGATGAAATGAGCATGCGGTCATGATGATGCAATGCACAAAAACAACGCGATTTTCTAGTAGTGGTTTTGCAGGGCGCCACAGCGCCCGTGTCGCCTGGGCCAGAGGTGCCTGTCGCCGCGGGTGCGTCATCAAAGAAGCCTGCGCAAGCTAGGCCCGGAGTTGGAGAAGCCTGCGCACATCCGCACCGTTCTATGCTTCATTCCGGTCGCCAAGTAAGTTTGCACCGAGTCATTCGGGGTAGTTTTCTGGGTCGCTAGTCAGAGTGTTGATCGCGCCGTTTTGCAGAACTAGCATGAAGAATACTGGTCACCCTTCTGTGGCCATGGTGCCACCAGTCACCACCGGAGAGGAGGTCGACCCTACCAAGAAGAGGAAGGGTGATGTGATCGAGGCACCAGTCGAAGCTGCGAAGAAGAGGAAGGAGGACAACTCCGCTGTAGCTGCTGAAGGACTAGTCGACGTGCCGGGCGAGGCGCCGACAGGAGCCTCTACTCCTTTGGAGGCTGCTGAGGTAGCGGGCTCGCAGCTGGGTGAGTCAGGCGCGCTGGCTGGGGTGTCGGCGCTTACGAGTAGCACCCCGGCAATGGTGGCTGCAACATTCCATCTCTTCTTAGCTAAGGCTTCCGCTGTGGTGACAGGGATGCAGTCGCCTCAAGTGCCTGAGGTTGTAGATGGAGATGCTGGGCAGCGACGTGGGCGGAAGTCATTTCTATTGCCGTCGGTGGACGCGATCGAGCTCGACAACATGCTTGGTGCGGCTATCCAGGTATGTCCAGTGCCCGAGGATCTAGTTGCTGAATTTCAGCGGCTAGATTCTTTTATATTTTTGTTGTCCATTCCTAGAGTGACTAGTTGCTTACTTTCAGCGGCTAGGAACTTAGAACATTTGTTGTCCAGTCCTCGAGTGGCTACTCGCCGAATTTCAGCGTCTAGGCAGTTAGAACTTTTGCCGGTCCAGTCCCCGAGTGGCTAGTCGCTGAATTTCAGCGGCTAGGCACTTAGAACTTTTGTTGGTGGCTTACGTTTACTTTCCGTTCGCAGGGCCTCCAATGGGAGTCGTCGTAGTGGCAAGCCACGAAGGAGTGCTTGGAGCGCAACCTGCAGGCTGCGCAGGAGCTTAACCAGCAGTTGCAGGCGACTGTGGGTGAGTATTCGAGCTTTGGGTGGTTTTTGGTCTTGTTTTGCAGAGTTCTTATTGCGATTCTCCTTTTGTAGAGGACCGCTCTGCCGCGATCGCCAAGGCCCGCGAGGGTTATGTTCCAGCCTCCGAGATGGAAATTGCGAAGTCGATGTTGGCCGTCACGGAAGAGCGGATCGCCACGTTGGCAAAGGATCTAGAGACTGCGAAGGCGGAGGCGACTTCATCTGAGGAGAGGGCCAAGGCTGCTGTCATCGCAGCGGAGGGTGAGCGGAAGGTCTCTGATGCATTGGTTGTTGGTCTGCAAGACCAGTTGACAGTGCTACATGACTTCTCCACGGAGCAATGTTGTCCACTTCTTGGTAAGCGTTTCTTCGATGTATTATTTTGTAGTGGTGGGCAAGTCCCCGAGTGGGCGAGTCGCTACGTCGGTGAGTCCCCAAGCGGGTGAGGCTGAGGGTGCAACCCCTTGTGATCTTGACTTGGTATTGTTGCAGGGCGATATGCGAAGGAGATCCTCAGGTGCAGACATACGACGCCAAGAGGTGCGTGACCATGTTGGTGGACTCGACCACCCTCTCGGCGGCATACATTCGGGCCGTTCTCCAAGGGATCTGGCCCACCGAAGTGATCCCGAGCGGGTTGGCAGAGGTGTGTCTCTACCTCGAGGAGGAGTCGGCCATGGTCGACTGGATGGCACGGTCGGCCTTTCGCCGCGGGGCCACGACTGCGCTGATTCTTGGGATCGCGCACTTCCCCGACGATTTCTACCTTGACGACGGCACCAGCGGGTATCCATGAACAATTGTTGTAAAGTAAACAATATGTGTAAAGTAAACAATACAATTGTTCCATGAACAAGAGATTGTTGTTTTCTCCCTAGTAGCAACAACACATCTACAACCTTAGAGATTTCTGTCACTTCCCCAGATTCAATAGAGGCATGAACCCACTATCGAGCATAAATACTCCCTCTTGGAGTCACTAGCATCTACTTGGCCAAGATTGCTAATAGAAACGGAGAGCGTGCAAGATCTCAAACAACACAGACATGATAGAATCAACAAGATAGAATCATTAATAAATCTAACATGCATGATTATAAATAGATAATCTTGATCATGAACGGAGCTCACAAGATCTAAACATGGTAGCACAAAGGAGGAGAAACAACCATCTAGCTACTGTATGGACCCATAGTCCAAGGTGGAACTACTCACTCATCATACCGGAGGGTGGCATGGTGATGAAGAAGGCCTCCAGGATGATCTCTCCCCTCCGGCAGGGTGCCAAGAAGAGCTTCAGATCCCCCCGATCTAGGGATGATGGTGGCGGCGGCTAAGGACTGTTTGGTGGAGATCTGATCGGGTACTTAGGATTTTGGTATCAGGGGCTTCTTATAGGAGAAGGGGGAGACCGAGGGGGTGACCGAGGCGGCAGCACCCCCCCAGGAGCGAGCCAGTCCTGGCCGTGGGGCCAGGGGATGTGGGCCCCTCATGGCCCTCC
The DNA here is from genome assembly GCA_030063025.1 of Avena longiglumis. Taxonomy (NCBI): domain Eukaryota; kingdom Viridiplantae; phylum Streptophyta; class Magnoliopsida; order Poales; family Poaceae; genus Avena; species Avena longiglumis. The sequence continues at coordinate 204,449,226 of CP125975.1, forward strand.
TCCATATCGTATTCTAGCTCCATGTTCTCCTCGGTGAAATATTGACTTTGGATTTCGTCCCATCCAATTCTAAGAATATTTATTTTCTGGCTTTTTTGGAACCAAAAACAGCAGAAAATAGGCAACTGGCACTATGTTATCTTTTTCATAGGTTAGTCCAGAAAACGTATAAAAATACCTCAAAGTGTAGATAAAGAAAAACAAAGTTGATACTAAACAAGCATGGAACATCAAAACTTATAGATACGTTTACAACATATCAAGCATCACCAAGCTTAACTCCTGCCCGTCCTAGAGTAGGTAAGTGATAAAAAGAATAATTTTTGAGGTGACATGCACCATCACAATCAAAATCAAACCATTTGCAAGCATTGAAATCTGGGATCAAAGTACTCTAAACATGAGCATGAAAGATGAAGTTCTAACAATAAGACAAAGTAACTATGCTGCAACATGAAAGGATACAAACAAAGATTCATGAATAACAATGCATTGAAAGACGTATGTTTATTTCACATATATAAAACATAGCATAGTGGAATTCAGCTTGTCCCTCATGGACTAGCAAAACATAAATGCATAGGACACCTTAAAAGTTCATAAGGGTGACTAGACACAAATAGTTCACGAACAAGCAATATCAACAATATGAATCAATCATTAAGTTTTGGGACAATGCACACAGAACTAAGAATGGCAACTATGCTCTCTTAATTGGTGCCTAAGGATGGAAGGTGGAGACTCAATATAAAAGTGGAAGAAAGTACCTTCATAAAGGGAAGCAGGGATTTCAAGTTTCATAAAGAGCTTCCAAAAATTATGGTACTTGTTAGCTTTCAGCTCTCATTGCCCCTATCATAAGCATCTTGAACTGATTAAGGTTAAAGTGAACAAAATATGGAGTATATGCTTGACAAAGTATAAGTTGGCAATCTCATGTCCCTTGAGTATGAGGGCCGCTCCTCATGCTACTAAACTTTAGTTACCAGTAAGTTCTTGTTATAGTAAGTATATGTGTATCATAGAGAACCGCCAACGGGGTACCCCTTGCCCAATGATACATGAGCTATCCCATATCAAAATGAAAAGGTAAGCAGAATATGAGCATCTTAGCAATATTTTTATTTACCATGGGAAAATGGTGCTTTTTTCTCTCTTTCCTCTTTTCTCATATTTTTTTATATTTTTCTCAATATGTTTTTTCTATCTCTCTCTCTTTTTATAAGAAGAATGATTCATAGACTGCTCACTATGGTGATGATACAAGTTTCCACCATGATTAGGCATGGCTTAGGCTAGCGGCCCAAGCGTTTCTCTAACACACACAAATAACTCCATGGACTTACAAGCTCCCCTTTTATTTCACACCGACGACATACATAAACAAAAGAGCATGATATCAACTGGGTAGATATTTACAAGTGTTGAAAGCGTTCCCCATGACAGCATAGTTATGCTAATCCCAACTTATAAGTGCAAGCATATACAACATAAATGACATAATGGTTCAAGTTTATTAGGGGCAAGAAAAATAAAGTGTGCCATCAAATTTGTGAGAGCTTTAATCAATAACTTTTACATAACAAGTTTAATTTGGAAGATAGATAAAACAAGAATATACTTGGAATAGTGTAACACACCATGCATAGGAATTTATAGTGGACACTTTGGAATAACTTGGATTCTTGGGAGTTAGATGCAAGAGCAGAGTTTACTCAATACAAGTGGAGGCTAGCAAAAGACTGGGAGTGACCAACTAAGAGAGAAATAATGGCCATAATCATGCAGAGCGACAAAACATTACTAATGAAAGCATAAAGTGGTACCACAAGTCAAAAACTAAATGATCATAGAGGCTAAGGTGACTGGTTCATAGTCATAACATGGTGTGATCATGTGCCAAGTCAACCCAAAAAAAGCATCAAAGGAGAATAGCACAATACTATGCTTTTGTATGCTAAAACAACACATGATTATATCAAGGCACATTAAGCAATCCTAATTGTTTGTAACAAGTCATGTTACAACAATAATCACTAAGAATAAGGTCAAAACAACATATAGCATGACATGATAAAGTCTAGGTCATAGTCAAAGCAAGCTCCTTCTTGTACTACTAAAGCAAGAACTTCCTACTCCTTTCCAACACCAATCAACTTATTTGAAACAACAGAGCGAAAGCGGGGGTACAACAAATTTATTCAAGAAAACTAAGCAAACAAAAACCAAAAAACAAAAACTAAGATGGTCCAAGAACAACACAACAGTGCATTAAACAATAAAAACGATGTGTCTAGAAAGACCTAAGATTTTTAGTGATGAAGAAGGGAATGACTTGGGCATCCCCAAGATTTGACGCTTGTACCTCTTGAATATTTCTTGGGATGACACGGGGTGGCATCCCCAAGATTGAGCTTTTGTCCATTCTTCATCTCATTACATCATTTCTCCCTTTCACCTGAAAATTTTCCTTCATACAAAACTTCACACAATCTTCATTAGCAACATTAGTGCATTCAAAAGATAATAGACCTTTGGGTTTAGTTTCAAAACTGAAAAACTTTCATTAAAGACATAAGATACTATAGAAATTACCTCAAAAATCATAATTTACCAAAGAGAACCCAAAAAGAAATCGATAAAGAGGCAAATGCAAATAATGGCAGAAATCTATCAAAACAAACCAGCAGGTAGAAACCGATTTTTCGAAGAACTTTTGTTGCTCAAATAAAAAAGTGTTGAACTAACGAAAGTTATCTAACAACCTGGGCGATTTATGCAGAAAATTACATCTCAATCCGACATACTGATATTGTTCCAGAATTTTTACAGTGGAGAACAAAAATCTGTTTTGAGACAGCAACTCCCCAAATCTCACTTCCCTCTCATTAGAGGTTATTCTTGGCAAAAACATCAAATAAAAAGGATAAGGAGAGGTTATTACAGAATTAATAACTTCCAAAACTCAAGAAAACTATTGGGTTATCTCCCAAGAAGTACTTTTCTTTAACGCCTTTAAGTTAGGCACAAGAAGCAAGAATCAAGTATTTTCAAATGAAGAAGCATTAAAATCAATTTTTGCTTTAAAATGAGGAGAAAAAGGTAACTTCTCTCTCCTCATAGGGAAGTGTTTAATACCTTTCTTGAATGGAAATTGATATTTAATGGTGTCTTCTTTCATATCAATGATGGTACCAACAGTTTTAAGAAAAGGTCTTCCCAAATTAATAGGACAAGAAGCATTGTATTCAACATCCAAAACATAGAAATCAACAGGGACATAGGCATTTTTAACCATAATAGGAATATCATTAACACTTCCCATGAGTTTCTTTTTAGAATTATCATCAAGTGGGACATCCAAATAGCAATCTTCCAAAGGTGGAAAGTCAAGCATTTCATAAATATTTCTAGGCATAATAGAGACACTAGAACCAAGGTCACATGAAGCTTTGAGATCAAAGTCATTCACTTGCATATTAATGATGGGTTCCCAACTAACTTCTACTTTCCTAGGAATAGAAGATTTGTGTTTCAATGTTTCTTCCTTAATTTTAATGAGAGCATCTGTAATGTGTTTCGTGAAAGCCACATTCATATCACTAGCATTAGGACCTCTAGCAAGATTTTGTAGGAACATAATGACTTGATAAATATTGCAACCATCAAGATCAAAATCAAACTTAGCATCACATGTAGTAGACTTATTGGGTTTATGCATTGTTGTAGGAGGAATGAGGACTTCTTGTGGTTTACTAGCATCCTTATTGGTGGTGGTAATAGTACAAACACTATTGTTTCTAGCAATTTCATCTTCTCTTTCCGGCTAAGCATGTAGTTTAGCTAACAGTCTAACATTTTCATCAATAGTACCTTGTATGGCATGATTAGCAGCAAAAGTACTTTCCAAGGTTTCAGGTTTAGCAACCATTTTATTAATCAAAGAGGACTATGCTTCAGACAATGATGAAATATTTTTCTCAGTACTCAAAATTTTGGACTGTAAACTAGGAATTTCCCTATTCAAATTCTCAAGTTGATGAATAATATTTTTCAAAATAGCAAATTGTTCTTCCATAGTTTTAGTGAATTTTTGTTCTGCTCATATTGCATTTTCATAAAGGTTTTAGTGGATCTTTCAACTTCTTGAATCCTATCTTCACTAGGCATTCCAGATCTACCATGATAAGTATTTCCATTATTAGGAGGATAGGGCCTATAGTTATTATCACCATAAGCATTGTTGCCAAAAATATTATTGCTAACGAAGTTCACATAAACTTGCTCTTGTTGAGAAACCAAAGAGGCTGAGGGAACATTATTTGGATCGATATGAGCATTTCCATTAACAAGCATAGGCATGATAACATCAATTTTATCACTCAACGAGGAGGTTTCTTCAACAGAATTTACCATGTTACCATGTGGAGCTCTCTCAGTGTGCCATTCAGAATAATTTACCATGAAATTATCAAGGAGCTTTGTTGCAGCACCCAAATTAATGGTCATAAAGGTACCTACAGCAGTAGAATCCAACAGATTTCTTGAAGAGAAGTTTAACCCTGCATAAAAAGTATGGATTATCATCCAAGCAGTCATTCCATGAGTGGGACAATTCTTTACCAAAGATTTCACTCTTTCCAAGCTTGCGCAACATGTTCATTATCAAGTTGTTTAAATTTCATTATTTCACTTCTCATAGATATAATCTTAGCAGGAGGATAGTATTTTCCAATAAAATCATATTTGCACTTAATCCAACAATGAATACTATTTCTAGGCAAGGATAGCAACCATTCTTTAGGTTCCCCTCTCAAGGAGAAAGGAAACAATTTGAGCTTACTAATATCTCCATATACATCCTTATACTATTGCATCTCACAAAGTTCAACGAAGTTATTGAGGTGGGAGGCAGCATCATCAGAACTAGCACTAGAAAATTGCTCTTTCATCACAAGATTCAACAAAGCAGGCTTCATTTCATAAAAGGTAGCATCAGGAGCAGGTGGAGCAATAGGTGTACTCAGGAAATCATTGTTGTTTGTGCTAGTAAAGTCACACAACTTAGTATTCTTAGCAGAGTTCATTTTTGCAAAGGTGGAGCAAGCCAACAACAGCAGCAATTAGAGTGGGAACTATTTTTTTGTGTTTTTATAACAAAAAGCAAACCAAAGGAAACTAATTTTTTGGATTTTTTTATAAAAAGAAGCAAGCCAAACAAGGAAAAAGAAAATAAGAAAAAAACAAAGTAAAGAGAAAGGTTGTAAAGGCTCCCCTTATGAAGCCGTCCTTAACCTCCCCGGCATGAAAGCGCCATAAAATGCCTAGATGCGGCTCAGATCGCTGTAGAGCTTCGTTGGGAAACCCCATGAGCAAGGTACGATGAGTACATCAATAAGTTTTCCCTCAATAAGAAACCAAGGTTATCGAACCATTAGGAGGAAGGAAACGACTCAACGGTGTTTCTAACAACTTGGAAACCTAAACAAAACAAACTCAAGACATTGCCCCAGCGAATAGTGAGGTTGTCAATCTCACCGGTTTGCTGAAAACAAAGGATTAAACGTATGGTGTGGAAGGTAATGGTGGCTTGCAGAAAGTAAATAGTAATAGTGGAAGATGTATCAATGGTAAAGATTGGACCGGGGTCCACAGTTCACTAGAGGTGTTCACCTTAAGATAAATAACATACCATGCTGGGTACACAAATTACAGCGGGGCAATTGATAGGACATAGCAAGGCATAACAATGCAATACTAGACATTCATGATCCTACGAGATTTGATTGGGCATTACAACAATATACATAGACCGCCATCCAACTGCATCTATGACTAGTAATCCACCTTCAGATTATCATCTGAACCCCCTCTAGTATTAAGTTGCAAGAAACGGATAACTGCTTTAAGCAATGTGTTTAAAGTAAACAATACAATTTTCCATGAACAAGAGATTGTTGTTTTCTCCCTAGTGGCAACAACACATCTACAACCTTAGAGATTTATGTCACTTCCCCAGATTCAATAGAGGCATGAACCCACTATCAAGCATAAATACTCCCTCTTGGAGTCACTAGCATCTACTTGGCCAAGATAGCTATTAGAAACAGATAGCATACAAGATCTCAAACAAAACATACATGATAGAATCAACAAGATAAAATCATTAATCAATCTGACATAGTAATCTCAATATCCATCAGATCCCCGCAAACACAACATGCATGATTACAAATAGATGATCTTAATCATGAACGGAGCTCACAAGATCTAAACATGGTAGCACAAAGGAGGAGAAACAACCATCTAGCTACTATATGGAACCATAGTCTAAGGTGGAACTACTCGCTCATCATACCGGAGGCTGGCATGGTGATGAAGAAGGCCTCCGGGATGATCCCTCCCCTTCGGCAGGGTGCCGCGAACAGCTTCATATCCCCCATGATCTAGGGGCGATGGTGGCGGCGCCTACAGACTGTTTCATGGAGATCTGATCGGGTACTTAGGGTTTTCATATCCGGGGCTTCTTATAGGCGAAGGGGGAGACCGAGGGGGTGTCAGAGGCGGCCGGACCCCCCAGGCACGAGCCAGGCCTGGCCGCGTAGCTAGGGGGTGTGGTCCCCTCGTGGCCCTCCTCTGTCTCGTCTTCTAGATCCGTGTTCTCCTCGGTGAAATATTGACTTTGGATTTCATCCCGTACAATTCTGAAAATATTTATTTTCTATCTTTTCTGGAACCAAAAACAGAAGAAAAAAGGCAACTGGCACTGTGGCATCTTGTTAATAGATTAGTCCCAGAAAACATATAAAAATACCTCAAAGTGGAGACAAAGAAAAGCAAAGTGGATACTAAACAAGCATGTAACATCAAAAATTATAGATACGTTTATGAGGTATTAGTCCTCTTGAAATCCTGCAGAATAGATGATTACCCAGGGGCTCTTTGTGTTAGTAGTAGCGACTGGATCTCTGTATGAATCCTTGATTGCGAACAATATATTTTGTTGCTAATGGGATGAAAATCATTAGTTGTTGTGTGTTATTTTGTGATTTTTGTTTATTGAGCGAGTCCTCGAGCGCGTCCGCCCTTTAATGGGGTTTACCTCAGATGTGTGCAAGTTTCCTTATGTTAGATGGTTAGTTCAGTCAGAGTCGGTTTCGCCGTGGCTCATGGATCCAGTCGCTTGGCGACCCCAAGGGGTGCTCAATACTTGGTTGTTTTCCAGGACACGGGCGGGGTCGGTTAGGCGAGTACCCGAGCATGGTAAGTAGACATTCTAGTGGCATGCCCAATGTAGGTGAGGACATGGTGCATTGTTTGTAACACGTCTCTCAACCTGGCCAGGAAAGCCAGTCACGTGGCGAGTCCAAGATACGCTCTCATACTTGGTGTGTTACCGAGCCGCGTGGGTTTGGACTTGGGCAAGTGCCTGTGGGTGGTACTTAACCGTTCGAGTCTCTGTACACGAGGATGTGGAGGACCGGTCGCTGTATGAAGCCTGTATGGTTGTCTTGCCCCGACGAGCCAGTCGAGAAGGGCGAATCCAATGGTGGCTCCGGGTTGGCGTTTTTGTGGACGACACAAGGCCCGATTACTTTTGGTGCCCTTGTGCCGCACTAATTAGCTGTGCCGGTCGCTCAGCCAAGGGTTGACTTCCGTGGGTAGCGTGTTGCTAAAATTACGAGTGCGATTGGCAAAAGAGTTTGGCGAGTAGGCACAATATGTGCGAGTCAAGTTTATTGTATTGCATGGCAAGGGGAGTACAAGTTGGAGTTCTAGGTGTAGAACTTCCATAGGAGGTTTACATTCCACGACCGCTTGACATCGAGTTGACCGTCACCTCATACGTCGATGCGGTAGTAGGCCTCGTGGCCGAGGACTCGCCCTATGGCGAATGGTCCTCCCATGGGGGAGAGAGCTTGTGCATGCCCTTCTTGTCATGGATGAGTCCAGACTATGTGGCTGTGGTAGCAGCAGAGTCCCTGCTGGTAGATGGCAGTGCGGGAGTGATCTAGGTCGCGTGATTCATCGAGCTGGTCGACCCTGTCTTGGCTTACGAGCTCGTTGTCAGCCTCCGCGTAGTTGACGACCCAAGGTGAGTCGTGTTCCAGGTCAGTTGGCATGACGGCCTCGGCACCGTACACCATGAAGAAGGGCATAAATCCTGTTGACCGGTTGATGGAGGTGCGGATTCCCCATATGATGGAGGGGATCTCTTTGACCTAGCATCCCAGAGTTTGCTCTAGGGGAACTTGTAGTCGCGGCTTGAGGCCGTGGAGGATGCTTTGATTGGCGCATTATTCCTGGACGTATGACTATGGGTGGTTGACTAAGGTGAGGTCGAGCCATATGTTGTGCTCCTCACAGAATTCAGCTATGGCGCCCTTTGCGAAGTTGGTACCATTGTCCGTGATTATGTTGTGCGGGAATCCGTAGAGGCAGATGAGCTCGCGGAGGAATTTGGCGGCGATCTTCCCGTCGCACTTACGGACTGGCTTGGCTTTGACCCACTTGGTGAATTTGTCGACTACGACCAAGAGGTGGGTGTATCCAGAAGGAGCCTTTTTGAAGAGGCCTACCATGTCCATGCCGCACATGACAAATGGACACGTGATGGTGATTTTCTTGAGCGCCGAGACATGAATGTGCATCTGTTCGGCGTACTTCTGGCACCCAACGTAGCATTGGATGATGATGACGGCGTCGGCATGTGTGGTGAGCTAGTAGAAGCCATCTCGCATGGACTTGGTGAATAGAGATCGGGCGCCGGCATGGTGGCCGCAGTCGCCGGCGTGGATGCCATGGAGGATCATGTGTCCTTCCCCTAATTGGTCGAAGTGTTGGAACATGTCGGTCATGTTGTGCTTGTAGAGCTCGCCGTTTATGATGATAAAGTATTTGTAGCATTGCACTATCATGGATGCCTCCATTTCGTCTGAAGGCAGCATTCTTCTCTCGAGGTAGGCGAGGTATGGCGCGGTCCAGTCAGTTGGATCTGAGACCATGGCGACCAGGGCGGGCACTGGTTGTAGCAGTATCCCGACGTCAATCTCCTTCGACGGAGAGACCGAAGGTTTGTGGATGGTGTCTCGGAAGACGCCTGCGGCTGGAGTTTCTCAAGACGATCCGATGCGAGAGAGGGCATCGGACTCCTCGTTCTTGCGCCTATCGATCCACTCGACGGAGTAGTCGGCAAAGTGGCCCCTAGCTAGTCTACCGCTTGTCGGTATGCTTCCATGGTGGGGGAGATGGCCTCGCAGGTACCAGTGACTTGTACGGAGACGAGTTCAGAGTCATCGTAGCACTGTAGGCGATTGACGTTCATATCCTTGGAATCTCACATGTTGTGCAGGAGGGCCTCGTATTCAGCCATGTTGTAGGAATAGGGCTTGAAGTCGAGGTGTAGCATGTAGTGGAGCTTGTCGCCTTTGGGGGAGATGAGTATGACCCTGGCCCCTGCCCTTCCACGTCCTTGGACACGTCGAAGTGGAGCGACCATTAGTGGAGGTATTGCAGCTTCGCTGGTTGTTGCGCCTTTTCCTAGTCGGCGAGGAAGTCTGATAGAGTCTGCAACTTTATCGCCTTGCGTGGCTCATACTTGATGTTGTGGACACCGATTTCGACTGCCCACTTGGAGACTCGCTTGGTCGCCTCGCGGTTGCAGATGATGTCCTGCAATGGCGCGGAGGAGACAACCGTGAGTCCGTGAGGACCTAGAAGTAGAGTGGGAGCCGCCACTGGGATCGGAAGACCGCGTATACCAATTTCTAGTATTGCGGGTAGCGCTGCTGTGATTCCATGAGGACCTCGCTGATGTAGTACACCAGGCATTGTACGGGGCGCTCCTTTCCCTCTTTTGGTCACTCGACGACGTCACAGCGATGATGAATCGCATGGAGGCTTTGACGTAGATGATCATCGGCTCCTTGTCGGCGGGTGCGGCGAGTAGGGGTGCGACGAGTAGCACTTCTTTGAGAGCTTTTAGCGCATAGTCCGCCTCTTTGTCCCATTGGAATGTGGGGTTCTTGCGCATAAGGCGGTAGAGCGGCATTGCCTTCTCGCCTAGCCGAGGGATGAAGAGAATGAGAGCCATGACTTGACCAGCCAACTTCTGGACGTCGCGGAGGCACTTGGGTTTCCCGAGTCGTGCGATTGTGTCGATCTTAGTGGGGTTCGCCTCGATGTCTCGCTTGCAGACTACGTACCCCAGGAGCTGTCTGGGTTGAGCTTCATCTTGTACCTCCAAAGATTTTCGAAGGTTTCGGCTAGGTTTGCGAGTAGGTCTCTCTGGCGATTGGACTTGACCACCACGTCGTCGATGTAGAAGTGAAATTTGCCGCCAATTTGGCTCACGAGGCAGTCCTGTATGCACCGCTGGTAGGTCGCGCCGGCATTTTTGAGGCCAAACGTCATGGCGATGTAGCAGTAGGTGCTGAATGGCGTGATGGACACCGTCTTATCCTCGTCCTTAACCACCATCTTTATCTAGTTGTAACTAGAGTACGTGTCGAGGAAGCACATCGACTCTGACCCGCGATCGAATCGATGATCTAGTCGATGCGTGGTAGGACGAACTACTCCTTTGGCAGGAGTTGTTGAGGTTGGTGTAGTCGATACACATTCTCCAGGCCTTGTTTTTCTTCCTGACCAAGACTGAGTTTGCCAGCCACTTGGAGTACTTTATGGGCCGGATGAAGCCTGCAGCGAGTAGACACTACACATCTTCGGAGATTGCTCAGCGGCGCTCTTAATTGAAGGGCCATAGCGATTGCTTGACAGGTCGTGCTTTGGGGTTAGCATTAATCTTGTGCTCAGCGAGTTCCCTCGAGACATCTGTCATGTCAGATGGCTTCCATGAGAAGATTTCGCGATTCTCACGGAGAAACTCGATGAGCATGATTTCCTATGTGGGGATCATGCCTATCCCGATTGTGACTATCTGGTTGGAGTCGCCCGAGATCAACTTGATGGTGCGGGTGTGCATGGAGGCTTAAAACACTTTCGACACGGCGTCCTCTGCATTGGGCTACTTCAGGATTGTGGGGTCGTCCTTGTCGGTGTGGTTGGTTTCCACGGCGATAACGACTTTCGCGAGTTCGATGCCTTTTTTCGCGCACTCCACGGCCATATCGGGGTCGCCGCATGGTCCTGGGAGCTTCATCATGTTGTACATGTAATGTGGTGCCGTCATGAATTTGGCGGATGCTTGTCACCCAAGGACACAATGGTAGGGGCTATGAAATTTCACCAGCTCGAAGACAATCCACTCGGTGTGGAAGTTAGAGAGTGTGCCAAAGGTGACTGGCAGCGTTACCTTGACGATCTGGTACGCCTTCCGACCAGGACGATGATGTGGAAGGTGGTGAGGGTCGATTCGACCATCGACTGTAGGACCTGCAGCCTCCTGAACGTATCCAGGTATACGATGTTGATGGAGCTCCCGCCGTCCATCAATGTGTTGGGGAGCCAATAGTCAGCCACTTTGGGCTTGACTACCAGGGCCACTCGCCCGGGGTACTCGATCTGTGGCGAGTGGTCCTGGCGGCTCCACGTGATGCACTGCTCGGACCAGTTGATTAAGCGGGGAACTTTGGCCTGGGACACCACGTTGACGGCGACTGTGTGGGAGAGGACGTTCTTTTCTCGCTTGATGCCGAGCCCGGTGAAGGTGTCCAGCGAGCCGATGTCGTTGCGAAAGGTACTGGCATTTTTGTGGTCCCTTGGCGGGTTGTTGTTGGGGTCTTCCCTTGCTCACCTTGACTTCTCGATCTCCTTTAGAGAGTGGCAGTCGGTGGTGGTGTGAGTGGCGGGCTTCCCCTACCTGCTGTGATAGACACATGGCTGGTTCAGCAGAGCTCCGTGGTCGAATTTTGGTCTCGCACGGTAGTTTCCGCTGTCACGGTAGTTTCCTCTGTCATGGCGGAAGTTCTTCGGCTCGCGTGGCGCGTAGCCGGTGTTGGCGACGAAGTCAACTCTCCCTTCACCGCGGAGCTTGCCGGTGAGGCGAGTGTTGATGTAGGACAATTCACGTTGTCTTTTGTTGTCATGGTTGCTTATGCGTCGGTTTCCGCCCAACTCGACATTGGTTTCTTGGTTCAGGTCGTCCTCCGCGTAGCGCTTGGCGATATAGAGGAGGTCGGGGATGTTGTCGAGCGTTCGGTAGACCCTCTTGATCTTGGTGACCAGGGGTTCATACTGGCACGAGTTATTGAAGCAGTGGATCGTCGTGTCCGGGTGGATGTCGAAGGCATTGATCCACAGGTCCTGCCATCATTGGACCCAGTGGCGGGTCGACTCGCGCGGTCCCTGGATGCATCGCTCCAGGTCTTCCATGATGGTGGGCGGGTGTAGGAGCCCTCGAAATGCCTGACAAAGGCCTCGCGCATGTCCTCCAATGAGTCGATGCTGTTTGGGGGGATAGTGGTTATCCACTGCCGTGTCGCTCCATCCATCATCAAGGGGAGGTAACGAGTGGCGAGGAGGTCGGTGTGGATGGAGATTCCCCTCTCCATGAGGTATGTGTCTAGCCACATAGCTGGGTCATACATGGGGTAATACTTTTCGATCTCCTTTGGCGCATTGAAATTGGCAGAATATTTTTCGCCTCGGATCATGGGCCCGAAGAACTGGGGGCAGACTCGACTGAGGGAGCCCCTTGGCTCGTAGTTGTCGCGGTTGGTGAGGGTGTGCCTCAGGTCGATGGGATGGCGTGCGCGCCAGGTTTGGTTGTTGATGACGTGTGTCCGCGTGTCGATCGGTTGTCCATTGGCGGCGACCGTGTTGTTTGCCGGTTGCGGGTCGTTGGTGGAGAGAGCTAGATGCACGGCCCGTGGTTGAGGCTGCAGGTGCTCATATGGCGTGCAGTTGAGAGTGTTGGCGACCGTTGGACGGCCGCTCGAAGTCGCCCTGCTTCCGGATGAATGGGAATACATCCGTCCCCGCGAGTCGGCTCCCGCGGCTTGCTGCTCGACGGCCCTAGCGAGTAGGGCCTAGGCGTACTTGACTTGTAGGGCGCCTTCTCCCGTGATGTTGAGGTTGGTGACCGCAGCCTGCCCCGCGATGACATTGTCCATCGGGGTGGAATACAGCGGGAGGCCATTCGTGTCGAATTCCTGTGGAGAGATGAGGACTCTTGGGTAGTCGGGAGGAGGCGTGCGGCCGGGTGGTGGCGGGCGAGCCCCACTCGCTGGTGCTCCTAGTGGTGGACGATTGCTGCCGCCAGGCGGCGTGTTCTCACAGATCGCGCGATCGGCCGTGCACGTGGGTTTGTTGTCCTCTTCGAAGTTTAGGGCATGACCCTGAACGCTGGGGTCCAGGCACGTCCTGATGCGGCGCTGGTGGTAAAGTGATAGCTCCTGCGCCATTGCTTGCTCGAGGTGAAATTTTTCGCGCTCTACATGCTCCTTGCGCGCTGCTTCCTCCAGGCCAGGCGAGCTTCCTCGACCTCTATCACCGTTGCGGTTGGCGACATTTGCATGGAGAAAGGGTCCGGCGGGGTGCTCGTGCTTCCCGCCATGTAGGCCGCGATGAAGCCACTGGATCTGGCATGGAGATCGCCAGAGTTCTCCGACCCGGAGTGGGAGTCGAAGATCTCGAGGATGGAGGAATCCTCGAAATCCGCAGCGTTGGAGACTCGAGTGATGGAGCCTTCGGGTGACGCGATGATGATGGATCTGGTTACCGAGGTAGGGGTCGCCGAGTCGGCGTCGTTGTGGAGGGCCGCGTTGTCCATGGCCACGTCAGTTTCGACCATGTTGCTGTTGGCCAAGTCGTACTCGGAGGCGATGCGGTGGATGGTGTGGATCTGGCTCTCTGAGAGTCGATCGCGTGGCCGCAACTCGTCGATGATCACCGTATCCACAGAGATGACGACATCCGTGAAGCTGACGAAGAGGTTTATGGTGCTGACTAGCATTATGGCGCTGTGCATGATCGGGCGACACCGGAACGTAGCTGCTGAGCAAGATTTGGATGATCTCTCTGCATGTGATCATGCGGATGGTGGCGATCGACCGGTTGATTGTCAAGTAGGGTCTAGCCGCAGAACTCAGGGGTGACCGACCAGGCCCCATGGTGCGTGACATTATCCGGGGAATGGCCACGTAAGATGCTATGATGGGCAGCGAGTAGTAGGATGAAGGGCAAGGGCGGCCAGCCATCTGTGGTGCGGTATGACAGTGAAGACACAAGGGTTTACCTAGGTTCGCCCCCCCCCTGAAGGGTAAAGACCTACTCCTGCAAGATTGTATTATCGAGTGGTTACAATGGTGGCAAGCTTGGTGTCTAGGCAGCGAATCGATGGGGTGTATGATCGAACGTGAGTATAGAGAGTACACTAGGGAGGTTTAGATATGGGTACCTAGCTAAGGTTTACATATATACAACCAAGTCAATTAGGGACTCGAAGGACTTGACCTAATCCGACTGGTCTTAGGTACGCTTCTGGGCCTCCAGCTTCCAGTCACTAGGTCCCTTCTTGAGTCGCGATCCAGTCGCCGTCCTACATGCCCACTCGCTGGGAGCTTGATCTAGTAGGAAACATCATGCTTGGCATACCCCATTCGGCATATCCCCATCACCCATCTACCTTCGAAAATACATTTAATTCAAGATCAATCTATCGTGCTTACTTGTAGCTCAAGTTTGACCTTATTTCGTTAAATCGGCAAGAAGTCAGTGAAGTGTGCGAAGTTATTTAGGAAGCTTGAAAAATGGAATTATATAAGAAACCGTGCTCCACTTTGTGTGATAATTGGGAGGGTTGCATTTTCTTCTAACTGTTGTAGGTCCCGTAGGAGCGAGGTGCTTCAGTTAAAACAGTCAATGGAAGTACTAGTTACATCAAGGACCTTGTAAAAAATGAAAATTACATCCAAGTCCATGCATTTGGCAAAAGGTCCCTGAAACTAAGCAATGAAGTGTGTTTTGAGGTTTGCACATACTCGCGTTCATTGTGCTAAAGACTATCAATATAATCTTTTAGATGCTAAGAATGGAAAAGAAGATCCAACGGTTAGCAATGTTTGGATTTGACAGTCTTGATCCAACGGTCAATGTTCAAAGTTATTAGTACACTATATAGTTTTTTTTATGAAAAAGATAAGCTAAGAAGTACTACTGCGAATGGCCGGTCTTTTGAATAACCTTTCCCTCCTGATGTTTGGGAAGAAAGTGAAAATTTCGAAAACGGAAAAGTTTGAATCTTTTTTCCGCCAAGGACCAAAGTGGTTTCCTTCCTATGTACTACTCCTTCTACACCACACCAACACGGTTGCCGAACACGACAGAGAAATAGAGTCGCCCTCTCAAAAAAGGAAGAAACAAAGCCGTCGTACCAAGGCACATGTGCGCATTGCCATGCTATGGACGTGGGAGAGATCAGCTATGTCGGTGCGTGAAGGGAGAGGGGTGGGGAGAGATGAGAGGTAGCGAAGGAGGGAGAAACAACACATTCTTTTGCATGCATAGGTCCTGAAATTTTCTACTAGAAAAGTGTACACTGTAAGGCTACAGGAGTACCTCGTGTCAAGAACCCATCATACACTTTGCTCTGACGTCGAACCTCCTTCAACTCCTCTTCTCTCTTCGATGTTGTCCTCTTCCCCTGCCTACGTTTTATTCTCTCTGCATATACAGCGCGTGGACAGAGGTGATCATATGTCTAAGAAAAATAAATATTGTACTACGAGTAAAAGCTCCACCTTTTTGATAGTGTATAAAAGAGATGATTCTCGGAACCCACTAAACTGAAGACGCTAACTTCTGCATAGGAGTTCTACACTGCCAAGTGGGCCCATTATTTGCTTTTTTCCTTAGGGCATCCACAATGCGTAAAAAAAGCACACCTTAAGTCAGTATAGTAGTACATTGTGGAGAAAATAAAGTTACCTCAAGCTTGTGGGTTGCCCATCGAGAATACAAAAAAGACTTCCCCTCTCTCCTCTCTATTGCATAGAGCAATATGACCATGCTATGTGGGTCCTACCTTGTGGAAAATGTTGACCTTATCCAGAATTTGGCAAAAATTAATTTGAATCGGAGGGAGTAGTGTAATTTAAGTGGGTTAATTTAGCTACAAAAACTTGAAAACTCATAGAACCTAAGAATTGCAAGTAAAACATGCATGGTCTGCTATATCCGTAAACAAGGCTCCCATCTACCTTCGAAAAGATAATTAATTCAAGAGCAATCTATCATGCTTACTTGTTGCGCAAGTGTGACCTAATTTCGTTAAGTTGTTAAGATGAATAATCTTAGCAAAAAGTTGAACCTGTTGTCAAAACACTCGATGGTGTGGTTTGTGATATATTAAATGTCCCCCTAATGGTAACATTCAAGAAAATCCGCAAAAATTTCAATGCAACCTAAAATTTACTCATAGTTAAAATTTGACCTAATTTTGATAAATCGACATAAAGCCACTCAAGTGGGCAGAGTTATCTAGGATGATGTTTGAAAAATCATGAAACATGGGAATCACATAAGTAGTACATAACATGTCGATCCACTATATATGTCTGAAAAGCTTGGGTTGTGGCATTCAGATCCATATTCTTTAGACTTTATTTACGAAAAGGAACAATCTCGTCATCACTCGGAAAATAGATAATGTTTTTACTAATAGTTGGAAAATCAGACCGAAGGAATTGTTTATTAAAAGAAGATTCACCCATCTAACTCCAAAAATTCAAGAGCAAGCTATTGTGCTTACTGGTAGCTCAAGTTTGAACAAATTTCGTTACGTTGTCAAGATGAAAAATCTTAGCAAGAAGTTGAACCCATTGCCAAAATTCTCGGTGGAGGTTTGTGATTTATTAAATGACCCTCCGATGGTTACCTCCAAAAAAATTCGCAAAATTTTCAACACAATGTACAATTTACTTGTAATTGAAATTTGACCTAATTTTGATAAATCGACATATAGTCATTCAAGTGGACGAAGTTAGCTAGGAAGAAGTTTGAAAACTCATTAAACATGGGAATCATAAGTACAACATGTCGGTCCACTATATATGTCTAAAATCTTGGCTTATGGCATTCAGATCCATATTCTTCAGACTTTCTTTTCGGGAAGGAACAATCTTGTCAGCACTCAGAAAATTTAAAATGTTATTTCCTGATAGTTGTAAAATCACAACGACGGGGTTGTTTACTATAATAAGACGCACTCATCTACCCATGAAATGAAATTTAATTCGAGAGACTTCTATTGCGCTTATTTGTAGCTCAAGTTTGACCTAATTTTGTTAAATTGTAAGAGACAAAATATTAGCAAGAAGTTGAACCTGTTGTCAAAACTCTTGGTGGTTGTTTGTGATATATTAAATGAACCCTCGATGGTTACCTCAAAAAAAGTTCACAAAACTTTCAAAGCAACGTACAATTTACTTGTGGTTCAAATTTGACCTAATTTCGATAAATCGGTATAAAGTGATTCAAGTGGGCAGAATTTACTAGGACGAATTTTGAAAACTCATAACATTAAACATGGGAATCGTAAGTAAAATATGTTGGTCCACCTAATATGTATCGAAGCTTGGCTTGTGGCCTTCAGATCCCGTGGGGCCCTGGCTACAAGGTTTCCACGTCCCTACGGTTGAAGGGTCCAGCACCAAGGATGTGAGACCTTTAATGAGACAATAGAACCTCCAGAGGTGGCCTGGCAACCTGATCGAAGGATATACCTCTTATAGGGATTCTACTGCTATGCCACACCTTGTCTCAGATCCTCGGATCCTTTGGGGCACGCCAGGGGAATATTGGTAACTTCATCGAACGGGGTACGCGCCATGCCCCGACAGGGAGCGCAACAGCCCTGTGGCTCCAGTCCGCATTGGTAAATCAAGACTCGGTCCACCTCCTTTTTTGCAGGAAGAGGATAGATGACCTCATGGCTGAAGGCTCCTCCCCTTGTCATTTCGGTGTAGGGAGGAAAAGTAGAGAGCGCCGAATGAAGACAAACGGTGCCAAAGAAGGCCACTTTACAGAAGTATGGTGGGAAGCCCAGCGTCCTAGACCTAGTCCACCAAATGTAGCCTCGTAGACCATGATCCCGAGGAGCAGCACTGTGGAAGCCGTTCCCTCCTAATAATTGGGGGAAGAGGCCCAACGCCACTATATAAGGTTCCCTTCTCCTACTTAGCGCAGGTCAATCTCATAGATCTCAAATCCTAGATTTCCATCCACCATTGTACCCTCGCGAGGCACGCGATCAATACATGAAAGAAGGAGTATGGGATTTACCCCTCAGTAGGGTCCCAAACCTGGGCAAAAAAAAACATGTCACCTCTCTATCGTGTACTTGCTCTGCCGTCGCCACCATCGTCGTGACTTCTTGGAACTACGTGTTCAGCCCCCTCTCGAAACAAGGGATCTTTGGGCCCTAGATTCCATTGCATGACAAATCTCCAACATCTCTCTCCCGCACCGCGTCTTCACACGGCCAATCCGAGCGTCTCATGCCTGAGGCCGCCAACCGCATGTTCTACGAGCTTTAGACCACTTGCCGGCCGAACCAAGCAAACAAATCTGGTGCGACTGGCTCACCGAGCTCCCCTACATCGCTACCCTCTCCCTAGAATGGTAGGGGACACGGGTCGACGGAAGAGCACCGGGGTCTAGGGGCTCGCACTAGGCTCATCTCCATGACGAGACCCGCAATCCCGTCAACATCACTCACCCACCGGCCAATAGCTGCCAAATTGTCTCGCCCCCAGCGGCCGAACCACAGCCGCATATGCACGAAGACCGTCTCACCAAGGAAATTGCTACCGCAGGTCAGCAAAATCACGTGGTCCTCGCTGACGGCAAAGAGGTGTAGGCCAACAACTGCCTCGCTTTCACCAAGGAGCTCCGCCGTGTGGTCTAGCCACACAAGTTCCGCCTGGAGGTGCCGGAACTCAATGACGGGATGGCCAACCCATGCGAGTTCCTACAGCTCTACACCACGGGCATTGAGGCGACGGGAGGCAGCTACCGCATAATGGCGAACTAGTTTCCCCTTTTCCTAAAGGAGGCCTCCAGCACATGGCTGATGAACCTCCCCGTGGAGTCTGTCAACTCCTAGGAGGATCTCTCCTCCCTTTTCATCGCTAACTTCAAGGGAACTTACGAGCGCCCCTTGCCTACTACGACCTCCGCCTAGTGCGCCGTCAACCTGGATATACCCTCTTGATGTTCCTCTAGAGGTTTAGCTGGATCCGCAACAAGATCCCAAAGATCTCGGATTCAAAACCATCTCCGAGGGTGTCACAAACATCAAAATATGAGGGAGAAGATTGGCATCCATGGAGAAAACCCATGTTGGTCCCGCTCTTTGTCCTGGTTGAAAAGTGCGCCAGGAAGGAGGCAGGGCAGATGTTTGGCATCGCCAAGGTGGAGGCCACCCCCAAATCCTCTATCTCGTCCAAAAGCAAAAAACAAGGACCCCAAGCGCAAAACCGCCATTGTACTCGACGTGGAGCCTGGTTGAAAGAGCCCTTGGCGAGGGGAACGGTGAAGGGGATGAACGCCTATACTGCCTCCTCCACAAGACACAAGGGCACCCCACCGACGACTGTTATGAGGTCAAGAAGCTCAGTGACATGCGGCGAAATCAGATGAAAGAAAGACAAGGCGACGGGTCAGGTATCCCGCGAGGCAGTTACTAGGCGGGTGAGCGCTAGAACAACAACTCCGGAGGCCGTGACCTCTACAGGCGGGCCACCAGGCCAACATCGTACAACAGCACACGCTCCCGCCGAAGAAGAGCCATGCTAATGCAAGCGACAGGGATACTAGGAGCCTCCCCGCACCATAGCTTGCATCCTCGGTGGCTCCCAGGCTCCAGCGTCCAACCGGCACTTCAAGCTACTCACCCGCGAGATCGTTATTGCCAGACCAGGGGTCCCATCCCCAAAGCTCAAGTGGTCCCAGTGTGCTATCACCGTCGATGATAGCGACCACCCCTCTTCCACCAGGGGCATGGGAGCACTACCCATGATTTTCACCCCCACAATCAACAACATAACTTTTGCAAAGATCCTCATCGACGAAGGAGCGGGTATGAACATGATTTCTACCGAGACGTTTGTTAAGGTGTGGGTGACGTATGATAGGCTGATGCCAACAATGTCGTTCTCTAGAGTGACAAACGGGACCACCATACCCATTGGGAAGGTGCGCCTCTCCATCAAGTCCGGAACACACGATAATTATCGCATCGAGCTCATCGACTTCGAGGTGGCACACATTTCCCTAACATATAACGTCATCCTCGGCTACCCCACATTGGCCAAGTTCATGGTGCCTAGTCACCATGCTTACAACATCGTCAAGATTCCCGGGGGGAGCGGCGGAATCATCATGGTCTCGTGTGACAAGGTCAAAGCCCTGCACTCCCTTGAGCACGCCTACAAGATAGTGGATACAGCCTACCCAGAAGATGTGAACGTAATGAACTACATTGGGGGCTCGATAAGGCGGAAGCCACCTCGCGCGGAGCGGGCCGTGTTCGACACCCTTCCCCTCATGAGGGATTCCAGGCCGCTGCCTCCTATCCTCGCAAGCGCTTAAGAGGCTCCCGAGAACTGCATCGACCCGGGGGCTCCTGACTTCCCGATGGACTGCACCCATCACGCATACAATCTTGAACACCTCCCCTATGACGTCTAAGATACCATCAAAGAAGAGGGATCGAGCTACTGGAATGTGGACAAACCTCTCTGTACGATGAGCTTCACTCCCTGACCTTTTGTAGGTGAGCTCCAAAAACTCTAACCCTTTACAACTTCGTTCCCTAAGTCGTTCATGGCGGCCTTGTAATAAGCTTGAAGTCCCAGTGGTTATTTGGATCTTATGCCCCTCGCAAGTTTTGCTATTTTGTTTTTCCCTCGGAAATAAATTTTTTAAAAACCGTACTCGCTTTACTTCCCTCACATACACCACACGAGCGGAAGTGCTAGGCATGGTTTCCATCAACGAGTCACTCCCTGGCATCATCAAAGCCTAAAGTGTCGAGCTCTGAACTTACAGACTCGTTCTGGCCATAAGTTACCTCACCTACGGTTTCTGGTGCTTGAGACCCTCGCGCAGTGCATGTATCGAGCCCCAGCAGTAAGCGCATTTTCCCTATGGCCCTCTCCTCGTAAGGTCTACGGGGCGGCTCGTGAGGGGCATTCCCCCTCCGCTGGCCAAAAAACTATAGGAAATAAAGTGTCGAGCTCTAAAATCACGGACCTGATCATTCGATGAGTCACCTCACCCACGCTCTTGAAACTTAGAAAAAACATCTCCATGACGGATCATGAGGCTCTGCTCCTCCACATCCGAAGCTCTCAGGATCTAAAGTGCCGAGCTTTGAACTCACAGACTGGTTCCAACGACGTGTCACCTCACCCACAAAACCCTCGGCAAGGGGGCTGACGGGAGTAGCATTAGTCCTACAGCTTTCTCCTCGAGAAGCTTATGGCCGAGACGTTGCATGGCCGAGAGTGTCGAGCTCTATACTTATGGGCCAATTTCGGCAGTAAGTTACCGCACCTAAGGTTCCTAGCACTCAAAAACACTTCCATAAGTGCATTTCTGGACTTCAGTGACACGCGACCTCTCACCATAGCCATCTCCTCGAGAGGCCCAGGAGAAGTGCTCAAGGCAAGGCCTCCCATGGTACAGTCACTACTTACAACTTGGAGAGGGCCAACAACAGGTCTCCTCACTCACAATCAGGCACTAGCCCAACAGTACTCCCCTAGGAGGTCCATAGAGCAACTCAAAAGGCGAGCCTGGTTGCAAGCCTAAGCATCGGCAACCCCAAAAAACATAAGAGCAAGATCCCCTTTCATCGAAAGGTGGCTCACGCAGGAGCCTCCACAACCAAGGAACAACAACACCCACGGGCCTCGCGAGACTAAAACGACACTCCCTAAGCCTAGGAGCCAGCGTCGAAACCTCTCCGTGAGGATGGACACACACTAGAGCTCCTCGCGGCTCGCAAGGGCTTGACAATCCTTCGCGTCAGCAAGCCATGAAAATACCCCATCACGACCTATGGCTGGAGGGCCTAAAGTCCTTTGCAAGGACAGGGGTCTACATCCCCAGAATCGTGTGTAATCCCCGCACGAGCTACATCATGGCACCATGCGCAAGCAACACCCCTCGAGCGTCGTTTTCGGGATTCGCCTCGTTGGGTGCGGCCAGCACGAACCTTGCATCGTGACGGTGTCGTGAGGTCTACTACCAAAGAAGAAGGTACAGGCAGCCGCCGCCGGCTTTGTTAATAAGGAGCCATGCCATGGACACACACGACAAAACTCCAGGCATCACAACAAACATGCAAAAGAGGACAACCAACACATGAGTCCACACGAAGAAGTTCGTCATCATAGGGTTCGTTGCATGGAAAACAAAAAGATTCTATCTCAAGAACACGCAAAACCAAGATCCAATCTATGGACAAGCTAAGATCTAATCCACGAGATAGGTCCAACGGGATTGTCGAGGACTAACCCTCGTAGATCCAAAGAGTTTAACAAGATCTGATTCTCTTGGTTGATGTAGTCGATCACTTTCGGTGCCGTGTTCCGGTAGCGCTGCCGCAGTCGGTCACACGTACGATGGTTGATGAAGATCTTCCTCTCCCTTGTTCTAGAAGGCAGTGGAGGTAGTAGATCTCCTCGGAATCCCAGCAGCATGACGGCGTGGTGGTGGAGAGGAATCCCTACAAGGCTTTTCCTAAGCCGGAGCAGGGCGATGGAGGAGGGAGGAGGTTCCTAGGGTTTAGGTGGCGCCTAGGGTTTAGAGGGGCAAGGGACTTGTGCGCCTTAGAAAAGTGTGTGGGGGGCGGGGATGCGCCCACCCCTCATTATAGAGGTGGGGGGAGGCCGGCCAAGGGTTCCTAGCCCAGCCCAGGCCGTGACCACCCCAACTCGGCCACCAAGGGGTGAGCTTGAAACCTTTTACACCAAGTATTCCTTCTTACCAAAAACAAAAGTTTGACTTTTCAAACTAGGATTTGACTATTCAAACTAGGTTTTGACCTTTTACTAGACTTTGCCGAATTCGCCCTTTAGGGTTTGGTGCGGCTGGCCCCTAGGGCATGACACTATCCAAGTGACCCCCTCCTAGGGTGGTGGATCCATTGGTGATCCCTCTAGAACATTCTAGAAGTATCCGATCAAAACACCGAAACTTTTTCCGAACCCCGGAAAACCACTTTACTTATATGAATCTTATTCTCCGGACCACTGCAGATCTCCTTGTGATGTCCTGGATCCAATCTGAGACTCCAAACAACATTTGATCTCTAACTCATATTCCATAACTTAAACAACATCGAACCCTTAAGTGTGTCTCTCTACGGTATGTGAACTATGCAAACATGATCGAGACACCTCTCCGATCAATAACCAATAGAGGGAGCTGGAAATCCATATGGTCCCACATATTTCTACAATAACTTCGTGATTGAATGAACCATTTGCATACGATACTAATTCCCTTTGTCATGTGATACTTTACTTATCCGAGGTTTGATTGTCGGTATCTCCATACCTAGTTCAACCTTGTTACCGATAAGTACTCTTTACTCATTTCTTGATATGACCTCCCTTATGACCTAGTAACATGCTTGCAAGCCAATTAGATGAAATTGCACCGAGAGGGCCCAGAGTATATCTATCCATCATATGTATGGTGAAATCCCGCTCTGAATTCCACCTTTATAACCACCCAGTTATGGAAGTGGTGTTTGATGTCATCAAAGAATCCATCCGTTGATGGTGATTAACATGATCTCATCATCAAAGGATTAGGTTACTATGTATTTGAAAGCTTGTAGCAAATAAACTCTAAATGATTTGATATTATGCTATGCTATTTGTAGGAGTGTCTCCATCACATCATTCTTCTAATGACATGATCTTGTTATTAATAACATCTAATGTCCATGATCAGGAAACCATGATCATCTATTAATCAACATGACAGTTTAATAGGAGGCTTCCTAGGGACTCTTCTATGTTTACAAAACACACAAGTATTAATGTTTCCAGTTAATACAATTATAGCATGCTATGAAAACTTTCAACATAAACACAAAGATATAATAAGAACCACTTTATTATTGCCTCTTTGGCATATCTCCAATAGTCTCCCACTTGCACTAGAGTCAATAATCTAGTTCGGAAAAACTTGTGCATTCAACACCTATGGCTTTCTGGTGTTGTAGATACACGATTTCTAGTGGTAAACTTGATCTTCGGATCAGACACTTCCAGGTCTATTTGTATTTGCATGTCTTTCCGACTCTACGCATCACTCATTCTCCAATGAGATGGCATTATGTAAATTTGGTCATTTGGTGAGACCTTTAGTTCCTTGGGGTTAAATCATGTCGATACAATTGTCGTACAATATATCTTCATAGTACTAGCCCGGTGAACCACACCTAGTTTGATAACAAACTACTTGACACAAAATCCCTCTTTTGCTACTACAATAGTAGTCGTATACTTAGCCTTTTGTTGTACTATCTGTCACAATGTCTATTATTTGGAACTCACCCAAATCTATTATGGAAATTCCTTTGCATTACAGTGTGCCACCTATAGTTTAAAATGAGATAAACTTAATCTGTATCTTGTGACAAAACTAGTATCAATATAACACTTCACAATGAACTATCTATCTATTTTTCACCTCTGCATAAATAATATATTCTTAATTCTTCCAAATATTATAAGAATTTCCTTACTATCGTACAATAATTATCTTATAAATTATTCTGGTATATGCTCATAACATTTAGAGCATAGGACATATCTGGATGTGTACATATCATAGTATGATTGATCAAAATATTCTTGTGATTTCACACACCAAGTGTCAAAACACTTAAATTTCGTTTCACTTACCAAGTGTCAAAACACTTGAATCTTGATTCAATCCTTCATGTGCGACAAGTACCTTTCTTGTCGTTTGCATATTGAACTTATTCAATATCTCATATATGTACATTTGGCACAATCATATTAGCGTCTCAATCTATGCATATAGACATTGCAACCAAATATTCGGGTTTTCCCTAAGTCTTTCATCGAAATGAAATTATTAACCTGTGTCAATAAAAGATACATCATTTCCAATCAACAATATGTATTTCACATAATGCACTAGAAATATGTCTTAGTGCTCCCACTTAATTTCTTGCAAATGCAAGCATCTTCATGTACACATCCAACTCTGTGATGCTTTTAACAGTTTCATTACAGTGAAGGTTCCAACTCTGTGATGCTTACTTCAACCATTGATGTTTGCATGCCCTGTTAGCATCCTTTGAATTAACAAAATCCTTTGGATCGTTTCATGTACATATCCTAGGTAACCATTCTATTAGAAGAACTTGTTTTGTTTGTTCAATTACAATATACCAAATTATATGTAATGGTTGCTACATTAATCCGTCTAGACTAAATATCACTATGAAAGGTGAAATATTGTCATAGTAAACTCCTTGAACATTGTCGTAAACTCTTTCCCGACATTTCGACTATTTCATAGATGTGAAACATCCTTGTGTATTTCTTTATAGATCCAAATACGACTGATAGGTCTTACACCTTTCTTTAGGGTCTTCGAAGTTCAAAAACTTGATTTTTGTGTATGGAAATATCACGGATTTCATATCTTCTAGCCAATTAACGGAGTTAGAGCCCATCATCGCTTCTTTTCATGTAGTCAATTCATCATTGTCAAACAATAATGATTTACTCTCAAATCCTAGTATTTGATTGTTTTACCCGACCTACTTGGTTCAATAGGAACTTATACCTTCGTGACCACAACCTTTGAGGCACGTGAGCCATGAGAATTATTGATGCCTCTAGGACACTTTCCGGTGTTGCGCAACTCCGCACATATAGATAAGGTTCATTGAACTTATCAAATTTCTATTGCCCTCACACTTAATGTAAGACCTCACCCTTTAAGGTAAAGGTCCCTATGATTGCAGTTCTAGTCTCTGGATCGAATTGCTAGCACCCATAGTTCAAGATGAAGTACACATATACAATGGTCATTATTACATTGTAATTCTAGGAGTAAAATAGTTCTTACAACTCATTATCACAAGGCTAACACATAGAGTTCTCATTACATAGTAAATAAATAAAGTCTTCATCTTCATGTGCCACAGGCAAACATGTTGAGTGTAGACTCATAACCCTACTCACCGTCATAGTAACCTGCAACATAATAAGTTACAACCATAAGGGGTCAATACATTTGGAATTGTATTGGCAAGTGATATCATAGATATATAGTAGAGACTATTAGCTACATGAATTTGGCTAAGTGTGGTTTGAGGCTGGCTTTGCACAAAGTAGTTTTTTTCTTACTAGTTTAAAACACGAAGTTTTCCTTTCAAGAACACTAAGGTACCAACAATAGACATTGGTGAACCTCTATCCTTGTTCACCCACAATTTTTAACTTAGATAAATTGGGATGAGGAGATTCTTGATCATTTCAATGTCTTTGATGCTCAAAATTGTCCATTACTGGGGACACGACTAAGTACTTAGGTTTTACCCTCTTGAGAGGTGGTGCAATTTCCCCACAAGACTCGACATGCATCGAGACGAGACTTTTTAGAAGCAATCCCTCAGACCACCATGGACGCGTTACATCCTAGCAATTCTACTACCATTTGTCCATCCGACCGAGTTCTTGTAACCTAGTTGGTTAAGGCAGAGCCCATATGCCATGTGGTTGCACTGGAAGCTTCTCAACACTAAACATCTCAAGTCTCTTTGTTCCTGGGTGGCCATCCACAAGTGTGATACATAGGGGAAGCCATAGACATGGGCCCTGTGTAACCAGCGAACACATACCATACAAGTCCCATTCCACCCAGTTGTTTCATTAACAAGTTGTTTTATTAGTAAAAAAACACATGGACATAATGTTTCCATAATATCATAACATGAATTTTCCACCCTTTAATTCTAATATCTAGGATAATCATACTATCATAACATGTCTCTTAACATATGGAAAATACTACCAATATATCAACTATAGGATCTACCATAGCATAGCATATACTTTGAAAAATTACCATGCAATTCCTACTCAAAATATCACTAGGGCAATAGATAAAATAATAGGACAACAAGATGAAATATCACTTTCCTTTGTAGCTAGAGGAATAGGTACAATCCTCACAATCATACTCTTCACAATCCACAAAATCTACACAACAATTCATACAACAAAATAATCACAAGTTAATATACACACCAAAAATAATATGAATGCATGCAAAATGCAATGAGATGATGTGCCACACTTTTTAAATCAAACTCTACAGTACTAAAGACAAAGAATATAATTTAAAGTATAAATGAAACAAAAAACAGTTTAAAATAATATTCCAAATAATTTTTATAGTTAAAATAAGCCTACAAATGTCTCTGCATAAAATCCTAATTTTTACGAAGCAAATGGCCAAAGTAATGACATAGATGAAAAGATCTCATTTTTCTAAATCCATAGAAACCTAATTTGTAATTTTTGGATTTATAGAACAAAAGTTATGAATTTTACAAGTTTAAACATCTCATAGATAAAAATCTGGATTTTAGAACTAAAACACAGCCACGCGACATGTTATGATTGGTGCGTACCGGTTCGCGCGGATCACGCATGCGAGCCATTGGATCTAAGTGTGATCCTCGGTCAAGATCTAACTATACCTGTTCGCTGCTAGATCTAATCTAGGCAAGTGGATCTAGATCCAGTGGATCTTGTTGCTCTGACCAAAAGCTAGTGGCACGCATGGCTACTGCGGCGGCGGCGCTACTGACGGCGACGCACCAGCAAGGCTAGGGGAAAGAGAGGGGGCAATGGGGCTTACCGAGGTTGCAGGGACGAGGGGAAACTCAACATGGTCGTGGACGGGGCGGGGGCGCACGGACACGGACATAATTGCTTGTCAGAGTTCGGCTCGTCGTTAGGTGCTCTCAGTTGAAGACGAAGGTGACGACCTAGGGCACAATAGAACAAATGGCATGCATTAGCAGGTGTGCAAGTACATGGCGAACACAATCGCGTGAACCAGAGGCAAAGGGGAGCACTGGACTCACCGTAATGCGTCGCCAGAGTTTGTCGGTACTGCGGCGGTGCGACGAGGAATATGAGTAGCCGGGGCGAGAGACGGTAATTACACACTCCATCAGCATCAATTAAATGGATTTCATTTCGGCTTTGAAAGGGGAAGAAATGACAGCGAGCACGGGTCTCTAGCGCAGGAGTGACGACGATGAGATGGCGTGGCAGTGGGGTCCATGAGTCAGCGAGTGGGTGCACACGCGGAGTGAGAATCAGAGGGGAGGGGGGGGTTCCCGAGTTGGCTCGTGGGCTGCGAGTGGAGCTGGGCCAGATTGCTTGGCAGCTTTTATTTTTTCTCTCCTTTGCCTTTTATTTTTCTGTTTTGAATTTCTAATTAAGATTTGAATGAGCAATTCAAATCCAAATCAATTCAAACCTTCACCAAAATTTTGTGATGTGATCCTAGTGTTTAAAAGTGTGTCAAACACAACAAATCACTCCAAAACATTTTGGGGTCATAAAATAAAAATAAAACCATGCCCCATACATATAATATAAAAAGGGTATAAAATATGGTTTTTCTAGGGTTTTAGCTTTGAAAATTTTGTGCAAAATAAACATGCCATGATTATATGAATGCAATAAGATGGTTTTGAATTTGATGAAATTTGGGATGTTACACTTAACTTTTAATGAAAAATTCCTTCTAAAGAAACCTGACGTTCTAAGCTATAAACACTTTTGTCTTCGATGTTATGGAGAAATACCCAATGGTTATTCGAAATAACATATAAAGACATGCTCATCCGAATTTGATTATAATTTTTTTACTTATGCCTAGCATAACAAAATTTAAAAAAGGACAACTTGGGTTTTATCCCAAACCATAACTTATATGGTGTCATTTCAACAGATCACGATGGTGCGCTTTTTAGTGTAAAAGAGGTAGCCTCTAAAGCTTTAATCTTTTAAAATATAATGGCAGTTTTATAAATGACACCTTTGATCCTACTATGTCAAACAAGGTTTCATTACATATCTCGAACACTCCATACTCCTATGGTGTTTCAGGAAATGCAAATCCATGGAATGATTCCTCAAATCTTTAGGTGTTATGCTAAAGTTGTAACTCAAATATCTTCCTTTATGATACAATCATAAACTCTTTATTATCTTGTTACAACGATTTTCCAATTCATCTTGAAATTCTTTGAACATTTTCAAATATTTCATACTTCATCCTCATTAAGTAAATATACACATGTATTCCCTCAAAATTTATGGAGAAAGCATATGAAGTTCAAATCCATCACTCATGACTACATATAATGGAATACATACATCAATATGTACAAATTCCAATAAGTTAGTCATTCGTTCTTCTATGGCCTTTGAATGAAGTTTCAGTTATCTCCAGGAAAGTCTCACAAGCGTCATTTGATCAAAATCGAAAGACTCCAAAATTCCATCAACATGGAGTTTCTACATGTTTTCTTTCGAATATAATTGAAATGGCAATGTCACTTCTTAAGTGATCTTTCAACCAATTGTCTTTCTACATTTTTACCATTAGTTTTATGGACATGATTCCTCCAACCAGACTTGTAAATCATCCATCTTTTATGGAATGCGGAAATGATTTGAACAACCTTTTGCTCTCATAATACCTGATCAAAATAACAATTATTAAAACAAACCTTGAAGGTAAGCTTTGATGTAGATGAGAAACACCACAACTCTTTATTTGATTTCGATGAGCATCATCACATATTATCTTGTTGGTTACATAGGCCATTGCAGTCCATGAATTGTGTTGTCATGTATGGTATTTCATACCAACCAATTCGGTATCCAATACTCAAGAACCACATTGTTTAATAAGCAAAGAATACATCCATAACATGTATATCATCTATATACCTAAGCTAGACATTTCCAATCTTTTATTTTTTGTGCCAAATATTTCTGAGATTCTCTTTCAGATTTTCCTTTCCTTTATTAAAATAATCTATCAATATAAATTGTGGTGTCATACACATGACACATAGTCCAAAGTGTGTATAGTCAAATACTTATACCTTTGGACTTGCACTTTCAAGTAGATCACTATCATCAAATGTTTGGAGTTCTTTCAAAATCCATTCTTTAGTAATATTTTAGTGTAGAAAACGTTATCTATTCATCCTTATCATGACAACTTTCATGGTCTAGCTACTATAGCTTATCAAGGTGAATCGCGAGTATAAAGTTTCTTTCCAAAACCTTTTGGAGGATTAGGATGTCTAGCATCTCCAACCTTCGCAAATTCTCATACAATATGCGAACATGTATTTTGCTAAGTAATACTCTATCATATTGCAACCAAAACATTGTTTTCAGATATCAAAATATATTCCACATATGATGGTTTCTGAAACAATTCTTTCACCTCCTAGATAACCTTAATATTAAAACAATCTTTTGAATATCAAGAATCATGGAGGCAAACATGATACTTTAGATACTAACTCTGGAATGTTACTTTTGATTCAATACTAATTATTAAACTTCATGGAGTAAAAGGAGTTTGCTGAAAGTTTACAATAGGACTTTTAAACTTTAGATTGACACTCAAAACAATACGATACCAGTTCGTAAAGTAACTATCCAGAATTCTATAGTTCTATTATTTCAATTAAAACTAAGTGTAAGGTGGTGAACGGACACCAGTGACTACAACAATTATGAAAATTCACTTTTATTTACAT
Organism: Avena longiglumis; assembly: GCA_030063025.1. Classification (NCBI taxonomy): domain Eukaryota; kingdom Viridiplantae; phylum Streptophyta; class Magnoliopsida; order Poales; family Poaceae; genus Avena; species Avena longiglumis. The sequence goes on from CP125975.1 coordinate 204,480,058, forward strand.
AAATTGTGTTCAACTATAATCACATTACTTTTGAACTCCCACTCAAAACAACATCCCTCAGGTTGCCTTATTGATTATACGAACCAAATGCACTACACCAAGTCCGATCATCACGAGAGAGTATGTAGCTTCAAAGGAGAACAATCAACATGTTCATCATATCATCCATATGACGCATGCTTTACCTTTTGGTATTCCGTGTTCCGAGACCATGTGTGTACATGCTAGGCTCGTGAAGGTTAACATTAGTATCCACAGGTGCAAATCTAGCTTGCACCTGTTGTATGCAGACGTAGAATCTATCACACCTGATCATCGCGCGATGCTTTGAAATGAGGAGTCTTAGCTATGGTGCCTACTAAGGACGAACACTTTATTACTTGATATTTAGTGAGAGGGATCATCTTATAATGCTACTGTCACGATCTAAGCACGAACATAAGCTATGGTGCCTACTAAGGATTAACATCACATGCAATTCATAATATGTGATATGATATGGACTTTCTTCTTGGTCCTTTGATCTCCATCTCCAAAGCACGAACATGATATCCATCATCACCAGCGTGGCATCAAGGTCAATGATGCCACTTCATGGTTGTCCATCAACACCAGCAACTATTACAACTACTTGGAATAAAGCGATTACATGATAAATAGACATGCATGCCTTAATGAATTTAAAGAAACCACAAGGCTCCTGCCGGTTACCAACTTACAATAAGGATAATTGCATACATCAAATATAATCACAATCACATCATGGCCATATCACATCACATCACATGCCCTGCAAAAATAAGTTAGACGTCTCTAATTTTATTTGCATATTTTACGTGGCTTGGGGGCATTAAAAGTTGAATATTAACTATGGTGGGAGAGACAGACACCCGCAAAGCCACTTGTGCATTAAAAGTTGCACGTTGAGCTTTGAACATGTCTCATGTACGACGACATGTAAGATTAGCCCGGGCCGCTTCATCCGACCATACCACAAGATGAAAAACACGAAAAGCAACCAACAACAAGAGCATCAACGCCCAAAAAACCATTGTGTTCTACTTGTGCAACATATCTACGGATAGAGTCATCTATGATACCATTGTAGGTTTTGTTGCATGGAAAACAAAAAAAATCTCTCGCAAGAACACACAAAACCAAGATCCAATCTATGGACAAGCCAAGATCTAATCTACGAGATCGGTGCAACGATATTGTAGAGGACTAGCCCTCATAGATCCAAAGCGTTTAATGATACTGGATTCTTGTGGTTGATGTAGTCGATAACTTGCCGATCACAAGATGGTGTAGACAATCCTTTAGGCACCCCGTTCTGGCAGCGCTTCCGTAGTCGGTCACCTGTACGGTAGTCGATTAAGATATCCTCGGAATCCCAGCGGCGCGACAGCGTGCTGGTGGTGGTAGAGGATAATCCCTGTAGGGCTTCGCCTAAACCGGAGCAGGGCTATGGAGGAGGGAGGAAGGAGGTGCCTAGGTTTTAGGTGGTGCCTAGGGTCTAGACGGGCAAGGGACTTGGGTTCCTTAGACAAGGGTGTGGGGGGTGCGCCCCCACCCTTCATTATATAGGTGGGGGGTGGCCGGCCAAGGGTTCCAATCCTAGGCCGTGTCCCCCCCAACTCGGCCACCAAGGGAAGAGCTTGAAACCTTTTCCACCAAGTCTTCCTTTTTACCAAAAACTAGAGTTTGACTTTTCAAACTAATATTTGACTATTCAAACGTGGTTTTGACCCTTTTACTAGTCTTGGCCGAATTGGCCCATTAGGGTTTGGTGCGGCTGGCCCTGATGACCCACAAGTATAGGCGGATGCATCTATACTTTCGATAAATATGAGTGTCGATCCCAACATGGAGAAGAAGGTGTTGACTAGTGGTTTGGATCAGGAATTGTCTGTAAATACTTAGAGATTCTTGATAATGCAAAGAAATAAAGTGCAAATAAATAAAAGATAACAATAATAATTGAAGCAAGTGGCCCAATCCTTTCTTTAGCAAAGGACAATCCGGTTGTATTACTTATGAGGACCAAACGTTCTCGAGGAATCATGGGAATACTATCAAGTGCTTTCGTTTCATATAGTTGACTTATCTTCTTTGGTTGGATAAGTGTTGTGTGGGTGAACCTATGCTAATGTACCGACCTTACTTGGACTAATACATACTTGTAGTTATACCCCTTTCAAGCATCCGCAACTACAATAAAGTAATTAAGATAAAAACCTACCCATATCATTAAACTCTGAGATCCTACACTCCCTTATGCAAAGGTTTCCTAATGGGGGTTCAGGTTTCTGTCACTTCGACAACCCCACAATTAGTAGACAAATACACAATGCATTCCCCTAGGCCCATAAATGGTGAAGTATCATGTAATCGATGTTCACATGACACCACTAGAAGAATAACACCACACCTTAAATATCAAACCATTGAATATTACTTCAACACAATTCCACTACTAACAACATGACTTCTCCCATGTCCTCAAGAACTAAACGAACTACTCACGAGACATCATATGGATCAAGATCAGAGATGATAGAATGATACGTAACAATCTGAACATGAATAGTAATTCAATGGTTCCACTCAAGCATCAACTACAAAAGTAATCAACACCAGGACAGTTTCCCCTAAGAACTATGAAAGATTCAACCCAATTGTTACAGATGGATGGAGTGGTGGTGATGGTGCTGGTGGAGATGATGGTGATGATGATGATTATCCCGATGAAGTCTACCTTGATGACGGTGTTGATGGCGACGATCTCCCCTTTTCGCGAAGGAATTTCCCCGGCAGTGCCTATCGGAGAGCTCTTTCTCTCTCTGTAGTTTTCGCACCACAAATGCGGCGGAATCTTTCTCTGGTCGCTCCCCGAGTCTTAGGGTTTCGGGGGGGTGATATAGGCGAAAGGGCGACGCCAGGGGTGGGCCAGGGTGGCCACACCACCTGATGGCGCGACCCACCTGATGGTGATATAGGCGAAATAGGAATTTTCATATATTTTCTGGAATTTTTTTATGTTCACGAATATTGCATTTGGACACCGCTTTTTCCATTAGAATCATGACTCCGGTAGTTCATCCTCCAAAAGTCATCCAACATGCAAAATAGATGAAATAACCTAAGTATCACCTCTTAATATGAAATATATCAATGAATAACAGCAAATTATGATATAAAATAGTGATGCAAAATGGACGTATCAACTCCCTCCAAGATTAGTCCTCGCTTGACCCCAAGCGAAAACTAAGCTCAGTAAACATGTCCACAGGTTTATGGAGTGAAGTGTTGATAAAAACAATACGAACAAGAAGCATCACATTTACCAATAAACAAATCATAATAAAAAATAACACCCCATTATATAACTTAACTTTCGACGAGTATGGGAGTCACAATAAATATGCAAAGACAATCATAATTGGTAATGGCAAACTTTGTTCTTGGTCAGAAAACAGTTTACAAATCATGCTTAGTTTTAAGAAAAGCTTTTATAAAGGAAGTTTATAACAGGATTCCTTTTTCTCAAACATAAATGGCTTTTCACAACGATAGCTTTCAAAGTAATATTCATTCAGATTAGAGCAATGTGCAAAACAAGGAAGATAGGAAACTAGATTGAATAAATCATCATATGAATGATTGAATCACAACAAGTCAAATGCTTGATAGAGATATAAAGGAATAGGTTTAATGACTCAACTAAGAAATAAAATATAGACCCTTCGTAGAGGGAAGCAGGGATTTCAAGTTTCATAAAGAGCTTCCAAAATATTATGGTACTTACTGTCTTTGATCTATCATTGCCCCTATCATAAGCATATTAAGGTGATTAAGGTTAAAGTGAACAGATATGGAGTATATGCTTGACAAATCATAAGTTGGAAATCTCATGTCCCTTAAGTACGATGGTCATTCCTCATGCTACTCAACTTTAGTCACAAGCAAGTTCTTGTCATTGTAAGTATATGTGTATCATAGAGAACCACCAACGGGGTACACCTTGCCCGATGACACATGAGCTATCCCATATCAAAATTACAAGGCAACAGACAGTGAGCATCTCAGCGATCCTTTATTTACCATGAGAATGGTGCATATATTTTTTTCTCTTCTCTCTCTTTTTTTATATATTTTTTCTGAGGACGCTTCATAGATTGCTCACTATGGTTATACTGCAAGTTTCCACCATGATTAGGAATGGCTTAGGCTAGCTGCCTAGGCGTTTCTCTAACACATATACATAACTCCATGGACTTACAAGCTCCCCTTTTATTTCACACCGCCGACATCCGCAAACAAAATACCATGATATCAACTAGGTAGATATTTACAGGTGTTGAAAGTGTTCCCCATGACAACATGGTTCTGCTAATTCCCAACTAATAAGTGGAATCATATACAACATAGATGACACAATGGTTCAAGATTATTAGGTGCAAGAAAGTAAAGTGTGCCATCAAGTTCGTGAGAGCTTTACTAACTATTTTTCACATAACAAAAGAATTTTTAATTTGGAATATAGATGAAACTCGAGAATTTACTTGGAATAGCAATAATGCTAATAGGTATATATGTTGGAAACAAATGGCATAGGTTTATGTTCTTGGATTGGATGCACGAGAAGCATTCCCTCTCAGTACAGGTTTTTGGCTAGCAAGGCTAGGTAGCAATCATAAGGGTTGAAGTAAACAAGCAAACATACAAGTGATAGAAACAATCATGCAATCTTCCTTGAAAACACAAAAGATCTTAACTAAAGAATAAAAATATTATGATCCAATGAAGAAAGAAATAAAATAATATAATCCTTGTAAGTGCTTTTCTCTTTTCCTTTCAAACCTAAAAAGGTGTTGCTACTGACCAAAGCTAGGTTTCCTAAAACCAACTAGATTAACTTGATGCTCTCCAAGTGATACCAATACTAATCAACAAGATCAATCATATAACAGAGATTGCAAACTAAGATAAGATGTGCAATAATTAAATGATGAAAGTTCTCATTAATATTCCATAATGTCACTCACACCAAGGGTTACATAGATAACCAACTAGAGGAGAGATACTTTCCCAATGCAAACCATCCTATATGATAACTTTTCTATTCATGATATGACTCAACTAAAAAGGTAAAAAGATGAAATATAATGATGTGATACCGCGGCACTCCCCCAAGCTTGGAACAGACCAAGGGGATGCCAAAACCTGATGACGAATTACTCCTTCGGTGGTGGTGGTGTTTCCTTGTCATCATCAGACTTCCAAGGTAAAGGCTCCCCATCAACAAAGGATGTCTTGGTTTGCAATATCCTGAAACTAGTAGTAGAACTTATGCGTTTAAACGTAGCCTCATACTCATAGTTTTGATTTTGCATGTCATAGAGTTGTTCTTGTAATTGGTTGGTGGTCTGATGGAGCGAGAGGATTTCATCCCAAAGCTTGGTCGTCTCCTTTTTGTGCTCCGCGACGAGTTATGAACTTATCTTATGGATGGAGTCCACTTCGCGTTCCGCCATCTTCTTGTACCTAAAAACTTCTTGCTCCAATGCTTCCTTCCTATCCTCCAGACTGCCTTCTCCTTTAGGGCCCTGAACTTCTTTTATCTATACCATCCCATCCTCGAGTACAACTCCTTGGGGTGAATCTTCAATTCATACATATATGGGTTGATGATGTCCATGGAGGAATCCTCTTTGGGTGATCCAGAGGAATACATTGTGGCTCCAAAACTGATAATCTTCCTAACAGAAACAGATCGAAACAAAAACAGGACGAGAATAAGATATACGAACCTCGGGGATCCGGGGGATTATATATTACGAAGTTTTATGACATAAGGAAGGTACTGGGCGATAACGGGACGGAGACGGGCTCCGGGGTGGTAACACCCCCTGGTGGCGCGGCCAGGTGGGCCCTTGCCACAAGGTGGTATGGGCCACCGGGTCTCCGTTTCCTTCCCTGTTTCGACTCATTATCTTCGATATGGAATAAAAACTACAGAAATATAAATTGGAAAGTTTTTTACGAACTTTTTCTTACCAGAACTGTTACCTATTCGAAAACGGGCTCTGCAGGTTCCTGAATTTGGTTTTCAATAAATTCTTCCAGAGTCATGATATTAATAATATCAACATCTTCATTATAAGAATCTCCAGAAATATAATGTTTAAGCCTTTGACAATTCACCACTTGCGTAGTGTTGTCTCTCAATGAGGAGATTTTGATTGCACCTGGACGATACACCTCTTTAATAATGAAGGGCCCTTCCCATTGTGAGAGAAGTTTTCCTGCAAAAAATCTGAGACGACACCTATACAATAGAATTTTCTCACCAACATGGAACTCTCTTTTAAGAATTCTCCTGTCATGCCATATTTTTACCTTTTTCTTTAAAGAGTCTAACATTTTCATAAGCTTCACTTGTCCACTCATCTAAAGAACTCAAGTCAAGAAATTTTTTCTTACCAGCAAGTTTAAAATATCTATTCAGTTCTTTCACTACCCAATAAGCTTTGTGTTCTAATTCTAAAGGCAAGTGACAAGCTTTACCATAAACCATTTTGTAAGGAGACATTCCCATAGGATTTTTGTAAGATCTATAATCCCATAAAGAATCATTCAAGTTTTTAGCCCAATTTTTTCTAGATCTATTAATAGTCTTTTGCAAGATAGATTTAATTTCTCTATTCAAAAGTTCTACTTGCCCACTGGTTTAAGGATAATAAGCTGAAGAAATTCTATGATTAACATCATATTTAGCAAGAGTCTTCCTAAAACCACCATGAATAAAATGAGAACCTCCATCAGTCATAAGATATCTAGGCACACCAAACCTAGGAAAAATAACATCTTTAAGCATTTTTAGAGAGGTCTCACCATCAGCACTTTTTGTAGGTATGGCTTCTACCCACTTAGTCACATAATCAACAACAACAAGAATATGAGTATACCCTTTTGAAGGAGGGAAACGACCCATAAAGTCGAATCCCCGACAATCAAATTGTTCAATAACAAGAGAATAATTCATAGGCATTTCATTGCGTCTAGAAATGTTGCCAACTCTTTGACATTCATAACATGATAAAATAAACTTACTTGCATCTTTAAAAAGAGTAGGCCAATAAAAACCTAATTGTAAAACCTTTCATGCGGTTCTATCTCCAGCATGATGTCCTCCATAAGCACTACCATCACATTTTCTCAATATCTCTTGTTGTTCATATTCTAGAACACATCTTCGTATAATACCATACACTCCTTTATGTAAATGTGGATTATCCCAAAAATAATGCCTCAGGTCATAAAAGAATTTCCTTCTTTGCTGGGATGTAAAGGTTGGAGGCAAATACTTGGAAATAATAAAGTTAGCATAATCAGCATACCGTGGACTCTCTCGCGAGCTAACCTTTACTGCAGCTAACTGTTCATTTGGAAAACTATCATTAACAGGCATAGGATCAAAAGAAATGTTTTCCAATCAAGATAAATTATCAGCAACATGATATTTAGGACCTTTCCTATCTACAATATGTAGATCTAACTCTTGTAAAAGCATCACCCATCTAATAAGCCTAGGCTTAGCATCTTTCTTTGTCATAAGGTACTTAATAGCATCATGATCAGTATGAATGGTAACTTTTGAATCAACAATATAAGGTCTAAACTTATCACAAGCAAAGATTACAGCTAAGAACTCTTTTTAGTAGTAGCATAATTCTTTTGAGAAGAATCAAGAGTCTTACTAGCATAATGGATAAAATTCAATTTGTTATCGATTCGTTGCCCAAGAACAGCACCTACAGCAAAATCACTAGCATCACACATAATTTCAAAGGGTAAATTCCAATCAGGTGGTTGGACAATAAGAGCAGTAGTTAAAGCCTTCTTTAGAGTTCCAAAAGCTTCCTTACAATCATCATCAAAAACAAAAGGTACATCTGTTTGGAGAAGATTAGTAAGGGGTTTTGATATTTTGGAGAAATATTTAATAAACCTTCTATAGAAACCAGCATGACCAAGGATACTACGAATACCTTTAACATCCCTAGGACAGGGCATTTTCTCAATTGCCTCAACTTTGGCTCTGTCAACTTCAATACCTCTTTTAGAAATTTTATGTACAAGTACAATTCCTTCATTAACCATGAAGTGGCATTTCTCCCAATTAAGAACAAGATTAGTTTCTTCATATCTCTGCAAAACTTTATCAAGATTGTGCAAACAATTATCGAAAGAGGTTCCATAGATGGAGAAATCGTCCATGAACACTTCCACAATTTCCTCACAAAAACCATGAAAGATAGCAGACATACACCTCTGAAAACTAGCTGGAGCATTACACAAACAAAAAGGCATACGTCTATACGCATAGGTTCCATATGGACGCGTAAAAGTTGTTTTCTCTTGGTCTTGAGCTTTAATAGAAAACAAAAATGTAGAGGATAATTATCAAGAAAACCCATAGCTCATTATTTTGAGAAAACCTTTCAAAAAAACCAGAATAACCATCAAGAAAACAAAAATGAGTCTTCTTAGACAACCTTTCAAGCATTTGGTCAATAAAAGGTAGAGGATAATGATCTTTCTTAGTAACTTAATTCACCTTTCTAAAGTCAATGCACATCCTATAACCAACTACTAATCTTTGAGGCATAAGCTCATTATTTTCATTTGGCACAACTGTAATTCCTCCTTTCTTAGGGACACAATGAACATGACTAACCTAATTACTATCGGCAATAGGAAAAATAATATCAGCATCAACAAGTTTAATACCTCATTTCTTACCACTTCCTTCATCTTAGGATTTAAACGACAATGATGTTCAACAACTGGCTTTGCATCTGATTCTATATTAATAGCATGTTGACATATGGTACGAGAAATCCCTTTTAAATCATCAAGAGTATAACCCATAGCTCCTCGGTGTTTCTTCAATACTTCCAATAATCTTTCCTCTTCCTTTCCTAAAAGTTTAGAACTAATAATAACAGGATATATTTTCTTATCATTTAGATAAGCATATTTAAGATCGTTAGGTAGAGGTTTTAGATCGAAGACAGGATCCCCTTTAGGTGGTAGTGTGGTACCCAAATCTTCCACATGTAGGTTATGCTTAAGCATCTCAGGTTGACGAAGGAAAATCTCGTCAATCTTATTTCTTTATTCCATGAAGACCTCACTTTCATGATCTTACATATATTGCTTCAAAGCATTGTTAAGAGCAAGAGAAATAGAAGAAAGTTGTTCAACTTTGAAATCCTCATTAGGAATTCATTTTCATAAGGAGTTTTAGCAAATTTGGAAAAATTAAACTCATAAGGTTCTCCATCAATTTTAGTTAAAATTTTCTCATTCTTACAATCTATAATATCTCCACAAGTGTACAAGAAAGGTCTACCAAAAATGATAGGAAAAGTTTTACTAGCTTCCTTACCAAGCACTAGAAAATCAGCAGGATATTTAATCTTACCACAAAGAACTTCCACATCTCTTACAATACCAATTATATAGACGGTATATATATTAGCAATGTGAATATCTTTCACAAGGACCAAATTCATGCATAATTTATTTGTAAAGTTCATAAGGAATAGCACTAGAACTTGCACCAATATCACATAAGCCATAATAGCAATGATCACCAATTATAACGGAAATCACATGGACACTATCTTTTCTAGATCTACTAGGATGTGAGACGATATTAGAAGCATCTTTACAAAAGATAATGTGCCCATCTTCTACATTTTTATGATAAGGTCTTTCACAATGGATACTACAGGTTCAATATTTATTTGTTCATCAGGTTCTACAGCTTTATTTGTACTTTTGCAAACCAAAATAGCTATAATATAATGTTCCTTTACCATAGCAAGGAAAGGTATTTTCTCAATATAAGGTTTAGGAAGAATGCGATCAACAATACAAACTTCAGTATTTATAGCAGGAACATGATTAACAATACCTTTATATGGTGCATGGTACTTGTTCCACTCCTTTTTGGGAATTTCAATATAAGATGCAAAGGCCTTAAAACAATTGGCAATATCTTGAGAATCAAGACCATAATCAGTAATAATATTATGAAAGTCATCAGTTCCCGTAAAAGATTTTATGCATTCATAATCATAATTTATACCTGACTTTCTTCCTTTTTCATTCTCCCATGCTTCGGTATTTTCTTGAATACGGTCTAGAAGATCCCATTTAGATTCTTCTTTCATACGTCTAAATGATCCAGCACAAGAAGTATTTAATAAATCCTTATCATGAAAAGAAACCCTTGCATAAAACTTATTAATGATAATATTATTTGGGAGCGCATGAATAGGACATTTGAGCATTAGTAACTTCAATCTCCCCCAAGCTTGGGCTGTACTCTCTCCATCAGGAGGCCAAAAGTTATACATTTGATTCCAGTCTTTATGAATCTCACTAGGAGGATAGAATTTAGAATAAAAGAGAGGTACTATTTCGTGCCATTCCATAGATTGTCCATTCTTCAGCAGCTTATACCATTCTTCAGCTCTACCTTTCAACAATATAGATAGTAACTTTTTATTAACTTGTTCCGTTGTGATACCTGCACACTTGAACAACCCGCATAATTCATGGATAAAAAGCAAATGATCACCAGGATGGACAGTTCCATCCCCAAAATAGTAGTTATACATAACACGATCAACAATATTTGTAGGTATCTTAAAAGGATCTATCTCATCAGGTGGTGGTTCATCTACTACCTCAACTTTGGTAGTAGTTTTCCCAAATAGGAAACTAAGTGAGTTATCCATATTGGAAACAAAATAGCAAACAGAAATAAAAACAACACTCACACTAAAAATTTCCTTTACCAGTTCCACTCTTCAATAGCGCTTCACTCCCCAGCAACGTTGCCAGAAAATAGTCTTGATGACCCAAAAGTATAGGGGGTGTATCGTAGTACTTTTGATAAATAGGAGTGTCGACCCCAACGAGGAGCAGAAGGTGTTGACTAGTAGTTTGGATTCGGAATTCTCTATAAATACTTAGCAAACTGTTCTTTAGGGTTTTTTGATAATGCGAAGAAATAAAGTGCAAGTAAATAAAAGACAACATAATAATTGCAGCAAGTGGCCCAATCATTTCTCCTGCAAAGGACAAGCCGGTTGTATTACTTATGAGGACCAAACGTTCTCGAGGACACATGGGAATACTGTCAAGTGCTTTCGTTTCATATAGATGATTAATCTTATTTTGTTGTATAAGTGTTGCGTGGGTGAACATATGCTAATGTATCGACCTTACTTGCACTAATACATACTTGTTATTATACCCCTTGCAATCATCCACAACTAAAATAAAGTAATTAAGATAAAAACCTAACCACATCATTAAACTCTGAGATTCTACACTCCCTTGTTCAAAGGTGTCCTAATGGGTGTTCAGGTTTCCATCACTCTGGCAACCCCACAATTAGTAGCCAAATACACAATGCATTCCCCTAGGCCCATAAATGGTGAAGAACCATGTAGTCGATGTTCGCATGACACAACTAGAAGAATAACACCACAACTTAAATATCAAACCATTGAATATTACTACAACACAATTCCACTACTAACGACACGACTTCTACCATGTCCTCAAGAACTAAACGAACTACTCACGAGACATCATATGGATCAAGATAAAATATGATATAATGAGAAGTAACAATCTGAACATGAACAATAATTCAATGGTTACACTCAAAAGTATCAACTACAAAACTAATCAACACTGGGAAAGTTTCCCATAAGAACTATGCAAGATTCATCCCAATTGTAACAGAGGGATGGAGTGGTTGTGATGGTGCTACTGGAGATGATTGTGAAGATGATAATGATGATCCCGATGAAGTCTAGTTTGATGACGATGTTGATGGCGACGATCTCCCCTCTTCAGGAACGAATTACCCCGGCAGAATTCTGCCTGCCGGAGAACTCTTTCTCTCTTTATAGTTTCCGCACCGATGTGGCGACGAAATCTTTCTGTGATTGCTCCACGAGTCTTAGAGCTTTGGGGGATGATATAGTCAAAAGGGTGACGCCAGAGGTGGGCCACGGTGTCACATCCCAAAATTTCCAAATTTTGAAATGTGAAAAATAAATAAACAAAATAAATAATTGTTGAAATTTAGGGTGAAAAGAAACTTTTTGTTTCTAAATAGAAACTTAAAAATCCCATCTTGAACAAATTTTGATTAATGTTTGAATCCAACTAAATTCAAATCAAGTGAAATGCATTCTTCATAAATGCATCTTGAAATTTAAACACTTGGAAAGTAAACCAAAACTCTAAAACCTAATGGAAGGAAAACATTTCCAAGTTATCTCAAAGACTAAAGATTTGATCCATGTAAAAAATTTGTCAACAAACATTTATAAATGATAATGAATGACAAATTGAAATATTACAAAACCATAGAAATTGGTTTCACTTAATTTATAGCCATAGATAAAATCTTATGAATTTAATAAGATAAGGAAATTAAAATTCCAAAGCTAATTAATCTCCTACCTAAAATCCATACCAAATTGTGAGCAATTAATCCTAAAGAGATTTAAAACGATAAATAAATATCAAATAAGATTTTACAAATTGGAATCACCAAGTTTGGATCTTTTAATAAAAAGATATGGATTTTATAAGATAAAGAAAGAAATAATAAATAAGGTCTATTTTAAAAAGCCAAATTAAATCTTGGTCAAGCAAATAAAATATTTTTGTCAAATAAAAAGAGTAAAGTTTATTTAAATAAAATTTTGAGGATTTATTATTACCCAAATTATTTTTTAAATAAAGACACTTCCCATTTTAAATGAACATAAAAAAACAAAACAAAGTATTTTAAACAATAATTCAAAGTGTTTTATTTTCAAATAAAACCTACTGAAAAGATTTGGTAAAATTTATATTTCAAATGGAGTTTGAAAACATTAATAAATCTTATTTGAATTAATACAAGGGACTATTTTAAATAATTAATATACCCTAAAAATAATAAAAATTATTCTTCTAAATTTGACTTTAGAATGTATTAATAAACAGTATTTGAATATACACAAAGTTTGGGAAAAGTTTTAATTAAAATAGGGTTTGAATTATTTAAATAAATCAAAACTTATTAATAGAAATAGAAAAGGGAAAAAGATTCTGTATAAAAAAATGAAACAGACCCCAGCCCACCAGGCCCATCTAGCCCAACCAAACCCTCGAACCGTTTTTCTCACTCACTAACTAACCCACTCAGTCCCTGATGTCTAGACCCCACCTTCCCCCCCTCTCTCTCTCACTGACGACGCTCCCCTACAGCCACGTCACCGTCTTCAACCCCGTAGACCCCTTCTTCCTCCCTCTCTCTCCCGTTTCTGCCGATTGATTTGCGCGTTTATCGCATCAATGCCTCAGTGATTCCGCCCCCCGACCATGCTATCATAATCCCCTCCTCCCCCTCCCTCTTTCCCCTCAAGCTTTTCTGCCAGAGAGCCCTCGGCTGCCTCGATTTTAAGTCACACCGCCGCGGACTCCGGCGAGCTTCGCAAGAAATTCCGACCACCACCGCCAGCCCCACTGCCCCCCAGATCTCTCGAGCATGTTCCCCATCGCCTCCTGCACCTCTCAACATCTTTAGTTTGCCCGCGCGTGCCCCATATGCTCGGCAACAACCAAGTCTGAGCATCGCTACCGTCTGTCTCCGCTCCGTCGACCTTGCCCGGTGAGTACTGATCGCCCTTCTTCCTCTTGTGGATGCACGCATGATCGCCGACCTCGTGCACAGCTAACGCAGCCCCTATCTTGTCTTAGCGTGGTCCGAAACGTCGCCAATGACGATATCCCGAGAGCACCGCTGCCAGAAGCTTCTCCGGCGAGCAATCAACGTCATCCTCGAGCACCCCTTCGCCAACCAAGGACGTGACGAGCATCTACTCGCCACGGTGATTCTGGTGAGCCCCTCCTCTATCTCCCTTGCTTCCTAAATCACCGACTCCGCCACAGTCTGACCACGCCGCCGCCACTCGCCACTGCCAGCGCCGCCAACTGTTGGTCGATGTGCTGTGATCCGTAGTATTTGAATCCAAGCACTAGGATAGAATCACTTATCGAAGAGGTACGAAGAATTCTATTCCATGTGATTTTCATTAGCTCCAGCGGCCCACGTTAGTCGATCCACGCGAAACGGTACTGGCGAATAAGATACAGCCACGTGGCCAGACACAGGTTTTAAAAACAGATTTTGATCTATTAGATGAATGATTTTGTAAAATTCATAACTTTTGATACACACGTCCAAATTTTGCAAATTTTATATCAATGGAATCAGAAGACCAAGTACTATCAAACCATGCACTTTGTTTAATAAATTGCCTCTGGTAAAATTGTTGTTTTTGTAGAAACTTGTGTAGGCATAATTTGAATATAAAATTCATTCTAAAATTATTTTTGTGATAAAATCTTTGGCAAATGGATTGTTTTGAACCTACTGACCATATAAACAAACTTGTGGATTCAAAAACATATTTTGTGGGGCAAAAGAATAAATCTTTGATTTAGAACATTTCTAGTCAAATAAAAATGTTGTTTACATGTTAAAAAATACTTTTTGGAGAAAAATCTTAGGGAAATGATTTGTATTAAACTGTCTGATCCTAAACACAAATTTTTATGATTTAAAAATATATTTTGTGAACCCTATAAAAATTATATTGATTTGGTATAAAAATGGTTTATAGATAAAACCTTTTGCAATGGTTTCAATACTAAACACTTGACCTTAAAACACTAAGATTTGTGTTAAAAATATATTTGGTGAACACTAGAAATACTCTCTGGATTTAAATCCTTTCTAGCAAAACAAAAATAATTTCAAGTGACCATTTTCCACTAACTTAATATCAAATGGTTTTACCACTTTTGCAAATGACCAATAGGTGTTTTAAAATGTTTATAACCTATTAGAAACCACTTTTACAAATAAAACAATCTTTAGCATGCTTGCATGCATTGCTTTGTTTCTATTATTTTATGTGATGTTTGCTTGAATGGTGGATTGAATATTGCTTGCTTGGTTGAATTGTAGTGGAATTTGAAGAGTGTGAATATTGCAAGATCAAGGAGTGAACTTATAATTCTCTACCAAAAAGGCAAGTGATGCTTCATACTTTGTCCCATTATTTTCACTATGCATTAGTGATATTTCTAAGTAGGACTTGCATGGAAT
This sequence comes from Avena longiglumis, assembly GCA_030063025.1. Taxonomy (NCBI): domain Eukaryota; kingdom Viridiplantae; phylum Streptophyta; class Magnoliopsida; order Poales; family Poaceae; genus Avena; species Avena longiglumis. The sequence goes on from CP125975.1 coordinate 204,495,323, forward strand.
TTTTGCTAAGTATAAACTATGTCATGTGAAATCCTAGTAGATGAAACCTTAGTAGAATTTTCCTATGTTAAGATTCCTACTACTATCATGCTTATCTTAGCTAGTAGAAAACAAGGGTGCATTATATTCAAGCTATGGAATATTTCTAAGTCAAGGACTTGTGTTTTTCTTAATAAAATAACTAAGTGAATGAATCACGTGGGTGGAATGGAAAGAATGGTTTGTGTTGAGTGGTTATGCAAGTCCAGTATGCTGGGGAAAACTTGGGCATCACCAAGTCCAGTATACTGGGGAAAACTTGGTATCTCACTTGTGGAATGCCACCCAGGAACAACGATATTTGAGATGTCAAATGGTGAGAAGCTTCAAGTGCAGCCACCTGGCATTATGGGATCTGCCTGGATCATATAGGTTGCAATAACTTAGCCAAATGGACAGTTGGTGGTAGGGGATGATAGGTTGGAATGCGTCCATTTTGGTCTAAGGGAAGGCTTCTAAAAGATCTTGTCTTGGTGAAACCAAGTCTTGTGGGGAAAGTGCACCACCTCTGCAGAGTGAAAAATCTAAGTACTTAGCCATATCCCTGGCAAAGGAAAATTTCAGCATTAAGACATGGAAGCTATCAAGAATCTCCTCATCCCAATTTCTAAGTTAAAAACTTGTGGTTGAACAAGGGTGAAGGTTCACCAATTTCTATTGGTGGTTCCTTGGGTGATTTTGACAAGCAAAAGCTTAGTGTTTTCAAAAGATAAGGACAAACTATTTTGAGCAAAGCAAGACTAAGCTCCACCTAGCCAAATGCATATAGATGATAGACCCCACTATACTATCATAGTATCACTTGCCAATACAATTCAAATGTATTGACCCTTGTGGCTGTAACTTATTATGTTGCAGGTTTATTTGATGTTAGTGAAGTTTGTTGATTAGGATTACAAGTCTACAACCAACATGATTACCTGTGGCACTTTGAAGATGAAGGACTCCATGCTATAGTTATCTCTGCTGCATTGTAATGAGATAGCCAAATGAACTATGTAAGATGTAATGAATTATTTTATTCTTGGTTATAAAGTTGTATTATGACCTTTGTTTATTGATATTACATCTTAACTGTGGATGCTAGCTATTGATCCAGGGACTAGTATTGTAAACACAGGGATCTCTACCTTATTACAGGTTGGGACCTCTACACATGGTGGCCACACCACCTGGTGGCGCGGCCCAGGGGGCCCACGCCTGGGGGTGGTGTGGGGCCCCTGTGGCCCATCTCCACTTCCCCTTCTGGCCCCCGTTGTCTTCTGGAAAAATAGTGATTCCCATATATTTTCTGGAATTTTCTGATCTTCGTGAATATTGCATCTAGACACTGCTTTTTCCATCAGAATCCTGACTCTGAAAGTTCATCCTCCAAAAGTCATCCAACATGCAAAATAGATGAAATTACATAAGTATCACCTCTTAATATGAAATATATCAATAATTAACAGAAAAATTATGATATAAAATAGTGATGCAAAATGGACGTATCAGGCCCCTAGGGCATGAAAATGTCCAAGTGACCCCCTCCAGGGGTGGTGGAACCATTGGTGGTCCCTCTAGAACATTCTAGAAGTATCCGGTCAGAACACCGGAACTTTTTCCCAACCCCGGAAAACCACTTTCCTTATGAATCTTATTCGCCGGACCATTCCATATCTCCTCGATGTCCTGGATCCAATCTGAGACTCCGAAGATATTCGGTCTCCAACTCATATTCCATATCTACCTCAATAACATCGAATCCTTAAGTGTGTCTCCCTATGGTTCGTGAATTATGCAGACATGATCGAGACACCTCTCCGATCAATAACCAATAGAGGGATCTGGAAATCCATATGGCAGACACATATTTCTATGATGACTTCGTGATCGAATGAACAATTTACATACGATACCAATTGCCTTTGTCGCGCGATACTTTACTTATCCAAGGTGTGATCATCGGTATCTCCATACATAGTTCAACCTTGTTACCGATAAGTACTCTTTACTCGTTTTGTGATATGACATCCCTTATTACCTATTCAGATGCTTGCAAGACAATTTGATGACATTCCACTAAGAGGGCCCAGAGTATAACTATCCGTAAAATGGATGGATAAATCCCACTCTTGATCCATGATCTTCAACACATACTTTTAGAATACCTAATGCCACCTTTATTACCACCCAGTTACAGAAGTGTTGTTTGATGTCATCGAATCATCCATCCGGTGATGGTGATTAACATGATCTCATTATCGAAGGATTAGGTTACTATGCATTTGAAAGCTTGTAGCAAACAAACTCTAAAGGACTTTATCTTATGCTATTCTATCTATATGAGTGTGTTGATCACATCATTATACTATTGAAATGATCTTGTTATTAATAACATCTAATGTCCATGATCAGAAAACCATGATCATCTATTAATCAACAAGCCAGTTTAACAAGAGGCTTACTAGGGACTCTTTTATGTTTATAAAACACACAAGTATTGATGTTTCCAGTTAATACAATTATAGCATGTTATGCAAACATTCATCATAAACACAAAGATATAATAATAACCACATTATTATTGCCTCTTGGGCATATCTCCAACAGTCATAAGTCATGCTTAGAAGACAGAAGGATGAAAAGTACTACAACATTGCACCTCTGATAGCGAGAGGATACACCTCCTCGGCGAAGCCACGACAGCCACAGCGGTTTCCCCTCTCAGATCGCCCGGAGGTGAGGAGGTATTCCACATCTAGGTTTTGTACACCGAGATGGAGAAGTCTCCCCCACTAGTGTATCGAAATCGCAGCGTGAAGTCGCGCCGAATGTGGTGCTCGGCGAGGAAGCGATGCCAACCTCCGGAGAGAAACTTGTGTACCCATGAGAAGGTGTCGAAGCGTACCTCCCACCTCTCATGCCCTTTAGAGTGGCACAACTACAATTCCTCGAGAAGGTCTTCTGCGGTCCCGAGAACAAAACACTCAGGGAGCTTCACCCTCATGAACTACTCTAGGTCACTGAGGACGACGATGAAGTCGATGACCCTGACGGGCTCGGGGTCATCCTCGATATTGATCATGGCTACTGGAAGGGGTCGAGTGTGCTCTGATCCACATCATGGCCTTCCTCCTCGCCCCTATGACGTTCGCGTTCGCTTCCATGAGGGTGACCTGGACCGCTCTTGAGCTGCGTGTTTCCGTCACCCGCCACGATGACCCTAGAGGAGGGGGAGTGATAGATCAGCGTGTGTCCTCCATGCCTCCGGCAACTCCTCCCGTACTGGCGCCCTCGACTATATTTCACCATCGAGGTCACTTCCGTCTCCACCAAGGAGGACTTACCCTTCTCACCCGACAGAGAAGCTCTTGGGATCCATCGAGGAGGATGGGACCCTGACGGTGTGAAGGGAGGGTAAATAAGTGGGGAAGGTAGCATCAAAATAGCAGGCATCATTCCCGCTCCTCAATTTGTCAAGGCAAGGGGAAGAAACGCGGCATTAACTACTAGGCCCCACACGTCATCGCATCATTGGAACAATTCCCGGGGTGGGAACAGTGTGCTCAAGATTTGCGGTCGAGAGCGTAGGGACGTTTCAGCTTTACGGCCAGGATAGGAGCGTGGAAGGATATTGTTTACCGAATGGGCGCCCAGTCCCATCAACCGTCCATGGGCTCTTGCCCGTTCGAGTCCACAAAGGGACATGTGTGAGCCAAGCCCACGGGGGATAATGTTGGGGCCCTAGCAACCAGGGTGCCACGTCCCTGTGGTTGAAGGATCCAGCACCAAGGATGTCACCCCCCTCATGAGGCTATAGAACCTCAAAAGGTAGCCTGGCCACCTGATCCCTCGAGAGACTGTCGTGAGGAAACAACCTACAAAGGTTATACCTCTTATAGAGACTCTGTTGCTGTGCCACGCCTCGTCTCGGAGCCTCAGATGCTTTGGGGAGCGCTAGGGTTAGATTGGTAACTTCATCATATGGGCGTGAGTCATGCCCTGATAGGGAGCATACCAGCCATGCGGCTCCAGTCCGCCTTGATAAAGAAAGACTCAGTCCACCTCCTTTTCTATAGGAAGAGGTCAAACGACCTCGTGGCGGAAGGCTCCTCCCCTTGCCTTTCCTTTGTAAGGGATCAAATGAGAGAGCGTCGGATGAAGACAAAAGTTGCCAAAGAAGGACACTTTACATAAGGATGGTGGGAATCCCGACGTCCTTGACCTAGTCTACCAAAAGCTGCCTCGTAGACCAGGATCTCGAGGAGCGGCACTGTGGAAGCCCTTCCCGCCTAAGAATTGGAGGAAGAGGCCAAACGCCACTATATAAGGAGCCATTCTCCTACGTAAGAACATGTTGATACCAGAGATCTCAAACCCTAGACTTTCATCCACCATTGTACCCTTGCGAGTCACGCGAGAAATACAACAAAGCAGGAGTAGGGGCTTTACATCCTCACGAGGGTCCCAAACCTGGGTAAAATACCGTGTGACCTCTCTGTCGTGTTCTTGCTCCACTGTCACCACCATCGCCGTGACTTATTAGAACTGCGTGTTCATCACCATCTTGAACCAAGGGATCGTTGGGACCTACTTTCCTTCATGGGACAAATCTTCGACAGATCCATACTCTTTATACTTACTTTATGAAAAAGAATAATCTCGTCATCACTCGGGAAATTGACAATGTTCTTTCCAGATAGTTGGAAATTCACATCAACGATATTGTTTACTACAATAAGATGTACCCATCTACCTCAGAAAATACATTTAATTCAATACTAATGTACCTCTCTTACTTGTAGATCAAGTTTGACCTAATTTTGTTAAATCCGCAAGAAGTCAGTAAAGTGTGCGAAGTTAGCTAGGAATCTTGAAAATGGAACTATAATAAACCGTGTCCACTTTGTGTGATAATTGGGGCGGTTGCATTTTCTTCTAACTGTGGTAGGTCAAATAGGAGCAAGGTTCTTCAGTTAACACAGTTAGTGGAAGTACAAGTTACATCAAGGACCTCATAAAAATGAAAATTACATCCAAGTCCATGCATTTAGAACAAGGTCCCTAAAACTATTTAGTGAACTGTGTTTTGAGGTTTGTGCATACTAGCGTTCATTGTGCTAAATACTATCAATAGAATATTCTACATGCTAAGAATAGAAAAAAGATCCAATGGTTAGAAATGTTTGGATTTGCCAGTCTTGATCAAAAGGTCAATGTTCAAAGTTATCCGTACACTATATAGTGTTATTTTATTGTAAGAGATAAGATAAGATAAATATAAGGTAAGAAGTACTACTATGAATGGCCGATATTTTGAATAACCTTACCTCCTGATGTTTTGGAAGCAAGTGAATATTTTGGAACCGGAAAAGTTTGAATTTTTTGCCGGCGATGTGAGAACCGTATCATAAAGTAGCTAGGGTATTGATATATATGGCCATGACCTTATTGGCCATTCGGGCTGAAATCCAAGAGTTTTCATATACATGGTAGGCTCTAGTAATGTGAATCTGTTTTTTCTAAAGTTGTCAAAAACTCATGTCTATTATTTTTCATCGCAATATAATACTACACCTGAAAAAGTACGCCAAGTATAATGAAGTACACCAACTAATGTGACCTTATTGTTTGACGCTTTATTTTTCTTGAATATTTTCCATACGTGATTAAATTTTCCGGTATGCAAATAATAATCAGTACTAGCATTTTTCCAAAAATATTGTTGGCCCATGATATATTCGCTGCCCGGGTACGTTCAGAAGAATTTTGAAAATTTTCAAGTGTAATAGTCTGTCACGCTCACATGTATTCAAGTTTGAACTGATTTTGTTTTTGCGACATAAAGTCATTTAATTGTGTGGAGCTTTAGCTAGGAAGTTTGAAAAAATACTTAAACTTTGGAATCTGTAAGAAAGAATTGTCCACTTTGTACGGAAATTTGTTGGGGACGTTCTTTGCTCTTTAATTTATTCTACCAGTAAAAATACATGAAAAACTCACTTCACGGCATGGCCTACTATACCATGTACTCCGTGTGAACTTTCTTGGGTTTCAAGCCAAATGGCCAAAGTCATAGACATACTCTATATATCTTTATCAAGATAATGACGGTGTGCCCATATTTTGGTATAAGTCGGTGCATGATAGCATGGTGAAGAAGTAAAAGTTTTTTAAGAAGGAAGTATGGTTAATATGCTATATTAGAGTTCATATGTGGAATTTATTTACTAGTACATAAAGTGGTTGGATAAATTACATGTTATATTTTTCAAGTTTAATTTTCTACCTAATTTCACCCACTCAGACGAATTTACGTCGATATGTCGAATTTGGTCTAATTTAATAATCTACAAGAAGTGCGTGAGAGCAATTTCAATAGTATAACCAAGTCTTAGGTATAACAAAGTGACACATCATCTACTGCCGGCCTTATAATAGCATATACAATACCTAGCGATTAAAATATACAATAGCTAGCATTACGAAGCACCATCCTCAACAAAAACCAAAAAGATTTTTCATGAACAAATGAAAAACCTTTCTATGCCCGCTTGAAAAATGCTAAAACTTGGGAATTGTAAGAGAGCATGGTACATTTTGTGTGAAAATTTTGGGTCGTGGCATTCTTTTTTATTTTTTTGAACTGGGTCACCGGTAGATCGTAGAGGAGCGAGATGCTTCAATTATCACGCTAGGGTTTGTAGTCACCGCAAGGTGGTCCAAGGACCTTTATGTAATTATTATTACTTTTGAGCCTTTTTGAAACTGTTGTTTATGATTATTAATAGTGGTTGAATTTTGGAAATTTTCAAGAGTAATAGTCTATTATGCTCACATGTATTCAACTTTTTCCTAATATCGTATTATTAACATAAAGCCATTTAAGTGTGCGGAGTTTCAGCTATGAAGCTTGAAAAATCCTAAAACTTGGCATGGTATGAAAATTTTGGTGGTGGCATTCTTCTAATTTTTGAACCAGGGTAGGTCTCAAAAGAGCAACATGCTTTAATCAACATGGCTAGTGGAATTAAAGGTTACCTGAAGGACATAAAAAATGGAAAATTACATCCAAATCCATACAATTGGCACAAACGTCCTAAAATTTAGCATTGAAAAAGTAGTCAAATCTGTCTCAATTTCAACCGAGCAGCTGAGCCATACACTTCCTACAACTACTTGCCACACAAAAAATGGCACGCTCATTCCTGTTGATCATGGTGTAAGGTACAAGATTGATCGAAAGGAGTAGAGGAGCACACAAGGATGTGGTAAGCAATTCTAAGGAATGGAATCATTGTTGTGAGTGGTTAACGTCAGGTGAAGGTCCAAAGAGGTCGATCTGTCCCCTACTGAGTTTATTCCCCCAGCCGCTACTCCACCGGCCGTAGGTTTCTCGCACTCAAGCATGTCCTACTCGTAAGCAAGGGCCAGCATAGGATTCGATAGGCTCGACGGGACCTAGGACCGGGTCATCTGCCATGCACAGTGGAACCCATGTGAGTTATCTACCCCGGTCCCATGCTCGCTAGCCGCTGGTTCCCGGTGGATGGATTGGCCACTGTATCGCACGGGCTTAACTTGGCCACGGTTGATGCTCATCCAGAGAACTCCCCGGACTAATCTCCATAGCAGTCGAAGTGGAAGCACAACGGTGCTTTTTTGTACAGGTCCACTTTTATTTGGCTGTCGTGTTGACGCCTCCCTGACACTGCTAGTGCAGGATTGGTAGCCTCGAGGGGGCCAAAATTTTATCATCGGCTGACACGACCAACACATGTTTACCATAGGTGTCCAAGCGCCCTACAGAGCCGGATCCAATGCAGGAATGTTCCTGGCAGATGAACTGTTCCAGGGCCTAGCCTCGAGCCAAAGAAGACCTCTGAGGTCAACGCAGCCAATCCATTAGGATTCCTTCAAGTATTTATGAGGGGACCATGCCTTTCGAGGAATAATTAAATTTCGCCGAAGAGTTAGCATGAAGGAGAAGTTGAACTGCTTTTTTGAAGGAAAAGTACTACTCCAGTAATAAAAAAAGAGGGCCTCGTTTTCAATGTTCTTTCTTTGACCAAGCATACCATATAAAAATGACATGTGCATGCGCTACAACAATCGTAGTAAAAAATAAAAAAGAGGAGAGATAATTAAGGTGCAGTTAAAAGGCTAGCTCAAACGTTCTCAAGATTTTCTCATCGATTTTATAGGACAGGTTATGGTACCAAAAAAATGGCCGCAAACTACTAGTACTATCAACGAGTAGAAGTGTAAATTTGGCTACCCTGCGAGAGGCCACACGCAGACATGGGTAGCTGGCCCTTGTACCTAGCTTGAGCATCAGTGGAGTCTGTCATAGAGCGATATCCACTGAAAGGAAAAAGAGAAGGAGAGAATGAAAGACGGAGGCCGTTATGGCGAGCGCCATCCGTCTGTGCGAGAAATCTAGGTACACTCACCCCCATGGCGATGCTCGCCTCCATGTCGTGCTGGAGCGTGGCCTGGATCAAGAGGACGCTGGATAATTTCCTCACTAGCTTCGGCATCATCACCGGTATGGTGGATGACTTCACTGCCCGCCTTCAGGCCATGCGCCTGGACGCATACCCAACAGGTATGTCTTCCACAATACATGTAATCGGCCGCGATATCGTTTTCTTCTATGGAGTTCATCATCTAGCCTACCTATATGTGACTTTTAGCCCCAATGTTTTGTCCTGGTACTCTACCCCAAGCTGTTTCCATGCTCATTTCTTTCCTGGCTCGTCTCTCTAGAGACAATTTGTGCCGCGTACTTATGGCCCTGCAGCTTTCCAAGGCTCTTCTCGCCACGCCGGCGAACGTCTACATGGAGTTGTACTCACGCGGCATCTTGCCTAGCACGATGAGATGGACCAATTCATCAGCCTCATTGGGTAGATTGTATTCCAGTGCACGTCGGGCATGAACGACGACCGCATGGACGACATCCTCCGTCACAAGGATATCCTCGACACCTTTGCAAAAAAAACATGTCAATCTTGCAGGTACCATTGCTCCTCGTGGCGTGGGGAACCGAGGTAGAAGATGAAGGGCATCTCAAGGATTTCGATATATTTTGTTGACGTGCTTTGTACTTTTCCATGTTTATTTTAATGCTAAGGTCCTTTTTGGAAAAAAATAACAAATAAGGGAGAAGTTTATATGATGATGATCCATTTATGTGTCATTTCTATGGAACCATAAATTAAAGTAATTCAACAAAAAAAAATTTTAGGGAAAAACTAGCACATAGTGTTCTCTTAGATGTACCGGTTTCATGAAAAAGTATCCACACAGGAGTTTTGCATTGTTTTTGAAAAAACATGCTCCAGAGTATGGCCCCATTCAACTTGTTTCTAGTAATATACATTCTAAGAAATTTGACACCCTCTTAAAAAATTCAGGGAGAATCTTTTCTTACTACTACTGGTAGTATTACTGTATTATTCTTGCACGTAGAGCTAGGTCGTCAAAGTGTCGTGTACACGAGGTTAGAGATTAATTAAAAACTAGAGTACTCCACACCTGCTTCTACTTGGGAAACACAACGCTTCCCTAGTTTTGTCAGCGCCAGTCTATTTTTCTTTTGCTTCCCTAGAGTGAGATGAGGAGTCTCTCTCGCTCACTCTCATCAACCTTCTCTCTCTTTCTGTTCTCTCGCTCGGTCTCAAAACTCCCTCTTAGATCCGTAGTTGAAGCTACGATTGATATGAGTGGCGGTTCTATGGCGGACAAGTGATTTTAAGATACGATTGACTTGAGTGAAATGAAGCTGGTCTTCAGCTATAGGCTTTGTTCTACTATTTTCCGTCATCCCACGGACATGGTTAAGTACTTCTTTCTTCAGGATATTTTCCTTTTATGTCACACTAATTCCATACAACTGTTTTTTTTGGGCTAAACCTCTTTTTCTTGCATGAGTAGTGCTTTGGCAATGCGCACATTGCATGTGTAGAATGCATTGGAAAATTATTTGATGTCAAGTGCTCGTGATGTGAGTACAGAGGTTTGTTTGAACCAACCACTTTTATGTATCCAATGTCATTGGTAATGACGTTAACATGCAGAAACAAAGGTTGCACCATGAGGGGGAGCTTCTTTGAGTAAATCGAACACGATACAGCGTGCCTACATGGGGTAGAGGGTACCATAGGTTCTTGACAGAAAACAATCGTATGATATGCGGGTGTCCGACCATGTCTGTGCTGATTCCGTCTATGGTATTGGTTTTAGTTTGTGTTGTGGCTGTGGAGTACATGTACTAGTTATGTTATAAATAAATTGAATCATTATCGCATCCAAATAGTTTCTATCTTTTACCCATAAAAAGGAGAGGTACGACCAGCCTATGCATTAAAATAGTTGCTCTCCTTTATTAGCTATAAATCTTGAAAATTCGTAGAACTTGGGTGTTACCACCGGATCCCACATAGTTCCTCTATTTTACATAAAAGATGAGAACGAAATCCCCATCTCAAACAGATATAGGGTTCAAAATAGACCAGGATTAATAAGTCTGGAGTGCCAATTTCAAGGCTTTGGTGTTGGGGTTTGATTTCACCTTTTCCCTACAATTTCAATGTTTATTTTGGACTTTACCCTAAATCGAACAATGGAGAGAGAACGAGCTAAGGTTGTCGTTGGGGAGTGACGAGCTAGCGCAGCCTCGCCTTTGAGCTCTCCCCTCTCACCAATACAACTCCTTTCCATCGACTAGCCGCCACCCTTACCCATCCCCTCCCTTCCCCACCCCCAAAATCACCAAATAGTGGCACCGTCAAAACTAGAGCGCTCTTCACAGGAGAGCATCATTGAGTCTGGCCCCTGTGTCTTTTGTGCCTGCCACATCTCCGCAGCCACAACCAGCTTCTCCATCGTCGAGTTGCAGTTAGTTGACGAGGTGATGCCTTACACAATGACACTGAATATGTTTTTCTCGAGGACTTACAAGCTCAGGAGGATGCCTGGCTCCCTCCCAGCCCCTATGGAGGAGGACGTGTCACAACCACACCCTCCGAAGAGGAGGTGTTGAATCTTAGCCTGCCTCCCAGCAAGCAGGAAAGAGCAATCAAGGTCGTGGGAACTAGGTGGAAGGTTCTTGGCCATGTATAGATGCTGAAGAACCTGCAACTCATGGCGGAGGAGTGGGACATCATCATGCCTTATGACATTCTACACCAGCTCTGGCATGAGGCATGTGTCTGGGTCAACGGGTTCCACTTCAACATAACCCTTAGTGTGGACCTTTAGCTCATCGTCAACCTATCGGTGCTTTCAAACAGTTGGTACCTGGTTGAGCAGGAGGATGGCCACTACAACATATGCATGCAGGCGCTGTCGAAGCACACAACGGTGCATCTCCGGGGATGCAACCACCGTACCACCGCAAGTGCATATTCACTTAGTTTGAGACCAACGCCAGCTGCCCTATCTACTGAGACAATGTGGTCCCCCATCTTTAATGACACGAGGTGCATATGCCCCCTTCTATATGAAACCTGGTCGTGTGGTTGCTAATTAATTAATGTAGTGAACATGTTGCTAATTAATTAATGTAGTGCACTTGTCGAATTAAGTTTAATCCTATTTAGATAGGGAAACCAATTAGTCAAATTACAATCCAATAGGAAAATGTCATCATGTATCATACAGTTTAAAATAACAAAACAAAAATTAATCAATGTTCATCTTGTCACTACATAATTTGAAACAATAGTCTAATCATTGTCACCATTATCGCTTTCCACACCTCCGTGTTCTAGATCCATATATTCCAACTAGGTTGGATCTTCATCCTCATGCCATTCATCATACATATCCTAAGTTTCATTAGGTAGAACCAGCCTATTCAAGTCTTTGTCCACTACACTAACTCGATAGTTAAATCTACTTGTCCATCATGCGTACAGTCGCCTCTGGCAATCAAATTTTCATCGACTTCGCAAGTTCAGTTACCATACAAACACTAGGATCATCTTGGTGGGCAACATAAATGGTGACCGGCTCGTCATACTCATTCACATTTCTGACCTTTTCTAGATGTGCATGTAACTCAGTTGTAGTGAACTTTCGTGGTGTAGTGTCATACGAAGTCCTCTTTCCATACAACTGCAAATGTTTTATGATTTTTTGGAATTTGTGTCCTTCATGAAGAAAAACCAGGTGGCCAAGATAACTGGTCTTATTTTGTAGCCTCACTTTGACCTATTTTGACTCATAGCGAACACATACATTGTAACATGCTGTCACTCTGCCTGACATAGTGCCAAGAGCTGGAAAATCATGGGTGCATAATAGCACATCAGCATGCAGAGGGAACTTGGCATCTTAAGGTTTGCTTGCAAGGATATCAGGAGTCATGACACCCTTCCATAGTATCTTCAAGTCTCGTATAAGAGGCTACATGAATAGATCAAAATCCTTCATAGGTGAGTTATGACCTGGGATGGTTAAAGTCAGCAAGAAGTTCGACTGACCAGTGCATGACCAGGGAGGCAGGTTGTAAATTATAACAAGTACTGGCCACATGTTGTACGAGTTACTCATGTTTCAAATTGGGTTAAATTCATCTGTAGCTAGGCCAAGTCTTGGGTTCCTTGGATCCGCAGCAAATCCTGGATGAGCCTTGTCAATGTTCTTCTATTCATCCCCATCAGCTTGATGTCTCGGTAAGTAATTGTCTGGCTTGAGAATCTCTTTATGCCATCTTATTTCCGTAGATGTTTGTTCTAACTGAAGCATCCTCTGAAATCTGTCTATAATTGAAAAATATCTCCGAACCTTACAAGGATTTTTCTTATTTTTATCACCATTTTCCATCTTAATTCGTTACATACAGGGCATTCATCGAGGTTTTCATAATCCTCCCAGAACAGTACGTAGTTATTTGGACAAAAGTGGATCTTCTCATATGATATTCCAAGTACCTTGATATATTATTTCATCTCATAAAAGTATTTTGGCAGTCCTTCCCTAGGGATTGAATCGATGTACATCTTAATCACTAAATCGAAAGCTTTGTTGGTAACCTTGTTGAACGAATTTTCCTTTAGTAATTTCATTATTTATTCGAATCTTGAGATACCAGAATCAGGGTCCACTAAATACTTGGCATCTTGTATTAGTTCATAGAAAAGTATTCTAATAAGAGAAGGACCGCCCTTTTTGCTTGCAGTGGGGTACATGTCCCTTAACAAACTAGAAAGGTCCTCATCCTTGATCTAATGAGCTTTAGGATAATCAACATCAGCTAGACGATCAAGAACAAGCTGATCATATGGTTCACCATGTTTCGTTCAACTAATATATGTGCATTATATCTCATTAATGAATATATGGTCTGCAATTGTGCTCTGACTCAACTTTTCATAATTAAGGAATTTTTGGCATGGGCAAGACACATTTGAGTCATTGTTATGCTGCCTAACAAACTTAATGAAGTCATTAACGCCTTCCCAATATGAAGGAGTTACTTTTTGTCCATTCAATATCCAATCTATGTCCATCCGTTGAGGATAGAGATGGTCATAATCTTTCAAGATATTTCAGCGAACAGGTAGATTACAGATCTAATTAAACAAAGATATTTAAGAAAACTAATGGAATATAGAACTATAAATGCCACATAATTTTAGTCTATTTTAGAAATTGAGTGTCGAATTATTTTAAATATTTGATAGAATAGATTAACCGAGCGCAATAAAATGCCAACCAATTCGAACAAACTGATCAAGTGTAAAACAATGTCAAACGAACAAATCGAGTACAAAATGACTTCTAGGGAACGATTCGAGCGAACTAAGTAGATTATAAGTGTATCGTGGAAATCGACCAGATGACTGTCGGCATCTTTGTGTATCGAGAAGAAAGCCGACGCCAACAATTGTATCAGTCGCCCGGGCTGGTAGACAGAGTGTGAATGTTTTGGAGTGTGGCCTGTGGTTTTTCACAGCCGTTGCATCTCCAGATGAATGGTGCAGAGAGACAGTAGTTGGCTTCTGGAGTGAAGGCGCGAGTAGGAAATTTTGGCGCGTGCGGGCTATGTGTTCTGGTTTTCAACAATTTTCACGTGAAATATCTGCCAAATTTTTCCGCCCTTATTTTTTCTTCCTTGTTGAGGTCCAGAATTTTTATCACTGAGACCATGAAATTAACCTATCAGGCCCAAGCATAGCCCAAAACCTTCTAATTCAGCACTTTCGTGGTCTTGTGGCCACCGATCATAGCCCATTTAGTTTAGGAGTGATCCCATGGAATATAGACCATGAAGAGTAGGGCATCTGCCCCTAGTTAGCCGATAAACTTTTTAATTTGGCCTTTATAGGCATTACCCCCCCCCCCAAAAAAAACACCGCCTACCTATGTTTTTATGTAGAAACTACTGCATTATGTAGAATTTTTTAGTTTAGCTGCCAGGAGCGCCGCCTTATTATTTGGAGGGAGTTAAACATGGTCAAAGAAAGTCTTTTTAAGTTATAGAAGTAATATTTAACATTTATATTGTATTAGTTGTTTATTTCCCAGTGGCTAGGCAAGCATTTGACCGCTATTGAGGTCTCGAGTTTGAATCCTAGGCAATTTATGTTATTCTTATAATCATCATTTTGTACTTTGAGGCTGACATCTGGGACCTAGAGAAACTACCACGACAAGAACATTGTCCTTTTACAACAGACAATTTTCTTGGTTGAATGCCCGTTTGTCGTGGATGAAAAGCATTCTACTATGGATGCCCTTCGTGGTAGAAGCCCTATCACAAATGAATCTACCATGATTTTTTTTCCGATCGTGGAGGATTGCACCCTTCAGATACGAAAAGTCGTTCTGTCGTAGAACTGTTCGCCATCCGCGTTGACTGCTGACGTCATGCAAACAGCCATATGGCAAACAATCTTAATGGCCAGTTAGCGCCTTTAACAGTCATGTAAACCGTGGTAAAAACCTAGGCCTGGCCAAGGCCTGATAATTTTTAAGTGGGTGGACCCATTAAGGGAGCCCAATAGTAAGTCGGCCCGTTACTGTTCTCCTAGCACTGTTTGAAATAGGCCCATATGTTGGGCCCACATACATTCAGGCCCACCACTGTTTCGGCCTACATAAGACCGGCGGTAACCAAACACTGTGCGGCCTGCTCCATTCTGGTCCAGTACTATTCCAGCCTGCTGAGATTCTGGCCCTTTATTGTTTTGGCCTGCTGTTATTCTATCCTTCCACTGTTCTGGCCTGCTCTGAATCTAGCCTCTACTGTTTCGGCCTGCTGTATATCTGGCCATCTACTGTTCGGACCTACTATGAATCTGGTCGTTTACTGTTCCGGCCTGCTGTTAATCTGACCTTTTATTGTTCCGGTCTTCTGACAATCTAGCCTTTTACTGTTCTGGCCTGCTATGAATCTGGCCATTTACTATTCCATCCTCCTGTAAATATGGTTATTTACTATTTTGGCCTGCTAAAAATTTATCCTTTTACTATTCTAGCCTTCTATGACTCTATCCTTTTACTATTCCGGCCTACTGGCATCTAGCCTTTTACTGTTCCACTCTGCTAGCTATCTAGCCTTTTACTATTGCGGTCTTGTAAGGTTCCAACCTTTAAAAAGGTAGAGATCCCTGTGTTTACAATACTAGTCCCTGGATCAATAGCTAGCATCCACAGTTAAGATGTAATATCAAGAAACAAAGGTCATAATACAACTTTATAACCAGGAATAAAATAATTTATTACATCTTACATAGCTCATTTGGCTATCACGTTACAATGCAGCAGAATATAACAATAGCATGGGGTCCTTCATCTTCAAAGTTCCCCAGGAAGTCATGTTGGTTGTAGACTTGTAATCCTAATCAATAAATTTCACTAACATCAACAAACCTGCAACATAATAAGTTACAGCCACAAGGGTCAATACATTGGAATAGTATTGGCAAGTGATACCTTAGTAGAATATTGGTGGACTAGATACTATATGCATTTCGGCTAAGTGTAGCTTAGGTTTTCTTTGCTCAAAATAGGTTTTGCCTATTAGTTGAAAACACTAAGTTTTTCTTTGTCAACATCTTTCCCAAGGAACCTCCAATAGACATTGGGGTCCTTCACCCTTGTTCAACCATAAGTTTTTACTTAGAAATTGGGATGAGGAGATTCTTGATAGCTTCCATGTCTTGATGCTCAAGTTGTCCAATACCAGGGACATGGCTAAGTACTTAGATTCTTCCATATGGAGAGGTTGTGCACTTTCCCCACAAGACTTGATTTTCACCAAGACAGGACCTTTCAGAAGCCTTCCCTTAGACCAAATGGACGCGCTCCAACCTATCATCCCACTACCACCAACTGTCCAAATGGCTAAGTTATTGCAACCTATATGATCCAGGCAGAGCCCATATTGCCAAGTGGCTGCACTAGAAGCTTCTTAACATTTGGCCTCTCAAATCCCTTTGTTCCTAGGTGGCTTACCACAAGTGAGATATACAAGGTAAACCATAGAAATGGGCCTTGTGTAACCACTCAACATAAACCATTCCTTCCATTCCACCCAGGTGTTTCATTCACTTAGTTGTTTTTATTAAGCAAAAACATAGTCCAAGGACTTAGAAATATTTATTCATAGCATGAATATAACCACCCTTGGTTGCTACTAGCTAGGATAAGCATGGCATTGATAAGACTTAGAAATATTTCTAGCAATTCTACAAATACTAGGATTTCCCAAGCATAGCATATAGATCAAAAATATCCATGCAAGACTAGCAAAATATTCTAATGCAAAGTTGAAAAATTAGGAATAAATCATGAAGCACCACTTTCCTTGGTAGTTTGGAGAGTAGCTACAATCCTCACAATCACAATCACTATTTACACCAAAATATACACATAAAATGATAGCACCAAATCACATACAAAATAAATGCAAGGAAAAAATATATGGATGCATGCAATATGATATGTGATGATTTTCTATACTCAACAAGACAAGTGCACAGTAATGATTCATAAACAAGTTCAAAACTTGCCAAACAACCTTTATTTGAACATTAAAACATTTCCCAAATATTTGTTATACATAAATTAGGCCTACACATGTTTCTGTAAAAATAACCATTTTAACAGAAACAAAACATTAAAAACATTGCATATATGGATAGGGCTTTCTCTCCTGATTCCATTGATATAAAATTTGTCAAATTTGGACGTGGGAATCAAAAGTTATGATTTAAACAAATTCAAACATCTAATAGATCTAATTCCAAATTTTAAAACCAAACACGTGCCACGCGGTGCCTTCTAACTGGCTGGTACCGCTTCGCGCTGGATCGCGTCTGCAAGCCGTTGGATCTAACTAAAATGCTCGGCTCTGATTAAAACATACCGCTTCGCTTATGATCTATCGTGTCCACTAGATCTAAATCGAACGGCCCTTAGCGAAAGACCAACAAGTGGCGGCTCTAGCGGCGGCGACAGGCGGCGTCGCGCTCAGTCAGTGGCGGAGCCGGCGAACTAGTTCGCCCGGGGAGGTGGGAGGATGCTCACCAGAATCGCCGTGACGGGGAGAATCTTGACATATGCTCGGCTGGCGAAGGGGCGCTCGGAGTTGTCGCGGATTGCTCATCGGAGTAGTCCCTGGCGACGGTGGCCTCTGTTCGTCGATGTTGGCGACGCTCTGGGCCGCGCTAAGACGAGAGAAAGGTGCCGTTAGATGCGCAGGACACTGGGGATCTCACGCGTATCAAACAGAGGGAGAGGGGAGGCTGGGACTTACGGAAAAAGGTCACCGGAGTTCGAGCAGAGGGCGGCGGAGCTCAGTCGTTGACGTTGCCGAGGCTACAGACCATGCCCGAGCAAACGGAAAGCATCAGTAGGTGCGCACGGAGATGTAGAACAAGCCAGCATGAACCATAGGCAGAGGGGAGTGCGGTGCTCACCGGAATTCGTCGGCAAACTCGTCGGAGCAGCGAGGTTGCGGCAAGGAATTCTCGCAGCCTAGGGCGCTCTGTGCTTGTGATTTCGGGAAAATGGAGAGGGGGCAGAGGGGGTTTAAGTAGCAAGGGCGCGTGCGAGATTTACTCAGGCATTAAACGGGAATTGACGCCGTGAATTTAAATAGGAAACGCCTGGCGTAATTTGGGGATGAACTGGTCGCTGGGTGGAGACGACGACAGTTGTGTGGGCCGTGGTTGTCAGCGAGAGTAAAGGAGTGGGGATGGGTCCAGGCGGTCAGCGACTCAGTGGGTGCGGGTTCGAGTAAAGAAAAACGATTCGCGGGAGAGGCTGCTGGGCTAGCTGGGTCGAGTTGGGCTGGGTTGGGCCAGATTGGCTTGCTGCTTATTTTTTTCCTCTTTATTCCTTTTCTTTTTCTGTTTGGTTTTCTAGAATTGGTTTTCAAACTCCATTTCAATTCTGTTTGAATTCAAACCTTCTCTAGATTTTTGTACAGTGTACTTTGCACTCAAATATGTGTCAAACACTTCTGTTTACAAAAACATACTTGGGTCATTTGGAAAATAAAATAAAACCAAGACTTTATGAGATATAATAATAGGCATAAACTTGGTTTTATTTCATACTTTGTTTTGAAACTTTGTTCAAGCTTTTGAAATCACTTAAGTTTGAACTCAAAACATTAGTGAATTAATATTAGTACCTTTCTCATTAGCAAGTAGAAAAAAGGCTAGAGTATTCATACATAAAATAATGAGAAATGTATGCTCCTATTTTTGAAATGATTTTGAAATGAAACCCTAAATGATCATGGATGCAAGGATGATATGCATGAGTTTTGAAACATGATTTCAGGGATGTTACAAATCTAACCCCCTTAAGGTGAATCTCGCCCTCGAGATTCGGGTTGGCTAGCAAATAGGTGAGGGTGGTCTTTCCGAAGATCATCTTCTCTTTCCCATGTTGCTTCTTCTTCGGAATGATGGTTCCACTGAACTTTGCAGAATTTGATAGTCTTAGTCCGAGTAACTCTTTCTGCAGTCTCAAGAATCTTGATAGGTTTCTCCTCATAAGTGAGGTCACTCTCCAATTGAACCTCTTCCAAAGGTATAGTATCCTTCAAAGGAGTTTCTTCCATTTCTGGATGACATTTCTTAAGCTGACTTACATGAAACACATTATGAACAGCTGACAAAGACTCTGGCAATTTAATCTCATAAGCTACTTCTCCTTTACCACTCAGAATCTTGAATGGTCCAACATATCTTGGGGCCAATTTACCTTTGACACCAAACCTCTTCACTCCACGAAGTGGTGACACTCTAAGATAAGATCTATCACCCACTTCATAGGTGACTTCTCTATGTTTAGGATCTGCATAGCTCTTCTGTCGGGATTGTGCTATCTTCAATTTGTAACCAGCTTTACTTTCTCTTCAGCCTCTTTGATTAGTTCTGGTCCGAACAAACTTCTTTCTTCCACACCATTCCATAGTAATGGGGTGGTACACTTTCTCCCATAGAGAAACTCAAATGGTGCCATCTCAATACTGGCTTGATAGCTGTTATTATAAGATAATTCTGCGTAAGGCAGACTTTCATCCCAACTGGCTCCATAGTCTAGGGCACATGCCCTCAACATATCTTCAAGAATCTGATTAGTCCTTTCCGTCTGTCCATCAGTCTGAGGATGAAAAGTAGTGCTGAATTCCAACCTCGTTCCCAATGACTCATGTAATTGCCTCCAAAAATGAGAAGTGAACTGAGTTCCCCTATCAGACACAATACTCTTGGGTACTCCATGTAGACATACAATTCTGCTCATATAGATCTTGGCTAACTTAGCACTTGTATAAGTTGTCTTCACGGGTATGAAATGAGCCACTTTAGTTAGGCGATCCACTACTACCCAAAGAGAATCATATCCTGACCTGGTCCTTGGCAATCCGGTGATGAAATCCATGCAAATCCTGTCCCACTTCCAATCAGGAATAGGTAGTGGTTGTAGCAATCCTGCTGATTTCTGATGTTCCGCTTTCACTCTACTACATACATCGCACAAAGCAATATGTTCGGCGATGTCCTTCTTGAGATTATTCCACCAAAATATTTCCTTCATATCCATGTACATTTTGGTGTTACCCGGATGAATGGAATACAGTGAATTGTGTGCTTCTTGTAAAATCAGTTTCCGAAGCTCTGGATCTTGTGGAACACAGATACGTTTTCCATGCCATAAAGTACCCTATTCGTCTTCATGGAATCCTTTGGCTTTTCCCTTGCCAATCTTTTCCTTAATCTCTTCAATTTCCTTATCTTCCTTTTGGGCTTCTTTGATCTTGTCCAACAAAGTGGGTTGAACATCCAAAGACATGAGATGTCCCTCAGGCACAATCTCCAATCTGAGATCTCTAAATTGTGCACACAGATCATCTGGAAATTCTCCCTTAGTAAGGCCATTCATAAAAACCTTATGGCTTAGAGCATCTGCTACAACATTTGCTTTACCGGGGTGGTATTGCAAACTCAAGTCATAGTCCTTGATGAGTTCTAGCTATCTCCTTTGTCTCATGTTAATTTCCTTTTGGGTGAAGATATACTTTAAACTCTTGTGATCTGTGAACACTTCACATCTCTTTCCCAAAAGATAATGTCTCCATGTTTTGAGTGCATGGACAACAGAGGCTAACTCTAAATCACGAGTAGGGTAATTTACCTCATGAGTTTTGAGTTGTCTCGAGGCATAAGTCACAACTTTCCCTTCTTGCATAAGTACTGCACCTAATCCATGATGAGATGCATCACAATATACTTGGAAATCTTTCTCCAAAACTGGCAAACATAAGACTGGTGCTATCACTAGTCTCTTCTTCAATTCTTGGAAACTTAGTTCACAACCTTCAGACCAAGAAAATTTCTTGTCTTTCTTTAGCAATTCTGTCATAGGTTTTGCTACCTTGGAGAAATTATCAATAAACCTTCGGTAGTATCCCGCCAAGCCAAGAAAACTACGAACCTCTTTTGCTGACTTAGGAGATTCCCATTCAGTTACAGCTGAAACTTTAGCAGGATCAACTGCTACACCATCTCCTGACACAACGTGTCCAAGAAATCTAACTTCATTCAACCAAAACTCACACTTGTTGAATTTGGCATACAGCTTATGCTCTCTAAGCTTCTCAAGTATCAAACGCAAATGTCCTTCATGCTCTTCTTTGCTCTTGGATTAGATCAAAATGTCATCGATGAAAACGACAACAAACTTATCAAGAAATTCCATGAACACCTTGTTCATCATATTCATGAAGTATGCTGGTGCATTGGTCAAACCAAATGGCATCACGGTATACTCATACAATCCATACCTTGTGGCGAAAGCTGTCTTAGGTATGTCTTGTTCCCTTATCTTGAGATGGAAATAACCTGACCGGAGATCAATCTTTGAGAACACACAAGCTCCTTCTAACTGATAAAACAAGTCATTGATTCTAGGCAAAGGGTATTTGTTCTTGATAGTCACCTCATTGAGTGAACGGTAATCTATGCATAACCTTTGACTTCTATCTTTGTTTTCCAAAAACAAAACTGGTGCTCCCCAAGATGAAGAACTTGGTTGGATAAAACCTTTCTGCAACTGTTCTCCAAGTTGCTTCTTGAGTTCTTTCAACTCATCAACTGACATCTTGTACGGTCTCTTTGCTATTTGTCCAGATCCTGGTAGCAAGTCAATAAGAAATTACACATCTCTATCTGGTGGCATTCCTGGTAATTCTTCCGGAAACACATCTGGATATTTACTCACAATAGGCACACTGTCTATGCTAACCCCCTTAAGAGAATTTAGCTTACTCCCTTTTGATTCAAAGTTAGACTTGAATCTAATCCGCTTCTTTTCCGGGGTTGTGAGTGCAACAGTACGATTAGCACAATCTAATACTCCTTCATACTTGGTCATCCAATCCATTCCCAAAATTACATCCAGTCCTTCGGAATATAGGATTATCAGACTCACTGGAAACTTATGCTTTCCAAATTCTATCACTAGATCTCGGCATCCAAGACTTACTATCATATCTCCACCTGGAGAATTTACTTTTATTGGACACCCAATGTTTTCAGTTGGGAACCCATTTCTATCAACAAATGCTTTTGATATATAATGAATGCGATGCTCCAGTATCAAGAAGAACAAGTGCTAGAATAGAATGAGTTTGAACTTACCAGCGACAGCATCTGGCTCCTCATATATTTCCTCCACATTGATGTGGTTCACTTGCCCTTTCTGGAAAGGGATGGGCTCGTTGGGTCCTTCAACTTTCTTTTTTGGGCATTCATTTGCATAATGCCCCATCTTCTTGCACTTGAAACACTCAACCTGACTAAGATCTTTCTTGACAGGCTGGCTTCCACTGCCACTTCCACTTCCACTGTGGTGGCTCTTATATCCACCCTTGTTATTCTTGTACTTATCATTGTCATGACTACGGTGGTGCTTGTTGTCATGATAACGGTTGTGGTTGTGGTGCTTGTTGAACTTCCCATGATTGTGGGATCCAGAACTCCCACTGTCATCATAATGGGAACGCTTGTGAGACGATCCCGAGCTGTGCTTGTCAGAGTGCTTTCTCTTCCTGCTTTCAACTTGTTTCATCTTGCTCTCCAAAATAGCAGCCTTGTCACAAAGAGACTGGTATGTGGGAACATAGGCCACACAATCTGCAGTTCAGTTCATCATTCAAACCTTCAAGGAACTTTTCCTTCCTCTTAGCATCGATGTCAACTTCATCCTGCATAACGCAGATTGTTGAACTCTTCAATATATTCAGCCACGCTGCGGTGGCGCTGCTTCAGGTTATGGAAATCTTTCTTCTTCAAACTCATCACTCCGGATGAGATGTGAGCAATACGGAAACCATCTTCAAAGATAGCCCATGTCACATCCGCAATGGGAGTGGTGATCTGGAAGTTATCCCACCAAGTGGCTGCTGGTCCTTCCAATAAGTGAGCTGCAAATATGACTTTCTCTTCATTAGTATAGTCAATTGTTACCAAGTCTTTGTTCACAGAGCGTAGCCAATCATTGGCCACCATAGGATTAGTAGTTCCTGAGAACTTTGCTCGCCTCAGTCTCAAGAATCTGGTAAGCATGTCAAAACCCGGTGGGTTGTTCTGATTGTTATTATTGTTGTTGTTGTTGTACTGATTCTGGATGAACGTAGTCATCATTTGCATCAGCTGATATGAGCTGTCATCATTTGCTGCATCTCAGGGGTGATGTTGTTGTTGTTGGGGTTGGGATTGGCACGTCGGGGAGGCATCTTTGGTTTGTTCAATAGAGATAAGAATGAGATACTGTAACATCCCAAAAATACTAAACTTAAATCATCAAACTCTAATCATCAAAATTTAGGGTTAACAAAAACTTTTCTAATTAAAATTATGAAAGCATGCATATGAGTATGCATTTCATTTTGAATTCTTTTAAACCACCTTGTTTGTGTGTTTCTTTGCTTGTAAAATGTTTCTTAGGTGAAATAAACATCATTTAAACATTTCCCACACTTTTCCCAAAGACAAGTAAAGCAAAACAAATAAAATAAAGGAAGGGTCATTTTGACCAATTTAACTCCCAAGCCTACTTTGGCTGTCTCAAACTTTCAGAACCTAACAGAAACTTTTCTGGATCTTTGCACCCCTTGATTATACTCATAACAAAGTATCAAGGCCCACTCTGTGATCATCCAAAATTTTTCAAATGCATAGTTTAAATGACAATTCAAAATTGAATCTTTATCATATGGGAAGATCCCACTTTTTCAAAAACCACTCAAACAAGCTCAACTTTCAAAACCCAAGAATCTGCAGACTCACCAGCACCAATCTAGCATACCCACCAAAAATCTTTTCAAAATTCAAAACTTGAATTCATGCGGTCATTTCATCAAACACTTGGCAGACACAAATAAAAAAAAAATCAGAACACTATTGTGAGCAGTGATTCTTGCCTAACTGGTTCCCTATCTAGCTCACAACCAGCTCAGTAGATCATCTAGCAAGATTAACCAAGCACTAGAACCACTGTGAGCTTGGCATTGTCATCAATGTTGAACAGCCGAAGCCACCCTTGTCACCCCCATGTCGACAGCAAGCTAGGAGGAGAAACAAGCCTAGCCAGCATGTCTGGGAGCAAGACAACACTCCACCGCCACTCCCTGTCCACCGCTCGAACCCTGCCAGCCACTGGACCACGCGCACGGACCATGCCAACCTCGCCAGCAACAATGCCGAGAGCACGCCCCGTGTGCCACGCTCGACCAACGGCCACAGACCGCGCGCCGCCCTCTCCGCGTGCATACGTGATCACCACGGTCCCAGCAACCCCGCAGACACGCTCGTTAGCCGCCGCGCAGACCATGCGCGCTGTGCGCCATTAAATTCTCCATCGGGCACGCGTAGAGCACCGTAGTGTTCCGACCAAACCGCACCGCCCCACGTCTCGCCACAGTACCGTTGAGCATCGCCATGGAACACCGCACCGTCCCCTACATTCGCCCATTCCAATAGCCGTCTGTACCATCGCCCCCGACGAGCTCACCTTGCGCCCCGTTGGTCCCCTCGCTCGACTATAAATAGAGGCCACCCCCAGCCGAATTGAGCACACCATTCTACTCCCCTCTCATCACTGATCGTGCCACACCGTTCCCGGAGCTAGGCGAGCAACACTTCGCTGGAATTTCACCGGAGCCCGCCGCCTCTAGAGAAGAAAGGAGCCAGCGATTGGAGCCGCCCCAAGAGGAGCCACCGGTACTAGGAGATTCGCCGTCGTAGACTTCGTCGTTCGCCCACCTCACCGACCCTCGCCTGCACCCCGGTGAGCCCCCAGCACCCCCACTGGCCACGCTAGGTTTGTGTCTCGCCGGCGTTGCCCAACGTCGACGATGACTCCCAGCCATTGGATTAGAACCAGATCGAACGTCCCATGTTGCCCCGTACCGCTTCGCACCCCCCTGTCTCACTGACGAGTGGGGACATCCACTTAAACAGCCCGTGGAAGCGCTACGCTTAGCATGCCGGCCCGTTAACTTTTCCCGCGCAGCCCAGTTATTTGAATTAAACCTTTTCCATTTTATTTCAAACACACTTATGTACCCAGTTTCAAAAATCAACCCAGGTCGATTCAGTGCACCAAATTGAATGAAACCAATTTTGTTGGAAAGGTCTGGAAATGCTGAATCCAAGCCCGTTGGATTCAAGTCATTTGGATCTATAGATAACACATTGTAAAAATAACAAGGCAAAAGCTTTTCTGCATTCAAACATTTTTCAAATTTAAACCCTGATAGCTTTCGAGTTGATTCCAACTCTCAAAAATCACATTTAACCATACCTTTCAGAATATATAAAAATATATAGGGTTACTTACAGAAATTATGTTCAAGTAATAAAAGAATACCCCATAGGCATTTCTACCCACTTTAATTAATTAAAATAAAAGGGTAAAACCTTATTAAATTGTGACACCACTTTAAATCACATTCCCATGGACTAAAATATGTGGTGATGACATGTGTCAACATGATCCCATGTTTGGTTTGGAGAATATTAAATCTTAAGTAGTTTTTCAATGAGTAGAAATTACTTTTCTAAAAATAAAAGGAATTAAACCAAGCTTTAATCTTGTAATGTTAGTGATGATGCCAGATCATCTATAGGACCCTTTTTGTGTGATGATTGTAAGTAGTTAAGTATTGTTTGGTTATTGGGTACATCGTATTTATTTATAGACGCTAGTACCGACCAAGGATACAAGGAGGAAGGAGGATTCTATGAAGAAGAAGCCGAGGAGAACTACAACCACTGCTCTGCACAAGGCAAGCTAACACTTGCAATTTAGCAAGCTTATATTGACACTGATGCAAGCCTAATACTACTAGTGAATGTGCAAGCTAACACTTGCAAGATACTATACTGATGCAACAAACCACTACTTGTTACTATGCCCACTATATCCTTAAGCATATGTGATCATATCCACTTGATAAACCAATCCTAGTTTTACTTACAAGCTTCTTACTTTATTTCTTTATCAAAGCTCTTACTTAGAGTTTACTTAAGATAATGGTAGATACTAGAAAGATATGTGAAGGTTGCATAAAGAGCATAAAATTTGGCCTAAGCTAGATAATCTTGATGTCATCCTAAGGCATGAGACTGAACTTAGTTAGAACTCCCCTAGTTTACCACCCCTTATTAGTGCTTACCCCCACTTGTAGATGCTAGTTCTAAGCATAAAACTTGATCAACTTTAGATGGGAATACTTGGTGAAAATGGTTATGAAAACCTTGGAATGATGGATCATTCTATTGAAATGTTTTGGACATGTGTTTCCGAACAACTGATGATTATGGTGATGAAAATGTTGAGGCATGATCCTTAGCCCTTTATAAAACTGATGGTTGTCTGGATGCGATACCATTCCAATTTTATCTTACAACCACAATACCTGAAGATTGGGTAGGGCTTGACTGGAAACTTATATACCTTAGTATTAGTTCCCTCACGACCAAGGTCTGAGCTGAGGCTACCTTGTGAAGATTGTCCACCTATGCAGTACCCAAGATGACAGTTGGTCATGGTTGGGAGGCCAAACTCACATGAGAGGTGCTTATACTAGGGTGTGTAATTGAAAGGTTAGGATTGATTATCCGCATACTAAGTATGGTGAATTCAGGATTTGTTCCTGACAGATGTATCGAATGTTGTGGTGAAAGTGTACAATCTCTGCAGAGTGTCAAACTATTCGAATAGTCGCGTCCGCGGTTATGGACAGTTGAGTGGCCATACTGTTCCCTCGTCAGACTTTTCAAAATGACTTGTGAAATGGATTGAGACTTTGACTTGACCACAACAGGGTTGTGATATGAAATACAAGTTCCCATTTAGGTGTTATAAAACTTCAACTAGCATTCTTTGCTTCTGAACTTAGTAGAGGTAAATCTGGATTTTTGCAAAACAACCCTAGAGCTTAGTATCCTACTACAAAAACCCCTTTAACTGTTAGTATTAGTTTGCAAGTACTTAAAGAGTACTCATGGCTTTGTCCCTGGCTATTCCCATGGCCATACTATGAAGAGGAGTATCTGGAGGATGGACCCCAGGAAGGTTACGACAACTAGGATCATCTCCCATCGTCAGCATTGCCTGTGACCCCGAAGATGGAGCTGCACCTACGCTATCGTTATTATTACGTATTCCGCTGCTTGATGTTGTATTAAGAACTGGATCATGAGATCCCTATTTGTGTAAGAACTTATGTACGGTTTGTAATGGATGATGTACTATGGTATCCAATTCTGTTATGTCTCGCAAAAAATGGTAATCCTAGGATTGCGATGTATGACATAACGGGCATCTGGGATTAAAAATCCGGGTGTTGACAAGTTGGTATCAGAGCCATCCTGATCATAGGAGACCCTAGTTAGATTGGAAGTTTGAATCAAAAAACTTAGTTTCCAAAATGAAAGAAAGCAAATATTTACAAAAACTTATTCTCATTCTTATCCCTTTGATTCTTTCATGAAAATTCAGGTTCCTCAAAAACTCTTGCAACATACATAAAATTTGACACACTTGATCACTCTACTAACTTACTCATCCTATATTCTTATAGATGGACGTGAAGTACAACAAGTTTTATCAGTTGGGGAATGGAGGAAACCTTATCTTTGAGAGGGATTTGGACCAGCTTTCGGAACTTCTGGAGCGTCCGCACCCTGAGTTCTTCGAAGCTCAGCTCAATGATCAAGGAGGAGAAGATCTGCAGTGGCTAATTGCTGCAAGTCTCCGAGGAAAGATTGAACCTCCCACTACGGAAGGAATTCAGTTCACCTTAAGAGAGAACAACTGGCTCGATGGACTTGCGAGGGCCATGTAGGAAGCTTTGTCCCGTCTGTGTTGGCAGAGCATCAATCAGATCAAGGGTACTCGCTTTGAGTTTTGCTCAAGGCGTGATGCAAATGGACAACCACTGGAAGCACCATACCACCCTGAGCTAAAGACTCAATTGGACCACCTTAGCTTCATGATGCACGATCGTCAGCAGGAGTTGGACAACGGCCGTGACTACTTCAACCACAAGTCTTCCATCATCAAGACGAAGGATCAGACCATCGCCATGTTAGCAAAGGATCGCAAGTCTCTCCGCCGTCAGCTCGACAAGAAGGAGCGCATTATTGCCCATCTTCGCCACCGTATCTCATCTTTGGAGGAGACCATCCACGAGAGAGACATGCAGTTGGAAGAAAGGGAGAATGCCGAAGAAGATCTTCGTGGATACCCCTACTCCTATCTCAGCGATGACGATGATTTTCTGGAGGATCAGGCTATGGACTTCTTCACCGATGAAGATGATTTCGCCTTCATCAATGATGATGAGGATGATGAAGCCATAGATTCCGAGGAGTAGTAGCACTTGAGCACTAGCGTAGTGAGTAGTATTCGGTCCCACTGTATCATAGTTTCCATAATGGTTCTTAAAACCATCTGTTTTTCTTTGTTGTGGTGTGTGTTGTACTGTGTGCTATGAATGAATGAATGAAAAAGCAAGTTGCTAGAAAAATCGGAGTCAAACTTTAAAAACTTTTCAAAGACCCAAGATCTTAGAAATTTCCCTCTTTTCTCACGATCTATCTGAATCTTCAGATGCCACGTGGAGGAAGTGGTTCATCCCCGGACCCGATGTTGCAGATTTTGCAAATGTTGACTTTTGACCGCGAAGCTAAAAGAGCGGAATGTCAAGCCAACCTAGCCACCCTGCAACAGATAGCCCATCTTGCCCACAACAACCAAGGCCACGGAAATCAGGACAACCATGGATCTAAGCTCAAGAATTTCTAGAATACCAACGCACCCGTTTTCACTAAGTCAGAAGAACCCCTAGACGCCGATGATTGGCTGCAAACCATGGAAAATAACCTAGAAGTCGCCGGAGTGGAAGACAACGAGAAAGTGCTGTTCGCCACCCACTATCTAGCCGGAGATGCCAGGGCATGGTGGAACAGTGTTCGTGCAATGACCGGAGGCCAGATGATGACCTGGGAGGAATTCAAGGTCAAGTTTAGAAGAACCAATGTGCCACCAGGTTTGATCAAGAGAATGAGAGACGAGTTCAGACAGCTGAATCAAGGAAGGATGACTGTAGTGGAATACCGTGACAAATTCTTGTCATTAGCTAGGTATGCCCCGGATGAGATCGACACCGAAGCCAAGAAGAAAGAAAGATTCCTGAATGGTCTGCATGATGAGATGCAGACGGTATTAGTCAATATCCCCTTTGCTGATATTGAAGCCCTTATCGACTTAGCTATCCAGATGGAAGGAAAGATCAATCAAGCCAATGAGAACCGCAAGCGTCGCATGATGCATCAACTAGGAACCCATCATACCCCAAAGTATCGCCCCAACCCATCTCCAGGATTTGCCCCAAGAACCAACAGACCCCCGATGAACCGTCCGACCTATCCCAACTGTGGAAACCCTAGACCCGGAGGAAATCACAACAACCCCGGCAACTCTAGCAATTTCAATCGTGCCCCACCCAAGTTCAACAACAACAATGCTACCGCCAACACTAACACTGTCCCGAGGACTGGAAGCAATGCTGTGCCTGTAGCAGCAAAGGACCAGTCGCAAGTGACTTGTTATGACTGTGGAAATAAAGGCCATTATTCCAACGAGTGCCCCAACAAGAAGAATGTCGCAGCACCCAATGCCAATGCCCCAGCTCAGCAGCAGCGTCGTGTTCAGCCAGTGAAAAGATTTGCCCCAGGGAATTCACTCAACCGCAATGGCCGTCTTTTTCTCATGCATGCTGAAGAAGCTCAGGAAGTGCTAGACGTCGTGCTGGGTATGTTTTTTGTTAATTCAATACTTGCACGAGTGTTGTTTGATTCTGGTGCATCGCACTCATTTGTCACCGAAGAATTTGCATGCACTAGTAAAATCCAACCAACAAAACTGAAGCATGTTATGATTGTTCAAATTCCCGGATCAACCACCAAGGCTAGGCAAATTTGCAAAGCCGTCCCTATCCGAATCCATGGCATAGATTTTTATGCAAATCTGATAGTACTCGGAACTAAAGGATTGGAAGTAGTACTAGGAATGGATTGGATGTCCAAACATAAAGGATTGATTGACTGTGCTAAGAAAGCCATAACCATGACCAGTACAGCCGGAATATCAGTCGAGCATATATCTGAAACCTTACCTCGTCAATTCAAGTGCAACAGGAGTATAGCCCAACCTACCATTGACCAAGTCCGGATAGTCTGTGAATACCCCGATGTATTTCCAGATGTTTTGCCCGGTATGCCCCCAGATCGGGATATCGAGTTTATCATCGAACTAATTCCTAGAACCGGACCCATAGCCCAGAGACCCTATAGTATGAACCCGTCAGAGCTAGCAGAACTGAAGAAGCAACTGGATTCCATGCTGGAAATTGGATTGATTCAACCTAGTGCATCACCATGGAGATCACCTGTCTTGTTTGTGGACAAGAAGGATGGAGGTAACCGTTTGTGTACGGATTATCGGAAATTGAATGATGTCACTATCAAGAACAAATACTCCTTGCCCAAGATAGAAGATTTGTTTGATCAGTTGACCGGTGCCAAAGTGTTTTCTAAGATTGATCTTAGGACTGGCTATCATCAACTCAAGATTTGTGCAGGGGAAATTCCAAAGACTGCCTTTACGAGCAGATATGGATTGTATGAGTATACAGTCATGTATTTCGGACTAACCAACGCCCCCGCTTATTTCATGAATCTCATGAATAAGATTTTTATGGACTTCCTGGATAAGTTTGTCGTTGTTTTCATCGATGACATTCTGATTTATTCCAAATCAGAGGAAGAACATGAGCTACACCTAAGGACCATTCTTGGAACCCTTAGAGAGCATTAGCTATATGCAAAGTTTAGCAAATGTGAATTCTGGTTACAGGAGGTAGGATTCCTCGGTCACATTGTATCAGCCGGAGGAATTGCCGTTGACCCTGCCAAAGTGAAAGATGTAGAAGATTGGCAAGCCCCAACCACTCAAACCCAATTTCGTGCATTTCTCGGATTGGGGGATATTACCGCAAATTCGTAGTATCGCCAGACCCATGACCCAATTACTGAAAAAGGACAAGAAGTTTGAATGGACAGACAAATGTGAAGCGAGTTTTCAAGAACTCAAGAAAAGATTGATTTCAGCCCCAATCTTGATCATGCCGGATATCACGAAGCTCTTCGATGTGTATTGTGACGCATCCAAGATTGTTCTCGCATGTGTGCTAATGCAAGAAGGCAAGGTTATATCTTATCTATCTCGACAGCTGAAACAGCATGAGCAAAACTACCCAACCCATGACCTCGAACTCGCAGCCGTAGTTCTAGCCCTGAAGACATGGAGACATTACCTGATGGGAAACCGTTGTGAGATTTATTCGGATCACAAGAGCCTAAAGTATATATTCGCTCAAAAGGAGCTGAATATGAGGCAGATAAGATGGATTGAGCTAATCAAGGATTATGACCTGGACATTCACTATCACCCTGGTAAAGCCAATGTGGTAGCAGATGCCCTTAGCAGATTGCCGTGCCGCTTGAACTCCATGATTTTGAAGGAGCAACCAAGTTTGCACAAAGATATGGAAGATTTTCGAATGGAATTAGTAAGTGAAGGATTTTTTGCTAGCATAGAACTTCAGCCCACTTTGATCAGTCAGATTAAAGAGGCGCAGAAAGGAAATCCTAGCATCGACGGAATCAAGCGTCGTATCGGTACAGGCAAAGTACCCGGATTTATCGAGGACGAAGGAGTTCTGTGGTACAAAGGACGCCTTTGTGTACCATCAGATTCTGAGTTGAAAGGAGTTATTTTGAAAGAGGCTCATGATACTCTTTATTCTATCCATCCCGGAGGAACTAAGATGTATCAAGATTTAAAAGGGCAATTTTGGTGGCATAAGATGAAGAGAGAAATCGGAAGCTATATCGCCAAGTGTGATATATGTCAGCGAGTCAAGGCCGGACATCAAAGACCCGCTGGATTGTTGCAACCCTTGCAGATTCCGGAATGGAAATGGGATTCTGTTGGAATGGACTTTATCACTGGACTGCCTACTTCTAGTAGGGGAAATGACTCTATCTGGGTCATAGTGGACCGGTTGTCCAAAGTCGCCCATTTCTTGCCCGTTAAGACCACATATCAGAGTTCGAAGCTAGCAGAGTTGTACATCGCTAGGATAGTTAGTTTGCACGAAGTCCCCAAGAACATCGTATCGGATCGAGGAACTCAGTTTACCTCGAGATTCTGGAAGAAAGTCCAAGAAGGTTTAGGAACCTGTCTAGATTTCAGCACCGCGTACCACCCTCAGACCGATGGACAAACGGAGCGAGTAAATAAAATACTCGAAGATATGCTGAGAGCATGTGTGTTAGAATATGGATCTTGCCATTTGCAGAATTTTCATACAACAACAGTTATCAAGCTAGTTTGCAAATGGCCCCATTTGAATTCATGGAAGGAAGGAAGTGTCGCACCCCTTTGAACTGGTCGGAAGTAGGAGAGAGTAATATTTTCGGACCCGACATCCTACGAGAAGCATAAGAGAAGGTTCACAAGATTCGTGAGCACCTCAAGACTGCCCAGTCCGGACAAAAGAGTTACGCCGACAAGAGACGTCGATACCTCGCCTTTAACATTGGAGACTTTGTTTATCTGAAAGTGTCGCCATTGAAGGGAATGCAGCGTTTCCAACTCAAAGGAAAGTTAGCCCCCAGATATATCGGACCTTTCAAGATTCTGAAACGTCGAGGAGAAGTATCGTATCAATTGGAACTACCCGAAGAGATGTCAGCCGTGCACAATGTGTTCCATATCTCGTTACTTCGTAAGTGTCTCGAAGTCCCCGAGAAGACCGAAGTGTTCAAAAAATATCGATCACCGGACCATAGAGATCAACGATGACCTAACCAAACCCGAAGTACCCATCCGTATTTTGGAAGAAGCTTTCTGAACTACCCGAACCCAAAGCATCAAGTTTCTCAAGATTTAGTGGAGCAACCACACAGAAGAAGAAGCTACCTGGGAGCGCGAAGATCACATCAGGACGGAGTTTCCCGATCTGTTCAAATCCTAGGTAATCTTTTCGTCCTTTTTCAAATCTCGGGACGAGATTTTGTTTAAGGGGGGAAGGTTTGTAACATCCCAAAAATACTAAACTCAAATCATCAAACTCTAATCATCAAAATTTAGGGTTAACAAAAACTTTTCTAATTAAAATTATGAAAGCATACATATGAGTATGCATTTCATTTTGAATTCTTTTAAACCACCTTGTTTGTGTGTTTCTTTGCTTGTAAAATGTTTCTTAGGTGAAATAAACATCATCTAAACATTTCCCACACTTTTCCCAAAGACAAGTAAAGAAAAACAAATAAAATAAAGGAAGGGTCATTTTGACCAATTTAACTCCCAAGCCTACTTTGGCTGTCTCAAACTTTCAGAACCTAATAGAAACTTTCAAATGCATAGTTTAAATGACAATTCAAAATTGAATGTTTATCATATGGGAAGACCCCACTTTTTCAAAAACCACTCAAACAAGGTCAACTTTCAAAACCCAATCATCTGAAGACTCACCAGCACCAATCTAGCACACCCACCAAAAATCTTTTCAAAATTCAAAACTTGAATTCATGCGGCCATTTCATCAAACACTTGGTAGACACAAATCAAACAAAATCAAAACACTATTGTGAGCACTGATTCTTGCCTAACTGGTTCCCTATCTAGCTCACAACCAGCTCAGTAGATCATCTAGCAAGATTAAGCAAGCAGTAGCACCACTGTGAGCTTGGCATTGTCATCAATGGTGAACAGCCGAAGCCACCCTTGTCACCCCCATGTCGACAGCAAGCTAGGAGGAGAAACAATCCTAGCCAGCATGTCTGGGAGCAAGCCAACACTCCACCGCCACTCGCCCACCGCTTCGAACCCCGCCACCTTTGGACCACGCCAAGACGGACCATGCCAACCTCGCCAGCAACCATGACGAGATCACGCCCCGTGCGCCATGCTCGACCAACGCCCACAGACCGCGCGCCGCCCTCGCAGCGTGCATACGTGATCACCACCGTCCCAGCAACCCCGTAGACATGCTCGTTCGCCGTCGCAAGGACCACGCGCGTTGTGCGCCATTAAATTCTCCGTCGGGAACGCGCAGAGCACCGTCGTGTTCCGACCAAACCGCACCGGCCCACGTCTCGCCACCATACCGTTGAGCATCGCCAGGGAACACCGCACCGTCCCGTACCTTCGCCCATGCCAATAGCCGTGTGTACCATCGCCCCCGACGAGCTCACCTTGCGCCCAGTCGGTCCCCTCGCTCGACTATAAATAGAGGCCACCCCCAGCCGAATTGAGCACACCATTCTACTCCCCTCTCATCACTGATCGTGCCACAAAGTTCCCAGAGCAAGGCGAGCAACACTTCGCCAGAATTTCACCGGAGCCCGCCGCCTCTAGAGAAGAAAGGAGCCAGCGATTGGAGCCGCCCCAGGAGGAGCCACCGGTACCAGGAGATTCGTCGTCGTTGACTTCGTCGTTCGCCCGCCTCGTCGACCCTCGCCTGCACCCCGGTGAGCCCCCAGCACCCCCCACTAGCCGCGCTAGGTTTGTGTCTCGGCGGCGTTGCCCAACATCGACGATGACTCCCAGCCGTTGGATTAGAACCATATCAAATGTCCCACGTTGCCCCGTACAGCTTCGCACCCCCTGTCTCACTGACGAGTAGGGACAGCCACTTAAACATCCCGCGGAAGCGCTACGCTTAGCATGCCGGCCCGTTAACTTTTCCCGCGCAGCCCAGTTATTTGAATTAAACCTTTTCCATTTTATTTCAAACACACTTCTGTACCCATTTTCAAAAATCAACCCAGATCGATTCACTGCACCAAATTGAATGAAACCAATTTTTTTGGAAAGGTCTGGAAATGCTGAATCCAAGCCCGTTGGATTCAAGTCATTTGGATCTATAGATCACCCATGGTAAAAATAACAAGGCAGAAGCTTTAATGCATTCAAACATTTTTCAAATTTAAACCCTGATAGCTTTTGAGTTGATTCCAACTCTCAAAAATCACATTTAACCATACCTTTCAGAATATATAAAAATATATAGGTTTACTTACAAAAATAATGTTCAAGTAATAACAGAATGCCCCATAGGCATTTCTAGCCACTTTAATTAATTAAAATAAAAGGGTAAAACCTTATTAAATTGTGACACCACTTTAAATCACATTCCCATGGACTAAAATATGTGGTGATGACATGTGTCAACATGATCCCATGTTTGGTTTGGAGAATATTAAATCTTAAGTAGTTTTTCAATGAGTAGAAATTACTTTTGTAAAAATAAAAGGAATTAAACCAAGCTTTAATCTTGTAATGTTAGTGATGATGCTAGATCATCTATAGGACCCTTTTTGTGTGATGATTGTAAGTAGATAAGTATTGTTTGGTGATTGGGTACATCGTATTTATTTATAGACGCTAGTACCGACCAAGGATACGAGGAGGAAGGAGGATTCTACGAAGAAGAAGCCGAGGAGAACTTCAACCACTGCTCTGCACAAGGCAAGCTAACAATTGCAATTTAGCAAGCTTATATTGACATTGATGCAAGCCTAATAATACTAGTGAATGTGCAAGCTAACACTTGCAAGATACTATACTGATGCAACAAACCACTACTTGTTACTATGCCCACTATATACCTTAAGCATATGTGATCATATCCACTTGATAAACCAATCCTAGTTTTACTTACAAGCTTCTTACTTTATTTCTTTATCAAAGATCTTACTTAGAGTTTACTTAAGATAATGGTAGATACTGGAAAGATATGTGAAGGTTGCATAAAGAGCATAAAATTTGGCCTAAACTAGATAATCTTGATGTCATCCTAAGGCATGAGACTGAACTTAGTTAGAACTCCCCTAGTTTACCACCCCTCATTAGTGATTACTCCCACTTGTAGATGCTAGTGCTAAGCATAAAACTTGATCAACTTTAGATGGGAATAATTGGTGAAAATGGTTATGAAAACCTTGGAATGATGGATCATTCTATTGAAATATTTTGGACATGTGTTTCCGAACAACTGATGATTTTGGTGATGAAAATATTGAGGCATGAGCCTTAGCACTTTATAAAACTGATGGTTGTCTAGATGCGATACCATTCCAATTTTATCGTACAACCACAATACCCAAAGATTGGGTAGGGCTTGACTGGAAACTTATATACCTTAGTATTAGTTCCCTCACGGCCAAGGTCTGAGCTGAGGCTACCTTGTGAAGATTGTCCACCTGTGCAGTACCCAAGATGACAGTTGGTCATGGTTGGGAGGCCAAACTCACAGGAGAGGTGCCTATACTAGGGCGTGTAATTGAAAGGTTAGGATTGATTATCTGCATACTGAGTATGGTGAATTCAGAATTTGTTCCTGACGGATGTATCGAATGTTTTGGTGAAAGTGTACAATCTCTGTAGAGTGTCAAACTATTCGAATAGCCGCGTCTGTGGTTATGGACAGTTGGAGTGGCCATACTGTTCCCCCGTCAGACTTTTCAAAATGACTTGTGAAATGGATTGAGACTTTGACTTGACGACAACAGGGTTGTGATATGAAATACAAGTTCCCACTTAGGTGTTATAAAACTTCAACTAGCATTCTTTGCTTCTGAACATGATAGAGGTAAATCTGGCTTTTTGCAAAACAACCCTAGAGCTTAGTATCCTACTACAAAAACCCCTTTAACTGTTAGTATTAGTTTGCGAGTACTTAAAGAGTACTCATGGCTTTGTCCCTGGCTATTCCCATGGCCAGACTATGAAGAGGAGTATCTGGAGGATTGACCCTAGGAAGGTTACGACAACTAGGATCATCTCCCATCGTCCGCATTGCATGTGACCCCGAATATGGAGCTTTGCATATGCTATCGTTATTATTACGTATTCCGCTGCTTGATGTTGTATTAAGAACTGGATCATGAGATCCCTATTTGTGTAAGAACTTATGTACGGTTTGTAATGGATGATGTACTGTGGTATCCAATTCTTTTATGTCTCGCAATAATGGTAATCCTGGGATTGCGATGTATGGCATAACAGGCATCTGGGATTACAAATCCGGGTGTTGACAGATACCCATAGATGCTAACATGCACACTACATCACATAAAAAATCACCAAACATGATAATAAAAGTTCAACAACATAGACAACAAGTTTGCAAGGTAAACACACCAATAGCAAGCCATCCACATGTTTGATGGTCATTGCGACTCAATAATCAAAAACATGATAAATAAAGGTAAATGAGTGTCACATCCCAAGATTTTCCAAATCTTGTTATGTGAAAAATAAATGAATAAAATAAAACTTTGTTGATTTTCAGGGTGAGAAGAAACTTTTTGAATCCAATTGGAAACTTTTAAAACCTATTTGGATCAAATAAAATCCTTAAGGTATTTAAAAAGTTAAATAAACAATAAAGTTAAAAATATTTGGAATTACTATTTTTGGATCTTTAATAAAAAGATTTGGTTTTCAAAAGAAAAGGATAGAATTATAAATAAGGATTATTTTATAGAGCCAAATTAAAACTTGGCCAAGCTTTTGAAATAAAATGTTTTGCTTTGATTAAAAGAGAAAAGGTTTATTTAAATAAAATAATGAGAGTTTATTAATAAACCAAATTTATGAAAATAAAGGCTTTTCCCACTTTGAATAAACACTAAAACTTGTTATTTATTTTAAACAAGTTTTCCAAGTGTTTTGTATTTTCAAATAAAACCTACTGAAATGGTTTTGTTATTATTTAGATTTCAAATGGAGTTTTAAATAAATCAAATCCTATTTGATTTAATAACTAAGGACTATTTTATTTAATTAATAAATGGATCCTAAAAAGAATAAAAATATTATTTTATTTTTGGCTTTATTTTGTGTTGCTAAACAGAACTAAACTCATTGCAAAGTTTGGAGGAGTTTTGAATTGATTTGTTATTTGAATGGTTTGATTGAATTTCAAAACAGAAATAAGAAATGGAAAAAGGAAAAAGTATCTGAACAAAAAAAATATGAAACGGACTCGACCCAACTAAGCGTGGCCCAACTAAGCCCAGTTAGCCCACTCCCTCTCTCCCCGCAAGAAAACGATTCGCACCAAAGAAGGAACCCGCTCCCTCACTGACCGGTGGACCCTATTTCCTCTCTCTCTCTCAAGATGCCAAGCAGGACCCACCGCCAGCTCACCTTGTCGTCAACCCACGACATGTTCTTCCTCCCCTCGACGCCATTTCTGGCTGTGATTCCACGGCTTAAATTCGCCTTAACGCCGTAGCAATTACTCGCTGTGATCAAGCACACTTAAACGCCCACGCCCCCTCTCCATTTCCCCCTAGTCGCCCCACCTTAGCTCGCCCCCAGGCCGCCCTAATTCCTCTCCGAACACCGCTGACTCCGACAAGCTCCGGCATCGATTCCGGCCGGACCCTGCCTCCCCGAGCACAAAGGGAAGTTCACCAGACCCTGGCGCACCGCTCTGTGGCCTCAGCTCGCCCACGAGTGACCTGCAACCTCGCCTCCGTCTTCGTCTAAGCGCCACCGAAGAACCCCGCAACTCTGGCGAGCACTACTGGTGAGTCTCGACCGCCCCGGCACCTCCTATTGATACTCACTTCATCAGCAGATCAAACCGCGTCTAACCATGCCCTTATTCCTCCTCGGGGTGATCTGCAACATCGCCCTCGACGACCTCCAGAGCCGCCTGACGTCGTCACCAACTCCGGCGAGCAATCGTCGCCTCTCTGGCGCGCCCCTTGCCAAGACGACCGCGCGTTGAACTTCCTCTCGACCTCGCAAGCACGGTGAGCACCCCCGTTTATTGCCTTGCTCCCTGTAGCGTCGACTCCGCCGCCGTCTGACCGCTCCGCCACCACCAGCCGCCGCTAGCGCCGCTGCTTTTGGGTCATTGCGTGAGAACCATTAGATCTGAATCAGACGCGTAGGAATAGAATCAACTCGAAGGGGTATGAGCGCATCTGAACCGTATGATTTAAATGAGATCCAGCGGTCCAGAAAGCTCAATCCACCCGAAGCGGTATCAGCCAGTAATATCACGCCGCGTGGCACTGGTTGATTTAAAACATAATTTGTAATCAGATTTTTATGCAAATTTGTAAACCTCATAACTTTTGATCCACACGTCCAAATTTTGCAAATTTTATATCAATAGAATCAGTGGAGCAAGACCTAGCCAACCATGCCATTTGTTTAGTAAAATGTTTCTGTTAAATTGTTTGTTTTTGCAGAAACATATGTATGCTTGTTTAGGTTATAAAAATTATTCCAAAATGATTTTGCAAATGGTGTGTTTTGAACCTACTTACCATAGGAAACACTTTGTGGTTTCAAAAATATATTTGGTGAACAAAAAGAATGAATCTTGGATTTAAAACCAATTCTAGTCAAATAAAAATATGGTTTATTTATTAAAAATGGTTTTGGAAGAAAACCTTTGGGAAATGTTTTGTTTAAAACTCTCTGACCCTAAACACAAAGTTTTATGGTTTGAAAACACATTTTGTGAATCCTATAGATTAATGCCTTATTCAAAACATTTTTACACCACATAAAATGATACCTTGTTTTGAAAATGGTTTATGAAGTGAAATCTTTTGCAAATGACTTTGCCACTTTCTAAAATGACCATTAGGTGTTTTCAAATGTTTATGACCCATTAGGAACCACTTTTCAAATAAAACAAAGCTTGGCATGCTTGCATGCATTACTTTGACTTTATCATTTTATGTGATGAATTGCTTGAATGGTAGATTGAAATATTGTTTGCTTGATTGAATTGTAGTGACTTGAAGTGTGTGAACATTGCAAAGATCAAGGAGTGAACTTATACCCTCTACCAAAAAGGCAAGTGATGCTTCATACTTTTGTCCCATTACTTTCACTATGCATTAGTGATTTTTCTAAGTAGGACTTGCATGATATTTTGCTAAGTATAAACCATGCTATGGGAAATCCTAGTAGATGAAACCTTAGTAGAATTTCCAAAGTTAAGATTCCTACTACTATCAAGCTTAGCTTAGCTAATAGAAAACAAGGGTGGAATATATATTCACACTATGGAAAAATTTCTAAGTCTGAGGACTTGTGTTTTGTTAAATAAAACAACTAAGTTAATGAATCACCTGGGTGGAATGGTAATTGCTTGGTGGTTTTTGGTTGAGTGGTTAGACAAGGCCCATGACTATGGTTTACCTTGTGTATCAAACTTGTGGATTGCCACCCAGGAACAAAGAGATTTGAGATGTCAAATGTTGAGAAGCTTCAAGTGCAACCACTTGGCATTATGGGCTCTGCCTGGATCACATAGGTTGCTAGAACTTAACCATTTGGACAGTTGATGGTAGTGGGAATGATAGGTTGGAGCACGTCCATTTGGTCCAAGGAAAGGCTTC
Source organism: Avena longiglumis (assembly GCA_030063025.1). Lineage (NCBI taxonomy): Eukaryota > Viridiplantae > Streptophyta > Magnoliopsida > Poales > Poaceae > Avena > Avena longiglumis. Next base: position 204,535,897 of record CP125975.1, read on the forward strand.
TGAAAGATCTTGTCTTGGTGAAACCAAGTCTTGTGGGGAAAGTGCACCACCTCTGCAGAGTGTAAAATCTAAGTACTTAGCCATGTCCCTGGCAAAGGACAATTAGAGCATCAAGACATGGAAGCTATCAAGAATCTCATCATCCAAATTTCTAAGTTAAAAATTTGTGGTTGAACAAGGGTTAAAGGATCTTCAATCTTTGATTGGGAGATGCCTTGGGAAAGATTATTTTGTCAAGCAAAAACTTAGTGATTTCAAATGATAAGGAAAAAATCTATTTTGAGCAAAGCAAGCCTAAGCTCCACTTAGCCAAATGCATATAGATGATAGACTCCACTATACTACCATAGTATCACTTGCCAATACAATTCAAATGTATTGACCCTTGTGGCTGTAACTTGTTATGTTGCAGGTTTGATTGATTTAGCGAAGTGTGTTGAATCGGATTACAAAGTCTACAACCAACATGTCTGCCTGTGGCACTTTGAAGATGAAGGACCCCATGCTTATAGATATTCTGCTGCAATGTAATATAATAGCCAAATGAGCTATGTAATATGTAATAAAATTATGTTATTCCTGGTTATAAAGTTGTATTATGACCTTTGTTTCTTGATATTACATCTTAACTGTGGATGCTAGCTATTGATCCAGGGACTAGCATTTTAAACACAGGGATCTATACCTTATTAAATGTTGGGAAACTTACAGATGGTATCAGAGCATTGTGTTGCCTGTAGGATTTGTAAACCTAGGATTGGACAAAAACCCTTAGAAAAATAGGAGTTGTATTTGTTCCAAAACTTATTTACAAACAATCTTCTAAACTCTTTCCTCAACCATTTTGGTTTCAACTCTACATCTCTTCTACTTCAACTTGATGGACAAACCTACCCCATGGCCAAAGACTTCACCATGAGCTAAGGACTTCATCAACTCTAATGACTTCAACTTTATCAACTCTAATGACTTCAACATCTTCAACTCTAATGACTTCAACATCTTCAACATTTTCACCAAGGACTTCAACCTTGGATGTCACTAAGGACTACAAGTGAGACAAGAAATATTGCCCAAGACTTGAAGACTAAGGAAATTACAACTTAAAAGGAACCATCATCACCTTGAAGTTTTGAGACCAAGATGCAAGAAATTCTCTAAGGATACAAAGATCTTGTTCATGAAGAATCAACTAAGAAGGATGGAAAGATTCCAAGTGAACCATATAGATGGACCACCATATCTTGTTTAAGTCAAACACACCAACTTATGTGGTATAACAAAAATATTTTTGGTTGCCTAAAAATATGCTTGAAACTTGTTGTTTGAGTGAAATGTTTGGCTTGTGATTGCTTGCACATTGCTTGAGTGAATTGTGATGTGTGTGATTAGAATTATTCCCTTAGAAATATTTTTTCCTATTCTAATCCCAATTCAACCCAAACAGATGACTTCTCCAAGAGACTCCAACATCAAGGATGGTGACACCAACAACAACCAAGAGGACAACATGAGAGAACTTATAGCAACCCAAAACCATTTGAGCCAAATGACAACTCAGCTTTTAGCCAACAACAATGGACTAGACCCAGCCATACAAAGGATTTTGAAACTTCAATCCCAATTGTTGCAAGGATTGGTTACTCAAATGATCAACATGGGAGAATTTTTTTCCCAAAGAGCTAATGACAACAAGGATGACAAAGATGTTATTCTAGAAGGAACCCAAGCATGCAATATTTGTAGAGACAAGGATCATACATGCAAGGAGCATGAAGATCAATGCCCTAATTGTGAAGAAGAAAGTCATATCTCTAGTAACTGCCCCAAGAAGAGAGAAAGATTTCCCAACTTTTAGGTGAGATATGAAGAGCATGAACTAGAAGAACTCCTAGCTTTGGAGAGACCCAAAAAGAAGAATAAGGACAAAAGCCAGTTGCAATGTTACAATTGCAAAGAAATGGGACACTATGCCAGTGATTGTCCAGAAAAGAAGAAGAGCCAAGAAGACAAACAAAAGCTCGTGAAACCCAAGATGAGGAAGGATATTAGCCAAGTGATGTGAAACCACTGCAAAGAGTTAGGACATTATGCATCATATTGTCCAGAGAAGACACCTCAAGACCTCAGCCTTATCACATGTTTCAAATGCAAGGAACTAGGCCACTATGCAAACTTCTGTCCAGGAAAGTTACACCAAGATCACAAGTAAGACAAGATGTAATTTAGTTGGAGAATATTTTAAGGGTGGTAGTACCCTAGTTGTTTTGAGAATACTTGTAAACCCTAGCCTTCCCAAATCTCGGGACGAGATTTATTTTAAGGGTGGTAGTGAAGGGAATATGCCCTGAGAGGCAATAATAAAGTGTTTATTATGTGTATTCCAAGTATATGATAGATGTTTATTTTGCATGATATAATTGTATTAATACGGAAACGTTAATACATGTGTGTTTAATAAACAAACAGAAAGTTCCTAGTTATGCCTCTCTCATAAACTAGCTCGTTGATTAACAAGATGATCAAGGTTTCCTGATCATGGACATTGGATGTTGTTAATAACGGGATCACAACATTAGTGTAATGGTGTGATGAACATTCATCCGAAGTATAGAATTACGATCAAAGTCATTGAGTTTATATTGCTATAACAACTTACGAAGTGATCCTAATCCTTAGACCATGATATCATGTCAATCACTAACACCGGAAGAGTTTCTTGATAACATCAAACGTCACACCATAACAGGGTGATTATAAAGATGGATTCAGAACTAATAAAGTGTTATGTTGAGGGTCATGGATCGAGAGTGGAATTTGTTCATCCCGATGACGGATAGATATACTCTGGGCCCTCTCGGTGATATCACATTGATTAGCTTGCAAGCAAGTGATTTGATCACTAGAATGTTATATCACAGGAACGAGAAAAGAGTGCATGTCAGTAACGAGATCAAACTAGGTATGGAGATACCGATGATCGAATCTCGGACATGTAATATATCGTGAAACAAAGGGATTAAGATACTAGCGTAAAAGGTTCCGACGATCACAAGAAAGTCATCGTTGAATGTGTGGGAGTCAGTATGGGTCTCCAGATCCCGCTTCTGATTATTGATCCGAGAGGGGTCTCGATCATGTCCGCATTATTCACAAACCATAGGGTGACACACTTAAGAGACACCGACATCCAATTGGAGCAAATGTTTCATGCCGAAAGAATGAACAAGCGCAGGAATTTATTTCACTAGATACCGAAACAGGTTTTTGGGTGAAATTGCATAAAGTGGTTATGCATGTGAAATAGAATTCTAGCAAGGGGTTATTTGTGAATGTTTGTCATTAAAGTAATTGACAAAATTCTGTATAAAATAAAAGAGTTTTATTTAATGAGAGTTTGCATTAAATTTGGTGGAAATTTAATGGGAATTTGAGTGGACTTTTGAGTGGAGGGAATTTAAAGGAGATTTGTGAGTGGAGTGTCCACCCACATGAAGAGGGGAGGGCAAGGGGGCAGCCCCATGCGCCGGCCACCCCTTGGGGTTCCCCCTCCTCCTATAAAAGGAGCCCCCCTCCTCACTTGTCTCTCACACCTCCTCGTGAAGGATCTCTCTCCCCCTCTAGAATTTATCCCCCATGGTCTCGGACTAGCGAGATACATGTTCCCGGTGGCTATTCGGCAAGAAAGTTTGTGCTTCCGCTGCATCGCTGGAGCAAGGAGGCGGAGTTTGCTCGGTGCCTCGAACGTGTGTGCGAGCACGGATGTGCTGCTGATTTGCGGCGCTAGGACTTCCTCTCGATCTTGAGATCGGCAAGAGATCGTCTACATCAACCACGAGTTGAACTCGTTAAGCTTTGTCGGTCTTCAAGGGTATGTTCTCTACGGATATACATCCGCCCGTTGTTTGTATCTAGTAGATAGATCTTGGTATATAGTTCACATCGTAGGAAAATTTTTGTTTTCTATGCTGCGAACCCTATAGTGGTATCATAGCCGGATCTATGCGTAGATACTTTACACGGGTAGTACACATATGAGTATGTGGGCGATGATGATCATGTTGTTGCTACTTTGTTGTAATTTTGGATATTGGTGGCATAGTGGGATGAAGCGGCCCGGACAAACTTTACATGTCCTCGCACATGAGACCTGTTCCATGCTTGACATGCAACTAGTTTGCATAAGTGGCTAGCGGGTGTCTGTCTCTCCTACTATAGTCAATATCTATTTTGCAAGCGAGTTGTCAACAGTTTGATTATCCTCGTTGTTGTTCATGTTCGTAGGTAAGAACGGTTCTATCTCGAAAGCCCTATGTCACGTAAAACTTGCAATGGATAAATTAGAGGCGTCTAGTTTAGATTGTTGCTGGGCTAGTGTTATGATATGGTAGTGTTGTAAGTAGAAGATGATACTCTTACAACACACATAGCGTGTAAAATCCATAGACCTTGGATTTACACATATAGGTATGATAGTGATCATACCACGATGCACATGATAGAGATCATCTGCGGGAAACATATCATTTCACTAATAAACATATGATGTTTTGATTGCATCTTATATTGCTTTTTTAGCGCTTTGTTAGCATAATAAGATGATCCCTCATTTAAATATCAAGATAAGAATGTGTTCCTCCTTTAGTATGCAACGATTATGTTTTCGTCGCTCCAAGACATCACGTTATGATCGGGTGTTCTTGGATCCACGACCATATTTCGGGTGTAAAACAGTTACACACGCGAATACTAAGGTTCTAACTTGGCGAGCCTAGCATGTACAGACATGGCCTCGGAACACGGACCGAAAGGTTAAGCATGAGTCATATTGTTGATATGATGCCCATTTGATGCTCGCCTTTGAAGCTATACCGACTCACGTGATGATCGGACTTGGTGTAGTGGATTTGGTTCATGTAATCACCAAAAAGGCACGAGGGATGCCGTTTTTGAGTGGGAGTTCATTCGTAATATAGATTAGTTGAACTCAATCTATCATACACTTAGTCTAAACTTTACAAATTCTGTTGTAGATGGCACCACCTGCTTTTAATTTCAATGTGTTCATGGAGAAAGAGAAACTAGCAACGAACGGTAGCAACTTTACCGAATGGGCCATGAATTTGAGGATTCTCCTCTTTGCACAAAAGCAATATGTGCTAGAAGCCGTTAGGCCCCCACCTTTGATGATGCCCCGACGAGGAGAAGAATGTCTATCGACTCGTCAGAGGACCACAACTTAGTTCATTGCGGCATATTGTATGGGCTAGAGCCGAACTTCAAAGCGTTTTAAAACGGCAATGCATTTGATACAATGGGTGAGTTGAAAATGATTTTCGACACACATCTTGTCAGAGAGCTAAAACACTTCAGAAAAGTTCTTTAGCTGCATGATGGAAGAGCACAGCTCCGTTAGTGAGTGAGCATGTACTCAAGATGTCGGGTTACGCCGATATGCTTGTGTCCTTGGGAATATCGATTCCCATTGACTTAGGCATCCATCGTGTTCAGGTCTACGCCACCTAGCTATAAGAGCTTGTGAAACTATAATATGCAAGGCATGAAGAAGTCTCTCCCAAGCTTCCGCCAATGCTTAAAACTGAAGTGGAGATCAAAAGGAACATCAAGTGTTGATGATCAATAGGAACACTGGTTTCAAGAAAGACAAGAAGGAAAAGCGGAAGGGGTAAGGGCAAGCAATTGCCGCGCCTGAAAAGAAACCCCGAGTTGGACCTAAGTCTGATTCCGAGTGCTAATATTGTAAGGGGACTGGCCACTGGAAGCGCAACTGCCCCAAGTATCTGGCAGACAAGAAGGCCGGCAAGGCAAACAAAGGTATATATGATATACATGTTATTGATGTGTACTTGACTAGTGCTCGCAGAGCACCGGTATTTGATACCGGTTCAGCTAATATTTGTAACTCGAATCGTGGGCGGAACAAGCGACCGCTAGCAAGGGGTGAGGTCAAGTTGCGTGTCCGCAATGGATCAAGCGTTGATGTGATCGCCGTCGAACGCTGCCTCCACTTGCCGCCGGATTAGTTATAAACTTGAATAAATGTTATCCGGTGCCGACCGAGCATGAACATTGTATCCGGATCGTGTTTGATGAAGTGGTTATTCATTTAAATCCGAGAACAATGGTTGTTCCATTTATATGAATGAAATCTTTTATGGTCATGCACCAATGATGAATGGTTTATTTCTATTAGATCTCGATGATAATGTTACACATATTCATAATGTTGATGCTAAAAGGATTAAACTAAATGATGATCTATCAGCATATATGTGTAATCGCCGTCTAGGTCATATTGGCGTTAAACGCATGAAGAAGCTCCATTCAGATGGACTTTTGGAATCACTTGATTATGAATCATTTGATACATGTGAGCCATGCCTTATGGGCAAGATGACTAGAACGCCGTTTTCCGGTTCAATGGAGCAGGCGATGATTTATTGGAAGTCATACATTCTGATGTATGTGGTCCAATGAGTGTGTCGGCGCGAGGTGGATATCGTTATTTTGTTACTTTCACGGATGATTTGAGTAGATACGGTTATATCTACTTGATGAAACACAAGTCTGAAACCTTTGAAAACTTCAAGGAATTTCAGAATGAAGTGGAAAATCATCGTAATAGAAAGATCAAATTTCTACGGTCCGACCGTGGAGGTGAGTATCTAAGTTACGAGTTTAGCACTCACATGAAAGAGTGTGGAATTGTTTCACAACTCACACCTGCCGAACACCACAAATAAATGGTGTGTCGAACGTCGTAATCGTATTTTATTAGATATGGTTCGATCTATGATGTCTCGACGGACTTGCCGTTGTCATTTTGGGGTTATGCACTAGAAACCGCTGCATTCACTTTAAATCGTGCACCATCTAAATGCTGAAAAGACACCGTATGAATTGTGGTTTGGAAACAAACCTAAGCTATCATTTCTTAAAGTTTGGGGATGCGATGTTTATGTGAAGAAACTTCAACCGGATAAACTCGAACCCAAAGCAGAAAAATGCGTCTTCATAGGATACCCTAAATAAACTATTGGGTATTTCTTCTATCACAGATCCGAGGACAAGGTTTTGTTGTTAAGAATGGATCCTTTCTAGAGAAAGAGTTTCTCGCGAAAGGTGTGAGTAGTCGGAAGGTAGAACTCAAGAGGTTGGAACCTTCTCTTCAAAGTATCGCGAGTAGCGCAAGTTGTTCCGGAGTTGGCTCCACCGTTGAAGAGGGAACTAATGATAATGATCATGAAACTCCGAAGAGAGTACTCGAACCTCGCATGTCAAACAGACGCTGCGCAGCCCCGAGTCACGGAAATCCTGTCATGAATTTCATGTTTGATGAAAATGATGACCCTGCGACGTATGAAGAAGCGATGATGAGCCCGGATTCCAACAAATGGTTAGAAGCCATGAAATCCGAGATGGAATCCATGTATGAAAATCAAGTTTGGAACTTGGTGGAATTACCTCACGACCGAAAGTCCGTGGAGAACAAATGGATTTTCAAAAGGAAAACTGATGCTGATGGTAATGTGACCGTCTATAAAGCTCGACTTGTCGCAAAGGGGTTTCGACAAATTCAAGGAGTTGACTACGATGAGACTTTCTCTCCCGTAGCGATGCTAAAGTCAGTTAGGATTATGTTAGCAATTGCTGCATATTTCGATTATGAGATATGGCAGATGGATGTCAAAACCGCGTTTCTCAATGGTAATATTGAAGAAGAGTTGTATATGATACAACCAAAGGGTTTTGTCGATCCTAAGGATGCTAACAAGGTGTGCAAGCTTCAGCGATCCATCTATGGATTGAAGCAAGCATCATGAAGTTGGAATCTCCGCTTTGATGAGGTGATCAAAGAGTTTGGATTTGTCCAAACTTATGGAGAAGTTTGTATTTACAAGAAAGTGAGTGGGAGAAATGTGGCATTTCTGATATTATATGTGGATGACATATTATTGATCGGAAATGATATAGATCTTTTAAACAGTGTTAAAAGTTATCTAAACAGAAAATTTTCAATGAAGGACCTAGGTGAAGCGTCATACATATTAGGCATAAAGATCTATAGAGATAGATCTAGGCGCCTAATAGGGCTATCGCAAAGTACATACCTTGATAAGATTTTAAAGAAGTTTAAAATGGACGGAAGTAAGAAGGGGTTCTTACCTATGTTGCAAGGAAAGGCATTGAGTAAGACTCAAAGTCCGGCTTCGGCGGAAGAAAGAGAGATAATGGACAAAGTCCCCTATGCTTCAGCCATAGGCTCTATAATGTACGCCATGCTATGTACAAGACCGGATGTGGCACATGCTATTAGTTTTACTAGTAGGTACCAATCGGATCCGTGTTGAACCGATAGCGGTCAATAATATCCTTAAGTACTTACGAAGAACTAAGGATATGTTTCTTGTATCTGAGGTGAAGAAGAGCTTGTCGCTAAGTGTTATGTCGACGCTAGCTTTGACAATCGATCCGGATGACTCTAAGTCTCAATCCGGATACGTATTTCTCATGAATGGCGAGCGGTTAGTTGGAGGAGCTCCAAACAACCCGTGGTTGCGGGATCAACAACGGAGGTCGAATATGTTCTTTGCTTGAAGCGGCTCAGAAGCGCTTGTATGAAGGAGTTCATATCGAACTAGGAGTGGTGGCAAACGCGTTGGACCCAATGGTGATCTATTGTGACAACAATGGTGCCATTGCCAATGCCAAAGAGCCAAGGTCTCACAAGCATTCCAAGCATATTAGCGCGGTTTCACTCCATCCATGAGCATGTCAAGGATGGAGATATAAAGATTTGTAAAGTACATACGGATCTCAATGTAGCGATCCATTGACTAAAACTCTCCCTAGGGAAAACATGATCAACACCAGAACTCAATGGGTGTTAGATTTATCACTATGTAACTAGATTATTGTCTCTAGTGAAAGTGGGAGATCAAGGAATATGCCCTGAGAGGCAATAATAAAGTGTTTATTATGTGTATTCCAAGTATATGATAGATGTTTATTTTGCATGCTATAATTGTATTAATACGGAAACGTTAATACATGTGTGTTTAATAAACAAACAGAAAGTTCCTAGTTATGCCTCTCTCATAAACTAGCTCGTTGATTAACAAGATGATCAAGGTTTCCTGATCATGGACATTGGATGTTGTTAATAACGGGATCACAACATTAGTGTAATGGTGTGATGAACATTCATCCGAAGTATAGTATTACGATCAAAGTCATTGAGTTTATATTGCTATAACAACTTAAGAAGTGATCCTAATCCTTACACCATGAGATCATGTCAATCACTAACACCGGAAGAGTTTCTTGATAACATCAAACGTCACACCGTAACAGGGTGATTATAAAGATGGATTCAGAACTAATAAAGTGTTATGTTGAGGCTCATGGATCGAGAGTGGAATTTTTTCATCCCGATGACGGATAGATATACTCCGGGCCATCTCGGTGATATCACATTGATTAGCTTGCAAGCAAGTGATTTGATCACTAGAATGTTATATCACAGGAACGAGAAAAGAGTGCATGTCGGTAACGAGATCAAACTAGGTATGGAGATACCGATGATCGAATCTCGGACATGTAATATATCGTGAAACAAAGGGATTAAGATACTAGCGTAAAAGGTTCCGACGATCACAAGAAAGTCATCGTTGAATGTGTGGGAGTCAGTATGGGTCTCTAGATCCCGCTTCTGATTATTGATCCAAGAGGGGTCTCGATCATGTCCGCATTATTCACGAACCGTAGGGTGACACACTTAAGAGACACCAACATCCAATTGGAGTAAATGTTTCATGCCGAAAGAATGAACAAGCGCAGGAATTTATTTCACTAGATACCGAAACAGGTTTTCGGGTGAAATTGCATAAAGTGGTTATGCATGTGAAATAGAATTCTAGCAAGGGGTTATTTGTGAATGTTTCTAATTAAAGTAATTGACAAAATTCTGAATAAAATAAAAGAGTTTTATTTAATGAGAGTTTGCATTAAATTTGGTGGAAATTTAATGGGAATTTGAGTGGACTTTTGAGTGGAGGGAATTTAAAGGAGATTTGTGAGTGGAGTGTCCACCCACATGAAGAGGGGAGGGCAAGGGGGCAGCCCCCATGCGCCGGCCACCCTCTTGGGGTTCCCCCCCCTCCTCCTATAAAAGGATCCCCCCTCCTCACTTGTCTCTCACACCTCCTCGTGAAGGATCTCTCTCCCCTTCTAGAATTTATCCCCCATGGTCTCGGACTAGCGAGATACATGTTCCCGGTGGCTATTCGGCAAGAAAGAGTTATGCTTCCGGTGCATCGCTGGAGCGAGGAGGCGGAGGTTGCTCGGTGCCTCGAACGTGTGTGCGAGCACGGATGCGCTGCTGATTTGTGGCGCTAGGACTTCCTCTCGATCTTGAGATTGGCAAGAGATCGTCTACATCAACCACGAGTTGAACTCGTTAAGCTTTGTCGGTCTTCAAGGGTATGTTCTCTATGGATATACATCCGCCCGTTGTTTGTATCTAGTAGATATTTCTTGGTATATAGTTCACATCGTAGGAAAATTTTTGTTTTCTATGCTGCGAACCCTACAGGCAGCCTGTCATATCCCAAGATTTTCCAAATCTTGTTATGTGAAAAATAAATGAATAAAATAAAACTTTGTTGATTTTTAGGGTGAGAAGAAACTTTTTGAATCCAATTGGAAACTTTCCAAACCTATTTGGATCAAATAAAATCCTAAAGGGATTTAAAAAGTTAAATAAACAATAAAGTTAAAAATATTTGGAATTACTATTTTTGGATCTTTAATAAAAATATTTGGTTTTCAAAAGAAAAGGATAGAATTATAAATAAGGATTATTTTATAGAGCCAAATTAAAACTTGGCCAAGCTTTTGAAATAAAATGTTTTGCTTTGATTAAAAGAGAAAAGGTTTATTTAAATAAAATAATGAGAGTTTATTAATAAACCAAATTTATTAAAATAAAGGCTTTTCCCACTTTGAATAAACACTAAAACTTGTTATTTTATTTTAAACAAGTTTTCCAAGTGTTTTGTATTTTCAAATAAAACCTACTGAAATGGTTTTGTTATTATTTAGATTTCAAATGGAGTTTTAAATAAATCAAGTCCTATTTGATTTAATAAGTAAGGACTATTTTATTTAATTAATAAATGGATCCTAAAAAGAATAAAAATATTATTTTATTTTTGACTTTGTTTTGTGTTGCTAAACAGAACTAAACTCATTGCAAAGTTTGGAAGAGTTTTGAATTGATTTGTTATTTGAATGGTTTGATTGAATTTCAAAACAGAAATAAGAAATGGAAAAAGGAAAAAGTATCTGAACAAAAAATATGAAACAAACTCGACCCAACTAAGCCTGGCCCAACTAAGCCCAGTTAGCCCACTCCCTCTCTCCCCGCAAGAAAACGATTCGCACCAAAGAAGGAACCCGCTCCCTCACTGACCGGTGGACCCTATTTCCTCTCTCACTCTCTCTCTCACGCTGCCAAGCAGGCCCCACAGCCAGCTCACCTCGTCGTCAACCCACGACCTGTTCTTCCTCCCCTCGACGCCGTTTCTGGCTGTGATTCCGCGGCTTAAATTCACCTTAACGCCGTATCCATTACTCGCTGTGATCACGCACACTTAAACACACACGCCCCCTCTCCATTTCCCCCAGTCGCCCCACCTTAGCACGCCCCCTAGGCCGCCCTAATTCCTCTCCGAACAGCGCTAACTCCGACGAGCTCCGGCATCGATTCCGGCCGGACCCTGCCGCCCCTTGCCTCCCCGAGCACGCAGGCAAGTTCACTGACCTGGCGCCGCTCGTGGCCTCGGCCGCCATGAGTGACCTGCAACCTCGCCTCCATCTTCGTCTGAGAACCACCGAAGAACCCCGCAACTCCGGCGAGCACTACTGGTGAGTCTCGACCGCCCCGGCACCTCCTATTGATACTCACTTCATCAGCAGATCAAACCGCGTCTAACCATGCCCTTATTCCTCCTCGGGGTGATCTGCAACGTCGCCCTCGACGACCTCCAGAGCCGCCTGACGCCGTCACCAACTCCGGCGAGCAATCGTCGCCTCTCTAGCGCGCCGCTTGCCAAGACGACCGCGCGTTGAGCTTCCTCTCGACCTCGCAAGCACGGTGAGCACCCCCGTTTATTCCCTTGCTTCCTGTAGCGTCGACTCCGCCGTTGTCTGACCGCTCCGCCACCACCAGCCGCCGCAAGCGTCGCTGCTTTTGGGTCATTGCGTGAGAACCGTTAGATCTGAATCGGACGCGTAGGAATAGAATCAACTCGAAGGGGTATGAGCGCATCTGAACCGTATGATTTAAATGAGATCTAGCTGTCCAGAAAGCTCAATCCACCCGAAGCGGTATCAGCCAGTAATATCACGCCGCGTGGCACTGGTTGATTTAAAACAGAATTTGTAATCAGATTTTTATGCAAATTTGTAAACCTCATAACTTTTGATCCACACGTCCAAAATTTGAAAATTTTATATCAGTAGAGCAAGCCCTAGCCAACCATGCCATTTGTTTAGTAAAAAGTTTATGTTAAATTGTTTGTTTTTGCAGAAACATATGTATGCTTGTTTAGGTTATAAAAATTATTCCAAAATGATTTTGAGGATGAAATCTTTTGCAAATGGTGTGTTTTGAACCTACTGACCATAGGAAACACTTTGTGGTTTCAAAAATATATTTGGTGAATAAAAAGAATGAATCTTGGATTTAAAACCAATTCTAGTCAAATAAAAATATGGTTTATTTATTAAAAATGGTTTGGAAGAAAACCTTTGGGAAATGTTTTGTTTTAAACTCTCTGACCCTAAACACAAAGTTTTATGGTTTGAAAACACATTTTTTGAATCCTATAGATTAATGACTTATTGAAAACATTTTTACACCACATAAAATGATACCTTGTTTTGAAAATGGTTTATGAAGTGAGATCTTTTGCAAATGACTTTGCCACTTTCTAAAATGACCATTATGTGTTTTCAAATGTTTATGACCCATTATGAACCACTTTTCAAATAAAACAAAGCTTGTCATGCTTGCATGCATTACTTTGACTTTATCATTTTATGTGATGAATTGCTTGAATGGTAGATTGAAATATTGTTTGCTTGATTGAATTGTAGTGACTTGAAGTGTGTGAACATTCCAAAGATCAAGGAGTGAACTTATACCCTCTACCAAAAAGGCAAGTGATGCTTCATACTTTTGTCCCATTACTTTCACTATGCATTAGTGATTTTTCTAAGTAGGACTTTCATGGAATTTTGCTAAGTATAAACCATGCTATGGGAAATCCTAGTAGATGAAACCTTAGTAGAATTTCCTAAGTTAAGATTCCTACTACTATCAAGCTTAGCTTAGCTAATAGAAAACAAGGGTGGAATATATATTCACACTATGGAAAAATTTCTAAGTCTGGGGACTTGTGTTTTGTTAAATAAAACAACTAAGTTAATGAATCACCTGGGTGGAATGGTAATTGCTTGGTAGTTTTTGGTTGAGCGGTTACACAAGGCCCATGGCTATGGTTTACCTTGTGTATCACACTTGTGGATTGCCACCCAGGAACAAAGAGATTTGAGATGTCAAATGTTGAGAAGCTTCAAGTGAAACCACTTGGAATTATGGGCTCTGCCTGGATCACATAGGTTGCTAGAACTTAGCCATTTGGACAGTTGGTGGTAGTGGGAATGATAGGTTGGAGCGCGTCGATTTGGTCTAAGGAAAGGCTTCTGAAAGATCTTGTCTTGGTAAATCCAAGTCTTGTGGGGAAAGTGCACCACCTCTGCAGAGTGTAAAATCTAAGTACTTAGCCATGTCCCCGACAAAGGACAATTTGAGCATCAAGACATGGAAGCTATCAAGAATCTCATCATCCAAATTTCTAAGTTAAAAACTTGTGGTTGAACAAGGCTTAAAGGATCTTCAATCTTTGATTGGGAGATGCCTTGGGAAAGATTATTTTGTCAAGCAAAAACTTAGTGATTTCAAATGATAAGGAAAAAATCTATTTTGAGCAAAGAAAGCCTAAGCTCCACTTATCCAAATGCATATAGATGATAGACTCCACTATACTACCATAGTATCACTTTCCAATACAATTCAAATGTATTGACCCTTGTGGCTGTAACTTGTTATGTTGCAGGTTTGATTGATTTAGTGAAGTGTGTTGAATAGGATTACAAAGTCTACAACCAACATGTCTGCCTGTGGCACTTTGAAGATGAAGGACCCCATGCTTATAGATATTCTGCTGCAATGTAATGTAATAGCCAAATGAGCTATGTAAGATGTAATAAAATTATGTTATTCCTGGTTATAAAGTTGTATTATGACCTTTGTTTCTTGATATTAGATCTTAACTGTGGATGCTAGCTATTGATCCAGGGACTAGCATTGTAAACACAGGGATCTCTACCTTATTAAAGGTTGGGAACCTCACAATGAGTAGTCATCACTACTCCTTGGCATCAATCTCCTCCTCAACAAATGTAAGACCTGCATTCTCCATAGCGGTCTTGTATTCCTCGACATTGGTGGTCAAGGTCTCTACTTTGGCTTTGAGAGACCTCCTCTGTGAATGAAGCCTCTCTATCACGGTCTGCTGATGCTCGAGCTCGAAGTCCTTGGACTCTAGTTCTGCAGTCATGTCTCGAATCCTCTTGTTCCTATCTTGGACTCACTTCTCTTGACTCTTGAACTTTCTGTCCTGACTCTCAAACTTGGCCTCCATCTCTTTGACTATCTCATCTTGCTCTGCGAAGAGCTTGTCCTTCTCACGAAGTTGCACCTGGAGTTCGTCATTGTTGAGCATGACGTTGGTCCTATCAGTGTCTATGTGCCTAAGAAGAACCTCTAAGTCCTGTAGGTATAGGAGAATCGGCTCAGCCGTCTCTCTTGAAGTATCCTCAAAGTCAATGGACTCACCATCATCATCACGTCTACCAAATGTGTGGAAGTGAGTACCCCTAACCTCTCGAGAGTGTCTCCCTAGTAAACGTCCAATCAAATCCTGCATGACTACCTCTAGGCCTCTCTCCTTGTCATCATGCATGAGCTTGAAGATGATGGCCTCCGTGGCTGGCTCAGTCTGGCGTCCTGGCTGATTGACCTAGAAGCCCCAAAGGTCTTTCCTCTCAAACTTGGTGAGGGGAAGCATCATGATAGTAGGAAGAGGGAGATTGAGCAGACTAGTGAGCTCAATGATACGAGGGCCAAATCAAGTTCCCTTGAACTCTTCAGCCATGCTGATAGTAACATTAGGCATCTATTTATAAGATAGAAAAATTTAGGATCAACACAATTTAAGACAATTTACAAGACAAGGCATCACATAACACAAACAACCTAGTTTCAATATAACTTAGTCAAATTTTGGAAATATAATGATGAGTGTGGTGGTCCAACTAATAAGGCTCAATTCTTCTTTCACTTTCTAATCTAAAGGCTAACAATGCATCCTCCTATCAAAGAAGATTAGAAAAGTTTACTAGAAGAATAAGACAAGTGTGGAAGTTTGTTGAAAATTTTTCCTTAGTGGTTTCCAATCCTAGGGTCATAATCCTACAGGCAACACAGTGCTCTGATACCATCTGTAAGGTTCCCAACCTTTAATAAGGTAGAGATCCCTGTGTTTACAATGCTAGTCCCTGGATCAATATCTAGCATCCACAGTTAAGATGTAATATCAAGAAACAAAGGTCATAATACAACTTTATAACGAGGAATAAAATAATTTGTTACATCTTACATAGCTCATTTGGCTATCACATTACAATGCAGCAGAATATAACAATAGCATGGGGTCCTTCATCTTCAAAGTGCCATAGGCAGTCATGTTGGTTGTAGACTTGTAATCCTAATCAATAAATTTCACTAACATCAACAAACCTGCAACATAATAAGTTACATCCACAAGGGTCAATACATTGGAATAGTATTGGTGGACTAGATACTATATGCATTTTTGCTAAGTGTAGCTTAGGCTTGCTTTGGTCAAAATAGGTTTTGCCTATTAGTTGAAAACACTAAGTTTTTCGTTGTCAAAATCTTTCCCAAGGAACCTACAATAGACATTGGGATCCTTCAGCCTTGTTCAACCACAAGCATTTACTTAGAAATTGGGATGAGGAGATTCTTGATAGCTTCCATGTCTTGATGCTCAAGTTGTCCAATACCAGGGACATGGCTAAGTACTTAGATTCTTCCATCTGCAGAGGTTGTGAACTTTCCCCACAAGACTTGATTTTCACCAAGACAGGACCTTTCATAAGCCTTCCCTTAGACCAAATGGACGCTCTTCAACCTATCATCCCACTACCACCAACTGTCCAAATGGCTAAGTTATTGCAACCTATATGATCCAGGAAGAGCCCATATTGCCAAGTGGCTGCACTAGAAGCTTCTTAACATTTGTCCTCTCAAATCCTTTTGTTCCTGGGTGGCTTACCACAAGTGAGATACACAAGGTAAACCATAGAAATGGGCCTTGTGTAACCACTCAACATAAACCATTCCTTCCATTCCACCCAGGTGTTTCATTCACTTAGTTGTTTTTATTAAGCAAAAACATAGTCCAAGGACTTAGAAATATTTATTCATAGCATGAATATAACCACCCTTGGTTGCTACTAGCTAGGCTAAGCATGGCATTGATAAGACTTAGAAATATTTCTAGCAATTCTACAACTACTAGGATTTCCCAAGCATATCATATAGATCAAAAATATCCATGCAAGACTAGCAAAATATTCTAATGCAAAGTTGAAAAGTTAGAAATAAATCATGAAGCACCACTTGCCTTCGTAGTTTGGAGTGTAGCTACAATCCTCACAATCACAATCACTATTTACACCAAAATCTACACATAAAATGATAGCACCAAATCACATACAAAATAAATACAAGCAAAAATATATGGATGCATGCAATATGATATGTGATGATTTTCTATACTCAACAAGACAAGTGCACAGTAATAATTCATAAAAAAGTTCAAAACTTGCCAAACAACCTTTATTTGAACATTAAAACATTTCCCAAATATTTGTTATACATAAATTAGGCCTACACATGTTTTTGTAAAAATAACCATTTTAACAGAAACAAAACATTAAACGCATTGCATATATGGAAAGGGCTTTACCTCTTGATTCCATTGATATAAATTTTGTCAAATTTGGACGTGGGAACCAAAAGTTATGATTTAAACAAATTCAAACATCTAATAGATCTAATTCCAAATTTTAAAACCAAAGTCGTGCCACGCGGCGCCTTCTAACTGGCTGGTACCGCTTCGCGCTGGATCGCGTCTGCGAGATGTTAGATCTAACTAAATCGCGCGGCTCTGATTAAAACATACCGCTTCGCTTATGATCTATCGTGTTCACTAGATCTAAATCGAACGGCCCTTACCGAAAGACCAACAAGTGGCAGCGCTAGCGGCGGCGACAGGCGGCGGCGCGCTTAGTCAGTGGAGGAGCCGGCGAACTAGGTCGCCCGGGGAGATGGGAGGATGCTCACCAGAATCGCCGTGATGAGGAGAAGCTCGACGTATGCTCGGTTGGCGAAGGGGAGCTCGGAGTTGTCGCGGATTGCTCGTCGGAGTAGTCCCTAGAGACGGTGGCCTCTGTTCGTCGACGTTGGCGACGCTCTGGGCCGCTCTAAGATGAGAGAAAGGTGTCGTTAGATGCACAGGACACTGGGGATCTCACGCGTATCAAACAGAGAGAGAGGGGAGGATGGGACTTACGGAAAAAGGTCGCCGGAGTTCGAGCAGAGGGCGGCGGAGCTCAGTCGTTGACGTTGCTGAGGCTACAGACCATGCGTGAGCGAACGGAAAGCATCAATAGGTGCGCACGGAGATGTAGAACAAGCCAGCATGAACCATAGGCAGAGGGGAGTGCGGTGATCACCGGAATTCGTCGGCGAACTCATCGGAGAAGCGAGGTTGCGGCGAGGAATTCTCGCAGCCTGGGGGCGCTCTGTGCTTGGGATATGGGGGAAAATGGAGAGGGGCAGAGGGGGTTTAAGTATCAAGGGCGCGTGCGATATTTACTCAGGCATTGAACGGGAATTGACACCGAGAATTTAAACAGGAAACGCCCGGCGTAATTTGGGGATGAACTGGTCGCTGGGTGGAGATGACGACAGTTGTGTGGGCCGTGGTTGTCAGCGAGAGTAAAAGAGTGGGGATGGGTCTAGGCGGTCAGCGACTCAGTGGGTGAGGGTGCGAGTAAAGAAAAACGATTCGCGGGAGAGGCTGCTGGGCTAGCTGGGTCGAGTTGAGCTGGGTTGGGCCAGATTGGCTTGCTGCTTATTTTTTTCCTCTTTATTCCATTTCTTTTTCTGTTTGGTTTTCTAGAATTGGTTTTCAAACTCCATTTCAATTTTGTTTGAATTCAAACCTTCTCTAGCTTTTTGTACAGTGTACTTTGCACTCAAATATGTGTCAAACACTTCTGTTTACAAAAACATACTTGGGTCATTTGGAAAATAAAATAAAACCAAGACTTTATGAGATATAATAATAGGCATAAACTTGGTTTTATTTCATACTTTGTTTTGAAAATTTGTTCAAGCTTTTGAAATCACTTAAGTTTGAACTCAAAACATTACTGAATGAATATTAGTAGCTTTATCATTAGCAAGTAGCACAAAGGCTAGAGTATTCATACATAAAATAATGAGCAATATATGCTCCTATTTTTGAAATGATTTTGAAATGAAACCCTAAATGATCATGGATGCAAGGATGATATGCATGAGTTTTGAAACATGATTTTAGGGATGTTACAGGTCTGCTGACTATCTAGCCTTTCAATGTTTGTGTCTATATGTATTCATGCATGTTATTGTTCCAGCCCATCGGGATTTTGACCGGGTACTGTTTAGGCCTATTACAGTTCTGGCCATTCACTATTCTGGCCTTTCGCTGTCACGGCCAATTATTGTTACGGCCCTTCCCTGTTCTGGCATTTTACTGTTTGGCACTTTAATGCTTTGGTTTTTTACTATTCATGTTTGCGTCCACGCGTTGTTTTATTGATCGTTCTGTTCCAGCCTTTTACTGTTTTGGCCTTTTTTTGGAACCACCGACTTATTTTGCAGAACAACACACGAATGACAAGACGCCAATTACTACACATGCAAAAATTTAAATACTTATTAAACAATAATAAAAGTTTATTACAACACATCATTAAACAAGATTTGGATTCTAAAAATACCAGAGTATTGGTATCCTCAATAAGAGATCGGTACATGGCAATTGTCTTCAATGTATCAACTGTCCTCTTCTTCAACATTTCAGCTATAGATCTAAGAGCAGCTACACCCATTCTTTCTGCAAGCAACACAATCTTCGTAGATATATCACCTATATGAGTTGTTTTAGGTGGACTGGTAAGTAAGTTGTGTGCTTCAGAAATGCGATGGGAGGATGAATGAGAAGAGGGGTCACAACTTTCAGTCCTTCCTTCGGCGGACCCCTGCTTCGTTTTAACTACTTCCTAGTACAATATGGTGAAAGGGGTTAAAACAAATTACAAGGGGAAAAAGTAGTATTATATAAATTAGAGATCATTTAAGAGCAAGGATACAAGACGTGGCTAAGAAATTTACTTGGTTCGGGTCTAAGAAAATAGAATCTTCTCCACAATTTACACCAGATAGGGGGCCTACTCATCAGAGTAGAAAGAAACAATAAAGGAATGGGTCTTATACTAGACCCAGGGTCCACAAAAACTTGCTATACTCACTCTCACAAGTGAAAAAGACTCTCTAGACACCACAAATGTTTAATGCTACACATGCTGGGCATCCACTATGTCTGAATAAACTACACCATAAGACAAAAAGTGCAACTTAAGAGCTATGTATATACATAGTGGACCTTGTCCACAAGCCAAAAAGCTTAAGGGTGACCCATAAGCTTTAAGTAAGTATGAACATACAATAGATCGTTCATGCTGACAGTTGCTCCTTCTCAACCGGGCGTGACTCCTGGTCAATCTACTATTAGTATTTAAGTCGAGCAGATGGAACTCAATTGTCCTTTATCTACATTAAGTAATAACATTTAAAATTGAGTTAGCTGGTTTGAAAGGATGAAAGAACTTGAAAAACACCAAAAAGATAGCATTAAAAATGACCAGATATATGATTCAAATAGCGAGCTAGTTTGGAAGGATGAAAGCAGTTGAAAACACCAAAAAGATAGCATTAAAAATGACTAGATGGAAATTTTCTGAATTAAGCATGCGTAGATAGAAACACAACAAAACATGAATAGAAATTCCTTGGCAGGTTTTTAGGTGAAATGAATTATTAACTTAATATGCATACAGGTAATACAACTTATTAACATGACAAGAAACTGGCCTAAGTAATACACCAAAACCTCGCACTTCATCCTTGCTTGGTGTTAGATTGTTAGTGTCGCATCCTTAATGAGTTGTTCCCATGACCCATTCGAGCGCTTGGAAAGAATAACATCTAAGAATTAGTGTTGGAAGATTACCCGATAGTGTGAGAATGTAAGGAAGGAAATAATAGCGACAAGCTTATGATGTGGATAAAAACTGCTAGATGTGGTCGCAAATGAAATGTCAATATCATCTAGGATGTCGAACAACATTCTAACGCTTTCGTATCTTACGAGTACCAAACATATAGAAAATGGGCAAGAGAAATTAACGTTGTGTGGTGGGGGTGAGTGGGATGCGCAAGAGGGCGACAGGCGCATCTGATAGCCATTTGGATGTCGATCTGGTGCATTGGCGGTGAAGATGTTCTGGAGTGGAAGAGAGCATCGGCGGGAAAGGAGCTCTGGGTGTGGAAGAGAGGGCAGCGTTGAAGATTCTCCCATGTAGAAGAGAGCATCGGCGGTGAATGGGCTCTGGAGTGGAAGAGAGGGCTGGCTGCGGAGCAGCTGGAGGAAGGTGGAGGTTGGAGGTGTTGGGACACGTAGAGATAAAAAACTTTTCCCTCTAACATGGTGATCCCAAGATCTAGCTGAGGTAGAAGGCCACGAGGATTACCACTAGACACACATTTGCGGATTATTGATGTAGCACGTCTGTTGATGCAGTGTAGACCTCAAGATCTTGATCCAACAACGATCATCCAAGAGTTGATCGTGCGACACCTCTGTTGGTGTCCACATGTACGAGGAGGAGAACCGACAGGGGACTTCTAGGTCTAGAACGGCGGCATGACTTCTATGGAGCTAGGGTTTCCAACACATGGAATGACCTAACTATCAACCCTCCTAGGTAACTGCACCCCACTATATATAGGGAGTGAAAGTGGGCTCCACTCACTTGTGGCCCATTCACTAAAGTACATATTAGTCACCATGAGTCCGACTCAGACTCAGTCCAAATCCGGCTCAGGTCCAACCCAAAAAAAATTCCAGTTTAGATCCAATCCCAAATTGCTTCTTCTCTTAAGTGTGTGACCCCATAGGCTCATGGCAACTTGGACATGATTGGAGTCCGACTCTCAATAGATCAGTCTGTAGCGGCTCCTAGCAGAACGTGCCGACTCCCAAGTAACAAAGAGTCATGACGACATGCCTTTCCAATGTGACTTGCGTCCGAGTCCCTTTTGCCTCAAGATATACGTTGATGAGTTATAGGCGAATGATTGTCATACCTTAAATAACCCGACTCTCTTCTCGATCTGAGATAAGTGATTCATCCGATTAACTCTTAGTCAGTCACCTCGGTTAACATTACATCCATTACAAAATCCTAAAAACCACTTTTATAAAGGAAAGTTTGTTTTTCTTCAAACTACTCTTCCAAACCAAGGCCCTCTTGAGGCCTATATATCATATTCTATCTTCCCATCTCAAAAATAAATATTTTTGAGATGCTTTATTATTTATTTTTGCCTTTTTTTCTTAAATGGCTGAAACAAGAAATAATAGCTTAAAAATACTTTTTTCTTCTAAATAAATTCCAAGAAAATTCTCCAAAGTACCACTTGGTATTCAAGATGATCTCACACCAAAAACAACACTTGTCCAATACAAAATTATCAAATAAGCTTCTAGGAACCATTTTAGCACTTTTTGAATAAATGACAATAAGAGGACTAATACTCCTTAGAAAAATCCCAAATAAATCCTAGGGAAGTATCTTGACCATGTCCATCTACCATTACCATCTTCCCACCTTGACAAACGCAATTTATAAAACTTCCTTCATAAGCAACCCATGACCAAAACTGGCAAAACTAAGAAAACAAATGAGTTAAACCAAATCAAAACATCATCAAAGCTTCTTTATCATCCTCCCTAACACCATAACCCCCTCTTGTCGAGCTACACTATATCCATGCACTGTAGTAACACATGCCCCTTGTCGTTTGTTCTTGTGTATGTAGGAGACAAAAAAACACAAAGAACTGCCATTACTCCACCTTGCAGCCACCTCCTCGTCCCTCTCTCATCTACACGATGCCAGTGGCTCCCAAACGACCACGCCACCACCCATGACGCACAAACCGCAAGCCACACATCTCCCTCAAGATCATCCATGGACTATATTGTCACATCCCAAAAAATTCCAATTTTGAAATTTGAAAAATAAACAAACAAAAGAAACAAATGTTCAAATTTAGGGCGAAAAGAAACTTTTTGCTTCTAAATGGAAACATCAAAACGTTACTTGAACAATATTTAAATGAGAAATCAACAAACAAATGTTGAAACAAATCAAATGCATTCATGCAGGGAATATATCTTGAATTTAAGCACTTAGAAAAGTTAAACCAAAAACCTAAACCCTAATGAAAGAAATCATCTTCAAGATCACTCCAAGACTATGGCTTTGTTCCATATAAAAATTTACCAACAAACATTTCTAAATGGTAAACAAAAATATTATAAAACCATGGGAATTGGTTTCACTCGATTTGGAGCCATGGATAAAAACTTATGATTTTTATAAGATAAAAGAAAATATTCCAAGGCTAATAAAGCTCATAGCTAAAATCAATACCAAATTTGTGAACAAAGTAATCCTAAAAGGATTTAAAAATATAAATAAATATTAAATAAAATTATACAAATTGGAATCACTATTTTTGGAAATAAAAATAAAAAGATATGAATTTAGAAGACAAAGAAATAAATAAATAAATAAATAAATAAATAAGAATTGTTGCAAAAACAATTTAAATTATGGCTAAATCCATAGGTAATTGGAATAAAAGTTATTTAAATAACATAAAAGAATAAAAAAGTCGTTTAAATAAAATTATATGGGCTTATGAACCATATTCAATTTTATTTAAATAAATGTCTCATGCCTCACTTAATTTAAATGAATATTAAATCACAAGAAAAATATTTGAATTGGAATAAATAATACACTTATATTAGGTATAAAAACCTACTGAAAAGATTGGAGAATATTTGAATTCAGTTGAAGTTTGAATGAAATGTTTTAAAAAAACAGAAAAAGAAAAGGAAAAAGTTTTTGCAGAAAAAAAAGGGAAACTAACCTGCCCAAACCCCAGGCCTAGAAAACCCCAGCCCAACAGCCCACCCGGGCCACCTCTCTCTCCCCTCTTTTTTCTTTTCTTACCACGCCCTCTCCGCACCCCCTTGCTGATGGACTGGCCACACAGCCACGTCACCATCATCATCTTCAAACGCGTTGAACTCTCCCCCTCTCGCTGCCGTTTCAGGTTGAATTACATCGAGTAAATTCGCGCAGTTAATGGAACAATCATCCCGCACGACCATGCTCTCTTAACCACCCGAGCGCCCCTAGGCTGCGCTGAATCAAACTCATGCCGCCGCTATCTCCGACGGTCTGCGGCGAAAAATCCGGTGAGTCCTGACCTCTCCTTGCCCCCTGGTACACTAGATTGTTCTTCATCGTCTGGTGCACCTACTGATGTCGTCTGTTTACCCGCTGGCTTCCTATAGGCTCGGCTTTCTATTCGCTTGTGGGCAACCGATGACAAGCACAACTCCGGCGAGAAATTTCTGGCGAGCCCGACCACGCCTTGACCTCTGACTCACATTGCTGTGACCGCTACCCTCGGGAGCACTCACTGATGCCTTTCTTTTGCTTGCTCGAGCCCTAGACACTCGGCTTCGTCTCCATCAGCAAACACCGCCATCAGAACGAACTCCGTCAAGTTATCGGCAGCGAACCAGAGCGCCCCGGCCTCGCCCACGACCACCTTGAGAACCGCCACGTTCCTGCAACCCTGGTATCGCCCTGCACATTCTCCCTTTCCCTCTGGCCTCGCCGGAAGATCACCGTCAGAGGCATCGCCACCGCTATTGCCATTTGCGCCGCCAGTTTATGGCCAGGGCAATCTGGTCCGCTAGATGTAGATCTGAGGGTTAGGATAGATCCACTTAACAAAGAGATATCGCCTGATCTGGTTCGTTCGTTTTCAGTTAGATCTAACGGCCCGCGTAGCGTTATCCGGACGAAGCGGCATCGACCAATCAGAACACCCAGCGTGTCTGTGAATAAGAATTAAAACCCAGATTTGATCTACTTGATGTTTAAACTTGTAAAATCAATAATTTTTTATCTTTAAATCCAAAAATTACAAATTAGGTGTCTATGGATTCAGAAAATTGTGTATGTTGCACCTCTGGCCTTGCTTTGGTCATTTCCTTCTGAAAAATTAGAGTTTCATGCAGAGACTTTTTTAGGGCTATTTTGAGTATAAAAATTGTCTTAAAAATTATTTTTGAGTAAATCCTTTTGCAAATGGTTTTGTATTGGACCATCTGACCATGAACACTAACATGTGAAATTAAAAATAAATTTTTAGAGGCACTATAATTATTCCTTTGAATAAACGATTTTCTAACAAAAGAAAAATGATTTAAATGACTTATTTTCACTAACTTGCTTTCAAATGAAATTTCACTTTTATAAAAGACCAGTAGGTTTTTTGAAATGTTAGAAACTTGTTAGAAACCACTTTTTCAATAAAACAACATTTTGCATGCTTGCATGCATTTCTTTGTCTTCTTGTTTTTGTTTGGTTAATTTTTGTGTTGAAGTTTTGAGTGTGTAATTTTGCTTGATTGTATTGTAGTGAACTTTGAAGAGTGTGACATTTGCAAGATCAAGGAGAGTACCTAGATTTTCTACTAAAAAGGCAAGTGATAATTTGGTCATCAAAAGTTCTATATTTTCAATATTGCATTAGTGATATTTTTGTAGTGTGCATGATAGGACTATTTTTGTATGTTGCTATGCTATGGTAGATCCTATAGAATATATCTTGGTAGGATTTTTCCTAAGACAAGAGACAGGTTATGCTAGTATGCTTAGCCTAGCTATTAGAATACAAGGGTGGAAATTCATGTTATGATATTATGGAAAAGTTATGCCTCTGTGTTTTTGACCAAGAAAACAACTTGTTAATGAAACACCTGGGTGGAATGGAAGGTATGGTTTGTGTTGAGTGGTTACTCAGGGCCCATTTCTATGGTTTACCCTGGTGTATCTCACTTGTGGATGGACACCCAGGAACAAAGAGATTTGAGATGTTTAGTGTTGAGAAGCTTCCAGTGTAGCGTCATGGCATATGGGCTCTTCCTTGACCAACTAAGTTGCAAGAACTCAGCCAGATGGACAAAAGGTGGTAGTGATGATAGGATGGAATGCGTCCATGGTGGTATGAAGGATTGCTTCTGTAAGCCTTCTCTCGATGCATGTCGATTCTTGTGGGGAAAGTGCACCACCTCTCAAGAGGGTAAAACCAAAGTACTTAGACGTGTCCCCGGTAACGGACATTTTGAGCATCAAAGACATTTAAATGATCAAGAATCTCCCCATCCCAATTTCTCTAAGTTAAAACTTGTGGGTGAACAAGGGTAGCACCTGGTGTGACTCCAGTGTGCCATGTTTGATGAAGTGTTTTGAAAAGAGAAAAACTATTTTACAAAGGATAGGAAAAACCTATTTTATGCAAAAGCCAGCCAAAACTCCACTTAGCCATATATTCATGTAGATGATAGATTCTCCATATCAATATGATATCACTTGCCAATACAATTAAACTGTATTGACCCTTGTGGCTGTAACTTATTATGTTGCAGGTTTATTTGATGTTAGTGAAGTTTGTTGAGTAGGGATTACAAGTCTACAACCAACATGATTGCCTGTGGCACTTGAAGATGAAGGACTCCATGCTATATAGTTATATCTACTGCTTTGTAATAAGATAGCCATATGAGCTATGTAAGTTGTAATGAATTATTTTATTCGTGGTTATAAGTTGTAATATGACCTTTGTTTCTTCATATTACATCTTAAACTATGGGTTCAAGCTATTCGATCCAGGGACTAGCACTGTAAACACTAGGACTTGTACCTTATTGGGTTCAGTCCTCTATAGATGGTATCAGAGCACTGTGTTGCCTATAGGATTGTAACCCTAGGATTGGACAACACCCCTTAGAAATAGGAGTTGTATTTGTTCTAACTTATTTGAGAAACAATCTTTTAAACTCTGTCCTCAACATTTTGGTTTGATTCTACATCTCTACGTTTTCAACTTGTGGGACAGAAACTTCAACATAAGCAAGTACTTCAACATCACAAATGACTTCAGCTTAAACATCTGAAAGGAATTTAGCTTTAGTTTCACCACAGACTTCAACTTGGACATCACTAAGGACTTCAAGTGACATAAGAATAATACTCAAGACTTGGAGACTAAGGAAACTCAACTCATGAGGAAACATTATAAACATCACCTTTGAACTTTATGACCCAGATGCAAGAATTTCTTCCAAGGATACCATGATCTTGTTCCTGATGTAACAACTAAGAAGGATGGAGAGATCTCAAGTGATACCCTATAGTTGGACCACCATACTAGTGATTAGTTTAAATTGATTTATTGATCATACCAACCTATGTGGTATAGAAAAGATATTTTGTTTGCCTAGAATATGCTTGAACCTTGTTGTTTGAGTGGAATGCATGATTGTGATTTCTTGTACATTATCTTGTGTGACTTATTGTGTACGAGTAGAATTATTTCCCTATAAATCTCTTGCCTATTCTAATCCCAACCCAACCCAAACAGATGACTTCTCCAAGGGATCAAAACTCCAACATCAAGGATGGTGACAACAACAACCTAGAGATGCACCTGACAGAACAATTGCTAGCAACCCAAGCTAAGTTGAATCAAGTGACAACCCAGTTTTTAGCCAACAAGCACACCAACACTAAGTTAGACGCAGCCATGCTAAAGTTCTTGGAATCCCAATCCCAATTGTTGCAAAGGATGACCAATCAGATGATTAACATGAGAAGCAACCCTTCCCAAAGAGTTTATGACAACAATGATTTCAAGGATGATATTGTGGGAAGAACCCAAGCCTGCAAAATCTATGGAGACATAGGACACACTTATAAAGAGCATATTGACCAATGCACTAATTGTGATGAAGAACATCCCGCTAGACAATGCCCCACATCTCAAGTTACCCGTGTCCTGTGCGCAGCAAATGATCATGTCCCTGTCCAATGCCACATCTATCCTATAGTTCAACAGATGAAACATCAAGCTAAGGATGGAATACATCAAGACTTTTTGGAAACACCCATGATAGTACAACTTCCACCAAGAATGATGAAGACAAAGTAAAATATAAGTATGCACCTCCATACAAGGTAACCAACTTTGGTTAGCAAAAGAGGAAATGTGGACGTTATCCTAGGAACCGTTCTAAGAACCGAGGAAGTTTCCCTACATTTGTAGTGAAATATGAAGAACATGAACTAAGAGACCTCCTAGCCCAGGAGAGACCCAAAAAGAAGAAGGGCCAAGGAAACAAACAAGGGATAGTGATACCAAATTTAAAGAGGGATAGTAGAGAGGTGATGTGCCAAAAATGCAAAGAGCTAGGCCATTATGCATCAAATTGTCCAGAAAAGGAGAAGAACAAGACAATCAAGCCTATGAAGGATCTCAACCATGTCACATGTTGCAAATGTGGTAATAAGGGACATTATGCAAACAATTGTCCAGAGAAGTTACATCAAGATACCAAGTAAGCCAAGATGTAATCTAGTTAATATCCTTTTAAGGGTGGTAGTACCCTAGTTGTCTTGAAGCCAACTTGTTGTCTCTAGCCTTTCGGAATCTCGGGACGAGATTCCTTTTAATGGTGGTAGTCTGTCACATCTGAAATTTTTTGAAATTTTGAAATGTGAAAAATAAACAAAAAAAGAAAGAAATGTTGAAATTTAGGGGAGAAAGAAACTTTTTTTTTCAAAATGTAAACATCAAAACCTTACTTGAACAAAATTTGAATGAAAAAGCAACAAACAAATCTTCAAACAAATCAAATGCATTCATGCAGGGAATGTATCTTGAATTTAAGCACTTAGAAAAGTTAAACCAAAAACCTAAACCCTAATGAAATAAATCATCTATTTGGAGCAATATAAAAATTTAGCAACAAACATTTCTAATTGATCAAAAATGGTAAACCAAAATATTATAAAACCATGGGAATTGGTTTCACTCTATTTGGAGCCATGGATAAAAATTATGATTTTTACAAGATAAAAGAAAATATTCCAAGGCTAATGAAGCTCATAGCTAAAATAAATACCAAATTTGTGAACAAAGTTATCCTAAAAGGATTTAAAAAGATAAATAAATATTAAATAAAATTATACAAATTGGAATCACTATTTCTGGAACTACAAATAAAAAATATGAATTTATAAGACAAATAAAGAAATAAATAAGAATTGTTGCAAAAAAATTAAACTATGGCTAATCCATAAGTAATTTGAATAAAAGTTATTTAAATAACATAAAATAATAAAAAATTTGTTTAAATAAAAATATATGGGCTTATGAACCATATTCAATTGTATTTAAATAAATTCTTTATGCCTCACTTAATTAAAATGAATATTAAATCACAATAAAAATATTTGAATTGGACTAAGTAATGTCTGGATGGGCAAAGACAAAGAACTACGTTGCCACTTGCCCGATTCAGCCGTAGTCCTTTTTCTATTTTTATAAAGCTTTTAATATTCCCTGTTTAGATCTGAAAACTTCCTAGTAGGTTTAAATCCATATGTAATATAAAATACAAGATATATTCAAGATATCATTTTTACATTATCCTGTGATGTTTTCTCTAACATACAGCATCAGAACTAGGCTAAAATATTCTATAGATAATTTCTAGTAAATAAAGCACAAACATGTGTTCCTTTCAATAAATAAATACTCCAACAAATTTCATAAGTCCAAATGGAGTAAATACAAAATCTTATGGTTGTTTCTAAATGTACCAAATTCATATTCTTGGTCCCATACCATTTAGAGCCATAATTGGACCATAGAAAAAATGATAAAATCAAACCATATCTGATTTAGGAATTTCTCGAGGTCAAACCAAAAGTTTTAGTGACCTAATTACAACTATGGGAAATCGCAAATGCTTATATACTTCAAGCCAAAGGAGCCCAAAATTTATAAATCCTTGGTTGATTTTTAGAGAATAAAACTATTTTATGCATGGTTATTTCAGTAAATAAATCACTCCAATAGTTCCATATATCCAAAAAGGGTGATTCCAAGTTCTGAATAAAGGTAGTTCAAATACCTAACATGTGCCATTGGAATCATATCAAAATCCCCTGATGATTAAATAAGGTGAAAACAGAAATACCTTCCAGAACTGACTTTGCGATTTTCCCAAGGGATTCTATTAATTATTTTCTAGTGATTCCAACTCTCAATAAGACAGTCCATCAAACCCTACCTAATCCTAAGAGGAATTAGAGTTTGGAAACACAAATCTTTTTCTGTGAATTACTTCCTAAAACTAGAGCCTTTAACACTAGAAATTCTATAATAAATCAAAGGAAATTGATAAAATAGTGAAACCACTTTTGTTGGTTTCATTTTATCAATACTTATCTGGTGGTATCATTTTTAACAATGGTATCAGATATAATCTGGCTTTGGTATAAAACATCCTAAACTAAGTAGCTTCTAGACTTTAGATCATCTTGGAGTTTCTACAAAGGCTTCCAAGAAATTTTCCCAATCTTCCCAAAACCTACTGATTTATATCAGGTGTGTCACATCCCAAAATTTTCTAAATTTTTAAATGTGAAAAATAAACAAAGAAAATAAATAAAGGATGAAATTTAGGGGGAAAAGAAACTTGGTGCTTCTAATTGGAAACATCAAAACCTTACTTAAAACAATTTTGAATGAGAAAGTGACAAACAAGATTTAAAAAAATTCAAATGCATGTCATGCATCATTATCTTTAAGAACTTGCATTTTAACTATGGAAAAAATTGATAAACCTAAACATTAATAAGAGAAATCAGCATCAAGTTCAATACAGGACTATGGCAATGTTCCATATAAAAATTTAGCAAAATCATTTCTATATAATCTATAATAGTAAGCAACAATATTACAAAACCATGGGAATTGTTTTCACTCTATTTGGAGCCATGGATAAAAATTATGATTTATATAAGATAAAAGAAAGTATTCCAAGGCTAATAAAGCTTATAAATAAAATCAATACTTAATTGCGAATAAATTAATTCTAAAGGATATATAAAGATTAATAATTATTAAATAAAACTATACAAATTCGAATCGCCCTTTTTGGAATTATAAATCAAAATATATGATTTACCTAAGATAGATAAAGAAATAAGAAATACTGAAAAGTCAATTTAAGCCCATAGATAAAATCCATATTTTCATGGAACAAAATTACACTTAAATAATATATAATGATAAGTTATTATTGAGTAAAACTATAGAAATTGGTTTGAACCTTTTTAAATCTCTAAATCAAAAGATATGAAATAAACAAGAATTAAAAATATATACAGTATAGGCCTACGTGCCATACTCAATTTCTAAATGATTTATGATTTATAAAAAATAATATTACAAATACTCTAATTGGAGTAAAATATCAACTTATATTTTATATAATTTTTTTTGAAAAGATTTGGTAAAATTTTGAACCAAATTGAAGAGACAAATTAAAAGTTAGAAAAAATAGAAAAAGAAAAAAAGTTCCAAAAAAACCACGTAGGACTATACCCAGCCCAACCCTGTAAGCAACTGAGCCCATACCATCCCCCCCCTCTCTTTTTTTCCCTCTATTTTCTTCTTGGGCCAAAAATTGCTTCTCCAACAAGACCGATCTACAAGTGGTCTTCTTCCTCCCCGTTCACGTACAGAACATGGAGGAGGGTTGCTCCCATGGCCATTGTTATCTCTTCCTCTCCTCCCCATCAATTTAATGACTGTTTCTTCTCGATTTCAAAATGAAAAACATTTGGAAGTAAGTGGAGGATCCGTACAGGCCATTAATTTCTCTCTTTAGTGTCATAATCTCTCAAATCAATACCATGAACCGAATATCATATAGCGACATACGTCTCCCAATCTCCCTCTCTAGAGCATATCAAGACGAACTGAAAGATCCAGCGCGTACCTCTAGTCCTCCTCCTTCACTTTCGTTCATAAACTTTCTCGAGAGGAGCCCCGTTAAACACACACGAACCATGCCAAGATTAGCTATAAAAACACAGTTCATCATCAGATCTTGTCATCCTCGGTGAGTCCCTCATCGATTCCTTCAATCAGAAGACTAATCTTGATGTTTCCTACCTTCAGGACATGATGGTTTACCTTCTTGTTGTAGTTGGATGCGCCACCAACATCACACGTCGCTCCAACAAAGGATTTATGCCTCTCTTGGATGCTACCGATGATGCCATGATGTCCATCCTATTATCCTCGACATTATCTATGTTGTACATGTCTTCACCGACTCCGGTGACCTTTCTAGCAACGGAAACGTCGACGCCCAGCCCATGCCCGCAAATCCGGTGAACTTTGGCAAGTTATTCTAGTGAACTATCCTGGAACGTTAGATCTTTATCTAAAGGTCATCATAGATCACTAAAATGAAGGGGTATCCTCCAACCATAATCTGCCAAGTGTCATATCTATTCCTATTTTTGGATTTTTAGACATAAGAACATAGAAACTTGTAAAAATCATACCTTTACTTGTATTTATCCAAATTTATCAAATAATATGTGTATGGATTCAAAAAAACGAGTAGAACACAATGGAGCCATAATTTAGTATTTATGACTCGGTTAAAATCACATTTTATACAGTACCATTTATGGAGTATTTTGAGTATAAAATTGTTGTGTAAATTATTTTTAGTCCTTTTGCAAAAAATTGTATATTGAACCCTCTGACCAGAAACATCAACATAAGAAATTAAACATATAATTTTACAACAGTAGCATTAATCCTATGAGTATAGCCTTTTTCTAGTAATACAAAACGCTACTAAATAATATTTTTGCACAAAATGTTGGATTGGGCATAAAACCTATCTAAAATGGTCAGTTGAATATTTTTAGTGTTCAGAACCTTGCTGTAAAAATTTCTCAAATAAAATCATCTTTTTGCATGCTTGCATGCATTTCATTGTATTCTTGTGATTGTTTTGTGATGCTAGTTTTGAGTGTGTGCTTTTTACTTTATTGTATTATATTGGACTTTGAGGAGTGTGACATTTCCAAGATCAAGGAGAGTATATAAATATTATACTATAAAGGAAAGTGATACTTTGGTCATCAAAAGTCCTATTTTTCTATATTGCATTAGTGATGTTTTTGTACTGTGCACGATAGGACTATTATGTATATTTCTATGCTATGTTAATCCTATAGTGTAGTATTTCCTAAAGATAGGAGACATCGTAAGATTAGAATGGTTAGTCTTGCTATATATATTAGTGGGTGTAAATCATGATATGACGCCTTATGGAAATATGAGCATTTTTTGACTAATGAAAAGAACTGATGTTAATGAAACACTTGGGTGGAAATGAGACTTGTATGAATTATGTTGAGTGGTTACCCAGGGCCCATTTCTATGGTTTACCCCGAGGTATCACATTGATGGATGGACACCCAGGAACAAAGAGATTGGAGATGTTCTTGTCGCGAAGCTTCCAGTGCAACCACATGGCATATGGGCTCTGCCTTGACCGACTAAGTTGCGAGAACTCAGCCAGACAGACAGAGGGTGGTAGTGATGATAGGATGGAACGCGTCCGTTGTGGTATGAGGGATTTCTTCTGAAAAGTCTCGTCTCGATGCATGTCGAGTCTTGAGGGGAAAGTGCACCACCTCTCGAGACGGTAAAAATCAGTACTTAGCCGTGTCCCCGGTTATGGACAACTTTTGAGCATCAAGACAATGAAGCAGAATCAAGAATGTCATCATTCTAATTTTTCTAAGTTAAAACTTGTTGGGTGAATAAGGGAAACACCTGGAGGGTATCCAGAGTGCCAAGTTTGATGAAGTGTTGATGAAAAAGAGAAAAACTATTTTACAAAGGATAGGAAAAAGTTACTTTATGCAAAGGCCATCCAAAACTCCACTTAGCCATATATTCATGTAGATGTTAGGTTCTCCACATCAATATGGTATCACTTTGCCAATACAATTCAAATGTATTGATCCTTGTGAATGTAACTTATCATGTTGCAGGATCACTTGATGATAGTGAAGTTTGATGAGTAGGGATTACGCGTGTGCAACCAACATGTTTGCCTATGGCACATGAAGATTTAGGACTCCATGATTTATAGTTATATCTGCTTCTTTGTAATAAGATAGCCATATGAGCTAAGAAAATAAAAAGATAGCCATAAGGACTACAAATTGGAATCACTATTTTTGGAACTACAAATAAAAAGATATGAATTTATAAGACAAATAAATAAATAAGAATTGTTGCAAAAACAAATTAAACTATGGATAAATCCATAGGTAATTGGAATAAAAGTTTTTTAAATAACATAAAAGAATGAAAAAGTCGTTTAAATAAAATTATATGGGCTTATGAACCATATTCAATTTTATTTAAATAAATGCCTTATTCCTCACTTAATTTAAATGAATATTAAATCAAAAGAAAAATATTTGAATTAGACTAAATAATACACTTATATTAGGTATAAAAACCTACTGAAAATATTGGAGAAGATTTGAATTCAAATTGAAGTTCGAATCAAATGTTTTGAATAAAAAAAAGAAAACGGAAAAAGAAAAGGAAAAAGTTTTTGAAGAAAAAAAGGGAAACTAACCTACCTAAACCCCAGGCCCAGCAAACCCCAGTCCTCCCAGGCCACCTCTCTCCCCGCTGCTTTCTTTTCTTACCGCGCCCTCTCTGCACCGCCTCGCTGAAGGACTGGCCCCACAACCACGTCACCATCATCGTCTTCGAACGCGTTGAACTCGCCCCCTCTCGCTGCCGTTTCAGGTGGAATTACGCCGAGTAAATTCGCGCTGTTAACGGAAAAAACACCGCGCACAACCATGCTCTGTTAACCACCCTCCCTCCTCTCCGTTTCCCCTAATTTTCCTGCACCCGAGCGCCCCCAGGCTGCGCTGAATCAAACTCACGACGCTGTCTCCGATGGTCTCCGGCGAGAAATCCAGTGAGTCCTGACATCTCCTTGCCCCTGGTACATACTAGATTGTTCTTCATCATCTTGTGCACCTACTGATGTAATCCGTTTGCCCGCTGGCGCCCTGTAGGCTCGGCTTTGTATTCGCTTGTGTGCAACCGACGACAAGCACAACTCCGGCGAGGAATTTCCGGTTAGCCCGACCACACCTTGCCCTCTGCCTCACATTGTTGTGACCGCTACTCTCAGGCGCACTCACTGATGCCTTTCTTTAGCTTGCTCGAGCCCTGGACGCTCGGCTTCGTCTCCGTCAGCAAACACCGACATCAGCATGAACTCGGGCAAGTAATCGGCAGCGAACCAGAGCACCCCAGCCTCGCCCATGACCACCTTGAGAACCGCCACGTTCCTGCGACCCTGGTAACGCCCCGCACCCCCTCCCTTTCCCTCTAGCCTCGCTGGAACATCACCATCAGAGGCTTCGCCGCCGCTATTTCCATTTGCACCGCCAGTTTCTGGCCAGGACAATTTGGTCCACTAGATGCAGATCTTAGGGTTAGGATAGATCCACTTAACAAAGAGGTATCACCTGATCTGGTCCAGGCGTTTTCAGTTAGATCTAACAGCCCGCGTAGCGTAATCCGCACAAAGCTGGGTCGACCAATCAGAACACGCCGCGTGTCTATGAATTAGAATTAAAACCCAGATTTGATCTATTTGATGTTTAAACTTGTAAAATCAATAATTTTTTATCTGTAAGTCCAAAAATTACAAATTAGGTGTCTATGGATTTAGAAAAATGTGTATGTTACAACTATGGCCTTTCTTTGGTCATTTCCTTCTGACAAATTAGAGTTTTATGCAGAGACTTGTTTAGGGCTATTTTGAGTATAAAAATTGTCTTAAAAATTATTTTTGAGTAAATCCTTTTGCAAATGGTTTTGTTTTGGACCATCTGACCATGAACACTAACATGTGAAATTAAAAATAAATTTTTATTGGAACTAGAATTATTCCTTCGAATAAAAGATTTTCTATCAAAAGAAAAATGGTTTAAATGACTTATTTTCACTAACTTGGTTTCAAATGAAATTCCACTTTTATAAAAGACCAGTAGGTTTTTTGAAATGTTAGAACCTTGTTAGAAACCACTTTTTCAATAAAACAACATTGTGCATGCTTGCATGCATTTCTTTGTCTTCTTGTTTTTGTTTGGTTAATTTTTGTGTTGAAGTTTGAGTGTGTACTTTTGCTTGATTGTATTGTAGTGAACTTTGA
Source organism: Avena longiglumis (assembly GCA_030063025.1). Classification (NCBI taxonomy): domain Eukaryota; kingdom Viridiplantae; phylum Streptophyta; class Magnoliopsida; order Poales; family Poaceae; genus Avena; species Avena longiglumis. The sequence continues at coordinate 204,571,758 of CP125975.1, forward strand.
AGAGTGTGACATTTGCAAGATCAAGGAGAGTACCTATATTTTCTACTAAAAAGGCAAGTGATAATTTGGTCATCAAAAGTTCTATCTTTTCAATATTGTATTAGTGATATTTTTGTAGTATGCATGATAGGACTATTTTTGTATGTTGCTATGCTATGGTAGATCCTATAGAATATATCTTGGTAGGATTTTTCCTAAGACAAGAGACATGTTATGCTAGTATGCTTAGACTAGCTATTAGAATACAAGGGTGGAAATTCATGTTATGATATTATGGAAAAGTTATGCCTATTTGTTTTTGACTAAGAAAACAACTTGTTAATGAAACACCTGGGTGGAATGGAAGGTATGGTTTGTGTTGAGTGGTTACTCAGGGCCCATTTCTATGGTTTACCCTGGTGTATCTCACTTGTGGATGGCCACCCAGGAACAAAGATTTGAGATGTTTAGTGTTGAGAAGCTTCCAGTTTAGTGTCATGGCATATGAGCTCTGCCTTGACCAACTAAGTTGCAAGAACTCAGCTAGATGGACAGAAGGTGGTAGTGATGATCGGATGGAATGCTTCCATGGTGGTATGAGGGATTGCTTCTATAAAGTCTCCTCTCGATGCATGTCGATTCTTGTGGGGAAAGTGCACCACCTCTCGAGAGGGTAAAACCAAAGTACTTAGTCGTGTCCCCGGTAACGGACATTTTGAGCATCAAATACATTTAAATGATCAAGAATCTCCCCATCCCAATTTCTCTAAGTTATAACTTGTGGGTGAACAAGGGTAGCACCTGGTGTGACTCTAGTGTGCCATGTTTGATGAAGTGTTTTGAAAAGAGAAAAACTATTTTACAAAGGATAGGAAAAACCTATTTTATGCAAAGGCCAGCCAAAACTCCACTTAGCCATATATTCATGTAGATGATAGAATCTCCATATCAATATGATATCACTTGCCAATACAATTAAAATGTATTGACCCTTGTGGCTGTAACTTATTATGTTGCAAGTTTATTTGATGTTAGTGAAGTTTGTTGAGTAGGGACTACAAGTCTACAACCAACATGATTGCCTGTGGCACTTGAAGATGAAAGACTCCATGCTATATAATTATATCTGCTGCTTTGTAATAAGATAGCCATATGAGCTATGTAAGTTGTAATGAATGATTTTATTCCTAGTTATAAGTTGTAATATGACCTTTGTTTCTTCATATTAGATCTTAAACAGTGGGTTCTAGCTATTCGATCCAGGGACTAGCACTATAAACACTGGGACTTGTACATTATTGGGTTCAGTCCTCTATAGATGGTATCAAAGCACTGTGTTGCCTATAGGATTGTAACCCTAGGATTGGACAACACCCCTTAGAAATAGGAGTTGTATTTGTTCTAACTTATTTGAAAACCAATCTTTTAAACTCTGTCCTCAACATTTTGGTTTGATTCTACATCTCTACCTTTTCAACTTGTGGGACAAAAACTTCAACATAAGCAAGTACTTCAACATCACAAATGACTTCAGCTTAAACATCTGAAAGGACTTTAGTTTTAGTTTCACCACAGAATTTAACTTGGACATCACTAAGGACTTCAAGTGACATAAGAATAATACTCAAGACTTGGAGACTAAGGAAACTCATCTCATGAGGAAACATTATAAACATCACCTTTGAACTTTGTGACCCAGATGCAAGAATTTCTTCCAAGGATTCCATGATCTTGTTCCTGATGTAACAACTAAGAAGGATGGAGAGATCTCAAGTGATAGCCTATAGTTGGACCACCATACTAGTGATTAGTTTAAATCGATTTATTGATCATACCAACCTATGTGGTATAGCAAAGATATTTTGTTTGCCTAGAATATGCTTGAACCTTGTTGTTTGAGTGGAATGCATGATTGTGATTGCTTGTACATTGTCTTGTGTGAATTATTGTGTATGAGTATAATTCTTTCCCTATAAATCTTTTGCCTATTCTAATACCAACCCAACCCAAACAGAGGACTTCTCCAAGGGATCACAACTCCAACATCAAGGATGGTGACAACAACAACCTAGAGATGCACCTGACAGAACAATTGCTAGCAACCCAAGCTAAGTTGAATCAAGTGACAACCCAGTTTTTAGCCAACAAGAACACAAACACTAAGTTAGACCCAGCCATGATAAAGTTCTTGGAATCCCAATCCCAATTGTTGCAAAGGATGACCAATCAGATGATTAACATGAGAAGCAACCCTTCCCAAAGAGATTATGACAACAATGATTTCAAGGATGATATTGTGGGAAGAACCCAAGCCTGCAAAATCTATGGAGACATAGGACAGACTTATAAAGAGCATATTGACCAATGCACTAATTGTGATGAAAAAACATCCAGCTAGACAATGCCCCACATCTCAAGTTACCCGTGTCCTGTGTGCAGGAAATGATCATGTCCCTGTCCAATGCCACATCTATCCTATAGTTCAACAGATGAAACATCAAGCTAAGGATGGAATACATCAAGACTTTTTGGAAACACCCATGATAGTACAACTTCCAAAAAGAATGATGAAGACAAAGTCAAATATAAGTATGCACCTCCATACAAGGTAACCAACTTTGGTGAGCAAAAGGGGAAACGTGGACGTTATCCTAGGAACCATTATAAGAAACGAGGTAGTTTCCCTACATTTGTAGTGAAATATGAAGAACATGAACTAAGATACCTCCTAGCCTTGGAGAGACCCAAAAAGAAGAAGGGCCAAGGAAACAAACAAGGGATAGTGATACCAAATTTAAAGAGGGATAGTAGACAGGTGATGTGCCAAAAATGCAAAGAGCTAGGCCATTATGCTTCAAATTGTCCAGAAAAGGAGAAGAACAAGACAAGCAAGCCTGTGAAGGATCTCAACCTTGTCACATGTTGTAAATGTGGTAATAAGGGACATTATGCAAACAACAGTCCAGAGAATTTACATCAAGACACCAAGTAAGCCAAGATGTAATCTAGTTAATATCCTTTTAAGGGTGGTAGTACCCTAGTTGTCTTGAAGCCAACTTGTTGTCTCTAGCCTTTCGGAATCTTGGGACGATATTCCTTTTAAGGGTGGTAGTCTGTTACATCTGAAATTTTTAAAAATTTTGAAATGTGAAAAACAAACAAAAAAAGAAACAAATGTTGAAATTTAGGGGAAAAAGAAACTTTTTTCTTCAAAATGAAAACATCAAAACCTTAATTGAACAAAATTTGAATGAAAAAGCAAAAAATAAATCTTCAAACAAATCAAATGCATTCATGCAGGGAATGTATCTTGAATTTAAGCACTTAGAAAAGTTAAACCAAAAACCTCAACCCTAATGAAAGAAATCATCTTCAAAATCACTCCAAGACTATGGCTTTGTTCCATATAAAAATTTAGCAAGAAACATTTCTAAATGATCAAAAATGGTAAACCAAAATATTATAAAACCATGGGAATTGGTTACACTCTATTTGGAGCCATGGATAAAAACTTATGATTTTTATAAGATAAAAGAAAATATTCCAAGGCTAATGAACCTCATAGCTAAAATCAATACCAAATTTGTGAACAAAGTTATCCTAAAAGGATTTAAAAAGATAAATAAATATTAAATAAAATTATACAAATTGGAATCACTATTTTTGGAACTACAAATAAAAAATATGGATTTATAAGACAAATAAAGAAATAAATAAATAAGAATTGTTGCAAAAAAAATTTAAACTATGGCTAAATCCATAAGTAATTGGAATAAAAGTTATTTAAATAACATAAAATAATAAAAAAGTTGTTTAAATAAAAATATATGGTCTTATGAACCATATTCAATTTTATTTAAATAAATTCCTTATGCCTCACTTAATTAAAATGAATATTAAATCACAATAAAAATATTTGAATTGGACTAAGTAATACGCGGGGATGGGCCAGCACAGCAACTACGTTGCCACTTCGGTCAGTTCCGGCCCGTAGTCCTTTTTCTATTTTTATAAAGATTTTAATATTCCCTGTCTAGATCTGAAAACTTCCTGGTAGGTTTAAATCCATATGTAATATAAAATACACGATAAATTCAAGATATCATTTTTAAATTATCCCCTGATGTTTTCTCTAACATGCAGCATCAGAACTAGGCTAAAATATTCTATAGATAATTTCTAGTAAATAAAGCACAAACAGTGTTCCTTTCAATAAATAAATACTCCAGAAAATTTCATAAGTCCAAATGGAGTAAATACAAAATCTTATGGTTGTTTCTAAATGTACCTATTTCATATTCTTGGTACCATACCATTTAGATCCATAATTTGACCATAGAAAAAATGATAAAATCAAACCATATCTGATTTAAGAATTTCTCCAGGTCAAACCAAAAGTTATAGTGACCTAATTACAACTCTGGGAACTCGCAAATCCTTATATACTTCAAACCAAAGGATCCCAAAATTTATAAATCCTTGGTTGATTTTTAGACAATAAAACTACTCTATGCATGGTTGTTTCAGTAAATAAATCACTCCAATAGTTCCATATATCCAAAAAGGGTGATTCCAAGTTCTGCATAAAGGTAGTTCAAATACCTAACATGTGCCATTGGAATCATATCAAAATCCCCTGATGATTAAATAAGGTGAAAATAGAAATACCTTGTAGAACTGACTTTGCGATTTTCCCAAGGGATTCTATTAATTATTTTCAAGTGATTCCAACTCTCAATAAACCAGTCCATCAAACCTACCGAATCCTAAGAGGAATTAGAGTTTGGAAACACAAATCTTTTTCTGTGAATTACTTCCTAAAACTAGAGCTTTTAACACTAGAAATTCCATAATAAATCAAAGGAAATTGATAAAATAGTGAAACCACTTTTGTTGGTTTCATTTTATCAATACTTATCTGGTGGTATCATTTTCTACAATGGTATCAGATATAATCTGGCCTTGGTATAAAACATCCTAAACTAAGTAGCTTCTAGACTTTAGATCATCTTGGAATTTCTACAAAGGCTTCCAAGAAATTTTCCCAATCTTCTAAATCCAATCTTCCCAAAACCTACTGATTTATATCATGTGTGTCACATCCCAAAATTTTCTAAATTTTGAAATGTGAAAAATAAACAAAGAAAATAAATAAAGGATAAAATTTAGGGGGAAAAGAAACTTGGTGCTTCTAATTGGAAATATCAAAACCTTACTTAAAACAATTTTGAATGAGAAAGTGACAAACAAGATTTCAAAAAATTCAAATGCATGTCATGCATCATTATCTTTAAGCACTTGCATTTTACCTATGGAAAAAATTTATAAACCTAAACATTAATAAGAGAAATCAGCATCAAGTTTAATACAGGACTATGGCTATGTTCCATATAAAAATTTAGCAAAATCATTTCTATATAATTTATAATAGTAAGCAACAATATTACAAAACCATGGGAATTGTTTTCACTCTATTTGGAGCCATGGATAAAAATTATGATTTATATAAGATAAAAGAAAGTATTCCAAGGCTAATAAAGCTTATAAATAAAATCAATACTTAATTGCGAATAAATTAATTCTAAAGGATATATAAAGATAAATAATTATTAAATAAAACTATACAAATTCGAATCGCCTTTTTTCGAACTATAAATCAAAATATATGATTTACCTAAGATAGATAAAGAAATAAGAAATACTGAAAAGTCAATTTAAGCCCATAGATAAAATCCATATTTACATGGAACAAAATTACACTTAAATAATATATAATGATATGATATTATTAAGTAAAATTGTAGAAATTGGTTTGAACATTTTTAAAGCTCTAAATCAAAAGATATAAAATAAACAAGAATTAAGAATATATACCGTATAGGCCTACGTGCCATACTCAATTTCTAAATGAATTATGATTTATAAAAAATAATATTACAAATACTCTAATTAGAGTAAAATATCAACTTATATTTTATATAAAATTTTCTGAAAAGATTTGATAAAATTTTGAACCAAATTGAAGAGAAAAATTAAAAGTTAGAAAAAAATAGAAAAAGAAAAAAACGTTCCAAAAAAACCAGGTAGGCCTAAATCCTACCCAGCCCAACCCTGTAAGCAACTGATCCCACACCATCCCTCCTCTCTCTATTTTTTTCCCTCTATTTTCTTCTTGGGCCAAAAATTGCTTCTCCATCAAGACCGATCTACAAGTGGTCTTCTTCCTCCTCGTTCACGTACAGAACATGGAGGAGGGTTGCTCCCATGGCTATTGTCATCTCTTCCTCTCCTTTCCCATCAATTCAATGACCGTTTCTTCTCGATTTCAAAATGAAAAACATTTGGAAGTTAGTGGAGGATCCGTACAGGCAATTAATTTCTCCCTTTAGTGTCATAATCTCTCAAATCAATAACATGAACCGAATATCATATGGCGACATACGTCTCCCGAGCTCCCTCTCTAGAGCATATCAAGACGAACTGAAAGATCCAGCGCGTACCTCTAGTCCTCCTCCTTCACTTTCGTTCATAAACTTTCTTGAGAGGAGCCTCATTAAACACACACGAACCATGCCAAGATTAGCTATAAAAACATAGTTCATCATCAGATCTTGTCATCCTCGGTGAGTCCCTCGTCGATTCCTTCAATCAGAAGACTAATCTTGATGTTGCCTAACTTCAGGACATGATGGTTTACCTTCTTGTTGTTGTTGGACGCGCCACCGACATCACACGTCGCTCCAGCGAAGGATTTCTGCCTCTCTTGGATGCTACCGATGATGCCATGGTGTCCATCCTATTAGCCTCGACATTATCTATGTTGTACATATCTTCATCGACTCCGGTGACTTTTCTAGCAACGGAAACGTCGACGCCAAGCCCATGCCCGCAAATCCAGCGAACTTTGGCGAGTTATTCTGGAGAACTATCCTGGACCGTTAGATCTTCATCTAAAGGTCATCATAGATCACTAAAACTAAGGGGTATCCTCCAACCATAATCTGCCAAGTGTCATATCTATTCCTATTTTTGTATTTTTAGACATAAGAACATAGAAACTTGTAAAAATCATAAATTTAGTTCTATTTATCCAAATTTATCAAATAATATGTCTATGGATTCAAAAAAACGAGTAGAACACAATGGAGCCATAATTTAGTATTTTTGACTCGGTTAATATCACGTTTTATACAGTACCATTTATGGAGTATTTTGAGTATAAAAATTGTTGTGTAAATTATTTTTAGTGAATCCTTTTGCAAATAATTGTATATTGAACCCTCTGACCAGAAACATCAACATAAGAAATTAAGCATATAATTTTACTGCAGTAGCATTAATCTTATGAGTATAGCCTTTTTCTAGTAATACAAAACGCTACTAAATAATATTTTTGCACAAAATGTTGGATTGGGCATAAAACCTATCTAAAATGGCCAGTTGAATATTTTTAGTGTTCAGAACCTTGCTATAAAAAATTCTCAAATAAAATCATCTTTTTGCATGCTTGCATGCATTTCATTGTATTCTTGTGATTGTTTTGTGATGCTAGTTTTGAGTGTGTGCCTTTTACTTTATTGTATTATAGTGGACATTGAGGAGTGTGACATTTGCAAGATCAAGGAGAGTACCTATATATTTTATTATAAAGGAAAGTGATACTTTGGTCATCAAAATTCCTATTTTTCTATATTGCATTACTGATGTTTTTGTACTGTGCACGATAGGACTATTATGTATATTTCTATGCTATGTTAATCCTATAGTCTCTACCTTGGTAGTATTTCCTAAAGATAGGAGACATCGTAAGATTAGAATGGTTAGTCTTGCTATATATATATATATTAGTGGGTGTAAATCATGATATGACGCCTTATGGAAATATGAGTATTTTTTGACTAATGAGAAGAACTGATGTTAATGAAACACTTGGGTGGAAATGGGACTTGTATGGATTATGTTGAGTGGTTACCCAGGGCCCATTTCCATGGTTTACCCTGAGGTATCACACTTGTCGATGGACACCCAGGAACAAAGAGATTGGAGATGTTCTTGTCGCGAAGCTTCCAGTGCAACCACATGGCATATGGGCTCTTCCTTACCGACTAAGTTGCGAGAACTCAGCCAGACAGACAGAGGGTGGTATTGATGATAGGATGGAACGCGCCCGTTGTGGTCTGAGGGATTGCTTCTGAAAAGTCTCGTCTCGATGCAGTCGAGTCTTGTGGGGAAAGTGCACCACCTCTCGACATGGTAAAACTAAGTACTTAGCCGTGTCCCCGGTTATGGACAACTTTTGAGCATCAAGACAATGAAGCAGAATCAAGAATCTCATCATTCTAATTTCTCTAAGTTAAAACTTGTTGGGTGAACAAGGGAAGCACCTGGAGGGTATCCAGAGTGCCAAGTTTGATGAAGTGTTGATGAAAAAGAGAAAAACTATTTTACAAAGGATAGGAAAAAGTTACTTTATGCAAAGGCTAGCCAAAACTCCACCTAGCCATATATCCATGTAGATGTTAGGTTCTCCACATCAATATGATATCACTTGCCAATACAATTCAAATGTATTGACCCTTGTGAATGTAACTTATCATGTTGTAGGATCACTTGATGATAGTGAAGTTTGATGAGTAGGGATTGCGCCTGTGCAACCAACATGTTTGCCTGTGGCACATGAAGATGAAGGGGTCCATGCTTTATAGTTATAGCTGCTTCTTTGTAATAAGATAGCCATATGAGCTATGCAAGTTTTAATGAACTATTTTTATTCCTAGATATGCGATGTAATATGACCCTTTTTTCTTGATATTACATCTTAACTGTGGGTGTTAGCTATTCGATCCAGGGACAAGCACTATAAACACATGGATTCGAACCTTATCGGGTTCGGTCCGCTACAATGTGGTTATTACTTGATTTTTATTTTGTACTGATGCTTGTATTCCTTTTGTTGATTGTGGAAATTGTTTGCTTTCATGTGTGATCCTTGATGACGATAGTTTTGATTGCTTTGACAACGAGAAGATGGGATTATTTTATCCTCATGGTTTTCGAAGAAGTCCAAGGACATATTTCCATATCGTCGATCATAGGAAAGCCACCTTCTTGCTCATAAGCCTTGTCCTACTATTTACTTATGCTTGTTTTACCTACTATTTATGAAACTTCATTGTTTTAATATATGATGACATATATCGGGTAGTGGTTAGGCTCCTCCCAAAACATTACACATTTGTACTACTAAGTACAAACCCCTTGGTAACACCTACTTGTCCCTAGTATGGTAGATGGTGTATAATACCATACCACTTTGGAGACCCCATTTTAGCCGAAGAAAAAATATAGGATGGGAAGACCCGGGAAAAGTTTTACAAAAATGTTTTATGGAAAAACCTTGGTGAGTTTTGACCTACCAAGAGAAGTTTGAATAATTAAAAAATATTTTGTTTTAAAAAAAGGTTGGACGAAAGGTGGAGGATAAAGGTTTACAAAAACACATCCGGTTCTTTGCAGTTTTGCTAGAACAATTAACCGGTGCAACCACATTACTTTGGGATGGGACAGGGCTAGATTTTAAGTTTGCTACTCTGGTATGGGAATTCTCATGACTACATATAAGGGATCAGCTCCCTTTAATTCCGTGGTTCCTTTACAGAAAGGGTAAACTGTGACCCAGTCACCTAGAGGAATTGCGAACTGCCCTCGGGAGCAGCCAGGCGATACTATGAGCCCCTCATTGAAAGTGCCCACTCTCGAGGAGTCGTAATGCACTCCAGTTGGTCTGTGTATCCCAACGTCCCGGTGTTGAGGGGAACAACTCATGGTGACATGGTTATACCCTACGGGTACATGACATTAGCATACCTGGTCCAGCCCAAGGAAGGTCCACGAGAATATACGTGGCCCATGAAGATTTTCGGGTGGCCCAAGCCCATGACGTCTTCGGATCCTTGGAGAGCAAGACTAGAACAGATAGAATATTCGAAAGGGGAAACCCTAAACTTGTAACCGACTCGATCTATGCCCGGGACCTGCCTATCTCTATATAAAGGCTAGGAGGGCACAATGAGGAGGCTCTCTCTCACCTCACCCCATACACACCTCCACGCCAGATTGCATCAGGCGCCCTATGTTTCTCGGTTCCGCGTAATCAAGAGCGCAAAGGTGAGTAGGGTTTTCCCTCCGGGGCCTGAACCTGGGTAAATATCGTGTACCCTGGTTGCTTGTCTGTTAACTGTTCCGTGATCTCCAGCACCCCCATCTTCTCCAAAGCCCAACCTCATAACAATGAGCATTGACGAGATTAAACCTCGTCAATTGGCGTCGTCTGCGGGAATCGGGGGCGCTGATTGTGCGATCGTGACGGTCCCGACCAAAGCGATCTACAACTCCTCGGTGACAGAGAGCCATCTCCTCTTCGGGGCTTTCGACTTCACCGCCCACTATCCAGCCACCCTGAAGGACTTCGAGCCCGTAGGCGACGGGCTCGAGATCCTGTTCGGGAGCTTCTACTTCCAGGTGGGACAGACCGGCATGCTCCGCCTCCCAGAGCGGGTGCCACTGCCATCGATCAAGCCTGCCTTGTGGTCCCCGCATCCCAACGTATTACGCACTTCAACATAGACAGACGAGTCATACGACAGTAGCAGCTGCAACTCAGATCTGTGCGATTCCCCGTCAGATGAAGGGACCTACGGTTCCGGATCTCAAGCTGCGGCAGCAACGATCCAATCCACGAACGCTACCAATGCGCCGTGGTCATCCAAAGCGAAAACGAGCAACAACCACCAGGTTCGGGTGCCCATGTACCGCCACCCAACCAGCAGGGTAGAAACAGCAAAAACAGGAGGCAACTATCCCCCCCCCCGCCCAACGAGGACGACCCTGATGCCAATCAAGTAATCCACCTGAACGAGGAAGGATGGAAACAGGAACGTGAAGCCGTGGCGGGCAACAAGATCCTGCCTGTGGGTGCCACATGGGACCTACTTATGGCATACCACCTGCTCCTCATCAAAGAGCACAAAAAGCAGGTGAAGATGCAAGAGGCACTCGACAAACGCAAGCAAGCGGCCTCAGAGTCTAGCGTGCGGCGAGCTGCGCTCTCCACCGTTGGCGGCTCCAGCTCGCACGACAACAATGCCAACAAGCATCGCTCTCGCGTAGAGAACATGGATCCCGCTGCACGTCGCGATGTGACCCGAACCCTCAACACGTCCTTCATGGAGATGGATGCCAACGACAACGTCAGCCCGAAGACGCCGCAAGATGCAATCATGGCAGCCACCACATATCTTGCATCCCATCCACCTCCGGTGGGGGACCAAAAGAGGGCCATGCACAAGTACACACTAGCCAGACTTGGACTCTTTGGAGCTGCGCTCCACGAGGAAGCTCCTGCGGAGACGAAAAAGAAAGCTGCGGTCAGATTCAACCGCAGTCCCACACCCTCATCCGACGAGGACGAACACGACAGAACTCGACGATGCAAGAGTCCACGACGTCGCAGTCGCGACTATGATGCTCGAAGCGACCTCGCTCAGTGCAAGATCGACAAGGCACGCAGCAAGCGTGTGTGCTCATCTGAATCCGAAGAGGATGACGACAAAGGAGAACTCTGCAGAGCTCGATGCTTCAGCAGATCTGTTCGGTGGACATGGATGCCGAGAAACTTCAAGCTTCCTTCGGACACTCCGAAGTTCGACGGCATGCAGGACCCTAAGGTGTGGCTCAACGACCACCTATCATCCGTCAAGCTGCACGGCGGAAATAAAAACACCGCTCTGCAGTGCGTTCATCTGCAGCTGACAGGCGTAGCCCGGATCTGGCTCAGAAGACTGTCCTCAGGCTCCATCCGAAGCTGGGAGGAACTGGCCTACAGTTTCATTTGAAACTTTAAAGGTACCAGCAAGAGGCCAGTCTCGATCGAAGAGCTACGGGCATGCACTCAACGAATGGGCGAATCCATTCGCTCGTACATACGACGCTGGTCCAATATCAAGAACTCCGCGGCACACATCTCCGAGGAGAGAAAAATCGATGCCTTCAAAGATGGCGTCAAGCGCCAGGACTTCAAGGAAGAACTTGGGTGCGTCAAGCCCAAGACACTTGACCATTTCATGGACATCGCAAACAGATGGGCAGATGGCGAGGAATCTGTCCACCGAGCACACTCGAATGAGGAAGATGACTACGGCCGCTGCAGCAAGTGAAGATCGCGTGTCTACGACGATCGCGATGGACCCGACATGGTTGCGGCTGGCTATGCCGATCGCCACAACGAAAGCAACCACAGTAGTGGCGGATACCGTGGAAACAACTTCCGCGATGGAGGACGTCCAATGCAAATGTGGAAACACCGTGGCCGCGACGACGACCCCTCGGCATACAAAAGTTGTCGGGCCCATGCACCATCCACTTCTACATCGAGAAGCAGGATGGCAAAAAGAAGGCCAGCCACATGCTCAAAGACTATCGCGAATTCCAGAAACTCAGCGAGAGCCTGTCCCAGATGAGACAGCAAGTCCCGAACCCCGGGTTCGGACACGCACCCGCACCAGGAGACATCGCCCACGGAGATAATCTGCCACCACCCTTGGGACCTTCGAATCACCTGGTTGCACCCATACAGAACAACGGGTACCCAAAAAAGGTCACCGATGATCCAAAAGGCGCCAAACAAAAGAAGATCACCCACAGTTAGCTTGATCACCCCCTCCAGATCACTCACCCAGGTCATGCTACCCTGGTGCTCGAGGCGCAGATTGGAGGGTTCGAGATGAGCCGCATCCTCATGGACGGTGTCAGCAGCATCAACCAGATGTTCGCCAGCACATTAGCAGCAATGCGGATCCTGCTGTGCAGCCTGGAACAATCCAACACAACGTTCCACAGCATCGTCCCAGGGAAGGGCATATCCCCTAGGAAAGATATGGCTCGACGTCATTCTTGGAAAACCCGATAACTTTCGGTGTGAGCGGCTCGAGTTCGAAGTGGTGGACTGGCCATCACAATACCACGCCATCCTCGGGCGCGTGGCATTCGCAAGATTCCTAGCAGTACCGCACGATGCGTACCTGCTACTCAAGATGCCAGGACCTACGGCGTCATCACCATCCAGGGGAGCTTCACCCAATCCGACCACTGCGACAGGGACTTCAACAGAATCTCCCAGTCATTCGTCATGCAAGAGGAACTCACAAGGCTTTGAGAGGTGACGCACAACGGGGCACCCCAAGTTTCAAGGCAAAACGCACCTGGCATGTCGTTCGATTCAATAGTCAACACAAAGAAGGTGCAGATCCACCCGACAGACGCCTCCAAGACGATGTTGATCGCCAACAACCTCAGCCCCGCATAGGAAAGCGCGCTCGTCGAATTCCTCCATGAGCACTGGGAAATCTTCGATTGGTGTCCTGCGGACATGCCAGGAGTTCCCAGGGCGAGCCTGCACTCAATGTGTTCCCAGATGCCAATCCCGTCAAATAGTCCATCCGATGAATGTCCGAGCCACGGGCCGAAGCCATCGGAGTCAAAGTCGACAGACTGCTTGACGCTGATTTCATCAGGGAGATCAAGGAAAGCGAGTGGTTTTCCAACACCATGATGGTCCCTAAAAAGGACACGGACATCCTGCGGATGTGCGTGGACTTCACATCGCTGAACAAGCACTACCCGAAGGATCACATCCCTCTCCCTCGGATCGGTCAAATCATCGATTCGACTGCAGGATGTGAGAAACTCTCCTTCCTTGATGCCTACTCAGGCTACAATCAGATTCGAATGAAGGTTGAAGATCAGGAGAAAACAACGTTCATCATGCCGTTCGGAGTATTCTGCTACAACACAATGTCTTTCGGGCTGAAGAACGCAAGTGCCACGTACCAGCGGTGCATGCAGGCATGCCTGAACAGCCAGATCGTCCGCAATATACAGGTCTATGTCGATGACATAGTAGTCAAGACGAGGGAGGCCAAGACATTCATCGAAGATCTCCGCGAGACGTTCGACAACCTTGATCACTACAACATCAAGATGAACCCAGAAAAGTGCGCCTTCGGCGTCCCATCTAGCCAACTTCTTGGCTACTTCATCTCCCAGCGAGGAATCGAGGCGAACCCGAAGAAAATTCGGGCCATACTAGCCATGGAGAAACCAAAGAACCTCAAAGGAGTGCAGCAGCTCACTGGGCGCATCGCGTTGTTGAGAAGATTCATCAGCCGCATGGGTGAGAAGGCTCTGCCTTTCTACCAGCTGCTACGCAAAGCAGAGAAATTCGAGTGGACACCTGAAGGCTACGACGCATTCGAAGATCTGAAGCGGCTGCTCTCCACCTCGGCCATCCTGGTCACGCCAAATGAACGCGAGCCTCTACTACTATACGTAGAAGCCACGCATCAGGTGGTAAGCATTGTGCTCGTGGTCGTACGACCCAAAGATGGCAAGACCCACAGGGTCCAACACCTAATCTACTGCCTCGGCGTGATATTGACGCCAATAAAAAAAAGGTACCCCCACTACCAGAAACTCGCCTACGGCGTGTTCATGATGGATCGTCGGCTGAGCCACTACGTCCAGGAGCATAAGGTGATGGTCGTCAACGAGGTACCTCTGAACAACATCCTGAACAACCCGGAAGCCACAGGACGCGTGGCCCTATGGGGTATCGAGCTGTCCCCTCTAGACATAGTCTATGAGAAGCACCATGCGATCAAGTCTCAGGTCCTCCGGATTTCCTCGTCCACTGGATGGAGCTACAGCTACCGGATACCCCGGACATGACACAGTCATGGATGATGCACTTCGATGGCTCCAAGCGCGAGGATGGAACTGGAGCCGGGGTCATACTGACATCCCCGCAGGGCGACAAGATGAAGTACGTCCTCTGGATGAAATTTCGAGCCTCCAACAACGAAGCCGAATACGAGGCTCTCATCCACTACATGAGGATGGCCAAGATCTATGGCGCAACGCACCTCGTCATCTACGGTTACTCGAACCTCGTCCTCCAGCAGACAATGAACGAGTGCAACGCACACGCCGCCAACATGATCACGTACCGAGCGCTCTACAACTCACTCGAAGGATACTTTGACGGATGCGAGCTTCGACACGTTGTAAGAGAAAGCAACGAAGAAGCCGATAGGCTCGCCAATATCGGCTCCACCTGCGCACGGGTGCCACCAACTGTGTTCCTCGAACAAATCTGCGTGCCATCCATCAAAAGGAAATTCCCCAAGGGATCACCCAAAGAAGCAGAGCACTCGAGGGCTGCGCTACCTTAAGGACAGGAAGGACCCGACAAACTCGACACGGAGGTCGCGTTGGTCAACCTGATGCAGGTCATGGCAATCGAGGAAACATGGACGCAGTCGTACCTTCGTTACCTGATAAACAGGGAACTACCTGATGACCCGACAAATGCACGACGCATATTTCGCCGGTCCAAGGCCTTCAGCATCATCAATGGCGAGCTGTACAAGCGCTTCATTTCAGGTGTACTCCAAAGGTGCGTCACCATCGGTGACGGCAAAACCATCCTCCAAGACATCGACGAGGGCATCTGCGGCCATCACGTGGGCAGCCGGGCCCTCGTCGCCAAAGCTCTACGAGCTGGGTTCTACTGGCCAACGGCCATGAACGACACCAAGGACATCGTCTGACAGTGCAACGGGTGCCAGAGGTTCGTAGACAAACCGCACGCACCAGGATCATAGCTCAGGCCCATACCCTTAACCTCGCCCTTTGCCCAATGGGGCCTCGACATGATCGGCAAACTTCCCAAGTCCTCGAAAGGAGGCCACCTCTACCTCCTGGTCGCAGTCGACAAGTTCACCAAGTGGATCGAAGCCATGCCCTTTACCAACCAAAAGGGTAAAACGCCCATGAAGTTCTTCGAATCCATAGTCTATAGGTTTGGCGTGCCGCATAGCATCATCACGGACAACGGGTCAAACTTCATCTCCAAAGAATTCCAGGACTTTTGTGAAGGCCTCGGGATCAACATATCATATTCCTTCGTGGCACACCCGCACACCAACGGGCATGTAGAAAAGACCAACGGCTTCGTAGGCGGCGGCATCAAGAAACGCCTATTGAGCCTACTCGAGCGGCTTGCGGGAGCATGGGCAGAAGAGCTACCCTCCGTCCTCTAGAGCTTGCGCACAATGCCAAACAGCTGAACTAGCTACACGCCCTTCTTCATGGTGCACGGAGCCGAAGCCGTGTTGCCTGTGGAAGTGCGCCATAAGGCCCCACGGGTCGTCGCCTATAGCGAAGCCGAATCGATGGCCGCACTCGAAGACGTCGTCGACATACTCGACGAGGCAGGCGACATCGCCGCGGCTCGCTCGGCGGTCTATCAGTAGAGCCTCCGCAACTATCGCAGTCGTCGACTGCGCCCAAGGTCCTTCGTCGAAGGAGACCTCGTCTTACGACTCAATCAAGAGCGGCGGAAGAAGCTCGAGTCACCCTGGGAAGGACACTACGTCGTCACCGAAGTCATCCCAGGTGGCGCCTACCGCCTCAAGCACGGGGAGTCTGGAGTCGCATACTCCAACCCATGGAATGTCGCACAACACCGACGCTTCTACCCCTAGCTATCCCCCCTTTACTTTCAATAAGGCTACTCAGCCGAACAATGTACCTCCTCATTACGATATGAATAAAGCTAAGTGTCTCTCCCAAAAATTTATCTTTTTCTTGCATTTCTTTATGCTACAGCACACTCAGGGGATCCCCTCACCTCACGACTTCGTCGGCTGAGGATAACGCATGTACACCTGAGTAGCTGATCACGTCAGGCTAACGAAAAGGGCATGCATACAACCAAGCACCACGTGCTAATACAATTAACCTTTACAACAAAGGGCACAACATGCCCACACGAAACACATACAAGTTTTACATCTATCTTTTTTACAGGTGCTACCTATTCTGATGGATCACCTGTGCACGATGCTCAAAGAGATCTAAAACTTCTTCGGCATACTGCCTAACAGCCGCATAGTGCGGGCGCATGTCCCATAGGCCACCATCTGGCCGAGGAGGCGGCCCAGCCGCCACAGCCGCAAGGTTAACATCAGGACGATGCAACCGCACGAAGGAAAGGGAAGCCTACACCCCTACAACCAAATGGTGCCACATCAGCTCCCTGATGTGACCCACGTCCCGAAATTTCGCCAACAAACCCCATAGAGTTGAAGGAGCCTTATCAAGGGGGAACATGACATGAATAATCGACGCTAGGGAAATCTTCACGTGCCGCAACACCCGCGACACTTGGTGAACACGATCCTGCACAGTCGCAAGGACCGTGGCACGGTCGCGGTCCATCCAGAAAAAGCCTCTGGCTTCCATATCTTGCTTGGTCAAGAAGTTCATCCGAAATGCAACGCGCTCCTTCTCCTCCCACGGAACAAGGTTGGCACCTACAACAACTACAAAGTAAGATGACCTGCAAAACAGGCGCATCCGAAAATGAGCAGCAGCTCGGAGAAACTTACACTACAGCTGCTCGGCCAAGTGCCGCAGCTTCCCCATCAGATATTCCTCTCTAGCGGTACCTCACTCCGCCTTCGACTTACAAACGTCTGCATGGCCTGGGATGCCAAGTAACTCCTTCTCAAGACTGCGGACATGGTCATGAAAAAAAAGAATTTGCGACGCATCATCCAAGGATGGTCGCGGCTGCGGAGAAGACGAAGTATCGATGGGGTCCTCACCCGAAGGTCCCTAAAGGAAAACAGACAATGATATGAACAACACACGACTGAGCAACAACTCGAAGGCTCATTATATACAACAAAAAGCCACTGCGTGGCACAGGAAATTATTCATCAAGATATTACAACAAAAGTAGAAGACAACTATCCTACAAAGACAAAGCCTAAGCAGCTGCTTCCTGAGTGGCCTCGGAGCCAGAGTGCCTGCTCTTGACCTCCTCCTGCTGCTTCGCCGCATACTCCGCCAGAAGGTCAATAAGCTTTGGCCCATAGCGATTACAGCGAGCATCATAGAGAGCGAAGTCTACCTCAGAATCGTCGGAAGCCATTGGCATCTAGGAGGTGACCTGGTGAAGATCCAGCTCCGCTCCAGAGGCCATGGACATGGCCAGGCCCATGGAAGCAACGATGCCCTTCTGCTTGCGCTTGTAGGACGCATGTGCATCTGCGGATAGCGCATCCGCCAAAGAATCGACATCCTCAAGGGCAGCGCCCTTGGGAACGAGCTCCTTGTAGAAGAGCCCGAAGATCTCCTTGGCCTAGCAAGGGAGCCAATCGTAGTACTGCAGCGGTCTTCAACTGCTGCAACGGCATCATCCAAAGCACTACCATGCTCCAGGGCACCGCGATTGAACTCAATGCCTGCGGCATCTAGATAAGAAGAAAGGAACAATAAGAATCAAATAAAGGCACAGGGACGCGGAAGCCGAAAAAACCAAAGAGAGGAAAAAACACTCACTAGAGACAGCCTTGGCAGCAACCATTAGTTTTTCGGCCACCTCCTTCTCACGCGCAACCGCAATGGTGGCGAGCTGCTCCTCATGATCTGTGGCTTCCGGCTGCAGGCGCTCCTTGCATTCCATGGCATCAGCCAACTCCTGTTCAAGGCGCTTCTTCTCCCCGACGGCATCCTCGGCCTTCTTCTCCGCTCGCCCAAGGCTCTTTTTGAGAGCATCAAGCTCACGGAGGGCAATATTATTCTCATATGCAAAAAACAACAAGAACGTACATGAGCTCAAACAAGCTAGAAAGCAGCCGAAACAGTAGAGGATAAGTTAAGCATGTACCTTGAAGCTGCCGCAAGCTAGCCTCCAACGATAGGTGCTGCTTCACCAGAAGGTTCCCACCATGCACAAAGGGATGTAAGAAGAAACAAAGTATCACAAAAGGGCTCAGGGGCTGCGCCCAAGAAACGAGCAAAGACACCTAGCACATGAATAATGATCGGGGGCTCCCCTCGAGACACGCAGAAAAGAGGCACAATTAGAATATAATATGAAAATAAGGCTCCGGGGCTCCCCCTACAGCAAAAGAGGAAAAAACTTACATGCTCAGACGGAGACTCCGAAGGTCCGGCTATAGTCTTCTAGGAGATGATCACTCGAGCCTCCTGCGGAGAAGGCTTCGAAGCGTCACCCCGGGAGGTGGCCACCGTCTGAGAGGAAGGAGGCATCATCTTCGACTCCCCTACTGCCTCCTGAGTGGCATCGCTAAAAGAGCCCTCAGAGGAGTGGCTGCAAGGAACAAACCAGTCAAAAAGCAAGAAGATAAGAAGACAAGAAAATAACGAATCGCATGCGAGATACTTACGAGTCCATGTCGCTCAAGTCAAAAATAGGCAGCACCCTCTTGCCTTTCTTCTCTTCCTTCTTCCTCTTCGCCGGCGGCTGCGGCGCTACAGCCCGCACAGGCACGACTGGGATTGGCGAGGAAGAATTACCGTCACCTCCACTGTGGCAGACAAGGAAGGGCGGATCCCTAGGCTTTGGCGGAGTCGAGGCATCCGAAGATTCGCTCGATATCTATGCCCGCTTTCGGGTTTGCACCTCGTTCGCCTCGGGAGCCTCCTCAGTAGGCGACCACACCGACGGAAGATCGGACTCGGATTCTACAACTTCGTTGTCCTGTGCATCCGAAAACTGTTCGGGTAGTGGAGGCACCATGCCAGGTACCTTGAAATCCTGCACAATTAAGAAAAACTTTCAGAACATAAAATTACAAGGAAACGCACTCGAAAAAAGCATTACGCGCACGTCGCAGATCTACACCTGCGGAACCGGTCGAGAAGCACTGAAAGGGGGGCTCTGCGATTTCCCCGGAATTTCCTCGTCGGTATTGAACTTAAGCAATGGCTGAAGAACTCTGTCGAGGTCCCCCTTGGATAGATCCTCAGCCGCAACTCTCGTTGGGTCGTGGCAGCTAGAATAAAGGAACATCAGATGCACCCTAGCCTGAAGTGGATGCACCCGATGTTTGAGGAAGGTGCGGATGATATCCACACCGTTCACCTCCTTCTCCGGGACCACCTGGAGGGCCTCCACCTGACGGAAGAGCTCCTCTATCTCCTCCACCTCGCCCTCGAGGATATGATTTTTCCAGGATCTCTTCTTCAAGATCTCCTAGGTCGAGTCGAAAGGGGCAAGGCCGAAGTTTTGCCCGTCCACTGTGGAGTCGCGGATATAAAACCACTTCCTCCGCCAGTATTGGACTGACTCAGACATAGAAAAAGAAAATAAAAGTGGATCGAAGGGAAATGACGCAGCCGCCGATCGGATAAACTCCGTCGGAGCCGGACTGCCTCTTCATGGAATAGAGCTTCCGGAAGAGGCCAAAGTGCGGCTCGATACCGAGCCAGCACTCGCAAAAAGTGATGAAGCAGGCGATGTGGAGAAGATAATTGGGCGAAAGATGGTGGAGTTGGATGCCATAGAAGAACAACAGTCCATGGAGAAAATCGTGGACTGGGAGCGAGAGGCCACGAAGAACAAAAGCAACGAACATCACTCGATACCTTGCGGGTGGACGGGGAATTACCTCATCGTCGGGGATCTTGACGGCCTCCTTGTCTTGCGGGATTATGCCCGCTTCACGAAGCTTGCGCAGGTCACCCTCATGTGTCTCCGTGCGCCGCCACCCACCATCGGTGACACGAGCGGCGGTGGTACCCTTCTTGCTGCCTGCAGCAGCACTGGTGCCTTCTCCCGTGGAGGCCTTCTTCGATTTCCCCATCACGGTGCAACGACGGAAGTGATGCGAGCGTAGGAAAAATGAAGGGAACGATCGGATAATGTCTAGCGCGCGACAGGAATTCCTCAAGAAAATGGAAGTAGTAGGAAGCAAATGGCTATGGTGAAAAACAAACCATAGTTTTTCCCCACAGTTATAAGGACGAAGATGATGAACAGAGACCGTTCATTGGGAAGCCCTAGTGCCAGAATCAAATCCAACCGTCCACGTGTCAGCACAGCAGCGAACCGTCACTCGCACGCCGTCCACTACACACGTAAATCGAGGAGACGACGTAATTCTTGTCACGTCGCGCATGAACAGTCAACTCCAAGTAGGAAAGTGGGACCCACGTTCCTCCAGTCATGTCACCTCTGGTGCCATAGACGATTGAGGTCAACGATCTTCAGCACTGACGTCATCAAAACCACACTAGCAACGGTCACAAATATTTGGCTAAACAGCTAAAGTACTCACTTGAATCTACGATTCAAGCAACTACTCGGGGGCTACTCCTATCAGGAGCGCTGGCCGTGCACCCGAAGCATGAATAAGGTACTACGCCAATGATCTATTGTTCGAGTCCTACGTCGAGTCTACGACTCCACTACGGACTCGGGGGCTACTCCCATAGGGAGGATTCATTCAAGCATCCGAAAAAATGTGTCCTACGGACTAGAAGCCAAAAACGGTTGAATTAAAGTCTTTGCTCGAGTCTACGACTCGAATAGACACTCGGGGGCTACTCCCATAGGGAGCGCTGGTCGCGCACCCTATGAATTTTTCGACTGCGATCCTTTTGATCAGAATGCAAAATTTTTTTGGCAACTTTGACCCAACCAACGCTAATTGAGTAACATTCTCCTTGGCCACCCGAAACACCTCCGCAGTGATAAAATTTCGGATGCTGTGTCTGCGACGCAAAGATAAGACCTACAGATACCATCTGATGGCCTAGTAACGCACCCGACTACGCACTGCTAGTAAAAATCCGTGCCAACAGGAGCGATGAAAATCCTGACAGACGCGTTGGGTACATCATTTGAAAACTACTAGGATTCGACTCCTGTAAGACCTCAACAGCCTGAGTCGAATTATGCCAACATCTGTTCTGGGTTCGAGTCTAGAGACTCGAATCTGAAGAAGATCATGGTGTTTTGTCCTAAGATAGTTAACTGACCCTGATCCGTTAGGAGATTTAGGCACACGCATCAACAATCCCTACACACTAAAATCATTTATTTTCTGAACAGAAACATCTGCACCCGAAAGATTGAAGAGTCCTCAGCCGAATCTGCGATTCGACTGAACACTCGGGGCTACTGACATGGTTATACCCTACGGTACATGACATTAGCATACCTGGTCCAGCCCAAGGAAGGCCCACGAGAATATACGCAGCCCATGAAATTTTTGGGTGGCCCAAGCCCATGAGGTCTTCGAATCCTTGTAGAGCAAGACTAGAATAGATAGAATATTCGAAAGGGGAAACCCTAAACTTGTAACCGACTCGATCTATGCCGAGGACATGCCTAACTCTATATAAAGGCTAGGAGGGCACGACGAGGAGGCTCTCTCTCACCTCACCGCATACACACCTCCACGCCAGATTGCATCTGCGCGCCCCTGTAACCTTCGGTTCCGCCGTAATCAAGAGAGACAAGCAAGAGTAGGGCTTTCCCTCCGGGGGCATGAACCTGGGTAATCTCGTGTCCCCTGGTTGCTTGTCTGTTAACCGTTCCGCGATCTCCAGCACCCCCATCTTCTCCAAAACCCAAGCTCATAACAATGAGCATTGACGAGATTAAACCTCGTCACATAGGGTAAGGCCTATACTAGAGTGGCATCCGGAGAATCTTGATCGGTTACTCAACTCATGATCAGTGCGGATCAGGGCAGGTTATGTCAACACCTGGATTTTTAATCCCAGATGCCTGTTATGCCATACATCGCAATCCTAGGATTACCATTTTTGCGAGACATAATAGATTGGTACCATAGTTCATCATCCATTACAAACCATAATACAAGTCTTACAAATAGAGGATCTCATGATCCAGTCTTAATACAATCAACGCAGCGGAATAATATAATAACTGTAGCATGGGAGAAGCTCCATCTTCATGGTCACAGGAAATGCTGACGATGGGAGATGATCCTAGTTGTCTTAGACTTCCTGTTGTCCATCATCCTGGTAGTCCTCCTCATAGTCTTGCCATAGGAATAGCCAGGGAAAAAGCGATGAGTACACTTTAAGTACTCGCAAACTATCACTAACAACTAAAGTGGTTCAAGTAGGAATCCTAAGTTCTAGGTTGTTTTGCAAAAAGCCAGGTTCATCTCTAGCTGAGTTCAGAAGTAAAGAAAGCTAGTTTAAGGTTTTATAACACCTAAGTGGGAACTTAAGTTTCACCTTCACAGCCCTGTTATGGTCAAGTCAAAGTCATGATTCATTTCACATGTCATTTTGAAAACATCTGACGATGGAACAGTATGGCCACTCCAACTGTCCATAACCGCGGACGCGGCTATTCGCATAGTTTGACACTCTGCAGAGGTGGTACACTTTCACCACAACATTCGATACATCCATCATGAATAATCCTGATTCACCATACTCAGTATGCGGACAATCAATCCTAACCTTTCAATTACACACCCTAGTATAGGCACCTCCCCTATGAGTTTGGCCTCCAACCATGACCATATGTCATCTTGGGAACTCCACAGGTGGTCAATCATCACGAGGTAGCCTCAGCTCAAACCTCAGCCTCAAGGGAACCCATACTAAGATATATAAACTTCCAGTCAAGCCCTACCCAAATTTGGGTATTGTGGTTGTACGGTAAAATTGGAATGGTATCGCATCCGAACACAACCATTAGTTTTATAAAGGGATAAGGCTCATTCCTCAACATTTTCATCATCAAATCATCTGGTGTTCAAAACACATGTCAAAACATTTCAATAGAATGACTCATCATTCTAAGGTTTTCATAACCATTTTCACCAAGTATTCCCATCTAAAGTGATCAAGTTTAATGCTTAGCACTAGCCACTAAAGTTGGGGGCAAACACTAATGAGGGGTGATAATCAAGTGTGACTTATCTAAGTATAATCTCATGCCTTAGGATGACATATAATTCTACCTAACTTAGGCCAAGTTTTATGCTCTTTATGCTACATCTAATATCTTTCCAAAACTTCACAAGTCACTAAGTAAACATAACTAAGGAGATTTGATAAAGAAATAAAAGAATCAGGCTTGCAAGTAAAACTGGGATTTAGGATAATCAAGATTGTCTAATAAAAGCATGCCTAATGCATGGCATAGGTTCATTGGTATTGTGGGGCTTGCAAGTATTAGCTTGCATGGTTTTAGCTTATCTTGCTAAAATAGTAGCTTGCATTTGATAGCTTTCGTTGTGTAGTTTAATGGTTGAAGTTATCCTCGGCTTCCTCTTCGTAGTAGTCTCCTTCCTCTTCGTATCCTTGGTCGATACTAGCGTCTATATATAAATACGAAGTACACAATCACCAAACAACACTTAACTACTTCTATTTAGCACACAAAGGTTCACACTAGATGATCTAGCATCATCAGAATCATCACAAGAATTAAGGCAATAGTTTTATTTATTTTATTTTAGAAAAGTAATTTATACTCATTGAAAAAGTACAATTTAATATTCTCGAATTAAAACATGGGATCATGTTAGCACATGTCATCACCACATATTCTAATACCTGGGAATGTGATTTAAAGTGGTGTCACAATTTAATAATGTTTAACGTTATTATTTTAATTAATTAAAGTGACTAGAAATGCCTATGGGGCATTCTTTTATTACTTTTCTAGTATTACTACAAGTAAAGATAGATATTTCTCTATATTCAGAAAGGTCTGCTCAAATGTGATCTTCCAGAGTTGGAATCAACTCAAAAGCTTTTATGGTTGAATTTTGAAAAATGTTTGAATGCAGAAAAGTCTCTGCCCTGTCATTTTTACTATAGGTGATCTATAAATCCAAATGGTTTGAATCCAACGGGCTTGGATTAATAATTTCTATATCATTGTAACAAAATTAGTTTCATGTAATTTAGTTTAGTAAAACTCTCTGAATTGTTTTTTGAATCAACAGACAAAACTAGGGTTTGAACTAAATTGAAAAATTCTAATTTGAACTAACTGGGTCACACGGGAAATCTAACTGGGCCAACCCACTGTGCATATCGCACGCGGGCTGGTTAAGTGGTGTCCCCACTCGTTAGTGAGACAGGGGGTGCAAAGGGGTACGGGATGATTATGATCGTAGGATTAGACTAAGGATCAATGGCTCACGGACATCGTCCTCGTCGGAACAGAACACGGTGGTGGCTAACCCTAGCACAACCAGTGGGGGTCTGGGGAGGCTCACCGGGGCTCAGGTGATGGTCGGCGATGGGGGCGAATGATGAAGTCAACGACGGCGGTTCTCCTGGTACGGGCGACGGCTCCTGGGGTGGCTCCAATTGACGGTGCCCTTCTCCTCTAGTAGAAGCAGGCTCCATCGAAATTCCGGCGAGGGAGAGCTCTCCTTGCTCTGGCAAGATGTGGGAAGGATCAGTGAGAGGTGGGGAATGAACTGGTGTGAAGAAAAAGAGCGGGGGAGGCCTCCTTTTATAGGCGAGCGAGAGAGGCCGAGCGACATGGGCAATGCTCGTTGGAGCTGTTGCCACAGCGAGCTAACGACATGGCTAAGACTAGGGAACGGTGCACGGTCTCCTGGTGGTCGTTGCTATTTGGTCGGGAACGTGCGATGCTCTGAGCGGTACCGACGACTAACTTCGCAGCGTGCGGTGACTATGGGGCACGGTCAATGAAACGAGCATGTCTGGTGGTATCCTGGGACGGTGGAGATTGTGTAGATGGGCGGCGAAGGCTTGAGGTGGTCGGATTGAGTGGGAACGGCGCGTGCACTACGGTGCATGTCGGCATAGTCTACAATGGCGCGGGCACGGTGTTTCCGGTGGTTCCTCCCTTTGTCTTCGAGCTAGGGTTGGTCTCGAGGGGGCAGTGAGGCACGGGCGGCATGGTAGACAAGGTTGGCGAGGCTGGCTACGCTTGTAGCTTGCTGTCGATGGTGGGGGTGGCAAGTGTGCTCGGCATGGTGGCCATTGATGGCATGGTCGAGTACACAGTGGGCTAGAGCTTCTTAGATGATGTTGGTGACCTACTGGGAGTGTGGTGATAGCTAGAGAGGGAAAAAGTTTGGCACAAACACTGCTCACAATAGTGTTTGTTGTTGTGTTTGATTTGTGCTCACAAGGTGTTACATGAAATGGAAAGAAATTCATATTTGAATTTTTGGATGAATTTTGGTGGGTGTACTGGGCACATACTAGGGAGTATTTGGTTGATTGGGTTTGCCAAGGTGAACTGGTTTGGTGGGGTTTTGAGAAATAATGATCTTACCATATGAACTAGATTTAATTTTTAAATGTCCTTTGAATAGGGTTGCCAAATGTTTCTGTGGGTTTGCAAGGTAGGCTTGGGTTCACTTTTACTTGGTCTAGAAAGGGGTGAAAAGAATTGGATTTGTTTCTGTTATAAATCTTGGACTAGAAACACTTAAAGTGGTCTAGTGAACAAGATTAGCAAAAATGACCATTTGCTTATGTAGTTTCTTTTTGAATATCTCTTCAATTTATTCTGCTTGGAAATGATTTAGATGATGTTGTTTTCATCTTGAAACCAATCCTTGTTATTCAAAACAATCAAACAAGCACATACAAGCATTCATTCATTCATCACATACACACATGCATTCATAGGGATTTTAATTGACAAAAGTTTTTGTTAACCCTAAATTTGAGTGATTGGAATTGATAACCTGTATTAATATTTTTGGGATGTTACAAGTTACCCGTTTGGTGTGGCTAAAGTGTACAATCTCTGTATTTTAATTCTATTCAAATAGCCGAGTCCTCGGTCATGGACGGTTGGGAAGGTTGCTGTAGAGCGGTGCTGGTTTTGTTTTCAAAAATTATTTTGGAAATCAAAGAGACTTTGGAAGTGTTTTGACCATGGGATGGTAAGAAAAAATAAGTAAAGGAATTGGGTCATGAGATGACCGGAAGGAAATAAAAAAATGGGTTACCCAATCCTAGTGTCTTCCCAAAACTTTTAAAAAATATTTTGAAAATGTTTTACAAAAGTTCTCATTAAAGATATACAGATGCTATATCTACAAGAGAAACTATTTTATAAAAGAACCTATCATGGAGCCCTCCTACTACCACATCCATATTTCATGCCCTTTATTGTTCTCTTAAGGTGGTTTGCGAGTACATTCCAAATCCTCAATGACATTCTCCCTAGCTATTAACTTGGTCAGATATCAATAAGAAGTTGAAGGTGACGACTATGCGAGCTAGGAAGTTGTCAGATGCTTGTTGGTTTAGTAATTTCTCGGGCACTCCACTTGATGAAGTTCCACTTATATTGATTTAAATAGTCTTAAGGGCAACCAAGGTATGACTCATATCCGCTAAATCAATGGATGTTTAATTTGATACTTGTTGGTTATGTGCCACGACAAACGTATCATGGGATCGTGTTGTATGCATAAAAGGGATTTCTAGAGGACAAATCTAAGGTCCCACATATGGTTTTAGGGTTTAGGGATTCGGGAATTTTTGATAAAGTTTGAGATTTATGCATATATTCATGGAATATAATGACTTAGCAACAATTTAACAATGAAATATCTCAAATTTTGATCTGTAAGTGCATGATACATGGTTGTTTTAATAATGAGGTTTTAGGGTTTTGTTTTTTAGGGGTAGTTTAGCATTTAGGGTTATGCTCGAGCTTAGGGTTAAGGGTGTTTAGGGGTATAGGGCTTAGGGTTTAGGCTTTAGGGGGTTAGGGTTTAGGGAATTTTCAATATTGTTCGAGTTCTCATGACTTAGAATGGCGTTAGTGAAATTTAATGGAAGTATCTCAAATTTTGATCTATAAGTGCATGATACCTGGTTGGTCATGGTTTACGGTTTAAGGTTTAAGTTTTCTGGCATTTTCAATAATAATGTTCAAGCTTAATGCTTAGATTCGTGGAATGGAATGGCGTTAGTGTAATTTAATGAAAGTATATCTCAATTGTTGATTTGTAAGTGGATGATATACCTGCTTAGTAAGGGTCATTAAGGGGTTTAGGGTCTAGGGATGTTTCAATAATGTTCAAGATTTCTGCTGATATTTGTGGAATAGAATGGCATTACCGCCATTTAATTGAAGAATCTCAAAGTTTTTGATCAATAAGTATGTGATACCTACTCGGTTATGGTTTAATTATGGGTTGAGGGTTTTAGGGTTTAGGGTTTTAGTTTTAGGGGCTATGGGTTTAGGTTTTAGGCCGGGGTTGTTTTTAGTTTAGGGAATTTTCAATAATGTTCAAGCTTTATGCTTATATTTGTGGAACGGAATGGTGTTACCACAATTTAATGAAAGTATCTCAATTATTGATCTATAAGTGCATGATACCTACTTGTTTAGGGTTTAATTATGGGTTGAGGGGTTTAGGGTTTTAGTATCTAGGCGTTAAGTGTTTAGGTTTTAGGGGTTGTTTAGGGTTTAGGGAATTTTCAATAATATTCAAGCTTTATGCATATATTTGTTGAATCGAATGGCGTTGCCCAATTCAAAGCAAGTATCTCAAATTTGATCTACATGTGCATGATAATTGCTTGGTCTGGGTTTAGGGTTTTATTAGTGTTTAGTTTTAGGGTTTAGGGATTTAGTGTTTCGGGAATTTTCAATAATGTCCAAACTTTTTGGTTATATTAGTGGATATAATGGCATTACCAATTTTATCACCCCACCAATTTTATGGTTCAAATTCTCACCCCTCCAATTTTATCATAAAGTATGAATTATTTGACGAATAATGCCCAAGTTTCGTAAATTTTTCAAGTTTTTGAGCCAGTTTTGCCAAGTTTAATAAGTTTATCTTGGTTTAGCGATTTTTTTTGAATTTTGAACTGCAAACGATGGGAATCTCTACTTCCCGTAATTTTGGGTCACTGACATGCGGGTCACTTGCACTGTGGGTCCACAAAGTTAGTATAAGGCCAGAGTGGGCGGGCAGGTTGTAACATCCCAGAAATATTAATCAAGATTATCAAGTTTTAATCACCCATGTTTAGGGTTAACAAAAACTTCTATTATTTAAAACCAATATGAATGCATGTGTGTGTGATGAATGCATGAATGCTTTTATTTCCATGATTGATTGCTATGAATGGCAAGGATTGGTTTAAAGATGAAAACAATATCATCTAGATCATTTCCAAGCAGAATCAAATAAAGAGAAAATCAAAAATAAGATATATATAAGAAAATGGTCATTTTGACCAAAGTTAACCACTAGACCACTATGATTGTTTCTAGTACAAGTTTTCTAACAGAAACAAATCCAATTCTTTTCACCCCTTGCTAGACCAAGTAAAAGTGAACCCAAGCCCACTTTTCAAACCAACAGAAAAAGATTTCAAATCCATTCAAATGGCAATTCAAAATTGAATCAAGTGTAGGTACTAAGATCACCATTTCTCACAACCCAACCAAACCAGTTCACCTTGGCAAACCCAAGCAACCAGATACTACCAAGCATGTAACTAGAGCACTCACCAAAGTTCATCCAAAAATTCAAAACTAAATTTCTTTCGCCATTTTGTCAAACACTTGGCAGACAACTGCCTAACTTATACTATTTGGAGCAGTGTTTGATCAAACCATGTTCCTCAACTCATTCCCTTTGTCTCCCCCAGTGACTACCAGTGCAATTAAGCAGCTATCCCTCTACCCCTTTGCACCATGACGTGCCACCCGAGCCCCCCCATGCCAGCTGACCGTGGACAGCACGCTGGAGAGAACGTCGCGCCCGTCCACCATGTCCAGGACGCAGAACACTGTCCACCGCTACCCCTTGTCTAGCCCTCGCATGCAGCCAGGCCCTGGACCATAGAGGAAACGTCGTGCCCACTGTCTTTGCGCCGTGCCAAGAGCGCGCCAGAGCGCCGCACTGGATCTGCTCGCGTACACCGCGCCTCGCCCTCACTGCGCACGCACACACTTGCCTTAACCCCAGCTAGCTCCCAGACATCCATGTGCGCCGTCGCGCGACCCATAGTGCATGTGCGTCGTCAAAACCACCGTCGGTTCCGCGCAGAGCACGGACCGTTCCCGACCGTTCTCAATCGCCATTTGTCGCGCCATGAAGTTCTTGAGCATCGCCCGGAGATCGCGCACCGGCCAACACCCTCTGTCATGCCATTAGCTCGTTGTACCATCGACCCCGACGAGCTCTACCCATGCCGCACTGCCTCTCTCGCTCGGCTATAAAAGGAGGCCACCCCAGCCTCAATTCTCCACACCACCTCACTCCCCACCTCTCACAGAAACCTCCCACACCCTTCCCTGGAGCAAGGCGAGCTCCACATCGCCGAAATTGCACCCGAGTCTGCCGCGGAGGAGGAGGATTGGAGCCATTGATTGGAGCCGCCCCAGGAGCCGCCATGACCACCGTTTGAACCGTCGTCGTCCACAACGTCGTTCGCCCACAACGCCTACCCTAGATGGAGCTCTGGTGAGCCTCACACAACCCCCACCGCCGCGTTAGGGTTCAGTCTCGCCGGCGCTTCCCGATGGAGACGACACACCCCAGCCGTAGGATCTAGTCTAATAGCACGGCCCAGGTTGAAACTTACCGCTTCGCATAGCTAGAGCCTTTGACGTGTGGGACCGCTCTGGTAGCAACCCACTGCGCACGTGCTGTGCCGCTGGGCCGGCCCCTTTAGTTCTCCCGCGCAACCCAATAATTCAAATATAGATTTTCCAATTTAGTTCAAACCTAGTTCTGTCAGTGGATTCAAAAATCAATTCAGAGAGATTCACTAACCAAATTGCATGAAACAAATTTTGTTAGAAACGTATTGAAATTATTAATCCAAGCCCGTTGGATTCAAACCATTTGGAATTATAGATCACCTATAGAAAAAATAACAAGGTAGAGACTTTTCTGCATTCAAACCTTTTTCAAAAATCAACCATAAATGCTTTTGAGTTGATTCCAACTATCAAAAATCACATTTGACCAGCTCTATCTGAATATGTAAAAAGATCTAGGTTTACTTGTAGTAATAATGGACAAGTATTAAAAGAATGCCCCATAGGCATTTATAGTCACTGTAATTATTTAAAATAATAATGTTAAACCTTATTAAATCGTGACACAACTTTAAATCACATTCCCAAGTATTAAAATATGTGGTGATGACATGTGTCAATATGATCCCATATTTTATTGGAGAATATAATCTTAAGTATTTTTTCATTGAATAGAAATTACTTTTCCAACATAAAATAAATAAGACTAAGGCTTTAATCCTTGTGATGATTCTGATGATGCTAGATCATCTAGTGTACCTTCTGTGCCTAATAGAAGTAGTTAAGTATTGTTTGTTGATTGTGTACCTCGTATTTATTTATAGATGCTAGTACCGACCAAGGATACGAAGAGGAAGGAGACTACTACGAAGAATAAGGAGAGGAGAACTTCAACCACTACACTACTCAAGTCAAGCCATCCTAGCAAGCTACACTATGCAAGCTAATACTTGCAAGCCCCGCAATACCAATTAACCTATGCAATGCCGTATGCATATTTGGTTATACCACTTTATTATACCAAATCCCAGTTTTACTTGCAAGCTTTATTCTTTTATTTCTTTATCAAAGTTCTTTACTACTTCTAGTTAGTATTTAGTGAGTTTTGGAAAGAGATTATAGGTAGCATAAAGAGCATAAACTTGGCCTAAGTTAGTTAGAACTAGATGTCATACTTAGGCAACAGATCTAGATTTGGATAGTCACACTTGATTAGCACCCCTCATTAGTGATTACCCTTAACTTTAGTGGCTAGTGCTAAGCATAAAAATTGATCACTTTAGATGGGAACACTTGGTGAAAATGATTATGAAAACCTTAGAATGATGAGTCATTCTAATGAAATATTTTGGACATGTATTATGAACACCAGATGATTTTGATGATGAAAATGTTGAGGCATGAGCCTTATCCCCTTTATAAAACTGATGGTTGGGTTCGGATGCGATACCATTCCAATTTTACCGTACAACCAGCCCTACCCGAATTTGGGTAGGGCTTGACTAGATGTTTATATATCTTAGTATGGATTCCCTTGCGGAAGAGGTTTAAGCTGAGGCTACCTCGTGATAATTTTCCAACTATGCAGTTCCCAAGGTGACAGGTGGTCATGGTTGGGAGGCCAAACTCATAGGGGAGGTGCCTATACTAGGGTGTGTAATTGAAAGGTTAGGATTGATTATCCGCATACTAAGTATGCTGATTCAGGATTGTTCTTGACGGATGTATCGAATGTTGTGGTGAAAGTGTACCACCTCTATAGAGTGTCAAACTATTTGAATAGCCGCGTCCG
The DNA here is from genome assembly GCA_030063025.1 of Avena longiglumis. Lineage (NCBI taxonomy): Eukaryota > Viridiplantae > Streptophyta > Magnoliopsida > Poales > Poaceae > Avena > Avena longiglumis. Next base: position 204,603,971 of record CP125975.1, read on the forward strand.
CGGTTATGGACATGTGGAGTGGCCATACTGTTCAGTCGTCAGATGTTTTCAAAATGACTTGTGATATGAACTATGACCTTGACTTGACCACAACAGGGTTATGAACATGAAAACTAAGTTCCCAGTTATGTGTTGTAAAACATTAAACTATTTTTCTTTACTTCTAAACTCAATTAGGGATAAACCTGGCTGTTTGCAAATAAACCTAGATCTTAGGATTCCTACTTGAACCACTTTACTTATTAGTCATAGTTTGCGAGTACTTAAAGAGTACTCATGGCTTTGTCCCTGACTATTCCTATGGCCAGACTATGAGGAGGACTACCAGGATGATGGACACCAGGAAGTATATGACAACTAGGATCATCTCCCATTGTCAGCATTACCTATGACCCTGGATATGAATCTTCGACCATGTTATCGTTATTATATTATTCCATCGCGTTGATTGTATTAAGACTAGATCATGAGATCCTTTATTTGTAAGACCGATATTATTGTTTGTAATGGATGATGAACTGTGGTACCAATCTATTATGTCTCGCAAACATGGTAATCATGGGATTGCGATGTATGGCATAACAGGCATCCGGGATAAAAAATCCGGGTGTTGACAAGTTGGTATCAGAGCCATCCTGACCATAGGAGACCCTAGTTAGAATGGATGCTTGAATCAAAAACTTAGTTTCAAAACAAAAGAAGTGATTATTTATGAAAACCTATTCTCATTCTTATTACTTAGATTATTTCATGAAAATTCATGTCCTTCAAAAAATCTTGCAAACTTACCTAAAATTTGACACACTTGATCACTCTACTAACTTACTCATCCTATATTCTTATAGATGGAGGTGAAGTATAACAAGTTCTACCAGTTGGGCAATGGAGGGGGCAGGTCATCTTTGAGCGTGATTTGGACCAACTTTCGGAACTTCTTGAGCACCTGCACCACGAGTTCTTCGGAGCACAGCTCAACGATCATCAAGGAGGAGAATTACAATGGCTGATTGTTGACAATCTTAGAGGCAAGATGGAGGCACCCACCTTAGAGGGAATCCAATTCACCTTAAGAGAGAACAACTGGCTAGACGGACTCGCCAGGGCTATGTAGGAAGCTCTTGCCCGTAAGTGTGGGCAAATCATCAATCAGATCAAGGGTACTCTCTTTGAGTAATACGCAAGGCGTGATGCTATGGGACAGCCATTGGAGGTGCCACAACATCCCGAGCTGAAGCATCACGTGGATCATCTCATCTTCATGATATATGACAGGCAGAAGGACTTGGACAACACCCACGCATACGCCAACCACAACTATGCCATTGCAGTCAAGAAGGACTAGACCCTCGCCATCCTTGCTAAGGAGTGCAAGACCTTTCACCATCTGTGTGACAAGAAGGATCACATTATTGATCGCCTTCGTCACAAAGTGACAGACTTGGAGGAGACCATCCATGAGTGGGACATGCAGCTTGAGAAGAGGGAGAATGCAGGGGAAGATATTCGTGGAGATCCCTACTCCTACCTTAGTGATGATGATGACTACAGGGAGGACCAAGGCATGGACTTCCACACTGATGATGATGATTCTGCTTTGATTGATGATGATGATGATGATGATGATGATGATGATGATGATGAAGCCACTGATTCTGATGAGTAGTATCCCATGAGCACTATCGTAGGTGTGAGTTGTATCCGGTCCCATTGTATCATAGTTTCATAGAATAGTTCTTAAAACCATCTGTTACCTTAGTGTGGTGTGTGTTTGTATTGGGTGCTATGAATGAATGAATGAATGAAAAGCAAGTTGCTAGTTGGCAAAACCTGAGTCAAACTCAGAATTTAAAAACTTTTCAAAAAAAATACCCAAACCTTAGAAACTTCCCTCTTGTCTCATGATCTATCTCAATCTTCAAATGCCTCGTGGAGGAAGCAGTTCATCCTCGGACCCAATGCTGCAAATGTTGGTTTCAGACTGTGAAGCTGAACGAACCGAACGTCAATCCAACTTAGCCACCCTTCAACACATAGCTCATATGGCCAATAACAATCAAGGTCATGGAAACCAGGACAACCATGGATCCAAGCTCAAGAACTTTCAGAACAGCAATCCACCCATTTTTAGTAAGTCTGAAGAGCCATTAGATGCTGATGACTGGCTGCAGACCATGGAGAACAACTTAGAAGTCGCAGGAGTGGAGGCCAATGAGAAAGTACTATTTGCCACCCATTATCTAGCAGGTGATGCAAGATCTTGATGGAATAGCATTCGCACCATGAATGGAGGACAAATGATTACTTGGGATGAATTCAAACTCAAGTTCAGCAGAACCCATGTGCCACCGGGTTTAATCAAGATGATGAGAGATGAATTCAGAGAATTGAAGCAAGGGAGGATGACAGTACTTGAGTACCATGACAAATTTCTGTCATTAGTTTGGGATGCACCAGATGAGATTGACACTAGAGCCAAGAAGAAGGAGAGATTCTTTAATGGTCTGCATGATGAGATGCAGATGGTATTAGTCAACATTCCTTTCGCTAACATTGAAGCCTTAGTGGATTCTGCAATCCAGATGGAATGCAAGATCAACCAAGCCAATGAGAATCGCAAGCGTCAAATGATGCATCAACCAGGAACCCACCATACCCCAAAGTATCACCCCAACTCGTCTGCAGGATATGCCCCGAGAAACAATAGACCCCCGATGACCTGTCCGAACTATCCCAACCGTGGTGGAGGAAACCCAAGGCCCGGAGGAAACCACAACAACAACCCTGGCAACTCCAATAATTTCAACCGTGCACCGCCCAAGTTCAACAACACCAATACTGCCCCAAGGACTGGAAGCAATGTCGTGCCTGTTGTAGGAAGAGACAAGTATCAGGTTACCTGTTATGAATGCGGAGCCAAGGGTCACTAATCCAATGAGTGCCCCAAGAATCTTGCAGAAGCCACCAATGTGAATGCCCCAACTCAGCAGCAGCGCCGTGTTTATCCTAGAAGAAGATTTTCCCCAGGGAACTCACTCAACTACCATGGCCGTCTATTTCACATGAATGCTGAAGAAGCTCAGGAAGCGCCAGATGTCGTGCTGGGTATGTTTTCTGTTAACTCAGTACTTGCAAGAGTGTTTTTGATTCTGGAGCATCACACTCGTTTGTTACGGAAGAATTTGCATGGACTAGTAAGATTCAACCAACAAAATTGAAGCATGTTATGATAGTTCCAATACCTGGTTCAACCACCAAAGCTAGATTGTTTGTGCAAGGCCGTACCTATCAGAATCCATGGAATATATTTTTATGCTAATCTAATAGTACTTGGAACCAAAGGTTTGGAAGTAGTAGTAGGAATGGATTGGATGTTGATGACCCACAAGTATAGGGGATCGCAACAGTCTTTGTGGGTAGTATTACCCAATTTATTGATTGGACACAAGGGGAGACAAAGAATACTTGCAAGCCTTAACAACTGAGTTGTCAGTTCAGCTGCACCTGGAAATAGTTCTTGCTCACAGAAGTTTATCAGTAGCAACAGTTTGGTAGTAACAACAGCAAAGCAACAGCAGCAGTGAAACATGAGCAATAGTAACAGTAATGGTAACAGTAGGATTCGAGTGCGGTAGGCATAAGGATGGATGGAGGGGCGTTGCATGGACGAGTCTAAACATGTAAATTCAAAATCTAGGGCATTGCAAATAAATAATAACAAGCATCCAAGTACTACACAATCCAAGCGAGGCCGATGGGGTGCCTAGGGTGGCTGCACCCCCTCCAGGCGCGGCTAGTGGTGGGCCCGCGCCTGGGGTGGGTGTGGGCCCCCAGGCCTCCTCTCCATCTCGTCTTCTGGCCTAGTGGATCTTCTAGTGAAATATAATTTTTGGCATATTTTCCGGGATTTTTCCTGATAGTTCATTTTCTGCACAAAAACAAGACACCAAGGTAATTCTGCTGAAAATAGCGTTAGTCCGTGTTAGTTGTATCCAAATCACACAAGTTTAGAGAAGAAACAATAGGAAAGTGTTCGAGAAAGTAGATACGTTTTGGACGTATCAACTCCCCCCAATCTTAGCTTATTGCTTGTCCTCAAGCAATTCAGTTGAAAACTGAGTGCGATAAAAGAACTTTCACAAACACTTTGCTTCATATCATGTATATATTCTCAGCACAGGAGTAGATACTTATATAATTCATAATAATGAGTATGCAGCTAAGTCTACTCAATATTGCAAGCTATGAAGAGAAACCAACTCAATAATAATAAGTAGCATGAAACATAAACATAAGCAACATTGAAATGCTCATAATAAGGTATGATAGAGTGGTATCTCGCTTGCCTTTATTTGAAGAGCACAATATAAATGCCAAGGCACCTCTGAAGTTCACATGAAGACTAGAGATACAAATATCAGAGATACAGGCATCAAAGTCATGACATAATTGACCAAGTTTTGGAACAAACATAAGAATGACTACTATGCTCTCAAGAAGGTGCTCATAGAATAAGTGGTGACTCAACAAGGTTGTGAAAACGGTTTTGTGAAGGTTTGAAAGGCTTCCCAATTCTCAAAGGAAGGTACTCATTAGCTTTGAGCTCTCATTGCCCCTATCATAGGCATCTTCATGTGGTTAAGGTGAAAGTGAGGTCCACTCTGAATTATATGCTTGACAGACCATAGACTGGAAATCCCAAGTCCCTTGAGTATGAGGGTCGCTCCGCATGCTACTCAACTTTGGTCACCTGAAAGTTCTTGTCATTGTAAATACATGCATATCATTGAGAACCGCCAACGGGGTACCCCTTGCACATGGTACAAGAGCTTTCCCATAACCAAAATGACAAGGCAAGCAAATAATGAGCATCTCAGCAATCTTTTTATTTACCATATGCATAGCTTTTTATTGAGGACGCTTCATAGATGCTCATTATGGTGATGCTGCAAGTTTCCACCATGATTAAGCATGGATTAGGCTAGTGGCCTAGGCGTTTCTCTAACACAATGTATAAACTCCATGAACTGACAACCTCCCCTTTTATTTCACATCGTCGACATCCGTAAATAAAAGAGCAAAGAATCAACTATATGAGATATCCAACAGGTGTTGAAAGCATTCCCCGTGACAACACGGTTCTGCTGACTCCCAGTATATAGTTAGCAAGCATATAACTTTCATGGACTAGTCACAATTGTTCAGAATTATTAAGCACAAGGAATAAAGTTTGCCATCAAGTTCGTGGGAGCTTTACTAACTAACTTTCTCAAAACAGACAAGCATTTTATTTTGGAAGAAAACACGGCATATGGAATATGCACTGAAATAGCAAATGATGCTAATAGGTAGGTATGGTGGACATAGCTGGCAATATTGGTTTTAGGGGGTTGGAAGCACAGGTAGAGCACATACTCAGGGAAAGTGAAGGCTAGCAATAGAGAGGGAGCGACAACGAGAGAGAAATAGCTGTCATAATCATGATTGCAACAAAACATGACTAACTATGGCATGAAATTGATACAAGAACTCTGAGGCAAAATAAATCATCAAGGCTTACTGACTATTGATTAGTCATATGCATGCGTGAGCATGTGCCAAGTCGATTCACATGAACATTCAGAGGAGGACACCACAATATCATACCAAAGTATGAATAAAACAATGCAAGCAAACATTCATATGACATGCTACAAACTATTAGCAAGCTGGAGCTAATCATAGACAAGCAAGAACTACTAAGCATCCATAATGACATACACCTTACACAAACAGGCTAAGCATGCTCACAATGAAGAGTATATGTACAAGAATGAAACAAATAGAGTTCGTTACCAGCCTCTTACCACACCTCGAGTTGTCTTAATCTTCATTATTGACCTTGTAGAACCCCGAGAAAACCACTACTATTAAATCGCTTGGTATTTTGTTTTGTGCATCATCATGATACCATGCCCATATCATCATACCACATTGCATTTGAGCATTATATTAAACCTTGCCTGCATTTTGTATTGTTTGTTGATGCTTGCAATCGCATCACTCTCTACCTATTTTGTATATCTCTATTTTGTTTTCTAGAAGAGAGCACCCACTTGCTAGGGTTCCATATTTTCCCAAATGGTTGTATTCATTTGTTAAAACCCTGAATCCCATATCTTGTAAAATGACTAATATTGTTGTGGGCATCTCCTCCCCTTTGTGCTATTCCCTCTCTGTTTCTATTTGCATACCACAATCCCCTATTCAAATGCTCCTACAAAGTTCAAAAGGTTTTGAATTAGTAACTTGTTTGGAATTGAAACAAACAAACAAACAACAACAAATAAAGGAATATGCTAAGAGCATAAAAAAATAGTGAGAGAGGAGGAGCAGCAGCCACAAGCCCAGGCGGCATCCAGCAGAAGCAAAGCCCACTCGGAGTCCTTCTCTCCCTCTTCTTGGCATAGTTGCCCTTCACCGCGATGCCTTCCTTGTTCACTGTCCGGTGCCATTTTCCTTGTCAGCACCCACGAGCAAGGCGTGTCCGCCTCCTTATTATCCCCCTGAGCAGCCTCCGAAGCCTAGCCTTATCCCTCCCCCGCGCCGCCATTCCCCCTCTTCCTCTCCTCCGTACCCCGCCGCCCTCCTGCCGAAAATTTCAGCGAGGGGAGCATAGAGGTGGAGCTTATGGCCGCCAGCGGAAGCGGTTGAGCCAAGGAACAGAACGGCCACTTCCGCCTCTTCGTAATCGCAGTAGGAGGAGGAGCTGGAGCTGCCGATGACTTCCTCCTCGCATCCGTTTCGGTCGTGACCAAACAGGCTCGCCCCGTCGCCACCGCCCTGTCCATCTTCCTCCTTCCCCGATCCTAATTCTGGCGGGAATTGGTCAAGGTGAGTGCCAACCCCTTTATCCCTCTCTTTCCCCCACCTTTCCGCATCATGCCGCCCTGAATCGCCATCGCCATCTTCGGTAACCTCCTGCAGGGTAGCTTGGTGGGGTGGCCCCCTGAAATATTATATGAATCTTGCAATTGCTCTGTCGTGATGACTTTATGGGTTTTCATTTGGTTTTTTTCCGAGGTTGATCGAGTGTGTGTTGCTATTTGTGCCCCCCTGCAGGGTAAAACTTTCTGAAATCCGTGTCCGCGGTTATGGAGGACTTGGAGCACAGTATCTCGATCATAGACCACTATAACTAAAGTAGTGCTATAAATTTGACTTTATAATGACTAGTAATCAGCTTCACTACAACGGAATGGCTAAATAAAAGTTCCAACAACTGTTGGGTTCGTGTATGTCTCATGTTATATGTATCTGACTACTAAGTATCGCAACTACAACAAAATGGTTAATTAAAAGTGCCCACTGCTTATTATATCAGGATACCTCATACTATATATATATGACTAGTACGTGCTGCAACTATAATGAAATGACTAAAACTACCAACCGTGTGAGTTTCCTCGGCTTGACTTCCTCGTTTGGTCTCGAGGTGGAAATACCAAGATGGGTTTGTTTGGTGGTAGTATCAGGTTGGATCCGAATAGGTCTTTCTCATCTTTCTCTGATAGCCGACAAATGTATTGAGTCTCTATAGGTTGTTTAGCGCATGCTCCGCTGCCGCTTCAGTCCTGATGGGGATATGCCTACCGGGGTATACCCAGCAGGACGTTTCCGACTGGCCCAGGAACTGGCAAGTGGGCCTGCAAGACGGCGACTGGATCATGGCCCGGTGCGGAGTCAAGCGACTAGAAGCTGAAGGCCCAGGCGAGTAGATAGGCCCAGTCGGATTAGGTTAAACGAGTACCGAAGCCTTAAATGATTCGGTTGAGATATGTAAACCCTAGGGGGAGGTGAGTCTATATAAACCTCCCTACAGGGTGTGTAGAGATACGTTCCATCATACACCCAAGCGACTCGCCGCCTAGCCGCCGAGCTCACCCCATTGTACCACCATCATAATACAATCTAGAAGGAGTAGGTCTTTACCCTCCAGGGGGTCGAACCTGGGTAAAAACCTATGTCTCCGCCCTCATCTCGCACCGCAGATGGCTGGCCGCCCTTGCCCCTCGTTCTACTACTCGCTGCCGATTGCAGCATCTGCCGTGACCATTCCCACGACAGTGGCGCCCACCGTGGGGCCTGGCCGGTCTGTCCGGTGTTCTGCGGCGAGATCCAATCTGCCCATCAACGAGACGGTCACCACTGGCCGCTTGATAGCGATCGGCGAGATGTTCCAGATCTTGCCAAGCAGCTATGTCCCGGCAGCGCGACCCGTCACGCACAACATGATCTTGCCGGTTGGCACGATCAGCCTCTTCGTCGGCCTCACCGACGTCATCGTCTCGGAGGACTCGGCTCGCATCCGCGAGTCGCCACCACGCGACCGGCTCTCCGAGAGCCAGGTCCGCACGATCCATCACCTCGCCTCCGAGTACAACTCGGCCCACAACAACGTGGCCGAAAACTCCGCAGCCGCGGAAGACGCGGCCCTCAACGACGACGCCGACTCGGCGACCCCGACATCACTCGCCGGATCCATCACTGCGGCTTCGCCCGTGGGCTCCATCACCCAGGTCTCCAACATGGGAGACTTCGAGGATCCCTCCATCCTTGGGATCTTCGAATTCGACTCCAGATCGCAAAAATCCGTCGATCTCCGTGACGGGACCAGTCGCCACGCCGCGACCTACATGGCGACTGGCACCGATCCGCCGGAGGATCCCTTCTCCACCCCGATCCCCCCTAACGCCACGGCGACGGAGGTCGAGGAACTCCGCCTAAATCTGGCGGAGGAAGTCCGCAAGGAGCAAGCCGAGCACAAAAAATTTCGCCTCGAGCAGGTGATGGCGCAGGAGCTGTCGCGCTACCACCAGCAGCGAATCATGTCGCGCCTGAACCCCACCGTCCAGGGGCGCGCCCTGAACTTCGATGACGAGAACGACCCGGCCCGCGTGGCCGAGCGTGCGATCTGCGAGAACGCGCCACCAGGAGGAAGCGCCCGGCCCCCACCAGGGTCGACGGCGAATGGCGCCCCACCTCCACCCAACCGCACACCTCCAAGGGATCAACTGCGGATAGTGGTCTCCTCACGGGAGCGAGACGCGAATGGCCTACCACTGTTTTCCACCCCGATGGACAACCTCGTGGCAGGTCGAGCAGTGGCCGACAACATCACGGCCACCGCGCCTACAGATCCAAGACGTCAGGCCACCTTTCAAAGCGGTCGAGCAGCAAACGCAGCGCCGACTCGCGGTCGGGTGTACGCGTTCTTGGGTAGTGAGCCTCAGCGGCCGCCATTTGCAGCAAACACGCTCAATTTCCGCCACCCGAATCTCTTCAGCTCAACACCGACCATGACGCTGCACTCTCCAACGACCCTGTGCCAGCGACCAACGTCGCCGCCAACGGTTAGCCCGTCGACGCCGCCACATCATCAACAACCAAAGCTGGCGCGCATGCCAGCCCGACGACCGCGACACACCTAACCAATCGACGGCGAGCCGATGGGGTCGCTAAGCGACTCGGGCCCAGTGCTTCGGACCGATGATTCGAGGCGAAAATACCCGCGAACTTCAAGGCGAAGGAAATAGAGAAATCGACCCCGTCGACCCTCCGTGTGGATGGATACATACCTCATGGCGATGGGGATCGCTGCCACCGACGACCTAGCCACCGTTACCTCCCTTGATGATGGAGGGGCGTGCAGCGATGGATCAACACCCTCCCCCAGGATAGCATCGACTCCTGGGAGGAGATGCGCGACGCCTTCGTCAGGCACTTCGAGTGCTCCTACACCCGCGCCACCACCATCGAAGACCTGGAGCGGTGCGTCCAGGGACCCCACGAGTGGACCCGCAACTGGGTCTAGCGGTGGCAAGAACTATGGTACAACGCGATCGGCATCCACCCGGACACCGCGATCCATTGCTTCAATACCTCGTGCCGCTACGAGCCCTTGGTCTCCAAGCTCAAGCGACATTCTCGCACGCTCGACAAAATACCGGACCTCCTCGAGATCGCCAAACGGTACGCGGAGGAAGATCCAAACCAGGAAACCGACGACGAGTCGGGAGGCCAACACCGTATGAGCGGCAACGACAACGGACGACGGTCCGACCTACGGTACATCAACACTCACCTCACTAGCAAGCGCCGCAGTGACGGGCGAGTCGACTTCGTCGCCAACACCGGGCACGCGCAGCGCGAGCCCAAGAGCTTCCGCCACGACGGAGGGCAACGCCGCGACGGCGGAAACTACAAGGCGAAAGCAAGGTTCGACCCCGCGGCCCTCCTCAACCAACCTTGTGCGTTTCACAGCAGGGAAGGGAAGCCCGCCACGCACACGACCGCCGACTGTCACACTCTCAGGAAGATTGAAAAGGCACGGCGAGCACGGGAGGACCCTGACAACAACCTGCCAAATGGCGGAAAATTTGGCAATGTGTCTGGCTCGCTCCATACCTTCACAGGCTTCAACACGAAGCGCGAGAAGAAGGTCATCGCCCGCGCCGTCGCCGTCAACGTGGTGGCCCAGGTGGACGTTCCCCAGTTCCTCAACTGGTCGGAGCAGCCCATCACCCGGAGCCGCCAGGACCACTCGGCACGCATCGAGTACCCATGCCGAGTCGCCCTGGTGGTCAAGCCCAAGGTGGGAGACTACTGGCTCCCCAAGACATTGATGGACGGCGGCAGCTCCATCAACATCCTGTACCTGGACACCTTCAGGCGACTGCGGCTCCCGCAGTCGATGGTCGAGACGACCTACACCATGTTCCACGGCATCGTCCCCGGTCGGAAGGCGTACCCGATCGGCAAGGTCACGCTGCCAGTCACCTTCGGCACACCAGCAAACTTCCGCACCGAGCGGATCGTCTTCGAGCTGGTACCCTTCGACAGCCCCTACCATTGCGTCCTGGGGTGCCAGGCGTTCGCTAAGTTCATGGCAGCGCCCCACTACACGTACAATGCAATGAAGCTCCCCGGGCCGTGCGGCGTCATCACCATCAACGACGACCCCGACATGGCCGCCGAGTGCGAAGCCAAAGGAGCCGAACTCGCCGATGCCGTCATCGCGGCAGAGACCAACCACGCCGACAAGCTCGCCAAATACGCGAGCGGGGTCAACAACGACGACCCTACCATACTCAAGAATCTCAATTCAGAGGGTGAGAACACCTCGGCCTTCGAGGCAACGACGCACACCCGCACCGTCGAGCTGGTCCTAGGCGACTCTAGCCAGACGGTGACGATCGGGACGCGCATGAGCCCAGCCTAGGAAGGCGCGCTCATCGAGTTCCTCCGTGAGAACAGGGACATCTTCGCATGGAAGCCCTCTGACATGCCTGGTGTCCCTAGGGAACTCGCTGAGCAAAAACTAAACACCGACCCCAAAGTGCGACCCGTCAAGCAGTCGCTGCGGCCCTTCAATGATGAACGCCGCCGAGCTATTGCCGCGGAGGTGCAGCGTCTACTCGCTGCAGGATTCATTCGGCCAATCAAATACTCCAAGTGGCTGGCAAACCCAGTCCTGGTCGAGAAGAAGAATGGGACCTGGAGGATGTGTATCGACTACACAAACTTAAACAGCGCCTGCCCGAAGGAGCAGTTCGTCCTCCCGCGGATCGACCAAATAATCGACTCCACCGCGGGCTCGGAGTCGCTTTGTTTCCTCGACGCCTACTCTGGGTACAACCAGATCAAAATGGCTGTTGAGGACGAGGAGAAGACGGTGTTCATCACGCCATTCGGAGCCTTCTGCTACACCGCCATGACCTTCGACCTCAAGAACGCCGGGGCGACCTACCTGCGGTGCATGCAGGAGTGCCTCGCGAGCCAAATTGGCCGCAACATCCACGTCCACATCGATGACGTGGTCGTGAAGTTCGCTCGCCAGGGCGATCTGCTCGCCGACCTGGCGGAAACATTTGCCAACCTGCGGAAATACAAGATAAAGCTCAACCCAGGCAAATGCACCTTCGGTATACCAGCAGGGCAACTACTGGGGTACGTCGTCTCCAAGCGCGGGATTGAGGTGAACCCCACCAAAATCGACACGATCTCTCGACTCGGCAAACCCGAGTGCCTGTGCGACGTCTAGAAGCTGGCCGGGCGAGTAGCGGCTCTCAGTCGCTTCATCCCCCGCCTGGGCGAAAAGGCGATGCCCCTATACCGCCTGATGCGCAAGAACCCCACCTTCCAGTGGGACAAGGAGGCGGACGACACGCTCCGTGACTTCAAGTAGGTGCTACTCGCAGCACCACTACTCGCTGCCCCCGTCGATAAAGAACCCATGCTGGTCTACGTCGCGGCTTCTGAGCGCGTCGTCAGCGTCGTCATGGTCGTCGAGCGGCCGGAGGAAGGAAATGAGCGCCCCGTACAGCGACCGGTGTACTACATCAGCGAGGTCCTCACCGAGTCGCGCCAACGATACCCGTAGTACCAGAAACTGGTATACACGGTCTTCAGAGCACAACGGCGCCTACCGCACTACTTCTAGGAGCACCCGATCACGGTCGTCTCCTCAGCACCGTTGCAGGACATCATCCGCAACCGCGAGGCGACCGGGAGAGTCGCCAAGTGGGCCGTCGAGATCGGCGTCCACAACATCAAATATGAGCCACGAAAAGCGATCAAGTCGTAGGCTCTAGCGGACTTCATCGCCGACTGGGAAGAGGCCCAGCAGCCAGAAAAGCTGCCATACCTCCACTACTGGAGCCTGCACTTCGACGGCTCCAAGAACGCGGATGGCGCAGGAGCAGGGATCGTGCTGACTTCACCGAAGGGCGACAAGCTCCGCTACGTCCTCTGCCTCGACTTCACCCCCTGCACCAACAACATGGCCGAGTACGAGGCACTACTCCACGGCATGAGAGCTGCCAAGGAGATGAACGTCAACCGCCTACGCTGCTACGGAGACTCCGACCTCGTCGCTGGGCAAGTCGCTGGCACTTGCGATGCCATCTCTCCCACCATGGCGGCATACCGACAAGCAGTAGACAAGCTGGGGGGACACTTCGCAGGCTACTCCGTCGAGTGGATCGACAGGTGGAAGAACGAGGAGGCTGACGCACTCTCTCGAATCGGGTCGGCTCGACTCGCACCACCCGCCGGCGTCTTCCTCGACACGATCACCAAGCCATCAATCTCTCCCCCAAGGGAGATCGACATGCCCTGGTCGCACTCATCGCCGAGCCAGACGACTGGACCAAGCCGTACATCGCCTACCTGGAGGCTGGCACCTTGCCGGCAGACGAGACAGACGCCCAGATGATTGCACGCTGATGCAAATCCTTCACCATCATCGACGGCGAGCTCCACAAGCGCAGCGTGACCGGCGTGTTCCAGCGCTGCGTCCAACCCGCCGAAGGACGCAAGATCCTCCACGACATCCACTCCGGTGACTGCGGCCACCACGCCGGCGCCCGCTCTCTGGTCGCCAAGGCTATGCGAACGGCTTCTACTGGACCACCGCACACGCCGATGCCGTCGACATTGTCCAGCGGTGCGCCGGGTGCCAGAAGTATGCCAACCAGACACATGTGCCGAGCTCAGCGCTCAAGACAATCCCCATCACCTCCATTCGCCGTGTGGGGTATGGACATGGTAGGCCCCTTCAAAAAGGCCCCCTCCGGCTTCACCCACCTCCTGGTCGCGTTCGAAAAATTCACACAGTGGGTGGAGGCCAAGCCAGACCGGAAATGCGACGGAAAGACCGCCACCAAATTCCTACGCGAGCTCATATATCGCTATGGGTTCCCAAACAGCATCATCACGGACAACGGCACCAACTTCGCCAAAGGAGCCATGGCCAAGTTCTGCGAGGAACACCACATCCGGCTGGACCTCGCGTCAGTCGCCCACCCGGAGTCCAACGGCTAGGCGGAATGGGCCAAGCAGAGCATCCTCCACGGCCTGAAGCCACGGCTCCAAGTACCACTCGAGCGCACCGCCGGGTGCTGGGTCGAGGAGCTACCCTCCGTCATCTGGGGCATCCGCACCTCGGTCAACAGGTCGACAGGGTTCACCCCCTTCTTCATGGTGTACGGTGCCGAGGCAGTCATGCCCACCGACCTCGAGCATGACTCGCCAAGGGTCGTCCACTACACGGAGGATGCGAACGAACTCGCACGACAGGATGGAGTCGACCAACTCGACGAGGCACGCGACCTAGCTCGCTCACGCACCGCCATCTACCAGCAAGGACTCCGCCGCTACCACAGCCGGCGGGTGAAAACTCGCACCTTCCAAGAAGGCGACATGGTGCTACGCCTAATCCAGGACAAGAAGGGCATGCACAAGCTTTCCCCGTGGGAGGGACTATTCGCCATCGGGCGAGTACTCGGCAACGACGCCTACTACCTCATCGACGTCCGTGGGGACGGCAAACTCGACGTCAAGCGACCATGGAATGTAAACCTCCTACGGAAGTTCTACTCCTAGAACCCTACATATGTATCCTCCAGTCGCTATAAAATAAAAAGAATTGGTTACCGCAAATTGCGTCTACTCTCGGTGTCTTGTGCCACTCACACTCGTAGTAACAGCATCAAGATAATTGCAGAAGTCAACCTTTGGTACAGCGATCGGCACGGCCAAGTAGTGCGTTACAAGGGCACTGGGTCACCCCAGGTCTTGCAACGTCCACGAAAAACGCCTACCCGGAGCCCCATTGGAGTCACCTAGCTCGACTGGCTCGACGAGCCAAGACAACTGCCTTCGCTTCTCACAGCGACCATGATCCTCCGCATCCTCGACATAGCGACTCGAACGGCCAAGTACCACGCTCGGGGACTGACGACCAGTTCAGCACGGGCGGCTAGGGAAAACGCCAATTATGAGAGCATGCCCAGGACTCGCCATGCGACTGACCCGACGGGCCAGGCAGGAGTTATGCGCTCACCCTAACGCGCCAAGTCCTCACCCACCCTCGAGTCGCGCCTAGAACAACCAAGTACCACGCTCGGGGACTCGGCCACCCGACCTCGTTCGCGCAAGGGAAAACGGTGAAGTACAACACTCATGGGAGTCGCCTTGCGACTGGCTTTCCAAGTTCGGGCGAGTCAACCTCAATAACAAAACATTCAAAACCGCAAACACATAACAAACGAGGTAAACCCCATAAAAAAGGGCGGATGCGCTCGGGGAATCGTTCAACCCTCAATCAGAAACACACAACAATTCACAAAAATAACACGATATCTCATTATAGCATGTCGCAATCATCACAAAATACAAAGTATGCCCAACGGCAGAACTGCTACTAACGCCCCAGGGCACAATATTTCACTCCACAGGCTTCGACGATGACTCGCCACCTATCATCCCCTACCACCAACTGTCCATTTGGCTAAGTTATTGCAACCTATATGATCCAAGCAGAGCCCATAATGCCAAGTGGCTGCACTTGAAGCTTCTCAACATTTGACATCTCAAATCTCTTTGTTCCTGGGTGGCCATCCACAAGTGTGATACACAAGGTAAACCATATAAATGGGCCTTGTGTAACCACTCAACACAAACCATTCCTTACATTCCACCTAGGTGATTCATTCACATAGTTGTTTTATTAAACAAAACACAAGTCCTTGACTTAGAAATATTCCATAGTATAAATATAATCCACCCTTGTTTTCTACTAGCTAAGCTAAGCATGATAGCAGTAGGAATCTTAACTTAGGAGAATTCTACTAAGGTTTCATCTACTAGGATTTCCCATGGCATAGTTTACACTTAGCAAAATTCCATGCAAGTCCTACTTAGAAATATCACTAATGCATAGTGAAAATAATGGGACAAAAGTATGAATCATCACTTTCCTTTTTGGTAGAGAATATAAGTTCACTCCTTGTCTTTGCAATGATCACACTCTTCAAATCACTACAATTCAATCAAGCAAGGCACAATTTCAATCTACCATTCAAGCAAATATCACATAAAATAATAGAAACAAAACAATGCATGAAAGCATGCCAAAGATTGTTTTATTTGGAAAATTGGTTCCTAATGGGTTATAAACATTCTAAAACACCTATTGGTCATTTTATAAAAGTGGCAAAACCATTTACATAAATATTTTACTTATAGACCATTTTTAAACCAAATCATTATTTTATGTGGTTGAAAATGCCTTTATCAAAGTAACAATCTTTATAGGGTTCACCAAATACATTTTTAAATCATAAAACTTGCTCCAAAAAGTATTTTTAACATATAACAACATTTTTATTTGACTAGAAATGGTCTAAGACAAAGATTTATTCTTTTGTGTCACAAAATAAGTTTTTGAAACCAAAAATTGATTTCTATGGTCAGTAGGTTCAAAACAAACCATTTGCCAAAGGTTTTATCTCAAAAATCATTTTAGAACAAATTTTATATCCAAAATATACCTACACAAGTTTCTGCAAAACAACCATTTTATCAGAAACAAATTACTAAACAAAGGGCATGGTTGGGTAGGATTTGTCTTGCTGATTCCATTGATATAAAATTTGCAAAATTTGGACGTGTGGTTTGAAAGTTATGAATTTTACAAAATTGAACAACAAATAGATCAAATTTGTTTTTATTAAAATAGACAGGGCCACGTGGAACGTTCCTATTGGTCCATACTATTTCGCTCAGATCGGTCGCTGCGAAGCGTTGGATTTAAGTTAGATCGAGCGGCGCAGAGACACTCGTACCCCTTTGATTATGAATTTGTCGTGGCGCTTGGATCTGAATCCTACGGTGCACAACACGCTTGCCATCGAGTGGCGGCGCTGGCGGCGGCAGGTGGAGGCGCGCTCTCTGGCTACGGCGGAGCCGGTGATATAGGAAGCAACAGGGTAGAGGAAAGTCTCACCGGGTTCACAGCTTGCTGCTGATACTCAAGGTGCTTGCCGCTTGTCGAGGGGCGCATGGTAGCGTCGAGGATTGCTCGCTGGAGATGTTGCTGTCGTCGGGTCACGCACAACTTCGTCGGAGGCGAGTCTCTGGAACGCAAGCAAGCAAAACAACGCGTCAGGAAGATGCACACTGGTTCAAGGACCGCGGGAACACTCACCAGTGAGCAAGGGGCGCACGAGGTCGTCGGCTATGGCTCGCCGGAGTCGAGCTCATCATCGGTGGCGCTCAGACATGGACAGAGCCGAGGCTGCGGGGCACGCGCGGGTGAGTGCGAGGCATTGGCAGGTGCGCCTGGTTCTGGCGAACTAGATCGTGTGAAGCAGGGACAGTGGGGAGGGTCGTGCTCGTCGGAATCAACCGGAAAGGTCGTCGGAGCCAGTGGTGGAGCGAGCGAAAATTAACGCAGCCTGGTGGCTCACTAGGTATGGCGTGAGTGGGGAAAGAGAGAGAATAGACAGGCGATTTAACTAGCATGGACGTTGGAGAGATTAACGCCTCCATTGATGCGAATTTAACTGCAGAAATCAAAGCAGAAAACTGCCGGCGTGATTTGGGAATGAATCAGTCGCGGGGACGATGATGACGGGGCAGTGGGGTCCAACGGTCAGCGAGAGATAGAGAGAGGAGGTGGGGTCCAACCGTCAGTGGCGGAGCGGGTGAGTTCTGCGGTGAGAAAACGGTTCGCTCGGGGGTGAGAGGAAGTGGGTTGCTGGGCCAGTGGGCTGGGCTGGATTCTTTCATTTTTTTTTGTACTGATTGTTTTTCTTTTTCCATTTCTAATTTCTGTTTTGATTTTATTTAATCTTTTCAAACATCTATTTGAATTCAAACTTCTCTCAAACTTTGAGTAGATTTTAATACTGATTAATAGTATATTTTGATGTCAATTTTGGAATAAATCTTTTATTCTTTTTAGGGTCTTTTAATTATTTAAAACAAGCCCTTGCTTTAAATTCAAATAAGATCAAATATATTTTTAATCCTTATTTATATTTCATTTTTCCATAAAATCTTTTCAGTAATTTTTATTCATTAATAGGGTGTCAAATAATTCACTTTGAATTGATTGGAATATTTTTAATATGAGTTATTAATCATTTTAACTTGGGTACTTGTCTTTATTCCAAAGAAGATATGGTTTAATTTTCATAAATTTATTTAGTTGATTCCTTTGAACCCATTTAAGTTATTTAAATAACATTTATTCCACTTGGGTAAGTTCCAAATATTTTTTTCCCATGATTTATTTAATCATTTCTAATAGGGATTTTATCTTTATTCAAAATAGAAATAGAATTTGGTTAATGCCACTTTATTTTATTTGGAAAATTCTTCATCTATTTATTTCATTTGGATTTGGATTATAATCATGCCATTTTCTTATGGTCTTGGCCAAGTTTTAATTTGGTCTTTAAATATTCCTCATTTAATAATTTCTTTCTTTATCTTATAAAATCCATATCTTTTTATTTATAAATCCCAACTTGGTGATTCCAATTTGTAAAAACGTATTTAATATTTATTTATCCTTTTAAATATATTAAGGATTATTTGCTCACCATTTGGTATGGAATTATAGATAGATGGTTTATTAGCTTTGGGAATTCAATTTCCTTATCTTATTAAATTCATAAGATTTTATCCATGGCTCCAAATTAAGTGAATCCAATTCATATGGTTTTATAATATTTCTAATAGCCATTCTTGATCAATTTGGAATGTTTGTTTGACCAATTTTTATATGGATCAAATCCATAGTCTTAGAGATAACTTGAAAATGATTTTCTTCCATTAGGGTTTTAGAGTTTTGGTTTATTCTCCAAGTGTTTAAATTTCAAGATGCATTTTATGAGGAATGCATTCCACTTGATTTGAATTTAGTTAGATTCAAACATTAACCAAAGTTTGTTCCAGATGGGATTTTAAGTTTCTATTTAGAAACAAAAGTTTCTTTTCACCCTAAATTTCAACAATTATTTATTTTGTTTATTTATTTTTCACATTACAAGATTTGGAAAATCTTGGGATGTGACAGGCTACCACCCTTAAAGTAAATCTCGTCCTGAGATTTGGGAAGGATATAGGTTACAAGTTGGCTCAAAGCAACTAGGGTACTACAACCCTTAAAATTTTCCACTAGATTACTTCTTTGCTTGCTTGGAATCTTGTGGAAATCTCTCTGGGCAAACATCTACATAGTGTCCTTTGTTTCCACACTTGAAACATGTGACAAGGCTGAGATACTTCATGGGCTTGTTTATCTTGTGATTCATCTTTTCTGGACAATTGCTTGCATAATGTCCTTGATCACCACAATTGTAACATGTGACAAGATTGAGTTCTTCACGTATCTTCTGTGGACAAGTTGACAAATAATGGCCTAGCTCTTTGCAGTTGTTGCACCACACTTGGTTAATTTCGTTATAATCTTCTTCTTATCTTGGCATTCTTTGGCACAGTGTCCCATCTCTTTGCAATGGCAACACCGCACTTGACTTTTGTCCTTCTTCTTCTTGGGTTTCTCCAAATCTAGGAGTGCTTCTAGTTCATGTTCTTCATATCTTATCTCAAAGGTGGGAAAGTTTCCTGGTCTCCTTGATCTTTTCCTTGGATAATACATATGTCTCCTCTTTGGTCCATCAAATTGAGTCATATTGCATGGAGGTGCAAGCTGAGATTTTCCTTTGTCTTCACCCTTCTTGGTAGAAGTTGTTCCCTCATGGAAGTCTACAATCTGTTGTTGCACTCCACCTTGTTTCCTTTGTTGAACTATGGAATAGATGTGGCATTGGATAGGGACATGATTATTTCCTTCACACATGAAACAAGTAGCTTGATATGTGGGGCATTGATTATTTGGATGTTTCTCTTCACAATTGGGGCATTGATATTCATGCTCTTTGGAAGTGTGATCCTTGTCTCCACAAATATTGCAAGCTTGGGTTCCTTCTAGAATATCATCCTTGTCATCCTTATTGTCACAAACTCCTTGGGAAGAGTTGTCTCCCATGTTGATCATTTGATCTGTCACCTTATGCAAAAATTAGGTTTGCGTTTCCAAAAACCTTTTCATGGTTGGATCTAACTCACTAGTGTTGGCTAAAAATTGAGTTGTTGCTTGGTTCATCTGGGTTTGGGTTACTATGACTTCTCTCATGTTGTCCTCTTGGTTGTTGTTGTTGCCATCCTTGTTGTTGGAGTTTCTTGGAGAAGTCATCTGTTTGGGTTGGTTTGGGATTAGAATAGGCAAAATATTTCTAAGGGAAAAATTCTAATCACACACAAGAAATGTTCAAGCAATCACAAATAAACAATCCACTCAAACAACAATTTTAAGCACATTTTTAGGAAACAAAATATTTTTGCTACATCACATAAGTTGGTGAATTTGGTTTGATCTAAATATGGTGGTCCAACTATATGGTTCACTTCAAATCATTCTATCCTTCTTGGTGGATTCTTCTTGAATGAGATCATGGTTTCCTTGGGAAAATTCTTGGTCACAAAACTTTAAAGTGACGATGGTTCCTTCTAAGTTGTATTCCCTTAGTCTTCAAGTTTTGAGTAATATTTCTTGTCTCACTTGTAGTCCTTAGTGATATCCAAGTTGAAGTCCTTGGTGAAAATAAAGTTGAAGTATTTGGTCATGGAAGAGGCTTTGTCCATCAAGTTTGAAAAAGGAAGAGATGTAGAATCAAAGCCAAAATGGTTGAGGAAAGAGTTTACAAGATTGTTTGTAAATAAGTTTTGGAACAAACACAACTCCTATTTTTCTAAGGGGTTTTGTACAATCCTAGGGTTACAAATCCTACAGGCAACACAATGCTCTGATACCATCTATAAGGTTCCCAACCTTTTATAAGGTAGAGATCCCTGTGTTTACAATGCTAGTCCCTGGATCAATAGCTAGCATCCACAGTTAAGATGTAATATCAAGAAACAAAGGTCATAATAAAACTTTATAGCCAGGAATAAAATAATTTATTACATCTTACATAGCTCATTTGGCTATCACATTACAATGCAGCAGAATATAACAATAGCATGGGGTCCTTCATCTTCAAAGTGCCATAGGAAAACATGTTGGTTGCAGACTTGTAATCCTATTTCAACACACTTCACTAATATCAAACAAACCTGCAACAGAACAAGTTACAGCCACAAGGGTCAATACATTTCAATTGTATTGGCAAGTGATACTATGGTAGTATAGTGGAGTCTATCATCTATATGCATTTGGCTAAGTGGAGCTTAGGCTTGCTTTGCTCAAAATAGATTTTCCTTATAATTTGAAAACACTAAGTTTTTGCTTGACAAAAATCACCCCAGGCATCTCCCAATAGAAATTGGTGATCCTTCAACCCTTGTTCAACCACAAGCTTTTAACTTAGAAATTGGGATGAGGAGATTCTTGATAGCTTCCATGTCTTGATGCTCAAATTGTCCTTTGCGAGGTACATGGATAAGTACTTAGATTTTACACTCTGCAGAGGTGGTGCACTTTCCCCACAAGACTTGGTTTCCCAAGACAAGATCTTTCAGAAGCCTTTCCTTAGACCAGAATGGACGCGTTCCAACCTATCATCACCTACCACCAACTGTCCATTTGGCTAAGTTATTGCAACCTATATGATCCAGGCAGAGCCCATAATGCCAAGTGGCTGCACTTGAAGCTTCTCAACATTTGACATCTCAAATATCTTTGTTCCTGGGTGGCCATCCACAAGTGCGATACACAAGGTAAACCATAGAAATGGGCCTTGTGTAACAACTCAACACAAACCATTCCTTCCATTCCACCCAGGTGATTCATTCACTTAGTTGTTTTATTAAACAAAACACAAGTCCTTGACTTAGAAATATTCCGTAGTATGAATATAATCCACCCTTGTTTTCTACTAGCTAAGCTAAGCATGATAGTAGTAGGAATATTAACTTAGGATAATTATACTAAGGTTTCATCTACTAGGATTTCCCATTGCATAGTTTACACTTAGCAAAATTCCATGCAAGTCCTACTTAGAAATATCACTAATGCATAGTGAAAATAATGGGACAAAAGTATGAAGCATCACTTGCCTTTTTGTTACAGAATATAAGTTCACTCCTTTTATTTGCAATGATCACACTCTTCAAATCACTACAATTCAATCAAGCAAGGCACAATTTCAATCTACCATTCAAGCAAATATCATATAAAATAATAGAAACAAAATAATGCATGCAAGCATGCCAAAGATTGTTTTATTTGGAAAATTGGTTCCTAATGGGTTATAAACAGTCTAAAACACCTATTGGTCATTTTATAAAAGTGGCAAAACCATTTACAAAAATATTTTACTTATAAACCATTTTTAAACCAAATCATTATTTTATGTGGTTGAAAATGCCTTTATCAAAGTAACAATCATTATAGGGTTCACCAAATACATTTTTAAATCATAAAAATTGGTGCTTGGGGTCAGAGAGTTTAAATCAAAACATTTCCCAAAGATTTTCCTCCAAAAAGTATTTTTAACATATAACAACATTTTTATTTGACTAGAAATGGTCTAAGACAAAGATTTATTCTTTTGTTTCACAAAATATGTTTTTGAAACCACAAATTGATTTCTATGGTCAGTAGGTTCAAAACAAACCATTTGCCAAAGGTTTTATCTCAAAAATCATTTTAGAACAAATTTTATATCCAAAATTTACCTACACAAGTTTCTGCAAAAACAACCATTTTATCAGAAACAAATTACTAAACAAAGGGCATGGTTGGGTAGGATTTGTCTTGCTTATTCCATTGATATAAAATTTGCAAAATTTGGACGTGTGGTTTGAAAGTTATGAATTTTACAAAATTGAACAACAAATAGATCAAATCTGTTTTTATTAAAACAGACAGGGCCACGTGGAACGTTCCTATTGGTCCATACCGTTTCGATAGGATCGGTCGCTGTGAAGCGTTGGATTTAAGTTAGATCGAGCGGCGCAGAGACACTCGTACCCCTTCGATTATGAATCTGTCGTGGCGCTTGGATCTGAATCCTACGGTGCACAGCACGCTTGCCATCGAGTGGCGGCGCTGGCGGCGGCAGGTGGCGACGCGCGCTCTGGCTACGGCGGAGCCGGTGACTTAGGAAGCAACATGGGTAGAGGAAAGGCTCACCGGGTTCGCATCTTGATGTTGATGCTCAAGGTGCTTGCCGCTTGTCGAGGGGCGCACGGTAGCGTCGAGGATTGCTCGCCGGAGATGTTGCTGTCGTCGGGTCACGCACAACTTCGTCGGAGGCGAGTCTCTAGAATGCAAGGGAGCAAAACAACGCATCAGGAAGATGCACACGGGTTCAAGGACCGCGGGAACACTCACCAGTGAGCAAGGGGCGCATAGGTCGTCGGATATGGCACGCGCGGGTGAGTGCGAGGCACTGGCAGGTGCGCCTGGTTCTGGCGAACTAGATCGTGTGAAGCAGGGACAGTGGGGAGGGTATTGCTCGTCGGAATCGACCGGAAAGGTCGTCGGAGCCAGTGGTGGCGCGAGCGAAAATTAGCGCAGCCTGGTGGCTCACTGGGTATGGCGTGAGTGGGGAAAGAGAGAGAATAGACATGCGATTTAACGAGCATGGACGTTGGAGAGATTAATGCCTCCATTGATGCGAATTTAACTCCAGAAATCAAAGCAGAAAACTGCCGGTGTGATTTGGGAATGAATCAGTCGCGGGGATGATGATGACGAGGCCGTGGGGTCCAACGGTCAGCGAGAGATAGATAGAGGAGGTGGGTTCCAACCGTCAGTGGCGGAGCGGGTGTGTTCTGCGGTGATAAAACGGTTCGCTCGGGGGTGAGAGGAAGTGGGTTGCTGGGCCAGTGGGCTGGGCTGGATTCTTTCATTTTTTTTTGTACTGATTGTTTTTCTTTTTCCATTTCTAATTTCTGTTTTGATTTTATTTAATCTTTTCAAACATCTATTTGAATTCAAACTTCTCTCAAACTTTGAGTAGATTTTAATACTGATTAATAGTATATTTTGATGTCAATTTTGGAATAAATCTTTTATTCTTTTTAGGGTCTTTTAATTATTTAAAACAAGCCCTTGCTTTAAATTCAAATAAGATCAAATATATTTTTAATCCTTATTTATATTTCATTTTTCCATAAAATCTTTTTAGTAATTTTTATTCATTAATAGGGTGTCAAATAATTCACTTTGAATTGATTGGATTTTTTTAATATGATTTATTAATCATTTTAACTTTGGTACTTGTCTTTATTCCAAAGAAGATATGGTTTAATTTTCATAAATTTATTTAGTTGATTCCTTTGATCCCATTTAAGTTATTTAAATAACATTTATTCCACTTGGGTAAATTCCAAATATTATTTTCCCATGATTTATTTAATCATTTCTAATAGGGATTTTATCTTTATTCAAAATAGAAATACAATTTGGTTAATGCCACTTTATTTTATTTGGAAAATTATTCATCTATTTATTTCATTTGGATTTGGATTATAATCATGCCATTTTCTTATGGTCTTGGCCAAGTTTTAATTTGGTCTTTAAATATTCCTCATTTAATAATTTCTTTCTTTATCTTATAAAATCCATATCTTTTTATTTATAGATCCCAACTCGGTGATTCAAATTTGTAATAAATTATTTAATATTTATTTATCCTTTTAAATATATTTAGGATTATTTTCTCACCATTTGGTATGGATTTATAGATAGATGCTTTATTAGTTTTGGGAATTCAATTTCATTATCTTATTAAATTCATAAGATTTTATCCATGGCTCCAAATTAAGTGAATCCAATTCATATGGTTTTATAATATTTCTAATAGCCATTCTTGATCAATTTGGAATGTTTTTTTGACCAATTTTTATATGGATCAAATCCATAGTCTTAGAGATAACTTGAAAATGATTTTGTTCCATTAGGGTTTTAGAATTTTGGTTTATTCTCCAAGTGTTTAAATTTCAAGATGCATTTTATGAGGAATGCATTCCATTTTATTTGAATTTAGTTAGATTCAAACATTAAAGAAAGTTTGTTCCAGATGGGATTTTAAGTTTCTATTTAGAAACAAAAGTTTCTTTTCACCCTAAATTTCAACAATTATTTATTTTGTTTATTTATTTTTCACATTACAAGATTTGGAAAATCTTGGGATGTGACAGTCAAAGTCATCTTGGCTCAGTTTTTTTATGTCAGAACATTTGAGAAAATGGAGAATGAGCCAGGACATCTCTTTGGTAAAATAGATTTTTGTAAACTTGTGTTGAGATGGGGAGTACACAACTAATACACAAACAGTTGCTTGAGCACAAGCAAGCAAGTAAACAAACATTGCACATGTAGCAAGAAAATTTTTTTGTTCCCCTGATTTTTGCCTTTTGGACAACAACTCAGGGTTGCTGAAATTGGGATGTTACAGACCTTTCCCCCTTAAAATAATCTCGTTCCGATATTAGGGAGGAGTATGGTTGGGTGATAACATCCGCTTGACAATTTCAGCGCTGGAATTTAGGATGCTAACAGGTTTTACAACAAACAAGCATGGTCAGATATGGGTCGGAACTGACTGGCTTCAGCTTGAGTTGCGAATGGAAAAGTTGTAGTCTTTTCCCCTTAGGACGCTTCTAGGTAGGTTTAGCAATGATAGGGTACTTCCTTCTTGAGGCGAGACAGCGACTTGAGCCTTCTTCAAACGTTTATTGCTGATGTCAGCTTCTCTGCCTTCTTGGTCTTGAAATGATGGAAGTGCTGGATGGGCGGTCAAATCTGTGGTGTCCTGAAGTACCTTCTGATTCTAGAGTAGTACCGATTGTCGTCTTTCTTGCAGGGTCATTGATTCGGATTTTGTAGGGGTGGTCATCACTTAACGATAACTAGTGTTCGACTCTAGGGTTCTATCGGGTTTTTGGGAAAGACGCTAGGGGGTTTTTGGTGGAGTCGCCGACCTTCCTGATTGGAGTCGTAGATGATGCTGGGGATGGCGCTGCAATTTTGATCTTGACGTGGTTACCTTCCGTCGACCTTGTACTGCTTCGTGGGAGGCGTCGATGCCTCTTCTTGGAGTAATAATCATACCGGGGAAGGCGTTTATCTAGCTTTTGGTTAGTTAGTTCTGAGCTAGGTAGGGATCCACTAGGTCAAGGATTGTCGTTGGCTGTTGGTGGTCTCGAAATGCGGTCCTTTAGAAAAGGGGTCTTTTCGGGTTCGCTCTGATGCAACTTCGTGGGTAAAACACGTAAAGAAGGGCATTATTCTTTCATACCATCCAATAGGATCCATCTAGAGTTCAACAGATTTGTGCAGGGCAATGGCGAAGGTACTTGACGCCTTAGTGAGAAAGTTTCGAGACGATCCATTACTTGCTGGAGGTTAGCGGAGAGAGAAGAGAAAGGAACTTGTGACGTCTTCGGAAAAACTTGATCTCTTGTGTTTATTTTTACTCTGTGGGGAGTAGTATTGACCATGTCGGGTAGTCTTGTCGTCTTAAATCTAAACGTATCGGTGATTGGGGAGGATCGAAAAAACTTATGAATATTGTTGATGATGTCTTTGTTTTGTTCCTCTGACGACTCTTGGGGTGGGGTTTGGAGCAGGTTCTTGGATTGGAGATCTTATGGAATTATCTTCTCATGGTCGGTCTTCTGGAATAGAGTGGAAAGACACAGTCTTTCCACCTTAGAGATTTACTTGGGGTCATAGAGGTTGAGGTTAGATCCTTCGTCTTATTATGACTACCTTCCTATGGTTGTTATCTAAAGAAGCCGTATGGGTTATATCGGGTTAGTTATAGCGGGTAGAGACGCTTTTTATTCTTCTTTAGTCGGGGTGGAGGCATTTTGGCTCTAGATGTGATGTATTCATTTTAACCCTAGGTGGCTTTGGTTTGTTTACGGAGTAGACTGGTTGCTTTCGGGCCTTCTTATCTTACAGCTTCTGGGCGAAGACTTCATGTTGATTCGGTGGAGAGTTTACTAGGTCATTTCTCTTTTGGGCTGGTTAGAACTAAGGCACGAGTAAGAGTTGTCAGGGATTTCTTTATGTGGCCATCCCGCCGAGGAGAGGTTTCCAGCTATGGGATTGCGAGGGTTAGCGTCGGGATACACCTACAAGGTGTTAATACAATAGGATCGAGTGATCCGAGGCAAACAAGAAACACATTTCAAGCATCACACAAGCAGATGGCAAGCAAACAAGGCGTACCATAGGTACTAAGGGGATGACTATACGCCATAAGGAGAATCCTATATTAGGGATGCTAATCCTAAGTACGGACGTTACGGGGGTCTTGACTTCTGTTTTGCCATTTTTTGTCATCGGTGCCATACTTGATAAATTTGGGGGCCATGACGGACTCCGTTGGTAGGGCGATTTTGCAGTGTCTTTCGTCGTTGGTAGCTCCTTAGTTTTGCTTGTCTTGGTGTCTCTACATTCCGAGATCTCCGTCTTCGTAGTCTCCAGGTCGGACTTTGTTTTTGAAAACGGGACATTTTGGAGTAGACGAGATATAGAGTAATCCATTTTCGATTCTTTTAAATCAGATAAGATAAGATAAGAAATCTTTTGAAAGGATTTTGAAAATAGTTTTTGAAAGCCGGTGTTTTCAGAAATAGGGGTTGTCTTGTCTAACGTCCATGCTAACTAATGTCTCCTACAGTCAGGATGGCTCTAATACCATGTTTGTGACACCAAGGTAATTCTGCTAAAAACAACGTCAGTCCATGTTAGTTGTATCCAAATCACACAAGTTTAGAGAAGAAACAATAGCAAAGTGTTCGAGAAAGTAGATATGTTTTGGACGTATCAGATGTCAGAACATAAAGGATTAATCGGCTGTGCCAAGAAAGCCATAACCATGAATAGTACCATTGGAGTATCAGTAGAGCATGTATCTGAAACTTTTCCTCGTCAATTCAAGTGCAACAATAGTCTAGCCCAACCAACCATTGACCAAGTCAGAGTAGTCTGTGAATACCCCGACGTATTCCTAGATGTATTCCCCAGTATACCCCCAGATTGGGATATCAAGTTTATCATTGAACTAATCCCTAGAACTGGACCCATAGCTCAGAGACCTTATAGCATGAACCCGTCTGAATTAGTGGAGCTGAAGAAGCAACTAGATGCTATGCTGGAGATAGGTCTGATTCAACCAAGTGTGTCGCCATGGAGATCCCCTATTTTATTTGTGGAGAAGAAAGATGGAGGTAACCATTTGTGCACGGATTATCTGAATGACGTCACCATTAAGAATAAGTACCCACTGCCGAAGATAGATGACCTTTTTGACCAGTTGACTGGTGCCAAAGTGTTTTCTAAGATTGATCTTAGAACTGGTTATCATCAACTCAAGATTCGCACAAAGGATATTCCAAAGACTACCTTTACCACCAGATATGGATTATATGAGTACACCGTCATGTCTTTTGGATTAACCAATGCCCCCGCTTATTTCATGAACCTCATAAATAAGATTTTTATGAACTTCCTGGATAAGTTTGTCATTGTTTTCATTCATGACATTCTGATCTATTCCAAATCAGAAGAAGAACATGAGATACACCTAAGGGCCATCCTTGATACCCTTAGGGAGCATTAGTTGTATGCCAACTTTAGCAAATGTGAGTTCTGGTTAAAGGAAGTAGGATTCCCCGGACATATCTTGTAGGCAGGAGGAATTGCTGTCAACCCTGCTAAGGTTAAGGATGTTGAAGAATGTTAAGCCCCGACCACTCAAACCAAAGTTCATGCATTTATCAGATTAGCGGGATATTACCGCAAGTTCGTAGAAGAATTCTCGAGCATCGCAAGACCCATGACCCAATTTTTGAAGAAAGATAAGAAGTTTGAATGGACGGACAAATGTGAAGCAAGTTTTCAAGAGCTCAAGAAGAGATTGATTTCAGCCCTAATCTTGATTATGCCGGATATCACGAAGACTTTTGATGTGTTTTGTGACACATCCAATGTTGGTCTCGGATGTGTGCTAAGGCAAGAAGGAAAAGACATATCCTATTTATCCAGACAACTGAAGCAACATGAGCAGTATTACCCTACCCATTAACTCAAACTAGCAGCCGTAGTTTTAGCCATGAAGACATGGAGACATTATCTCATGGGTAACCATTGTGAGATTTATTTGAATCACAAGAGTCTGAAGTTATTTTCACCAAGAAGGAGCTGAATATGACGAAAAGGATATGGATAGAGCTAATCAAGGACTATGACCTTGACATTCACTATCACCCTGGCAAAGCCAATGTGGTAGTAGATGCTCTTAGCAGATTACCGTGTCGCTTGAACACCATGATTCTAAAGGAGAAACCAAGTTTACACAAGGAGTTGGAAGATTTCAGAATGGATCTAGTAAGTGAAGGATTTTTGGCCAGCATAGAACTGCAACCCACTTTGATCAGTCAAATAAAGGAGGCACAGAAAGGAAATGCTAGTATCGAAAGAATCAAACGTCGTATCGGTACATGGAAGGTACCCAGATTCACCAAAGATGAAGAAGGAGTATTGTGGTACAAAGGACGTATCTGTGTACCAACAGATTCACAGTTGAAACAAGCTATTTTGAAAGAAGCCCATGATACTCTTTGTTTTATCCACCCTAGAGGAACAAAGATGTATAAGGATTTGAAGGAGCAATTTTGGTGGCATAAGATGAAGAGAGAAAACGGAAGCTATATAGCCAAATGTAGGAACCATTGCAGATTCAGGAATGGAAATGGGATTCAGTAGGAATGGATTTTATTATCGATTTGCCTAGATCTAGTAGGGGAAATGACTCTATCTTGGTCATAGTAGATAGTCTGTCCAAAGTCGCTCATTTCTTACCAGTCAAGACCACTTATCAGAGTTCAAAGCTAGCAGAGTTGTACATTGCTAGAATAGTCATTTTGCATGGAGTCACCAAGAACATTGTGTCAGATCGAGGAATCCAGTTTACCTTGAGGTTTTGGAACAAAGTCCAAGAAGGATTAGGAACCCAACTGGATTTCTGCACAGCATATCACCCGTAGACTAATGGAAAAACGGAGCGAGTAAACCAGATACTCAAAGATATATTAAGAGCTTGTGTGTTCGAATATGGATCCAAATGGGAAGACTGTCTGCCTTTCATAGAATTTTCATACAATAATAGTTACCAAGCCAGTTTGCAAATGTCCCCATTTGAATTTATGTATGGAAGGAAGTGTCATACCCCGTTGAATTGGTCGGAAGTAGGAGAGAGTCATATTTTTGGACCCGACATCCTACGAGAAGCCGAAGAGAAAGTGTTTAAGATCCGTGAGCACCTTAAGACTACCCAATCCAGACAGAAGAGTTATGCCGACAAGAGACGTCGAGACCTAGACTTCTCGGAGATTATGTATATCTGAAAGTATCACCCTTGAAAGGAATGCAATGTTTCCAACTAAAAGGAAAGTTAGCCCCCAGATATATCGGACCCTTTAAGATTTTGAATCACCGAGGAGAATAATTGTATCAACTAGAACTGCCGGAGGAGATGTCAGCCATGCATAATGTGTTTCATATTTCGTTACTTCGCAAATGCCTAGAAGTCCCGGAGAAGACCGAAGTTTTCAAGAATATTGATCACAAAACCATAGAGATCAGCGAGGTCCTGACATACCCCGAACTACCCATTTGTATTTTGGAAGAAGCCTTCAGAACCACCAGAACCCGGAGTATCAAGTTTCTCAATATCCATTGGAGTAACCACACTGAAGAAGAAGAAGATACCTAGGAGCAAGAATATTACATTAGGACTGAGTTTCCAGATCTCTTTAAATCCAAGTTTTCTTTCTCTTAAATATCAGGACGATATTTTGTTTAAGGGGGGAAGGTTTGTAACATCCCAAAAATATTAATCAAGATTATAAAGTTCTAACCCCCAAGTTTAGGTTTAACAAAAACTTTTATTATTTAAAACCAATATGAATGCATGTGTGTGTGATGAATGCATGAATGCTTGTATTGCCATGATTGATTTCTATGAATGGAAAGGATTGGTTTAAAGATGAAAACAACATCATCTAGATCATTACCAAGCAGAATCAAATAAAGAGAAAATCAAAAATAAGATATATAAGCAAATGGTCATTTTGACCAAAGTTAACCACTAGACCACTTTGAGTGTTTCTAGTCCAAGTTTTCTAACAGAAACTAATCCAATTCTTTTCACCGCTTGCTAGACCAAGTAAAAGTGAACCGAAACCCACTTTGCAAACCAACATAAATAGATTTCAAATCCATTCAAATGACAATTCAAAATTGAATCAAGTGTAGGTACTAAGATCACCATTTCTCAACACACAACCAAACCAGTTCATCTTGCCAAACCCAAGTAACCATATACTACCAAGCATGTAACCAGAGCACTCACAAAAATTCATCCAAAACTTCAAAACTAAATTTCTTTCGGCCATTTTGTCACACACTTGGCAGACACAAATCAAACTGCCTAACTTATACTGTTTGGAGCAGTGTTTGATCAAACAATATTCCTCAACTCACTCCCTTTGTCTCCCCGCAGTGACTACCAGTGCAATTAAGCAGCCAGCCCTCTTCCCCTTTGCACCATGTCGTGCCACCCGAGCCCCCCTTGCCAGCTGACCATGGACAGCGCGCTGGAGCGAACGCCGCGCCTGTCCACCATGTCCAGGAGGCAACACACCGTCCTTCTCCACCCCCTGTATAGCCCTCACACGCAGCCAGGCCCTGGACCACAGAGGAAAGGCCACGCCCACTGTCTTTGCGCTATGCCGAGAGCGCTCTAGAGCGCCGCACCCGACCAGCTCGCGTACGCCGCTCCTCGCCCTCACCGCGCGTGCACTGCCTCTGCATTAGCTCGCTATACTGTCGACCCCGACGAGCTCTGCCCATGCCGCACTGCCTCTCTCCCTCGGCTATAAAAGGAGGCCACCCCAGCCTCAATTCGCCACACCACCTCACTCCCCACCTCTCACAGAACCTCCCACACCCTTCCCCGGATCAAGGCGAGCTCCGCATCGCCGGAATTTCATCGGAGTGTGCCGCAGAGGAGGAGGAGCAGAGCTGTTGATTGGAGCCGCCCCACCAGCCGTCGTGACCACCGTTTGAACCGCCATCATCGACAACGTCGTTCGCCCCCAACACCGACCCTAACTGGAGCCCTAGTGAGCCTCACACGACCCCCACCACCGCGTTAGGGTTCAGTCTCGCCGGCGCTTCCCGACGGAGACGACAGACCCCAGCCGTTGGATCTAATATAATCGAACGACCCAGGTTGAAACTTACTGCTTCGTGTACCTAGAGCCGCTGATGCATGGGACCGCTCTGGTAGCAGCCCACTGCACGCGTGCTATGCCGCTGGGCCGGCCCATTTAGCTCTCCCACGCAACCCAGTAATTCAAATATAGATTTTTCAATTTAGTTCAAACCTAGTTGTGTCAGTGGATTCAAAAATCAATTCAAAGAGATTCACTAAACCAAATTGCACGAAACTAATTTTGTTAGAAAGGTATTGAAATTATTAATCCAAGCCCGTTGGATTCAAACCATTTGGAATTATAGGTCACCTATAGGAAAAATAACAATGGAGAGACTTTTCTGCATTCAAACATTTTTCAAAAATCAACCATAATAGCTTTTGAGTTGATTCCAACTCTCAAAAATCACATTGACCATATCTATCTGAATATGTAAAAATATCTAGGTTTACTTGTAGTGATAAAGGACAAGTATTAAAAGAATGCCCCATAGGCATTTCTAGTCACTGTAATTATTTAAAATAATAATGCTAAACCTTATTAAATTGTGACACAACTTTAAATCACATTACCAAGTATTAAAATATATGGTGATGACATGTGTCAATATGATTCGATATTTTAATTGGAGAATATTAAATATTAAGTAGTTTTTCATTGAGTAGAAATTACTTTTCCAACATAAAATAAATAAGACTAAGGATTTAATCCTTGTGATGATTGTGATGATGCTAGATCATCTAGTGTGAACCTTGTGTGCCTAATAGAAGTAGTTAAGTATTGTTTGTTTATTGTGTACCTCGTATTTATTTATAGACGCTAGTACCGACCAAGGATACGAAGATGAAGGAGACTACTACTACGAAGAAGGACAGGAGAACTTCAACCACTACACTACTCAAGGCATGCCATCCTAGAAAGCTACACTATGCAAGATAATACTTGCAAGCCCCGCAATACCAATTAACCACTACTAGGAAACTAGCTATAGATAGACATACCTTCTGTGGTGCATGGTCCTGACCATGCGCCACAAAAGTTACCCAGTGGCGCATCCGGCGAAATGCGCCACAGAACCACCAAACTTCTGTGGCGCACCTTCCATAGAAATGCGCCACAGAAGTTTGGTGGGACCCACGTCAGCCGTTGGACCATGAATCTTCTGTGGCGTATTACTCTGTATGCGCCACAGAAGTTTGGTGGGACCCACGGAAGGCGAGGTTTGACCGTGCTCTGACCAAAATTCTGTGGCGCATACAGGGAGATGTGCCACATAATTTTATATCTTTTGTGGTGCATATTGCGATATGCGCCACAGAAGATATATGTGGGCCCCACTCTCGGGACACCTATGTACAAGCTTCTGTGGCGCATTGTTGAGTGTGCGCCACAGAAGAACAAACTTCTGTGGCATATGTGTGTGGTATGTGCCACGGAAAGCTTCGTGCTTCTCAGATTATTTGTTTCCTAGCACACACATTTTCCTCTTGTGCTTTCCCAACTAAACAAGTACCAGTGGAATAGGTAGAATATACTAGACAATCCAGTAGATAGACATGTGCAGTGGAATACATCGTTGCAAAATGCACATGCGCATAGCCTTGAATAGCAAAACAACAATGCCATACATCATTGGAAATACACAAACTACAACATTGCAAATCCCTTCAAAGTGCTGGTGGGGGCGATGGCGGTGGAAGATGCCAAACCTCCATGTTCACGCGTGCCTGCAGCCTGCGGACGTGGTCCTCCATGGAAAGGGAGAAACCCGAAGATGATCCAGAGAAGGCAAGATCCTAACACACCCTTCAGACGCTAGCGAGTGGAATGCATTGGACATCGAGTTCAAAGAGTTCAGGGGCGATGCAAGGAACGTCAGGCTGGGTATGAGCACCGATGGACTCAATCCTTTTGGCAACCCGAGTAGCACGCATAGCACCTGGCGTGTTTGTATGGCCGTACAACATCCCTCTGTGGCTATGCACACAGCAAAGGTACGTACACATGAGCATTCTTATTCAGGGGCCAAAACAGCCAGGTGTCGATATGCATCTTTATCTCGGGCTGTTGAAAGAGGAGTTAGCCATGTTGTGGGAGACGCCAGCCCATACGTGGGACGCCTACACTAAAGTATTTCCCTCTGAGATCCGCGTTACTCACGACGGTGCAGGACTATCCTGGTTACGCATATGTATCGGCCCAGGTGAACCACATACACAATGCATGTGTCAAGTGCATGGATAAGACCCCGCATCTCCAGCTACCCAAGGATCCCGGGTCTTCGAAAACCGTGTTCCAAGGGAGTCGAAAGTGGCTTCGCATGGATCACCCGTGGAGAAAACGCGGTGACCTGTTCAATGGTAAAGACGAGCTCGAAAGAGCCCCGCGTACGAGGAGCGGCGAAGAAATAGAGGAGCTTCTGAATAATTGGGATGAGTGCCCAGCGCCAGGGAAGAAGCGACCAAGGACAAAGGCGCTTCTGGGTGTATAGAAAGCGAGGTCTGTTTTCTAGGACCTGCCATACTGGAAGGTCCTCCATACGCCCCATAGCCTCGATGTAATGCACATCACGAAGAAAGTTACCGAGATTCTACTTGGCACTCTCCTCAACATGCTGGAGAGGACCAAGGATGGGCCGAAAGCAAGAAATGACCTGAAATTGCTTGGCATCAAGAAGGAGCTTCAGTACCCTGATAGTGATGATGATGACGATCAAACGGAAGGGACTCAGGGTCGCCGCAAAAGGGTTAAGAAGAATGTGGTGGTTGTTCTTCGCGCTGCCTGCTTCACTCTGTGTCAGGAGGAGATCGAGCAGTTTTTCAGGTGCCTCCTAGGAGTCAAAGTTCCTCACGGTTACTCGGGCAAGATAAGCAGGTATCTTGACGTAGCGAAGAAGAGGTTCAGCGGTATGAAGTCCCACGACTGTCACATGATGATGACACAGATACTTCCAGTTTCCATACGAGGGATAATGGAGGAGTACGTCCGTGAGACGCTATTTGGCTTGGGCAACTTTTTCGACTTCATCTCTAGGAAGTCGATCGACATGAAGCAGCTCGACTGGCTACAGGAAGAGATCGTGGTGATACTATGCGAGCTCGAGATTTACTTTCCACCCGCATTCTTTGACATCATGGTGCATCTACTTGTCCATGTCGTGGATGACATCATCCAGCTCGGGCCGACATTCTTGCATAACATGATGCCGTTTGAAAGGTTGAACGGTGTAATCAAAGGGTTCGTTCGCAACAGGTCCCGTCCAGATGGAAGCATAGCCAAGGGCTTTCTGATCTACGAGTGCATCTCTTTCTGCCAGAACTATCTAACCACCGAGAACGAGGATGTTGGAATACCCACCAAGGAGCACCTCGGCAGGCTCGCTGGGTATGGTCACCGCGAGGGCCACCGCTCACTGCATGTCGGCATTGCTAATCGATGCGCCGACTTTGCCAGGGCACACCAAGTCACACTACAACACATTGAATTGGTCAACCCTTGGGTGGAAGAGCAAAAAATCTTGATCGAGCAGGAGTACGTGGACCGGGCCCGCCCGAGGAAGAAAGGAGACGTAACAAGAGAACACAACTCCACCTTCACGGGTTGGTTCAAGAAAAGGCTGCTGGACAATCCCTCGTAGACGCCTTATACGGAAGATCAACAACTCATATTATCCTTGTCACAGGGCCCAATGCATAACGTAAAGACCTATCAGTCATACGACATCAACGGTTACAGATTCTACACCGAGGAAAACGACATGAATAGCGAATATCAAAACTCAGGAGTTACTATGATGTCCTTCGCCGATGACGAGACTACTGTCATGGAAAGATTCTACGGAAGGATCGAGGAGATATGCTACTGTGGAGAGACGGTACCGATGTTCCGTGTTAGATGGGCCAAGAATGTCGAAAAAGAAGGCCGATATTTCACCACCTGCGTTATACCTGATGCCTAGTCGGCAAAGAAGGCCTCCACGAAAAATGAGTCGTGGATACTCGCTAGCCAAGTTGATCAATGTTTCTTTATTACCGAACCGTCAAAGCCCATTCGTGTTGTAGTGAGGAGGGGAAAGAGGAGCATCATCGGAATGGAAGGATCCGCCAATGAGCAAGACTTCGATAAGAATGTTGATCCGAAGATCGAAGAGGAGTTCGACAAGTACTTCAACATGCCTACTACTACAGTATGAAGAAAGACCACACTACCTACTAAAGGTTGTCCGTTCACGAGAAGAAATCTCATAGTGCCCGGGCTAAAGTATTCAACCGCGAAGAAAAAAGGCAAGAAGATTGTGAAGAGAGGCTAGCTCGAGTAAAATTATATTGATGTATATGTTTCGGGTTTTTTGAGAATAATATAATTATGTATACGATATTCGGGTTTTTTTATGTATATGATTCTTGGTTTTAAATATTCGGGTTTTTATGTATGTATAGGATTCGAACCTGGCTACGCCAGATTAGTGCTGTCAAGCAAGACCAATAGGCTATTGAGTGATTCATGTCAAACTACAACATTGCGCCATTTTGGACTAAGTGCCAAGGTTTTGTGGCGCATATCACTAGAATGCGCCACATAAGTTGAAACTTCTGTGGCGCATTCAGGCATATGCGCCACAAAACCTTGACACTTAGTCAAATGGACGGTTCGGCCTTTGATTTCCCCCACCTCCATTTCACTTTCTCCAAATCAAACGCGCGTGCATCCCCGACGAACCCTAGCGCCGCCCGGCCAAGCTCCGCCCGCCCCAGCGCACGCCCGCCCAAGCAACGCCCACGCCCGCCGCACCTAGGAGGAGGTTAGTGGAGGAGGAACCGTCGTGCGCCTGTCAAGGAGGAGCCGTCGTGCGCCTGTGGAGGAGGAGCCGCTGTGTGCCTGTGGAGGAGGATCCGCCATGCGCCTGTGGAGGAGGAGCCACTGTGTGGAGGAGGCGCCACTGTGCTCCTTGTGACGTCGTGTACACCACTAGTGAGTTCCTCCTTTCCCCTCCTTTCCACTAGTGAATTTCTATCAGTGATGATGTCCTAGTTGATATGCTTTGGTATGAAAGCAGGAGATGCACGCCTTCAGGTCCAATGGTGTGCGTTTTATCAGGTTATGCTAATTTCGATTTGTGAGCTTGTGTGTCGCGGATGCTGTATTACTTTGTTGTGGGGTTTCCTCATATA
This sequence comes from Avena longiglumis, assembly GCA_030063025.1. Taxonomy (NCBI): domain Eukaryota; kingdom Viridiplantae; phylum Streptophyta; class Magnoliopsida; order Poales; family Poaceae; genus Avena; species Avena longiglumis. Next base: position 204,641,275 of record CP125975.1, read on the forward strand.
GAATTGGGGATGGTGGAAATGGGGATGCAAAAGGGCTTAAGTAGGGAAGATATATATTTTTATATTCACTTAGGTAGCAAAGAAAAACCAAATAGAACAAAACATATTTATATCCATTTATCAAGTTTCAGGCTTCTAATGAAATTATCACCTCATTGTGTCGAGGCAGCCATGATACTCCCTCTTGCAAATAGAACAGAACATATTTATATCCATTTATCATGTCTGATGTCTTGATGCTGAATGAAATCTGCTAAATTTAAATAACATTGTGTGTACCCTCCCTTGTTTTTAAGATAGGTCTGTGTATGTGCTGCCTTGTCTATTGTGCTTGTAATATATTGAACTTATATGGATAGGAAATTACATGTAAAACTTTGACTTCTTAATTAAGATTGGGTGATGATCCATTGGAGTTTGGGAGCTGACAACATTAGTTTTATGTATTCAGCCATTTTTTAGAGAGGATTCTTGTAGTCAGATTGAATAATATGCCTTGCAGTTATATTTCAACTTTGAATAATATGCCTTGCACTGTGTTTCAGTTTTTGTATGAAAATGCCATCACACTTTCATATGGATTCCATGTATCCTTAGCCTAGAGGTTAATATGAATGTTATACTGTTGTTTCAGTTATACTTGCACTGTGTTTCAGTTATACTTCCAGTGACATCTATGTCTGCTGAATACACCTGCTGTTATATTTTAACTTGGCTCAAGTGCCAATCTGGGCCATGGCACACCTAGGATTTGATTATATTCTATGTTCTATGTTCTATTATCCTAATGCTTGTAAATGCTCTGATGCTGGATTATCTACTGGTGTTGCCTGTGTTGTGTTGTTGTTATATGAATCTGTGATGGATGAAGATGGATGATGATGGATGTTTATATGAATCTATGTTGTGTTGTTGTTTATATGATGATGGATGAGGTCAATGGGGTTGTCAAAATGGGGCTGGGTTTTTTTTTCTTGCAGGGATTTCAATTGAGTTGCCTGTTTCTCCCGAAGTGTTGATTCACTTACGTTTTGGTTGAGAAATGGGCACTCGTAGGTCCGAAAATTAGCAAAGGTCATGCCGAATTTTTTGGTCGATATTTGTGCTAACCTTTTGTCTCTTTTTTAGTAATAAAGCACAAACATGTCGACTAACAACGAGGCCGGTCCTTCTAAAAAAATGAGCGTCGAGGATCTAGCCCAAGAGGCCAACCAATCGTTCCGGGGGCCCTCCCAAGAGCATGAGGAGGTGGAGGAGATGAGAATGACACCACCACCGACGACCGTCGTCGGAGGTGCTGGGGGCGAGGAAGATCCAGATTACGAGGGGGACAACGACAACTACGATGAAACTAGTGAAGGCGGGGAGGAGGGTAACACCACCACGGATGGTGGCGAGCGCACAGATGGTGGTAGCGGCAACCCGGCCACCATACAAAAGAAGAAGAAGAAGGATATTAAGGATCGGAAGCCACAAGTGCTCTCCAACGTCTGTGATGAGTTCACCGAGGTCACAGAAGGTGTCCAACCCATTGCGCCTTCATCGATTGCCTGCGGGTACGGCATGCAACTCGGGTGCATCGTCCGGGAAAGCATGTCGATCAACACGAAGTACATCCGACGTAATCATTCTTTGGTCGAGAACCTCCTTAAGAGACACACATTCCCAGAGAATTTCAGAAACCTAGAGAGTAATAAGAACCCGGTGAACAAACTAGCACTGACAAAGATGAGCAATTCCTTGAGCAGCTGGAAAACCCGGGTAAAGAACAGCGTTGACAACGGTGAAAGCTGGGAGATTATAAGTAGGAAAAATCCGATGCTCGACGAAGAAGAGTTCAAGATATTCAAGGCGTACTTAGATACCGCTGCCTCTAAAGCATGGAATGAGTGGGGAAAGACTATGCGAGAGAAGAAAATAGGTAACCACCGGCTTGGAAGCGGCGGATACAGAGGGAAACAGCCTATTTGGGACAAGGAGGACGCCGAGCTTGAACGCCTGGGTAAAGAGAACCCATGGCATAAAATTACAGACCTGCAGATCCGACAATTTGTCCGGGCCCGCTATTACCTGGACCCTGTTACAGGGGAGTTTGTCACCGACGACCCGGATGTGAAGGCCTTTGAGCATGAGCTGGTAAGGAATTTACCGTGGATCTCTCATTAAAATAATTAAGCCAAGAATCTAAATGCATGCATGGGTTCACCTCTCCTTGTATCTCTGCAGGAGAAGGAATTGAACGCTAGCGAGGACTTGTCGTACCAAGATTCGTCAGCGGAGCCATGGGAAACTGTTTTTAACAGGGCGACAAACACTTACAAGAAGAGGGAGAAAAAGTTACTGCCAAAATCAGCTGGCCATGTGTCCGGCTTCGGTACAAGCATGAAGTTTACCGAGTACTACAAAGAGGACGCAAAGAAGAGGAGGGAGAGGAAGAACCATTCGGCGGCTAAAGATAAAGCCGAGGTTGAAGAGCTGAAGTTGAAGGTGAAGACATTAGAGGCAAAAGTGTACGAGAAAGCAATGGACAAGTTATTGGAGCAGAAGCTTCGCGCGATCATCCCCCCTTGGTTGATGGAGGGGCTAGCTGTTTGGAATGCTGGAGGTCGACAGGGGCCGATAAATGTGCCTAGCTTTAGCGGCAGCAACTCGAGAATCAACGTTAATGCGTCGTCGGACTTGGTGACCCCGCCGGCCACCATTTCCGCGGCGCAGCCTCAAGAGCTTGTTGTCGCACAACTGCCCCCTGCTGCTCCCGCCAAAAATACCAGTATCGCATAGCCGGCGGTGTTACCAGTACCGCAGGAGAATGCTGATGATAGGCCTGCCGCGGGATCGGCCGTGTGTCGACATTAGCCGAGCTCAACGCCCTCACCAAGGTAACTAATATCATACTCCGCTTTATCTTCTTTATGCGCCTTTGGTGATTGCCACCTCGATCATGATGCCCAACACATATGTGTCGATATTCAGGACGCTGCTTGCGTACTACTCCACAAAGTTGCCGACGGCGAGTTGAAGGATGTTTCCAAGGGAAATATCATACAACCGGCGAACCGCACGATGCACAACAATGCAATGGATGATGCCGTGATGAGGGTCCGAATTGCTCGGGTGTTGCCAGGGTGCGACGACATGGACCCCCCTTTCAACCTCAGGGAGCCAACGAACACAAGACCCTTGCAGAATGCCACGGCTGGCCCTTGACATGGCCGAAGAGTCAGATTCGTCTTACGGGGCACCTGAGAGCCACCTCGATCGCCCAACCACCACCTCGGATGCCACCTGTTACCGGCACCACCTCGATCATCCGGGCAACACCTAGGAAGCCACCTGTCGTCGTCGCCAAGGGCAATATCATGGTGGGCGTCCCACTACATGCATGCAACGCCTGGTCTTCGGAGTTTTATCTCAAGAGACGCCACCGGCCGCCGATCAACAGGAGAAACCAGTTGGATTCGTCTTTAGCCCTGACACACTCCAAAAGGCGGCCGTTGAGCACTTAGCATCCCCAGTGGAGGAGCCTGCTCCGAAGACGAAGAAGCACAGGAAGAGAGGTAAGAAAGCTGAGAGCCAACCTCCTCCGAAGAGGATCCGGGCTAAGGATGACGTTGTACCAGCCCACGAGGATGGCTTGGCCAGGATACATATAGCCGGTGAAGCGATACTGACTCCGGATCTGCTTCGCCTTGCTGGTGGACATATGCTCGCTTTGAGTGATAGTATCAAGACACTAGAGGGCATTCTTCTTAAAGACAAAGATCCAAATTACCCGGTTTTCATTGTCAAGGTTCCATCGGACGTGGACTTCATCCATGAAGCCCCCGCGGACGTGTTCTTCATATCGTACGAGGACGACGTCAAGCTGTTTCTCTCGAAACGGCTGGACTATAACATGGTCCGCCTATTCTCGCTCAATCTGGCTATGAAGACCAAGAGAGAGCAGACCCCCAGCATCGCGATAGTGGATCCCTACTACATGCATGATAGCTAGTTGAGGGAAGGATCTGAGACGCGTGCCAAGGCGACGGCGTATCTCGAGAAGTTCATGGTGGACCACAAGAGGACGAACATGCTTCTTTTGCCTTTCTTTCCCGAGTAAGTACACACACCCCCTAGCATTGTTAACTTAGGCTTTCTTATAGCTTTCTTCATTTGCCCTTTTCCAACATCCCGTTTCAATCGTGTTGTGTAGAGACAAATAATGCACACTCATCGTCATTTGCACAAAGTACTCGATAGCATCGTATTTCGACTCGGCGAGTAAGAAGAAGAAGAAGGACTACTGTGGCATCCCGCAAAAACCACTACTAGAAAATCGCGTTGAATTTGTGCATTGCATCGTCATCATCATGCATTGTTCGCATAAAACTATGTTTGCAAAGCCCGTGTTGTTTTCTAAACGCCCCTCTTTATTCAAACATCAAAACCGGGTCCCCGGAATATTTTGTTTTGGCCGCTATCGGTTTGCATATGGCCCGTTAAAATAAATAAAAAGGTTTAATTGTTTTAGTGGGGGCAGTCGAACGGGCCAGATCGACCCGAACGACCACCCCATTTTTAAATCGGTCCAACCACCAGTCCCACCCATTTCCTAAACCTACCAAACTACCTACCCACACCCAGCCACCTCACCCCACCTATCCTAGGCATACGCCACCTGCCCAACCCCAGCCAACCATGAGCTGCCACTTGGCTCACCCTCCTCTCTCACCCTCTCACCACCCCCACACAACTCACAAGACGCACGACGCACACTCGAACCACCACCCGCCGTCCAACCTGTCCACTCCCACCAACCCCGGCCTGGGACCCACCCCCCACCTGCCTGCGGCTGTTTCTATTCTCCTCTCCTTCTCTCCTCTCTCTCTGCCGCTTGCATGGCGGTGCTCGAGCTTCCGACCGCCCTTCTTCCCTTCTCCCGCCCTTCCTCCCTGGCGCCTCCCCGCCGCCTGGCGCCAGACGCCCCCTCCGACGCCACCTCGCGCCTCGAGCTCCCACCGCCAAGGCCTCCCCTCTCCTCGCCCGCTGCCTCGCCGCCTGGCCTCCGCCATCCTCGTCTCGCGCCCCACGCCGCCCATGAGCACTGCGCCTCGAGCTACCACCGCCTCCCCGCTTAGCGAGCCTGGCTTCCGCTGCGCCTCGGCCACGCTTCTGCCCGCTTCCGGGCGAAGCTCACAGACTCGCCCCGAGACAACTCGCTCGCCGCTTCTTCCTCGCCCGCCCAGCTCACGCCTCTGCCCGCGAGCGTCCTTAGGCGCTTGAGCCACCCGCCCGGCTCAAGCGCCAGCTTCCGCCTGGCTGGCCAGCCGTCGACGCCTCACTTGGTCGCCTCAGCTTTCCCGCGTCGCCGCCTACCAACCGTCTCCGGCGAGCCCTGCCCCCTCGAGCTCACTGTTCCTCCATCTCGCCGCGCCTCTCCGTGCCTTTTAGGCAGCAACATCCCGCTCAGATGCAGGGGCACCGTTGGGTGTACGAACGCGAAGAGCGACAAGAACTTCTATCAAAAGTTCCCCGAAGGCCTTGAATACGACAAGTACCCTCTGACACGAGGACCGAAGATGCCCGGAACGTCATGATCTCCCTCACGGAAGCCGGAGACCGTACCGATTCCTCAAACCCCCTCCGAGCCGCCAAGATCTCCGAAAAACCCCGTTACCGGACGAGTTCGCCATCGACCTCGAGTTCTTCCACACGGATACCAAGCGACAAGATCCCTTCATGGAAAACGAAGCCGAACCGGAGACCTCCGTCATGGATCATCGAGCACTTCTACACGGACCCACGGGATGACATGTTCTTCGCCCAAAAGCGACAAGGTTCTCTTCACGGACGTCGGGACCCCGGCATCGAAACGACAAGATCATCGTCATAGAAACCGAAGGCCACATATGCGACAAGTGCTTCGTCCCGAACGCCATGACCGACAACGTGACCCGAAGACCCCGGATGCGCCAAGACCTATCCCTGAGTCCGAGAACGACCTCGCAGAACCCCAAACCCTGAGACCGACCCCGAACCCCGGAACCCAAGATCGTCGAGCCCCCTCTGATGTGTGACCCCTTTTTCCTCGAACCCTATTTTATAACATATCCACTTGTTGCATATTGAATTGTCCATGCATGCATCCTCGTCTGTGGTTTGGGGGCCTTATGCCGATTCACCTAATAATTAAATATGGGGCCATATGCGGGCAAATCTAGCCTTATATTGGCCTCATTTAAACATGTATAGCGAACCGGTTCCATCTGTTGTCTTGCTAAACAACATTTAATATGCGGGGGTTTAAACAACTCGAACCATCTAATTAATTGTCGGGACCCGTTCGCTTAATATGACCTAATCGCATCGCACCTTTGCCATGTCATCCATCATGCATGCATCATGCCGATCTTCGCCGTGTACTAAATATTGCATCCGGTGTTTCTCCTAGTGTTTTGCTTCTTCGCGATAAGGCCGTTGAGTTGATGTGAGCTTCGCGATCTTCGGATGAACCCTTCAACAATGTTTTCAGGCGAGCATCTCCCCCTTTCTACCTATCTTACTTTTCTAGTATTTATTCCCTCCTGTTGATCTTTGCTATCTGTGTTGCGATGCTCTAGTTTTCGTACCCGTGATATCCCTTGCAGCCTTATATAGCCGTGGACACATCCTATTACCTGTTGTTTGGTAGATAGTTGGACCCGCGTGTCGTAGTCGCTTGCTCAAGTGTTTTGCTTGTCGTCAAGTACCACAATTGCTGGAGGATTGCCGCATGTTGACGTTGGAGATGATCATGGCTTTTACTTATCGTTCACTTTAATTACTGTTTAACAACTAAAATTGAATTAAGCAGAGGCATCGGTGGGTGATAGGTAAGATTGGTTTCCGACCGCCCACTTGTGTCCCGTAGGACCCGAGTTCTTGACACTTGTTCCGAGATCGAGCGCGCTAACCACAGGTGGGGAGATATGGGCCCCCCATCGATTAGTACCTGATTTCAAAGTATTGTACTGGGGGCCACAACTAGTTTGAGGTGTTTTTACTATCCTGTACTTATGCCATGCTACTTATGTATTTACGATTGTGTGAGGAGCACTGTCTGTTAGGAAGCGGAATGTTTTCGGCATCGATCCCGATTGGGGATCTGTCGTTCTACCATTGTCGCAAAACCCTAAGTCCGTCTCGGAGACCGGCCGACTTCGTTGCTGGGTAGACTTAGTGGGTGGCCCCGTGCTTGCTTTAGTGCGGGAACGTCGTGACTTAGGCCACGCAGACATACCGATGGGTGTATGTTAACTGCTCTGGCAAAAAGGGTCGAAGTGCCTGTGGATACTTTGGTGCACCCCTTCGTGTTTAAATCTTGTCGAGAAGCCGTGTCCGCGGTTATGGACGACTTGGAGCATGTGCTTGATCATAGACAACTATAACTAAAGTTTATTGTTTTAAATTGACTTGTTTCCGATATGATTAGTAATCAGCTTCACTACAACGGAATGGCTAAGTAAAAGTACCAACAAGCTTTGGGTTTTGGGTTTATCTCATGCTAAATGTATCGACTAGTAAGTGCTGCATCACGGAATGATTAACTAAAAGTGCCCACTGCTTACTTTATCGGATGATTATCTAAACCTGACTAGTAAAGTGCATAACTATAATGAATAAGTAAACGCCAACCGTGTGAGTTCCTCGGTTGACTTCCTCGTTTGGTCTCGAGGGGAAACACCAGGATGGGTTTGTTTGGTGATAGCTTGGTTGGATCCGGTTAGGTCATTCTTATCCCTCTCGATATCCGCCAGTACCGAGTCTCTATAGGTTGTTTAGTGCATCTTTGCCGCCGCTTGATCCACCATACCTATGTAGGCGAGGACCTTGAATTCTAGCCTCGCTGTCTTGGCCTCGATCGACGCTCCTTCTTTTTCCTTTGCCCTTTATCACACCCTTTGTTTAAGCAGGTTTTGAGATCGACGCCGTTGGCGGGGTTACCCTTCCGCTTGGCACGGGCAGGTTATGGACGCCATTGGTTATTCTTCAGGGCTCTTAGCCCCATTTGCATCTTGTCCGTAGTCGGACGCCCCATCGTTTTCAAGGTGATTTGGATCTTTGTACCGTATATTTGTATTCTTGACTCTTCGAGTCGCTGTTGTATGTATATCTGTTCTGTGGGTCCCATCGAGGACTGTTGTGTAATGTTATTACTTTGCTTTCCACCCGCACGAAAGTGCCTGGTGGGCACCTTTGAATCATTTCTATGCGGGTTTGGAGAGTTTTGCTAAAACTTGCATAGGGCCGATTCTGAGGGTGTTACAACTACACCAGAATAAGGGGTGTTTTGAATGAGGCTCTCGAGGGCTACACTAAAAAGGGATGCCCCTTCGTCAACAAGGGGGAATGTATCAAGGATGACAAGCACGTGTTCAAGCATGTGCTCGAGTTCCCCTGCGTCAAGGAGCCGGCTACTGGCATCGCCAAGGAGGCCTTCTACGCCATGCATCACCTTAAAGGGTTTGTTCGGGATTGCCAGAACCTAACTCTGCCATCTAGTTTCCGAGCATGGGCCGAAAATTTGGCGCGAAGGGACGATGATGATCTTAGAGAAGACTTTCATCGCATCCAGGTTAAGTTGTCGGAAATCATCATGGAAGATGTCAACACGAGGGGATGGGTCCTAAAACACAACAGAGGGTTGACTAAGAGGGGGATTGAAAATATTCTTCGTCAACAGGGTGACAACAGGACGTGGATGACGAAGGATGGCTATCTACCATTCCGGCCGAAGCGTAGCGATTCTCAACATTGATCGATGTGTGCGCCTAGAATTATCATAGATGTCTGTGTGTAGTGTTGTGTCACAAACTATATACTACCGTGGTCGTATGTTGTAAACTTCACTATTGTGTTCGTTGTCGTCGAAGTTCTATGATTATGATCAATGTGCTATCTTCAATGTTTACTGATCTTTTGCTTTAGTTTATGTGAATATATATGCATGTGAACCAATTTAGTTCTTTATGTTGCATGATTTACTAATATGCCTTATCTATAGAGATGACGAAGTGGTACGTGGTGTACAAGGGTTGGGTTCCAGGAGTCTATGATGAGTGGGAGGACTGTCAGAAACAGGTGAACAAGTTTAGCGGCAACAGCTACAAAGGATACGCGACTCGAGAGGAGGCGGTAGCCAAGTGGAGGAACCACCTATGGAAGGAGAACCGGATGAAGATATTGCTAGTGCTCTTGCTCTTGCTCTTTCTCACCGTCGTCATAGTTGTATTCTGTTTGATTCTAGTGTAGGCGAGATGAACACTTCATTTGTAATGTGATGAGATGGTGAACTTTGTAACAAACACTTGTAACAAACCACTTCATCTGACTTGTATTGTAATGTGATGATCACTTGTCTATCTCGTTCGGGCTCTAAGTAGTATGATGGCACTATTCATGTTTGTATTATATTTGTTTTCATATACTAAGTCAAATATACTGTTTCTGTATAATACCTGTATAATATTTTATAATTGGACAAGTTTCAATTTTTTTAATACCTGATACTCAAACCAGTGGCGCATCGTTGTAACCGTCTGTGGCGCATAGTGTTTCAGTGGCGCATTGTCCATAATGCGCCACTGAACAGAGTCCTGTGGCACATCAACAAAAATGAACCATAGAAGTATCATGACTTTTGTGGCGCATTTCGGAATGCGCCACAGAAGTTTTCATCAGTGGCGACGTAACAGTGGTGTCCCAGCCATGCGCACAAAAGACCAATATTGATGCGCCACTGATGAAGGATTTCCTAGTAGTGAACCTATGCAATGCCGTCGGCATATTTGGTTATACCACTTTATTATACCAAATCCCAGTTTTACTTGCAAGCTTTATTCTTTTATTTCTTTATCAAAGTTCTTTATTACTTCTAGTTAGTATTTAGTGAGTTTTGGAAAGAGATTATAGGTAGCATAAAGAGCATAAAACTTGGCCTAAGTTAGTTAGAAATAGATGTCATACTGAGGCATGAGATCTAGATTTGGATAGTCACACTTGATTAGCACCCCTCATTAGTGATTACCCTTAACTTTAGTGGCTAGTGCTAAGCATAAAACTTGATCACTTTAGATGGGAACACTTGGTGAAAATGATTATGAAAACCTTAGAATGATGAGTCATTCTAATGAAATGTTTTGGACATGTATTATGAACATCAGATGATTTTGATGATGAAAATGTTGAGGCATGAGCCTTAGCCCCTTTATAAAACTGATGGTTGGGTACAAATGTCATACCATTCCAATTTTACCGTACAACCATAATACCCGAATTTGGGTAGGGATTGACTGGAATTTTATATATCTTAGTATGGGTTCCCTTGCGGAAGAGGTTTGAGCTGAGGCTACCTCGTGATGATTGTCCACCTGTGCAGTACCCAAGATGACAGGTGGTCATGGTTGGGAGGCCAAAGTCATAGGGGAGGTGCCTATACTAGGGTGTCTAATTGAAAGGTTAGGATTGATTATCCGCATATTGAGTATGGTAATTCTGGATTGTTCCTGACGGATGTATCAAAAGTTGTGGTGAAAGTGTACCACCTCTGTAGAGTGTCAAACTATTCGAATAGCCGCATCCGTGGTTATGGATAGGTGGAGTGGCCATACTGTTCCGTCGTCAGATGTTTTCAAAATGACTTATGAAATGAACTATGACCTTGACTTGACCACGAAAGGTTGTGAACATGAAAACTAAGTTCCCACTTAGGTGTTGTAAAACGTTAAACTAGTTTTCTTTACTTTTAAACTCAGTTAGAGATAAACCTGGATTTTTGCAAATAAACCTAGATATTAGGATTCCTACTTGAACCACTTTACTTGTTAGTCATAGTTTGCGAGTACTTAAAGAGTACTCATGGCTTTGTCCTTGGCTATTCCTATGGCCAGACTATGAGGAGGACTACAAGGATGTTGGACAGCAGGAAGTCTATGACAACTAGGATCATCTCCCTTCGTCAGCTTTGCTTGTGACCCTGAAGATGAAGCTTCGACCATGTTATCGTTATTATATTATTCCGCTGCGTTGATTATATTAAGACTGGATCATGAGATCCTTTATTTGTAAGACCGATATTATGGTTTGTAATGGATGATGAACTATGGTACCAATTTGTTATGTCTCGCGAAAATGGTAATCCTGGGATTGCGATGTCTGGCATAATAGGCATCTGGGATTAAAAATCCGGGCGTTGACACAGGTAAATACATATAGAAGAAGGCCAGGGAGGCATGTCGATGGGGTGATGCACGTGGGAGAACGAAAAATTACCACCTATATCCCTCTATTATTGCAGTGCTCATCGGGTTCTCGTTTCGGGAGCAGGGATAGAAGAGCAATTTTGCATTCTAAAAAAGGTGAAGTATGTTTGGGGCTAGATGCTTGAATGAATGGGCGGGATGTTTGAATGGATGGGCGAGATATTTTATCATTCTCTCGAAATTTTGAAGCTGAAGCTTTTAAGGTATGCTAGTCCCACTCCCACTTGGGGATCATGTCCCCGTCAGATAGACCCAGACGCCTGTAAGCTTTCGAGCATTTAATAAGTTTATAGACATCTACAGTATTTCAAAAATGATGACCAAGGTCACAACCATATTTGATTTTTTGACTTGCATAGCCATAGTTTCTAATATTGTGTCCATGTTTTGTACTCCGTACATTGGATGCATCTTGACAAATCAAGCTTTGCTTACAAAGGGAAAATCCAAATTTGATTTTTTCATGTTTTCCAAGTGACAACATTGTTTTTTTTGTAAAGAAACTTCAAAGATTATGTCTCAATATGACATTGTGCCAATTGTCACACAAAGTAACATGTTTAATGGATAAACCCATTAAATCTTACTGGCTAAATTTTTGCAATATATTGACAATATGGAAATTTACTAAAAACATGTCAATTTTGGTAACATGATCTAGAGAAATGATGGAGAAGACACTAGAGTGATGGAGAAGTGTGTTTTGAGGTTTGTGCATACCGTTTATTATGCTAAATACAATATCAATAGTATCTTCTAGTATCATATGCTAATATAATGGAAAAGAAGACCTGATAGCTGGCAATTTTGGGATTCACGAGTCTTGATCCAATGGTCAATATTCAAAGTTATTCGTACATTATATACTAGTAAGATAAGATAAGATAGGGTATTATGGTTTAGATTTTATGCCCCGCATGTTTCCCTGGATTTAAGCCAGTAAATATAATGGACCTAGATTGGTCCCGCTAAAACCCCGGTATACTCTGTAATATTCAGATCTGATCCGTACCCAAAAAAATAAAACAAGAAGGGCCTTAGGGGATTAAGTTTTAGGGAATTTGCAATAATGTTCTAGCATTCTACTTATATTTGTGGAATAGAATAGCGCTACTGCAATTTAATGGAAGTATCTCAAATTTGGATCTATAAGAGCATGATACCTGCTTGGTTAGGGTGTATGTGGGTTGAGGGTTTAAGTTTTACGGATTGTTTAGGGTTGAGGGTTTAGGGAATTTTCAATAATGTTCAAGCTTTATGCTTATGTTCGTCGAATAGAATGGTGTTACCAAATTAATAAAACTATTTGAAAATTTGATCTATAAGTGTGCATATGATAGCTGCTTGGTCAGGGTATAGTGCTTTACTGTTTAGGTTTTAGGGTTTAGGGGTTTTGGCTTTCGGGTTTTAGTTTTATCTAGGTCTTAGGGATTTAGGGGTTTAGGGTTTTGAGAATGTTCAATAAAGTTCGAGCTTTATGCTTATATCTGTGGACTATAATGACTCATTAGCAATTTAACAATGAAAGTATCTCAAGTTTTGATCTATATGTGCATGATACATGCTTGGTTGGGGTTAGGGATTTAGCGTTTTTCAGGTTTAGGGGTGTATGGCTTAGGGTTTAGGTTTGAGGGGGTTAGGGTTTAGTGAATTTTCAATAAGGTTCGATCTATATGACTATATTGATGAAATAGAAAGGCGTTAGCATAACTTAATAAAAGTATCTCAAATTGTGATCTATAAGTACATGATACCTGCTTTATCAGGGTTTAGGTTCAAAGGGTTTAGGAGGTTTAGGGAATTTTCAATAATGTTCAAGCTTTATGCTTAGATTCGTGGAATGGAATGTGTCTTTTGCATAATTTAATGAGTATATCTCAAATGTTGATCTATAATTAAGTGGATGACATATACCTTCTTGGTCAGGGTCGTATAGGGGTTTAGGGATATATGGTTTAGGGGTATAGGTTTTAGGGAATTTTCAATAATTTTCAAGCTTTATGCTTAGATTCGTGGAATGGAATAGAGTTAGCATAATTTAATGAAAGTATATCTCAAATGTTGATCTATAGTTGGAAGATATACCTGCTCGGTCAGGGTAGTTTAGGGGTTTAGGGTTTAGGGTTTTACGATTTAGGGAAATTTCAATAATGTTCAAGATTTATTCTTATATTTGTGAAACATAATGGCGTTACCGCAATTTATTGAAAGTATCTCAATTTTGGATATAGACGTACATGATACCTACTCGGTTAGGGTGTAATTATGAATTGAGGGGTTTAGGGTTTAATTATGGGTTGAGGGGTTTAGGGTTTTGGGTTTTAGTATTTAGGGGTTAAGGGTTTATGGGTTTAGGGCTTAGGGAATTTTCAATAATGTTCAATCTTTATGCTTATATTTGTGGAACAGAATGGCGTTACCTCAATTTAATGAAAGTATCTCAATTTTTGATCTATAAGTGCATGATACCAACTTGGTTAGGGTTTAATTTTAGTTTGAGGGGTTTAGGGTTTTATTATTTAGGGGTTGAGGGTTTAGGTTTTAGGGGTTGTTTAGTGTTTAGGGAATTTTCAATAATGTTCAAGCTTTATGCATATATTCGTCGAATAGAATGGCATTTCCCAATTCAATGAAGTATCTCAAATTTGATCTATAAGTGCATGAAACCTGCTTGGTTAGAGTTTAGTGCTTTATTAGTGTTTACGGTTTTAGGGTTTAGGGGTTTAGTGTTTCAAGGATTTTCAATAATGTTGAAAATTTACGGTTATATTAGTGGAATACAATGATGTAACCAATTTTATCACCGCACCAATTTTATGGTTTAAAGACTATATATGGTTCAAAGTCTCAATGCATCAATTTTATCACAGAGTATGAATTATTTGATGAAAAATGCCCAAGTTTCATAAATTTTTCAAGTTTTCGAGCCAGGTTCCCCGAGTTTAACGAGTCTATCTCGGTTTATCGAATTTTTTTTTGAATTTTGAACTACGAACGATGGGAATGTCTACTTCCCCTAATTCTGGGTCACTGACATGTGGGTCACATGCATTGTGGGTCCACAAAGTCAAGGCCAGAGTGGGCGGGTAGGTAAATATACTTATTAAAGAAGGGCAGGGAACCACGATGTGGTGATGCATGTGTGAGAATGCAAAATTACCACCTATATCCCTATATTCTTGCAGTGCTCCTTGGGTTCTTGTTTCCAGATAAGGGATAGAAGAGGAATTTTGCACTCTAAAAAAGGTGAAGTATGTTTGAATGGATGCGTGTGATGTCTGGGCGCCGTACCCAAATGTTGAGGTCGAAGCTTCTAACATGTTTTTATTGTGAACAACTACAAAGATGATGGTTCAAAATTCCACCACGCCCTTTTTACATACAAAGTATAACTTTTAAATGTATACGCCCTTTCAATCTTTCAGGCTAAATTTGTCCAATAAATTGATTTTCGGGGCTCGATATTTGAATTAATGGGTGGTGTGTTTGAACGGATGGGCAGGATATTTCGGCACTCTCTCAAAATTTTCAAGCTTAAGCTTGTAAGGTACGCTACTCCCACTCCCACTTCGGCATGTTGTCCCCGTCAGATAGACGCACACACCTATATGCTTTTGAGCATTTAATGAGTTGATAGACATCTTTCGTATTTTAAACAAGATGACCAAGGTCACAACCATATTTGCTTTCTTGACTTGCATAGACATAATTACTGAGACTGTGTCCATGTTTTGTACTCCGTACATTGGATGCATCTTGGGCAATCAAGCTTTGCTTACAAAGGGAAAATACAAATTTGATATTTTTTATTTTTCCAAGTGACAAAATTATTTTTGGTTGTGAAGCAACTTCAAAGGTTGTGGCTCAATATGACATCATGCCAATTTTAACACAAAGTAACATGTTTATTGGATAAACCCATTCAATCTCACTCGCTAAATTCTTGCGATATATTGAAAATATGGCAATTTAGTAAAAACATGTCAATTTTGGTAACATGGTCTAGAGAAATGATGGAGAAGACTCTAAAACGATGGATAAGTGTGTTTTGAGGTTTGTGCATAGCGTTTATTGTGCTAAAGACTATATCAATAGTATCTTATAGCATCAGATGTTCATATAATGGAAAAGAAGATCTAACGGTTGGCAATGTTGGAATTCGCGAGCTTGATCCAATGGTCATTATTCAAATTTATTCGTGCACTATATAGTGGTAAGATAAGATAGGGGTTTATGGTTTCGGTTTTATTAGGGGTTTAGGGAATTTTCAATAATAGCGCTACAACAAGTTAATGGAAGTATCTCAAATTTGGATTTATAAGTGTATGATACCTGCTTGGTTAGGAGGTATGTGGGTTGAGGGTTTAAGTTTTAGGGGTTGTTTAGGGTTGAGGGTTTAGGTAATTTTCAACAATGTTCAAGCTTTATGCTTAGGTTCGATGAATATAATGACATTACCCAAATTAATAAAAGTATTTGAAAATTTGATCTATAAGTTTGCATATGATAGCTACTTGGCCAGGGGTTTATTGTTAAAGGGAATATGACCTGAGAGGCAATAATAAAGTGTTTATTATGTGTATTCCAAGTATATGATAGATGTTTATTTTTCATGCTATAATTGTATTAATACGGAAACATTAATACATGTGTGTTTTGATGGGGGGATACCAATCGGGGTACACCCATGAGGATACGGCGACTGGTGCACACTGGACCCAGACGAGTGGCGCCGACTGGAGGCACAAGACAGCGACTCGTATACAAAGCCCACAAGCACTTGTAAACCCTAACTGGCTGCATATATAAAGCCACCAGGGGCACCCCCATGGGGTATGTCATATTGGAGGCTCTCCCACATCTCGTTAGATCTAGTCTCCCTCCGCCTACGGCGGCTCCCATGTAAACCAATCTATGATCATATACTGGATTGATAGCAGGACGTAGCGATCCTCCACCGAGGGGACGTGAACCTGGGTAGATCATGTGCCAATCTCGCTCCCAGATTCTCCTACATCGCCTTGCCCCCTCTACGTAAGCTACCCCCAGTAGCATCTGCCGTGCAATACCATGACATGTTTAATAAACAAACATAAAGTTCCTAGTTATGCCTCTCTCATAAACTAGCTCGTTGATTAACAAGATGATCAAAGTTTCCTCATCATAGACATTGGATGTTGTTAATAACGAGGTCACAACATTAGTGTAATGGTGTGATGAACATTCATCCAAAGTATAGCATTACAATCAAAGTCATTGAGTTTATATTGCTATAACAACTTACGAAGTGATCCTAATCCTTAGACCATGAGATCATGTCAATCACTAACACCGGAAGAGTTTCTTGATAACATCAAACATCACACTGTAACTGGGTGATTATAAAGATGGATTTAGAACTACTAAAGTGTTATGTTGAGGCCCATGGATCGAGAGTGGAATTTTTCATCCCGATGACGTATAGATATACTCTGGGCCCTCTCGGTGATATCACATTGGTTAGCTTGCAAGCAAGTGATTTAATCACTAGAATGTTATATCACAGGAACGAGAAAAGAGTGCATGTCAGTAACGAGATCAAACTAGGTATGGGGTACCGATGATCGAATCTCGGGCATGTAATATATCACAAAACAAAAGGATTAAGATACTAGCGTAAAAGGTTCCAACGATCACAAGAAAGTCATCGTTGAATGTGTGGGAGTCAGTATGGGTCTCCAGATCCAGCTTCTAATTATTGATCGGAGAGAGGCCTCGATCATGTCCGCATTATTCATGAACCGAAGAGTGGCACACTTAAGAGACACCGACATACAAATGGAGCAAAAGTTTCATTCCATTATTCGTGAACCGTAGGGTGACACACTTAAGGGATACCGACACCATTCAGAGCAAATAATATGCCAGAGAAAGAAAAAGGAAAGCGCAGGAATTTATTTCACTAGATACCGAAACTGTTTCGGTTGAAATTGCTGAAACTTGTTCTGCATGTGAAATTGAAATGTTCTAAGGGGTTTTATTTGAATGTTTGTTAATTAAATAATTAAAAAAATTCTGAATAAATAAATAAAAGAGTTTTATTTAAATGAGAGCATGCATTAAATTTGGTGGAAATTTAATGCATGTGAGTGGATTTTTGAGTGGAGGCTCTTTTATGGTAGTGGAGGCTTTTCATATTGAGTGGGAGCTCCACCCACATGAATGTGGGAGAGGTGGGGGCAGCCCCCATGGCTGGGCGCCATGCCACTTGGGTGCCCCCCTCTCCCCTATAAAAGGCCCCCCTCTCATCCTCTCAAAGCACACCTCCTCGCGAAGGATCTCTCTCCCCCCTTTAGAATTTCCTCATGGTCTCGGATCAGCGAGATACATGTTCCCGGTGGCTTTTTCTGGAAGGATTTGTTGCTTCCGCTGCTTCGCTGGAGCGAGGGCGCGGAGGTTGTCGGGGTACCCAGACGTGTGTGCGATCACGGATGGACCACTGCTTTGCGGTGCTGAACGTGATGGTGCTGGATCGGCTGGACCAGATGGACTTCATCACGATCTTGAGATCGGCAAGCGTTCGACTACATCATCCACGAGTACAACCTCGTTAATGCTATACGGTCTTCGAGGGTATGTATTCTATGGATGTATATCCACCCGTTGCTTGTATCTAGTAGATAGATCTTGGTACTTAGATGTTCCCATCGTAGGAAATTTTTTGTTTTCTATGCTACGAACCCTACAGTGGTATCAGAGCCAGGTTTATGCGTAGATGCTTTGCACGGGTAGTACACATATGAGTATGTGGGCGATGATGATCATTTTATTGCTTCTTAGTTGTAATTTGGATATTGGTGCCATAGTGGTATGAACCGGCCCGGACAAACTTTACATGTCCTCGCACATGAGACCTGTTCCACGCTTGACATGCAACTAGTTTTGCATAAGTGGCTAGCGGGTGTCTGTCTCTCCTACTATAGTCAATATCTAATTTGCAACGAGTTCTCAACAATTTGGTTATACTCGTTGTGGTTCCTGTTCATAGGTAAGAACGGTTCTATCTTCGAAAGCCCTAAACCACGTAAAACTTGCAATGGATAAATTAGAGGCGTCTAGTTTAGATTGTTGCTGGGCTAGTGTTATGATATGGTGATGTTGTAAGTAGAAGTATAAGTTGATACTCTTACAACACACATAATGTGTAGGTTCCATAGACCTTGGTCTTACACATACAGGTATGATAGAGATCATACCACGGTGCACATGATGGAGATAATATGCGGGAAACATATCATTTCACTTACAAACATGTGATGTTTGATTGCATCTTATATTGCTTGTTTGGCGTTTTATTAGCATAATAAGATGATCCCTTATTTAGATATCAAGATAAAAATGTGTTCTTCCTTACATATGCACTGACAATGTTTCGTCGCTTCAAGACATTACGTGATGATCAGGTGTACTTGAATCCACGAGCACATCTCGGGTGTAAGACAGTTACACGCGCGAATACTAAGGTTCTTACTTGGCGAGCCTAGCATGTATAGACATGGCCTCGGAACACGGACCAAAAGGTTAAGCATGAGTCGTATGTTTTGATATGATGACCATATGGATGCTTGCCTTTGAAGCTACACCGACTCACGTGATGATCGGATTTGGTGTAGTGGATTTGGTTCATGTAATCACCAAAAAGACACGAGGGATGTCGTTTTTGAGTGGGAGTTCATTTCTAATTTGGATTAGTAGAACTGAATTTATCATAAATTAAATCAAAGTGAATTTGCATAATTTGTTGTAGTCATTGGCATTCGTTCACCACCTTATGCTTAGTTGTAATTGAGATAATAGAACTATAGATTTCTGGATATTTACTTTACGAACTAGTATCGTATTGTGTTGAGTATCAATCTAAAGTTTAAAGTCCTATTGCAAACTTTCAGCAAACTCTGTTTACTACGTGAAATTTAATAATTGGTATTAAATTGAGAGTAACAATTCCAGTGTTAGTATCTTAAGTATCATGTTTGCCTCCATGATTCTTGATTGTTTTAATATCAAGTTTATTTAGGAACTGAAATAATTGTTTCAGAAACCATCATGTGTGATAGATATAACGATATCTGAAACAATGTTTTGGTTGCAATATGGTAGAGTGTAATGTATGTTCTCATATTTGATGAGAATTTCAAAGGTTGGAGATGCTAGACATCCTAATCATCCAAAAGGGTTTTGGAAAGTAATGTTATACTCACGATTCGTCTTTATAAGCTACATTAGCTTGATCATGAAAGTCGTCATGATAAGGATGAATAGAAGATGTATGTAAAGTGTTTACTACACTAAAAGATTACTAAAGAATGGATTTTGAAAGAATACCGATCATTTGATGATGGTGATCTACTTCAAAGTGCAAGTCCAAAGGTATTATTATTTGAATATAAACGCTTTCGACTATGTGTCATGTATATGGCGCCACTGTTGATGTTGATAGATTCTTTTAAAAGGAAAAGGAAATGCTGAAAGAGAATCTATAAAATATATTTGGCAAAAAAGAAAAGATTGGAAATATCCAATTTAGGTATATGGATGATATACATGTTATGGTTGTATTCTTTGCTTGTTAAACAATGTGGTTCTTGGGTATTGGATACCGCATTGGTTGGTATGAAATTTCATACAGAACGACGCAATTCATTAACCACAATGGCCTAAGTAACTAGCAAGATAATATGTGATGATATTCATCGAAAACAAACAAACCATTGTTTGTATTGCTCGTTGACAGCAAAGCTTGCCTTCAAGATTTGTTTTAATAATAGTTATTTAAATCAGGTATTATGAGAACAAAGTTTGTTAAAATAATTACCTTATTCCATATAAGATGTATGATTTACAAATCTAGTTGGAGAAATCACATCCATAAAAACTAATGCTAAAATGTTGGAAGACAAATGATTGAAAGATCACTTACGAAGTGACATCACCGTTTAAATTATATGGGAAAGAAAACATGAAGAATCTCCATATTCATGAATTTTTGGAGTCTTTCATTTGATCAAGTGACGCTTGTGAGACTTTCCTCGGGATAATTAAAACTTCGTTCAAAGGCCAAAGAAGAACGATCGACTAAATTATTGGAATTTATACATATCGATGTATGTAGTCCATTATGTGTAGTCGTAAGCGATGGATTTCAACTTCATATGCTTTCTTCGGAAATTTAAGTGAATATTCACTTAATGAGAAAGAAGTATGAAATATTTTAAAATGGTTCAAATACTTTCAATATGAAGTGGAAAATCATTGTAACAAGAATTTTAAATGATTTATGATTTTATCATAAAGGGTTTTATTTGAGTTACAAGTGTAACAAGCAAAATAAATGAATTATGATTTATGATAAAGGGATTTATTTGAGTTGCAACTTAAGCAAAACACCTAGATTTACATCTCCTGAAACACCATAGGAGTATGGAGTGTTTGAGATTTGTAATGAAACCTTGTGTGACATGGTTGGATCAAAGGTGTTGTTTATAAAACTGCCATTATGTTTTAAAAGATTAAAATCTTTAGAGACTACCGCTTTTACACTGAAAAGAGATCCATCTTGATCCGTTGAAATGACACCTGGTTTGGGGTAAATCCCAAGTTGTCCTTTCTTAAAATTTTGGTATGCTAAACATAAGTAAGATGTTTACAACCGAAGTCGGATGAGCATGTATTTGTAGGTTTTTTCGAATAACAATTGGTTATTCCTCCATAACACCAAGGACAAAAGGGTTTGTCGCTTGAAACGTGAAGTCTCTTGAAGAATAATTTTTTCATAAATGTTAAGTGGGAGGACAATAGAACTTTGATAAGGTTAACAAACCTTAGCTATATGTGCTGAGTTGCGCAGCGCCGGAAAATGTTCCGGAGGCAGCCAGAATGCTCATGGCTCATGTGCCTCAAAGGTTGTGGTCACGAAGATCTAAGTTCTTATTGAACCAAGTCAGTCGGATAAAAATCAAATGCTAAGATTTGAGAGTAACTCATTATTGTTTGACAATGATGAACCGACTACATGAAAAGAAGCGATGATATGGCCCTTACTCCGTCAGATGGCTTGAAGCCATAAAATCCGTGATAGTTCCACACACGATAAATCAAGTTTTAAACTTGGAAGACCCTCCGGAAAGGTTCGGTCGTATTTGGATCTATAAAGAAACAGACATGGATGTTTCACATCTATGAAATAGTCGACATGTCGTAAAGTATTTTACGACAATGTTCAAGGAGTTGACTATGACAAGATTTGATCTTTCATAACAATATTTAGTCTGGACGTTAAAGTAGCAACCACTACAAAATAATTTGGTATATGGTAAATGAATAAACAAAACAAAGTTCTTCTAATAGAACAGTTACCTAGGACGTGTACATGACATGGTCCAAATGGTTTTGTTAATTCAAAGGATGCTAAATGGGCATGCAAACTTCAATGGTTGAAGTAAGCATCGCGGAGTTGGAATCATCGTGATGAAAATGAGTTTTCATTAGGAGATGATGAAGATGCTTGCATTTGCAAGAAATTAAGTGGTAGCGCTAAGACATATTTCTACTACATTATGTGGAGGACATCTTGTTGATTGGAAATGATGTATCTTTTATTGACAAAGGATAAGAATTTCATTTTGATGAAATACTTAGGCAAAACCCGAATATTTAGCATGAATGTCTATAGTGGATAGACTGTGATGCTAATATGGTTTTGCCAAACGTACATATATGATATATTGAAGGAGTTCAATATAGAAACGACAAGAAACGATTATTGTCGCATGGAAAGGAATTGAATCAAGATTCAAGTGTATCGACACTTGATAAGTGAAACAAGATTCAAGTGCTTTGACACTTGATGAGTGAAATCACAAGGATGTTTTGATTAATCATACCATGATATGTACACATCCAGATATGTCCTATGCTCTAAGTGTTATGAGCATATACCAGAATGAATCATAAAATGATCATTGGACGATAGTGAGGATATTCTTATGATATTTTTGAAAGAACTAAGAATATATTTGTGTAGAGGTGACAAACAATTACAAATATTTCATTGGAAAACATTACATTGATACTAGTTTTGTCATAAGATACAAATTAAGTTTAACTCAATTTAAACTATGGGTGGCACAATGTAATGGAAAGCAGATTCCATGATGGATTTGGATGAATTCCAAAGTTAAGACATTGTGACGGATACTAAAAAAAAGGCTAAGTATATGACTGCTATAGTAGCAGCATAGGAGGGAATTTGTGTCAAGTAGTTTGTTATAAAACTAAGGTGTGGTTCGCAACGGGCTAACACTAAAGTTATATTGTACGACAATAGTATCGACATGATTTAACCTCAAGGAACTAAAGGTATCACCAAAAGACCAAATTTATACAATGCCATCTCATTGGAGAATGAGTGATGCACGGAGACGGAAAGACATGCAAATACACATGGACCTGAAAGCGCCAGATCCGTATATCATGTTAACCACTTGCAATTGCGTATATGGAACACCAGAAAGCCATATATGTTCAATACGCAAAGTTTTCAAACTAGATTATTGTCTCTAGTGCAAGTGGAGGCTCTTTTATGGGAGTGGAGGCTTTTCATTTTGAGTGGGAGCTCCACCCACTTGAATGTGGGAGAGGTGGGGGCATCCCCCATGGCTGGGATCCATGCCCCTTGGGGCCCCCCCTCTCCCCTATAAAAGGCCCCCCTCTCATCCTCTTAAAGCACACCTCCTCGCGAAGGATATCTCTCCCCCTTTAGAATTTCCCCATGGTCTCGGATCAGCGAGATACATGTTCCCGGTGGCTTTTTCTGGAAGGATTTGTTGCTTCCGCTTCTTCGCTGGAGCGAGGGCGCAGAGGTTTTCGGGGTACCCGAACGTGTGTGCGATCACGGATGGACCACTGCTTTGTGGTGCTGGATGTGATGGTGCTGGACCGGCTGGACCAGATGGACTTCATCACGAGTACAACCTCGTTAATGCTATATGGTATTCGAGGGTATGTATTCTATGGATGTATATCCACCCGTTGCTTGTATCTAGTAGATAGATCTTGGTACTTAGATGTTCCCATCGTAGGAAATTTTTTGTTTTCTATGGTGCAAACCCTACAGCGAGAAGATTTCGATTGTCGGCCTTATTCCTAGTACCATGAGGCGGATCTCGAGGGCGAGATCTATTGTTAGTGGTGTCAAATTATAGCACCCCAGGAAAATCAGTAATAGAAAACCGTCATTCTATTACCTTGTGCATCATCATGACATCATTGTTGCATACTTTGCCTCAAAACTATTTTTGGTAAAACACTATATTGCTTTGTACATTACATCTCCTCCTTTATTAAAATTATAGTTCTTTCTATTTTAAATCGTGTAAAGTTATTTACAAAATGATTATTAAACAAAATAAAAGAAAACAGAAAATGTTTTAAAAATAAATAAAAAGAAAATCTAGACCTAGCCAGGCCTTAAGGGACCAACCGGTGGACCTAAACCCAGACCAAACCCACCCATGGACAAAAACCTAGCTAAACCTACCCTAATCCCACCCCAGCCACCGCCACCCACCTATCTACCAAACTAACCCGCCTGGCCCCACCCGCAAACACACACACACACACACTCACGCATGCGATTTCCCGCGATACATGACTGCACTCTCCCGACCGTGTACATGCGAGGACCCCAACCCACTCCTTGCCGACACGACTCAACAACCCTTGGCCCCACTGATACCTTCGATCTGGATTACGGATGTAGTATAGTTATTTTTCCCTAGTAGACCTAGGTTTATTGAATCCTCGAGAAGCAGAAAGCATAGTAATGTTACTTAAACGGACCTTCAAGAGTTTTAGAATTCCTTTTGTGTTTTCACCGGACCAAGAGTTTGCGATATTTTGTTGTTGTTGACGATGGAGAGAAAGGTCATGGGGATTTCGGTTTCACCAGTAGCTGTGCAAAACATCTGATGGGAATAAAATATAATAATAATAAATTATGCATGTAATTGTTAGAGCAAGAGAATTATATGTGGGCAGTGCATCCATAATTGCTATTGCCTCTGCAACCGCTTATAGAAATAACCTATTAGTCTCATCCATAGAAGAAAGAGAACTAATGATATGCATACTGATGTCACCGTTAATCCCAAGTAAATCCCTGACATACTGCCATACTACCCCTTCTGTCACTGGGATTCCCAACCTACAGATGAGTCATCACTCACATTCCCTCTACTGGATCAATCCTTGGGGTCTTGGGTACCTGACAAGTCCTTAGATTGAGGCAAGAGAGTCCATAATAATCATCATGTCATACAATCTAATACATGATCCCATGTATGATAAATAACATGCACAAAAATCTACATGGCTAGGACGAAGCCCTTAGCCCAAGGATAATTACTCACACATAGAGATGAAATTAACAATCATAAACATTGTAATGGTAATCATGAGATTGATAATAATAATAGTGTTACAATGTCGCCAATTGAAGATGAGATCTACTATTACAAGTGGTGGAATATGGCTATGGCGGTGGAGAAGGGTTTGGATATCAGATCTAGAACTATTCCTCCGGCGTGGTGGTTTTTGGTAGGAAAGAGTCGAGGGCAGAGGTCTAGAGTGGTTTTTCTCGTAGCCCTAGTCGTCTTTTTATAGGGGTCCCTTCACGAAATTTGTTCTGTTTGACCTGTCGATGTTGGTGCCAACTATACGGCTGGAACTATATGGACAGAAAAAATTCCCGCCATATAGTTGATCACTAAAGGCACAACCTCCTCTTCACGGGTCCAGGTTTCTTTGGTATGTTGGAAATGTCGTATCTTTGACTTTAATGTAGTGCTTCCCATCATCAACCATCATTATCTACGTAGGGAGAAATAGAAAGAAAGGATTGCATACCCCTTTGATCATTAGCCATTAATGGCAGGGTTTAGAGAGATATCTCATCTAATATATGAATAATATCCAGTTTACATGTGAGTGTGGATGGCTATATTTCACAGCCATCAACCTCGCCAAGCTTAAACTTGATCATCCTCGAGCAATAAAACCAAAATAAAAAAGGAACTTAGCATTTAAAATGAAATAATGATATGATGATCTTACTCATGACTGGTAGTCTCATATTTCCTCCACTTTATTAATCTGAAAAACTTCAGCATATATAGAGTAATGGCAATCATATCATACGGATTTCATGAATCCTTATAGCGCAGCGAAATTATTGTAAGCATGGATGATTCAAATGAGTAAACTTTACTCCATGTCATGTAATCAAATCATAAGATTTCCTTTGAACAATAAAGTATAATAATGTAAAATTAAGAGTGTGACAGTTTGTCATGAACATCATTTACACTAAAGTATCTCAATTCTCCCACATCAGTAAATGACGACTTTTCAAGCACTACTTTTCTATTCATTGTCCTTAAAGAATTTTGGTTTTTAAGTAATTGAGAGCATGCCAAAAAAATTCATTGGTTTATCGGGTTGTGATGGACACTCGTGGCATCACTATGGTTTTTATTCCTTTTGCATAATGATTACTCATATCAGCCAGAGGAGTGATTCCATTATGTTAAAACTACCCGGGATAGCCAAGAATCTTACACATTATAGCATTGCTGCTACATATGTTTAATCAACCCATAGCCGAAATCTAGGAGTTTCCTCCATGATGATCATTCGTAGGCTAGCGGAGTTGTTGGCATCCCATGAAGTTTGACATGCATAAAGCTATATCATTCTTATGATTCACAAGTCAAACTTTGGCATGCTCACAAATACCGCTAAACATTAATTCAATTGAACAAATCCTTTCAAAGAGAGATATCAAGTCAATCATTATTTTCTATGGTGTTGAGTGTCTCTAGGAATAAGATTTCAAGACTAAACACTACAACACCCAAGCCTTCAATTGTGAGACTTTTTCTTATTTCAATTGTTTAGCATATTTTTAGCCAAGACTTGCTTAACTACAAGAGCTGGAACAAGACGTACTCAACTAAATACCCATGCAAAGAACTTTTTACTACAATATAGATACTCACTCCACCAATATAATATCTTAACATTTACTACTAAATAGCATGGGTTTCTCAAACTTCAAAAGTGGGGAGTCATAAGGCATACCTCTCATGTTTGGTTCCACTTCTCTCTTCCCTTTTGATTTGTTTCTTGGAAGCTCGAAATCGATCACTCTCCTACAAATACATGAGAACCTCGAGGCGAAAAGAAAAGGAAGAGGGAAAATAAAGATAAATGGAGAAATCTTTTTGTTGTTTTTGAGAAGGGGAATTAAAGAATAGAAACTTGGCGGCAAAGATTGGCTTGAAAATCTCGAAAAAAAATAAAATAACTAAAGATAAAGTGTTGGAGAAGCCAACATGAGTGCTTATAAACTCAATAAAAAGCATAACCTCGAAATAGAATAAATCAAATGAATGCCAAAATAAAAATAGATAGAAAACCTCCCGAATCTTAGGCTTTTGAAGGCCCTTCAAATCATTGAGGTGGTGGGAAAAAGTTGTAACTCCAGTCCGCAAATTGAGTTGATAAGTTTCTTGTGGTTTCTCGGAGGTTCTGGGTGAGATTATGCATCCCCACCATAGTCCCTCCAAGTTCATGGAAGTCTTGATATGTAGCGAACCGGGGTTCGGTGGCTTCTCCCCTTGATAAGGAACTTCTTGCTCCTCTTCTTGGTCCTCATCCTCATCAGGAACCTCCTCCTCAGGTTAATGTTGTTTAACCTGCACATCATATAGCAAACGTCCCTCCTTGATAGAGAAGCGACCATTAGGCAAAGGATCTGGGTAGAGAATCCCAGCTCATGTAACATGCAAGTAATAAACACCACCTCTCCTACTAAGCATTTCACAAGATTTTCAAGTGGAGAAACCAACACGTCGCTCACCTAGAACTAGTTGCAACTCACCTAGGTCGATGTCTAGGGCAATGGAAAGCATGGTGATGATGCCTCCACCTATGAGGGGTCCTTGGCTTTGGGAATACTTGTGCTCCAAATAGCGCACAAGAATTGAGCCCAAGTTGAGTGACAAGTTGTTGTTAAAAGCAGCTTCTGCGAGGACCAGGATGTCCTCTTCATTGAGTCTAGTAACCACATTACGTGCCTGCAAGGTGTTAGCAATAACACAGAACAAATAGCGAATAGCAGGATGCTGAATATTCTCCACCTATTGACTCTAGAAGTGAAACTCATTCTATTATAATAGTGATCTAGGGATGGGTTCATGTCGGTATAAGATGCACGCAAGGTATTAGCATCATTGTTTGGTAAACTAAGGAAATTACACCATTCATAAAGTGTTAATGTATAATTGTGGTTCATAAGTCGGAAATAAATAGTGTCCTCTCCTTGCCATCTTTTAATGGTGCTTTGCAATGAACTTAAAAATTCAAGAGTTAACCGACGATAAGTAGGCACATCATGAATACAAATTTTTCTAGGCCAACACTATTGCAAAGTAAATTTAAGTCATTAGAAATACCGAGTTGGTTCAATATGACGGGACAAGCCCACTTGGTTGCCTTCACTTCTCGGTTATTGATCTTGTTGAAGTGATCACGTTGGAGCTCATTCCTCAACCGTATCCCCATACGGTCCTAGGCTGCAGCACTGTCCTGGGAAGAACTCGCAGCGGCACAAGCACGCGTTTGGCTCCTTGTGTTCATCTTATAAAAATACATAATAAATACAAAAATAAAACTTTTTGATCCAAAAATAATAAGAATAGCATATTCCTCATCATAGCACAGTAAAGAATCTCCTCAACATAATAATCTAGGCAAGAGAATCATGGCAATTAGTTAAAAGTAGGTCTCACCCTAGATTGATAATGAAAATAGATTAGAGATGAATTTGCAAAATGTAATTGGAGGATCGGAGGAGAAACATACCGTAGATCACTTGTGTGTGAGGAAATCGAACAAAATTGATTAGAGCCGAAGATCCCTTGAGGTTTTGAGAGAGTTTGGAGGTATAAGAGAGAAAAAGGATTGAAGTTTTGGTGTTTTGGGTACCTTCCCGTACGTTTAAGTGGTCGGACACAACTATACGGTCGCAACTATATGGCCGGAACAATTTTTTCCCACCGTATAGTTGGTCTGACGACAAAAATTCGGGTTTCTAGGGTTTCTTTCCTGGCGGCTATATCTATATGGGCGCAACTATAAGGCCGGACCAAAATGGTCCCGCCGTATAGTTGGTCATTGAACCTTCTATATCTAGAGCAAAAAAATTGTTGATGGCTCAAAATAACTATATGGCCGGAACTATACGGCTGGAATTTTTATTCCCGCCATATAGTTGGTCGTTAAGGATACTGTAGTCATAAAAAAATTATTTCTTCAAGGATTACTTTTTAGACTGAAACTTAGCGAAACACCATGTTTTGACAAAAAAAAATGACAGGCTAAATTGTCGACCAACATTAGCATGTATAAAACAGGAAATTTAGTACCACTAAATCTCTCATTCTCGTTGGAGTTTTCTAGCACTCTTTATTCAACATAAAACTTAAACTAAAAACTTTACTCAAACAATTTATTTCACATGGGATGCGTCCCATGGAGCACTATTTTATGGTCAGATAGCTTGAACTTGATGTTAGTCAATTAGGCCAGACGAGTGGAACAACCACTCCAAAATAGTTGGCCTTCAAAGTGATGACCTCCTTCTCATCTTGCTTGGCTTTCTTTTTCTTGGGAAAATGAATAAAAAAAGGATCCCTCGAAGGAAATTAGAGCTTCACGTTCCCTTCATGCAGATTAATCAAAGCCTTTATAGTTATTAAGAAAGGACGACCTAATATGATAGGAGCAGTAGAATCTTCACGCATGTCAACAATAACAAAATCAATAAGAGCAGGACAACCTTTAATGTATAGTAAAGTATTCTCTTTAATTCCTACTACCTGTTTATAGGTAGAATCTGCTAGACGTAATTTTAACTCGGTGATTTCAAAAGAGCCAAGATTCAACTTATTAAAAAGACTCTTTGGAATTGTTGAAACACTTGTACCTAAATCACAAAGTGATGCTAACTCATTAGTCCTGGTAGGCTCAAATATATCATCAAGCTTAACCGGTAATTTTCAGAAATTTTCTTATACTCTTCCTCAAGCTCATGTACCTTTATTGCTACCTGATTAATGAAGTGTTGATACATGGCTTCCTCATTTCCTTAACTTACCGGATGTAAGACCTCACCTTTATAAAGGCAAAGGTCCCTGTGATTGCAATGCTAGTCCCACGATCAATGCGAGCATCCACATTTTAAGATGAAGTACACAGATACAAAGGTCATTATTACATCATCATTCCATAAATAACATAGTCTTTTACAACTCCATAGACATAGGCTAGTACAAGAGTTCACCTTAATCAAAATAAAGTAAAGTCTTCATCTTCATGTGCCATAAGCAAACATGTTGAGTGTAGACTCATAACCCTATTCCTCATCAGAGTAACCTGCAACATCACAAGTTACAGCCATAGTGGGTCAATACATTGGAATAGTATTAGAAAGTGATACCTTAGTAGAATAATAGCTTCTAACTTCTATATGAATTTGGCTAAGTGTGTCTTAGGCTTGCTTTGCTCAAAATAGGTTTTGCCTATCAGTTGAAAACACTAAGTTTTTGTTTAACAAAAACTCCCAAGGAACCACCAATAGACATTGGTGAACCTTTACCCTTGTACGACCACAATTTTTCAACTTAGAAATTGGGATGAGGAGATCCTTGATAGCTTCAGTGTATTGATGCTCAAATTGTCCATTGCCGGGGACACGGCTAAGTACTTAGATTTTTCATTCTCGAGAGGTGGTGCACTTTCCCCACAAGGCTTGACATGCATTGAGACGAGACCTTTCAGAAGCCTTCCCTTGGACCAAATGGACGTGCTCCAACCTATCACCCTACCACCAACTGTCCATCTGGCTAAGTTATTACAACCTATATGATCAAGGCAGAGCCCATATGCCATGTGGTTGTGCTAGAAGCTTCTAAACACTAAGTATCTCAAATCCCTTTGTTCCTGGGTGGCTTTCCACAAGTTTGATACACAAGGTAGACCATAGATATGGGCCTTGTGTAACCACTCAACATAACCCAAACATTCCATTCCACCTAGGTGATTCATTCACTTAGTTGTTTTTATTAATAAAAAACACAAGTCAAAGACTTAGTAACATTTTCCATATCATGTATATAATACACCCTTGTTTGCTACTACCTAGTATAAGCATGGAAATATAACAAGTATCTTAACTTAGAGAAAATTCTAGCAAGACTACAACTACTAGGATTTCCCATAGCATAGCATATAGATACTTAGGAAAATATCATGCAAGCCCTATACAAAATATCAATAGTGCATAGTAAAAATATTGGGACACAAATATGAAGCACCACTTGCCTTGGTAGTTGGGGGAGTAGCAACAATTCTCACAATCCCAATCACCACCAGCACCAAAATCTACACACATAAAATGATAGCACCAATTTACATTCAAATTAATCAAGAAAAAATATATGAATGCATGCAAATGCCATGTGATGATTTTTATCAAACCAAACAAGACAAGTAAACAATACTAAACACTAAACTAAACATTTATATACTAAATAAACTCAATTTAGTCATTAAAACATTTTCTAAATAATTTATATGCTCAAAATAGGCCTACAAATGTCTCTGCATAAAATACCATTTTAACAGAAACAAAATACAAAACAAAGTCCAAATGTAGGATTTATTGCTGTGAATCAATTGATATAGTATTTGCATTTTTTGGATAAACAGATCAAAAGTTATGAATTTCACAAGTTTAATCATTCAAAAATCTTTTCTGGATTTATTTAAACAGAGCAACCACACGTGGCATGCTCTGATTGGGCGGTACCGTTTCGCGCGGGATCAGGCTTCTGCACCATTGGATCTAATCATATCCAACACATTGAATTCAAAGAAAACGATCTGATCCAATCTAATGTATGCCCTATGATCTGGATCTAATGGCATTGGCTCACTCAACCAAAACTTGGCGGCGCTGGCGGTGATTGCACAGCGGCGACGCTCTGACTGTGATGTACCGGCGAATCCCGAAGGGGCTGGGGGCTGTGGAGTTGCTTACCAGACTCACGAGGTCATGCTGAAGCTCAAGGTGTGCTTGACGTGGGCGGGGGCGTGCTATGGTGGCCGGAGGACCTCGACGGAGTTCGCATTTGTGTCTGATGCCTACTGCCCGAGACGAAGGCGATGTTCTGAGGCGAGATAAGATGAAACAGTGGCATTAGGAGATGCGTAGAGACATTGGAAACATAGTGGTATGATTTAGGGATCAAGGGGAGGCTGGATTTTACCGTGATTCTTCACCGGAGTTGAGTGGCGCTTCTGCCGTTCGCGGAGCTCGACGAAGACGACGACCTAGGCCACGAGTAGACAAACTAAAGTCATGAGGTGAAGCGTACGAGCAAGGGGATCACTTCAGTATGCAACAGAGGGCCAGGGGCGGTTGGATTTGGCCATAATAGCTCACCGGAGTTGGTCGGGCAGCAGCGTCGCAAGTGCAAATTCTAGCAGCCTGGTGGCGGTCTGGCGAGGAAAGTTGGGGGGAAATGTCCGCGGTACAGAGAGGCTTAAATATCCTGAGCAGGGAAGGAGATCTCGCGGCGAATCAATGGCAATTAAGACCGGAATAATCGCGGCGGTGAATGGGGGAGAAACGGCCGTCGACCACTTCTGCACGCGTGGGGTAGGGAAGAAGAAGCTGAGCTGGCCTGGGCCTAGTGGTAGCGACAGCGAGGTAGAGCGGGTGCGGGTGAGAGATAGGGGAGAGGGGAAAACAGCCGGGTGGGATAGATGGGCTGGATCTGGTGTTGGGCCAAATAGGCAGCAGTTGGTTTTATTTTTTTCTTTTTTCTTTTTCTTTTTCTGTTTGGATTTTCAAGAATCAAATTCAAACTAAATTCAAATGAGTTTGATTTCAAATTTTCTCTGGATTTTTGTAGTGTGAACCAAGCACATAATTGTGTATAAAACACTACTGCCTACTCCAAAGCACTTTGACCCATTGAAAAATAAAATAAAAACATGCCTTATTTAAATATATATAATAGGCATATAAATGGTTTTATTTTGGATTTTGTTTTGAAAATCTTTGTGCAAGCTTTGCATTCAAACTTTAAACATTTCTGGCTAAATCAAAGCATTCTCATTCTTTGAAAGTAGAAATAAAACCATTGCCTTTCTTGCATAAAATAATAGGCATTATATGGTTTCTTATTTTGAAATCTTGTTTGAAATGACCAATTGTTTATGAATGCATGAATGATATGCAAACCTTTTCAAATCATGATTTTTGGGATGGTACAAATCTAACCCTCTTAAGGTGAATCTCGCCCTCGAGATTCGGATTGGCTAGCAAATAGGTGAGGGTGATATTTCCGAAGGTCATCTTCTCTTTCCCTAGTTGCTTCCTCTTCGGAATGATGATTCCACTAAACTTTGCAAAACTTGATAGTCTTGGTACGAGTGACTCTTTCTGCAGTTTCAAAAATCTTGGTAGGTTTCTCTTCATAAGTGAGATCACTTTCCAACTGAACCTCTTCCAATGATATAGTATCCTTCAATGAAGTCTCTTCCATCTCCGGATGGTATTTCTTCAACTGACTTACGTGAAACACATTGTGGACGACAGACAGTGATTCAGGCAATTCAATTTCATAAGCCACTTCTCCTTTGCGACTCAAAATCTTGAATGGTCCAACATACCTTGGTGCCAATTTTCCATTCACTCCACGAAGTGGTGAGTTTCTAAGATAAGCTCTATCACCTACCTCATAGGTGACTTCTCTACGCTTTGGATCTGCGTAGCTCTTCTGTTGGGACTGTGCTATCTTCAATCTGTCCTTTACCAAATTGACTTTCTCTTCATCTTCCTTGATTAGTTCTGGCCCAAAAAAATTCTTTCTCCGACACCACTCCATAGCAATGGTGTAGTACACTTTCTTCCATTGAGAAATTCAAATGGTGACATCTCAATACTGTCTTGGTAGCTGTTATTGTAAGAGAATTCTACGTAAGGCAGACTTTCATCCCAACTAGCACCATAGGCTAGGGCACATGCCCTCAACATATCCTCCAGAATATGGTTGGTCCTTTCTGTCTGTCCATCAGTTTGAGGATGAAAAGCAGTGCTGAATTCTAATCTCGTTCCCAATGACTCAAGCAGTTGTCACCAAAAATGCGAAGTGAATTGAGTTCCTCTATCCGACACAATACTCTTGGGTACTCCATGCAGACACACAATCCTATTCATATATATCATGGCCAACTTAGCACTTGTATAGGTTGTCTTCACGGGTATGAAATGAGCCACTTTAGTTAGGCAATCTACCACGACCCAAATAGAATCATATCCTGATCTAGTCCTTGGCAGTCCAGTGATGAAATCCATGCCAATAGTGTCCCACTTCCAATTAGGAATATGTAGTGGTTGTAACAATAGTGCTAGTTTCTGATGTTCCGCTTTCACTCTACTACACACATCACACAAAGTAATATGTTTTGCGACTTTCTTGAGATTATTCCAACAAAATCTTTCCTTCACATCCATGTACATTTTGGTGTTACACGGATGAATGGAATATGGTGAGTTGTGTGCTTCTTGTAAAATCAGTTTCCGAAGCTCCGGATCTTGCGAAATGCAGATATGTTTTCCATACCATAAAGTACTCTGTTCGTCTTCGTGGAATCCTTTATATTTCCCTTTGCTATTTTTTCCCTTAATCTCTTCAATTTCGTTGTCTATCTTTTGGGCTTCCCTGATCCTATCCAACAATGTGGGTTGAACATCAAATGACATGATATGTCCCTCAGGCACTATCTCCAATCTGAGATCTTTGAATTGGGCACACAGATCATCTGGTAATTCTCCCTTAGTGAGGCCATTCACATAAACTTTACAGCTTAATGCATCTGTTACAACATTTGCTTTACCGGGGTGGTATTGCAAACTCAAGTCATAGTCCTTGATGAGTTCTAGCCATCTTCTTTGTCTCAAATTGATTTCCTTCTGAGTGAAGATATATTTCAGACTCTTGTGCTCTGTGAACACTTCACAACGTTTTCCCAAAAGATAATGTCTCCATGTTTTGAGTGCATGGACAACAGAGGCTAACTCCAAATCATGAGTAGGATAATTCACTTCATGAGTTTTGAGTTTTCTCGAGGCATAAGCCACAACTTTCCCTTCTTGCATCAAAACTGCTCTTAATCCTTAGTGAGATGCATCACAATATACTTGGAAATCTTTCTCCAAATCTGGCAGACATAAGACCGGTGCTGTCACTAGTCTCTTCTTCAACTCTTGGAAACTGAGTTCACATCCTTCAGTCCAATCGAATTTCTTGTCTTTCTTAAGTAACTCCGTCATTGGCTTAGCTACCTTTGAGAAATTCTCAATGAATCTTCTATAGTATCCTGCCAAGCCAAGGAAACTACGAACTTCGTTCACTGACTTAGGAGATTCCCACTCAGTTACAACTGACACTTTTGCGGGATCAACCGCTATGCCATCTACTGACACAATATGTCCGAGAAATCCGACTTCATTCAGCCAGAATTCACACTTGCTGAATTTGGCATACAACTTATGCTCCCTAAGCTTCTCAAGTATCATGCAAATTCTCTTCATGTTGTTCATTGCTCTTGGAGTAGATCAAAATGTCATCGATAAAAACGACAACAAATGTCTCAAGAAATTCCATGAACACCTTGTTCATCATATTCATGAAGTAGGCTTGTGCATTTGTCAAACCAAATGGCATCATGGTGTATTCATACAATCCATACCTAGTGGTGAAAGCAGTCTTAGGTATGTCTTGCTCTCTAATCTTAAGCTGAAAATATCTTGATCAAAGATCAATCTTTGAGAACACACGGGCTCCTTCTAACTGATCAAACAAATAATTGATCCTAGGCAAAATATATTTGTTCTTGATAGTTACCTCATTGAGTGAACGATAATCTATGCATAACCTTTGACTTCTATCTTTATTTTCAACAAACAAAACTGGTGCACCCCAAGATGAAGAACTTGGTTGAATAAATCATTTCTGCAACTATTCTCCAAGTTGTTTCTTGAGTTCTTTCAACTCATCAACTGACATATTGTAACGTCTCTTTGCTATTGGTCCAGATCCTGGCAGCAAGTCAATCAGAAACTCAACATCTCTGTCTGGTGGCATTCCAAGCAATTCCTTCGGAAACACATCCGGATACTCTCGCCCAATTAGCACACTATCTATGCTAACCCCTTATGAGAATTTAGCTTACTCCCTTTTGATTCAAAGTTAGACTTGAATCTTATCCTTTTATTATCCGGGGTTGTGAGTGTGACAGTACGATTTGCACAATCTAGTACTCCTTCATATTGGGTCATCCAATCCATGCCCAGAATAACATCCAATCCTTGGGAATCCAGGATTATCATACTAAATGGAAAATTATGCTTCCTGAACTCTATCACTAGACCACGACATCCAAGGCTCACTATCATATCTCCACCGGGAGAGCTTACTTTTATAAGACACCCAATATTTTCAGTTGGAAATACATTTTTATCAACAAATGCTCTTGATACGAATGAATGTGATGCGCCAGTATCAAAAAGAACAAGTGCTGGAAAGAATTTAGCTTAAACTTACCAGCCACAACATCAGATTCTTCATATATTTCTTCCACATTGATATGGTTCACTTGTCCCTTCTGGAAGGGATTGGGCTTGTTGGTTCCTTCAACTTTATTTTCTGGGAACTCATTAGCATAGTGCCCCATCTTCTTACACTTGAAACATTCAACCTGACTGAGATCTTTCTTTACATGCTGACTTCCACTTCCACTCCCACTTTGGTGACTCTTGTGCCCACTCTTGTGATTCTTATACTTGTCATTGTCATGACTGCGATGATGCTTGTTATCATGGTGACGGTTGTGGTTGTGATGGTTGTTGTATTTCCCATGTTTGTGGAATCCAGAACTTCCACTATCATCATGATGGGAATGCTTGTGAGACGATCCCGAGCTGTGCTTATCAAAGCTATGCTTCCTCTTCCTGCCCTCAACATGTTTCATCTTGTTTTCCAAGATGGTAGCCTTGTCACAAAGTGTTTGATAGGTTGGGACATAGGAAACAGATAGCTGCAGGTTCAACTCATCATTAAGTACTTCGAGGAATTTCTCCTTCCTCTTAGCGTTAGTATCAACTTCACCCGGTGTATAACGCGCCAGATTGTTGAACTCCTCAATGTACTCAGCCAAACTGCGGTGACGCTGCTTCATGTTGTGGAACTCCTTTTTCTTCAAGTTCATCACTCCGGGTGAGATGTGAGCTGTACTGAATCCATCCTCAAAAATAGCCCAAGTCACATCCTCAAGGGGAGTGGTGATCTGAAAGTTGTACCACCAGGTTGTTTCTGGTCCTTCGAGCAGATGCGCTGCAAACCTGACTTTTTCCTTGTCGGTGCAGCCAATAGTGACTAAGTCCTTATTCATTGAACGTAATCAGTCATTGGCTACCATTGGATCAGTGGTTCCTGAGAACTTTGAAGGCCTTAGTCTTAGAAATCTGGTGAGCATGTCAAATGCTAGAGGATTATTCTGATTTTTATTGTTGTTGTTGTTGTTGTTGTTGTTCTGATTCTGGTTCTGCATAAACTGTGTCATCATTTGCATCAGCTGAGCTTGTGTTGTCATCAACTGCTGCATCTCGGGAGTGACATTATTGTTGTTGTTTGGTTTGGGGTTGGCACGACGGGGAGGCATCTGTGGTTTCAATAAGGATAAGAATGTGATACCCATAGATGCTTAACATGAACAATACAACACATAGAAACAATCACAATAGCCAAGCTCAAAATAACATCAAGTTTGAACGACATAACAACAGGTTTTGAAAATGCAAAGACACCATAGCAAGCCATCCACATGTTGGATGGTCATTGCGACTAAATAATCAAAGTATAATAGATGCAAGATAGTCGAGTAGTCTACACTACTCCTCCATGTCGACCTCCACGTTAACAAGATCAAGATGTGCATTCTCCATGGCGGCCTTGTAATCCTCTACACTAGTGGTCAAGGCCTCAATCTTGGCCCTAAGGGCCCTCTTCAGTGAGCGAAGCCTCTCAATCACTCCCTGTTGGTGCTCAAGCTCGAAGTCCTTGGCCTCTAACGCATCCTTCATCTCCCTGATCTTCTTGTTTCTGTCGTGGACTCTTTTCTCCTGGCTCTTGAACTTCTTGTCCTGGCTCTCAAATTTGGTCTCCATCTCTTTGACGATATCGTCTTGTTCCGCGAAGAGCTTGTCATTGCTAAGCATGACGTTGGTCTTCTCATTGTCGAGGTGTCTAATAAGACCCTCTAGGTCCTGAAGGTACATACGAACTGGCTCAATCGTCTCTCTAGTAGCGTCATTGTACTCTACAACCTCACCCTCCTCATCGTGTCTCCCGAACGGGTGAAAGTAGAGACCTCTAAGCTCGTTGGAGTGCCTCCCAACCAGGCGTCCAAGTAACTCCTGCATGACTACATCTAAGCCTGTCTCCTTGTCATCATGCATCAGCTTGAAGGTGATAGCCTCCGTGGGTGGCTCTGCCTGGCGTCCCGGCTGTGTGACTCTGAAGCCCCAAAGGTCCTTCCTCTTAAACTTGGTGAGCTGAAGTGTCGTGATACTAGGAAGTGGAAGGTTGAGCACACTAGTGAGCTCCACGAGACGAGAACCGAAACGAGTTCCCTTGAACTCCTTGGAAGTGCTGATATAAACGTTAGGCATCTATTTTATAAGATAGAGAAAGGTTAGAATCAATACAAGTAGGAAAAATCACAAGACGATAAAAACACAAGCACACTTTTAACAATAAAACATACAAGTCTAATTTTTGTGAGTAAAAACGACAAGTATGGTGGTCCAACTAACGGGGTGCGTTACAATTCTCACTCACTAGACAAGATAGCTATCAGGGCATCCTTAGTGGCAATATGTCTATCTTGATCACAAGACTCCCATATTAAGTCTATGATGTCTTCCCTTAGTCGTTGATTGGTAGCTTCTAAGTCTTGGGTATGCTTCTTTTCTTCTCTAAGGTCATTTTGAGTGTTGAGCATTCTACACTTGAGTCTATCACCAAGTTCCTTGATGGCATTCCAAGTTGCATTTCTTGCAGAGTCAAAGAATGTTGTGTGCATTTCAGAGTTGGTGACCATGCAGAATCCCGACTCTTTGTGATTGTCTTCCTTGTTTTTGTACAAGTGAAGTTGCACCCACCAATACTCTTCTCCTTCATCCATCACAGGGAATCCTTTGTACACAGCTGCACCATGTATCCCCACGGTAACCATCAGGTTCTTGAGTGCTTTGGGAAACTCCGTCTCACACTTCAAAGTCATGGTCATGAGTGGTCCCTTCCTGACGGCTTCGTTGATGGATTTCATCTACAAATAGAGATGAGAGAGAAGATTAGAAATGTTTACGAGAAGAAAAAACAAGTGTAGAACTTTGCAAAGTGTTGAAATTTTTCCTTAGTGGTTTCTTAGTCTAATCCAACCTAGGGTCATAATCCTACAGGCAACACAGTGCTCTGATACCATCTGTAAGACCCCACCTTTATAAAGGCAAAGGTCCCTGTGATTGTAATGCTAGTCCCTGGATCAATGCTAGCATCCACAGTTTAAGATGAAGTACACAGATACAAAGGTCATTATTACATCGTCATTCCAGAGATAACATAGTTTATTACAACTCCATAGCCATAGGTTAGTACAATAGTTCAACTTAATCAAAATAAAGTAAAGTCTTCATCTTCATGTGCCATAGGCAAACATGTTGAGTGTAGACTCATAACCCTAATCCTCATCAGAGTAACCTGCAACATCACAAGTTACAACCACAGTGGGTTAATACATTAGAATAGTATTGGCAAGTGATACCTTAGTAGAATAATAGCTTCTAACTTCTATATGAATTTGGCTAAGTGTAGCTTAGGATTGCTTTGCTCAAAATAGGTTTTGCCTATCAGTTGAAAACACTAAGTTTTTGTTTGACAAAAACTCCCAAGGAACCACCAATAGACATTGGTGAACCTTTACCCTTGTACAACCACAAGTTTTTAACTTAGAAATTGGGATGAGGATATCCTTGATAGCTTTAGTGTATTGATGCTCAAATTGTCCATTGCCGGGGACAGGGCTAAGTACTTAGATTTTTCCTTCTCAAGAGGTGGTGCACTTTCCCCACAATACTCGACATGCATCGAGACGAGACCTTTCAAAAGCCTTCCCTTGGACCAAATGGACGTGCTCCAACCTATCACCCTACCACCAACTGTCCATCTGGCTAAGTTATGGCAACCTATATGATCAAGGCAGAGCCCATATTCCATGTGGTTGCACTAGAAGCTTCTAAATACTAAGTATCTCAAATCCCTTTGTTCTTGGGTGGCTTTCCACAAGTGTTAACACAAGGTAGATCAATGGCAATCAAGCCCGGAATAATCATGACGGTGAATGGGGGAGAAACGGCCGTCGACCGCGTCTGCACGCGCGGGGTGGGGATGATGAAGCTGAGGTGGCTTGGGCCCAGTGGCAATGACAGTGGGGTAGAGCGGGTGCGGGTGTGATAGAGGGGAGAGGGGAAAACACCCGGGTGGGCTAGATTGGCTGGATCTTGTAGAGGGGTCCCTACCCAATATGGTAGATCCCTCCTGTGTTTTACAATGCTAGTCCCTGGATCAATAGCTAGCATCCACAGTTAAGATGTAATATCAAGATACATGGGTCATATTATAACATTATAACCATGAATAACATAGTTTTATTACATCATACATAGCTCATTTGGCTATTACATTATATTGCAGCGGAATAACTATAGTCATGGGTCCTTCATCTTCATAGTGCCACAGGCAGATGTTGGTTGTAGACTTTTTAATCCTAATCAAACAATCTTCACTAAAATCAATCAACCTGCAACATTACAAGTTACAGCCACAAGGGTCAATACATTTGAATTGTATTGGCAAGTTTCACTTTATGTATAATATGAGTGGATCCTATCCATACATGCATATTTGGCTAAGTAGGGTTTAGGGCTTGTTTGCATAAAGCAACATTTATCCTATCTTTTACAAATTGGTTTGTCAAATCTCTTTTCAAATCACTTTTCCAAGTTCCTTGAACTCCTTGGTAGAAACTCAAGTGTTCAAGTCCTTGTCAAAATCTCTTGAGCACCTTGGTAACCCCAAGTGCATCAAGTTTTATCAAAAATCATGAGTTCCTTGGTAGCCCCAAGTACATCATGCTCTTGTACACCTTGGTAACCCCAGGTGCAACAAGCTTAACAAAATCTCTTTGAATTCCTTGGTACCCCCAAGTGCATCAAGTTTTTATATTAGAAGTTGGAATGTCGAGATCTCCCATAGTTCATACTTTAGTTGCTCAGTATTGTCCATAACCGGGGACACGGCTAAGTACTTAGATTTTATTAACCTGGAAGGAGTACACTTTACCCACATGACACAGTCCCATCTTGTTGCCACCAGTGGCCTCTTGGATTAGTGCTCACCAAGATGGAGAATCTGGCAGATTGAGAATGTGACGAAGTCTTTCCAAGAGGTCCTCCCATACATCATTGCTAGCTTGTCTTCAGCCCCCATGAAGCATTCCAGATCCCCATGTCCGGTAACTAAAGACAATGTATGGGTCTTCCTAATGTAGTTGACTAAGCAAGAGCCATAATAGCATGTGGTTGTACGAAAGCCACATTTGGAGAAACATGTTCAATCTCTAAGTTTCCTAGGTGGTTTTCATTGAGCACAACACAAAGTGATTGCCATAGACTTGGTTCCCTTTGTTGCCACCTTCTCCAAAACATAAAGTGTCCACCACCTAGGTGATTCATTGAGTCCTTGTTTTATTATATAAAACACAAGTCTTTTCTCAACCTTTGTAAAATCTCAACATGTATCTCTTTTCAAAATATAGCATGGCTAAGCATGTACAACTTCAATATTTTTGCTAAGGGGTGTATAGGGATTCCTATTAGGTTTAGCATAGCATAAGTATAAAACATTTTCATGCATGTTTACAAAAATCTACTAAGTTTAATGAAAATAGTAGGTCTTTTGTATGATAGTGTAACTTTCCTTTTTGTTAGGGAATGATAGTCACTCCTTG
The DNA here is from genome assembly GCA_030063025.1 of Avena longiglumis. Lineage (NCBI taxonomy): Eukaryota > Viridiplantae > Streptophyta > Magnoliopsida > Poales > Poaceae > Avena > Avena longiglumis. The sequence goes on from CP125975.1 coordinate 204,682,857, forward strand.
ATCTTGCTAGTCTCACACTTTGCTAATTTTACTACAATCAAACAAGCATAGTATCAAGTAGCATTCCAACTTTCAAACAATAATTCACATACACAAAGCAATGGTTCCTAAGTTTTTGTAAAAAGAGGGTTCTATTGCAAGGTTGGTCTCTACTAGGTTTATAAACTTTGTAAGGTCCACATTGGTCATTCACCAAAATGGCAAAGTCATTAGTTAGAGGGTTTTGCCCAAAGTCTATTTTAAAATCCATTCACCTTTCATGTGGTGAAAATCATTCTTTTTAAAGTAAAATTTTAGGTTTTTCACCAAGTGAGTTGCTCTTGGCAAGGCTTGGTGTTTTGGGTCAGTAGGTTTGGGTTCATAACATTTTCCCAAAGTTTTCCTTGCACAAACTTTTCCATAATAAAATTTAATGAGTTTATTTGGCTAGAAAATGACTAAGTTAACTAATTCAACTTAAATTTCACAAAAATCATTTTTAACACTATGGGTTGGTTCCTAGGGTCAGTAGGGTCACAATTAAACCAATTGGCAAAGGTTTGATCTCAAAATTTATTTTTAAATGATTTTTCCAATGTTAGCAAGCACACAAAAGAATCTGCAAATTCAAACAATCTAACAAATACTATTTGACAAACTAAGGGTAGGGTTGGCTAGGGCTTGCTCTCCTGAATTTATTGGTATAAAATTTGCAAAATTTGGACGTGTGGATCAAAAGTTATAAGGATTTGAAGTTTGTAAATTAAATCAGATTCAAATCTGTTTTCTAATTCTAACAGACGACACGCGGTGTGTTTCTACTCATGGATCGGCATCGTGGGCCGCTGGATTAAGTTAGATCGGATGGTTCTGAGCACATACCCCTTCGAGAATAAGTGGATCTATCTCGGGCGTTGGATAGAGATCCTACGGTGTTCGCTTGCTCAACCATTCGCGAGCGGCGCCGGCGATGGCTAACGGCGGCGACGGCGACATTCTTTGGCGAAACAGGAAGCAAAACAGGAGGAGGAAGCTCACCGAGGTCGCGAGGCTGTGGTGAAGCACGTCAGGTGGTCGGCGTGGCTCGGGCGCCGTGGTCGGGAAGAATCTCGCCGGAGTTGCTTTTGGCGACGGTCGGCTCTGGTCGACGACGGGGACGTTGCTGCGGTCCACGAGAAGACAAACGAAGGGCTGGGTTAGACGCAGGAGGTCACGGAGATGATGCGAGCATGCACCAGAAGAAGAGGCGATGGTTCTACTGCGGGCTCGTCGGAGAAGAAGGCACGCGGCGCTTCTGATCCTTGTCGAAGTCGACTTCCTGGGACACCCGCGGATGGACGGTTGGTACGGGGAGGTGCGCCAGGGAGTGAGGAAGTTGCGTGCTTGGTCAGTGAGGCTTGGGGTTGTCTGGTTCCGCCGGAATCATCACCTGAACATCGTCGGGTGGCGGCAGAGACAGCGAGTGCCTAGAGGCAGAGAGGGGAAGTGGGCTGGGGGAATACGTCGCGGAGGAGAAGGCGATTATAAGGACGTGGTCGCGACGAGGAATTATCGCGGTGTTAAGGCGAATTGAACGCGCGGAGTTACTGCAGCAACGGCAGCGAGGTTATGGCGAGGAGGAGGTCGCGGGGAGGAAGAAGGAGAACAGTGGAGGTGGGTCTACCTGTCAGTGGAAAAAGAAAAGAGGGAGGGGTCCATTTGCCAGTCTCCTTGCGGGTTGATTAGTTGGTTCGAATCGTTTTCTGCGGGAAATGAGAGTTGGGCTGGCTTGCTGGGCTTTGTTGGGCTGCCTGGGTTGGTTTGTTTCATTTTTTTTATACTGAATGCCTTTTCTTTTTCTATTTCTATTTTCCTGATTTGTAATTAAAACAATCATTCAAGCATTCAAATAATTCAATCATTCAAACAAACATTAAACCTTGCATTGTGTTTTTGGTTCTGTTTAACCACATAATCCAACACTCCAAAACAAAATAATATTTTAAATGCTTTTTAGGTTTTATTTATTAATTAAATAAAATGGCTATGGTTTATTTATAAAATAGGGTTTGGTTTAATTAATAAAATCCCCATTTGAAATCCAAACATTTTTCAAAACCAAATCAGTAGGTGTTATTTGAAAGTATAAAATACTTGAATTACTTATTTAAAAATAATATTTTATTATAGGGTCTTATTAATATTAAAATAAAATGGGCTTTAGTTATTAATTCAAATAGGATTTATTTTATTGAGACATTTATTTTGAAATCTAAATTATATTTAAAACACCTTAGTAGGTTTTATTTGTGAATATCAAGTATTTGGAAAACTTATTTTAAATAATTTAACAAGTTTTGATGTTTCCATTAAATTGGTAAAACCTTTTATTTGTATAGAATTTGGTTATTAGGTCCTTATTAATTTATTTAAATAATCTTTTGTTTATTTTTATTCATTTATTTTCACATTACAAGATTTGGAAAATCTTGGGATGTGACAGGCTACCACCCTTAAAATAAATCTCGTCCCGAGATTTGGGGAGGATAGGGTTTCAAGCAAGTTCAAAGCAACTAGGGTACTACCACCCTTAAAATTTTTCAAACCAAAAATTACATATTGGCCTTCTTGGGTCCTGGAATTTATCTATGTTAAACCTTTGCTTTATTCTTATGCTTGACTCATGGTCCAAGGTTGAGTTTCTCCATGGGCTTGTTTAACTTGTTCTTCATCCTTTCTGGACAGTTGCTTGCATAGTGTCCTGGATTCTTGCAGTTGAAGCAATGAATGTCATTGAGTTCTTTACGTGGCTCTTGTGGGTAAGTAGCTACAAAATGACCTGGTTCATTACAGTTGTTACACCACACTTGGTTAATTCCTTTATTCTTTATGTTCTCTGGGCATCCACTGGAGTAGTGTCCCATTTCCTTACATTTACGACATTGTACAAGGCTCATGTCTTGCTTGGGCTTCTTGATTTTCCTTGATCCTTTGAATTGGTTTGTCTTGCTTGGAAGTAGTAGTGGTCCTTTTCCTTTGGTAGACTTGGATCCTTCTTGTTTCCTTTGTTCTACCATGGCATAGATAGGACATAGGCTAGGAGTATGATCACTTCCTTCACAAAGGTAGCAAGTAGCTTGAGAGGTAGGGCATTCTCCAACAGGATGGTCTTCATCACAATTGGGGCATTGTCCTTCATGCTCCTTGGAAGTATGATCCTTGTCTCCACAAATAATGCAAGCTGGGGCTCCATCTAGAACAACATTCTTGTCATCCTTGCTATCATACTCTTTTCTAGGATAATTTTCCTCCATGCTAATCATTTGATTAGTCACCTTAAGCATCAATTGGGACTGCTCCTCCAAAAACCTTTGTAGTGCTGGATCTTTATTACTATTGTTGGCTAGGAACTGAGCTGTCAATTGGTTCAATTGATGTTGGGTTGCTATGAGTTCTCCAAGGCTGTCAGCTTGGTTGGTGTTGGTGTCATCAACCTTGGAATCCTTTGGAGTAGTCATCTGTTTGGGTTGAAGGGAGATTAGAATGGGCAAGATATTTCTAAGGAAATATTTCTACTCACACACCTCACAATTCACACAAACAATGTGCATGCAAACATTTTACTCAAACAAGGTTCAAGCACATACTTAGTCAACAAAACATTTTTGTTACACCTCTCAGGTTGGTGTGTTTTTGACTTAACTATAATATGGTGGTCCATCTATATGGTTCACTTGTGATCTTTCCATCCTTCTTGGTTGCTTCTTACTACAAGAGATCATGGCTTCCTTAGGAGAATTTCTTGGTCTCAAAACTTCAAGTGATGTAGGCTCTTTCTAACTTTTGCATTTCCTCAGTCTCTAACTCTTGAGCAAGGTTTCCTTGCTTCACTTGTGGTCCTTAAGTTGGAAGTCCTTGGGGAATATGCTGAAGATGTTGAAGTCATTAGAGTTGAAGAAGTTGAAGAAGTCCTTTGTACATGGTGTAGTCTTTGGCCATGGGGTAGATTTTTCCATCAAGTGGAAGCAGAAGAGATGTAGAGTTGAAACCAAAATGGTTAAGGAAAGAGTTTACAAGTGTTTTTGTAAATAAGTTTTTGGAACAAATACACTCCTATTTTTCTAAGGGTTTTTGTCCAATCCTAGGGTTTACAAATCCTACAGGCAACACAATGCTCTGATACCATCTGTAGAGGGGTCCCTACCCAATATGGTAGATCCCTCCTGTGTTTTACAATGCTAGTCCCTGGATCAATAGCTAGCATCCACAGTTAAGATGTAATATCAAGATACATGGGTCATATTATAACATTATAACCATGAATAACATAGTTTTATTACATCATACATAGCTCATTTGGCTATTACATTATATTGCAGCGGAATAACTATAGTCATGGGTCCTTCATCTTCATAGTGCCACAGGCAGATGTTGGTTGTAGACTTTGTAATCCTAATCAAACAATCTTCACTAAAATCAATCAACCTGCAACATTACAAGTTACAGCCACAAGGGTCAATACATTTGAATTGTATTGGCAAGTTTCACTTTATGTATAATATGAGTGGATCCTATCCATACATGCATATTTGGCTAAGTAGGGTTTAGGGCTTGTTTGCATAAAGCAACATTTATCCTATCTTTTACAAATTGGTTTGTCAAATCTCTTTTCAAATCACTTTTCCAAGTTCCTTGAACTCCTTGGTAGAAACTCAAGTGTTCAAGTCCTTGTCAAAATCTCTTGAGCACCTTGGTAACCCCAAGTGCATCAAGTTTTATCAAAAATCATGAGTTCCTTGGTAGCCCCAAGTACATCATGCTCTTGTACACCTTGGTAACCCCAGGTGCAACAAGCTTAACAAAATCTCTTTGAATTCCTTGGTACCCCCAAGTGCATCAAGTTTTTATATTAGAAGTTGGAATGTCGAGATCTCCCATAGTTCATACTTTAGTTGCTCAGTATTGTCCATAACCGGGGACACGGCTAAGTACTTAGATTTTATTAACTTCTGCAGAAGGAGTACACTTTACCCACATGACACAGTCCCATCTTGTTGCCACCAGTGGCCTACTGGATTAGTGCTCACCAAGATGGAGTACTGGCAGATTGAGAATGTGACGAAGTCTTTCCAAGAGGTCCTCCCATACATCATTGCTAGCTTGTCTTCAGCCCCCATGAAGCATTCCAGATCCCCATGTCCGGTAACTAAAGACAATGTATGGGTCTTCCTAATGTAGTTGACTAAGCAAGAGCCATAATAGCATGTGGTTGTACACGAAAGCCACATTTGGAGAAACATGTTCAATCTCTAAGTTTCCTAGGTGGTTTTCATTCGGAGCACAACACAAAGTGATTGCCATAGACTTGGTTCCCTTTTGTTGCCACCTTCTCCAAAACATAAAGTGTCCACCACCTAGGTGATTCATTGAGTCCTTGTTTTATTATATAAAACACAAGTCTTTTTCTCAACCTTTGTAAAATCTCAACATGTATCTCTTTTCAAAATATAGCATGGCTAAGCATGTACAACTTCAATATTTTTGCTAAGGGGTGTATAGGGATTCCTATTAGGTTTAGCATAGCATAAGTATAAAACATTTTCATGCATGTTTACAAAAATCTACTAAGTTTAATGAAAATAGTAGGTCTTTTGTATGATAGTGTAACTTTCCTTTTTGTTAGGGAATGATAGTCACTCCTTGATCTTGCTAGTCTCACACTTTGCTAATTTTACTACAATCAAACAAGCATAGTATCAAGTAGCATTCCAACTTTCAAACAATAATTCACATACACAAAGCAATGGTTCCTAAGTTTTTGTAAAAAGAGGGTTCTATTGCAAGGTTGGTCTCTACTAGGTTTATAAACTTTGTAAGGTCCACATTGGTCATTCACCAAAATGGCAAAGTCATTAGTTAGAGGGTTTTGCCCAAAGTCTATTTTAAAATCCATTCACCTTTCATGTGGTGAAAATCATTCTTTTTAAAGTAAAATTTTAGGTTTTTCACCAAGTGAGTTGCTCTTGGCAAGGCTTGGTGTTTTGGGTCAGTAGGTTTGGGTTCATAACATTTTCCCAAAGTTTTCCTTGCACAAACTTTTCCATAATAAAATTTAATGAGTTTATTTGGCTAGAAAATGACTAAGTTAACTAATTCAACTTAAATTTCACAAAAATCATTTTTAACATTATGGGTTGGTTCCTAGGGTCAGTAGGGTCACAATTAAACCAATTGGCAAAGGTTTGATCTCAAAATTTATTTTTAAATGATTTTTCCAATGTTAGCAAGCACACAAAAGAATCTGCAAATTCAAACAAGCTAACAAATACTATTTGACAAACTAAGGGTAGGGTTGGCTAGGGCTTGCTCTCCTGAATTTATTGGTATAAAATTTGCAAAATTTGGACGTGTGGATCAAAAGTTATAAGGATTTGAAGTTTGTAAATTAAATCAGATTCAAATCTGTTTTCTAATTCTAACAGACGACACGCGGCGTGTTTCTACTCGCGGGTACCGCTTCGCGTGGATCGGCATCGTGGGCCGCTGGATTAAGTTAGATCGGATGGTTCTGAGCACATACCCCTTCGAGAATAAGTGGATCTATCTCGGGCGTTGGATAGAGATCCTACGGTGTTCGCTTGCTCAACCATTCGCGAGCGGCGATGGCTAACGGCGAAGGTCGACATGGTGGCGAAGTAAACAGGAAGCAAAACAGGGAGGGAGGAAGCTCACCGAGGTCGCGAGGCGGTGGTGAAGCACGTCGTGTGGTCGGCGTGGCTCGGGCGCCTTGTCGGGAAGAATCTCTCGCCGGAGTTGCTTTTGGCGACGGTCGGCTCTGGTCGACGACGGGGACGTTGCTGCGGTCCACGAGAAGACAAACGAAGGGCTGGGTTAGACGCAGGAGGTCACGGAGATGATGCGAGCATGCACCAGAAGAAGAGGGGCGACTGGGTTCTACCTGCGGGGCTCGTCGGAGAAGAAGGCAGACGGCGGCGCTTCTGATCCTTGTCGAAGTCGACTTCCTGGGACACCCGCGGATGGACGGTTGGTACGGGGAGGTGCGCCAGGGAGTGAGGAAGTTGCGTGCTTGGTCAGTGAGGCTTGGGGTTGTCTGGTTCCGCCGGAATCATCACCTGAACATCGTCGGGGTGGCGGCGGTACAGAGTGAATTGGCGACAGCCTAGAGGCAGAGAGGGGAAGTGGGCTGGGGGAATACGTCGCGGAGGAGAAGGCGATTATAAGGACGTGGTCGCGACGAGGAATTATCGCGGTGTTAAGGCGAATTGAACGCGCGGAGTTACTGCAGCAACGGCAGCGAGGTTATGGGGAGGAGGAGGTCGCGGGGAGGAAGAAGGAGAACAGTGGAGGTGGGTCTACCTGTCAGTGGAAAAAGAAAAGAGGGAGGGGTCCATTTGCCAGTCTCCTTGCGGGTTGATTAGTTGGTTCGAATCGTTTTCTGCGGGAAATGAGAGTTGGGCTGGCTTGCTGGGCTTTGTTGGGCTGCCTGGGTTGGTTTGTTTCATTTTTTTTATACTGAATGCCTTTTCTTTTTCTATTTCTATTTTCCTGATTTGTAATTAAAACAATCATTCAAGCATTCAAATAATTTAATCATTCAAACAAACATTAAACCTTGCATTGTGTTTTTGGTTCTGTTTAACCACATAATCCAACACTCCAAAACAAAATAATATTTTAAATGCTTTTTAGGTTTTATTTATTAATTAAATAAAATGGCTATGGTTTATTTATAAAATAGGGTTTGGTTTAATTAATAAAATCCCCATTTGAAATCCAAACATTTTTCAAAACCAAATCAGTAGGTGTTATTTGAAAGTATAAAATACTTGAATTACTTATTTAAAAATAATATTTTATTATAGGGTCTTATTAATATTAAAATAAAATGGGCTTTAGTTATTAATTCAAATAGGATTTATTTTATTGAGACATTTATTTTGAAATCTAAATTATATTTAAAACACCTTAGTAGGTTTTATTTGTGAATATCAAGTATTTGGAAAACTTATTTTAAATAATTTAACAAGTTTTGATGTTTCCATTAAATTGGTAAAACCTTTTATTTGTATAGAATTTGGTTATTAGGTCCTTATTAATTTATTTAAATAATCTTTTGTTTATTTTTATTCATTTATTTTCACATTACAAGATTTGGAAAATCTTGGGATGTGACAGATCTGGTGTTGGGACAAATAGGCAGCGGTTGGTTTTCTTTTTTTCTTTTTCCTTTTTCTTTTTCTGTTTGGATTTTCAGGAATCAAATTCAAACTAAATTCAAATGAGTTTGATTTCAAATTTTCTCTGGGTTTTTTTAGTGTGAACCAAGCACATAATTGTGTATAAAACACTACTGCTTACTCCAAAGCACATTGACCCATTGAAAAATAAAATAAAACCATGCCTTATTTAAATATATATATAATAGTCATATAAATGGTTTTATTTTAGATTTTGTTTTGAAAATCTTTGTGCAAGCTTTGCATTCAACCTTTAAACATTTCTAGCTAAATCAAAGCATTCTCATACTTTGAAACTAGAAATAAAACCATTGCCTTTCTTGCATAAAATAATAGGCATTATATGGTTTCTTATTTTGAAATCTTGTTTGGAATGACCAATTGTTTATGAATGCGTGAATGATATGCAAACCTTTTCAAATCATGATTTTTGGAATGTTACACCAGAATCTTGATATCGATCATTTTTACAAGATCTTCAACGGTGTAATTCGATGAAGGAGCATTGTTATAGTCAAGTTCTCTAGGCTCCTCCCTTTGGATTCTTATCATCTTGAGGTCTTCAACTGGATTGGGCTCAGCTTTACTTGCAATTTTAGCTAGAATGAGAGTTTGACTCTCGTTTATCTTACCTAGCCGTTCCTCAACAATCCTTGTTCTTTCCTGGAGGGCCTACAAATCATTCCTCAAGCTTACAACGTGGTTAGATAATTTACCAAGCATAGCATCATGGTTCTCCGTCATTTTAACTAGGATATTATTCTGCTCATTTTGTGAATCCATAAAAGATTTAAGAGTTTCTTGGAGACTACCATTACTTGATGCCATATTATTATTAGAGTTACCTGCATGACTAGAATAACGTTTCTAGAAATTTGGATTATAATTCTTCTTCCAAGATGAGTTATAATCATTACGAGCAATGAAGTCTATTTCTTCGATATTTTGTTCGGGAGTAGCTCTTACCTGGGTTTCCTTAACTTTGAAGGATAATATGAGTTCCTCCAACTTAGAATTAAGTTCATCATTTTCTTTAGGTGTGACGGAGTTCACCTTCTTCGTTGTCATTGGGCATGGTTGTCTTGCATATTTTCTAGCAGGTGCTTTACTTCGGTAATTTGTTTACCGATAAATGTTCCTCCAGCTACATTATCAAGCATAGACTTAGACACAGGGTTAAGATCATTATAAAATAAATGGAGAATTAGCCAATCTTCCATCCCATGGCTGGGACAGTTTCTCATGCATTATTTCATTCTCTCCCATGTAAGTGCTAATGGCTCACGCTCTTCTTGTCTAAAAACATTAATATTAGATCTTAGTTGCATAGTATTTGCAGGTGGAATGAATTTAGTCATAAATGAAGCAGTACACTCCACCCATGATGCAATAGTATTTCTAGGAAAACATAGCAACCATTCTTTTGCTTTTCCTCTAAGAGAGAAAGGCAATAAGCGCAACTTGACTGTGTCAGGGTCAACATCTTTAATGCGCATCATATTGATGAGTGCGTGAACACTTCGTTGGGAGACCCCAAGAGGAAGGTATGATGAGCACCGCAGCAAGTTTTCCCTCAGTAAGAAACCGAGGTTATCGAACCAGTAGGAGGAAGGAAACGACTAAAAGTTGTTGCTAGCAACTTGGAGACCTGCATGACACAAACTCAAGACTTTGCCCCAACTAACAGTGAGGTTGTCAATCTCATCGGTTTGCTGTAACAAAGGATTAACTGTATGGTGTGGAAGGTAATGGTGGTTTGCAGCAAGTAAACAGTAACAGTGGAAGATGTATCAATGGTAAAGATTGGACCGAGGTCCATAGTTCACTATAGGTTTTCTCCTTAGATAAACAAACATGGCATGCTGGGTAAACAAATTACAGCAAGGCAATTGACAGGACTGAGCAAGGCATAACAATGCAATACTAGACATTCATTATCCTATGAGATTCGATTGGGCAATACAACAAGATACATAGACCGCTATCCAACCGCATCTATGACTAGAAGTCCACCTTTGGGTTATCATCCGAACCCTCTCCAGTATTAAGTTGCAAGCAACAGAAAACTGCTTTAAGCAAAGTGTGCAAGGTAAACAATCTACTTGTTCCATGAACAAGAGACCGTTGTTTTCTCCCTAGTGGCAACAACACATTTACAACCTTAGATATTTTTGTCACTTCCATTATATTAAATAGAGGCATGAACCCACTATAGAGCATAAATAACCCCTCTTGGAGTCAATAGCAACTACTTGGTCAAGATAGCTACTAAAAACAGAGAGCATCAAGATCTCAAACAACACAGACATGATAGAATCAATAATATAAAACCATTAATCAAGCTGACATAGTAATCTCAATACCCATCGGATCCCCGCAAACACAACATGCATGATTACAAATAGATGAGATCTTGATCATGAACGGACCTCACAAGATCTAAACATGAAAGCACAAAGGAGGATATACAACCATCTAGCTACTACATGGACCCGTAGTACAAATTGGAACTACTCACGCTTCATACCGGAGGCTGGCATGATGAAGAAGAAGGCCTCCGGGATGATGTACCCTTCGGCAGGGTCCCAGGAAGAGCTTCAGATCCCCCCCATCTAGGGACGATGGTGGCGGCGAATACAGACGGTTTCGTGGAATATTGATCAGGTACTTAGGGTTTAGGCATTGGGGGCTTCTTATAGGCAAAGAGGCGAGGCAGGGGGTTGCCAGGCTGGCTGCACACCCCAGGCGCTGGCCCACCTTGGTCGTGCGGCTAGGGGGTGCGGCCCCCTGGTGGCCCTCCTCCGTCTCGTATTCATACTTCCCACGGTAAAATATTGACTTTGGTTTTTGTCCTGTCCAATTGCGAGAATATTGATTTTCTGCCTTTCTAAAACCAAAAATAGAAGAAAATAGGCAACTAGCACTGTGGAATCTTGTTAATAGGTTAGTACCAAAAAATATATAAAAACACCTCAAACTATAAACAAAGCAAAGTAGCTACTAAACAAGCATGGAACATCAAAAATTATAGATACGTTTTCGACATATCAAGAATCCCCAAGCTTAACTCCTGCTCGTCCTCGAGTAGGTAAGTGATAAAAATAATAATTTTTGAGGTGACATGCACCATCAAAATCAAGATCAAACCATTTGCAAGCATTGAAAGCTGGGATCAAAGAACTCTAAATATGAGCATGAAAGATGGAGTTCTAACAGTAAGACAAAGTAACTATGCATGCAACATGAAAGGCTACAAACAAAGATAATGAATAACATGCATTGAAGAGCGTTTGTTTGTTTCACATACAAAAACATAGCATAGTGGCATTCATCTTGTCCCTCATGGAGTAGAAAATAGATGCATATGACACCTTCAAACTTCATAAGAGTGACTAGATACAATTAGCACAAGAACAAGTAATATCAACAATATGCATCAATTCAATAAGTTTTGGGACAATGCACATAGAACTAAGAATGGCAACTATGCTCTCTTAACTGGTGCCTAAAGGTAGAAGGTGGTGACTCAATATAATAGTGGAAGAAAGGCCCTTCATATAGGGAAGAAGGGATTTCACATTTCAAAAAGAGCTTCCAAAAATTATGGTACTTGTTAGATTTTAGCCCTCATTGCCCCTATCATAAGCATCTTGAATTGATTAAGGTTAAAGTGAACAAACTATGGAGTATATGCTTGACAAAGTATAAGTTGACAATCTCATGTCCCTTGAATACGAGGGCCGCTCCTCATGCTACTCAAGTTTAGTCACCTGTAAGTTCTTGTCATAGTAAGTACATCTGTATCATAGAGAACCGCCAACGGGGTACCCCTTGCACATGGTACAAGAGCTATCCCACAACCAAAATGACAAGGCAAGCAGACAATGAGCATCTCAGCAATCTTCTTATTTACCATGGGAATATGGTTCTTTTTTCTCTCTTTCCTATTTTCAATATGTCTCTCTTTTTTTGTAAGAAGAAAGCTTCATAGATGTCACTATGGTGATGCTGCAAGTTTCGACCATGATTAGGCATGGCTTAGGCTAGCGGCCGAGGCGTTTCTCTAACACACATACATAAATCCATGGACTTACAAGCTCCCCTTTTATTTCACACCGACGACATCCATAGACAAAAGATCATGATATCGACTGTGTAGAATGCAAGCATATACAACATAGATGACACAGTGGTCAAGTTTATTAGGGGCAAGAAATATAAAGTGTGCGATCAAGTTTGTGAGAGCTTTAATCACTAAGTTTTCACATAACAAAATACTTTTTAATTGGAAGATAACTGAAAACAAGAATATACTTGGAATGGTGTAACACACCATGCATAGGAATTTATAGTGGACACTTTGGAATAACTTGGTTTTTTGGGAGTTGGAAGCGTGAGTAGAGCTTACTCATACAAGTGGAGGCTAGCAAAAGACTGGGAGCGACCAACTAACAGAGCAATAATGGCCATAATAATGCAGAGCGACAAAACATTACTAATCAACGCATTTAGTGGTACTACAATTCAAGGACTAAATGATCATAGAGGCTACGGTGACTTGTTATAGTCATAACATGGTGTGAGCATGTGCCAAGTCAACCCAAACAAAGCATCAAAGGAGAATACCACAATACTATGCTTTTGCATGTTAAAACAACGTATGATTCTTTAAACGCACACTAAGCAATCCCAATCGTATGGAACAAGTCATGCTACAGAAATAATTACTAAGCATAGGGTCAAAAAAACATCTATCATGACATGCTAAAGTCTAAATCACAGTCAAAGAAAGATCCTCTTGCACTATTCAAGCAAGAACTTTCTACTCCTTTCCAACACCAATCAACTTATTTGACACAACACAGCGAGAACATGGGTCCAAACTACTTTATTCAAGAAAACTAAACAAACTAAGAAAACCAAATGAAAACTAAGACGCTCCAACAACAACACAACTGTGCATGAAACAATAAAAACAAAATGTCTAGAAAGACCGAAGCTTTTTATTGATGAAGAAGGGAATGCCTTGGGCATTCCCAAGCTTTGACGCTTGTACCTCTTGAATATTTCTTGGGGTAACACGGGTTGGCATCCCCAAGCTTGAGCGTTTGTCCATTCTTCATCTCATTACTTCATTCTCTCACTACACCTGAAAATTTTCCTTCATACAAAACTTCACACAATCTTCATTAGCAACATTAGTGTATTCAAAAGATAATAGACCCTTGGGTTTAGATTTAGAACAACAAAACTTTCAATAAAAACACAAGCTACTGTATAAATTCCCTCAAAAAGCTCAATTTCCCAAAAAGAACCCAAAAGGAATCAATAAGAAGAAAATGCAAATAATGACAGAAATCTGTCAAAACAGACCAGCAGGTAGAAACAGATTTTTAGAAGACCTTATGTTGCTCAAATCAAAATATGTTAAACTAACAAAAGTTATCTAATAGACTGGGGGATGTATTCGTAAAATATCAGCTCATTCCGACTTACAGATATTCCTCGCGAATTTTTATGGTGGAGCACAAAAATCTATTTCGGGATAGCAACTCCCCAAATCTTACTTCCCTCTCATTAGACATTATTCTTGGCACAAAAAGAAAAAAATGATAAGGAGAGGTCATTACTGAAGTAATAACTTGGAAGACTCAAGAAAACTTTTGGGTTATCTCCTAACAAGTACTCTTCTTTAACGCCTTTAAGTTAGGCACAAGAAGCAAGAATCACGTGTTCTCAAATGAAGAAGCATTAACATCAAACCTTTCTTTCAAAGGAGGAGCAAAAAGCAAATTCTCTCTCCTCATAGGGAAGTGTTTAATACCTTTTTCTTGAATGGAAATTGATATTTAATGGTGCATTCTTTCATATCAATGATGGAACCAACCGTTCTAAGAAAAGGCTTCCCAAAGTAATAGGACAAGAAGCATTGTATTCAACATCCAAAACATAGAAATCAACAAGGCCATAAGCATTGTTAACCATAATAAGAACATCATTAACACTCCTCATGAGTTTCTTCTTAGAATTATCATTAAGTGGTACATCAAAATAACAATCTTCCAAAGGTGGCAAATCAAGCATTTCATAAATCTTTGTAGGCATAATAGAGACACTAGAACCAAGGTCACATGAATCTTTGAGATCAAAGTCATTCACTTGCATATTAATAATGGGTCCCCAACTATCTTCTACTTTCCTAGGAATAGAACCTTTGTGTTTCAACTTCTCTTCCTTAATTTTAATAAGAGCATCTGTAATGTGTTTGGTGAAAGCTACATGCATATCACTAGCATCAGGACTTCTAGCAAGCTTTTGTAGGAACATTATCACTTCAGAAATATTGCAACCATCAAGATCAATATCAAACTTAGCATCACTAGTAGTAGGCTCATTGGGTTTAGGCAATGTGGTAGGAGGAATAGGGACTTCTTGTGGTTTAGTGGCATCCATATTGGTGGTGATAGTGCACAAACTATTGCTAGCAATTCCAGCTTCTCTTTCCCACTTAGCATGTAGTTGGGCTAACATTCTAACAATTTCATCAATAGTAACTTGTATGGCATGAGTAGAAGTAAATGTATTTTCCAAAGTTCCAGGTTTAGCAGCCATTTTATTAATCAAGGAGGACTGTGCTTCAGACAAATAGGAAATATTTTTCTCAACATTCAAAAGCTTTTCCTCCACTGTCTTGTTGAAAGTGGTTTGTTTACTAATAAAGTCTTTGAGCATGACTTCAAGTACAGAGGGGGCACTTTTAGTACTGTTATAGCCATTTCTGTAAGTATTGCCATTATTAGGAGGATAAGTCCTACAATTATAGTTACTACCAAAATTAATCCTATAGGCATTGTTGTTGAAATTGTTGTTTCTAATGAAGTTCACATCAACTTTCTCTTCTTGAGCAACCAAAGAGGCTAAGGGAACATTATTAGGATCTAAAGGAGCTTTCCCATTAACAAGCATAGCCATGATAACATCAATCTTATCACTCAAAGAGGAGGTTTCTTCAACATAATTTACCTTCTTACCATGTGGAGCTCTCTCAGTGTGACATTCAGAATAATTAAGCATCATATTATCAAGGAGTTTTGTTGCAGCACCCAAGATGATGGTCATAAAGGTACCTCCAGTAGCTGAATCCAACAGGTTTCTTGAAGAGAAGTCCAAACATGCATAAAAAGTATGGATAATCATCCAAGCAGTAAGTCCATGAGTGGGACAATTCTTAACCAAAGATTTCATTTTTCCCAAGATTGAGAAACATGTTCATTATCAAGTTTTTTAAATTTCATAATATCACTTCTCATAGATATAATCTTAGCAGGAGGGTAATATTTTCCAATAAAAGCATCTTTGCACTTAACCCAAGAATCAATACTATTTATAGGCAAGGATAGCAACCATTCTTTAGCTTTTCCTCTCAAGGAGAAAGGAAACAACTTGAGCTTAATAATATCTCCATCTACATCCTTATATTTTTGCATCTCACAAAGTTCAACAGAGTTATTGAGGTGGGAAGCAGCATCATCAGAACTAGCACCAGAAAATTTCTCTCTCATCACAAGATTCAACAAATCAGGCTTGATTTCATAAAAGGTAGCATCAGGAGAAGGTGGAGCAATAAGAGTGCTAAGGAAATCATTGTTGTTTGTGCTAGTGAAGTCACACAACTTGGTTTTCTCAACAGAGTTCATTTTGGCAAAAGTGGAGCAATCCAACAGTAGCAGCAACTAGAGCAGGAACTAATTTTTTTGTGTTTTTTTATAAGAGAAAGCAAACCAAACTAAACTATTTTTTTTGGAGTTTTTGATAAAAATAAAAGGCAAACAAAACCAAGCAAGATGAACTAACCAAAACAAAAACAAAGTAAAGGGAAAGGTTGAGAAGGACTCCCCTTGTGAAGACGCCGTTAGCCTCCCCGCAACGGCGCCAGAAAATGGCTTGATGAGTGCATGAACACTTCGTTGGGAGACCCCAAGAGGAATGTATGATGATAACAGCAGCAAGTTTTCCCTTAGTAAGAAACCGAGGTTATCGAACCAGTAGGAGGAAGGAAACGACTCAAAGGTGTTGCTAGCAACTTGGAGACCTGTGCAACACAAACTCAAGACTTTGCCCCAACGAACAGTGAGGTTGTCAATCTCACCGGTTTGTTGTAACAAAGGATTAACTATATGGTGTGGAAGGTAATGCTGGTTTGCAACAAGTAAATAGTAATAGTGGAAGATTTATCAATTGTAAAGATTGGACCAGGGTCCGTAGTTCACTAGAGGTGTTCTCCTTAGATAAACAAACATGGCATGCTGGGTAAACAAATTACAGCAGGGCAATTGACAGGCCTGAGCAAGGCATAACAATGCAATACTAGACATTCACGATCATATGAGATTTGATTGGGCAATACAACAAGATACCTAGACCGCCATCCAAATGTATATATGACTAGAAGTTCACCTTTGGGTTATCATCCGAACCCCCTCCAGTATCAAGTTGCAAGCAACAGACAACTTATTTAAGCAAAGTGTGTAAGGTAAACAATCTACTTGCTCCATGAACAAGAGACCGTTGTTTTCTCCCTAGTGGCAACAACACAACTACAACCTTAGAGATTTCTATCACTTCCCTTAGATTAAATAGAGGCATGAACCCACTATCGAGCATAAATACCCTCTCTTGGAGTCACTAGCAATTACTTGGCCAAGATAGCTACTAACAACGGAGAGCATGCAAGATCTCAAACAACACATACATGATAGAATCAATAAGACAAAACCATTAATCAATCTGACATAGTAATCTCAATACCCATCGGATCCCCGCAAACACAACATGCATGATTACAAATAGATGAGATCTTGACCATGAACGGAGCTCACAAGATATAAACATGAAAGCACAAAGGAGGATATACAACCATCTAGCTACTACATGGACACGTAGTCCAAGGTGGAACTACTCACGCTTCATACCGGAGGCTGGCATGATGAAGAAGAAGGCCTCCGGGATGATCTTCCCTCCGGTAGGGTGCCGAGAATATCTTCAGATCCCCCGCGATCTAGGGACGATGGTGGTGGCGGCTATAGACGGTTTCGTGGAATATTGATCTGGTACTTAGGGTTTAGGCATCGGGGGCTTCTTATAGGCAAAGAGGCGAGGCAGGGGGGGTCGCCATGGTGGCTGCACCCCCTAGGCACAGGCCCACCTTGGCCGCGCGGCCAGGGGTGCGGCCCCCTAGTGGCCCTTCTTCGTATTGTATTCAGGCTTCATGCTCCCCACTGTAAAATATTGACTCTGGCTTTTGTCCTGTCCATTTCCAAGAATATTGATTTTATCCCTTTTTGGAACCAAAAACAGAAGAAAATAGGCAACTAGCACTGTGGCATCTTAATAGGTTAGTACCAGAAAACATATAAAACACCTCAAAGTGTAGACAAAGCAAAGCAAAGTAGATACTAAATAAGAATGGAACATCAAAAATTATAGATACGTTTTCGACGTATCACATATCACATATTTCAGTAAAAGTATTTAAGTGCATACCTGCATCCTAAATTTAAGATCCTCCGAATTGACTCTATTGAACCAAACTTCAATAGTGGGGCTTAATTTCATAATCTTCAGCAGTAATTGCTGGCTGAGTAATAGGAGTATGCAAATAATCATTGTTGGGAGTTGCAAACTCCCTAAGCTTCTTTTCAGCCATATCTCCTATGTTTTTGGATTTTCTTAAGTAAAACTTATAATAATAAAAAAAAGAATTGAAAGACCAACTATTTTTTTAGTTTTTCAAATAAAGACAGAAAGAAAACTAACAAAATTAAATTTAAACTAGCAAGGTTCCTACTAACCTCACCAGGGTAGCTATTGCTTCCCCTGCAACGGCGCCAGAAAAAGGGTTATCCCTTCGATCCGGATTATGGATGTAGTATAGTTCATTTTACCTATTATACCTAGGTTTATCGAATCCTTGGGATGTAGAAAGCGTAGTAAGGTTACTTAAACGAACCTTAGGGAGTTTTAGAATTACTTTTGTGTTTTCACTGAACCAAGAGTTTTCAATCTTTTGTTGTTGTTGACAGTGGAGAGAGAGAGAGGGCATGGGGATTTCGGTTTCACCAGTAGCTATGCAAAACATCTGATGGGAATAAATGATAATAATAAAGTATGCATGTAATTGTTAGACCAAGATAATTATGTGTGGGAAGTGCATCCATAATTTCTATTGCCTGCGCAACCTCTTATATCAATAACCTACTAGTCTCATCCATAGAAGAAAGAGAACTAATCATATTCATAGTGATATCACCATTAATCCCAAGTAAATCCCTCGCATACAGCCATACTACCCCTTCTATCACTAGGGTTCCCAACCTACAGGCCAGTCATCACTCACACTACCTATACCTGGATCAATCCTTGGGGTCTTGGGTACCTGAAAATTCCTTAGCCCAAGGAGCCCTTAGCCCAAGGAGAATTACTCACACATAGAGATGAAATCAACAATCACAAACATTGTAATGGAAATCATGAAATTGATAATAATAGTCTTACAATGTCGCCAATTGGAGATGAGATCTACTATTACAAGTGGTGGAATATGGCTATGGTGGTGGAGAAGGGCTTGGAGATTAGATCTAGATCTATTCCTCCGGTGTGGTGGCTTCTGGTGGGAAAGAGTTGAGGGAAGAGGTCCAGAGCTATTTTTCTTGTCGCCCGAGGCGTCTTTATATAGAGGTCTCTTCACGAAAGTTTTTCTGTTTGACCTGGTGATGCTGGTGCCAACTATACGGCCGGAACTATACGACCAGAATAAAATTCCTGTCGTATAGGTGGTCGTTAAAGGAACCAGGTTTCTTTGGTATGTTGCAAATATCGTATCTTTGACTTTAATATAGTCATTTCCATCATCAAATGTCATTATCTTCGAAGGGAAAATATAAATATAGGATTGGATACCCATTTGATCATTAGGCATTAGTGGCAGGGTTTAGAGAGATATTTCATCAAATATATGAATAATATCCAGTTTAAATGTGAGTGTGGATGACTATATTTCACAGCCATCACCCACCATCCGCGCCTCTCTCCTCCTCGTCCCATCCCCTTCGTCTCGTCCTTTGGCCTCGCGATCCCCTCTCCCCTAGCCCAATAACCACCGCCGCTATCTATCATCGCCACCAGCCCGCATCGATCCGTACCGTTGCCCCTCCTATGGCCACCGACCGCTCCTCCAAGCCCTCCTCCTTCTGGCCGACGCCAGGACCGGAACCCTTTCCAGCTAGCTCTTCTGCCACCCTTTGCCAGTAGTGTGGCGCCGCCTCCTCACTGGCGCGGCCTGATGACCCACAAGTATAGGGGATCGCAACAGTCTTCGCTAGTAGTATTAACCAATTTATTGATTCGACACAAGGGGAAGCAAAGAATACTTGCAAGCCTTAACAACTGAGTTGTCAGTTTAGCTGCACCTGGAAAATAGTTCTTGCTCATAGAAGTTTATAAGTAGCAGCAGTTTGGTAGTAGCAACAACAAAGCAATAGTAACAGAAATAGCAACAGTGAAATAGTAGCAATAGTAACCGTAACGATAATAGTAGGATTCGAGTGCGATAGGCATAGGGATGGATGGATGGGCGTTGCATGGACAAGTCTAAACATGTAACTTCAAAGAACTAGGGCATTGGAGATAAATAATAACAAGCATCAAAGTACTAAACAATCCTAGGCATGTGCTCCAAATATAGTGATACGTGCTCGCAATGACAACTTGCACAACATCCTCTGTCCAGCCAGCCCATGGCAGCGGGGCCTCTAGGGAACTACTGGCAATTAAGGTGCTCCTTTTAATAGAGCACCAGAGCTAAGCATTAACACTCCGTGAACACATGTGATCCTCACACCACATCGATCCCCTCCGGTTGTCCCAATTATTGTCACTTTGGGGCCTTTGGATACGGACAATGATATGTGTACACAACTTTCATATAAGATCATAAACAATACTATCATGATGACTCAATAATAAGTTCAGAATTGAGATCATGGCACTCGGGCCCTAGTGACTAGCATTAAGCACAACAAGTTGCAACAAAGTCAAATAGCACTAATAGAGATACTAGGCACTCTGCCCCTAACAGATATTATTTGATAACATGATAGAACTCATCCAATCCCTACTATCCCCAAGCCTACAGCGGGGGATTACTCACTCATGGATGAGGGAAACATCGGTGGTGGATGGAGATGCGTTAGTGATGACGATGGCGATGATCCTCTCCAAATTCCACGTCCCGGTAGAGTGCCAGAATGGAGTTTCTGGATCCGAATCTTGGTTTCGCGTGGCGGCCGTGGAGCGCAACTCTTTTTGGAAAACTATCGAACCCCCTCTGTTTTTAGGTTAGAAGGCAACTTATAGGCGCGAAGGGATGCCGAGGAGCTTCCTGGGGTGGCCAAACCTCCCCCAGGCATCTTCTGGTGAAGACTAGAGATAAAGATATCAGAGATACAAGCATCAAGTCATGACATAATTAACCAAGTTTTGGAGCAGACACAAGAATGACAACTATGCTCTCAAGAAGGTGCTCATAGAATAAGTGGTGACTCAACAAAGTTGTGAAAATGGTTTTGTGAAGTTTTGAAAGGCTTCCCAATGCTGAAAGGAAGGTACTCGTTAGCTTTGACCTCTCATTGCCCCTATCATAGGCATCTTCATGTGGTTAAGGTGAAAGTGAGGTCCACTCTGAGTACGAGGGTCGCTCCGCATGCTACTCAACTTTGGTCACCTGAAAGTTCTTGTCACTGTAAATACATGCATATCATCGAGAACCGCCAACGGGGTACCCCTTGCACATGGTACATGAGCTTTCCCATAACCAAAATGACAAGGCAAGCAGACAATGAGCATCTCAGCATTCTTTTTATTTACCATATGCATAGATTTTTATTGAGGAAGCTTCATAGATGCTCATTATGGTGATGCTGAAAGTTTCCACCATGATTAAGCATGGCTTAGTCTAGCGGCCCAGGCGTTTCTCTATCACAATGTATAAACTCCATGAACTAACAACCTCCCCTTTTATTTCACATCATCGATATCCATAAACAAAAGAGCAAGGAATCAAATGGATGAGATATACAAAAAGTGTTAAAAGCGTTCCCCTTGACAGCACGGTTTCTACTGACTCCCAGTATATATAATAAGCAAGCATATAACTTTCATGGACTAGTCACAATGTTTCAGAATTATTAAGCGCAAGGAATGAAGTGTGCCATCAAGTTCATGAGATATTTACTAACTAACTTTCTCAAAACAGACAAACATTTTATTTTGGAAAAAAACACGGCATATTAAATATGCACTGAAGTAGCAAATGATGCTAATAGGTAGGTATGGTGGACACAGCCAGCAATATTGGTTTTGGAGAGTTGGAAGCACAGGTAGCGCACATACTTAGTGAAAGTGAAGGCTAGCAATAGAGAGGGAGCGACAAGTGAGAGAGCAATAACTGTCACAATCATGCTTGCAACAAAACAGGACTAACTATGGCATGAAAGTGATACAAGAACTCTGAGGCAAAATAAATCATCGAGGCTTACTGACTATTGATTAGTCATATGCATGCGTGAGCATGTGCCAAGTTGATTCACATGAACAGTCAGAGGAGGATACCACAATATCATACCAAAGTATGAATAAAACAATGCAAGAAAACATTCATATGACATGCTACAAACTATTAGCAAGATGGAGCTAATCATAGACAAGGAAGAACTACTAAGCATCCATAATGACATACACCTTACACAAACAGGCTAAGCATGCTCACAATGATGAGTATATGTACAAAAATGAAAAACAAATAGAGTTTGTTACCAGCCTCTTACCACACCTCTAGTTGTCTTAATCTTCATTATTGCCCTTCACTTGTATGACTTGAATATTAACAGGAAACCAAAATCCACTGTGGACTGCTGAACCCTACAAAGAACTCTCAAAACCAAAGAAGAACAACAAATATTTTTGGTGTTTTTCGATTTGTTTAGAAGGCAACCAACGCAAAACCAAACGAAGCAAAATAAAACCAAAAATAAAAACTAAGACGCTCCAAGAACAACACAACTGTGCATGAAACAATAAAAATGAAGTGTCTAGAAAGACCTGGGATTTTTATTGCTGAAGAAGGGGATGCCTTGGGCACCCCCAAAATTTGACGCTTGTACCAGTTGAGTAATTCTTGAGGTTACACGGAGTGGCTCCCTATAAGGTTCCCAAAATTTAATAAGGTAGAGATCCCTGTGTTTACAATGCTAGTCCCTGGATCAATAGCTAGCATTCACAGTTAAGATGTAATATCAAGAAACAAAGGTCATAATACAACTTTATAACCAAGAATAACATAATTTTATTACATCTTACATAGCTCATTTGGCTATTACATTACATTGCAGCAGAATATCTATAAGCATGGGGTCCTTCATCTTCAAAGTGCCACAGGCAGACATGTTGGTTGTAGACTTTGTAATCCTTTTCAACACACTTCACTAAATCAATCAAACCTGCAACATAACAAGTTACAGCCACAAGGGTCAATACATTTCAATTGTATTGGCAAGTGATACTATGGTAGTATTGTAACATCCCTAAAATCATAATTTCAAAGTTTGCATATCATTCATGCATGCATATAGATTTGAGAACAATTTTAAACTCATTTTAGAAAAAGAGAAGCACAAAGTGCTATGATTTTATGTGAGCAGATTTAAATCAAATGGCCATCACATCTGAAAGTTTGAATGATTTTAAACCTAACTTGTTTGTCTTCCTCATAGAAGGGATTGATTGTGGTTATGAACCAAAATTTTACAAATTGGAAATGGTTTCAAAAACCATTTTTCAAATTTTGCAAACCAAGTGCCAAGTCTCTGTTATTTTGATCTCCAAGCTTGACCAAGCCTTTGCAAAGCAACCACTTATTTTATGCGTATATTGGAGACTACTGTACCCTGCAAAAACTCCAGAAAGATTTGAATTCAAAAAGAGTTTGAATTCATTTCAAAACCATTCCTGAAAATCGAAATAGAAAAAGAAAAGGAGTAAACAAAACAAAAGGGCCGTGCGCCAGGAATCTAGCCCAGCATCGGAACAGGCCCAGCTAGCCCACCCGGGCCATCTTTTTCTCTCTCGCAGCACCCACACCTGACCGGCAGACCCCACCTCCCTTCGCGTTCTGTTGACGAGCGGGCCCTCTCCACGTCGACCGTCTTCCCCGATTCGCACGACCTCGCGCAGTTCTTTGCTGATTTCGCGAGCTTAATTGGCATTGATGCATCAAGCGTTTCTTGTCGAGCCTCTGGCTATAAAATCCCCACATCCTCGCGATCATTTCCCCCCAAACAATTTCGCCTTCACTCCACCAGGCTGCCCACAACTCGCACGACGCCGCCGCTGTCTCTAGTTCATGCTATCAAGTTCAGCGAGTCTTTGCGCACCTACTGACACTCCCCATTTGCCCTCGCATGATCCGTAGCTCCAGCAACGTCGACGACCGGCCGCCACCGTTCTCTGCACGAACTCCGACAACCTCCCTCCGTAAGTAGCCACCGCCCCTTGCCCTCTGACTGGTACACCTAGAATCTACATCGTTGTGCGCATCTAACAGTACCCCTATTTTGGCTTAGCACGACGAGGAACCTCGCCAACGTCGACGACTGACCGTGCCCAACGTCTGTCTCAACTCCGACGAGAAATCCTCGCCGTGTCCGCGCGCCCCTCGACGAACCATCGCCACCTTGAGCATCGCCAGCATCCTGCGATTCTGGTAAGCGCCTCCTTTCTTCCCCGGGCGACCTAGAGCGCCAGCGCCGCCGCCAACTGACGCGCCGCCGCTAGCACCACTCGTTTCTGGTTAGAAGATTCTTAGCCGTCATATCCAGATCCAGCGTGTAGAATTAGTTCACTTAACGAAGGGGTATGGATAGATCTGAGCCGTGCAGCGATAGTTAGATCCAATGGCGCGGAAGGGTGATCCAGTGCGAACCGGTACGCACCAATAGAAACTTGACGCGTGTCTAGGGTTAGATTCAAAATTAGAATTCAAATCAGATTTAGATCCAATTTTCAAATGGCTATAACTTTTGATGCCCATGTTAGATTTTTGCAAATTTTATACCGTTGGAATCAGTTAGTCAAGCCCTTTCTGAATCTGCAATGTGTTTATCAAAAAGTTTCTGTGAAAATGACTTTGTATGCAGAAACATATTTAGGTCCATTTTGAGTATATATTTTGTTTAGCAAATTGTTTTAGGGCTAAATAAGTTTAGTTAGCAAACTTTTGACTTGGTTATGTTTCTGTATCATACACTTGCTTGGTGGAGTTTTCAAAATCATCACTTAGCATTTTCTTTCATGCATGCATTCATATTTTTTTTTGTATATGAATTGTATGTAATTGTGTGCTACAAATTTTTGTGTAGATTTTGCTAGTGACTGTGATTGTGAAGAGTGCTACTCTCCCCATTACCAAGGCAAGTGATACTCCATGATATTTCCACCCCTTTATTTTGAATAAGGATTAGAATTATTTTTGCTAAGTCTTGCATGCTACTTTTGCCAAATGCTATGTTGGGAAATCCTAAGTAGTTGTAGTATTGTAGAATTGCTAGGGAATTTAGTAAGTTAAGTTACTATGCCATTCTTAGCCTAGCTAGTAGCAAACCAAGGGTTGGTAAAGTATGTACATGCTATGATGAAAATAATTCTAAGTCTTTTGGACTTATGCTTTTCTTAATAAAACAACTAAGTCAATGAACCTCCTGGGTGGAATGGGACTTGAATTGGTGGTTTTTGGTTGAGTGGTTAAACAAGGCCATGGATATGGCTTGTGTATCTCACTTGTGGTATGTCACCCAGGAACAAAGGGATTTGGAGGCCAAGTGTTGAGAAAGCTTACAGTACAACCACTTGGCAATATGGGCTCTGCCATGATCATATAGGTTGCTAGAACTTAGTCACTTGGATAGTTGGTGGTAGTGGGAATGATAGGTTGGAGCGCGTCCATTTGACTAAGGAAAGGCTTCTGAAAGGTCCTGTCTTGGGAAACCAAGTCTGGTGGGGAAAGTGCACAACCTCTGCAGATGGAAAATCTAAGTACTTAGCCAAGTCCATGGCAATGGACAAATTGAGCATCAAGACATGGAAGCTACAAGAATCTCATCACTCCAACTTCTAAAGTAAAACTTGTGGGTGAACAAGGGTAAAGGACCCCAATGTCTATTGGTGGTTTCTTGGGAATGTTTTTGACAAAGAAAAACTTAGTGATTTCAACTAATAGGAAAAACCTATTTTCAAGCAAAGCAAGCCAAGCTACACTTAGCCAAAATGCATATAGTAATATAGTCCACTTAAAATCTACTAAGGTATCACTTGCCAATACTATTCCAAAGTATTGACCCTCTGTGGCTGTAACTTGTGATGTTGCAGGTTATTCCGATGATGATTAGGAGTCATGAGTCTACACTCAACATGCTTGCATGTGGCACATGAAGATGAAGACTTGTGTTTATTTACTTATTCCAAAACTCTTGTATTAGGCCTGCGGCCATGAGTTGTAAAAGACTATGTTTTATCTCTGGAATGGATGTAATAAATGACCTTTGTATATGTGTACTTCATCTTAAACTGTGGATGCTAGCAATGATCCAGGGACTAGCATTGCAATCACAGGGATCCTTTTCCTTTACAAAGGAGGGATCTTACAGATGGTATCAGAGCACTGTGTTTCCTGTAGGATTATGACCCTAGGATTGGAAAACCACTAAGGAAAAAAATTTCAACTACTTCTACACTTGTCTATTCTTCTCGTAAACTTTTCTAATCTTCTCATTCTCATGTCTATTTGTAGATGAACTCCATCAACGATGCCGTGAAGAAAGTACCACTCATGACCATGACCTTGGAGTGTGAAACTGAGTTTCCCAAAATTCTCAAGGACCTCATGGTGGCAATGGAAGCACATGGTGCAGCTGTTTACAAAGGCTTTCCAGTGATGGATGAAGGAGTGGAGTACTGGTGGGTGCAACTTCACTTGTACAAAAACAAGGAAGACAACCACAAATAAAGAGGATTCTACATGTACACCATCACTGTGATGCACACTACATTCTTTGAGTCAGCAAGAGAAGCAGCTTGGAGGACTATCAAAGAACTTAGTGCTAGAGTCAAGTGCAGAATGCTCAACCTCCAAAAAGACTTAGAGAAAGAGAAGGAACATACCCAAGAGTTGGAAGCCACCAACCAAACCTTAAGTGGAGATATTATAGACTTAGTGATGGAATCATGTGAGCAAGATAGGCTGATTGCCTCTAGGAACATTGTGTTAGCCAACAGATCCAGTGAGATAGGATTGTAAATGCACTTCGTTAGTTGGACCACCACCTATCACCTTATTTTCCAAAATGATACCTTAAATAAGTTTGGACCTTGAATGATGTAATGGCTTCATGTATGCATGACTTGTGTGATTTTGTGTTCCAAGGACGATCATGTGTTGTTTATCTTTGCTTTATCTTAAATTGTGTTGTCCTAACTTTTCTATCTTATAAATAGATGCCTATTACCATCAGCAATGTTGAGGAGTTCCAGGTTACCCTCTTTGGTCCTCGTATCGTTGAGCTTACCACTTTGCTCGATCTCCCTCTTCCCACCATCATGGTGCATACACTCACCAAGTTCGACAGAAAGGACCTCTGGGGCTTCAAGGTGAACCAGCCCGGACGCCAGATAGAGCCTACTACAGAGGCCATCGTCTTCAAGCTGATGCACGACGACAGGGAGAGAGGCATGGAGGTAGTCATGCAGAACCTGATAGGACGTCTGCTAGTCCGTCACTCCCGACAGGTTAGGGGCACCCACTTCCACGTCTTCGGAAGACGTGATGATGATGGAGAGTGCATTGACTTCGAGGACGACTCGAGGGACGCAGCAGAGCCGATACGTCTCTATCTCCAGGACTTAGAGTCTCTCATCAGGCACGTGGACACAGACAGGACCAACGTCATGCTCAACAATGACGAGCTCCAGGTGCAGCTTCGCGAGAAGGACAAGCTTTTCGCACAGCAGGACGAGATAGTTAAGGAAATGGAGGCGAAGTTCGAGACCCAGGACCGTAAGTTGAAGAGTCAGGAGAAACGCGTCCAAGATAGGAACAGGAAGATCCGGGACATGGCTGAAGAACTGAAGTCCAAGGATTTCGAGCTAGAGCAGCAGCAGATGGTGATCGAGAGGCTTCGCTCCCAGAAGAGGGCTCTCAAGGCCAAGATCGATTCCTTGACCACTACTATTGAGGAGAACAAGACCGAGATAGAGAACACGGGTCTTACCTTCGTCGAGGAGGAGATTTATGCTGATGAGTAGACTTGACTACTCGTTTATATTTTATTATCATACTTGTTATTTGTGAACTTGTTATTGGACCATCCGACATGTGGATGGCTTGCCACTTGTGTGTTTTATTTCGAGAACTTGTTATCTTGTTGTTGAACTTTTATCCTGTGTTGCATGCTATGTGTTTGCTTTTGATGTAATGTGCATAAAAACATCTATGGGTATCTCATTCTTATCTCTATTTGAACAAACCACAGATGCCTCCCCGTCGCGCAAACCCCAACCCCAACAACATCACCCCGGAAATGCAGCAAATGATGAATGCTCAAACACAACTTATGCAGATGATGACAACATTCATCCAAAACCAGAATAACAACAACAACAACAACAATCCCAATAACAACAACAATAACAACAACAACAACCCTCCGGGCTTTGATATGCTCACCAGATTTCTGCGTTTGAGTCCAGCTAAGTTCTCGGGGACGACTGATCCCATGGTGGCCAATGATTGGCTACATTCTGTGAACAAGGACTTAGTGACCGTGGGTTGCACGGATGCTGAAAAGGTCAGGTTCGCAGCACATCCGCTGGAAGGGCCAGCTGCCACATGGTGGGACAACTTCCAAATCACCACTCCTATAAATGAGGTGACTTGGGCTATCTTTGAGGAAGGCTTTCGCACGGCTCATATCTCATCGGGAATAATGAGCCTGAAAAAGAAGGAGTTCCACAACCTGAAGCAGCGCCACCGCAGCGTGGCTGAATACATTGAAGAGTTCAACAATCTGGCGCGTTATGCACCGGATGAGGTTGACACAGATGCCAAAAGGAAGGAAAAATTTCTGGAAGGCTTCAATGATGAGCTGAATCTGCAGCTGCCTGTGGCATATGTTCCCACTTATCAGTCGCGCTGTGACAAGGCTGCTATATTGGAGAACAAAATAAAGCAAGTCGAGAGTAGGAAGAGGAAACACTCCGATAAGCACAGCTCGGGATCGTCTCACAAACGATCTCACTATGATGACAGTGGAAGCTCAGGATCCCATAAGCATGGGAAATTCAACAAGAACCACAACCACAATCGTCATGACAACAAGCATCACCACAGTCATGACAATGACAAGTACAAAAACCACAAGAGTGGACATAAGAGCCACCACGGTGGAAATGGTAGTGGAAGTGGAAGTCAGCCTGCTAAGTGGGACATCAGTCAGGTTGAGTGATTCAAATGCAAGAAGATGGGACACTATGCAAATGAGTGCCCTGAAAAGAAAGTTGAAGGACCTGTCAAGCCCAATCCTTTCCAGAAAGGTCAGGTGAACCACATTAATGTGGAGGAGGTCTATGAAGAACCTGACGCTATTGCTGGTAAGTTCAGACTCAATTCCATTCCAGCATTTGTACTCTTTGACACTTGTGCATCTCATTCATTCATATAAAAAACATTTGTTGATAGAAATGGGTTTGCATCTGAAAAAATTGGGTGTCCAATAAAAGTTAGCTCTCCAGGTGGAGATATGATAGTAAGTCTTGGATGCCGGGACCTTATCATAGAGTTTGGAAAGCATAGGTTTCCAGTGAGCCTGATAATCCTAGATTCCCAAGGATTGGATGTAATTTTAGGAATGGATTGGATGGCTAAGTATGAAGGAGTGCTAGATTGTGCTAATCGTACTGTTGCACTCACAACCCCAGAAAGAAAAAGAATAAAATTAAAGTCAAACTTTGAATCCAAAGGAAGTAAGCTTAATTCTCTTAAGGGGGTTAGCATGGACAGTGTGCCAATTGTATGTGAGTATCCGGATGTGTTTCCGGAAGAGTTGCCAGGAATGCCACCAGATAGAGATGTGGAATTTCTGATAGATTTGGTACCAGGTGCTGGACCAATAGCAAAGAGACCATACAAAATGTCAGTTGATGAAATGAAGGAGCTCAAGAAGCAACTAGGAGAACAGTTGCAGAAAGGATTCATTCAACCAAGTTCTTCCTCTTGGGGAGCCCCAGTCTTGTTTGTGGAGAAGAAGGATAGAAGTCAAAGATTATGCATAGATTACCGTTCACTCAACGAGGTAACTATCAAGAACAAATATCCTTTGCCTAGAATCAATGACTTGTTTGATCAACTAGAAGGAGCATGTGTGTTCTCGAAGATTGATCTCCGGTCAGGCTATTTTCAACTCAAGATAAGAGAGCAAGACATACCTAAAACAACATTCACCACAAGGTATGGATTATATGAGTATACCGTAATGCCTTTTGGCTTAACCAATGCTCCAGCATACTTCATGAATATGATGAACAAAGTGTTCATGGAATTTCTCGACAAGTTTGTTGTCGTTTTCATCGATGACATCTTAGTCTACTCCAAGAGCAAAGAAGAGCATGAGGGACACTTGTGTTTGATACTTCAGAAGTTGAGAGAGCATAAGCTTTATGCCAAATTCAGCAAGTGTGAGTTCTGGTTAGAGGAAGTTGGTTTTCTTGGTCATGTTATGACAAAGGATGGCGTAGCAGTTGATCCTGCTAAAGTTTCAGCTGTAAAGGAATGGGAATCTCCCAAGAATGTAAAAGAGGTTCGTAGTTTCCTTGGCTTAGCAGGTTACTACAGAAGGTTCATTGAGAATTTCTCAAAGGTTGCTAAGCCCATGACTAAATTGTTAAAGAAAGACAAGAAGTTTGCTTGGTCTGAAGGTTGTGAAGTCAGCTTTCAAGAATTGAATAAGAGACTTGTGACAGCACCAGTTCTATGTCTGCCAGATTTGGAAAAAGATTTCCAAGTATATTGTGATGAGTCTCATCAAGGTTTGGGTGCCGTACTTATGCAAGACGGTAAAGTTGTGGCTTATGCCTCGAGACAACTCAAATCTCATGAAGTAAACTATCCTACTCATGATTTGGAGTTAGCCGCTGTCGTCCATGCACTCAAAACATGGAGACATTACCTTTTGGGTAAGCGTTGTGAAGTGTTCACGGACCACAAAAGTTTGAAGTATATCTTCACCCAAAAGGAAATCAATATGAGACAAAGAAGATGGTTAGAGCTTATCAAGGATTATGACTTAAGCTTGCAATACCACCCCGGTAAAGCCAACGTTGTAGCAGATGCTCTAAGTCGTAAGGTATTTGTAAATGGCCTTACCAAAGGAGAATTGCTAGATGATTTGTGTACTCAATTCAAAGAACTCAGATTGGAGATTGTGCCTGAAGGCCATCTTATGTCTTTGGATGTTCAACCCACTTTGTTGGACAAGATCCGAGAAGCTCAGAAGACCGATAAGAAAATTGAAAGGATTAAGGAAAATATTGGCCAAAGGAGAGCTAAAAATTTCTATGAAGACGAACAGGGTACATTATGGCATGGGAAACGTATCTGTGTTCCACAAGATCCGGAGTTACGGAAACTGATTTTGCAAGAAGCACACAACTCTCCATATTCTATTCACCCGGGTAACACCAAAATGTACATGGACATGAAAGAAAGATTTTGGTGGAATAATCTCAAGAGAGACATCGCCGAACATATTGCTTTGTGTGATGTGTGTAGTAGAGTAAAGGCGGAGCATCAGAAACCAGCAGGTTTGCTTCAACCACTACCTATTCCTGATTGGAAGTGGGACAAGATTGGTATGGATTTCATTACCGGATTACCAAGGACCAGATCGGGCTATGACTCCATATGGGTAGTAGTGGATCACCTAACTAAAGTGGCTCATTTTATACCCGTGAAGACAACCTATACAAGTGCCAAGTTAGCCAAAATCTACATGAGTAGAATTGTATGCCTTCACGGGGTGCCTAAGAGTATTGTGTCCGATAGGGGAAGCCAATTCACTTCCCATTTTTGGAGACAGCTACACGAGTCATTGGGAACAAGGTTAGAATTCAGTACAGCTTTTCATCCTCAAACCGATGGACAAACAGAAAGGACTAATCAAATTCTGGAAGACATGTTGAGGGCATGTGCCCTAGACTATGGAGCAAGTTGGGACGAAAGTCTGCCTTACGCAGAATTTTCTTATAATAACAGCTATCAAGCCAGCATTGAGATGGAACCGTTTGAGTTTCTCTACGGAAGAAAATGTACCACCCCATTGTTATGGAATGGTGTGGGAGAAAGAAGTTTATTCGGGCCAGATCTTATCAAAGAAGCCGAAGAGAAAGTCAAATTGGTTAAGGACAGGTTGAAGATAGCACAGTCCCGACAGAAAAGCTACGCAGATCCTAAGCGTAGAGAAGTCACCTACGAAGTTGGTGATAGAGCCTATCTTAGAGTATCACCACTCCGTGGAGTGAAAAGATTCGGAGTCAAAGAAAAGTTGGCACCAAGATATGTTGGGCCATTCAAGATTTTGAGTCGCAAAGGAGAGGTTTCTTATGAAATTGAACTGCCAGCATCTCTATCAGCAGTCCATAATGTGTTTCATGTGAGTCAGCTTAAGAAATGTCACCCAGAAATGGAAGAAACTTCTTTGAAGGATACCATACCCTTGGAAGAAGTTCAACTAGAAAGTGATCTCACTTATGAAGAAAAACCTATCAAGATTCTAGAGACTGCAGAAAGAGTCACG
The DNA here is from genome assembly GCA_030063025.1 of Avena longiglumis. Taxonomy (NCBI): domain Eukaryota; kingdom Viridiplantae; phylum Streptophyta; class Magnoliopsida; order Poales; family Poaceae; genus Avena; species Avena longiglumis. The sequence continues at coordinate 204,715,027 of CP125975.1, forward strand.
AGAACAAAGACTATCAAGTTTTGCAAAGTGCAATGGAACCATCATACCGAAGAGGAAGCAACATGGGAAAGAGAAGATGATCTTCGGAAAGACCACCCTCACCTATTTGCTAGCCAATCCAAATCTCGAGGGCGAGATTCACCTTAAGGGGGTTAGATTGTAACATCCCTAAAATCATAATTTCAAAGTTTGCATATCATTCATGCATGCATATAGATTTGAGAAGAATTTTAAACTCATTTTAGAAAAACAGAAGCACAGAGTGCTATGATTTTATGTGAGCAGATTTAAATCAAATGGCCATCACAATCTTAAAGTTTGAGTTATTTTAAACCTAACTTGTTTGTCTTCCTCATAGAAGGGATTGATTGTGGTTCTGAACCAAAATTTTACAAATTGGATATGGTTTCAAAAACCATTTTTCAAAATTTGCAAACCAAGTGCCAAGTCTCTGTTATTTTGATCTCCAAGCTTGACCAAGCCTTTGCAAAGAAACCCTTGTTTTTATGCCTATATTGGAGACTACTGTACCCTGCAAAAACCCCAGAAAGATTTGAATTCAAAAAGAGTTTGAATTCATTTCAAAACCATTCCTGAAAATCGAAATAGAAAAAGAAAAGGAGTAAACAAAAGAAAAGGGACGAGCGCCAGGAATCTAGCCCAGCATCGGAACAGGCCCAGCTAGCCCACCCGGGCCATCTTTTTCTCTCTCTCGCAGCGCTACCACCCTCTTGACAGCCAGACCCCACCTCCCCTTCGCGCGTTACGCTGACGAGCGGGCCCTCTCCATGTCAGCTTCGTCTTCCCCTGATTCCGCGCACGACCTCCGCCGCTGCCCGTTGCTGCACTAATTTCGCGAGCTTAATTGGCATTGATGCAGCAAGCGTTTCTTGTCGAGCCTCTGGCTATAAAATCCCCACATCCTCGCGATCATTTCCCCCCAAACAATTTCGCCTTCACGCCACCAGGCTGCCCACAACTCGCACGACGCCGCCGCTGTTCCGATGACTGCGCCGGCAAATTCCGGTGAGCTCCGTGTTTCCCTCTATCTCTAGTTCATGCTATCAAGTTCAGCGAGTCTTTGCGCACCTACTGACACTCCCCATTTGCCCTCGCATGATCCCTAGCTCCAGCAACGTCGACGACCGACCGCCACCGTTCTCTGCACGAACTCCGGCGACCTCCCTCCGTAAGTAGCCACCGCCCCTTGCCCTCTGACTGGTACACCTAGAATCTACATCGTTGTGCGTATTTAACAGTACCCCTATTTTGGCTTAGCGTGACGAGGAACCTCGCCAACGTCGACGACTGACCGTGCCCGTCGTTTGTCTCAACTCCGACGAGAAATCCTCGCCGTGTCCGCGCGCCCCTCGACGAACCATCGCCACCTTGAGCATCGGCAACATCCTGCGATTCTGGTAAGCGCCTCCTTTCTTCCCCGGGCGACCTAGAGTGCCAGCGCTTAATCGACGCCGCCGCTAGCGCCATTTCGTTCGGTTAGAAGATTCTTAGCCGTCAGATCCAGATCCAGCGCGTAGAATTAGTTCACTTAACGAAGGGGTATGGATAGATCTGAGCCGTGCAGCGATAGTTATATCCAACGGCGCGGAAGGGTGATCCAGTGCGAACCGGTATGCACCAATAGAAACTTGACGCGTGTCTAGGGTTAGATTCAAAATTAGAATTCAAATCAGATTTAGATCCAATTTTAAAATGGCTATAACTTTTGATTCCCACGTTAGATTTTTGCAAATTTTATACCGTTGGAATCAGTGAGTCAAGACCTTTGTGAATCTGCAATGTTTTTAACAAAAAGTTTCTGTGAAAATGACTTTGTATGCAGAAACATATTTAGGTCCATTTTGAGTATAGATTTTGTTTAGCAAATTGTTTTAGGGCTAAATAAGTTTAGTTAGCAAACTTTTGACTTGGTTATGTTTCTGTATCATACACTTGCTTGGTGGAGTTATCAAAATCATCATTTAGAATTTTCTTGCATGCATGCATTCATATTTTTGTTTGTATATGAATTGGATGTAATTGTGTGCTACAAATTTTTGTGTAGATTTTTCTAGTGACTGTGATTGTGAAGAGTGCTACTCTCCCCATTACCAAGGCAAGTGATGCTTTATGATATTTCCACCCCTTTATTTTGAATAAGCATTAGAATTATTTTTGCTAAGTCTTGCATGCTACTTTTGCCAAATGCTATGTTGGGAAATCCTAAGTAGTTGTAGTATTGTAGAATTGCTAGGGAATTTCCTAAGTTAAGTTACTATGCCATGCTTAGCCTAGCTAGTAGCAAACCAAGGGTTGGTAAAGTACGTACATGCTATGATGAAAATAATTCTAAGTCTTTTGGACTTATGCTTTTCTTAATAAAACAACTAAGTCAACGAACCTCCTGGGTGGAATGGGACTTGAATTGGTGTTTTTTGGTTGAGTGGTTACACAAGGCCATTGATATGGCTTGTGTATCTCACTTGTGGTATGCCACCCAGGCACAAAGGGATTTGGAGGCCAAGTGTTGAGAAAGCTTACAGTGCAACCACTTGGCAATATGGGCTCTGCCATGATCATAGGGATTTGGAGGACAAGTGTTGAGAAGCTACAAGAATCTCATCACTCCAACTTCTAAAGTAAAACTTGTGGGTGAACAAGGGTAAAGGACCCCAATGTCTACTGGTGGTTTCTTGGGAAAGTTTTTGACAAAGAAAAACTTAGTGATTTCAACTAATAGGAAAAACCTATTTTCAAGCAAAGCAAGCCAAGCTACACTTAACCAAAATGCATATAGTTTAATATAGTCCACTTAAAATCTACTAAGGTATCACTTGCCAATACTATTCCAAAGTATTGACCATCTGTGGCTGTAAGTTGTGATGTTGCAGGTTACTCCGATGATGATTAGGAGTCATGAGTCTACACTCAACATGCTTGCCTGTGGCACATGAAGATGAAGACTTGTGTTTATTTACTTATTCCAAAACTCTTGTATTAGGCCTGCGGCCATGACTTGTAAAAGAATATGTTTTATCTCTGGAATGGATGTAATAAATGACCTTTGTATCTGTGTACTTCATCTTAAACTGTGGATGCTAGCAATGATCCAGGGACTAGCATTGCAATCACAGGGATCCGTTTCCTTTACAAAGGAGGGATCTTACAAGTATAGTGGAGTCTATCATCTATATGCATTTGGCTAAGTGGAGCTTAGGCTTTCTTTGCTCAAAATAGATTTTTTCCTTATCATTTGAAATCACTAAGTTTTTGCTTGACAAAATAATCTTTCCCAAGGCATCTCCCAATCAAAGATTGAAGATCCTTTAACCCTTGTTCAACCACATGTTTTTAACTTAGAAATTGGGATGATGAGATTCTTGATAGCTTCCATGTATTGATGCTCAAATTGTCCTTTGCCAGGGACATGGCTAAGTACTTAGATTTTACACTTTGCAGAGGTGGTGCACTTTCCCCACAAGACTTGGTTTCACCAAGACAAGATCTTTCAGAAGCCTTTCCTTAGACCAAATGGACGCTCTCCAACCTATCATTCCCACTACCACCAACTTTCCAAATGGCTAAGTTCTAGCAACCTATGTGATCCAGGCAGAGCCCATAATGCCAAGTGGTTGCACTTGAAGCTTCTCAACATTTGACATCTCAAATCTATTTGTTCCTGGGTGGCAATCCACAAGTGTGATACACAAGGTAAACCATAGCCATGGGCCTTGTGTAACCACTCAACCAAAAACCTCCAAGCAATTACCATTCCACCCAGGTGATTCATTAACTTAGTTGTTTTATTTAACAAAACATAAGTCTTCAGACTTAGAAATTTTTCCATAGTGTGAATATATATTCCACCCTTGTTTTCTATTAGCTAAGCTAAGCTTGATAGTAGTAGGAATCTTAACTTAGGAAATTCTACTAAGGTTTCATCTACTAGGATTTCCCATAGCATGGTTTATACTTAGGAAAATTCCATGCAAGTCCTACTTAGAAAATTCACTAATGCATAGTGAAAGTAATGGGACAAAAGTATGAAGCATCACTTGCCTTTTTGGTAGAGTGTATAAGTTCACTCCTTTATCTTTGCAATGTTAAGACACTTCAAGTCACTACAATTCAATCAAGCAAACAATATTTCAATCTACCATTCAAGAAATTCATCACATAAAATGATAAAGTCAAAGTAATGCATGCAAGCATGCCAAGCTTTGTTTTATTTGAAAAGTGGTTCCTAATGGGTCATAAACATTTGAAAACACCTAATGGTCATTTTAGAAAGTGGCAAAGTCATTTGCAAAAGATTTCACTTCATAAACCATTTTCAAAACAAGGTATCATTTTATGTGGTGTAAAAATGTTTTCAATAAGGCATTAATCTATAGGATTCACAAAATGTGTTTTCAAACCATAAAACTTTGTGTTTAGGGTAAGAGAGTTTAAAACAAAACATTTCCCACAGGTTTTCTTCCAAAACCATTTTTAATAAATAAACCATATTTTTATTTGACTAGAATTGGTTTTAAATCCAAGATTCATTCTTTTTCTTCACCAAATATATTTTTGAAACCACAAAGTGTTTCCTATGGTCAGTAGGTTCAAAACACAGCATTTGCAAAAGATATCATCCTCAAAATCATCTTGGAATAATTTTTATAACCTAAACAAGCATACATATGTTTCTGCAAAAACAAACAATTTAACAGAAACTTTTTACTAAACAAATGGCATGGTTGGCTAGGTCTTGCTCCACTGATTCTATTGATATAAAATTTGCAAATTTTGGACGTGTGGATCAAAAGTTATGAGGTTTACAAATTTGCATAAAAATCTGATTACAAATTCTATTTTAAATCAACCAGTGCCACGCGGCGTGATATTACTGGCTGATACCGCTTCGGGTGGATTGAGCTTTCTGGATCGCTGGATCTCATTTAAATCATACGGTTCAGATGCGCTCATACCCCTTCGAGTTGATTCTATTCCTACGCGTCCGATTCAGATCTAACGGTTCTCACGCAATGACCCAAAAGCAGCGGCGCTGGCGGCGTCTGGTGGTGGCGGAGCGGTCAGGCGGCGGCGGAGTCGATGCTACAGGAAGCAATGGAATAAACGAGGGTGCTCACCGTGCTTGCGAGGTCGAGAGGAAGCTCAACGCGCGGTCGTCTTGGCAAGGGTAGCGCCAGAGAGGCGACGATTGCTCGCCGGAGTTGGTGACGGCGTCAGGCGGCTCTGGAGGTCGTCGAGGGCGACTTTGCAGATCACCCCGAGGAGGAATAAGGGCATGGTTAGACGCGGTTTGATCTGCTGATGAAGTGAGTATCAATAGGAGGTGCCGGGGCGGTCGAGACTCACCAGTAGTGGTCGCCGGAGTTGCGGGGTTCTTCGGTGGCGCTCAGACGAAGACGGAGGCGAGGTTGCGGTGTCATGCGAGCCGAGGCCACAGTGCGCCAGGTGCAGTGAACTTGCCTGCGTGCTCGGGGAGGCAAGGGGTGGAATGGTTCGGCCGGAATCGATGCCGGAGCTCGACGGAGTCAGTGGTGTTCGGAGAGGAATTAGGGCAGCCTGGGGACCTGCTAAGGTGGGGCGACTGGGGGGAAATGGAGAGGGGGCATGGGCGTTTAAGTGTGCGTGATCACAGTGAGTAATGGCTACGGCGTTAAGGCGAATTTAAGCCGCGGAATCACAGCCAGAAACAGCGTCGAGGGGAGGAAGAACAGGTCGTGGGTTGACGACGAGGTGAGCTGGTGGTGGGGCCTACTTGGCAGCGTGAGAGAGAGACAGAGAGGAAATAGGGTTCACCGGTCAGTGAGGGAGCGGGTTCCTTCTTTGGTGCGAATCGTTTTCTTGCGGGGAGAGAGAGAGTGGGCTAACTGGGCTTAGTTGGGCCAGGCTTAGTTGGGTCGAGTCCATTTCATATTTTTTTTGTTTAGATACTTTTTCCTTTTTCCATTTCTTATTTCTGTTTTGAAATTCAATCAAACCATTCAAATAACAAATCAATTCAAAACTCCTCCAAACTTTGCAATGAGTTTAGTTCTATTTAGCAACACAAAACAAAGTCAAAAATAAAATAATATTTTTATTCTTTTTAGGATCCATTTATGAATTACATAAAATAGTCCTTAGTTCTTAAATCAAATAGGATTTGATTTATTTAAAACTCCATTTGAAATCTAAATAATAACAAAACCATTTCAGTAGGTTTTATTTGAAAATACAAAACACTTGGAAAACTTGTTTAAAATAAAATAACAAGTTTTAGTGTTTATTCAAAGTGGGAAAAGCCTTTATTTTGATAAATTTGGTTTATTAATAAACTCTCATTATTTTATTTAAATAAACATTTTCTATTTTAATCAAAGCAAAACATTTTATTTCAAAAGCTTGGCCAAGTTTTAATTTGGCTCTATAAAATAATCCTTATTTATAATTCTATCATTTTCTTTTGAAAACCAAATCTTTTTATTAAAGATCCAAAAATAGTAATTCCAAATATTTTTAACTTTATTGTTTATTTAACTTTTTAAATCCCTTTAGGATTTTATTTGATCCAAATAGGTTTTGAAAGTTTCCTATTGGATTCAAAAAGTTTCTTCTCACCCTGAAAATCAACAAAGTTTTATTTTATTCATTTATTTTTCACATAACAAGATTTGGAAAATGTTGGGATGTGACACTCCCCCCCAGCTTGATTTTTTGTCCATTCTTCATCTCATTACATCATCCTCTCTCTACACCTAAAAATTTTCTTTCATACAAAACTTCACACAATCTTCATTAGCAACATTAGTGTATTCAAAAGATATTAGACCTCTGGCAAAACTTGGGAACAACAAGTATTTTCACTAAAAACACAAGCTACTGTAGCAACTCCTTCAAAAAGCTCAATTCACCTAAAGGGATCTCAAAAAGGAATCAATAAGAAGCAAATGCAAATAATGGCAGAAATCTGTCAAATCAGACCAGAAGGTAGAAACCTATTTTTCCGAAGACCTTCTGTTACTCAAATCAAAAAGTGTTGAACTAACGAAAGTTAGATAACGTATTGGGGGATTTATTTGTAAATTCTCAGCTCAATCCGACTTACAGAGACTCCTCACGAATGTTTATGGTGGAGGACAGAAATCTGTTTCAGGACAGCAACTCCCCAAATCTTACTTCCCTCTCATTAGAGGTCATTCTTGGCACAAAAAGCAAACAAAAAGGATAAGGATACGTCATTACTGAAGTAATAACTTCCAAGACTCAAGGAAACTCTTGGGTTATCTCCCAACAAGTACTTTCCTTTAACGCCTTTAAGTTAGGCACGACGAAGAGCAAAGATTGGAAAGGACAAAAATAAAAGTGAGCAAGTATAACCACTGTGAAAACATTATTTTGTTCATTAAAATCCTTTTGTTAACAAGTTTGATCAAGTCTTGTTACCAAAACAATCTTATATGAAGCAAAACTTCGCATTCCACAAGGTTATTATGTTACCTCATACTTGATAGCGATAGTCCCAATAATAATAGTTTCAAAATTTTCTTGTGGAATGGGACAATATATTTGTTCAACCTTGATGCCTTCAATATTTTCAATAGAATCCAGGAAATAGCTCTTAACAACCTTCTTGGGTAAATAGATAGTGTGCTCTTTGTCATTAATATTGAATGTTACTTTTCCTTGATTGCAATTGATGATAGCACCTGCAGTATTAAGCAAAGGTCTCCCAAGAATAATAGACATATTATCATCTTCAGGCATTTCAAGCACAACAAAATCAGTTAATACCATGCAATTATGAGCAACTTGAACAGGAACATCCTCACATATACCAACAGGAACAGTAGTTGACTTATCAACCATTTGCAAAGATATATCAGTTGGTATCAACTTTTCTAGCTGGAGTCTCTTATAGAGAGAAAAAGGCATAACACTAACTCCAGCTCCCAAATCACATAAAGCAGTTCTAACATAATTATTCTTAATGGAGCAAGGAATAGTTGGTATACCTGGATCACCATGTTTCTTTGGAACCTTACCATTGAAGGAGTAATTAGCAAGAAAAGTAGAAATCTCCTCATTAGGAATCTTCCTTTTATTAGAGACAATATCCTTCATGTACTTTGAATAAGGAGGCAATTTAATAGCATCAGTAAAAGGAATTTGCAGAAATAAATGATTCATCCACTCACAAAACTTTTTGTAGTGTTCTTCCTCCTTTGACTTGTGTTTCTTACCTGGAAAAGGCATACCCTTTTAGACTGGATTTGACTCACCTTTACTTAGCTTCACCAATGTATTTTGCTTATCATTTTATCCCCCTTGATATAATTCCTAAACTTGTACTGTTTCTTCTCACTTGGGAAGCTTTTATATAAAATTTGAAAATCATACTGTAGGGGTTCTCCCCTATGGTCCACTTTTCAAAAAAAAAATTGATAAAAAGGAATAGGTTAACATAGTACTTCAAGAATGGTGGCTTTCCTGTGACCAGCGAGATGTCCCGTGACTTCCTTATAATACCAGAAAACCAATAATAACAATAACCCGATGCTTCCTTCTTCTCGGCGTCTCACAAACACAACTATAGCCGTTATCGAGCATACATGCAAACAAACAACCCACAATCAATAAAAGGCATACGAGTATCGAACCATACAGCAAGCAAAGGATAAATACATGATATACATTAGTAGGATGTTGGAGGTTTGATTTGATTGTATTAGGAGAAGATTTCAAAGCATTGGAAAAAGGAGTCCTGTTGGATTTAAAGTCTAGGGACTACCTAAGAGAGGGATTTTTGACCAAGGGATTGATATGTATGATACCATCATATAGGTATAGATAAAATGAATCCAACAAAAGTGGTTTCACTGTTTTATCAATTTCCATTGATTTCTAATGGATTTTATAGTGATTAAAGATCTAGTTTTAGGAAATAATTCACCAGAACTGTTCTGGAGTTCCAAAAATTATTTCCTTGGGTGATTAGGTATTATTTAGTGGACTGATTCAGGAGGTGTTGGAATCACCTAAAAAATTACTACAATGCCCTTGAGAAATTTCCAAAGGTAGTACTGGATGGTATTTGTCTTTTTCATCAAATTTAATCCACAGAAGTTTTTCAGGTGATTCCAAAGAAACATGGTAGGTACTGAAAATACCTTTTGGAGTTACAGATCTACTGAAATGCTTTTATTAGTGAATAAACGATGCACAGAATAGTTTAATTCACTAAAATTTAGTAGAAGTTCATAAAATTATGAGCAACTGGGTTTTGAAAGCTTTTGATAGGTAGGTTTACAGGGAGGTGGAATTATGTCAAAACCTCATTTGTTTGGACCTAGGGAATTTTATAAAGGAAGAAAAGGCTTGATTTTTATATTTTTTGCTACTAGTTATCTAGGAAGCAAATGAGTATGGGGCCAGTGTGACATGCAAGGTATGGATTATACCTTCCAGTACAAATTGGTTTCAGGTCATTTGGATGAGTAAACCTTTCTGGAGATAATTATTAGTGAACTGGACAAATCTTAGTATATGATTTATCATATTAATTCTAAACATCAAAAGGGGTAACCAATGGCGATGAATGTTAGGGAACACATTAGGGTATCCTTGGAAAATTAGATCTGGGCCTTTTGGATCATTTTCCATTTTTATTTGTATTTAAACTAAAGTGTTATTTTCTAGATCTGTAAAATGATTAAAAAGAAAAGGGAGAAGGCAGGGGGAGGGTGCAGGCCGGATCCAATGGTAGTGGGCCGGGTAAGGGAGGGGTAGGCCCGCAGGTGGGCCGCGGCTCAGCTAGCCCGGCCGGGGGCGAAGGGGTAAGGGCTCGGGGTGACCGTCGGATTAGAGGAGATCCGACGACGGCCGCTCTTCGTCCTCACGGGGCACCTGTGCAGGGAGGAAACCCTACGCGGGAGTGGGGGAGGACCATGGAAGCTCAGCAGGGGCTCGAAGGAGACAGAGAGGTCGCGGGGGAGACGCGATGGTCCACTCCGAGTTCAGAGAGGGGCGGCAAGGGCAGTTCGACGCTGGGAGGAAGCTCGCGCGAGGTCGCCCGCTGGTGCATGCTCGGGAGGTCATCAGGGATGCTCCTAGGATTGCTACAAGACCAAGAAAATGGTATGAGAAGCTTCAGGGGAGCAAGGGGGTTCGTGCAGGGTGACATGCAGAGGGGAAAGAGGGGAGAGTGGAGCTTGGGGCTCAGTTTCCTTGCCATGGCCAAGGAGGCCTTTCTTCTCTTCTCCTGGCCAATATAGATCTAGGGAGAGGGAGAGGGTGCTCTGGAGAGGTAGGCTGGAGGGGAGGAAGAAAATGAAGGAGGAGGGAGGGGCTGTATTGGCCTATGGCCTTATACTGAGAGGGGAAGGTCCATTATGGACCTAGCTCATGGAGGAGTGTGGGGATTGTTGGGGGAAAATGAGAGAGGGGAGAAGGGGTGCCAGGGCTCCTGGCCTTATAAACCAAGGGGGAAGAGTTCCATGGTGGACATGGCCTAGGGAGGATAAGGGAGGGATGCTTCTTGTCCATTGGCTGGTTGGGGTGGTGCTGGCTAGTGGTGTGGGGCCTGCAGACAACCAGAGAGTGGAGGGAGGGTGGTGTAGCTGCTGCTCCTTTTATTACAAAGATATTCAAGATATGTTCCTCTATCTCTCACAAGCTTCAAGAGGAAAAGGAAAAGGGGTTAGGGTTTGCTACAGTGATGGCCGACCAGGGGTGTTGTCTGGTGCTGGTGATGATCAACAAGGTCATGGATGGGGGTTTGATTGAGTTTTGTTTGGGACAAATTCTTGATAGGCAAGATTGACCCAAACAAAGGTTGTGAAGCAAGTTGAAAAACTTGCATTGAGGAAAGTGGGGAGATGGTACTGGTAGATAGAGGAGGTCAAATAATCTCTTCAAGATTTAAGTGTGATTTTTCTAAAGATTGTAACCCCATTTAAATGCACTTATTCAAAAAGTGAAGAAGTAGATTATGGAAGCTAAGGTAATATTTTTTTACATTAGCTAAGGTCGGTTTTTGATGTGATAGGGTCCTAAATACCATATTACACATTGGAGAATTTTGTTGGGATTTATTGAGGTGGGAAAGTATTTTTTAGGAAATAATTTCTTGTTTTTGCCATTTAAGAAAAAGGGCAAAAAGAAATAATAAAGGATCTCAAAAATATTTATTTTTTATTTGGGAAGGTGGGATATGATAATTAGGCATCAAAGGATCCTTGGGTTGTGTCATATCCCAAAATTTTCCAAATTTTGAAATGTGAAAAAATAAACAAACAAAAGAAACAAATGTTGAAATTTAGGGTGAAGAGAAACTTTTGCTTCTAAATGGAAACATCAAAACCGTAATGGAAAAAAATTTCAACAAGAATGCAACAAACAAATATTCCAAATATCAAATGCATTCATAAATGGATGTATCTTGAAATTAAAGCACTTGCAAAAGTTAAACCAAAACCCTAAAACCATAATGGAATAATCATCTCCAAGATCACTTGCAAAACTAAGGCTTTCTCACATATAAAATTTAGCAAAAAACATTTCTAAATGCAAAAATATTACAAAACCATGGAAATTGTTTTCACTCAATTTGGAACCATGGATAAAAACTTATGATTTTAATAAGACAAAAGAAAGTAAATTCGAAGGCTAATAAATCTCCTAACTAAAATCAACACTAAATTGTGAGAAAAGTAATCCTAAAAGGATTTTAAAATATAAAAAAATATTAAATAAAATTTTACAAAGTGGAATCACCAATTTTAGAGCTATAAATAAAAAGATATGAATTTTATACGACAAAGAAAGAAATAAATAAATAAGAAATATTTAAAATAAAATTTAAATCTTGGTCAAATCCATAAACAAATTCAAATAAAATAAGAGAATAAAAGATTATTTAAATAAAATTATATGGGTTTGAACCATACTAAATTTTATTTAAATAAAGACAAATTTCCTCACTTAAATGAATATCAAATCATAAGAAAAATATTGAAATTTTTCCAAAGTGGGGCAACTAATCAACTCATAAATGATTTAAAACCTACTGAAAAGGTTTGCTAAAAATTTGAAATCAAATTGAAGATAAAATCATTTTATTTGAACTAAAACATAAAATAGAAATGGAAAAGGAAAAAGGTTTAGAAGAAGAAAATGGAAACAGAACCCAACCCAGCCAGCCCAGCAAGCCCTCGGCCCAGTAGCCAGCCCACCCGGGAAAACCTTTCACCCTCTGCCTCTTTCTCACCGCGCACCCAACCCGCATTCCCACTGACCACAGGGACCCACGGCCATGTTGGCATCGTCGTCCCCGCGCGGACCTGTTCTTTCCCCTCCCCGACCGTTTCCTTCTAAAATTTATCTTGATCAATTCGTGTAAATGGCGCAGTAATTTGTCCCCGCGACCACGCCTTCTTAACCACCTCCCTCTCCTATCTCTTTCCCCTCACTTCCCCGCACCTGAGCGCCTCTAGGCTGCCCTAAATCTCGCTCACACCACCGCTGTCTCTGTTGCACTCCGGCGCCAATTCTGGCGAGCCCCGGACACCCCTACCTCCTGGTTCACACAGACATGCTCACCATCGAAACGCGGATCTTCCAGTAGCCTCCTCTTTCTCACGCATGCCCCAGAGCCTCGCCCCCGTCATCGCTTGCACGCCACCGTCATCTGCCTCGACTCTGGTGAGCTTTCCCCGTAGATTCTGCCCTCCCCTCTTCCTCTGGTTGATGCTCCTACACTCGCCATCCTCTTGTGCATCTAACGCCACTGTTTGTGCATCTTCTCGTGCCCCGACGAAGCCCGTGTGTGTCCGACGACGAACCCAACTACGGAGCAATCACCATCGACCCCGTGCGCCCCTTGGTCTACATAGACCACGTTGACCTTCGTCATGTTCCTGCAAACCTGGTGAGCCATTTCATCCTCTTCCTTGCTTCCTGGATTAGCCGGAACGCCACCACCCGACGCGCCGCCGCCGTGCATCCTCGCCAGCGTCGCCCGTCTATGACCTAGCGCTCTTGCACTATTAAATCTAAATCCCAGGGTGTAGAATAGATGACTTAAACGAAGCGGTATGCGTCATTTGTGCCATGCGATTTCATTTAGATCTTGTGGCCCATGTTGCACGATCCACCCGAAGCGGTACTAGCCAGTTATAATGAGACACGTAGCAAAGTTGTTGCTTTCAAAACAGAATTTGCTGTATTAGTTGTTTGAATTTGTAAAATCCATAACTTTTGATCTTTTTTTGCAAAAAATTAAAATTTTATATCAATGGATTCAGAAAAATATAAAATTTTCAACTATGTCCCTGGTTTGGTCATTTGCTTCTTAAAAATTAGGTGTTTTTGCAGAAAAATTAATAGGGCTATTTTGGATATAAAAATTGTTCTAAAAATGATGTTTGATAGAAACCTTTTGCAAATGGATTTTTTTGAACTCTCTGACCACTAAGATTTGGATTTAAAAATAAATTTGGCTAACACTAGGAACTATTACTTAAAATAAAAGCATTTCTAGTAAAACAAAAATGATTTAAAAAGGGCTATTTTCACTAACTTGTTTTCAAATGATTTTCCACTTTTATAAATGACCAGTAGGCGTTTTGAAATATTAGAACCTTGCTAGAAACCACTTTTTCCTTGTTTTTATCATTTTATGTGGTGAATTGTTTGAATGCTAGTTTTGAATGTGTGCCTTGCTTGATTGAATTGTAATGAACCTTGATGAGTGTGAAAATTGCAAGATCAAGGAGAGTATGTAGATTCTCTACTAAAAAGGCAAGTGATACTTTGGTTATCAAAAGTCCTATCTTTTCAATATTGCATTAGTGATATTTTTGTAGTATGCATGATAGGACTATTTTATATATTGCTATTCTATAGTAGATCCTATAGATTATATCTTGGTAGGAATGTTCCAAAGATAAGAGACAAGTTATGCTAGTATGCTTAGCCTAGCTATTAGAATTCAAGGGTGGAATATTCATGTTATGATATTATACAAAGTCTATGACTATGTTTTGATTAATAAAACAACTATGTGAATGAATTACCTGGGGGGAATGGTGAGAATGGTTTGTGTTGAGTGGTTACACAAGGCCCATGTCTATGGTTTACCTTGTGTATCACACTTGTGGATGGCCACCTAGGAACAAAAAGATTTTAGATGTTTTGTGTTGAGAATCTTCCAGTGCAGCCACATGGCATATGGGATCTTCCTTGACTACATAGGTTGCAAGAACTCAGACATGCAGACAGTTAGTGGTAGTGATGATAGGTGGAACGCGTCTGTGCTGATCTGAGGGATTGTTTCTGAAAAGTCTCGTTTCGATGCATGTCGAGTCTTGTGGGAAAAGTGCACCACCTATCGAGAGGGTAAAACCTAAGTACTTAGTCGTGTCCCTGATAATGGACAATTTGAGCATCAAAGACATTGAAGCAATCAAGGATCTCCTCATCCCAATTTCTCTAAGTTAAAGCTTGCTGGGTCAATAAGGGAAGCACCTAGTATGAATCCAGTGTGCCATTGTGTGATGAAATGTTTTGAAAAGAGAAAAAACTATTTTCAAAGGATAGGGAAAACTTGTTTTATGCAAAGGCCAGCCAAAACTCCACTTAGCCATATATTCATGTAGATGGTAGATTCTCCATATCAATATGATATCACTTGCCAATACAATTCAAATGTATTGACCCTTGTGGCTGTAACTTATTATGTTGCAGGTTTATTTGATGTTAGTGTAGTTTTTGAGTTGGGATTACAAGTCTACAACCAACATGATTGCCTGTGGCACATGAAGATGAACGACTCCATGCTATATAGTTATATTTGCTTCTTTCTAATAAGATAGCCAAATGAGCTATGTAAGTTGTAATGAATTATTTTATTCTTGGTTATAGTTGTAATATGACCTTTGTTTCTTGATATTACATCTTAAAATTTGGGTGCTAGCTATTCGTTCCAGGGAGTAGCACTGTAAACACAGGGACCTCTAGCTTATGAGGTTGAAACTTCTATAGATGGTATCAGAGCACTATGTTGCCTGTAGGATTGTAACCCTAGGATTGGACAAAACCCCTAAGAAAAGTAGGAGTCGTATTTGTTCAAACTTATTTACAAACAATCTTGTAAACTCTTCCCTCAACATTTTGTTTTGATTCTACCTCTCTCCTTTTCAACTTGATGAACAAAAACTTCAACATGAGCAAAGACTTCAACATCACCAATGACTTCAAAATAAGTTTCACCAAGGACTTCAACTTGGACATCACTAAGGACTTCAAGTGAGATAAGAATAATACTCAAGACTTGGAGACTAAGGAAACACAACTGTCACATCCCAAGATTTTCCAAATCTTGTAATGTGAAAAATAAATAAACAAAATAAAATTTTGTTGAAATTTAGGGTGAGAAGAAACTTTTTGATTCCAATTGGAAACATCAAAACCTATTTTGGTCAAATAAAATCCTAAAGGGATTTACAAAGGTAAATAAATAATAAATAAAGTTATAAAAGTTGGAATCACTATTTTTGGATCTTTTAATAAAAAGATATGGTTTTCAAAAGCAAAGGTAGAAATATAAATAAGGATTATTTTATAGAGCCAAATTAGATCTTGGCCAAGCTTTTGAAATAAAATATTTCTATTTGATAAAAAGAGTAAAGGTTTATTTAAATAAAATAATGAGGATTTATTAATATCCATTTTTATTAAAGTAAAGGCTTTTCCATTTTAAATAAACACTAAAACTTGTTAATTTATTTTAAATAATATTTCCAAGTGTTTTAGTTTTTCAAATGAAACCTACTGAAAAGATTTTGATATAATTTAGATTTCAAAAAGAGTTTTAAAATAGATTAAAACCTATTTGATTTAAATACTATGGTCTATTTATTTAATTATTAATAGATCCTAAAAGAATTATTTTATTTTGGACTTTGAAATATGTTGATAAACAGAATTAAAACTCACCCAAAAGTTTGGTGATGATTTGAATTAAATGGAGATTGAATAATATTATTAAATCTTATTTTAATTAATACTAGAGCCTATTTTAAATAATTAAAAGACCCTAAAAGGAATAAATAAATTATTATAAATTTGACTTTGGAATGTGTTGTTAATCAGTATTTGAATTAACACAAATTTTGGTTCAGGTTTGAAGTGATTTGTTGCTTGAATTATTTGTTTGAAAACCAAATCAGAATATTCAAAATCAGAAAAGAAAAAGGTTTGTATATAAACAAACCCAAACCACTAAACCTACCCAGCCCAGCAAACCCTTCTGGCCCAGCAAGAGCCCACCCGGGAACCCTCTGCCACTGTTCTTTCTCACTCGCGTTTGCACCCGCACAGCCACTGACAAATGGACCCCATTCCCTCTCTTCCTCTCTCACTGCCAATCGACCCCACAGCCACCTCACCATCGTCTCCACCCACGGTGACCACGCCTCCAACCTCTCCTCGCCGTTTCTGGCCGTTGAAGCTGGCGTCAATACGCTTTATTTCCTTCATTACTCCACCCCGCAACCATGCCTTCTTAATAGCCTGCGACTCCTCTCTCTTTCCCCCCAGTCATCGCCCCACCGGAGCCCCCAGGCTGTCCCCAATTCCCCCTACACCGCCACTATCTCCGACAAGCTCTGGCGACAATTCTGGCCAAACCCTGCCGCCCCTCGCCTCCTCGAGCACCCGAGCGTTACCCCCACCCCCTGGAGCTTCTCTCTGCATCATCAGCTTTCTCGCGCTTGACCCCCAGCGTCGACAACGACGACGACCAGTAGCGCCACCGTCTGTCTCCAACTCCGGCGAGTCCTCCTGGTAAGAATAGACCGCCCCTTTCCCCCTCTTGGATGCTCACATGTTCGTGACACTCATATGAACCTAACTGTGCCCTCCATTCGTCTCAGCATGCCGTAAACCTTCGCCCCATCGACGAGCAGACGAGCCCGAGGCGCAGCGCAACTCCGGCGAGCAATTGTCATGAACCCCGTGCGCCCCTGCCCTGCGACAACCACGTTGAGCATCAGTACGTCGCTGCGAACCTGGTGAGCACCTCCTTACTCTCCCTCGCTTCCTATAGTCGCCGCAGCACCGTGAGCCGAGCGTCGCCGCCGCTAGCCACCGTCAAGCGCCGCGGACATTTGGTCATAGTGCCTGAGCCACTAGATCTTGATCTGACGGATGCGATAGAACGTAGCTCGAATGGGTATGGGTGAACCTGAGCCGCGCAATTAAACTTAGATCAAACGCTCCACAGCGATCGATACGCATGAAGCGGTACCGACCAATCGCAGCACGACGCGTGGCCTGTGTTTGTTTTAAAAAACCAGAAACTTGTCTATTAGATGTTCCAATTTGAAAAATTCATAACTTTCAAACCACACGTCCAAATTTTGCAAATTTTATATCAATGGAATTAGCAAGACAAGTAATTTCTTACCATGCACTTTGTTTAGTAAAATGCTTCTGTTAAATTGATTATTTTTGCAGAAACTTGTATATGCATGTTTAGAATATAAAAATTGTTCTAAAATGATTTTTGCGATAAAACCTTTGGAAAATGGATTGTTTTGAACCTACTGACCATAGAAATCAATTTTTAGTTTCAAAAATGTATTTGGTGAAGCAAAAGCACAAATCTTTGAATAATAGCATTTCTAGCCAATTAAAAATGTTGATTATGGATTAAAAATGATTTTGGAGGAAAATCTTTGAGAAATGTCTTGATTTAAACTCTCTGACCCCAAACACCAAGTTTTATGATTTGAAAATATATTTGGTGAACCCTATAAAAATTATTACTTTACTAAAAACATTTTCAACCACATAAAATAATGACTTGGTTTAAAAATGGTTTATGAAGTGAAATCTTTTGCAAATGGTTTTGACTTATAAAATGACCAATAAGTGTTTTAGAATGTTTATAACCTATTATAAAACACTTTTGTAAATAAAACAAAGTTTGGCATGCTTGCATGCATTGTTTTGTTTCTATCATTTTATGTGATGTTTTGCTTGAATGGTAGATTGAAATATTGCTTGCTTGATTGAATTGTAGTGATTTGAAGAGTGTGATCATTGCAAAGACAAGGAGTGAACTTATATTCTCTACCAAAAAAGCAAGTGATTCTTCATACTTTTGTCCCATTATTTTCACTATGCATTAGTGATATTTCTAAGTAGGACTTGCATGGAATTTTGCTAAGTATAAACTATGCCATGGGAAATCCAAATCCTAGTAGATGAAACCTTAGTAGAATTTCCTAAGTTAAGATTCCTAATACTATCATGCTTAGATTAGCTAGTAGAAAACAAGGGTGGATTATATGTCATGCTATGGAATATTTCTAAGTCTTTGGACTTGTGTTTTGTTTAATAAAACAACTAAGTGAATGAATCACCTGGGTGGAATGGAAGGAATGGTTTGTGTTGAGTGGTTCACAAGGCCCATTTCTATGGTTTACCTTGTGTATCTCACTTGTGGATGGCCACCGAGGAACAAAGAGATTTGAGATGTCAAATGTTGAGAAGCTTCAAGTGCAGCCACTTGGCATTATGGGCTCTGCCTGGATCATATAGGTTGCAATAACTTAGCCAAATGGATAGTTGGTGGTAGGGGTTTATAGGTTGGAGCGCATCCATTCTGGTCTAAGGGAAGGCTTCTAAAAGATCTTGTCTTGGTGAAACCAAGTCTTGTGGGGAAAGTGCACCACCTCTGCAGAGTGTAAAATCTAAGTACTTAGCCATGTCCCTGGCAAAGGAAAATTTGAGCATCAAGACATGGAAGCTATCAATAATCTCCTCATCCCAATTTATAAATTAAAATTTTGTGGTTGAACAAGGGTTGAAGGATCACCAATTTCTATTGGGAGATGCTTTGGGTGATTTTATCAAGCAAAAACTTAGTGTTTTCAAATGATAAGGAAAATCTATTTTTAGCAATGCAAGCCTAAAGCTCCCCTTAGCCAAATGCATATAGATGCTAGACTCCACTATACTATCATAGTATCACTTGCCAATACAATTCAAATGTATTGACCCTTGTGGTTGTAATTTATTATGTTGCAGGTTTGTTTGATGTTAGAGAAGTTTATTGATTTAGGATTACAAGTCTACAACCAACATGTCTGCCTGTGGCACTTTGAAGATGAAGGACCCCATGCTATTGTTATATTTTGCTTCATTGTAATGAGATAGCCAAATGAGCTATGTAAGATGTAATAAATTATGTTATTCCTGGTTATAAAGGTTTATTATGACCTTTGTTTCTTGATATTACATCTTAACCGTGGATGCTAGCTATTGATCCATGGACTAGCACTGTAAACACAGGGATCTCTACCTTATTAAAGGTTGGGAACCTGACAACAACTTAGGAGGAACCATCATCACCTTTGAACTTTGCGACCAAGATGCAAGAATTTCTTCCAAGGAAACCATGATCTTGTCCATGATGTATCAACTAAGAAGAATGGAATGATCTCAAGTGAACACCATAGTTGGACCAGCACACTAGTGTTAGGTTTAAATTGATTTATTGATCACTCCAACTTATGTGGTGTAGCAAAAATATTTTGTTGTCTAAAATATGCTTGAATCTTGTTGATTGAGTGGAATGCTTGATTGTGATTGCTTGCACATTGCTTTGTGTGATTTGTTGTGTGTTATTAGAATTCTTCCTATAGAAATCTTATGCCTAATCTAATCCCAGTCCAACCTAAGCAGATGACTTCTCCAAGGGACCACAACTCCAACATCAAGGATGGTGACAACAACGTAGAGATGCACATGAAAGAACAACTGCTAGCAACTGAAGCCCAGTTGAATCAAGTGACAACCCAGTTTTAAGCCAACAACATTGAGTTAGACCCAACCATGCTGAAGTTCTTGGAATCCCAATCTCAATTGTTGCAAAGGATGACCAATCAGATGATCAACATGAGAAGCTACCTTTCCCAAAAAGATTGTGACAACAATGATATCAAGGATGATATTATAGAAGGAACTCAAGACTGCAAAATCTTTGGAGACATAGGACACACTTATAAAGAGCACATGGACCAATTCCCTAATTGTGAAGAGAAACATCCAACTAAACAATGCCCCACATCTCAAGTTTCTTGTTTCCTATGTGAAGGAAATGATCATGTCCCTGTCCAATGACATATCTATCCTATAGTTCAACAAATGAAAGATCAAGCTAAGGATGGAAAACATCAGGTGTTTGAAAACACCCATGAAGGAACAACAACTACAAAGAAGGATGAAGATAAAGTCAAACCTCAACATGCACCTCCATACATTATAACGCACTATGGTGGACAAAAGAGGAAACATGGACGTTATCCTAGAAACCGTTATAAGAACCGAGGAAGTTTTCCCACCTTTATGGTGAAGTATGAGGAAGATGAACTAAGGGAACTCCTAGCTTTGGAGAGACCCAAAAACAAGAAGGACATCAGCAAACTATAGTGCCACAAATGCAAAGAGCTAGGGCATTATGCATCACATTGTCTAGAAGAGGAGAAGAACAAGACAAGCAAACCTATGAGAGACATCAACCTTTTCACATGCTTCAAATGTGGAAATAAGGGACACTATGCAAACAACTGTCTAGAGAAGTTAC
This sequence comes from Avena longiglumis, assembly GCA_030063025.1. NCBI lineage: Eukaryota > Viridiplantae > Streptophyta > Magnoliopsida > Poales > Poaceae > Avena > Avena longiglumis. The sequence continues at coordinate 204,735,671 of CP125975.1, forward strand.
ATCAAGACACCAAGTAAGCCAAGATGCAATCTAGTTAAAAATCTTTTAAGGGTGGTAGTACCCTAGTTGTCTTGAAGCCAACTTGTAACCTCTAGCCTTCCCGAATCTCAGGACGAGATTCCTTTTAAGGGTGGTAGTTTGTCACATCCCAAAATTTTCCAAATTTTGAAATGTGAAAAAATAAACAAACAAAAGAAACAAATGTTGAAATTTAGGGTGAAAAGAAACTTTTGCTTCTAAATGGAAACATCAAAACCCTACTAGAACAAAATTTGAACAAGAAGGCAACAAACAAATATTCCAAAGATCAAATGCATTCATAAATGGATGTATCTTGAATTTGAAGCACTTGCAGAAGTTAAACCAAAACCCTAAAACTCTAATGGAATAATCATCTCCAAGATCATGTGCAAAACTATGTCTTTGTCCCATATAAAATTTAGCAAAAAACATTTCTAAATGATCAAAAATGATACACAAAAATATTACAAAACCATGGAAATTGGTTTCACTCAATTTGGAACCATGGATAAAAACTTATGATTTTAATAAGACAAAAGAAAGAAAATTCCAAGGCTAATAAATCTCCTAACTAAAATGAACACTAAATTGTGAGGAAAGTAATCCTAAAATGATTTAAAAATATAAACAAATATTAAATAAAATTTTACAAAGTGGAATCACCAATTTTGGAGATATAAATAAAAAGTTATGAATTTTATAAGACAAACAAAGAAATAAGTAAATAAGAAATATTTAAAAGACAATTTAAATTTTGGTCAAATCCATAAACAAATTCAAATAAAATAAGAGAATAAAATATTATTTAAATAAAATTATATGGGTTTGAACCATATTAAATTTTATTTAAATAAAGACAAATTGCCTCACTTAAATAAATGTCAAATCATAAGAAAAATATTAGAAATTTTTCCAAAGTGGGCCAACTAATGAACGCATAATTGATTTAAAACCTACTGAAACGGTTTGGTAAAAAATTGAAATCAAATTGAAGATTAAATCATTTGATTTGAATTAAAACAGAAAATAGAAATGGAAAAGGAAAAAGGTTTGGAAGAAAAAATTGAAACAGAACCCAACCCAGCCAGCCCAGCGAGCCCCAGGCCCAGTAGCCAGCCCACCCGGGAAACCTCTCCCCCTCTTCCTCTTTCTCTCCGCACACCCAACCCACACCACACTGACCGCATGGACCCATGGCCACGTTGGCATCATCGTCCCCGCGCGGACATGTTCTTTTCGCCCTCCCCGACTGTTTCCTGCTAATATTTCTCGGCATCAATTCGTGTAAATGGCGCAGTAATTCGTCCATGCGACCACACCTTCTTAACCACCTCCCTATCCTCTCTCTTTACCTTCACTTCCCCACACCTGCGTGCCTCCAGGCTGCCCTGAATCTCGCTCACACCGCCGATGTCTCCATCGCAATTCCGGCGACCCCGGCCACCCCTACCTCCTGGTTCACACAGACTTGCTCACCATCGACACACGCATCTTCTAGTAGCCTCCGTGTCAACACCCGGATTTTTAATCCCAGATGCCTGTTATGCCATACATCGCAATCCCAGGATTACCATTTTTGTGAGATATAATAGATTTGATATCACAGTACATCATCCATTACAAACCATACATAAGGTCTTACACAAATAAAGTATCTCATGATCCAGTCTTAATACAGTTCAAGCAGCGGAATAACGTAATAATAGAGGTAGCGTAGGTGATACTCCATCTTCATGGTAACAGGCAATGCTGACGATATGATATGATCCTAGTTGTCATATCCTTCCTGCGGTCCATCCTCCTGATATTCCTCTTCATAGTCTGGCCACAGGAATAGCCCGGGACAAAGCCATGAGTACTCTTTAAGTACTCTCAAACTAATACTAACAAGTGAAGTGGTTTTGGAATAGGAAGTACTAGGCTCTATGTTGTTTTGCAAAAGGCCAGATTTATCTCTACTGAGTGCAGAAGCAAAGAAAGCTAGTTGAAAGTTTTAGAACAACTAAGTGGGAACTTGAATTTTATGTCACAACCCTATTGAATTTTATTCGGATAATCAATCCTAACCTTTCAATTACACACCCTAGTATAGGCACCTCTCCTATGAGTTTGTCCTCCCAACCATGACCAACTGTCATCTTGGGAACTACATAGGTGGACAATCTTCACAAGGTAGCCTCAGCTTAAACCCAGGCAGCAAGGGAACCCATACTAAGGTATATAAATTTCTAGTCAAGCCCTACCAAAATTTCGGGTATTGTGGTTGTACGGTAAAATTGGAATGGTATCGCATCCAGACAACCATCAGTTTTAAAAAGGTCTAAGGCTCATGCCTTAACATTTCCATAATCAAAATCATCCGGTGTTCAAGAACACATGTCAAAACATTTCATTAGAATGACTCATCATTGTAAGGTTTTCATAACCATTTTCACCCAGTATTCCCATCTAAAGTGATCAATTTTTATGCTTAGCACTAGCAACTACAGGTGGGGGTAAACACTAATGATGGGTGGTAAACAAGTGTAAATGATCTAAGTTCAATCTCATGCCTCAGGATGAAATCAAGTTTATCTAACTTAGGCCAAGTTTTGTGCTCTTCATGCTACCTTCAAATATCTTTCTAATATCTACAAGTCACTAAATAAACTCAAATAAAAGCTTTGATAAATAAATAAAATAGTAAGCTTGCAAGTAAAACTAGGATTGGGTATCAAGGAGTGTAAGCTTGCAACGGTTAGCCTTCTAAGTCAACTTGTATAGTGAGGCTTGCATGGTTGCAAGTATAGGCTTGCCTTGTGCAGAGTAGTGGTTGAAGTTCTCCTCGGCTTCTTCCTCGTAGTATCCTCCTTCCTCCTCGTATCCTTAGTCGGTACTAGCGTCTATAAATAAATACGAGATACACAATCACCAAACAATACTTAACTACTTCTATTTATCACACCAAGGTTTTCACTAGATGATCTAGCATCATCACAAACATTACAAAGATTAAAGAAAGAATTTTAATTACCTTTATTTTAGAAAAGTAATTTCTACTCATTGAAAAACTACTTAAGATTTAATATTCTCCAACTAAAACATGGGGTCATGTTGACACATGTCATCACCACATATTTCAGTACATGGGAATGTGATTTAAAGTGGTGTCACAATTTAATAAGGTTTAATATTTTTATTTTAAATAATTAAAGTGACTAGAAGGGCCTGTGAGGAATTCTTTTATTACTTGACCATTATTTCTGCAAGTAAACCTAGATATTTTAATATATCCTAAAAGATATGGTTAAATGTGATTTTTGAGAATTAGAATCAACTCAAAATCTTTTATGGTTGAATTTTTAAAAATGTTTGAATGCAGAAAAGCTTTTGCCTTGTTATTTTTACTATAGCTGATCTACAAATCCAATTGGTTTGAATCCAATGATCTTGGATTAAGCATTCCAGTACCTTTCTCACAAAATTGGTTTGATGCATTTTGGTTCAGTGAATCGAATTGGGTTGATTTTTGAATTTGGGTACAGAACTGAGTTTGAACCTAAAAGAATAAACCTAAATTTGAATTACTGGGTCGCGCGGGATGTTAACTGGGCTGGCCCACGGTGCATAGCGCACGCGCGGGTAGGTTTAAGTGAACGACCCTTGATCGGCAAGGCAGAAGTGCGGGGTATGGGGCGATCTAGGCCGTGCAATCAAACTCTAATCATACGGCTATGGTTCATCGTCCACGTCGGGCAACGCCGGCGAGACAGAACCCTAGAGCGGCCAGTGGGGGGTCGTGGGAGGCTCACCGGGGCTTAGGCGATGGTCGGCGATGAGGGTGAACGATGAAGTCGATGACGGTGATCCTCCTGGTACCGGCAGCTCCTCCTGGGGTGGCTCCAATCAACTGCTCCTTTCTTCCTCCTCCGCGGCAGAATTCGGCCAAATTCCGGCGATGCGCTGCTCGCCTTGATCCGGGAGTGAGGTGGGGTGCTTCTGAGAGAGAGGGGAGTGATATGGTGTGTAGAAATCAAGCGATGGTGGCCTCTATTTATAGTGCCAAGAGGGGACTGAAGGGCGCGAGTGGAGTGTGGCATCCCGCAAAACCACTACTAGAAAATCGCGTTGTTTTTGTGCATTGCATCATCATTACATCATCATGCATATTAATTTTACCTGAGACTATGTTGCGAAAGACTATGGTTTTCTGAAACTAGCCCTCCTTCTATTTCAAATTAAACCCCCGGCTGCGTCCGGATATTTTGTTTGCCTGAAAACTAGTTACAAAAATGTATTGCAAATTAAATAAAATGTTAAATTATTTTTAGTGGGGCAGTCGAACGGGCCGAATGACCCGAACAACCGCCCCAGAAATTAAAACGGTCCACCTAATTCCTAAACCTACCAAACTACCTACCCAGCCCCCCCCTCCACCTCACCCCAACCACTCCCCTCGTGACACCTCACCTCCCTCCCTCTCCCCTCCAATCAGAAGCCTCCACCTCATCCTCACCTCCTCTCCACACACACAACCCACACCCCTGGCCACACAACACCACGCCACGCACGCACGCACGCCAGCCCCACCTCGGACCCACCACGCACGCGAGCAGCCCCGTCGTCCCCATCCTCCACCCTCGCTCCCCTGTTTCTCTCCCTGTCCCGAGCTCCTCTCCCTCCTCGCCGGCAGGCAGCGCCGCCTCTCCATCCGGCCTCCTGCGCCGCGCCACCTCGTCCCAGCTTTCCTCGCGCCCTTCTCCCTCCTCCACCCCTCCTGGCTCGCCCCGTCCTGCCCCTCTCCGGCCGCGGCCGTGCCTCCCCGCCGGTTGCAGCTCGCCCTCCCGCCTAGCTCCTCCGCCTCCTGCTTCTCTTCTCCCTCCTCCGGCGCCGCCGCCGCAGGCCGAGCCGCGCTCGCTCCTCCACCGCCTCGTCCTCCGTCCCGCCTCTCCTCCGTCGAGCCCCTCCGCCGCCAGGGCTCGCGGCGCGCCTCCAACTCTCCATCGCCGCCCGCGTTCCCGTCCACCACCGCCCGCCCGCTCCTCAGGCCGCTCCACCGCCCCGCGGTTCCCGCCCAGCCGCCTCCGGCCCCAGCCGCTGCGCCGCCGGCCGCCCTTCGACCGCCTGCCTCCCGCCTCCGCCTTGCTCGCGCCCGCGAGCTCCCCCTCCGCTCGCGCGCCGGCGATGCCGGAGCCGCCGAAGTCCTTCCCGCCTCGCCAACGAGCTCCTCCGCGTCGGCCTGCTCCGCCGACCGCGGCCCCTTCCCCTCTGGCCACGTGCGCGTCTGCCTCCACCTCGCCGCTGCGACCGTCTCCCCGCCTCCGTTCCGGCATCGTCCTCCCAAGCCGGACCTTCTGCCCTTCACTCGGTGTACGTGCGTGTGTCTCTGTGTGCTCGTGTAAGGGAGCCATGGGGATCTGCTTGTGATCTCTGCGGGCCGTCCTGAGGCACCCCAAGCTCGCCAACGACCATAGGCGCCGAACCCGATGACCGCCAAGCTCTTCGGGCAAGAACCATCCACAAGGCCTCCCTCACGAAACCCCGAAGATAGACACCACCGAGACGGAACCCGAACCCTCGGACGCCAAGATCTCCCTCTCTGACCCGAAGGCGCCAAGACCCCGGACCCCAAGATCTCTGCCGTGAGACAACAAGACCGTCGGCACGACCCGACGACCGGGATGCGACAGGATCGTCCCCAGGACACCAAGTTTGCCACGGGAACGCTCCCGAACGTTAACACCGACTCGATGGCACGGTATCGACAAGACCCTCGCAACGGCAAGATCGACCCCATGGGACCCGACAAGATCGGCACGACGACAAGAACGACACCGTCCAGGGTTAAACCGATGTGCCCCCGACACCGAACCAAGTCCTCCTTCACAGAACGCCAAGATCTACCCCATCATCTGAGAACGTTCCGTCGAACCCCGAACCCCAGATCCGGACCCCGAGACCGACCCCGAACCCCGGAACCCCAAGACCGTCGAGACCCCCTAATGTGTGACCCTTATCCGAGAACCCTATTTTATAAATTGTCAACTATATAAAACTTGTTGCATATTAATCATTCATCTCGCATGCATATCTTTGGTTTGGGGGCCTTATGCCGATTCACCTTATAATTAAATATGGGGCCATATGCGGGCAAATCTAGCCTTATATTGGCCTCATTTAAATTTGTGTAGCGAACCCGGTGCTATCTTTTGCCATGCTAATACAACATTTAAATTGCGGGGTAGATAAACAACTTGAACCATCTAATTAATTGTCGGGACCCCGGTTCCACTTAATATTGACCTAATTGCATCACACCTTGCCATGCCATGCATCATACATGCATCATGCCGATCTTCTGGCGTTGTATTAAATATTGCATCCGGTGTTTATTCTAGTGTTTTGCTTCTTCGCGGATAAGGCCGTTGAGTTGATGTGAGCTTCGCCCCGATCTTCGGTTGAACCTTCGACAATGTTTTCAGGCGAGCATCTCCCCCTTTCTACCTATCTTACTTTTATAGTATTTATTTCCCTCCTGTTGATCTATTGCTATCTGTGTTGCGATGCTCTAGTTTCCGCACCTGTGATATTCCGTGCAGCCCTATATTGCCTTGGACACATCCTATTACCTGTTGTTTGGTAGATAGTTGGACTTGCGCGTCGTAGTCGCTTGCTCAAGTGCTGTTGCGTGTTGTTAAGTGCCACAGTTGTTGGAGTATTGCCGCATGTTGATGTTGGAGATGATCATAGTTTTACTTATCGCTCACTTTAAATTCCTGTTTAACAACTAAAATTGAAATAAGCAGAGGCATCGGTGGGTGATAGATAATATTTGGTTTCCGAACGCCCACTTGTGTCCCGTAGGACCCCGAGTACTTGATACCTGTTCCTTGTTTTATCGCGCTATCCACATCCGGGAGTTATATGGGACCCCCGAGGCGAGCTTGATTGGTCTTATTTCTTGGGGCCACAAACTAGTTTGAGGTTTTATTTACTATCCTGCTTATGCCATGCTACTTGTATTTACAATTGTGCGAGGAGCACATCAGATGTTAGGATCGTGGCACGATTCCGCGGTGTCGACAAGCCCAGCCACACTTTCGGGTTCCCAGTCGTTCACAGCCGTCCCCACATCCTTAAGTCCGTATCGGAGCCGGCCGGCTTCGTTGCGGGTTCTACTTTAAGGGGTGGCCCCCTGAAATATTTCTGAATCCTATGATTGCTCAGTCGTGAAAGCCTCGTTGGGTTTTGATTTGGTTTTTCCGAGGTTGATCGAGCGTGTGTTGCTATTGGTGCACCCCGGCCGGGTAAAACTTTCTGAAAGCCGTGTCCGCGGATATGGACGACTTGGAGCACAGTATCTCGATCATAGACAAGCATAACTAAAGTTTATTGCTATAAATTTGACTTTATAATGACTAGTAATCAGCTTCACTATAATGGAATGGATAAATAATACTGCCCACAATTGCTTGTTTGGTTTGTCGCTTGCGACAATTGTATCTGACTAGTAAGTATTACAACTACAACGGAATGGCTAAATAAAAGTACCAACAACTGCTGGGTTTTGGGTTATCTCATGCTATCTGTATCTGATTAGTAAGCGCTGCAACTATAACGGAATGATTAACTGAAAATGACCACTGCTTATTTTATCAGGATGAATATCTATACCTGACTAGTAATTGCAGCGATAATCGAATAAGTAAAACTGCCAACTGTGTGAGTTCCTCGGTTGACTTCCTCGTTTGGTCTCGAGGGGGAAACGCCAGGAAGGGTTTGTTTGATGTTAGTATCAGGTTGGATCCGAATAGGTCCTTCTTACCCCTCTCTGATAGCCGCCAGTTGTATCGAGTCTCTATAGGTTGTTTAGTGCATGCTGCCGCTCCGCTTGATCCACCATACCTATGTGGCGAGGACCGCGAATTCTAGCCTCGCTGTCTTGGCCTCGATCGACGCTCCTTCTTTTTCCTTTGCCCTTTGTCGGCACCCTTTTGTTTAAGCAGGTTTTGAGATCGACGTCGTTAGCAGGGTTACCCTTCCGGCTTGGCCTGGGCAGGGTTATGGACGCCATTGGTTATTCTTCAGGGCTCTTAGCCCCATTTGCATCTTGTCCGTAGCTGGACGCTATATCGTTCTCAAGGTGATTTGGATCTCTGTATATTATATCTGTATTCTTGACTCTTTGAGTCGCTGTTATATATATATCTGTTCTGTGGGTTCCATCGAGGACTGTTGTGTAATGTTATTACTTCGTTTTCCACCCGCACGAAAGTGCCTGGTGGGCACCTTTGAATCGTTTCTATGCGGGTTTGGCGGGTTTCGCTAAAACTTGCATAGGTCCGATTCTGAGGGTGTTACAGAGTGGTATCAGAGCTCAACAGTTGCGATACCCCACAAGTCCAGCCTGTAGGATAACCTTAGCTAACGGCCGAAGTAGAGTGTCAAAACTATTTTTGCAAAAATCGGTTGGATAGTTCTAATTAGGTCTGATTTTTACTCCTTACCCCCTCTGCAATTCTCCTCTTACCTCTATGTTTTTGAATCCGCTCTCGTCTCTTTCTTCGAGTCCAGGATTTCTCGTGGTTGGGTTCCGTCGTACCTTCAGGGTTTCGCTTCCTTCTTTGATAACGGTGTTCTACCATCCGGTGTTCATGCTGCGTGAGGAATCCGTCTGCTGTGGTACCATTCTTTGTTCCTTGTTTGTGCCTTCCGGTGTTTTCCGACGCGACGACATCATCTACGCCAGATCCGATGCAGAGTCTGCATCACTCTGTTGTTCCGAACCTCGCTTGTCGAGATCTTCAGTCTAATCCCGAGAGTTGGTTGCATAATCCGCCTATTCGTGTACAGAGTAATGGTTTGGGTGCGCGATGGACTGATCACCATCCGACTACTCTTATCATTCGCTCTTGTACATCGAATCAGTGGATCCAGCAATTTTACTCCGTCCACGGAAGTTAGAGGTGGCTTTATTTGTGGATACCTCTACCTTCGACCTTTTGTTTCCGGAGTGTTCTCTCGACGATCACGGACAACGACCTCTTGTTAGTGGTGTCGCGAGGATCTACACGAAGCGAGAAGACGCAGATCGCCGACCTTCCTTCCGGTACCATGAGGCGGATCTCGAGGGCGAGATCCATTGTTAGTGGTGTCGAATTGCGGCATCCCGCAAAACCACTACAAGAAAATCGCGTTGTTTTTGTGCATTGCATCATCATTACATCATCATGCATATTAATTTTACCTGAGACTATGTTGCGAAAGACTATGGTTTTCCGAAACTAGCCCTCCTTCTATTTCAAATTAAACCCCTTTTGCGTCCGGATATTTTGTTTGCCTAAAAACTAGTTACAAAATGTATTGCAAATTAAATAAAATGTTAAATTATTTTTAGTGGGGCAGTCGAACGGGCCGAATGACCCGAACGACCGCCCCAGAAATTAAAACGGTCCACCTAATTCCTAAACCTACCAAACTACCTACCCAGCCCAACCCTCCACCTCACCCCAACCACTCCCCTCGTGACACCTCACCTCCCTCCCTCTCCCCTCCAATCAGAAGCCTCCACCTCATCCTCACCTCCTCTCCACACACACAACCCACACCCTTGGCCACACAACACCACGCCACGCACGCACGCACGCCAGCCCCACCTCGGACCCACCACGCACGCGAGCAGCCCCGTCATCCCCATCCTCCACCCTCGCTCCCCTGTTTCTCTCCCTGTCCCGAGCTCTCCCTCCCTCTTGGCCAGCCTTGTCCCGCCTCTCCCTGTCCGCCTCGCCGCCGCGCCACCTCGTCCCAGCTCCTCCTCCACCCCTCCTGCTCGCCCGTCCTGCCCCCTCTCGATCATGGCCGTGCCTCCCTTGGTTGCAGCTCGCCCTCCCGCCTAGCTCCTCAGTAGCGCCGCCCCCTCCACCTTCTCTTCTCCCTCCTCCAGCGCGCCCGAGCAGGCCAGCCGCTCCTCCACCGCCTCGTCCTCCGCCCGCCTCTCCTCCGGAGCCCCTCCGCCCAGGCTCGCCACGCTTCGCCTCCAACTCTCCATCGCCGCCCGCGTTCCCCACCACTGCCGCCGCCCCGCTCCTCAGCCGCTCCACCGCCCAGACGGTTCCCGCCCAGCGCCGCCTCCGGCCCCAGCCCCGCCCGGCGCCGCCTTGCCTCCGCCTCCGCCTTGCTCGCGCCCGCTCTCCCTCCGCTTCGCGGCGATCCGGGCCGCCGATCTCCCGCCGCCAACGAGCTCCTCCGTCGGCTGCTCCGTGACGCGGCCCCTTCCTCGGCCCGCGTGCGTCTGCCTCCACCTCGCCGCTGCGACTGTCTCCCCGCCGCCATTCCGGCATCATCCTCCCAAGCCGGACCTTCTGCCCTTCGCTCGGTGTACGTGCGTGTGTCTCTATGTGCTCGTGTAAGGGAGCCATGGGGATCTGCTTGTGATCTCTGCGGGCCGTCCTGAGGCACCCCAAGCTCGCCAACGACCATAGGCGCCAAACCCAATGACCGCCAAGCTCTTCGGGCAAGAACCATCCACAAGGCCTCCCTCACGAAACCCCGAAGATAGACACCACCGAGACGGAACCCGAACCCTCGGACGCCAAGATCTCCCTCTCGGACCCGAAGGCGCCAAGAACCCGGACCCCAAGATCTCTGCCGTGAGACAACAAGACCGTCGGCACGACCCGACGACCGCGGATGCGACAGGATCGTCCCCAGGACGCCAAGTTTGCCACGGGAACGCTCCCGAACGTTAACACCGACTCGATGGCGCGGTATCGACAAGACCCTCGCAATGGCAAGATCGACCCAGTGGGACCCGACAAGATCGGCACGACGACAAGAACGACACCGTCCAGGGTTAAACCGATGTGCCCCCGACACCGAACCAACTCCTCCTTCACAGAACGCCAAGATCGACCCCGTCATCTGAGAACGTTCCGTCGAACCCCGAACCCCAGATCCGGACCCCGAGACCGACCCCGAACCCCGGAACCCCAAGACCGTCGAGACCCCCTAATGTGTGACCCTTATCCGAGAACCCTATTTTATAAATTGTCAACTATATAAAACTTGTTGCATATTAATCATTCATCTCGCATGCATATCTTTGGTTTGGGGGCCTTATGCCGATTCACCTTATAATTAAATATGGGGCCATATGCGGGCAAATCTAGCCTTATATTGGCCTCATTTAAATTTGTGTAGCGAACCCGGTGCTATCTTTTGCCATGCTAATACAACATTTAAATTGCGGGGTAGATAAACAACTTGAACCATCTAATTAATTGTCGGGACCCCGGTTCCACTTAATATTGACCTAATTGCATCGCACCTTGCCATGCCATGCATCATACATGCATCATGCCGATCTTCTGGCGTTGTATTAAATATTGCATCCGGTGTTTATTCTAGTGTTTTGCTTCTTCGCGGATAAGGCCGTTGAGTTGATGTGAGCTTCGCCCCGATCTTCGGTTGAACCTTCGACAATGTTTTCAGGCGAGCATCTCCCCCTTTCTACCTATCTTACTTTTATAGTATTTATTTCCCTCCTGTTGATCTATTGCTATCTGTGTTGCGATGCTCTAGTTTCCGCACCTGTGATATTCCGTGCAGCCCTATATTGCCTTGGACACATCCTATTACTCGTTGTTTGGTAGATAGTTGGACTTGCGTCGTAGTCGCTTGCTCAAGTCTTTGTTGCGTGTTGTTAAGTGCCACTGTTGTTGGAGTATTGCCGCATGTTGATGTTGGAGATGATCATAGTTTTACTTATCGCTCACTTTAAATTCCTGTTTAACAACTAAAATTGAAATAAGCAGAGGCATCGGTGGGTGATAGATAATATTTGGTTTCGAGCCCACTTGTGTCCGTAGGACCCCGAGTACTTGATACTGTTCCTTGTTTTATCGCGCTATCCACATCCGGAGTTATATGGACCCCACGAGCGAGCTTGATTCATCTTATTTCTTGGGGCCACAAACTAGTTTGAGGTTTTATTTACTATCCTGTACTTATGCCATGCTATACGTATTTACAATTGTGCGAGGAGCACTTTATCTTAGGATCGTGGCGATTCCGCGTGTCGACAAGCCCAGCCACACTTCGGGTTCCCGATCGTTCTGGCCGTCCCACATCCTTAAGTCCGTAGACGGCCCGGCTTCGTTGGTTCTACTTTAAGGGTGGCCCCTGAAATATTTCTGAATCCTATGATTGCTCGATCGTGAAAGCCTCGTTGGGTTTTGATTTGGTTTTCGAGGTTGATCGGCGTGTGTTGCTATTGGTGCACCCGGCCGGGTAAAACTTTCTCAAAGCCGTGTCATGGATATGGATATGGGCGACTTGGACGATATCTCGATCATAGACAAGCATAACTAAAGTTTATTGCTATAAATTTGACTTTATAATGACTAGTAATCAGCTTCACTATAATGGAATGGATAAATAATACTGCCCACAATTGCTTGTTTGGTTTGTCGCTTGCGACAATTGTATCTGACTAGTAAGTATTACAACTACAACGGAATGGCTAAATAAAAGTACCAACAACTGCTGGGTTTTGGGTTATCTCATGCTATCTGTATCTGATTAGTAAGCGCTGCAACTATAACGGAATGATTAACTGAAAATGACCACTGCTTATTTTATCAGGATGAATATCTATACCTGACTAGTAATTGCTGCAACGATAACTGAATAAGTAAAACTGCCAACTGTGTGAGTTCCTCGGTTGACTTCCTCGTTTGGTCTCGAGGGGGAAACTCCAGGAAGGGTTTGTTTGATGTTAGTATCAGGTTGGATCCGAATAGGTCCTTCTTACCCCTCTCTGATAGACGCCAGTTGTATCGAGTCTCTATAGGTTGTTTAGTGCATCTTTGCCGCTTGATCCACCATACCTATGTAGGCGAGGACCGCCATTCTATCCTCGCCGTGTCTTGGCCTCGATCTTGACGCTCCTTCTTTTCCTTTGCCCTTTTGGCACCCTTTTTGTTTAAGAAGGTTTTGAGATCGGCGTCGTTAGGGGTTACCCTTCCGGCTTGGCACAGGCAGTTATGGGCCATTGGTTATTCTTCAGGGCTCTTAGCCCCATTTGCATCTTGTCCGTAGCTGGACGCTATATCGTTCTCAAGGTGATTTGGATCTCTGTATATTATATTTGTATTCTTGACTCTTTGAGTCGCTGTTATATATATATCTGTTCTGTGGGTCCCATCGAGGACTGTTGTGTAATGTTATTACTTCGTTTTCCACCCGCACGAAAGTGCCTGGTGGGCACCTTTGAATCTTTTCTATGCGGGTTTGGCGGGTTTCGCTAAAACTTGCATAGGTCTGATTCTGAGGGTGTTACATGGAGCTCATCGTCACAGCGATCTACTGGCATGGGCAAAGGTAGGGGACGGTGTTGTGTCCCCTGGCAAAGCTCAACGGCATGGTCAGGCGGCGTGGGGCGGTGTGAAATGGTTGGAACGTCGTGGTGCTCTAAGCGGGTCCGATGGTTGTTTTAATGGCGCACAGGTGATAAGGTTCACACGACGGCGAACGGGCGTGTCTGGGGTGTTCCTAGGGTGGTGGCGATCCTGCTTGCACGTGGCAAGGGCGGCGCGCGGTCCGTGGGCGTGTGTCACAGGTGGTGTTCTGGCGCGCTCCCGGCATGCTCGCAGAGAAGCTAGGCGCGATCGGGCTGTGTGGTCGAGGGGCTGGCAGTACTCGAGGCTTGGACAAGGGGTGGCGGTGGACGGTGGAGAGTGTCCCAGACAAGGTGGGCGAGGCTAGAGAAGCTTCTAGTTGGCTGGCGACATTGGGGTGGCAATTGTGCTCTCGGCATGCTTGCCATTGATGGCATGGTCTGCTTTACAATGAGCTAGAGGGGTTAAACAAGTTAGATGATCTACTAAGAGTGTAGTGTGAGCTAGATAGTGGACAATTTAGGCCAAAATTACTGCTCACTATAGTTTTGAATGTTTGTTGGTTTGGTGTTTGCAAGGTGTTTGATGAAATGGCCGAAAGAGATTCAAATTTCAATTTTTGACTCAAACTTTGTGGGTGTATTGGTTACATACTAGGGAGTCTCTGGTTAGTTGGAAATGTCAAGGGGAATTGGTTTGGTTGGTTTTTGAAAATGGGTGATCTTCACATATGTTATAGATTCAATTTTGAATTATCATTTGAATTAGGTTGCCAAATGTTTCTGTAAGTTTGAAAGGTGGGCTTGGGTTCACTTTTACTTGGTCTATCAAGGGGTGAAAACAAAAGGAAAAGTTTCTGTTTGAAATCTTGGACTAGGAACACTCAAATTGGCGTAGTGAGCAAGATTGGCAAAAATGACCATTTGCTTATTTGATTTGTTTTTGATTTTCTCTTGATTTGTTTCTGGTTGGAAATGTTTTAGATGATGTTGTTTTCATATTTAAACCATTCCTTGCTATTTAGATCAATCTCAAAAGTCCATTCATGCATTCGTACAATTATCACATACACACATGCATTCATATTGATTTGATTAACAAAAGTTTTTGTTAACCCTAATTTTGGTGATTGGAATATGATAATCATTGTTCAACATTTTTGGGATGTTACAAACCTTCCCTCCTTAAACAAAGTCTCATCCCGAGATTTGAGAAGGAATAAAGAAGAAAACTAGGACTTAAAAAGATCGGGAAACTCCATCTTGATGTGATCTTCTCGCTCCCAGGAAGCTTCTTCTTCAGTGTGGTTACTCCACTAAATATTGAGAAACTTGATGCTTCTGGTCCTGGTGGTTCTGAAAGCTTCCTCCAAAATACGGATGGGTACTTCAGGATACGTCAGGTCATCGTTGATCTCTATGGTGCGGTGATCAATGTTCTTGAAAACTTCAGTCTTCTCTAGGACTTCTAGGAATTTGCGAAGTAACGATATATGGAACACATTGTGTACTGCTGACATCTCCTCTGGAAGTTCCAATTGATATGATAGTTCTCCTCGATGATTCAGAATCTTGAAAGGTCCGATATATCTGGGGGCTAACTTTCCTTTGAGTTGGAAATGCTGCATTCCCTTCAAACGCGACACTTTGAGATACACAAAATCTCCGATATTGAAAGAGAGGTCTCAACGTCTCTTCTCGGCGTAGCTCTTCTGTCTGGATTGGGCGGTCTTGAGGTGCTCACGGATCTTGTGAAATTTCTCTTCTCCTTCTCGTAGGATGTCGGGTCCAAAAATCTGACTCTCTCCTACTTCCGACCAATTCAAAGGGGTGCGGCACTTCCTTCCATACATGAATTCAAATGGGGCCATTTGCAAACTAGCTTGATAACTTTTGCTGTAAGAAAATTCTGCGAAAGGCAGACAGTCTTCCCATTTAGATCCATACTCTATCACATAGGCTGTCAACATATCTTCGAGTATTTTATTTACTCGCTCCATTTGTCCATCGGTTTGACGGTCATACGTTGTGCTGAAATGTAGTCTTGTTCCTAGTCCTTCTTGGAATTTCTTCCAGAATCTCGATGTAAACTGAGTTCCTCGATCTGATACGATGTTCTTGGGGACTCCGTGCAAACTGACGATTCTAGCGATGTATAACTCTACTAGTTTTGAACTATGGTAGGTAGTCTTGACTGTTAAGAAATGGGCGACCATGGACAATCTGTCAACTATGACCCAAATAGAGTCATTTCCCCTACTAGAAGTAGGCAATCTGGTGATAAAGTCCATTCCAACTGAATCCCATTTCCATTCTGGAATCTGCAGTGGTTGCAATAGTCATGCAGGTCTTTGATGTCCCTCCTTAACTCTCTGACAAATAATACACTTGGAGATATAGCTTCCAATTTCTCTCTTCATCTTATGCCACCAAAATTGCTCCTTCAGATCCTGATACATCTTCATTCCTCTGGGGTGGATAGAATAAAGAGTATCATGGGATTCCTTTAAAATATCTTCTTTCAACTCTGAATCTGCTGGTACACAGAGACGTCCTTTATACCACAACACTCCTTCTTCATCTTCGGTGAATTCGAGTACCTTGTCTATACCGATACGACATTTGATTCTGTCGATACTAGCATTTCCTTTTTGCGCCTACTTGATCTGACTGATCAAAGTAGGTTGAAGTTCTATGCTAGCCAAAAATCCTTCACTTACTAATTCCATTATGAAATTTTCCATCTCCTTGTGCAAACTTGGTTGCTCCTTCAGAATCATGGAGTTCAAGCGACACGACAATCTGCTAAGGGCATCTGCTACCACATTGGCTTTACCGGGGTGAAAGTGAATGTCCAGATCATAGTCCTTGATTATCTCAATCCATATTATTTGCCTCATATTCAACTCCTTCTGAGTGAATGTATACTTCAGGCTCTTGTGATCCCAGTAAATCTCACAACAGTTTCCCATGAGGTAGAACTATGGCTACTAGTTCAAGATCATGGGTAGGATAGTTCTGTTCATGCTACTTCAGTTGTCGGGATAGATACGATATAAATTTGCCTTCTTGCATCAACACACATATGAGACCGATCTTGGATGCGTCACAATACACATCAAGGGCTTCGAGATATCCGGCATGATCAAGATTGGGGGTGAAATCAATCTCCTCTTGAGTTCTTGAAAACTCGCTTCACATTTTTCCGTCCATTCAAACTTCTTGTCCTTTTTCAGCAATTGGGTCATGGGTCTGGCGATTCTTGAGAATCCTTCTACGAACTTGCGGTAATATCCTGCTAATCCAAGAAATGCACGAACTTGGGTTTGAGTGGTTGGGGCTTGCTAATCTTCAACATCCTTCACCTTTGTAGGGTCAACGGAAGTTCCTCCAGATGATACAATATGTCGGAGGAATCCTACCTCCTGCAACCAGAATTCACATTTGCTAAATTTGGCATACAACTGGTGGTATCTAAGGGTTCCAAGGATGGTCCTTAGGTGTAGCTCATGTTCTTCTTCTGATTTGTAATAGATCAGAATTTCATCGATGAAAACAACGACAAACTTATCCAAGAAGTCCATAAAAATCTTATTCATGAGGTTCATGAAATAAGCAGGGGCATTGGTAAATCCAAAAGACATGATAGTGTACTCGTATAATCTGTATCTAGTGGTAAAGGCAGTCTTTGGAATATCCTCTGCGAGAATCTTGAATTGATGATAACCAGTTCTACGATCAATCTTAGAAAACACTTTGGCACCAGTCAAACAGGTCTTCTATCTTTGGCAGCGGGTACTTGTTCTTGATGGTGACATCATTTAACTTCCGATAATCCATACAGAAACAGTTACCTCCATCCTTCTTGTCCACGAACAACATAGGTGATTGTCGTGGTATTGCCGACGAGTACGACATGGAGGGGTCCTCACAGTGCGTGTTTAGAGACGTGGGGGAAGGTGGACGGTTGACGGGTACGAGGTAACACATCTTACCCAGTTTTCGATCCCACAACAGCGGCGGAATTCTACTCATGCTATAAATCACTATAATGGAAATACGCCGAGTTATAGAGATAGGTTTGTTGTGCGAGGTGTATGCTAATCTCTACTTGGTCGTCTAAAGTTGTGCCCTAAAGGCTCCCATAGGCCCGACTTATATAGTCGCCAGGTCCTAGGGTTATAGGGAAAAGTCCTAGCCGGACAGGTTACAGAGTCCTACACCGTCTATTACTAGTCTTGCGTGTCTTGTACTCCAAGGCTCCGGGTATGCTGGTGACTCCACCGTAGCCTTCCTCTATCCGTCATGGGCCTCCCTTCTGGATCCATCTAACTGGGACGCACATCAGGCCATGGGCCATGCTACCAACTGTGGGCCACCCGGATTATCCAGATAGGAGACATGCTATGAGGATACCCATATAGCATATCCCCAACAGTAGACCCCAGAGAACTCCGAGATCTTGCGGCGTCTTGCCTCTTCATGTGGAATGCTCCGTCTAGATGGATGGCGGCAAATCGTCAAGCAATATCTTGTAGTCCTCCCAAAGAACCCTGCAAGGTTTTCTCCGTCTTCAACTTGTAAGCCAGAGAATTGCTGAATCTTCCATCGTACTCTTCCATAGTCGGAATAGATCCGTCCATGCCGGAATCTTCTGATGTGATGGTTCATCTGCCTATGTCAGCTAGGGGCGAAGTAGACGTAGGTCAGCAATGCCTCGTAACTCACACATGCAGAGAACACAATCATGTCCACTTTTACCGCGCGAGCGATACGAACCGTTGGCGGCGACGGTTGGGACGTGGCGAAATTTCCACGCACATCCGCACACACGTCGCCTATGCGGCAACCATCCGATCAAGCTACACGAATCTCGATGCTGGAGATCATAAATAGTAACTACGGTGGAAAATTTACTTTTCACCTTATTCTCTCCTCGCATCATCTTCTTCCTCCAGCGAGCATCCCCTCGAGCTCCCCGCGCAACTTTGCGAAAAAACCCTAACTCCAATCTTGCCAGTCACCTCCAAACACTCGCAATGGCCAGCAGCAGCTCTACTCCCTCGATGGCGGCTTCGGGCGAAGCCGCGGCGAAGACGGCGAGCTCCGTCGTCGTGCCCCTAGAGGGCCTGGTCATCCGCGTCTCCGCCGTGGTTGAGACCACCGGAGACGACCACAATGCAGCGATGCTGGAGCTGCTGGAGGAGGACAACGACTCCCACAAAGGCGATTGGCATGGTTCGGACATCACGGACCGCGACATCAAGGAGCTGATCGTCGAGGGCTACCTCCCTGTGACGGAGGGGCTCGCCTGGCAGGCGGAGCCGGCCGGCGAGGTCACACCTTCTCCCTAAGCCGGAGAAAAGGTGTACCTTAAAGCACAATTGGTACGCGGCATATCCCTGCCCATCTCTAACTTCTTCCTTGCCGTCTTGAACCATTACCGGGTCCAGCCCCAAAACCTTTCTCCCAATAGTATCCTAGCGCTTAGCAATTACGCGGCGCTTTGCGAGGGTTAATTAGGGATTAAGCCTAGGCTAGACCTCTTTGTGTATTTCTTCACCGTCAAGCTCGAAGCCGGGGCCAGCAAGGATGAACTTATAAATTGTGGCACCATTAGCTTCAAGATCCGTCCTGGCCGGAGGTTCCCCGACATCGTCGGCCACGAGTCCTGCAAGAACTGGCAGCGTACTTACTTCTATGGCCCAGATATCCCTCTGGCCGGCCAAGAATTAACGTACCCGGACTTCGTCGATGGAGCCTCCGTCGAAACTTCGACATGATGATCCCAGGCCTTCCTTCCCTCTGACATCGATGCTTCCCGTGCCATAAGGCATATAGAGTGGTTCGTAGAGACGGGTTTGACCAGCTTGGACCTAGCCATGTGCTAGTTCATTAGGCTAATCCACCCTCTGCAGCACCGCTTGAAGCTGATGCAAGAGTATACCAGCGATAGAAGGGATAGCCTCCGCATCTCCGTGGACAATTTCTCGAGCGACTCCATCAATCTCCGTCTCAAAGACATCGTCAAGGTGAAGGCCTTCCATCGCCCCTGTCACTCCCATCGTCAATCCTTCCTCCGCTTCGAAAGCTCACAAGCTAAGGAAGCATATGGCCCTTCCGGCATGGAAGTGGACTCAGGTGCCTCTACCGAGCTTGTTGTTGTCGGCGAGCAGGCAACGTAGGAGAGTGCCGCACACCAAATGGCTGAAGCTCCGGCTAAGGATGCCATCGGTTGCGGTAAGGCGGTGGTGGAAGCTCCGCACAAGTGAACCATATAGATGGACCACCAAATTTAGTTAAGTCAAACACACCAACTTATGTGGTGTAACAAAATAATTTGTTGCCTAAAGATGTGCTTAAACTTTGTTGTTTGAGTGAAATGTTTGGCTTGTGATTGCATGCACATTGCTTGTGTGAATTGTGATATGTGTGATTAGAAATATTTCCTTAGAAATATCTTGCCTATTGTAATCTCCATCCAACCCCAAACAGATGACTACTCCAAGAGACTCCAACATCAAGGTTGATGACACCAACACCAACCAAGAGGACAGCATGAAAGAACTCATAGCAACCCAACACCAGTTGAACCAAATGACAGCTCAATGCATAGCCAACACCAGTGGGGAAGATCCAACCCTGCAAGGATTTTTGGAAACTCAAGCCCAGTTAATGCTTAAGGTGACAGACCAAATGATCAACATGGAAGACAACTATTCCAAAAGAGTTTGTGACAACAAGGATGACAGAAATGTTATTCTAGATGGAGCCCCAGCTTGCATTATTTGTGGAGACAAGGATCATACTTCCAAGGAGCATGGAGATCAATGCCCCAACTGTGAAGAGAAACATCCTGTTGGCCAATGTCCCACCTCTCAAGCTACTTGCTACCTATGTGAAGGAAACAATCATGTCCCTATCCAATGCCCCATCTGTTCCATTGTTGAACAAAGGAAACAAGGTGGAGTGCAACAAATGATTGCAAACAATCAAGAAGGATCCAAGTCTACCAAGAAGGTTGATGACAAAGGAAAAGGTCCACTTATACCTCCAAGAAAAACAACCCAATTCAAAGGACCAAAGAAAGGGCATATGAATTATCCAAAGAGCAATAGAAGGTCCAAGAAACATGTAGACATTCCTACCTATCAGATAACATATGATCAACATGAACTGGATGCACTCCTAGCTTTGGAGAAACCCAAAAAGCAAAAGAAGGACAAAAGCCATGTGCAATGTCATCGTTGTAAATAAATGGGACACTATTCCAGTGAATGCCCAGAGAACCAGAAGTATAAATAAATTGGCCAAGTGTGGTGCAACAACTGCAAAGAGCTAGGCCATTATGCAGCAACTTGTCCACAAGAGACACGTAAAGAACTCAAAGATATCAACTGTTTCAATTGCAAAGAACCAGGACATTATGCAAGCAATTGTCCAGAAAATATGAAGAACAAGTTAAACAAGCCTATGAAGGATCTCAACCTTGGCCCATGAGTCAAGTGTGGAAACAAAGGACACTATGCAGAAGTTGCTGAGAGAAGTTTTCCCAAGATCCCAAGCAAGCCAACATGTAATTTAGTTTGAAAATTTTAAGGGTGGTAGTACCCTAGATGTTTTGATCCTACTTGTAACCCTAGCCTTCCCAAATCTTGGGACAAGATTTATTTTAAGGGTGGTAGCCTGTCACATCCCAATATTTTCCAAATCTTGTAATGTGAAAAATAAAATGAATAAAATAAAACTTTGTTGATTTTCAGGGTGAGAAGAAACTTTTTGATTCCAATTGGAAACATTCAAAACCTATTTTGATCAAAATAAATCCTAAGGAGATTTACAAAGATAAACATTTAATAAAGGAAAATAAAAATATCTGGAATTACTATTTTGAATCTTTTAATAAAAAGATTTGATTTTAAAATGAAAAGGAAGAAGTTTTAATAAGGAATATTTTATAAGCCAAATTAAAAACTTGGCCAAACCTTTGAAATAAAATAATTCCATTTGTTAAAATTAGTAAAGGTTTATTTAAAATAAAATAATAAGGATTTAACATCCAAGTTTGTTAAAAATAAAGGTTTTACTATTTTTTTTAATTAAACATCAAAACTTATTTATTGATTTTAAACAAGTTTTCCAAGTATTCTTTATTTTCAAATAAAACCTACTGATTTGGTTTTGATAAGATTTGGTTTTAAAAAATGGAGTTTTTAATAAAACAAATTCTATTTTGATTTAATAAACATGGTCTATTTATTTAATTAATAATAGACCCTAAAATAAAAATATTATTTTGATCCTTGGACTTTGGTTTATGTTGTTAAACAGAACCAAATTCAATTGCATTGTTTGTTGAAAGTTTGATTTGATTTGAATGTTTGATTGTTGTTTGAATTTCAAAACAGGAAATAGATTTAGAAAAATAAAAAGCTTTTGGAAAGAAAAAATGGAACCAGACAGCACCCCAACTTGCCAAGCCCAACAAGCCCAGTAGCAGCCTAGCTTCTTTCCCACGCACGAAGCGTTTTTCACCTGAACCCGCACCCACAGAGTGACTGACCAGTGGCCCCTTCTTCCCCCACACTCCCTCGCTGACAGCAAGGACCCACTCAGCCAGCTCACCTCCTTCTTCCTCGCGCAGACGACGCCCTGCCGTTTCCTGCCCTTTACGCCGGCGATCAATTCGCATGATTAACAGCCATTACTCCCCCGGCGACCACGCCCCCTTAAACGTCTCCCTCTCCTCCCCATTTCCCCTCTGTCGCCATAACCAACACGCCACCAGGCTATGCTAATTTCGCCAGAGACCACTCACTGCTCCGACGAGCCTTTGCTCCAATTCCAGCCCAACCTCGCCACCCCTTGCCTCCCTGAGCACACGACCGTGACCCCCACTCCTAGGCGCACCTTTATGTGCCCTCCGTTCAACCGCGGGCTCACCAGAACATCGACTTCAACAACCACTGAGCGCTGCCGCGTCTGCTTTCTTCTCCGGCGAACTTCCCTGGTAAGAACAGACCACCCCGCGCCTTCTCGATCATGCATGCGTCATCGTCTTGAACTTGCGTGTCTAACCATGCTCTCTGGTTGCCCCCTTGTGATCGGTAGCGTCGACCCAGACCACGAACAGGACCATCTGACGCCGATGACGACTCTGGCGAGCGATTACTCCCGTCCACGTGCGCCCCTTGCCAAGCCGACCATACCTTGAGCATCCCCACGTCACCGCGATCACTGTAAGCACCCTCACCTTCCTCTTTGCTTCCTATAGCCGCCGTAGCGCCACCGTCCGACCGTCGCCGCCGTCTGCTGCCGCGCAGCGCCGCCAGCCTTTGACCAAGCGTCTGAGGCCGTTAGATGAGAATCTTGTGGCTAAAATTAGAACTAGACGAAGGGGTACGTGCCCATTTGATCAGTTCGTTTTAGTTAGATACAACGCCCCGCAAAGGCCGATCCATCCGAATCGGTATCAGCCAGTGATAGCACGCCGCATGGCACTGGGTGATTTAAAACAGAGTTTGAAAAACAGATTTAGATGCAAATTTGAAACCCTTGTAACTTTTGATCCACACGTCCAAAAATTGGAAACTTTATATCAATAAAATCAGTGGAACAAGACCTAGCTAACCATGCAATGTGTTTAGTAAAAAGCTTCTGGTAAAATGTTTGTTTTTGTAGAATCATTTGTATGCATGTTTAGGTTGTAAAAATTATTCCAAAATGTTTTTGAGGTTGAAATCTTTGCAAATTGGTTTGTTGTGAACTTACTGTCCCTAGGAACCAACCCATGGATTTAAAAATGGATTTTGTGAAGTTTAGGAATAAAAACTTAAATTAGCCCATTTCTAGCCAAATAAAAACATTGATTTTGTTGTGGAAATGACTTTGGAGTAAAAACTTTGGGAAAATGATTTGGATCAAACCTACTGACCCTAAACACCAAGTTTTGAGAATTAACAACTTATTTGGTGAACAACATAAAGTTGTTGCTTTGATAAAAATATTTTCCACCACATAAAATAATGAATGGATTTAAAAATGGTTTATAAACAAAACCCCTTTTGCAAATGACTTTGCCACTTTGGCAAATGACCACTTTGAACCTTACAAAGTTTAGAGCCTAGTGGAAACTACCTTTGCAAATAAAACTATCTTATGCATGGTTGCATGCATGACTTAGTTCCTATGATTTTATGTGCGTGATGTATTGATTGAATATTGGTTGGAATGCAAGTTGATTTTGTGTTTGCTTGATTGATTTGTAGTGAAGTTAGAAAAGTGTGAAGCTAGCAATATCAAGAAGTGAACCAACATTCCCTACCAAAAAGGCAAGTGACACTATCATCTAAAGTCCTACTATTTTCATTATACTTAGTGGATTTTGAAACATGCATGAAAAGAATTTCTATACTTATGCTATGCTAAATCCTAATAGGATACCCTATGCATTCCTTAGTGGAAACAATGTAGTTGTTACATGCTTAGCCATGCTATATTTTGAAAAGAGATACATGTTGAGATTTTATGAAGTTGAAAAAAGGACTTGTGTTTTTATATAATAAAGCAAGGACTCAATGAACCACTTGGGTGGACAAGGATACTTTGAGTTTTGGAGAAGGTGGCAACAAAAGGAACCATGTCTATGGCAATCTCTTTGTGTTGTGCTCCAAAAGAAAACCACCCAGGAACTTAGAGATTGAACATGTTTCTCCAATTGTGGCTTTCGTGTACAACCACATGCTACTTAGGGCTCTGGCTTAGTCAACTACATTGGAAAGACCCATGCATTGTCTTCAGGTTACTGAAAATGAGGAACTTGGAATCCTACATGGGTACTGAAGACAAGCTAGCAATGGTGTATGGGAGGACCCTCTGGAAAGACTTCGTTACATTCTCAATCTGCCAGTACTCCATCTTGGTGAGTACCAATCCAGCGGCCACTGGTGGCAACAATATGAGAGTGTGACATGTGGGTAAAGTGTAAAACTTCTGCAGAAGATAATAAATTCTAAGTACTTAGCCATGTCCCCGGTTATGGACAATACTGAGCAACTAAAGCTTGAAGCTATGGGAAATCTCGACATTCCAATTTCTAAAAGAAAACTTTTAAGTGACAACAAAATACTTGATGCACTTGGGGGTACCAAGGAGCTCAAGAGATTTTGATAAAACTTGATGCACTTGGGGATTTACCAAGGAGATCAAGAGATTTTTGACAAGGACTTGAACACTTGGTGATTTACCAAGGAGTTCAAGGGATTTTTATAAAGAGATTTGACAAAAGATCAAAACCATTTTGAAAAGATAGGATAAATTTTGCTTCTGCAAATAAGCCTTAAACCCTACTTATCCAAAATGCATGTAACGATAGGATCCACTTATATTCAACATAGTAGTGAAACTTGCCAATACAATTGAAATGTATTGACCCTTGTGGCTGTAACTTGTAATGTTGCAGGTTTGATTGATTTTAGTGAAGATTGATTGATTAGGATTACAAAGTCTACAACCAACATGTTTTCCTGTGGCACTTTGAAGATTAAGGACCCCATGCTTATAGTTATTCCGCTACAATGTAATGTAATAGCCAAATGAGCTATGTAAGATGTAATAAAATTATGTTATTCCTGGTTATAAAGTTATATTATGACCTTTGTTTCTTGATATTACATCTTAACTGTGGATGATAGCTATTGATCCAGGGACTAGCATTGTAAACACAGGGGACTCTACCTTATTTAAAGGTTGGGACCCTTACATTCATCTTCAAAGTGCCAAAGGCAGACATGTTGGTTGTAGACTTGTAATCCTAATCATTAACCTTCACTAATATCAAACAAACCTGCAACATAACAAGTTATAGCCACAAGGGTCAATACATTTGAATTGTATTGGCAAGTGATACTATGGTAGTATAGTGGATTCTATCAACTATATGCATTTGGCTAAGTGGAGCTTAGGCTTGCATTGCTCAAAATAGATTTTCCTTATCATTTGAAAACACTAAGTTTTTGCTTGACAAAATCTTTCCCAAGGAATCTTCCAATAGAAATTGGTGATCCTTCAATCCCTTGTTCAACCACAAGATTTTAACTTAGAAATTGGGATGAGGAGATTCTTGATAGCTTCCATGTCTTGATGCTCAAATTTTCCTTTACCATGGACATGGCTAAGTACTTAGATTTTACACTCTGCAGAGGTGGTGCACTTTCCCCACAAGACTTGGTTTCACCAAGACAAGATCTTTCAGAAGCCTTCCCTTAGACCAGAATGGACGTGTTCCAACCTATCATCCCCTACCACCAACTGTCCATTTGGCTAAGTTATTGCAACCTATATGATCCAGGCAGAGCCCATAATGCCAAGTGGCTGCACTTGAAGCTTCTCAACATTTGACATCTCAAATCTCTCTGTTACTGGGTGGCCATCCACAAGTGAGATACACAAGGTAAACCATAGAAATGGGCCTTGTGAACCACTCAACACAAACCATTCCTTCCATTCCACCCAGGTGATTCATTAGTATGAATATTCCATAGTATGAATATATATTCCACCCTTGTTTTCTATTAGCTAAGGTAAGAATGAAAGTAGTAGGAGTATTAACTTAGGAAATTTCTACTAAGGTTTCATCTACTAGGATTTCCCATGGCATATTTTACACTTAGCAAAATTCCATGCAAGTC
Organism: Avena longiglumis; assembly: GCA_030063025.1. Taxonomy (NCBI): domain Eukaryota; kingdom Viridiplantae; phylum Streptophyta; class Magnoliopsida; order Poales; family Poaceae; genus Avena; species Avena longiglumis. The sequence goes on from CP125975.1 coordinate 204,761,756, forward strand.
CTACTTAGAAATATCACTAATGCATAGTGAAAATAATGGGACAAAAGTATGAAGCATCACTTGCCTTTTTGGTAGAGAATATAAGTTCACTCCTTGTCTTTGCAATGATCACACTCTTCAAATCACTACATTTGAATGAAGCAAGCAATATTTCAATCTACCATTCAAGCAAAACATCACATAAAATGATAGAAACAAAACAATGCATGCAAGCATGCCAACCTTTGTTTTATTTACAAAAGTGGTTTATAATTGGTTATAAACATTCTAAAACACTTATTGGTCATTTTATAAAGTGGCAAAACTATTTACAAAAGATTCTACCTATAAACCATTTTTAAACCAAAGTATTATTTTATGTGGTGAAGAAATGCTTTTAATAAGGCAACATTCTATAGGGTTCACAAAATATGTTTTCAAACCATAAATCTTTGTGTTTACGGTCAGAGAGTTTATTCCAAAACATTTCCCATAGGTTTTCTTCAAAAAGCATTTTTAACAAATAAACAATATTTTTATTTGACTAGAAATGGTTTAAATCAAAGGTTTATTATTTTGCTTCACCAAATATGTTTTTAAACCAAAAATTGATTTCTATGGTCAGTAGGTTCAAAACAAATCATTTGCCAAAGGTTTTATCTGAAAAATCATTTTAGAACAAATTTTATATTCTAAACATGCATACACAAGTTTCTGCAAAAACAATCAATTTAACAAAAGAATTTTACTAAACAAAGTGCATGGTCAGAAAGTAATTGTTTTGCTGAATCCATTTATATAAAATTTGCAAAATTTGGACGTGTGGTTTGAAAGTTATGAATTTTTCAAATTGGTAAATCTAATAGACAAGTTTCTGGGTTTAAAACAGATTCCAGGCCACGTGTCGAGTTGCTATTCGCTGGTACAGGTTCGTCTGGATCAGCAACGTGGACCGCAGGATTTAAAGTGAATCGTGTGGCGCAGGATCGATCTTACCCCTTCAGGCTAAGGTTCTATCGTGTCCTTTGGATCAATATCCAACGGCGTACAACACGCTTGCCAACTAGTGGCGGCACTAGCGGCGGCAGGTGGCGGCGCTGGCTCTGGCTACGGCGTCGTGGCGATTATAGGAAGCAAGGGAGGAAAGGGAGTGTCTCACCAGGTTCGTGGAGTGACGTTGAAGCTCAACGTGGTGATAGCTCGTCGAGGGGCGCACGAGGATGGTCTGAATCGCTCACCGGAGTTCTTGCTGCCGTCGGGTGCGCACGGTCGTGATCGAAGACGAGCGCCTAGGATGCAAGCAAGCGAGGAAAGGTATCAGGAGGATGCGCACGGTCTCGGGGGTTGTAGAGGTACTCACTAGAACATGAGGGGCCCACGGGTTTGGCGTCAGTAGCTTGCCGGAGTGGATGCGGTCGTCGGTGGCGAGACGGTGTTGTCCTTGCCGACGATGAGGGGCACGCGCTAGCGAGCTGAGGATGCAGAGAGATGTGCCAGGGTCTTGGGGTCACGCTTGTGTGCTCGAGGAGGCGAGGGGCGATGTCGAATGGCGGAATTTCATGGCTTCGCCGGAGCAGGCGTCTGAGGAATTGGGGACATCCTGGGGGGCTCCGGTGGTGTGGCGTCTGGGGGGAAATGGAGAGGGGATACTGGCGATTAAGAAGGCGTGGTCAGGGGGAGGATTAACTGCGCCATTTACGCGAATTCATCCAAGCAAATCAACGGCAGAAACTGCCAGGTGTGTTCAACGCGGGGTGAAGAAGATGATGAGCTGGCTGTGGGGTCCGTTTGGCAGCGAGTGAGAGAGAGTGGGGGTGGGGTCCATCGGTCAGTGTCCTCGCGAGTTCTGTCTGCGGTGAGGAAAAACGCTTTGGGGAGAGAGGGATAGGTGGGCTGCTGGGCCTTAGTAGGCTAACTGGGCTGGGCTGGGTTTGTTTCCATTTTTTTTTGATCTGGCTGTTTTTCCTTTTTCCATTTCTATTAATCTGTTTTGGTTTTGTTTAATTAATTCAAACCTCAATTTGATTTCAAACCTCAACCAAAATTTGTGTAGGTTTAAATATTGATTAGTGATATAATCTGAAGTCGATTTTTGAATAATTCTTTTATTATTCTTGGGGTCTTTTAATTATTTAATTAGGTCCTTGTTTTAAATCAATTAAGATTTAATAATATTTTCAAACTCCATTTGAATTTCTAAAACCTTCCAAATCTTTTCAGTAGGTTTTTATTTGATTACTTGGGTGTCAAATAATTCATCTTGAATTATTTGGAAAAGTTTTTAATATGATTTATTAATCATTTAAAATTGGATTTGTCTTTATTCCAATAGGATTTGGTTCAAGCCATTTTATTTTATTTTGGAAATTCTTTATCCAATATTTTATTTGGATTTGGATTATAATCATTCCACTTGTTTATGGATTTGGCCAAGATTTAATTTGGTCTTTAAATATTCCTTATTTAATATTTCTTTCTTCATCTTATAAAATCCATATATTTTTATTTATAGATCCAAACTTGGTGATTCCAATTTGTAAAATCTTATTTGATATTTTTTTATCCTTTTAAATACCTTTAGGATTATTTTTTCACAATTTTGTATGGATTTTAGTTAAGTGCTTTATTAGCTTTGGAAATTACTTTTCCTTATCTTATTAAATTCATAGGATTTTATTCATGGCTCCAAAGTTAGTGAAACCAATTATATGGTTTTATAATATTTCTAATATTCATTCTTGATCATTTTGAAATGTTTGTTTGACAATTTTCTATTTGGATCAAATCCATGGTTTTAGAGATAGCTTGGAAATGAGTTTCTTCCATCAGGGTTTTAGGGTTTTGGTTTATTCCTCAAGTGTTTAAATTTCCAGATGCATTCATTGAGGAATGCATTTCTCTTGATTTGAATTTAGATGGATTCAAATGTTAACCAAAGTTTGTTCAAGATGGGATTTTTAAGTTTCCATTTAGAAACAAAAGTTTCTTTTCACCCTAATTTTCAACACTTGTTTATTTTGTTTATTTATTTTTCACATAACAAGATTTAGAAAATCTTGGGATGTGACACATATTCACCTTGTCGCAGGGACCGATGCAAAACCTGGTGACCTATCAGGTGTATGATATCAACGGCTACACATTCTACACGGAGGAAAAGGACAACAAGTGTGATTATCAGAACTCAGGCGTAACGTCGGAACTCTACACCGATGACAACGTGAAGAAAATATTCTACGGAAGAATCGAGGAGATCTAGGAGCTCGACTACTGTGGAGAAAAGGTGCCGATGTTCCGTGTCAGATGGGCAAAGAGCGTGGAAAGAGAAGACCGGTATTTCACAACCATGGTTATACCCGAAGCAGCCAAATCCAAGGCCGTCGGTGCGAACGTGGCCGCGAAAAAATGAACCGTGGGTACTGGCTACCAAAGTGGACCAATGTTTTTTCATTACCAACCCGACAAATCCTAGCCGTGTTATCGTGAGGAGAGGAAAAGGAAACATCATCAGAATGGATGGAGTCGCCAACGAGCAAGACTTCGACCAGTACGACGATCCAAAGATTGAAGATGACGACGACTACGATGCAGCAACATACATTACAAGAAGAAAAAGGACAACCCTACCCAAAAAACATAGACCGTTCGAAAGAAGAAACATTAAAGTGCCGGGGCTAAATTATTCAACCGCGACAAAGAAGGGAAAAAAGATTGTAAAGTGCTAGCTCAAAAAATATTGTAAAACACGTGGTCGAAAAAGATTGTAATATTCATGGACAAATTATTATGACATATTTGTATCATGGAAAAATTATTATGACATATTTGAATCATATTTAATTTGTACCACTTTTATGACATATATTATCACTTTTGGGCATTTTTGGAATATTTAAAAGTATTTTAAAAACAAAACAAAACTTTTATGGAATATATCACCACTTTTAGGCATTTTTTGGAACATTTAAAAATATTTTTAAAATAAAAAGGTGGGCACCAAGATTCGAACTTGGGTGCTCACAGGTTTAGATTAGAGCAGTGGGTGGAACCAGTGGGATAAGCTAGTGTAGTTGTTAGACAGTGGAGCTACAACCATCTTATACAGTCGATAAATGCCGATAGTTGTAGCGCACTATGACCAAGTGCGCTATAGATATCCGTAGCGCACTATACCCAAGTGCGCTACGCCTATCTAGGCACGGCTGGTCAACAGCGCCACACGTCCTCCTCCATCTCAGACACCATCTCAATCCCGAGCCCGAGCCTTGTGCCGCCGTGCTCTCGATCCGTCGCCGCGCTCTCGATCCGCCGCCTCGCGAGCCGCCGTCGCTCGAGGAGGAGGCCGTGGATCAGGAGCAGGAGGAGGCCCGCCACCGCTCGAGGTGGAGGCCCGCGCGCCCGCCATCGTCGTCCGCCCGCCCGCCCGCCATCATCATCCACATCTCAGAGGGGAGCGTCGCCCCTCCCCTCTCTCCCTCTCTCTCCCTCTCTCCCCTCTCTCTGCAGGCCATGGTTAGGGTTCAGCATTTGATCCTATTCAGATTAGGGTTTAGATTATGGTTCAGATTAGGCCAAGTTCAGATTAGGGTTCATTATCGTAGCATTTGCTCCTGTTGAATGGGTTCAGATTAGGGTTTAGCTAATCTACAGTACTAAAATTCCATGCAAACTGCAGTAAAATTCCATGCAAACTGCAGTAAAGTGGCAAGTTCAAATCAGGATCCTGATGATGCACCATAATTTTCTCATGATTACATTAAAAGTCAGGGATGCAATTTCATTTCTAGGTGTTTCCCATCAGTAACTGCTTTAAAAGTGTATATCGCAGAAAGGTTCAGATGAGAATCTGATCTTGCAGTATCTGAAATAGTTATAAACTTAAATGATAGTATGGGAAAAGTAAATGATTAGTAGGTAAACCTATAGTAAGAATATTAGACAATAATGTGCTAGTGGTTACAATTACCAAGAGAAAGCATCTGTAATTATTGAGAGTTACTTGTATATCTAAAGCCGCATAAACAGATGGTTCAGATTTAGCCATTATATTATGTGAATAATGTTTCTGGACATCTGATGCCCAAGTCTCAACCATTTTATTCTGTTAATAATGTTCCTGGAGTACAAGATCTGATCAACGTTACTGTCTATCTGCAAGTATGCATATTATATCTGTGATTGTGGTCTTAAGAAAATTGGTCTCAAGATCTTATCAATGTTTTCATGTTTTCCAAGAAAAAATGTCACTATCTTCCACTCCATGTTACTCTTCTTTAGATAGCTAGTCATTGTCAGTCATGGGCTTCATATGGAAGTAAATATGAGATGATATCTAGCTGCCAGTATCGCAATACTTCGTGCTTTATCTGGAATACTCATTTGCTTGCTGTCACTTGGTCATTTGCTTGCTGTCACTTGTTGTAATGATCTTCTAGTATAGAAATCCTTGGTACTTAGTTTGAAGTAGTAAAAATGACAACAAGGATTGTTGTATTCTCATTTGCTTGTTGTCACTTGGTCATTTGTTGTCATTTGTTCACGGAACTGAAATAGTACAAATGACAGCAATATGCTTGTTGTGTTGTGCTTGCTGTTGTCCTTGTTGTGCTTGCTCTTATTCTTAGTCTGGAACATCCACATACTATATGTCCACCCTACTTGTGTTGCTACTACTTCTATGCTACTTGAGCTGCTACTATTTCTATTATCTGTGCTGCTACTACTATATGTTCCTTACATCCATCCTAGTGTTGCTCTGGCTACTACTATCTGTGGTGCTACTGTGCTTCTACTACTATCTGTGATGGTACAACAGTAACTTGAAGTTGTGTGACAACGCATGGTCAGCAGCCAAACGAACAACGCGGCGCCGACGAATCAGGCGAATTATGTGTTCGTGACTCCGCCCGCTAGCACCGCGGCGCCGCAAGTGTTGGTGACCCCCCCTGCCATCACCGCGGCGCCGGAGTACATGTTTGTGGCCCCCCGGCCATATTCGCGGCAGAACCAGAGCTCCAAGCACCCGGCGGTAGGGAGAATACACCTGCGGCCAGCACCGCGCCATCAAGCAGCCCTTCCGTCTCTTGCACGCCCGTCGCCGTATGTGGTGCCTCGACATTAGCCGATCTCGACGCCATCACGGTAAACAAATTGCTTTACCGTATTTCACGCTATCTATTACTCTTATGGCATCTCTAACGCCGCCGTACATGTTTTCCGCAGACGGATGTTTATTGCACTCTCTTATGCTACGTGAACAACGAGCTGAGGGATGTTGCCAAGGGTACCATCGTTCAACCCTTGCAGTGCATGTTCCACTCAAGGCCGATGCCAGATAGTGTGCACAGGGTTAAATTTAGTCGGGTGCTAAGGGGCTGCGATGACCTGGAACCTCCCATTCAACCCCCAGGAGCGGATGAAGAAGAGCCAGTTGTCCTCAGAAGTTGCTTCGGCTTATTCTTGCAATGGCCAAAGAGCATGATCCGTTTGGGGACGGCGGGGGCCATCACGCCACAGACAACAGCACCGCCTGTCGTGCCAGTGACAAGCGGTGGTGCAAGGCCCCCTTACCGCCCTCGCCGTCACCTCCACGCGGTGGGTCGGATGATCATGTTGATGATATGCACATGGCACAGGATCCGGCCGAGGATGACGAAGACTGGAATGATCACTTCATCAACACTCAGTTTAGCAACGAAGACCTAGCTAGTGGCCCCACAGAGAAAGCCACTATCACCAAGCGTCTGTTTGGTTCTCAGGAGACACCTCCAGCTTGCGCCTTTACAGAGCCAGCTGATACAACCAACCGGCCCTTTATTCTAAGCCCTTACACACTACATAGGGCGTCCGATGCTCAGATTTCGGTGCCTGCCCGCTCTCCAAAAGGAAAAAAGGCAGGAAAAGAAAATCTACCATCTCGAGCCAGCCGGTGGCGTCAACAACCGCGAATCCGATCAGGTTTCGGGACGGGCCACCAAGACCCGAGGGTATTATGTGGAGGATTCATGTGGCGGGTGAGCCCATGCTACCTAAGAATTTGCGGAGGCTCGCCAGTTCGGAACTGCAGAGTGTGCATGACGGCGTGCTGAAGTGTAACATCCCAAAAATACTAAACTTTAATCATCAAACTCTAATCATCAAATTTAGGGTTAACAAAAACTTTTCTAAATAAAAATATGAAAGCATGCATGTGTGTATGCATTCCAATTTTGATTTCTTTTGAACCACCTTGTTTGTGTGTTTCTTTGCTTTGTAAAATGTTGCTTAGGTGAAATAAACATCATCTAAACATTTCCCAAACTTTTCCCAAAGACAAATAAATCAAAACAAAGCTAAATGAGTGAATGGTCATTTTGACCAATTTAACTCCCATGCCTACTTTGGCTGTCTCAAACTTTCAGAACCTAACAGAAACTTTTCTGGATCTTTGAACCCCTTGATTGTACTCATAACAAAGTATCAAGGCCCACTTTGTGATCATCCAAAAACATTTAAATGCATAGTTTAAATGACAGTTCAAAATTGAATCTTTATCATATGGGAAGATCCCACTTTTTCAAAAACCACTCAAACAAGCTCAACTTTCAAAACCCAAGCATCTGCAGACTCACCAGCACCAACCTAGCACACCCACCAAAAATCTTTTCAAAATTCAAAACTTGAATTCTTGCGGCCATTTCATCAAACACCTTGCAGATTCAAATCTTCAAAAATCCAAACACTATTGTGAGCAGTGATTGGAGCCTAACTTGTTCCCTCTCTGGTTGCAACTAGGCTTTAGTAGATCATCTAGCTCAAGTGCAAACCTCTAGCATCACTGTAAGCTTGGCAATGCCATCAATGGTGAGCAGGCCGAGTGCACACTTTTCATCCCCATGTCGACAGCAAGCTAGGAGAAGAACCAAGCCTAGCCAACATGTCTGGGAGCAAGCCAACACCCCACCGCCACTCCCTGTCGACCGCTCGGACCTTGCCAACCACTGGACCACCCGCACGGACCATGCCAAGCTTGCCAACAACCATGCCGAGAGCGTGCCCCGTGCGCCACGCTCGACCGACGCCGACAGACCGCGCGCCGCCCTCGCCGCGTGCATACGTGATCACCACAGTCCTAGTAACCCCGTAGACACGCTCGTTCGCCGCTGCACGGAACACGCGCGCTGTGCACCATTAAATCTTCCGTCGGGCATGCGCAGAGCATCGTCACGTTCCGACCAAACCACACCGCCCGACGTCTCGCCACCGTGTCATTGAGCATCGCCAGGGAGCACCGCACCGCCCCCTACCGTCGCCCACGCCGATAGCCGTCTGTACCGTCGACCATGACGAGCTCACCTTGCGCCCTGTTGGTCCCCTCGCCCCACTATAAATAGAGGCCACCCCCAGCCGAATTGAGCACACCATCTCACTCCCCTCTCCTCACTGATCGTGCCACCCCGTTCCCGGAGCAAGGAGAGCAGCACTTCGCCTGAATTTCACTGGAGCCCGCCGCTACTGGAGAAGAAGGGAGCCAGCGATTGGAGCCTCCCCAGGAGAATCTGCCGCTACCAGGAGGTTCGCTGTCGTCGACTTTGTTGTTCGCCCGCCTCACCGACCCTCGCCTGAACCCCGGTGAGCCCCCAACAACCCCCACTAGCCGCGCTAGGTTTCTGTCTCGCCGGTGTTGCCCAACGTCGACGATGACTCTCAGCCGTTGGATTAGAACCAGATCGAACGCCCCACATCGCCCCATACCGCTTCGCACCCCCTCGTCTCAGCGGCGTGGGGACATCCATAACCAGCCAGCGTGGCCTTGTAGCAACAGGCCGGCCCAGTATTACTTCCCGCGCAGCCTAGTTATTTGAATTAAACCTTTTACATTTTATTTCAAACACACTTATATACCCATTTTCAAAAATCAACCCAGGTCGATTCAGTGAACCAAATTGAATGAAACCAATTTTGTTAGAAAGGTCTTGGAATGCTGAATCCAAGCCCGTTGGATTCAAGTCATTTGGATCTGTAGATCATCCTTGTTAAAACTAACAAGGCAGAAGCTTTTATGCATTCAAACATTTTTCAAATTTAAACCATATAGCTTTTGAGTTGATTCCAACTCTCAAAAATCACATTTAACCATACCTTTCAGAATATATAAAAATATATAGGTTTACTTACAGAATAATGTTCAAGTAATAAAAGAATGCTACATAGGCATTTCTAGTCACTTTATTTAATTAAAATAAAAGGGTAAAACCTTATTAAATTGTGACACCACTTTAAACCACATTCCCATGGACTAAAATATGTGGTGATGACATGTGTCAAGATGATCCCATGTTTGGTTTGGAGAATATTAAATCTTAAGTAGTTTTTCAATGAGTAGAAATTACTTTTCTAAAAATAAAAGGAATTAAACCAAGCCTTAATCTTGTAATGTTAGAGATGATGTTAGATCATCTATAGGACCTTTTTGTGTGATGATTGCAAGTAGTTAAGTATTGTTTGGTGATTGTGTACATCGTATTTATTTATAGATGCTAGTACCGACCAAGGATACGAGGAGGAAGGAGGATTCTACGAAGAAGAAGCCGAGGAGAACTTCAACCACTGCTCTGCACAAGGCAAGCTAACACTTGCAAGATACCCTACTAATCCAAGCTTATACTGATACTTATGCAAGCTAATACTTTCTTGTTACCATGACCACTATATGCCTTAAGCATATGTGATCATATCCACTTGATAAACCCATCCTAGTTTTACTTACAAGCTTTATACTTTATTTCTTTATCAAAGCTAGTACTTAGAGCTTACTTAAGTGAATTTTAGATATTAGAAAGATAATTGAAGGTTGCATAAAGAGCATAAAATTTGGCCTAAGCTAGATAATCTTGATGTCATCCTAAGGCATAAGATTAAACTTAGTTAAACTCATCTAGTTTACCATCGCTCATTAGTGTTTACCCCCACTTGTAGATGCTAGTGCTAAGCATAAAACTTGATCAATGTTAGATGGGAATACTTGGTGGAAAAATGGTTATGAAAACCTTGGAATGATGGATCATTCTATTGAAATGTTTTGGACATGTGTTTCCGAACACTTGATGATTTTGGTGATGAAAATGTTGAGGCATGATCTTAGAACTTTATAAAACTGATGGTTGTCTCGATGCGATACCATTCCAATTTTATCGTACAACCACAATACCCGAGAATTGGGTAGGGCTTGACTGGAAACTTATATACCTTAGTATTAGTTCCCTCACGGCCAAGGTCTGAGCTGAGGCTACCTTGTGAAGATTGTCCACATGCAAGATCAAGATGACAGTTGGTCATGGTTGGGAGGCCAAACTCACAGGAGAGGTGCTTATACTAGGGCGTGTAATTGAAAGGTTAGGATTGATTATCCGCATACTGAGTATGGTGAATTCAGGATCTGTTCCTGACGGATGTATCGAATGTTGTGGTGAAAGTGTACAATCTATGCAGACTGTCAAACTATTCGAATAGCCGTGTCCGCGGTTATGGACAGTTGGAGTGGCCATACTGTTCCCCCGTCAGACTTTTCAAAATGATTTGTGAAAGGAAGTGAGACTTTGACTTGACCGCAACAGAGTTGTGATATGAAATACAAGTTCCCACTTAGGTGTTATAAAATTTGACTAGCATTCGTTGCTTATAAACTTAGTAGAGATAAATCTGGATTTTGCAAAAAAAACCTAGAGCTGAATGTCCTATTATGAAAAACCCCTTTCACTTGTTAGTATTAGTTTGCGAGTACTTAAAGAGTACTCATAGCTTTGTCCCTGGCTATTCCCGTGGCCAGACTATGAAGAAGAGTACCTGGAGGATGGACCCCAGGAAGGTTACGACAACTAGGATCATCTCCCATCATCAGCATTGCCTGTGACCCCGAAGATGGAGCTTCGCCTACACTACCGTTATTATTACGTATTCCGCTGCTTGAAGTTGTATTAAGAACTAGATCATGAGATCCCTATTTGTGTAAGACCTTATGTATGGTTTGTAATGGATGATGTAATGTGGTATCCAATTTTGTTATGTCTCGCAAAAATGGTAATCCTGGGATTGCGATGTATGGCATAACAGGAATCTGGGATTAACAATCCGGGTGTTGACAAGACGATAGAGAGACGCCTTCTGTCGGAGAAAGATTCCTCGCACCCGGTATTCGTGGTTAAGGTGCCACCAGGCTTGGGCTTCGTCGACAATGCCCCTGCGGATCTGTTCTTCCTGCGGTTCGACGACATCTTCAATATGTTCCACCTATACCCGTTGAACTATACCATGGTCCACCTGTTTTCTCTTAGCCTGGCCATGAAGATCATTAGAGAGAACACACCGGGCATCGCTATAGTGGACCCCTACTACATGCGTGATGGCTGCTTGGGTTCCCCCGCTGAACGACATATCGTGGCCTCGTACCTAAAAAGAATCCTCGTGGCGAACAAGACAAAGGAATACATTCTCGTGCCTTACTTTCCCGAGTAATTTGTTATTCACTCGCCACCGTCGATTGGCTTTATTAGATTATAATCATTATTTTTCCAACACATTCCATTTGAATTTTTTGCGCAGAGATGAACACTACACGCTCATATCCTTATCGCCGAAGCATTCCCATGCCATGTATTTCGACTCGGGGAGTCTAGAAAAGAAGAAAAACTACGGCAAGATCAAGGAAGTTCTGGATGATGCTCTCACTGGATATGCCTCGACGGAAGGCACCACCTTTGTCCGTACGAAGGTCAAGTTCGGCAGGCACGTCTTCAACCATGTAACAGAGTTCCCCTGCGTGAAGCAGCCAGAAAACAGTAAGAAGGAAGCCTACTACGCACTCCATCACATGAGGGCGTTCCTACTTGACCGGCCAGAATTCTCTGTTGCGGATCATCTCAAACAATGGGCCGAAGCAAAGGCCAAGATCACTGATTCAGATATTAGACAAGAGATTTATCGCATCCAGCAGCAGTTGGGGCAATCATCTTTCGTGATGTCATGACTTCGGGGGGGATCTTCTACGGAGGAAATATCCCGAATAACCGTGACATAGAAGATCGCCTAGAGATGCAAGGTGACTATAGGAAGTTCATGACGAGACAAGGCGTCCTGCCGTTCCCTAAGTCGAGCCAGAAGGCTTGATGTTGGACTAGTTGTAGTTACAAACTATAGATGACCTTTGTGTGTATGTGGACAAGTGTACATTCTACTATACTTATCTTATTAGGTTTATGAATCATCACTTACTTCTTTTGATTATTATTATTATATATCAATCAATGCTTGGTTTTTTTTGCTTACTCTTTGGTCCTTTGCTCATTTTGGTCCTTTTTTTTCCTTACTTTATTAGTCTTTTTTCGAGAATAATGTCGATGATTGAAATGTCGTGGCACAATATATATTTGAATGTGCTACGACGGGATAGTGAGCCTTGTGATATGCACAAGTCCAGGTGTTGTGCATCCTACTTGGCTCACAGTTCCATCGTAGCATATTCCTGTGTCTAACACCTATGTATATATATATATGAGGCATTCTTTTCGATTTACTTTGGTCTTTTTCTAGAATAATGCCGATGATTGAAATGTCGTGGCACACTATATATGTGAATGTGCTGTGATGGGATTGTAAGCCTTGTGTTATGCACAAGTCCAGATGTTGTGCATCCTACTTGGCTTATGGTTCCATCATAGCATATTCCTAGGTCCAACGACCTAGCTAGTTATATATGAGGCATTCTTTTCGCATTACTTTGGTCTTTTTCGAGAATAATGCCGATGATTGAAATGTCGTGGCACACTATATGTGAATGTGTTGCGATGGGATTGTCTGCCTTGTGCTATGCACATGTCCAGGTGTTGGGCATCCTACTTGGCGGACAGTTCCATCGTAGCATATTCCTGTGTTGAACAACCTAGTTATATATGAGGCATGCTTTTTGAGTTTGGTCTTTTTGATTTAGGAGTACTTTATATAAGTGTATCTTCATATGCGACTTTAATTATATATGTTTTTTTTCAATCATCGGTTAATTATTATTTTCATCTTGTAGATGAAGTGGTACGTCGTGTACAAGGGACGGGTTCCTGGAGTCTACGATGATTGGGAAGACTGCCAGAGACAGGTGCACCATTTCAGCGGCAATAGCTACAAAGGGTACAACACTATGGCGGAGGCGGAAGCTAGATACACGCGCTATCTAGCGGGAGTTAGGACGAGGAACCAGATGAAGACCTACACCTTTGTCGCGGGGATCATGCTTATCTTCTTTGGTTGTTTATCCCGCGTTTGTGTCTAGCTAGTTTAGATGTCTAGGCGAGCTTCCGAGCTCTAACTTGTTCGATCGACACATGTATTCGCATGTCACCAACTACTTTGTAACTTGATCGAAACAATGTATAACTTATGTATTCATGTATGAGACTTATCTATATGTATTTGTTTCAATCTTGTTTTGTGAATTGTGTATTTATATATATAACTATATATCTTATATCTGTGTGTATATCTGTGTGTACATCTGCTTATATAATCTGTATTGTATATCATCTGGCCCTGAAATTAAAAAAAAGACACCCGTGGCGCACATGGCACAACTTCTGTGGCGCACTGCAACTAAAGCGCACCTGCGCAGCTTAGTGGCGCACTGCAAAGTGCGCCACAGAAGATCCAAGGCGTAGCGCACCTACCAACATATCTGTGGCGCACTAGCAGGTAGGCTACGCCTATCTCCACATAACCATGGCGCACCATGCAGTGCGCCACGGCTAGGAGATAGCCGTAGCGCAAGGACCGTGGCGCACCACTAGTGTGCCACGGATGGGCCTTTTAGGTGCACCACAGATGACCATTTTCCTAGTATTGGCAGTGGTTATAAATTTCAATACTGTAGCCCCCAAGCCTCTAGTTGTAACTCAATTAGTTCTGACTAGATGCTTAAAGAGAAGCTAAGCATATATCCGAGTTAAAAACTTTATACTGTAGCCCCCAAGCTTCTGATCGAAAACTGAATTAGTTCCAACTAGATGCTTAAAGAAATACTAAGAATATTGTTAAGTTAAAAACTCTCGCTATAGCCCCCGAGCGTCTAGGTGGAAATTTTCCGGCTAGATGCTCCAAGTAGACCAAACAACGTTTAATTTTTCTTTTTTCCACAGAACGAGAATGCTCGGAGGGGCATGGCCAATGACAAGTACCAGAAGATGCGCGCGGACCTAGAAGCCGAAAAGGGTAAAACTGCCTTCTTGAAGGAACAAATCATCAAGAGCAAGCGTCTGTTTTGTCCTTTATTTTTCGTATTCTGACTTAAACTTGTGTATTCTCCGAGTACTCACTGTCTACTTTCCTTTCTCTGACTTTCAGAAACCATTTCCTAGGCTAAGGACATTCTCGAGCAATCAAAGAACATTCAAGAGCTAGATAGCGAGAACAAGATCCTTAAGCAGGAGAGGAAGGACATGCTGAAGATGCATCAAGAATCAATGAAAGCCCTGCAGGACTCCTCCACCAAGGAGATGAACCGCTTGAAGGAGGAGATCTCGATCTTAAGAGATCAGAAGAAAGCTGCCGATGAGCAGAATCAACACCATCATGAAGCGTACAAGCTCCTCCAACAAGAACGGGACTCCTTGGCGGATACCCTCTGGCAAGATGAGGCTAGCATCTTCAGTAAGTGATTCTCCGTCTTGGATTTCTGTAGTCTAGATACTCTGAATTTTTGAACTCATGTGCTCCTTGTCGGAATTTGTAGCTCGTATGGATTTAAACCGGTCGCCTCCTCCGGCAAAGGAATGCATGGTTCTTGCCAGGAACTTTATCAACACTGCCATCGCGCAAGCCAAAGAGATTACCAAGCCCCTCTAGATCAACATCTAGGCATCGGACTATGTGGCGAAGTTCTCGTAGATCCTGCGCCAAGCCCCTGAGCGTATCACAAGATGGAAAGCTTCATGTGCATGGGATGGTGCAAGGATGGAGCTATCCATGGTTAAGGCACATTACGAGGATGCCGATATCGACACGGTAACCTCTGGCATTCCCGACGTAGATGACGATGGCAAGGATATTAATCATGAGTCCATCTTGTCGTCACTCGCGGGTTATGACACCAGAGTTGCTGAGTTAGTCGACGTCAATGTCTTCGTGCCGATGAATACCATCGATGGCGGCAACCAAAGCTCCTCCGAGTCTCTTCACACTGCCGACTTCGAGGGTGATTCTCCTGCTGTCGATGACGCTGCTTCCAAGTCGCCTGCGCCAAAGGAATGAAAAACAACTTGTAATATTTGTTTCATCTTTGATGCGTATGTGGAAAAAACTATATATTAACTTAAGGCGGAAAACAATGATGTATGTCCTGCTACTTAAGAACTAGTTCCAGCATGTATATATTTTTTAAGCAAGTTCTGGCTTATCCATTACTTTGGTTCTTATGCTTGAATTTTCGTGAGTTGGAAGACTCATTGTAGGAACCATGCGCTCAGGTGATGATGCCCAATGGCACCGTCAATAACCTAAGCACAAAATCGCTGAGAATAAGTGTCGTAAGTCACTACTCCAGAATCCACATAAAAACGACAAAGAACGTGTAGACCAGAAAACTTAAGCTAACGCCTGTAGGCGGAATTTTCACAAGTGCAATCGCAAAACTTGTGCATAAAGGTTTTATATGATCCAAAAATGAACACTAAAGGAGGTAAAAGACTCAGAAATATGAGTGAACCAGAGAACTTTATTTCATATAAGAGGTACACAATTAAATAAAAAATGCTAAGTGTAAAAAGGAAGTAGCTGTGCTATGTTCCATGGCCGATCAAGCTCCGGGTAGTCATCATCCGGTTCACGTCGTTTACGCTTATGATCCTTGTTGGGTCTATCCTTCAGTTCACGATTGTCAACGAGGTATTAAGACCCATTGAGTAGCGCCTTGCTTATGATGAACGGTCCTTCCCATGGAGGGGATAATTTGTGTGACTTCTTCTTCATAAGTCGGAGCACCAAATCCCCCTCTTTAAACGAGCGATGCCGAACGCGGCGAATATGATAGCTGCGTAGCTTCTGCTAGTAGATGCAGAATCTTTGGTATGCCAAAATGCGCTCCTCCTCGAGAAGGTCCACTCTAGGCGTCTGGATTCTTCAGCGTCATCTTCGTCTTAGGCGGCGACTCTTGGTGCATCATGAAGTATGTCGGAAGGTAGGATGGCTTCAGCTCCATATACCATGAAATAAGGGGTGTAGCAGGTGGATCAGCTAGGGGTAGTTCGTAAACTCCACAACATAGATGGCAATTCTTCCGCCCAGGCTCCAGCTGCTCTATGTAGCGGTGCCTCAAGACATGGCTTGATTACCTGTAAAATTAATCCATTGGATCGCTCAACCTGACCATTGGATTGTGGATGTGCCATAGATGCAAGGTCAAGTCGGATGCCCTTCTCCCAACAATAAGCCTCCACTTCTCTAAGTGACAAGTTGCTGCCGTTGTCGGTGATAATGCTATGTGGGAGACCAAATCTCACCACTAGATCCCGGACAAACCTGAGGGCAGTTTCCCCAACAAGATTTCTAATGGGTTTAGCTTCTATCCATTTAGTGAATTTATCAACTGCTACAAGCAGATGTGTAAACTAACATGGTGTCGTTTGTAACGGTCCCACCATGTCTAGACCCTAGACTGCAAACGGCCAAGTTATTGGTATTGTTCGCAATTCTTCAGTAGGAACATGTGGTTGTCGCGCATAATACTGGCATCCCATGCATGTCTCAACCAGCTTGTCGGTGTCCGCCTTCGCGGTCGGCCAGTAGAATCCTTGCCAGAAGGCTTTCGCGACCAACTATCGAGGAGCGGCGTGATGCCCGCAATCTCCGAGATGGATTTCACATAGGATTTCAATACCTTATATTTGGTAAACACACTTTAGGTATACACCAGTAGTGCTCCTTTTGTAGAGATATCCATTGATTATGGTATAGCCCTTCGCTCGATGTACTATTTGCCGTCTTTCGACTTCGTCGTTGGGCAAAGTTCCGTGTTCGAGATATTCCATGAACGGTTTTGTCCAAGCCGGAGGGACCTTTACCACCATGTGGATGAAAGAGTCAACTTTATCCGGGTTGTCGATGTCGGCTCCCTTCACGGATGGTGTCCATAGATGCTCTAGTAAAACTCCTGGCGGAATTCGTTTGTGCCCTAATCCAAGCTTAGATAGCAGATCAGCCGCCTCGTTTTGCTCCCTAGGTACAAACTTGACTTCATAGCCCAAGAAGCTCTTGGCTATCTCATCCACTTCGTCTCGATATGCCGCCATCATAGGGTTCCGCGCATTCCAGGTGCCAGCCACCTGCTTGGCAACCAAGTCGGAATCTTCACATCAAACTATGTGGTTGATGCCAATATCCTTCGCTACACGTAGTCCATGAATGAGTGCTCCATACTCCGCCATGTTGTTCGTAGCCTCGAAGTGGATCTGCAGAACGTAGTGTAGCTTGTTGCCAGTTGGTGACTGTAGCAATACACCAGCCCCCGAGCCGTTGAGCAGCTTTGATCCGTCAAAGTGCATCATCCAGTACTCTGGTTCCGACAACGTAGTAGCATCCGGCATCTCCGTACAATCTGCGATAAAATCCGCCAAGGCTTGTGACTTGATAGCGTCGTGTCTCTTGTAGGTGATCTCAAAGGCAGCAAGTTCAATGCCCCACTTCGCGACCCTTCCCGTAGCGTCGCTATTGTTGATAATGTCGGACAGTGGAGTCTTGCTCACAACTATGACTGGGTGCTCCTAAAAGTAATGCCTCAGCTTCAAAGAAGCAAGGAATACTCCATAAGCTATCTTTTGGTAGTGCGGGTAACACTGCTTCGACTCCATCAAAACTTCGATCACATAGTAAACTGGTCGTTGAACTCCGTGCTCATAGCCTGGTTCCTTCCTCTCTACCACGATGAGGATGATGATTACCCGGTTGGTTGCCGCCATGTAGATTAACATGGCCTCTCCAGGCTCGGGTGCTGCAAGGATGGGCGCTGAGGAAAGAATCTCCTTGAGCTACTTCAATGTTGCATCTGCTTCGTCCGTCCACGTGAATTTGTCCGCCTTCTTCAGAAACTTGTACAGCGGCAGAGCATTCTCTCCAAGTCGGCAGACGAACCGACTAACTGCTGCAACACAACCTGTTAGTCGTTGAATGTACTTTAGGCATGTCGGACGGTTTATGTTTAAGATGGCCTTGATTTTCTCCGGGTTGACCTCGATTTCTCGCTAGGAAACGATGAAGCCCAACAATTTGCCAGCTGGAACCCCAAAGACGCAGTTCTTAGGGTTAAGCATCATGTTGTATTTTCGGAGATTATCAAAGGTTTCTTTTAAGTCGGAGATTAAGTCATTTGACTTTTTAGACATCACTGCGGTATCGTCTACATAGGCGTGAACGTTCCGACCAATTTGGTCATGAAGGCAATGTTGCATTGTCCGCTGGTACGTAGCACCTGCGTTTTTCAGCCCAAAGGGCATCGTAACATAGAAAAATGGGTTGTATGGGGTAGTGAACAAAGTGGCTAATTGGTCCGACTTCCTCATCTTGATCTGGTGGCATCCTAAGTATGCATCGAGAAAACACAAAAGTTCTGAGCTAGCCGTCGAGTCAATGACTTGGTCAATGCAAGACAAAGAAAACGGATCTTTGGGGCAAGCCTTGTTTAAGCCGGTGTAATCAACGCACATTCTTAATTCTTTGGATCCCTTTTTAGGGACAAGTATAGGATTGGCCACCAATTGGGTGTGAAGGACTTCTCGGATAAAACTAGCCTTAAGTAACCTAGCTATCTCTTTGCCTATGGCGCGTCTCTTCTCATCTCCAAAGCGTCGTAGAGGTTTCTTCATTGGTTTGCATTTTGGATAAATGTTTAAGCTGTGCTCGGCAAGTTCCCTAGGTACACCTTTCATGTCGGCAGGTTGCCAGGAAAATATGTCCCTATTCTCATGGAGGAACTCGACGAGCGCGCTTTCCTATTTGGGATCCAGGTTCGACCCAATGGCGGTGGTCTTGGAGGCATCGCCTACCACAAGTTCCACCGGCTTGGTCTCCATGGCGGCCTTGAATGCAGGAGCGGAGTTGGAGATCTGCTTCTTCGACGCGGGCATCTCTGAGTCAACGACCTTGCTCTGGATCTCTTTGAATTCTTCGCTGTAGAGGATAGCTTCCGCGAAGGCTGCTTCATTAATCTCGCAGTCCCATGCCTTGGTAAAGCTTCCGAATACAGTGATGACATCGTTTGGTCCGGATATCTTGAGTTTGTTGTAGACGAAGCATGGCTTGGCCATGAAAGTGTGGAATATGTCATGGACAAATATGACGTGGTACACGCTCTTGAAGCGGACCACCTAAAAGGTCATGCGCTCTTGGCGGTAATTATTAACATTGCTAAAGGCAACCTGAAGTGTGATGCACCCAAGGGACGAAGCCTACCGACCAGGAACTACGCCGTGGAAGATGGTGTTGGTCCGCCTTAGGTTTGCCTCCGTCAAGTTCATCTTCTGCAGTGTATCTAGGTACATGATGTTGATGCTGCTTCCACTATCCACCATACACTTGGTGAACTCCACGCCGTCAATCAAAGGGTTGATGAACATGGCGTATTGTTTCTCTGTAGGATGAGTTTTGGGTGATCCTTCCTGTCCCAAGTAATTGGAACCTCCGACCAGCGCGGGTACTGGGGAACTGGGGGTAGAGTGGCCATCAATATCTTTCCCTTGTCATAGAGGTCTTCTATTGTCGGACGGTGGGGGTGCCAAGGAAAGTGTGGTAGACTGGCGCCTTCTTCACAAAGGGGTTATTTCCCTTGTCGTCGCTCTTGGCGGCGTGCTTGGGGTCAACATCCTCGTCCATGTCACTTGAATCCTTGGACTCCTCCTCCTTGTTCTTCCCCTTTCCCTTGCCTCGTGGTCTGTTCTTCCGACTTTGCTTGTAGCAGACTCCGGGTCCTCCTTGAGGTCGTTGACGAACTTGTAGTATCGATTGGTATGGGTGGCCTTGATGTTGACATCGAGGTTTACGAGGCACGGCATATCGCGGTAATCTTTGTAGGTTTGGGGAACACGGAGCGGTGCCGAGGTAGTTTCACTTCCTCGCTGCTGCCCACGACCAGCTCCCCGTCCTCGGCCACGTTGTCCACCATCACCTCGTCCTGCAAAGGTCATGGCGACCATGTCGGGAGTTTGCTTTTCTTATGGAGAGGTTTTCCGCTTTGTGTTGCTATTCCTCCAAGCTTGAGTTGGAATGGCCGTTGCCGGTAGAGAGCTGTGAGCATCGTCGTCGGCAGCTACGAACTCACTAGCCAACTGAATCATCTGGTTCAAGTCAAGCTGGTGATTGTCCTACAAGCGCTTCAGCTTATGTCAGAGTAACGTGCCCCTTTCCAAACCATCAATGAAGGCGTCCATGGCGGTCTGAGCGCGCACTCCTGAGCAAGAATTCTTCATATCCAACCAGCGGGAGAGGTAGGCGCGAGATGTCTCGTCTTTCTCTTGCACGCACTGTTGTAGATCGCCAAGAGTGCAGGGACGCTTGTGCATAACCTCGAAGTTCTTGGTTAATGCTTCTTGCATGTCCAACCAATTGCAGATGGCTTTCTCCGGCAAATCATCAATCCATTGACGGGCTCTGCCCGCCAGCATCAAACGGAGGTACTTGACGGCACCGTAAGGGTTATCCCCGGTGATCTCTACCGCCTTGCCATAGTCCTGCAACCATGTAGCTGGCTTAGCGGTGCCGTCATAGGGCTTGATGGTCTTGTCAATCCGGAAACCTTTGGGGTAAGTTGCGTACCGTATCGTAGGTCCAAAGCAATGTGGTCCCACGTATGGTCCTTCCCGAGCCTCGTGGATCTTATCGATCCGCGAACGTGCATCGTATGGCTCCGGGTTTTTCTTCTTCTTGTCAACAGGGGATGGGCTATGTGAACGACGCGGGCCCCCTCCGCCATGGTGACTGCTAGGTGGGGACGGAGGCGGAGGTGGCGGTGGCTTAGCCTTCTTGCTATTACCCTCCTGCGACGCATAATGCTTGTCGCGATTGCTTGCCGAACGCGGAGGGTCATGACGCAACCTTCTCTTATGTCCCTGGTTGCGCTCTCCGTCATGACGGGTCTGCTCTGCGTTTTCGCGGATGATGATACCTCTCTGCCTTGGCGGGGGCATATATGTACGATGGTGAGCCTTGGGGTCTTCGCGATGTCGGGGGGATAGGGGCGGTGGCGATGGGCGACGAGGTCGGGCCTTCTCTACGTGGTCGGAGGATATGGTGATAGCATCCTTCCTATTGTGCGCATCCCTCCGTGTTCGTTCTGATGAACCCGTCTGTGACCCGACATCAAGAGAAGATCTGTCCCTTGGCGGCTTATGCTGGCTAGACTGGCAAAACCCTGGGTCAGACTGAAACCTATGAGAGCTGGCCTTTTCCTGCTGTTTTACTGCCTTGGCCACTAGGTCATAGACCTGTTCCACTGCCTCGGGCGATCTATCCTACTCCAGAAGGGTCTTGGAGACGGCGAGGTTGAGGAGTGGAGTGGGCATCACCTGTTTTCCCTCACTGTCAATGTATGGCTTGGCCTGTGCCGGCTTCGGGGGAGCCCATCCTAGGTTTCGCCGTACACCATGATCATTGATGACGCGAGCTAGAGCTTTCTTGGCCTTCTTCTGCTGCAGCAGAATCTTTACTCTGGCTTTCTCTATGGATTTCTGCGTGTTGACCAGATCTCGATCTAGCTTAGCGCCTTGCTCCGTGATGGCTTGTGCTTCCTCCAGCAGCTACTGGCGCTTCTCGTCAAGCTGAGTAACATTCTGGATATGAGCTACGATCAATGGATCAACGAGGAAAATTGCCGTACATCACTCTGTCAGCTGGAGTAACTTGGTCAGCAGCAGACATAGATGCCGGAGGCGGCAAGTTTGCGGTGCTGTTGTTGCTCGGGCCGGTGCCGAGTTCCTGCGGCTGCTGCACTGGATTATGCGGAGGGGGCATGACCTTTGCGCGATCAATGTCGTCAGTAATAGGTGGTCCCTTCCCCTTGTCCAACGTTGTAGGTGGAGCTCGTCCGGGTTGATCTTCATCCATCGTTGTCCCAATGGTGACGAACACCTCTCGAGAGGTGACGGCATTGTTGTCTTGCTCGTCGCGCGTGTACTCCTCCTCCATCACCTGCATGGCGGAGTCTAGTTACTCTAGACTAAAATCTATCTCCTCTGAGTCTGCACTGAAGTCGGCGTAGAGCGCATCAATCACAAAGACGGAGGGTGCAAGGACTTCCTCGATGACGGGGGTGGAGGTATAACAGGGGCGACGATGACTGCAGGTGGTGGCGCATCTGCGGCGATGGCGGATGGAAGTGGTGGAGGCGGCTGCTGGGGCGGTGGCGCTCCACCAATGAGCGCGAGATCCGCCTGAGCTGCCCCTTCGGCCTCCGCGTAGCTGTTGACGGTGTTCACCATGCTTTCTAAGGTGAGACGTCCTGAAGCCTGCTGCCGCCTTAGAGAATGCCGGAGGAGCGCTCCCTGGTCTAGTCCTTCCACAAAGTGATACATAGCATCATCATTGGGGTAGTGGGCCAGATCCGCTCGTATACGGAGCCACCTGGCCAGGTAATCAAGGGGATTTTCGCCCTCTCTCTGAACGCAATGCGCCAGATCTTAGATGGTAACCACTCCGACGAACTTGGATCTCTGCTGTCCAGACGCACGGGCGAAGCCGACGGACTTGCAGTGATCTTCCACCGTTATATCCTGCACATGGGCGGTTTGGGTGGGCTTTGAATTTTTCCGATCTTTGTCGGCAAACTCCGAAGAGAGATCCGACATCGATCCTTCCGCGAACGTATCCTTCTTGTAGGCGGTCCGTGAGGGCCTTGATGCTCCTCTGACTCCTAGGGAACTAGTGCCCGAGTCGGTTTCGCCAATGAAGAGGCGGATGTCTCCGATAGGAACGATCGAACACCGTGTAGGATTCGTCTTCGCCAGGATCCAGAGCCCGTCGGGAGGGACGATCGGAACGTTGCCGGAGAAGAGAACGCGACCAATGGCTATGGTTTCGCCGATTCCTGCGAAGATCTTGGTCCTTGCCCGCTGAGGAGCCTGAAGCGCCTCTTGCCCCACGGTGGGCGCCAAATGTCGTGGTATTGCCGACGTGTCCATGGAGGGTTCCTCACAGTGCGTGTTTACAGACGTGGGGGAAGGCGGACGGTTGACGGGTACGAGGTAACACAACTTACCCAGGTTCACATCCCACAACGGCAGCGGAATCCTCCTCCTGCTATAAATCACTATAATGGCAATATGCCGAGTTACAGAGATAGGTTTGTTGTGCGAGGTGTATGCTAATCGTTACTTGGTCGTCTGAAGTTGTGTCCTAAAGGCTCCCATAGGCCAAACTTATAGAGTCGCCAGGTCCTAGGGTTACAGGGAAAATTCCTAGCCAGATAAGTTACAGAGTCCTACACCGTCTATTACTAGTCTTGCGTGTCTTGTACTCCAAGGCTCCGGGTATGCTGGTGACTCCACCGAAGGCCTCGGTTCTGGATCCATCTAACTGGTCCGCCCAGCAGGCCATGGGCCATGCTACCAACTATGGGACACCCGGGTTATCCGGATAGCAGACATGCTATGAGGATACCCATATAGCATATCCTCAACAGTGATCTCCATGGCGACGCACTTGGTTGGATCAATCCTATTTCCAGCATAGCATCCAGTTGCTTCTTCAGCTCCACTATTTTAGACGGGTTCATACTATATGGTCTCTTGGCTATGGGTCCGATTCCAGGGATTAGTTAAATGATAAACTCGATATCCTGATCTGGGGACATATCGTGCAAAACATTTGGAAATATGTCGGGGTATTCAGAGTCTATTCTGACTTGGTCAATGGTTGGCTAGGCTATACTCTTGTTGCACTTGAATTGACGGGGCAAGGTTTCAGATACATGCTCGACTAATATTCTAGCTATACTGGTCATGGTTATGGATTTCTTGTCACATTCGATTAATCCTTTGTGTTTCGACATCCAATCTATTCCTACTACTACTTCCAAACCTTTAGTTCCGAGTACTATTAGATTAGCATAAAAATCTATGCCATGGATTCGGATAGGCATGGCCTTGCAAATTTGTCTAGCTTTGGTGGTTGAAATAGGTATTTGAACTAGCATAACATGCTTCAATTTGGTGTGTTGAATCTTATTAGTGCATGCAAATTCTTCAATAACAAACTAGTGCGATGCTCCAGAATCAAACAACACTCCTGCAAGTATGGAGTTAACAGAAAACATACACAGCACGACATCGGGCTCTTCTTGGGCTTCTTCAGCATTCATGAGAAAGAGACAGCCGTTGCGGTTGAGTGAATTCCCTAGGGCAAACCTTCTTCCGGGGCTGAACACGACGCTGCTGCTGAGCTGGGGAATTTGCATTGGGGGCTATGGCAATCTTCTTGGGGAACTCATTGGAATAGTTACCTTTGGTTCCACATTCATAACAAGTCACCTGAGACTTATCCTTTGCTGCAACAGGTAATTGCTTCCAGTCCTTGGGGTAGTGTTGGTGTTGGTGGCGACATTGTTGTTGTTGAACTTAGGCGATGCACGATTGAAATTGCTGGGGTTGCCGGGGTTATTGTGATTTCCTCCGGGCCTAGGGTTTCCACGGTTGGGATAAGTTGGACGGTCCATCGGTGAAGGTCTATTGGTTCTTGGGGCAAATCCTGGAGATGGGTTGGGGCAATACTTTGGTGTATGGTGGGTTCCTGGTTGATGCATCATGCGACGCTTACGGTTCTCATTGGCTTGGTTGATCCTTCCTTCCATCTGAATGGCGGAATCCACTAAGGCTTCAATATCACAAAATGGGATATTGACTAACACCATCTGCATCTCATCGTGCAGACCATTCAGGAATCTCTCCTTCTTCTTGGCTTCAGTATCTATCTCATCAGGTGCATACCTAGCCAATGACAAAAAATTGTCACGGTACTCTACCACGGTCATCCCGCCTTGCTTCAGTTCCGTGAATTCATATCTCATCCTTTTGATCAAACCCAGTGGCACATGGGTTCAGCTGAACTTGACTTTGAACTCTTCCCAAGTCATCATTTCACCTCCTATCATGGCACGAACGCTGTTACACCATGCTCTTGCATCTCTCGCTAGATAGTGGGTGGAAAACAGTACTTTCTTGTTAGATTCCACTCCGGCAACTTCTAGGTTGTTCTCCATGGTTTGCAGCCAATCATCTGCATCGAGGGGCTCTTCCGACTTAGTGATGATGGGTGGGTTGGTGTTCTGGAAATTCTTGAGCTTGGATCCATGGTTGTCCTGATTTCCATGGCCTTGATTGTTGTTGGCCATCTGAGCTATCTGTTGAAGGGTGGCTAAGTTGGCGTGATGTTCGGCTCTTTCAGCTTCGCGGTCAAAAACCAACATTTGCAAGATTTGCAGCATCGGGTCCGGGGGATGAAGTGCTTCCTCCGCGAGGCATCTGAAGATTGAGATAGATCATGAGAAAAGAGGGAAATTTCTAAGGTTCAGGGTTTTGGTGTTTGAAAAGTTTTCAATGTTTGACTCAAGTTTCTCTAGCAACTTGCTTTTCATTTATTCATTCATAGCACACAATACAAACACACACCACAACAAAGGAAAATATATGGTTTTAAGAACCATTCTGGGGAAAATACGATACAGTGGGACCGGATACAACTCATCATCCTTATCATCATCAATGAAGGTGAAGTCATCCTCATCGGTGAAGAAGTCCATGGCCTGATCCTCCAGAAAGTCATCATCATCACTGAGATAGGAGTAGGGGTCTCCACGAATGTCTTCCCCTGCATTCTCCCTCTCTTCCAGCTGCATGTTTCTCTCGTGGATGGTCTCCTCCAAATCCATGATCCTTTGGCGAAGACGGGCAATGATGCACTCCTTCTTGTCAAGCTGACGGCGACGAGACTGGCGATCCTTCACTAGAATGGCAATAGTCTGATCCTTCTTGGCGGTGATGGCGTACTTGTGGTTAACGTAGGAGCGGTCATTGTCCAACTCCTTATGACGGTCATACATCATGGAACTGAGGTGGTCCAATTGACTCTTTAGCTCGTGGTGATACGGGGCCTCCAGTGGCTGTCCCATAACATCACGCCTTCGGTAGAACTCAAAGCGGGTACCCTTGATCTGATTGGTACTCTGCCCACACAGACGGGCAAGAGCTTCCTGCATGGCCCTGGCAAGTCCATCTAGCCACTTGTTCTCTGTCAAGGTGAACTGAATTCCCTCTGAGGTGGGAGCTTCAATCTTTCCCCGGAGACTTGCAACAACTATCTATTGCAATTATTCTCCTTCCCGATCATTGATCTGAGCTCCAAAGAACTCGGGGTGCGGACGCTCCAGCATCTCTGACAGCTGGTCCAAGTCATGCTCAAAGATGAGGTCTCCTCCATTCCCCAACTGATAAAACTTTCTATACTTCATGTCCATCTATAAGAATGTAGGATGAGTAAGTTAGTAGAGTGATCAAGTGTGTCAAATTTTACGTAAGTTTGCAAGAATTTTTGAGGAACTTGAATTTTCATGAAAGAGTCTAAGTGATAAGAATGAGAATAAGTTTTCATAAATAATCACTTCCTTGGTTTTGAAACTAATTTTTTTGATTCAAACGTCCATTCTAAACTAGGGTCTCCTATGGTTAGGATGGCTCTGATACCAACGTGTCAACACTCGGATTTTTAATCCCAGATGCCTATTATGCGATACATCGCAATCCCAGGATTACCATTTTTGTGAGACATAACAGGTTTGATATCATAGTACATCATCCATTACAAACCATACATAAGGTCTTACACAAATAAAGGATCTCATGATCCAGTCTTAATACAATTCAAGCAGCGGAATAACGTAATAATAGCGGTAGCATAGGCGAGACTCCATCTTCATGGTCACAGGCAATGCTGACGATGGAAGATGATCCTAGTTGTCGTAACCTTCCTGTGGTCCATCCTCCTGATAGTCCTCTTCATAGTCTGGCCACGAGAATAGCTAGGGACAAAGCCATGAGTACCCTTTAAGTACTTGCAAACTAATACTAATAAGTGAAGTGGTTTTGGAATAGGAAGTACTAGTCTCTAAGTTGTTCTGCAAAAAGCCAGATTTATCTCGACTGAGTTCAGAAGCAAAGAAAGCTAGTTGAAAGTTTTAGAACACCTAAGTGGGAATTTGAATTTCATGTCACAACCCTGTTGTGGTCAAGTCAAAGTCATGAAATCATTTCACAAGTCATTTTGAAAACATCTAATGACGGAACAGTATGGCCACTCCAACTGTCCATAACCACGGACGCGGCTATTCAAATAGTTTGACACTCTGCAGAGGTGGTACACTTTCACCACAATATTCGATACATTCGTTAGGAACAAATCCCGAATTCACCATACTCAGTATGCGGATAATCAATCCTAACCTTTCAATTACACGCCCTAGTATAGGCACCTCTCCTGTGAGTTTGGCCTCCCAACCATGACCAACAGTCATCTTGGGAACTGCACAAGTGGATAATCTTCACAAGGTAGCCACAACTCAAACCTTGGCCGCAAGGGAACCCATACTAATGTATATAAATTTCCAGTCAAGCCCTACCCAAATTTAGGGTATTGTGGTTGTACGGTAAAATTGGAATGGTATCGCATCCAGACAACCATCAGTTTTAAAAAGGTCTAAGGCTCCTGCCTTAACATTTTCATCATAAAAATCATCTGGTGTTCAAGAACACATGTCAAAACATTTCAGTAGAATGACTCATCATTCTAAGGTTTTCATAACCATTTTCACCAAGTATTCCCATATAAAGTGATCAAGTTTTATGCTTAACACTAGCAACCACAGGTGGGGGTAAACACTAATGATGGGTGGTAAACAAGTGTAAATGATCTAAGTTCAGTCTCATGCCTCAGGATGACATCAAGATTATCTAACTTAGGCCAAGTTTTATTCTCTTTATGCTACCTTCAAATAACTTTCTAATATCTACAAGTCGCTAAGTAAACTCAAATAAAAGCTTTGATAAAGAAATAAAATACTAAGCTTGCAAGTAAAACTAGGATTGGGTATCAAGTAGTGGAAGCTTGCAAGTGTTAGCTTGCTAAGTCAACTTGTATAGTGAGGCTTGCAAGGTTGCAAGTATAGGCTTGCCTTGTGCAGAGCGGTGCTTGAATTTCTCCTTGGCTTCTTCCTCGTAGTATCCTCCTTCCTCCTCGTATCCTTGGTTGGTACTAGCGTCTATAAATAAATACGAGGTACACAATCACCAAACAATACTTAACTACTTATATTTATCACACCAAGGTTTTCACTAGATGATCTAGCATCATCACAAACATTACAAAGATTAAAGCAATAATCTTAATTCCCTTTATTTTAGAAAAGTAATTTCTACTCATTGAAAAACTACTTAAGATTTAATATTCTCTAACTAAAACATGGGATCATGTTGACACATGTCATTACCACAAATTTCAGTACATGGGAATGTGATTTAAAGTGGTGTCACAATTTAATAAGGTTTAATCTTTTTATTCTAAATAATTAAAGTGACTAGAATGTCCTATGAGGCATTCTTTTATTACTTGACCATTATTTCTGCAAGTAAACCTAGATATTTTTATATATTCTGAAAGATATGGTTAAATGTGATTTTTAAGAGTTGGAATCAACTCAAAAGCTTTTATGGTTGAATTTTGAAAAATGTTTGAATGAAGAAAAGCTTTTGCCTTGTTATTTTTACTATAGCCGATCTACAAATCCAATTGGTTTGAATCCAACGGGCTTGGATTAAGCATTCCAGTACCTTTCTAACAAAATTGGTTTCATGCATTTTGGTTTAGTGAATCAAGCTGGTTTGATTTTTGAATATGGGTAAAGAACTAAGTTTGAAACTAAAAGAATAAACCTAAATTTGAATTACTGGGTTGCGCGGGATGTTAACTGGGCCGTCCCACGGTGCACAGCGCACGCGTGGGTGGGTTTAAGTGAACGACCCCAGCAGTTAGCGAGACAGGGTGGTGTGAAGCGGTATCGGGCGATCTAGGCCGTGCGATCAGACTCTAATTCTAGGCCCATGGATATCTTCGTGGACGGGCTAGAGTGAGTTTCATGGATTTGGATTTGGATTTGGTTTTGCTATATCTGTCCAAAACCGCTCCATTGCCATCCCATTCATCATCCATGTCAGGCAGTGCCGTCGAGACAGAACCCTAGCACGGCTAGTGGGGGTCGTGGGAGGCTCACTGGGGCTCAGGCGAGGGTCGACGATGTGGGCGAATGACGAAGTCGACGACGGCGATACTCCTGGTACCTGCAGCTCCTCCTGGGGCGGCTCCAATGAATTTCTCCTTACTTCCTCCTCTGCGGCAGACTCCGGTCAAATTCCTGCGTGCCCTACTCGCCTTTCTCCGGGAGTGAGGTGGGATGCTTCTGAGAGAGAGGGGAGTGACATGGTGTGAAGAAATCAAGCGAGGGTGGCCTCTATTTATAGTGCCAAGAGGGGACCGAAGGGAGCGGGTGGAGCTCTTCGTGGTCGTCGTCACAGTGAGCTACTGCCATGGGCAAAGGTAGGGACAGTATGGTCACGCGGCGTGGGGCGGTGCGAAATGGTTGGAACTTCGCCGTGCTCTCAGCGGGTCTAACAGTTGTTTTAATGGAGTAGAGGTGATACGGGTCGCACGGCGGCGAACGGGCGTGTCTGGGATGTTCCTAGGGTGGTGGCGATCCTGCTTGCACGCGGCAAGGGCTGCGCACGGTCTATGGGCGTGTGTCACGGGTGGATCTCTAGCGCGCTCTCGGCATGCTTGTAGAGAAGATGGGCGCGCTCGGGCTGTGTGGTCCAGGGACTGGAAGTGCTCGAGGATTGTACAGGGAGTGGCGGTGGACGGTGGAGAGTGTCCCAGACAAGGGTGGCAAGGCTAGAGAAGCTTCTAGCTGGCTGGTGACATTGGGGTGGCAATGGTGCTCTCGACATGCTTGCCATTGATGGCATGGTATTTTTTACAGTGAGCTAGAGGGGTTAAACAAGTTAGATGATCTACTGAGAGTGTAGTGTGAGCTAAATAGTGGACAAGTTAGGCCAAAATTACTGCTCACTATAGTGTTGAATGTTTGTTGGTTTGGTGCTTGCAACGTGTTTGATGAAATGGCTGAAAGAGATTAAAATTTGAATTTTTGATTCAAACTTTGTGGGTGTGTTGGTTACATACTAGGGAGTCTCTGGTTAGTTGGAAAGGTCAAGGGGAATTGGTTTGGTTGGTTTTTGAAAATGGGTGATCTTCACATATGTTATAGATTCAATTTTGAATTGTCATTTGAATTAGGTTGCTAAATGTTTCTATAAGTTTGAAAGGTGGGCCTGGGTGCACTTTTACGTGGTCTAGCAAGGGGTGAAAACAAATGGAAAAGTTTTTGTTTGAAATATTGGACTAGGAACACTCAAAGTGGCCTAGTGATCAAGATTGGCAAAAATGACCATTTGCTTATTTCATTTGTTTTTGATTTTCTCTTGATTTGTTTCTGCTTGGAAATGTTTTAGATGATGTTGTTTTCATATTTAAACCATTCCTTGCTATTTAGATCAATCTCACAAGTCCATTCATGCATTCATACAATTATCACATACACACATGCATTCATATTGATTTGATTAACAAAAGTTTTTGTTAACCCTAATTTTGGTGATTGGAATTAGATAATCATTGTTCAACATTTTTGGGATGTTAAACTCTTCTTGCTCATGCATGCCCCAGAGCCTCGCCCCCGTCATCGCTTGCACGCCACCGTCGTCTGACTCGACTCCGGTGAGCTTTCCTGGGAGGTTCCGCCCTCCCCTCTTCCTCTGGTTGATGCTCCTACACTCGCCATCCTCTCGCGCGTCTAACGCCACCGTTTGTGTGTCTTCTCGTGCCTTGTAGCTCCACCGCCGACGAAGCCCGTGTGTGTCCGACGACGAACCCGACTCCGACGAGCAATCGCCATCAACCCCTTGCGTCCCTTGGACAACGGAGACCATGTTGAGCTTCGTCACATTCCTGCGAACCTGGTGGCCACTGCATCCTCTTACTCGCTTCCTGGATTCGCCGAAATGCCACCACCCAATGCACCGCCGCCATGCACCGTCGCCAGCGCCGCCCGTCTATGACCTAGCGCTCTAGCACTATTAGATCTAAATCCTAGGGTGTAGAATAGATGACTTAAACGAAGCGGTACGCGTGATCTACGTCGTGCGATTTCATTTAGATCCCACGGCCCATGTTGCACGATCCACCTGAAACAGTACTGGCTACTAAGAATTAGACACGTGGCAAAGTTGTTGTTTTGAATACAGAATTTGATCTATTAGTTGTTTGAGTTTGTAAAATCCATAACTTTTGATCTGTTTGTCCAAAAATTACAAATGTTATATCAATGGATTTAGAAAAATGTAAACTTTGCAACTATGGCCTTTGGTTTGGTCATTTGCTTCTAAAAAAGTAGGTGTTTTTAAAGAAACATTAATATGGATATTTTGGATATAAAAATTGTTCTAAAAATGATTTTTTAGTGAAACCTTTTGAAGATGGATTTGTTTTGAACCCTCTGACCATAAACACTAACATTTGGATTTTAAAAATAAATTTGGCTAACACTAGGAATTATTTCTTTGAATAAAAGCATTACTAGTAAAACAAAAATGATTTTAAAAGGGCTATTTTCACTAACTTGTTTTCAAATGATTTTCCACTTGTATAAATGACTAGTAGGTGTTTTGAAATATTAGAACCTTGTTAGAAACCACTTTTTCAATCAAACAACCTTTTTCATGCTTGCATGCATTTCCTTGTTTTTATCATTTTATGTGGTGAATTGTTTGAATGTTAGTTTTGAATGTGTGCCTTAATTGATTGAATTGTAGTGAACCTTGAGGAGTGTGACAATTTCAAGATCAAGGAGAGTGCCTAGATTCTCTACTAAAAAGGCAAGTGATACTTTGGTCATCAACAGTCCTATCTTTTCAATATTGCATTAATGATATTTTTGTAGTGTGCATGATAGGACTATGTTATATATTGTTATGCTATAGTAGATCCTATAGAATATATATTGGTAGGAATCTTACTAAGATAAGAGACAATTTATGCTAGTATGCTTAGCCTAGCTATTAGAATTCAATGGTGGAATATTCGTGCTATGATATTATACAAAGTCTATGACTATGTTTTTGATCAATAAAACACCTATGTGAATGAATCACCTGGGTGGAATGGTGAGAATGGTTTGTGTTGAGTGGTTACACAAGGACCATGTCTATGGTTTACCTTTTGTATCACACTTGTGGATGGCCACCCAGAAACAAAGAGATTTGAGATGTTTTGTGCTGAGAAGCTTCAAGTGCAGCCACATGGCATATGGGCTCTGCCTTGACTACATAGGTTGCAAGAACTCAGACAGGAAGACAGTTGGTGGTAGTGATTATAGGTGGAACACATCTGTGCTGATCTGAGGGATTGTTTCTGAAAAGTATCGTCTCGATGCATGTCGAGTCTTGTGGGAAAAGTGCATTACCTCTCGAGAGGGTAAAACCTAAGTACTTAGCCGTGTCCCCGGTAATGGACAATTTGATCATCAAAGACATTGAAGAAATCAAGGATCTCATCATCCTAGTTTCTCTAAGTTAAAACTTGTTGGGTGAACAGGAGAAGCACCTGGTTTGACCACACTCCAGTGTGCCATTGTGTGATGAAATGTTTTGAAAAGAGAAAAAACTATTTTCAAAGGATAGGGAAAACTTGTTATATGCAAAGGCCAGCCAAAACTCCACTTAGCCATATATTCATGTAGATGGTAGATTCTCCATATCAATATGATATCACTTGCCAATACAATTCAAATGTATTGACCCTTGTGGCTATAACTTATTATGTTGCAGGTTTGTTTGATGTTAGTGAAGTTTGTTGAGTAGGGATTACAAGTCTACAACCAACATGATTGCATATGGACCATGAAGATAAAGGACTCCATGCTATATAGTTATATCTGCTGCTTTGTAATAAGATAGCCAAATGATCTATGTAAGTTGTAATGAATTATTTTATTCCTGGTTATAGTTGTAATATGACCTTTGTTTCTTGATATTACATTTTAAACTATGGGTGCTAGCTATTCATTCCAGGGACTATCATTGTAAATGTAGGGATTATCAGGTTGAGACTTCTACAGTTTGGCAAGGTGATTTGGAGAAAAAAAACTTGCCTTTGAAGACAAGGTTTGGAGGATTTTGCCAAAAAAGAAATTCGTTAGTTTTAGGCTCCAAATAATTATGGGAATTAATTGGCAAATGATTATATTCAAGGTAGGTGATTTAAAATTTATGTATGCATCATATTCAACCTTGAGTTTTGAAGAAATGTGGTGAAAAGGATGGAAACTAGATTTGGGAGGATTTAGGGTTTGGTTATTTTTATGCCACCTAAACAGGGTTGGATTAGGGAGCTTAGAGCTCACCTTGGTACAAGGGAGATATGGATGGCTAGACCAAGTTATATAGATGACCAAGGAAGAAATAGTTGGGCTTGGTTGGATTTGAGGTGGTCTAGAAGAGATGGAAAACTTTGTTGAAAATAAGGCTGCCATAACAAAAACATCATGTAGCCTCCTAAACCATGTGGGTTTAAGAAGTACAAAGCTTCAATGGGAACAAGGGAAGTGGGGATCTATAGGACTTGATTAGTAGATCATAATAATGCAAATATTTGGTCAAGGGGAGGTAGCATATAGATGTGATCTTCTGCCAAAGTAGGCAAGATGATAAGATTTGCAGAGAAGATTATTATCTTGACTACAAAACCATCATGGATGAGTGGGAATTAAAATGTCTTAGGCAAAAGCAAGAGTAGGATTTGGTATTACTAAAGGTGTACTACAAGATGGTTCAAGTATATTCTCAAGAATGCACATCAGTTGGAAAAGGTAGAGCTCCAAAGATTGAATCTAGATAAGAAATCCAGACTTTGCCATTTTGGCAGATTTAGAGATTTTGACTAGTATGTAAGAGGGAAACATTTGAGGGGTGACATGGGTTTATCCTTTCCATTAAGTGGTTGATGCTGAGTTATAGATTGAATAGGGGGATACAAACTTGGATTGTTTCATCACTAGGTTGGAAACCATAAGAGGGATTGTTCTTGGATTGATCTGATCAGTATATGAGATGGTTACTTTAGTGGTTGAGGATATATCCCGATTTGGATGCTTAGTTTGATATTGATGATCACATAAAAGGATTGATTCCTAATGGATGAGCTACTAGGTTAGCTCACTCTAGTTCCTAAGCAAACAAGGCAATCAACAGATCAAGGAAATTTATCAAACAACAGATCAAGGAAACTCATCTTATCACTTATCCAAATACCACTAGGGTTACCATCAAGCCTAGCTTGAGGTAAGGGTGGGTATTTTGAGTTGGATGTATTTTGAAGTAAGATAAGGACCATCTTGGTATTTCTACCAAGATTGGAATGAAAAGGTTTTAATAAAGGTTTTGGAAAACCTAGGTGTAAGAGTAGCTGGGAGTTCTGGCTTGAAAACATAAGGAGGTTATATATAGGTATCCATAGTTTTGTTAGTATAAACTATTAAAGTATTTTTTGTGTCAAAATCATCTTGGCTCAGGTTTTTTAAATGCCAGAACATTTGAGAATATGAAAGATGAGCCAAGACATCTCTTTTGTAAAATAGAATTTTGTAAACTAGTGTTGAGATGAGGAGTACATCACTTGATACACAAACAGTTGCATGAGCACAAGCAAACATTGCAACATATAACAAGATTTTTTTTTGTTCCCCCTGATTTTTTCCTTTTGGACAATAAATCAGGGTTGCTGAAATTGGTATGTTACAGACCTTTCCCCCTAAAAATAATCTCGTCCCGAGATTATGGAAGAGTAGGGATGGGTGATAACATCCGCTTAACAATTTCAGAGGTGGAAATTATTAGAGGTTAACAGGTCTTCTAAATGACAAGCTTGGTCAGCTATGGTTTGGAGCGAGTGACTTCGGGTTTGGGCGTTTAGATTAAGAGAGTGAAAAGACACAACATTTTCCCCTTAGTACAAGTCTGGGTAGTTTTAGCGTGGACGAGGTACTTTCTTCTTGGGGCGGGACAGCGAGTTGAGTCTTCTTTATTCCTTTGCCTCGTGGTCGACTTTTCTCTCTTCAAATTCTTGATACACCTGGAGTGTTTGGCTAGACGGTCGACCTTAGAGGGGAGTACTTTCCTGAAGTGTCTTTTGATTCTGGAGAAGTACCGATTGTCGTCCTTCTTGTAGGGTCAATGATTCGGGTTTGGAGGGGTGGTCATCACTTAATGCTAATTAGTGTCCGATTCCAGGGGTCTATATGGTTTTGGGCGGGAAAGATGTAGTCCTTCCCCCTTAGACCTACATTAGGGGTTCTTGGTGGAGTCGCCGAATTTCTTGGTTGGAGTCGTATGCTGATGCTAGGGATGACACTGCACCTCTCATTCAGGGTAGTTATCTTCTGTCTACATCGTAAGGACCTCTTCATGAGATGTAGGGTCTATTTGAAAGGGTGTCTACTACCCTCCGGGTAGTTAGTTCTAAGCTGTTTACGGGTCCGACGGGTTGGGGGATGTCATTGGAGTCTAGCGGTCTAGGAAACGAGGTCCTTTGGAAAGATTCATTTGGGGTTTAGCCTGATGCAACATCGTCGGTAAAACATTCAAAGAAGGATATCATACTTGCATATAATCCAAAAATTTATCAGGTTCCGGCCGGGCGGTGGCGGATGTACTTAAGCGGTTACAAAACAGGTATGTGCCACAGGGCGACAAGTACTTAGAGTCTTACAAATAGGTTCCAGGACGATACATAGGTACTACACTACACCACAAGCGGTGAGTCGAGGGAAGAAAACTACTCCATGGGTATCACCTGACTCTAGTTGCCCTTCTTGAGTTGCTGCATTCACTTCAGCTACTGCAATTCCTCAAGGGTGTGGGGAATATTCAACTCTTCGGGAGTGAGGGTGAGAGTCGTTTCGTCTTCTAGGGTTGCTTGAGCAGGTGGGTCTTCTGGTGGGGTTGACTGGAAGACAAGATGATACTCATAGAAGCACAAGTCTTTATTCTCGGTCTCGGAGTTATTAGCTTCAGAAGTTGAAGAGGCTAGAGCGGACACTCTCCTTTCCAGACGGGCGTTGCTGGCTTGTAGACTCTTCTCCTGGGTACGATGTATGGCGAGGTCGATACGCATGAGGATGTTCTGACGACGGGTCTTGTTGAGATCTTCTTGATGGAGTTGCAGGAGGTATTCCATATTCTCTAGCTTATTTCCAATGCAGCAGGTGAG
The DNA here is from genome assembly GCA_030063025.1 of Avena longiglumis. NCBI lineage: Eukaryota > Viridiplantae > Streptophyta > Magnoliopsida > Poales > Poaceae > Avena > Avena longiglumis. The sequence goes on from CP125975.1 coordinate 204,798,155, forward strand.
GAAGGATTCGGTGGGGAGACCATCCTTGTCGCGCTTCCCAAACAGGTGGTAAGGGGTATCTTTCAGCTCCTCCTCATGGATCTTGCAAAGGAGTGCCATGATGTGTTGTATCGCTTGCACGAATCCATCTACCCAGTTGTGGTCAATGAAGGTGAAGAAGATGGTCTCGGGGTCGTTCTCACGCGCTGGAATGGTGGCCTTGATGACCCACTAAGCTATGCTTGAATTGATGCGAGGAAGCTCTGTCCCTTCGATCTTAGGCGGGGGACGATGGATGATGTTCAATAGATCATGTAGTTGCTCTTCCAACGGCCAAAATCTTTCTCTGACGATGATGCTTTCTGAGCCGGAGGGAGCCATCTGCAGAGTTTTGGTTTTAGACGTGAAGGTAGGTATAAAGATGTGGATTCATCAAGATATGCCGGTAGATGAAAGCCCCAGTAGGGTTTTGATTTCCCCCTATCGACTCTCTTGGTGAAGTTTGGGGTGGTTTATTGGAGTTGGAGTTTGAGTGGAAAGACGCGGTCTTTCCACCTGAGGGCTTTACCTGAGGCTGTCGAGGCTTTCTTATGTGGACATCCTGTTGAGGAGAGGTTTCCAGATATGGTGTTGCGAGGGTTAGCGTCGGGATACGCCAACAAGGTGGTCAAAACTTTAGGATCGAATGATCCCAGGCAGACAAGCAACACATTCCAAGCATCATATAAGCACATGACAAGCAAACTAGGCATACCATAAGTACTAAGGAGGTGACTACATGCCATAAAGGGGAATCCTATTTTATGGGTGCTAATCCTAAGTGCAACACCCCAATTTCAGCAACCCTAATTAAATGTCCAAAAGGCAAAAATCAGGGGGAACAAAAACTTTTTCTTTCATTGTGTGCAATACATGTTTGCTTGTGCTCAAGCAACTATTTGTGTATTAGTTGTGTACTCCTCATCTCAACACTAGTTTACAAAAACTATTTTACAAAAAGAGATGTCTTGGCTCATCTTTCATATTCTCAAATGTTCTGGCATTTCGAAAACCTGAGCCAAGATGACTTTGACACAACCAAATACCTTACTAGTTTCTATTGACAAAACTATGGAGACATATATATACTCTCCTTATGTTTTCAAGACAGAACCTTCAACTACCCTTATCTCTAGGTTTTCCAAAAACCATTATTAAAACCTTTTATTCCAATCTTGGTAGTAATACCAAGATGATCCTTATCCAATTTCAACGCAAAAACCTTCTCCAAAATACGCCTCCTTACCTCAAGCTAGGTTTGATGGTAACCCTAGTAGTACATAAGTGTTAAGATGAATTGCCTTGATTTGCTAATTGCCTTGTTTGCTTTGGAACTAGAGTGAGCTAATCTAGTAGCTCAACCCTTAGGAACCAAACCTTGCTTGTGATCATGAAGACCTTATAAAGCATCCAAGTATGGATCTATCCTAATCCACTAAGTTAACCATCTCCTCTCATGCTCAGATCAATCCAAGGATAATCCCTCTTGATGGTTTCCAACTTAGAGGAGACCCAATCCAAGAATGGATCCCCTCCATTCAACCTATACCTCAACATCAACCACTTAATGGAAAGGAGAAACTCTTGCCACCCTCTCAAAGGTTTCCCTCTCGAATACTAGTCAAAATCACCAAATCTGCCAAAATGGCTACACTGGATTTCTTATATAGAATCAATCTTTGGAGCTCTACCTCCTCCAACCCATGTGCATTCTTGAGGATGTACTTGAACCATCTGGTAGTACATCTTGCCTACTTTGGCAGACGCTCACATCTATATGCCACCTCCCCTTGACCAACTCCTTGCTTGGTTATGATCTACTAATCATGGCCTATCAAATCCCTACTTCACTTGTTTCCATTGGAGCCTTGTGCTTCTTAAAACCACATGGTTTAGGAGGCTACCTGATGTATCTGCTATGGCAGCCTTATTTTCAACAAAGTTTGCCATCTCTTCTAGAACACCTCAAATGAAACCAAGAACAACTCTTGCTTCCATGATCATTTATATGACTTGGTATATCCATCCATATAAATCTTGTACCAAGGTGAGCTCTGAGCTCCGTAATCCAATCCTATTTAGGTGGCATCAAAATAACTAAACCATAGATCCCCCCTTATCTAGTTTCCCTCCTTCTCACCACTTTTTGTCAAAACCAAGGTTGACCTTGATGCCTACATCAAGTTTACATAATCTACCTTGGATATAAGCATCCCCAAATAGTTCCCACAATTATTTGGATTATTAAACTATTTTATTTCCTCTACTTACCAAATTCTCAAAATCCTTGTCTATAAAGGCAAGTTTGTTTTTCTCCAAATAACTTTGCCAACTCAGTGCAGATTTGAGTTCTCCATCTCATATATCCCATCCTTCCAACACAAAAATAATTATTTTTGATATTCGTTATTACTTCTTTTTGCCCTTTTTCTTAAATGGAAGAAACACGAAATAATTCCCAAAAAATACTTTTCCACATCAAAAACGAAGCTTGCCCAATGTAAAAATATCATTTTAGCTTCCATAATCTACTTCAGCACTTTTTAAATAAGTGAATTTACATGGGATTATAAAATATAGAAAAATCCCATTTAAATCATGGAGATATTATTTGACCTCTTCTACCTACCAGTACCATTTCCACACCTTGACCAATGCAAGTTTATCAACTTCCTTCAGAAGCCTCCCCCTTGACCAATTTTGCCAAACCAAAGAATTCTTAATTCAAACCAACTCCAAACACCCCCAAACCTTGTCAAGAACTACACCATAGCAGACACTACTAGGGACATTTGGGACAAGTGGGATATCACTTTTAGACTACTAGACTAACTTGAATTTATGTGTGATAAGCGAGATATGTCAAATCTAGCTTATCCCACTTGTCCCACTTAGTTTTGAGTTAGTCTAGTAGTCTAAAAGTGGTATCCCACTTGTCCCAATTGTCCCACTTCTGCATCCTTACCCACTACACTCTTTGGTCTTGTTCTACAGTACCAACTACTGTATCTTCACTCCTCGTTGTCCCATGTGCTTGAGAGAGAGAGAGGCAATCTTGCAAAGATCTTCCCCCTCTTAAAAGACACAACAACCTCTACCCGTCCTCTATGGTCGACTACAGGACCCCCACTCACCACCCCACGAGCCAATGGCTTCACCCTAGCCTCCCTAGCCCTCCCCTCTCCCTCAATTCTTATTTCCTACCCTAGACCACTCCCCATCAGTTTAAAGAGGCCAGAGCCACAACAGCGCCTCCCTCGACCCTCATTTGCCCCCTCTCCTCCCCCACTTACCTCCCTAGCGCTCCTCTCCCTCTCCCCAACTCTGTCTAGCCCGAAGGAAGAAGGAGAGCAAGCTCTTTGCCTCCCCCACGAAATCGAGCATAGCTCCTCCCCCTGTGCTCCCATGGCCCGGAATGTCATCCTGCAGCACTCCCCACCTCCTACTCTATCTAACCCTGGCCTTTTCTTTGACATGCAGTAGCTCCTAGAGCCGCCGCGATGAACTCCGGCAAGCTCCTCCCCGACGCCAAAACCGCCCGTTCCTCCCATCCACGGAGCCATCGCCGTCGACTGCGTCGTCCCGTCGCCTCCACGACTTTCCCCGAGCCCTCGGTGAGCTCCCCTGCCCCTATTAGCCCCGCCTAGGGTTAGTTCTCCGCCGGCGGGCTCCCGCGAGGACGATGACTGGGGACCGTCGATCCCCACTAGGTCTAACGGCTCCGGTTGCTCCATACCCATTCACGGCCTGGCTCTGGCTGACCGGCGGTCCCCGCCGCACGGCCTTTGAACAGGCTCCCGCACGCAGCACGCCCCCGGGTGGGCCGGATGCCCTCTTCGGCCTGCTCCCCCGTCTGGATCTGGCCCGTTGACCACCCCAGCTTTTCTTCTTTTTAATTGGAATTCTAGATCTACAAACTAGTGGTTTGGTTTAAATCCACATAAAAATGTGAAAGCCTGCAAAACATTAATATCTAAATTTCGTCAAGTACCTGGATATCTTCCCCAACATGCAGACCTAGTTCTGTACCAAAATGATGTATAGGTTAAAGATGATAAATCATCTACTCAGATATGTCCGTTTCACCAATTAAGTTCTCTAGAAAGTTTGGTATCTTCAAATGGAGTAAATCCAACTTGTACTGAAAGGTATAAACCATACCTTTCATGGAGTAACTTTGCTTCCTAGTTTGCTAGTAGCAAAAATATCAAAATCAGGTCCTTTTTACCTTTAGGAAATTCCCTAGGCCAAACCAAGTGAGGTCTTGACCTAATTCCAACTCCCAGATGACACACATAAACATATCTTTCAGAATCCAGCATCTCATAATTTTATGAGTCTTTGTTGAATTTTAGTGAATTAAACCCTTATGTGCATGGTTTATTCACTAATAAAATCGTTACTGTAGCTCTGTTACTCCAAAAGGGTTGATTCCAATTTCTACAAAAAGGTATATTAAGTACCTATCATGTGTCCTTGGAATCACCTAAAAATCTTCTGCAAAATAAATCTGATGAAAAAGAAAAATCCCATCCAGTACTGCCTTTGGGAATTTCTCAAGGGCATTCTGGTAATTGCTTTGAGGTGAATCTATTTCCTCTTTAATCAGTCCACCAAATACTATCTAGTAACCCAAGGAAATAATTTTTTGAACTCCATAACAGTCCTGGTTAATTATTTCCTTTAACTAGGGTTTTATCCACTATAAAATCCATTATAAATCAAGGGAAATTGATAAAATAGTGAAACCACTTTTATTGGCTTCATTTTATCAATACCTTTCTGATGGTATCATTTTCATACAATATCCTACATATCAAGCCCTTGGTTAAAAACCCTCTCTTAGGTAGTTCCTAGACTTTGAATCAAAAAGGAACACCTTTTTCCTATGCCCCCAAATCTTCCTGCAATCCAACCAAATAAAACCTCCAACATCCTACTGATGTTTATCATGTGCTTATCCTTTGCTTGCTATATGGTTTGATGATTTTATGATTTTTATTGATTGTGGTGTTGTTTGTTTGCATGTATGCTCAATAGCGACGATAGTTGCGATTGGGTGATGCCGAGAAGAAGGAAGCACCGGGTTTCTCTTATTATTAATTGTATTGGTATTCTGGTTTTCTAACAAAGTCAAGGGACATCTCGCTGGTGAAAGGCAAGCCACCATTCCTGAACTCCTATATTAACCTACTCATGTTCATCAATTGTTTTATATCTCGTTTATCAACTTCACAATTAAATGGCATGGTTTGTTCCAAATAAAAGTGCGTGAGTAACTTGGCTCCTCCAAGTTATGGATGAGTGTCCATTAGGACACTTACACTGTTTACACCTACTTTTCCCCTTTAGATCAAGGCTAAGATGATTAGCATATTCCCTCTTGGAAGCCCACGGATTATCAATAATAAAACTATTTTGGGTTTTACCCTACTACAAAGTTTTTAAAAATAAAACCCTTGGAAAGAGGCATCGTTTCCGAGTGGTAGTTTTACTAAAGAAAATATCAGGTGGATGAAGAGAAAGTCAAGCAACGGAAAGAGAAGGGATGTTCTAAGCCAATGTCCGGAACAATTTTATCCATGCAACCACATTACCCTAGACGCTAGGGCTTAGCTCGTAGTTTGTGGTCTTTAGCCGGGGCTGCTCGTACTCGCTAAAGGGGAGAAATCCCCTGAAATCTGGACTACCATGGGCAAGGTACCGGTGCAACAATTGGGTCTCTCGCGGATGGTATGACTTTTGGTTATTACGGGAGGACGTTATCATCACAATTGCTACTGGTCAAACTACGGTTTTGGAGGTAGGGGTCAGTACGGGAGGAAGGACTAGGGCTGTCGTGCCCCATACTCATACCGGAGAGAACAACCCAAAAGGAAAAGCCGCCGTTGCAAGGGATGGACAAATGAAAAGTCTAGGTTTGATTATCTGAGACCCCGTCTACCGTGTGTAGCGGGCCGTGGTTTTATCTCGGCGGATGTATTGATTCTTGTGGGAAAAGTGCACAAACTCTGCAGAGTTTAATCTATTCGAATAGCCGTGTCCACGGTCAAGGACGGTTGGAATGGCAAGTGCTAGGAGGACCCTTCAGTTATGTTGTGATGAAATAAAGGATGTGACTTGGTCATGAGGAAAGATAAACGAGTTTCATGTTGGTACCAAGTCTTCGGTCAAAACCAATTTTGTTATTTTCTTTCCTCGTGACCAAGTCACATCCTTTTTATTCATCTCAACATATCTGAAGGGTACTCCTACCACTTGCCATTCCAACCATCCTTGACCGTGGACATGGCTATTCGAATAGATTAGACTCTGCAGAGTTTGCGCACTTAACCCAAAAGAATCAATACATCCGCCGGTATACAACCACGGCCCGCTACACACGGTAGACGGGGGTTCCGATAATCAAACCTAGCTTTTCATTTGTCCATCCCTTGCAAAGGCGGCTTTTCCTTTTGGTTTGTTCTTCACAACACGATTATGTGGCTCAGCGCCATAGTCCTCCCTGCAGCACTTCCGTATACCCAAACCCGTAGCTTGGCAATAGACAATTTGTGACTCCACTTCCTTCCCTACTCCTAAAGCATACCGTCCGTGGGAGACCCAATTGTTGCACCGACACGTCCGCCATAGCGGGCGATGGGCCCCAGATCCATAGATCTATGGTAGAGTCCACTCGGGCTTCTAGAGATTTCTCCTGTTAAGAAAGTACAAGTAGCCCCGGCTAAGGACAACAACCATGAGCTAAGCCCCAGCGACTGGGTAATGTGCTTACACGGATAAATTGTTCCGGACATTGGCGTAGAAATCCCTTCCCTTTTATCTTTCTTGACTTTCTATTCATTCTCCTCATATCTTCTTTAGTAAAACCTCCACTTGGAAATGATGCCTCTTTCCAAGGGTTTTATTTTGAAAACTTTGTAGTAGGGTAAAACCGAAAATAGTTTTATCATTGAAAATGCATGGGTTCCAAGAGGGAAGATGCTAATCATCTTAGCCTCGATCTAAAGGGGTAAAAATGGGTGTCAATAGGTTAGGTATCCTAATGGACACTCATCCATAACTTGGAGGAGCCAAGTTACTCATGCCTTTTTATTTGAAAAAAACTATGCATTTAGTCATGAGATTCACAAACTATGGCGTTATCGAGCATACATGCAAACAAACAACCCACAATCAATACAAGGCATACAAGAATCAAACCATACAGCAAGAAAAGGATAAATACATCATATACATCAGTAGGATATTCGAGGTTTGATTTGATTGGATTGGGAGAAGATTTGAAAGCATTGGAAAAAGGGATCCTTTTGGATTTAAAGTCTAGGGACTACCTAAGAGATGGATTTTTGACCAAGGGATTGATGTGTATGATGCCATTGTATAAAAATGATACCATCAGATAGGTATTGATAAAATGAATCCAACAAAAGTGGTTTCACTATTTAATCAATTTCCATTGATTACTAATGGATTTTATAGTGATTAAAGCTCTAGTTTTAGGAAATAATTTACCAGAACTGTTCTGAAGTTCCAAAAATTATTTCCTTATGTGATTAGGTATTATTTAGTGGAATGATTCAAGAGGTGTTGGAATCATGTCAAAACAATTAACAGAATGCCCTTGAGAAATTTCCAAAGGCAGTACTTGATGGGATTTGTATTTTTCATCATATTTAATTTACGGAAGATTTTTAGGTTATTCCTAGGGCACATGTTAGGTACTGATAATACATTTCTGTAGAAATTGTAATCAACCTTTTTGGAGTTACAAAGCTACTGTTATGAATTTATTGGTGAATAAACCATACACAGAATAGTTTAATTCACCAAAATTCAATAGAGGTTTATAAAATTATGGGCTACTGTATTATGACATATGTTGATATATATGTTTACAAGGAGTTGGAATTAGGTCAAAACCTCATTTGGTTTGACCTAGAGAATTTTCTAAAGGCATAAAAGGATTGATTTTGTTATTTTTTCTACTAGCAAACTAGGATGCAAAAGGCTATGGGGCCAGTGGAAAATGTAAGGTATGGACTATACCTTCCAGTAAAAATTGGTTTCATGTCATTTGGATTTGTAAAACTCTCTGGAGATAACTATTAGTGAACTGGACAAATCCTAGTAGATAATTTATTGTCTTTATTCTAAATAACACATTGGTCCAGCACCAAGTCTACATGTTGGAAAATACACGTGAGTACCTGTGAAAAATACTATCTAAAATTTTTTAGGTCATTTCCATTTTTGTTTGTAATTAAACTCAACAAACAGTTTTCAGATCTGGGCAAAAAGGAATAAAAGAGGCAGGGGTTCTGGGCCAGATCTGGGAAACATATGGGCTGCTGGGGGATTCGGCCCACCCGGGAAGCGACACGCGCGGGAGCTGGAGTTTGAATGGGCCGCAGCGGGGCCCGACCGCCAGTGACACAGAGGGGGAAAAGGGGTATGGACGACCCTCAGCCGTGCGATTAAAACCAGATGGACGGCGCTGGAGCCGTCTTCCTCGTCGCACGGCGGCAGCGGGAAGAAACCCTAACAGAGGGAGATAGGGTGGCGGGGGAGGCTCACCGGGGCTGTTTTCGGTGAAGGGGAGGGCACAGGGAGACGTGGTGAGGTGCGAGGGTCCCAGGGATGGGAGACAGGAGGTGGTTCTCCCTCTGGAGCGAGCTCGCGCGGTGGTGCCTGAAGGGAGCTCGCCGGAGCTCGTCGGCACAGCTCCAGGGGCTGCTGCAGGTCAACAAAAAGGGTACCATTAGCTTTAGAGGGAGAAGTGGAGTGCTGCTAGGTAACATGCAGAGGTAGAAACAGAGGGAGGGGGAGTGGTGCTTGCGACAAGAGGGGAGGCCGAAGCTTTTTGCTTCCCTTCTCTTGGGTGTTTGTGTGTGGGGGTTGTTGGGGGAAAATGAGAGAGGGGAGAAGGGGTGCCAGGGCTCCTGGCCTTATAAACCAAGGGGGAAGAGGTCCATGGTGGACATGACCTAGGGAGGAGAAGGGAGGGATACTTCTTGTCCATTGGCTGGTTGGGGTGGTGCTGGGTGGCAGTGTGGGGCCTGCATACGACCAGAGAGTGGAGGGAGGGGTGGTGTAGCTACTGCTCCTTTTATTACAAAGATATTCAAGATATGTTCCTCTCTCTCTCACAAGCTTCAAGAGCAAAAGGACAAGGGGTTAGGGTTTTCTACAGTGTTGGTCGACCAGGGGTGTTGTCTGGTGCTGGTGTTGATCAACAAGGTCATGGATGGGGGTTTGATTGGGTTTTGTTTGGGACAAATGCTTGATAGGAAAGATTGACCCAATGAAAGGTTGTGAAGCAAGTTGAAAAACTTGCATTGAGGAAAGTGGGGAGATGGTACTGGTAGATAGAGGAGGTCAAATAATCTCTTCAAGGTTTAATTGGGATTTTTCTAAAGATTGTAACCCCATTTAAATGCACTTATTCAAAAATTGCAGAAGTAGATTATGGAAGCTAAGGTAATATATTTTTGTACATTAGAAAAGGTGTTTTTTATGTGATATGGTCCTAAATACCATATTACACATTGGAGAATTTTATTGGGATTTATCGAGGTGGGAAAGTAGTTTTAGGGAATTATTTCTTGTTTCTGCCATATAAGAAAAAGGGCAAAAATAAATAATAAAGGATCTCAAAAATATTTATTTTTTATTTTCAAAGTCTAGATATGATAATTAGGCATAAAAGGTGCCTTGGGTTGGCAACGTGATTTGGAGAAACACAAACTTGCCTTTGAAGACAAGGTTTGGAGGATTTTGCTAGAAAAAGAAATTAGTTAGTTTTAGGATCCAAATAATTATGGCAATTATTTGGAAAATGATTATATTAAAGGTAGGTGATGTAAACTTGATGTATGCATCATGGTCAACCTTGATTTTTGATGAAATGTGGTGAAAAGGATGGAAACTAGATTTGGGAGGATCTAGGGTTTGGTTATTTTTATGCCACCTAAACATGGTTAGATTAGGGAGCTCAGAGCTCACCTTGGTACAGGGGAGATATGGATGGCTATACCATGTTATATAGATGACCAAGGAAGCAATAGTTGGGCTTGGTTGGATTTGAGGTGGTCTAGAAGCGATGGCAAACTTTGTTGAAAATAAGGCTGCCATAACAAATACATCATGTAGCCTCCTAAACCATGTGGGTTTAAGAAGTACAAAGCTTCAATGGGAACAAGAGAAGTGGGGCTTGATAGGACTTGATAAGTAGATCATAATCAGGCAAATATTTGGTCAAGGGGAGGTAACATATAGATGTGATCTTCTGCCAAAGTAGGCAAGATGATAATATTTGCAGAGAAGATTATTATCTTGACTACAAAACCATCATGGATGAGTGGGAATTAAAATGGCTTAGCCAAAAGCAAGAGTAGGCTTTGGTATTACTAAAGGTTTACTACATGATGGTTCAAATATATTCTCAAGAATGCACATTATTTGGAAAAGGTAGAGCTCGAAAGATTGAATCTAGATAAGAAATCCAGACTTAGCCATTTTTGCAGATTTAGGGATTTTGACTAGTATGTAAGAGGGAAACATTTGAGGGGGTGACAAGGGTTTATTCTTTCCATTAAGTGGTTAATTTTGAGGTGTATATTGAATAGGGGGATCCAAACTTGGGTTGTTTCATCACTAGGTTGGAAACCATAAGAGGGATTGTTCTTGGATTGATCTGATCAATATATGATATGGTTAATTTAGTTGCTTAGGATAGGTCCAGATTTGGATGCTTAGTTTGAGATTGATGATCACAAACAAGGATTGGGTCCTAATGGAGGAGGTACTAGGTTAGATCACTCTAGTTCCTAAGAAAACAAGGAAATCAGCAGATCAAGGCTATTCTCAAACATCAGATCAAGGCGATTCATCTTATCACTTATCCAACTACCACTAGGGTTACCATCAAGCCTAGCTTGAGGTAAGGGTGGGTATTTTGAGTTGGGTGTATTTTTAAGTAAGATAAGGACCATCTTGGTATTTCTACCAAGATTGGAATGAAAAGGTTTTAATAAAGGTTTTGGAAAACCTAGGGGTAAGAGTAGCTGGGAGTTCTGTCTTGAAAACATAAGGAGGTTATATATAGGTCTCCATAGTTTTGTTAGTAGAAACTAGTAAAATTATTTTGTTGTGTGAAAATCATCTTGGCTCGGGTTTTTGAAATGCCAGAACATTTGAGAATATGAAAGATGAGCGAAGACATCTCTTTTGTAAAATAGCGTTTTGTAAACTAGTGTTGAGATGAGGAGTACATCACTTGATACACAAATAGTTGCATGAGCACAAGTAGAACAGTAAGCAAACACTGCAACATATAACAAGAAAAAGTTTTTGTTCCCCCTGATTTTTTCCTTTTGGACACTAAATCAGGGTTGCTGAAATTGGGATGTTACACTTTTGAGCATATCTTTAGTGTACTTTGCTTTATAGAAGAATGTTCCTCCTCTTACTTGCTTGATCTCAAAACCAAGAAATACTCTCAACTCCCGCATCCAAGACATCCGGAACCTATTAGTCATAAGCTTTGAGAATTCATCATTAAAAGCTTTGTTAGATGAGCCAAAGATAATATCATCAACATATATCTGGCATACAAAAAGCTCCCCATTGAGCTTCTAAGTAAAAAGAGTGGGATCGATTTTCCCAACCTCAAACCCACGGCCAAACAACAACTCTCTAAGGTGCTTATACCACGTGCGCGGGGCTTGTTTGAGCCCATAGAACGCCTTATCAAGTTTGTAGACATGGTTTAAGAATTTGGGATCCTCAAATCCCGGGGGTTTCTTTACATATACCAACTCATTCAATGGACCATTAATAAATGCACTTTCGACATCCATTTGTTGCAACTTAAAGTTATGATGTGTCGCATAAGCAAGAAGGATACAGATGGACTCAAGGCGAGCCACAGGTGCATATGTCTCTCCATAATCAATGCCTTAAATTTGAGAGAACCCTTGTGCAACCAATCTTTCCTTGATCCTTAATATAATTCCATGCTCATCTTGCTTTTTCATGAATATCCACTTGGTGCCTATAACATTGCGGCAATCCTTTGGCTTCTCAACTAACTTCCATAGTTTGTTTCTCTCAAAGTTGTTGAGTTCTTTGTGCATTGCTTCCAACCAATTCAAATCTTCAAGAGCTTCCCACACTTTCTTAGGTTCAATCATGGAGATGTGTGCTTGGTGCTCACTAAACCTCTTCAATTGTGCTCTTATATAAATTCCCCTCCTTATATCTGCAACCACATTCTCTTGAGAGTGGTCTCTTAATTCCAACATCCTATCCATTCTACCTTCACGACGAGTGTGGATCTCCTTATTGTTTCTTGGGGGGACCTCTTCACCATTTTGGTCCTCGTCTTGACCATCAACTTTACCTTGATCATCACCAGAATCATTCTCTTCATTAAGAGGAAAAGATTGACCTTGGTCTTGATCAGGTACACTACTAGAATTGAGTTGAGCTTGTCTCAAGGAAGTTTGTATGGATCTTCCTTGTGTAATTGACTTGGCAGCACTTGAAATTCTGGAGAATGGTGAATCAAGCTCTGCCTCACTAGAGATATCACCTTGATCAATATGTTGAGGGTCCACACCTTTTCTTTGGCTTGGGTCTTTGTCCTCCTCGATAGATGGAGCATGTTGTTGTTGTGAAGATGAGGGATGCACTTGAGTAGAGCATAGTTCTTCTTGAACCGCCATAAGGGGTTCCTCAACGAGGCGGATATATCCCACACCCATTCTTCCTATGGCATCCTGAGGCATTTCATCATATGCATCACAAGCATCAACACGCCCCCTTGGGGACCATCATATTACACTACAAGATTATATGACTGCTCCGGAGAGCTTATCATAGGTTCTATAAGTGTGAGATTCGAGACCATAGACAAAAAAATACCCTCTAATGCTTTGTAATCGAATTTGGACAAACGAACACCCTTTATGAGATAGAAACACTTACAACCGAACACCCGGAAGTAAGATATGTTGGGCTTGTTATCGGTAAGTATTTCATATGGAGTCTTGTTCAATTCTTTGCGGAGGTAGAGCCGGTTTGATGCATGTCAAGCGGTGGAGATGGATTCGGCCCAAAAGTTGTATGGAGATTTAAACTCCGCCAACATGGATCTTGCCATCTCAATAAGAGTCCAGTTCTTCCTCTCGGCTACACAATTTTGTTGATGGGTATATGCAACGGAATATTGGTGTTTATCCCCTCATCACTAAGAAAATCATTCAAGGTGTAGTTCTTGAACTCGGTGTCATTGTCACTTCTTATTATCAACACGGGGACATTGTATTAACGTTGAACCAAGTTAATGAAGTCGATGAAGGTCTTTTGGGTCTCACTTTTCAAATTGAAGAAATATACCCATGAGTATATTTAATAGTCATCAATAATCACCAAACAATATTTCTTCCCACCAAGACTTGCATGCGATGGAGGACCAAAGTAGGGCTATCAACGAGCCGAACTCGAGTGAATATTGTTAGGCTCGGCTCGAGCTCGGTAGAAGCTCGAGCCGAGCTCGAGCGAGCCTAGGTTGACCTTCGAGCCTACATCTAAGCTCGAGTTAGGCTCGATCAAAGCTCGAGTAGGCTTGATATCGGTTCGTTGAATCTTGGTAAGAAAATTTTAGTACATCCACATGCAGCTACATAGCAAGAAAATAGTAAAGCATGAAAATGGAATAGCAAAAAAGTTCGGGATTGACAAACTGTGCGATGTGGGTTGGTTATGTGCTTATTCGGAAAGGTCGATCGGCCTTTCCGAATAAGCACATCGCACTTGTAGTGGGTTGCCCCGAAAAGTCCACCACATACAAGTCATTTTCTAAGTACCCAATGAAAACGACCTTGAGACTTGCTCCACATGAGAACCACAATATCGTCATCAATAAAGATGGCAAAGCCCATCTTTCTAAGAGCACGTACTGAAAATAAATTTTTACCAAGGGTCTCAACAAGCATGACGTCCATGAGTGTAATATCGTGGGAAACCACTACCTTGCCAAAACCCATTACCTTAGACTTTGACTTATCGGCATATGTCATGAATATTTGATCATCATTTGGCCTTAATTCCTTGACAATAGAGGAGCTTCCGGTCATATGAATTGTGCAACCACTATCAAGCACCCACATTGACCCTCCGGAAGCATATGTCTACAGAAGATCAAGCTAGTTTTTAGGTACCCATTTTTCAATGGGTCCTCTTTTGTTAGCAACAAGGATCTTGGGGACCCAAATAGACCAAGCAATGTAACCATCAAATGGGCCATCATATTTTGCATACACATCACGACAATAATCACGCATTAGAACATAGTGAGGGTTAGCACTTCCCACAAAATCATCCTGAGACATAGTTTTACCACTTGTGGTCTTACTATCCACAATGGCCTTGTGTAACATCCCAAAAATATTAAACTAGAATCATCAAACTCTAATCACCATATTTAGGGTTAACAAAAACTTTTCAAATTAAAAATATGAAAGCATTCATATGAGTGTGCATTAAAATTTGGATTCTTTTGAATTGCCATGATTATGTGTTTATTTGATTGTAAAATGATTCTTATGTGAAATAAACATCATCTAAACAATACCAAAATTTTCCCAAAGACAAACAAATCAAAACAAACAAATTAAGTGAATGGTCACTTTGGCCAAATTAACTCCCATGCCTACTTTGGCTATCTCTAACTTTCAGAACTTAACAGAAACATGTATGGATCTTTGCACCCCTTGATAGTACTCATAACAAGGTACCAAGGCCCACTTTGTGATCATCCAAAAACATTTAAATGCATGGTTTAAATGACAGTTTAAAATTGAAACTATTTCATATGGGAAGATCCCACTTTTTCAAAAACCACTCAAACCAACTCAATTTTCAAAACCCAAGCATCCACAAAATCCTCAACACATTCCTAGCAAACCCGCCAAAAATCTTTTCAAAATTCAAAACTTGAGTTCATGCGGCCATTTCATCAAACAGGTTGCAGATACAAATCAAACAAAATCAAAACACTATGTTGAGCAGTGTTTTGGGCCTAACTTGTTCCCTCTCTGGACACCACTAGCCTTAGTAGATCATCTAACAACCTTAACTAATCACTAGCACTACTGTAAGCTGGCCATTGTCATCAATGGTGAGCAGGCTGAGAGCACCATTGCCACGCCATAGTCAACAGCAAGCTACGAGCAACACTAGCCTCGCCAACCTTGTCTAGGAGCAAGCTAGCACCCCACCGCCACTCCCTGTCCCAGCCGCGAGCGATCCCAGCCACTGGACCACACGCCCAGGCCATGCCAACCTTCTCTGCAACCATGCCGACAGCACGCCCCTTGCGCCACGCTCGACCAGCACCCACAGACCGCACGCCACCCTCGCCGCGTGCACGTGTGGTCACCACCGTCCCAACAACCCCGCAGACATGCCCGTTCGTGTAAGATCCCTCCTTTGTAAAGGAAAAGGATCCCTGTGATTGCAATGCTGGTCCCTGGATCAATAGCTAGCATCCACATTTAAGATGTAATATCAAGAAACAAAGGTCATAATACAACTTTATAACCAGGAATAACATAATTTTATTACATCTTACATAGCTCATTTGGCTATTACATTACATTGCAGCAGAATTTCTATAAGCATGGGGTCCTTCATGTTCAAAGTGCCATAGGCAAACATGTTGGTTGTAGACTTGTGATCCTAATCAATCAACTTCACTAATATCAAACAAACCTGCAACATAACAAGTTACAGCCACAAGGGTCAATACATTTGAATTGTATTGGCAAGTGATGCTATGGTAGTATAGTGGAGTCTATCATGTATATGCATTTGGCTACGTGGAGCTTAGGCTTTCTTTGCTCAAAATAGATATTCCTTATCATTTGAAAACACTAAGTTTTTGCTTTGATAAAAATCTTTCCCAAGGCATCTCCCAATCAAAGATTGACGATCCTTCAACCCTTGTTCAACCACAAGATTTTAACTTAGAAATTTGGATGATGAGATTCTTGATTGCTTCCATGTCTTGATGCTCAAATTGTCCTTTACCAGGGACATGGCTAAGTACTTAGATTTTACACTCTGCAGAGGTGGTGCACTTTCCCCACAAGACTTGGTTTCACCAAGACAAGATCTTTCAGAAGCCTTTCCTTAGACCAAATGGACGCGCTCCAACCTATCATTCCCACTACCACCAACTGTCCAAATGGCTAAGTTCTAGCAACCTATATGATCCAAGCAGAGCCCATAATGCCAAGTGGTTGCACTTGAAGCTTCTCAACATTTGACATCTCAAATCTCTTTGTTCCTAGGTGGCAATCCACAAGTGTGATACACAAGGTAAACCATAGCCATGGGCCTTGTGTAACCACTCAACCAAAAACCACCAAGCAATTACCATTCCACCTAGGTGATTCATTAACTTAGTTGTTTTATTAAACAAAAACACAAGTCCTCAGACTTAGAAATTTTTCCATAGTATGAATGTATATTCCACCCTTGTTTTCTATTAGCTAAGCTAAGCTTGATAGTAGTAGGAATCTTAACTTAGGAAATTTTCTACTAAGGTTTCATCTACTAGGATTTCCCATAGCATGGTTTATACTTAGCAAAAATTCCATGCAAGTTTTACTTAGAAAAATCACTAATGCATAGTGAAAGTAATGGGACAAAAGTATGAAGCATCACTTGCCTTTTTGGTAGAGTATAAGTTCACTCCTTGTCCTTGCTACAATCACACTCTTCAAGTCACTACAATTCAATCAAGCAAGGCACAAGATAAATCTACCATTCAAGCAATTCATCACATAAAATCATATAAACAAGATAATGCATGCAAGCATGCCAAGGATTGTTTTATTTGGAAAAGTGGTTTCTAAAGGTTCGCAAACATTTGAAAACACCTAATGGTCATTTTATAAAGTGGCAAAAGTCATTTGCAAGGGATTTCACTTCCTAAACCATTTTCAAAACAAAGTATCATTTTATGTGGTGTAGAAATGTTTTTACTAAGGCATTAATCTATAGGGTTCACAAAATATGTTTTCAAACCATAAAACTTTGTGTTTAGGGTCAGAGAGATTAAAACATAACATTTCCCAAAGGTTTTCCTTCAAAACCATTTTTAATAAATAAACCATATTTTTATTTGACTAGAATTGATTTAAATCAAAGATTCATTCTTTTGCATCACCAAATATATTTTTGAAACCACAAAGTTATTCCTAGGGTCAGTAGGTTCAAAACACATCATTTGCAAAATATTTTTTCCCCAAAATCATTTTTGTACAATTTTTATAACCTAAACAAGCATACACATATTCCATTGATATAAAGTTTGCAAAATTTGGTCGTGTAGAACTAAAGTTATGGATTTTTCAAATTTGCAAACAAATCTGATTCTAATTCTGTTTTAAATCAAAAGCTGGCCACGTGGTGAGTTCTGATTCGTCCATACCGTTTCGCTCGGATCGGCTACGGGGTGCGTTGGATCTAAGTGGGACTGGACCGTGCAGATTAGCTCGTACCCCTTCGTTTAAGTTTCTATCCTATCCACGCGATCTAAATCCAACGGCTGCTGCGAGCTTGACCTAGAATGAGCGGCGCTGGCGGCGGCTGTGCGGCGGCGGCGCTCTAGAGGAGAGGTTGCCGGCAATACAGGAAGCAAGGTGGATGGGGAATAAGCTCACCGGGTTCGCTGGTTCGTGCTGATGCTCAACATAGTCTTCTTGGGTCGAGGGGCGCTCGTGGTTGCCCTGGATTGCTCACCGGAGTTCGCTCGGCGTCGGGCACGCTCTATTCGTCTTCGCTGGCGAGAGTACAGGCGATGCCAAGGCACGAAATATAAAATACTTGGAAAACTTTAGTAGGTTTTATTTGAGAATATAAAATACTTGGATAACTTATTTAAAATAAAATAACATGTTTTGATGTTTAATTAAAATGGTAAAACCTTTATTTTAATAAAATTGGTTTAATAATAAACTCTCCTTATTTTTATTTAAATAAACCTTTACTCTTTTAATCAAAGAAAAACATTTTATTTCAAAAGCTTCGCCAAGGTTTAATTTGGATATATAAAATAATCCTTATTTATATTTCTACCTTCTCATTTGAAAACCAAATCTTTTTATTAGAGGATCCAAAAATAGTAATTTTAAATATTTTTAACTTTATTGTTTATTTAACTTTTTAAATCCCTTTAGAATTTTATTTGATCCAAATAGGTTTTGAAAGTTTCCAATTTGAATCAAAAGTTTCTTCTCACCCTGAAAATCAACAAAGTTTTATTTTATTCATTTATTTTTCACATAACAAGATTTTTAAAATCTTGAGATGTGACAGTTCGCCGCCGCGTGGACCATGCATGCTGTGCGCCATAAAAACTTCTGTCGGGCACGCGTAGAGCACCGCAGCGTTCCGACCGATCAGCACCTCCCCACGCCTCGCCACCACCCCGTTGAGCTTCGCCAGGGAGCACAGCACCACCACCTACCGTCGCCCACGCTCATAGCCCTTTGTGCCGTCAACCACGACGAGCTCAGCTTGCGCCCGTCTGTCCCCTCTCGCCACTATAAATAGAGGCATCCCCCACTCGAATTATTCACACCATTCCACTCCCCTCTCACCCAGAACCACCCCACCTCATTCCCGAAGCAAGGCGAGCAGCGCATCGCTGGAATTGCACCGGAGTCCGCCGCTGCTGGAGAAGAAGGAAGCCATCGATTTTGTCCACCCCAAGAGCTGCTGCGACCACCCCTGAGTTCGCCGTCGTCGACTTCGTCGTTCGCCTGCATTGCCTACCTTCGCCTGAGCCCCAGTGAGACCCCGACGACCCCCACTGAGCCGCTAGGGTTCGAGCTCGCCGATGACTAGTTCATCGTCGACGACGACCCTTAGCCGTTGGTCGCCCTTCTAATCCAACTCGCCACATCGCCCTGTACCGCTTCGTGTTTAAAGAGTCACTGACCAGTAGAACCGCCCTGTCAGTTGCGCCCCACGCTGCGGAGTGACACTGGGCCGGCCCGTTAACCTTTCCTGCGCATCCCACTCGTCTGAATTTAGCTTTTTTCTTTTTAAGTTCAAACATAGTTCTGTACCTAGTTTCAAAAATCTGCCCAGCTCGATTCATTGAACCAAATTGAATGAAACAAATTTTGTTAGAAAGATATTGAAATGCTTAATCCAAGACCGTTGGATTCAAATTATTTGAATCTATAGATCAACCTTGGTAATAATAACAAGGCAGAAGCTTTTCTGCATTCAAACATTTTTCAAAATTAAACCATAATAGCTTTTGAGTTGATTACAACTCTCAAAAAACACATTTTATCATACCTTTCAGAATATATAAAAACATATGGGTTTACTTATAGAAATAATGTCCAAGTAATAAAAGAATGCCACATAGGCATTTCTAGTCATTTATTTTTATTTGAAATAAAAGGTTAAACCTTATTAAATTGTGACACCACTTTAAATCACTTTCCCATGTACTAAAATATGTGGTGATGACATGTGTCAACATGATCACATCTTTGGTTTGGAGAATATTAAATCTTAAGTAGTTTTCAATGAGTAGAAATTACTTTTCTAAAAAAATAATAATGCATGTGCTTTAATCTTGAATGTTAGTGATGATGCTAGATCATCTATAGAACCCTTGTGTGTGATGATTTAAAGTAGTTAGTATTGTTTGGTGATTGGGTACCTCGTATTTATTCATAGACGCTAGTACCGACCAAGGATACGAGGAGGAAGAAGGATACTACGAAGAAGAAGCCGAGGAGAACTTCAACCACTGCTCTGCACAAGGTAAGCTTATACTGATACTGATGCAAGCCTTATTAATCAAGTTTACCTATGCAAGCTAACACTTGCAATATACTCTACTTATGCAAGCCTATACTGATACTGATGCAAGCAAATACTTTCTTGTTACCATGACCACTAGATGCCTTAAGCATATGTGATCATATCCACTTGATACCCAATCCTAGTTTTACTTGCAATCTTCTACTTTATTTATTTATCAAAGCCACTACTTAGAGTTTACTTATGTAAATTGTAGATACCAGAAATATAATTGAAGTTTGCATAAAGAGCATTAAAATTGGCCTAAGCTAGATAATCTTGATGTCATCCTAAGGCATGAGATTGAACTTAGTCACACTCCACTAGTTTACCACCCCTCATTAGTACTCACTCCCATTTGTAGATGCTAGTGCTAAGCATAAAACTTGATCAACTTTAGATGGTAATACTTGGTGAAAATGGTTATGAAAACCTTGGAATGATGGATCATTCTATTGAGATGTTTTGACATGTGTTTCCGAACACCAGATGATTTTGGTGACGAAAATGTTGAGGCATGAGCCTTAGCCCTTTATAAAACTGATGGTTGTCTGGATGCGATACCATTCCAATTTTACCGTACAACCACAATACCCGAGAATTTGGTAGGGCTTGACTGGAAACTTATATACCTTAGTATTAGTTCCCTCACGGCCAAGGTCTGAGCTGAGGCTACCTTGTGAAGATTGTCCACCTGTGCAGTACCCAAGATGACAGTTGTTCATGGTTGGGAGGCCAAACTAACAGGAGAGGTGCTTATACTAGGGCGTGTAATTGAATGGTTAGGATTGATTATCCGCATACTGAGTATGGTGAATTCAGGATCTGTTCCTGACGGATGTATCGAATGTTGTGGTGAAAGTGTACAATCTCTGCAGAGTGTCAAACTATTCGAATAGCCGCGTCCGCGGTTATGTACAGTTGGAGTGGCCATACTGTTCCCCCGTCAGACTTTTCAAAATGATTTGTGAAAGGAAGTGAGACTTTGACTTGACCGCAACAGAGTTGTGATATGAAATTCAAGTTCCCACTTAGGTGTTATAAAATTTTAACTAGCTTTTCGTGCTTCTGAACTTAGTAGACGTAAATCTGGCTTTTTGCAAAACAACCATAGATCTTAGTGTCCTATTACAAAACCCCCCTTCACTTGTTAGTATTAGTTTGCCAGTACTTAAAGAGTACTCATGGATTTGTCCCTGGCTATTCCTGTGGCCGGACTATGAAGAGGAGTACCAGGACGAAGGACCCCAGGAAGGTTACGACAACTAGGATCATCTCCCATCGTCATCATTGCATGTGACCCCGAAGATGGAGCTTCTCCTACGCTACCGTTATTATTACGTTATTCCGCTGCTTGAGTTGTACTAAGAACTGGATCAGGAGATCCTTTTTTGTGTAAGACCTTATGTATGGTTTGTAATGGATGATGTACTGTGGTATCCAAATCTGTTATGTCTCGCAAAAATGGTAATCCTGGGATTGCGATGTATGACATAACAGGCATCTGGGATTAAAAATCCGGGTGTTGACACCTTGTCTTTCTCTTGTGCGGGCTTGGACTTCTTCTTCTTGTTGTTCTTCTTCTTGGCTTTGGAGACAAAACCAATGCCCCCTTTCTCACCATTTGACCTTTGCTTACTCAAGAGGTAATCAATACCGAATTGTGAGCAAAGTATTCCTAAAAGGATTGGAAAAGATAGAAAAATATTAAATGAAATTATACAAATTGGAATCACCAATTTTGGAACTATAAATAAAAATATATGAATTTTATAAGACAAAGAAAGAAATAATTAAATAGGAAATATTTAAAAGACCACTTAAATCTTGGCCAAATCCATAAATAAAATGAATAAAAGGTTACTGAATAAAATAAAAGAATAAGAGATTATTTGAATAAAATTATATGGGCTTGAACCATATTTAATTTTATTTAAATAAAGAAAAATGCCTAATTTAATTAATTAATGAATCACAATAAAATATTTGAATTAATCCAAGGTAAAACACACTATTAAACATTATAAACTTACTGTAAAGTTTTGGTAAAGATTTGAAATCAATTGGAAGTTTAAATCACTTGAATCAAATGAACACAAAAAAATAAAATTAGAAAAAGAAAAAGGATTCAGAAAAAAATAGAAAACGACCAACCCATCTAACCCTACCCATCTCCCATCCCAGCAGGCCCAGAACCGGCCCATCCGGGCCACTCTCTCTCACCTCCCCCCTGCAAATCTTTCTCACCGCGCGTAACCCCACCCCCTCTCACTGACCGCATGACCCCACTACCAAGCCATCATCGTCTCCACGCCGCTGACCCCGTCCCCAATTCCCCTCGCCGTTTCTGGCAGTTGATGACTCACTTCAATTCACGTTAATGTTGCAATTAATCCTCCCCGTGACCTCACCCTCTTAACCGCCTCGCTCTCCTCTCCCTTTCCCCTCAGTCCCCACGCCAATGGAGCCCCTAGGCTGCCCGAATTTCTCGCTCGAACCCCCACTACTCCGACGAGCCTCCACAACAATTCCGGCCAACTCCGACCGCCCCCTGAACCCTAGCTTCCACTAACTTGCTCACCTTAGTTGTGCGCACCTGCCAGTAGTATCCATTCATCCGCGTGTTCCCTAGAGCCTCACCTCTGTCCACGTCTGAGTGCCACCGACAACAAGATCGACTCCGACGACATCTCCTGGTAATCCCTGACTGCGTCTCTCCTTCTTGTTGACGCTCGTACCCTCACCATCCTCTTATAGATCTAACGCGACCCTTATTTTTCCTTGGCATGCCTTGTAGCCTCGCCTCCGATGACACCAGAGCGTGTCCGACGTCGACGATAGCTCCGACGTGAAATCAACGTCGACCCCGTGCGCCCCTTCGCCATCTATGGCCACCTTGAGCACCGTAGCGACCTTGCAAACCTGGTAAGGCCCTCCGTTCCTCCTCTCGCGTCCTAGATTCACCGGACCATCGTGAGCAGAGAGCCTTTGCTGCTCGTCGCCAGTCAGCGCCGCAAGATCATGGTCAGAGCATTGTGAGCCGTTGGATGCAGATCCAGTGGTTGCGTTAGATCACTTAGGAAAATTGTTTTTGTTTGATCTGACCCGCACAGATCTAATTAAATCCTATGATCCATGTTGCACGATCCAAACGAAACGGTATGGACCAGTAGAAACACTCCACGTGTCCAGACTCTATTTTAAAAACTGGAATTAGATCTATTAGATATTTGAATTTGTAAAATTCATAAATTTTGTTCTGTATGTCCAAAATTTTCAAATTTTATATCAATGGATTAAGAAAAATGTAAGCTTTATAGCTATGGCCTTAGTTAACTATTTTGCTTCTAAAAAGTTAGGTTTTTACAGAAACATGTTTAGGACTATTTTGGATATAAAAATAGTTTTAAAAATGATTTTTGAGTGAAACTTTTTGCAAATGGTTTTTTTTAACCTACTGACCATAAACAATAACATTTGGATTTAAAAATATATTTGGTTAACATTAGGGAATTATTCCTTTGAATAAAATCATTTCTAGCAAAATAAAAATGATTTAAAAAGGCCATTTTCACTAACTTGGTTTTAAATGTTTTGCCACTTTTATAAATGACCAGTAGGGGTTTTGAAATGTTTAGAACATTTTTAGAAAACACTTTTTCAATAAAACAACCTTTTGCATGCTTGCATGCATTGCTTTGTTTTCTTTATTTTATGTGGTGAATTGTTTGAATGCTAGTTTTGAATGTGTGCCTTGCTTGATTGATTTGTAGCGAATTTTGAAGAGTTTGACAATTGCAAGATCAAGGAGTATACCTAGTTTCTCTACAAAAAAGGGAAGTGATACTTTTTTCATCAAAATTACTATATTTTCAATAATTCATTAGTGATATTTTTGTAGCATGCATGATACTACTATTTTACTTATTTTACTATGCTATAGTAGATCCTATAGAATATATCTTGGTAGGAATATTACTAAGTCAGGAGACAATTTTTGCTAGTATGCTTAGCATAGCTAAAATATTTCAAGGGTGGAATATTCATGCTATGATCTTATGCAAAGTCTGTGACTAAGTTTTTGATTAATAAAACAACTAAGTGAAATGAAACACCTGGGTGGAATGGTAATTTCTTGGAAGGATTTGTGTTGAGAGGTTACACAAGGAACATTTCTGTGGTTCGCCTTGTGTATCTCACTTGTGGATTGCCACCCAGGAACAAAGGGATTTGAGATGTTTTGTGTTGAGAAGCTTCCAGTGCAGCCACATGGCATATGGGTTCTGCCCTGATCATATAGGTTGCAATAACTTAGCCAGATAGACAGAAGGTGGTAGTGATGATAGGATGGAACGCGTCCATTTGGTGTAAGGTAAGGCTTCTGAAAGATCTCGTCTCGATGCATGTCGAGTCTTGTGGGGAAAGTGCACACCTCTCGAGAGGGTAAAACCTAAGTACTTAGCCGTGTCCCCGACAATGGACAATTTGAGCATCAAAAGCATTGAAGCAATCAAGGATCTCCTCATCCCAATTTCTCTAAGTTAAAACTTGTTGGGTAAACAAGGGAAGAACCTGGAGGGTATCCAGTGTGCCATTTTGTGATGAAAGGTTTTGTCAAAGAGAAAAACTATTTTCAAAGGACAGGGAAAACTTGTTTTATGGAAAGGCAAGCCAAAACTCCACTTAGCCAAATATTCATGTAAATGATAGATTCTCCATGTCAATATAAAATCACTTGCCAATACAATTGAAATGTATTGACCCTTGTGGATGTAACTTCTTATGTTGCAGGTTTGTTTGATGTTAGTGAAGTTTGTTGAGTAGGGATTACAATGTCTACAACCAACATGATTGTCTGTGGCACTTGAAGATGAAGGACTCCATGCTTCATATTTATATCTGATGCATTGAAATGAGATAGCCATATGAGCTATGTAAGATGTAATGAATTATTTTATTCTTGGTTATAAGTTGCAATATTACCTTTGTTTCTTGATATTACATCTTAAACTATGGATTCTAGCTATTCGATCCAGGGACTAGCATTGCAAACACATGGATCTCTACCTTATCAGGTTGGGACCTCTACAGATGGTATAAGAGCACTGTGTTTCCTGTAGGATTGTAACCCTAGGATTGGACAAAACCCCTTAGAAAAATAGGAGTTGTATTTGTTCAAAACTTATTTACAAACAATCTTGTAAACTCTTTCCTCAACATTTTGTTTTGATTCTACATCTCTTCCTTTTCAACTTCATGGACAAAAAACATTAACAAGAGCAAAGACTTCTCCATCACCAATGACTTCAACTTCAGTTTCATGAAGGACTTCAACTTGGACATCACTAAGGACTACAAGTGAGACTAGAATATTACTCAAGACTTGGAGACTAAGGAAACACAACTTAGGAGGAACCGCCAACACCATTGAACCTTGTGACAAAGAGGCAAGAATTTTCTTCCAAGGATATCATGATATTGTTCAAGAAGAAGCAACTAAGAAGAATGGAATAATCTAAAGTGAACCCCATAGTTGGACAACCATACTAGTGTTTAGTTCAGATCGACTTGTTGATCACACCAACTTATGTGGTGTAGAAAACATTTGCCTAAAAATATGCTTGAATCTTGTTGTTTGAGTGGAATGCTTGATTGTGAGTGCTTGCACATTGCTTGTGTGAATTGTTGTGTGTGAGTAGAATTCTTCCTCTAGAAATATTTTTCCTAACCTAATCCCAATCCAACTTAAACAGATGAATACTCCAAGAGACCACAACTCCAACATCAAGGATGCTGACAACAACAACCAAGAGATGCACATGAAAGAACAACTGCTAGCAACCCAAGCCCTGTTGAATCAAGTGACAACTCAGTTTTTAGCCAACAACATTGAGTTAGACCCATCCATGCTAAAGTTTTTGGAAACCCAATCTCAATTGTTGCAAAGTATGACCAATCAAATGATCAACATGAGAAGCAACTCTTCCCAAAGTGATTGTGACAACAATGATACCAAGGATGATGTTAAAGAAGGAACTCAAGCCTGCAAAATCTATGGACACATAGAACACACTCATAAAGAACATATGGACCAATGCACTAATTCTGAAGAGAAACATCCAACTACACAATGCCCCACATCTCAAGTTACATGTTTCCTTTGTGAAGGAAATGATCATGTCCATGTACATTGCACCATCTATCCCATAGTTCAACAATTAAAACAAGATGGAATGCATCAAGTGTTTGGAAACCTCCATGAAGGAACAACCTCCACAAAGAATGGTGAAGACAAAGTCAAAACTCAGTTTGCACCTCCATACATTGTGACCCACTATGGTGGACAAAAGAGGAAACATGGAAGTTATCCTAGGAATCGTTCTAAGAACCGAGGAAGTTTTCCCACATTTGTGGTGAAATATTAAGAACATGAACTAAGAGCCCTCCTAGCTTTGGAGAGACCCAAGAAGAAGAAGAATATTAGCCAAGTGATGTGCAACAAATGCAAAAAGCTAGGCCATTATGCATCACATTGTCCAGAAAAGAAGAAGAACAAGACAAGCAAGCTTGTAAAAGATCTCAACCTTATCACGTGTTTCAAGTGTGAAAATAAGGGACACTACGCAAACAACTGTCCAGAGAAATTACACCAACAGACCAAGTAAGCCAAGATGTAATCTAGTTAAAAACCTTTTAAGGGTGGTAGTACCCTAGTTGTCTTGAAGACAACTTGTGACCTCTAGCCCTCGCGAATCTCGGGACGAGATTCCTTTTAAGGGTGGTAGTCTGTCACAACCCAAAATTCTCCAAATTTTGAAATGTGAAAAATAAACAAACAAAATAAACAATTGTTGAAATTTAGGGTGAAAAGAATCTTTTTGCTTCTAAATGGAAACATCAAAACCCTACTTGAACAAAATTTGAATAAGAAAGCAAAAAACAAATTTTGAAATAAATAAAATGGATTCATGCATGGAAAGAATCTGGAATTTGAACACTTGGAAAAAAATAAACCAAAACCCTAAACCCTAATGAAAGAAAATCATTTTCAAATCCCTCCAGGACTATGGCTTTGTTCCATATTAAAAATCAACAAAAAACATTAATAAATGATCAAAAATGGTAAAAAAAAATATTATAAAACCATGGAAATTTATTTCATTCAATTTGGAACCAAAGATAAAAACTTATGAATTTCTAAAGGATAATAAAGCTCCTAGCTAAAATCAATACCAAATTGTGAGCAAAGTAATCCTAAGAGGATTGGAAAAGATAAAAAATATTAAATGAAATTATACAAATTGGAATCACCAATTTTGGAACTATAAATAAAAAGATATGAATTTTATAAGACAAAGAAAGAAACAATTAAATAAGAAATATTTAAAAGAACACCTAAATCTTTGCAAAATCCATAACTAAAAGGAATAAGAGGTTACTAAATAAAATAAAAGAATAAAAGATTATTTGAATATAATTATATGGGCTTGAACCATATGTAATTTTATTTAAATAAACACAAATGGCTAATTTAAATAATTATTGAATCATAATAAAATATTTGAATTAATGAAAAGTGGACTATTTAAACACACTATTAAACAGTATAAACTTACTGAAAAGGTTTGGTAAATATTTGAAATCAATTGGAAGTTTAAATCATTTGAATGAAATGAAAACATAAAATAAAATTAGAAAAAGAACAAGGATTCAGAAAGAAAATAGAAAACGACCAACCCATCTAACCCTACCCAGCTCCCAGCGCATCAGGCCTAGAACCGGCCCACCCGGGCCACTCTCTCTCACCTCCCCTCGCAAATATTTCTCACCGCGCATAACCCCACCCCTCTCACTGACTGTGTGACCCCATTGCCAGGTCATCATCGTCTCCACCCCGTTGACCCAGCCCCCAATTCCCCTCGCCGTTTCTGGCCGTTGATGACTGGCTTCAATTCATGTTGCCACGATTAATCCTCCCCGCGACCTCACCCTCTTAACCGCCTCGATCTCCTCTCCCTTTCCCCTTAGTCCCCACGCCACCGGAGCCCCTAGGTTGCCTAAATATCTCGCTCGATCCCCCATTACTCCGACGAGCCTCTAAAACAATTCCGGCCAACTTCGACTGCCCCCTGCCCCCTATCTTCCACTAACTTGCTCTCCTTAGCCGTGCGCACCTGCCAGTAGTCTCCATTTGCATGCGCGTGCCCCAGAGCCTCACCTCTGTCCATGTCTAAGTGCCACCGACGACAAGCTCGACTCCGGCGACATCTCCTGGTAATCCTTGACCGCACCTCTTCTTCTCGTTGACGCTCGTACCCTCACCATCCTCTTACGCATCTAACGTGATCCTTATTTTTCCTTGCCATTTTTTGTAGCCTTGCCTCTGAAGACACCAGAGCGTGCCCGACACCGCCGATAGCTCCGACAAGAAATCAGCGTCGACCCCGTGCGCCCCTTCGCTAGCTACGGCCACCTTGAGCACCGCAGCGACCTTGCGAACCTGGTAACGCCCTCCGTTCCTTCTCTCTCCATTGCCACTCGTCGCCAGTCAGCGCCGCCATATCATGGTCAGAGGGTTGTGAGCCGTTGGATGCAGATCCAGTTGTTGTGTTAGATCACTTAGGCGAATCGTTTTTGTCTGATTTGATCCGCACAGATCTAATTAAATCCTAATATCCACGTTGCACGATCCAAATGAAATGGTATGGACCAATATAAACACTCCACGTGTCCAGACTCTGTTTTAAAAACTAGAATTAGATCTATTAGATGTTTGAATTTGTAAAATTCATAACTTTTGTTATGTATGTCCAAAATTTGCAAATTTTATATCAATGGATTCAGAAAAATGTAAGATTTAAAACTATGGCCTTAGTTTAGTATTTTTCTTCTAAAAAGATAGGTGTTTTTATAGAAACATGTTTAGGACTATTTTGGATATAAAAATTGTTTTAAAAATGATTTTAGAGTGAAACCTTCTGCAAATGGTTTGTTTTGAACCTACTGACCATAAACACTAAAATTTGGACTAAAAAATATATTTGGTTAACACTAGGGTGGTATCTTGTCACATCCCAAATTTTCCCAATTTTGAAACGTGAAAAATAAATAAAGAAAATAAATAATTGTTGAAATTTAGGGTGAAAAGAAAATTTTTGATTCCAAATGCAAACATCAAAACCCTCCTAGAACAAATTTTAATAAAATAGAATCAACAAATTTCAATCAATTGGAATGCATTTATTAATGAATGAATCTTAAAATTTAAACACTTGGAAAAGTTAAACCAAAACCCTAATGGAAGAAAATCATTTGAAAGATCTCTCTAAGACTATGGATTTGATCCATATAAAAATTGTAAAAAAAACATTTATAAGTGATCAAAATGACAAATAAAAATATTATAAAACCATAGAAATTGGTTTTACTTAATTTGGAACCATAGATAAAAACTTAGGAATTTAATAAGTTAAAAGGAATTACTTTTCAATGCTAATAAAGCTCCTATATAAAATCCATACTAAATTGTGAACAAAGTAATCCTAAAAGGGTTTAAATAGATAAACAAATATTAAATTAAATTGTACAAATTGGAATGACCAAGTTTGGATCTTTAAATTAAAAGATATGGATTTTATAAGATAAAGAAAGAAAGAAATAAATAAGGAATATTTAAAAACCAAATTAAATCTTGGCCTAACAAATGAAATGAAAGATTATGGAATAATAAAAGGAATTAAAGATTATTTAAATAAAATCATAAGGAATTGAACAATATTCAATTTTATTTAAATAAAGACAAATTGCCTAAACTAAATAATAAAACCCAAGGAAAATATTTAGAAGACAATTTAAATTAAATCCATAAGCAAATGGAATAATGATAATCCAAATACAAATAAAATAAACGGATAAACAATATTAAAATAAAATAATATGGCATTAACCAAATTCTATTCCATTTGAATGAAGACAAAATCCCTAATAGAAATGATTAATTGAATAGTGAAAAAATAGTAAATTGGAAATTACCAAAGTGGATTAAAAATTTATCTAATTAACTTAAAGGAATTATTTGAATAGAATTTATATGGGATTAAAACCATATTCAAAATTTATTTAAATAAAGACAAATGCTCAATTTAAATGATTAATAAATCATATTAAAATATTTTTCAAATAATTCAAAGTGAATTATTTAACACTTGAATAAATAAAACCTAATGAAAAAGGTTTAGTGAAAATTAGAATTCAAATAAAGAGTTTGAAAATATAATTAATTCTTGTTTGAATAAAAACAGTTGTCTATTTAAATAAATAATAAAGCCCAAGAAAAATACAAAGAAATATTCTAAATTTGGACTTTAAAATACTTTATTAAACAATACTAAAATATACTGAAAGTTTAGAAAAGGTTTGACAAAAACCTGAATTCAAATTAAGTTTAAATCATTTGAATCAAAACAAAACAAAAAAGAAAAAGGAAAGAGAAAAAGAAACATAAGAAAAAATGGAGAAGAAGCAGCCCAGCCCACTAAACCCATCAATGTAGCCCACTTTTCCCCCCACGCGAATCATTATCTTACCGCAAACCTGACCCCCTCCGATGCTGATGAGACGACCCCACCTAAACCCCCTCTCTCTCGCAGACGACACAGCCCCACTGCCCAGTTCCTCGTCCACCCCTCGACTAATTCCTCCCCCTCTCTCTCTCGTTTCACCTTTGAATCCGCAACTTAAATTCGTCTTAATTCCGCGAGTAATTCGCCGCTGCAATAATGCACGATAAATCACCCCTGTCTCCTCTATCTTTACCCTCAGATCCCACTCCATGAACGCCACCAGGCTGTCTGATTTTGCTCGAGACCTCCCCTGTCTCCGACGAACTCCCTGTCAAATTTTGGCCACCACTGCCAGCCCCACTACTCCCAGAGCACACGAGCGTGCCCCCCAGCGTATTCTGCACCTCCCAGTGCTGCCCGCTTGGCCGCGCGAGCCCTGTAACCTCGATAACCTATTCGACAGAGCAATGCCACAATCTGCCTCAACTCCAACGAGCAGTAGCCAACGAACCTGCATTCCCCTTGCCCTCTGGTAGTCCGCTTCGCAACCTCTGCAACCATGTGCACCTCCCTGACATGCTTCCTTGCCTTCTTGCGCCCCACGAGCTCGCCCCGACAATGAAATCACGTGCCCGAGCCAGTGAGCAACTCCGGCGAGGAATTGTCATCGTCCCCATGCGCCCCTTCGCTAACCACGAGTACGTTGAGCATCAGCAACGCATGGCGAGTATGGTGAGACACCCCACTCCTCCTCTCGCTTCCTGGTTTCGCTGTTACGCCACCGCCAGAGCGTTGCCGCCGTGTGCCACCGTCAAGCATCGCCAAAGTTTGGTCAATTAATTTCAGGCTGTAGGATCTTGATCTGATGGGTACGATAGAAACTTAACCCGAAGGGGTATGCTCTGATCTGTGCCGCACGATTAACTTTAGATCTAACACTCCACATCAATTGGTCCTTCTGAACCGGTACCGACGAATAGGATTATGACGCGTTTAAAAACAGAAATGTTCTATTAGATGTTTGATTTTATAAAATTCATAACTTTAAATCTACACGTCCAAATTTTACAAATTTAATATCAATGGAATCAAAAAAAGATTACTTTCCAGCCATGCCCTGTTTTTTAGTGATTTGCTTCTGTAAAATTAGTTGTTTTTGCAGAAACATGTGTAGGCATATTTTGTGTATAAAATTTATTCTAAAAATGTTTTTAGGGTAAAATATTTTGTAAATGGATTTTTTTTAAACCTACTGACCATAGAAACCAACTTTTGGATTCAAAAATATATTTTGTGACACTTAGGAATTATTCCTTTGAATTAAAGCATCTCTAGTTAAATCAAAATGTTGAATATATTTTAAAAATGCTTTTTGAGTAAAACCTTTGGAAAATGATTTGAATTAAACTCTCTGACCCTAAACACAAAGTTTTGGATTTAAAAATTGTCAAAACCCGGATTTTTCAATCCTAGATGCCTGTTATGCCATACATCGCAATCCTAGGATTACCATTTTTGCGAGACATAACAGAATTGGATACCATAGTACTTCATCCATTACAAACGATACATAAGTTCTTACACAAATAGGGATCTCATGATCCAGTTCTTAATACAACATCAAGCAGCGGAATACGTAATAATAACGGTAGCATAGGCGAAGCTCCATCTTCGGGGTCACAGGCAATGCGGACGATGGGAGATGATCCTAGTTGTCGTAACCTTCGTAGGGTCCATCTTCCAGGTACTCCTCTTCATAGTCTGGCCATGGGAATAGCCAGGGACAAAGCCATGAGTACTCTTTATGTACTCGCAAACTAATACTAACAGGTAAAGGGGTTTTTGTATAATAGGACACTTGGCTCTAGGGTTGTTTTGCAATAGCCAGATTTATCTCTATTAAGTTCTAAAGCTAGTCACAATTTTATAATTCCTAAGTGGGAACTTGTATTTCATATCACAACTCTGTTGTGGTCAATTCAAAGTCTCAATTCATTTCACAAGTCATTTTGAAAAGTCTGACGGGGGAAACAGTATGGCCACTACAACTGTCCATAACCGCGAACGCGGCTATTCGAATAGTTTGACACTCTATAGAGATTGTACACTTTCACCACAACATTCGATACATCCGTCAGGAACAAATCCTGAATTCACCATACTCAGTATGCGGATAATCAATCCTAACCTTTCCATTACACGCCCTAGTATAAGCACCTCTCCTGCGAGTTTGGCCTCCCAACCATGACCAACTGTCATCTTGGGTACTGCACAGGTGGACAATATTCACAAGGTACACTACTAGGAAAACAGCTATAGGTAATCAGCACATCCGTGGCTCACATGGTTGAATTGCCCCACGGCTAAAACAGGCGTGGCTCACCTGTGGGCAGTGCCCTACTAGTAACTAGAACAACCGTGGCGCACATGACTATAGTGCACCACAGATGTGTGTGTCAGGCCATTGGGCGCTGACGCCAAACATCATGGCGCACTATAGTCATGTGCGCTGCTGTTAGTGTCATCTGTGGTGCACATGGGAAGTGCGCTACGCCTAGCGCACGCCCCTCTGTAAACGGCCACAAACATCTGTGGCGCATGGCATAGTGCCACATATGTATAAACTTAGCCGTGGCACTCGCCCTAGTGCCCTACGCCTAAGTGGCATGCACTCCACCACACCCCCGTAGATCGCCTTTTAGGGTTTGCAAAAATAAACGAAAATGATAAACACTTCAAAAAATTAAATCCTTTCATATTTAGGTAGGTAATGTGGTATAGCATCTAGTAAAATTAACAAACATGAGTTTTGACTTTATTTGCAAAAAAAAGTCATGCCACGGTAAAAAGGCCGTAACTTTTGCATACGGTCGTTTAGCGATTTTTTAGATTTTCAAAATTCGAAAAGAGTAAAAAGTTACGGTCAAAAGACCGTTTTCCTCTGAGAAAAAAATAGAGGCGACTTACCGTGGCACCACCACCTAATGCGCCACGGATAAGCTTGGGCGGGATTCAAATTTCGAATCCCCACCCCGCCCACCTTCCCTCCCCTTCTCTCCTTTTCCTTTTCCTCCCTTCTCATTTCCTTCTTCTCTTCCTTCTCCCACTACTAGGAAAATGGTCGTCTCCCACTACTACAGGTGCGCCACGGGCCTTCCGCTACGGCTATCTCTCAGCCGTGGCGCACTTCCTAGTGCGCCACGGTTGTGTAGAGATAGGCGTAGCGCACCTCCTAGTGCGCCACAGAAGTTTGGCGTGGTGCGCTACCCGTTGGATCCTCTGTGGCGCACTACCTATTGCGCCACTAAACATCCATGGTGCGCTTTAGGTGTAGTGCGCCATGAAGGTGAACCATGTGCGCACGGTGTATTTTTGTTTTTTTTAATTTCCAAGCCAGATTATATGCAATACAGATTATATACAATATTACAGCAGATATACACACACAGATACAAGATATACAATTATATATATAAATACTCAATAAGAAAAACAAGATTAAAACAAATACATATAGATAAGTCTCATACATGAATACATAGTCCAAGTTACATTGTTTTGATCATGTTACAAAGTAGTAGTTGGTGACATGCGAATACATGTGTCGATCGAACAAGTTAGAGCTCGGAAGTTCGCCTAGACATCTAAACTAGCTAGCTAGACACAAACGCGGGATAAATAACAAAAGAAGATAAGCATGATCACCGCCGCGACGAAGGTGTAGGTCTTCATCCGGTTCCTTGTCCTAACTCCCGCTAGATAGCGCGTGTATCTATCTTCCGCCTCCGCCATAGTGTTGTACCCTTTGTAGCTATTGCCGCTGAAACGGTGCACTGTCTCGGCGATCTTCGAATCATCGTAGACTCAGGAACCGTCCCTTGTACCTGACGTACCACGTCATCTACAAGTTGACAATAATAACTAACCGGTGATTGAAAAACATGTATAATTAAAGTCGCATATGAAGATACACTTATAGAAAGTACTCTTAAATCAAAAGAGCAAACTCGTAAAGAATGCCTCATATATAACTAGCTAGGTCGTTGGACACGAATTGCTTATGCGGGATGTTAGCCAAGTAGGATGCACAATTCACGGACTTGTGCATATCACAAGGCTAACAATCCTGTCATAGCACATTCACATATATATTGTGCCACGGCATTTCAATCATCGGCATATTCTCGAAAAAGACAAAAATAACTCGAAAAGCATGCCTCATATATAACTAGCTAGGTCGTTGGACACGAGAATTGCTTATGGCGGATTTGTTAGCCAAGTAGGATGCACAATTCCTGGACTTGTGCATATCACAAGGCTAACAATCCCGTCATAGCACATTCACATATATATTGTGCCACGACATTTCAATCATCGGCATATTCTCGAAAAAGACAAAAATAACTCGAAAAGCATGCCTCATATATATCTAGCTAGGTCGTTGGACACAGGAATTGCTTATGACGGGACTGTTAGCCAAGTAGGATGCACAATTCCTGGACTTGTGCATATCACAAGGCTAACAATCCCGTCATAGCACATTCACATATATATTGTGCCACGACATTTAAATCATCGGCATATTCTCGAAAAAGACAAAAATAACTCGAAAAGCATGCCTCATATATAACTAGCTAGGTCGTTGGACACAGGAATTGCTTATGACGGGACTGTTAGCCAAGTAGGATGCACAATTCCTGGACTTGTGCATATCACAAGGCTAACAATCCCGTCATAGCACATTCACATATATATTGTGCCACGACATTTCAATCATCGGCATATTCTCGAAAAAGACAAAAATAACTCACACTTGTCGTCCGAGAACCAAAGAGTAAGCAAAAAAACCAAAGAGTAAGCAAAAAAACAAAGCATTGATTGATATATAATAATAATAAGCAAAATAAGTAAGCGGTGATTCATAAACCTAATAAGATAAGTCCACTTGTCGTCCACACACACACAAAGGTCATCTATAGTTTGCAACTACAACTAGGCCAACATCAAGCCTTCTGGATCGGGTTAGGGAACGGGAGGACGCCCTGCCTCGTCATGAACTTCCTATAGTCACCCTGCATCTCTAGGCGATCTTCTATGTCACGGTTATTCGGGATATTTCCTCCGTAGAAGATCCCCCCCGAAGTCATGACATCACGAAAGATGATTGCCCCAAGCTGCTTTGGATGCGATACATCTCTTGTCTAATATCCGAATCATTGATCTTGGCCTTTGCTTCGCCCTTGTTTGAGATGATCTGGCGTAGAATTACGCTGGTCAAGTAGGAACGCCCTCATGTGATGGAGTGCGTAGTAGGCTTCCTTCTTCTTTTTCGGCTGCTTCACGCAGGGAACTCATTACGTGGTTGAAGGCGTGCTGCCGAACTTGACCTTCTTACGCACGAAGCTGGTGCCTTCCGTCGAGGCAAAGCCGGTGAGAGCATCATCGAACTTCCTTGATCTTGTCGTAGTTTTCTTCTTTTCTAGACTCCCAGTCGAAATACATGGCGTGGGAATGCTTGGCGATAAGGAGATGAGCGTGCAGTGTTCATCTCTGCATAAAAATTCAAATGGAATGTGTTGAAAAAGAATGATGATGATCTAATAAAGCCAATCGACGGTGGCGACTGAATAACGACTTACTCGGGAAAGTAAGGCGAGAATGTATTCCTTTGTCTTGTTGCCACGAGGATTCTTTTTAGGTGCGAGGCCACGATCGTCGTTCGGCGGGGAACCCAAGCCGTCACGCATGTAGTAGGGTCCACTATAGCGATGCCGGTGTGTTCTCTCTAATGATCTGCATGGCGGTGAGAGAAAAGGCGGACCATGGTATAGTGCGCGGGTATAGGTGGAACATATTGAAGATGTCCTCGAACCGCGGAAGAACAGATCCACAGGCGGTGTCGGAAGCCCAAGCTGGTGGCACCTTAACCACGAATCACGGTGCGAGGATCTTTCTCCGATAGAAGGCGTCTCTCTATCGTCGACGCCGTCATGCACACTCTGCGATTCGAGCTGGCGAGCTTCCGCAAATTCTTAGGTAGCATGGGCTCACCCGCCACATGAATCCTCCACATAATACCCTCGGGTCTTGGTGGCCCGTCCGAAACCTGATCGGATTCGCGATTGTTGACGCCACCGGCTGGCTCGAGCTGCTAGATTTTCTTTTCCCCTTTTTCCTTTTGGAGAGCGGGCAGGCACATATCGAGCAACGGCCGCCCTATGTAGTGTGTCGGGCTTAGAATAAAGGGCGGTTGGTTGTATCGGTGGCTCTGTAAAGGCGCAAGCTGAGGCGTCTCCCGAGAACCAAGCAGGCGCTTGGTGATAGTGGCTTTCTCTGTGGGGCCACCAGCTAGGTCTTCTTCGTTGCCAAACTGAGTGCTGAAGAAGTGATCATTCCAGTCTTCGAAGTCCTCGGCCGGATCCTGCGCCATGTGCATATCATCAACATGATCATCCGACCCACCGCGTGGAGGTGACGGCGAGGGCGGTAAGGGGGCCTTGCCACCGCTTGTCGGCACGACAGCGGTCTTTGTGTCTGTGTGATGGCCCCTGCCGTCCCCAAACGGATCATGCTCTTTGGCCATAGCAAGAACAAGCCGAAGCAACTTCTGAGGACATACGGCTCTTCTTCATCCGCTCCTGGGGGTTGAATGGGAGGTTCCAGGTCGTCGCAGCCCCTTAGCACCCGACTAATTTTAACCCTGTGCACGCTATCTGGCATCGGCTTTGAGTGGAACGTGCGCTGCAAGGGTTGAACGATGGTACCCTTGGCAACATCCCTCAGCTCGTTGTTCACGTATCATAAGAGAGTGCAAGGAACATCCGTCTGCGGAAAACATGTACGGCGTCGTCAGAGCGAGATGCCACAAGAGTAATATATAGATGGCATGTTTACCGTGATGGCGTCGAGATCGGCTAATGTCGACGCGCGCATCTGACGGCGTGCAAGACGGAAGGGCTGCTTGATGGCGCGGTGCGGCCGCGGTGTATTCTCCCTACCGGGTGCTTGGAGCTCCGGTGCCGCGGCTGACGATGGCGGGGGCACCAACATGTACTCGTGCGCGGTGATGGCGAGAGTCACCAACACTTGCGGCGCCAGCGGTGCTAGCGGCGAGTCACGAACACGTGGTTCGCTGATTCGTCGGCCCGCGTTGTTCGAGTGGCTGCGACCATGCTTGGAATCGGGCACGGCCCTACTCGACCACCGCACTCGATTCGCTATTGACTCCACCAAGGTAGGCGGGAAGGGCGTAAGGTGATTCCAGGTTGTCTTGGACGATCTGCGGGATCCGCGCCACTTGTGCCTTAAATTCTTGAACCTCTGTTTTCCTCCTCGCTCCTTCCCGCAGCGCCACATCGTCCTCGGCGGTGGACCAAAATGATCCACCAATTCTTACCCCGAGGCCGGCGGCGGACCCGGCAACAACTTCGTAACGGCTCTATTTTCTTGGCCGGTTCGCCATACATTAAAGGGTTATCCCGGGTGGCCGTCGACCCACAGGATGAGGACCCACAGGATCCATGACTAGCAACAATTTCCTCCTCCTGCGGAAGAAGTAACGGTGAATCATTTAGATCATCGATTAGATTGCAATCGCGTTGATCACCGTAATTAGATTATACTTACCACAATTTCCTCGAATTCCTTCACCGCAGGATCCGGTGAGTTGTTTGGTTTTGGGTCCACATGGTAGCGGGCCTGATGAAGTTCGAACCTGCGGGTTGAATTTATAAAGGGTTTTCTATCCCTTGGATCTATACTCTTCGTCCTCCTTATTCCATTTGGCCTCCATGATTACTGTATCCACCAGATCCGAGATGGTGATGACCTATATTCATCGCCTCGGCGCCTTTCCCGATTACTATTGGCGGGGCTCTTTCGGATTCACACCTCTCCTTGAACTCCCAGAACTAATCTTCGGTGATCTGCGGGTCAATCTTCTGGATCTCCTCGAGACTTTTGCCTTCTTTATAGATCTTCTTCTTTATCCGGGTTCTCCAGCTGGCCAGGGCGGTGCTCATCTTTGTGAGGGAAGATTTGTTTACTTTGTTCCCATGATAATTTGTGTTCTGATACTTAGCGGGGAACTTCTATCTTGCGTGCAGCTTCTCGAAGACGAGTGTGCGCAAGTGGCCATTATCTTTATGCTGGAGATTCTCGGTTTTGATCGAGATGGTTGTCCGGGTGATCGCCGCCACTTGCCCACCGTACCCTTTGACGACAAGGTCGGGCTCCAAAGGAACCCCTGTTGGGCTCACTTCGGTAATTTCCTCCCTGACCGTGCCGACCGTGTTCGGGCGCCGGTCCTTCGTCTTCTTCTTCTTAGGAGGGTTGCTACCACTCCCTGTGCCCTCGCCATCGGTGGTTTCATCGTCCCCGTTCCTTGGCTTCTTCCTCGCGTCTTCCATCTCATCATCCTCGCTCTCCGAAGGATGGTATTCTTCATCGTCTTCTAGACGCTGGGCCGCCTCCCAGAATGTCAATTGTTTATTCGGAGGTCTGATTTCTCCTTCAGTGTTGATGCGCTTAGAACATCCAGCCTCGTCGTTGTCACACATCTTTGCACTAATAAAAACAAATAATTGGTTAAATGCGGAAAAATCCGGCATGACCTTTGCTAATTTTCTTAAACTAGAGTGCCCGATTTACAAAAGCGGAAGTTAATCAACATTAGGAAAAATCGGGAATCATTTCATACAAGAACACGCATTCAAAAGAACAAGTTCCATTCCTGGTTTTCCATAAGGACCAAACCACAGAAGCAACACCTACTGCTACCAAACTTCACAGAATAAAATGGCACTATGTTCGAATGTTTTCAGGAATATATTATTACAGAACACTAAAAGGCACACTAAAATGTAAAGCAGATATTTCTCAGAACTTGATAATAGATTTTTAAGTCCAAAGAAAGAAGTTACCATCTGAACCAAAAGGTACTCAAACAACATTAGTGCCTAAAGCGTCTGGCATTCATATATAAAATTTTCAGCAGTTTCATAAACCAAGGAAATTAAGTTCGAACATAAACAGTGAGTGCCTTCAAATCGGTAAGTAACCAATGTTCTATGAATTGTTAAATTTATTTCATCGAGAAAAGAGAAGTGGCGGTGTAAAATATGACAAACCTTATCTTCAATTCTCAATTTTTCAAGATAACCTAAAATATGACAAACCATATGTACCCACACATTAATATTTCTATCAAATAAAATCAAGGAAAATGACTCCTAAAGTAATCTTCCTAAGTCTTGGTCTAATTAGATTCGTTGGTTACGCATCTTCTTGATAAAATTCTAGAGTTTTATCTCAAATTTGGGGAGAACTACTGAACCCTAACCATGGCCTCTGAGAGAGAGAGAGAGAGGGAGAGAGGGAGGCGGCGCTCACCTCGGCAGGCGGGCGGCAGCAACGGCGCGGAGTGCGACGACGGTGGCCTCCACCTCTGAGACGCAGCTGCCCCTCCTCGGACACGGGCCTCCTCCAGAGGCAGGCCTCCTCTCGAGACGCTGGCCTCCTCACGAGGCAGGGAGCCCTCCTCCTCCTCGAGGCAGCGGCGGATCGAGGCGGCGGCGGATCGTGCTCGATTGGTGAGAGATGGAGAGATGGGGATGAGAAGTGGCGGGGGCGGAAGAAGAAGAGGAGGCCTGCTGTTATAACTAAACAGCCTTTAGTCGGTTCGTGGCTCCAACCGGACTAAAGGTCACTCGTCGGTTGGAGCCACCAAGGGACCTATAGTCCAATTTTCAGCGGTGAAGGCGGCGCCTTGAGGCTCTTCGTCCCGGTTGGTGGCTCCAACCGGGACGTATTCCCCTGTTTTCAAATTTTTTCAGTTATTTTCTCTCTGTTCCCGCCTTATTTTTTTATATTGGGGTTTAAATTTGTAATATTTTTTAAATGATAATTACTTTGGAATTTAGAAAAACTTTAAACATAAAAAGTGTTTGGATTTGAATAACTAATTCGAAACCATTTTCTGTTTTGAAAAATAATTAATGTAACCATTTAAACTACGAACCATTTAAAATTAATAATGAAATAACTTATATTTTTTAAATATTAATTTGGAATTTAGAAAAACTTTAAACATAAGAAGTGTATGGATTTGAATAAATAATCCAAAACCAATTTATATTTTTAAAAAATAATTAATGTAACCATTTAAAATTAATTAACTTATATTTTTGCATATTAATTTGGAATTTAGAAAAACTTTAAACATAAAAAGTGTTTGGATTTGAATAAATAATTAAAACCATTTTCTGTTTTAAAAAACAATTAATGTAACCATTTAAAATATGAACCATTTACAATTAAAAATGAATTAACTTATATTTTTTTAATATCAATTTGAATTTAGAAAAACTTTAAACATAAGAAGTGTATGGATTTGAATAAATAATCCAAAACCATTTTCTATTTCTAAAAAATAATTAATGTAACCTTTTAAAATGAATTAACTTATATTTTTGAATATTAATTTGGAATTTAGACATAAGAAGTGTATTGATTTTTGAATATTTTTGAGATGAACCGGTTGGGCTAGCGTTTACAATATTACAATCTTTTTTGACCACGCGTTTACAATATTTTGAACAAAATACTTTGTTCATGAATATTACAATCTTTTTTGACCACGCGTTTACAATATTTTTTGAGCTAGCGTTTTACAATCTTTTTTCCCTTCTTTGTCGCGGTTGAATAATTTAGCCCCGGCACTTTAATGTTTCTTCTTTCGAACAGGCTACCTTTTTGGGTAGGGTTGTCCTTTTTCTTCTTGTGATGTATGTTCTCGCATCGTAGTCGTCATCTTCAATCTTTGGATCGTCGTCTTGGTGAAGTCTTGCTCGTTGGCGACTCCATCCATTCCGATGATGTTTCTTTTCCTCTCCTCACGACAACACGGCTAG
The DNA here is from genome assembly GCA_030063025.1 of Avena longiglumis. NCBI lineage: Eukaryota > Viridiplantae > Streptophyta > Magnoliopsida > Poales > Poaceae > Avena > Avena longiglumis. The sequence goes on from CP125975.1 coordinate 204,839,544, forward strand.
GCTTTGTCGGGTCGGTAATGAAAAACATTGGTCCACTTTGGTAGCCGGTACCCAGTTCATTTTTCGCGCCACGTTTGCACCGTGGCCTTGGATTTGGCTGCCGGGTATAACCATGGTTGTGAAATACCGGTCTTCTCTTCGACGCTCTTTGCCCATCCGACACGGAATATCGGCACCTTTTCTCCACGATGGTCGAGCTCCCGGATCTCCTCGATTCTTAGTAGAATCTTTCCTTCACGTTGTCATCGGTGTAGAATTCCGACGTTACGCCTGAGTTCTGATAATCACACTTGTTGTCCTTTTCCTCCGTGTAGAATGTGTAGCCGTTGATATCATACGCCTGATAGGTCACCAGGTTTTGCATCGGTCCCTGCGACAAGGTGAATATGATCTTTTCCGTGTCAGAAGAATGCGAGCGCGGGGGATTATCAAGGAGCGTCTGCCTAAACCAACGCGTGAAATCTGAGTTGTGCTCTTTGATTATTTCTCCCTGCGTCCTCTGTATGCCCCAGTCACTGTACTTCTTCTCGATTAACCTTTTGTGCTTCTGTACCCAAGGATCGACCAGTTCTAAATGCTGTAGCGCGACGAGGTTTGCTCGATCAAAGTCTGCGCGTCGAAAATCGAAGTCTGCATGCAGTATGCGACGACCCTCTGGTGACCAGATCCGTCGAGCTTGCCAAGGTGTCTATTGACGGGAAGACCGACAGGGTTCTCGATGTCTAGATAATTCGTGCAGAAAGAGATGCACTCTTCGGCCAGAAAGCCCTTGGCTATGCTTCCATGGGCCGGGACACATTGCGACGTATCCTTTGATGTGTCCGTTCATCCTTTCGAACGCCATCATGCTGCGGAGAAACATCGGCCCGAGTTGTACAATGTCCTCCACGACATGGACCAGCAGATGCACCATAATGTCGAAGAATGCGGGTGGGAAGTAGACCTCAAGCTCACATAGTATCACCACGTTCTCCTCCTTCAGCCTTCCGAGCTGATTCAAGCCAATCGACTTCCTAGAGATGACGTCGAAAAACTTGCATAGGCCAAATAACGTTTCACGGATGTGCTCGTCCATTATCCCTCTTAGTGCGACCGGAAGTACTGCGTCATTAGCACGGCACGATCGTGAGACTTCATGCCATCGAACCTCTGCCCGCCTCGTCTAGGTATCTGCTTATCTTGCTGCGTAGCCGTAAGGAAATTTGACTCCTATAAGGCACTTGAAAACTGTTTGATCTCATCACGGCTTAGAGTGAAGCAAGAAGGAGGCAGTAATATTCGTTCTTCTTGAACTTTTTACCCTTCCGCGACCTTGTGTCGCTCCGACTCATGATCATCGTCATCTTCACGATCATCAGAGTAGTCGTCCTCCGTGAAGCTCCTTCCGGATACCAAAGCATATCAGGTCGTGCCTTGCTTCGGACCATCTTCGTCCTATCGGCATGTTGATTATGGTGGCGACGGACTCTCGCACACGTTTTTCGTGATATGCATGATGTCGAGGCTATGAGGCGTCGGAGAAACTTCGGTATGGCAACTCCGGAAAATAGACCTTGTTTTCCATACCTTCATCGGCTTGTCTTGTTCTGCCTCTTTCGCTTCTTTCGGGCTTAGGACAATCTTTCCAGTTTTTCAGCAACTCTTCCACTTCGCTGCTCCTCGCTCTGGATTCCTCGGGTCTCGATTTGCCATCGAACAGGTCTCCACGTTTTCTCCATGGATCATTCTTGCCGAGCCACCTCCGGTGCGCCATGAACACGGTTTTCGATGACCTGGATCTTTCTCTAGTTGGAGATAGCTTGTGTTATCCATGCACCCAACGCATGCGCAGAATCCTTGGATAACCTGCCCGAGATATACCATAACCTGGATAGTCTTGCACCGTAGTGACCAACGCGGCTCTCATAGTGAAATAATCTTGTGCGGCGTCGTAAGTATTGGCTCGATTCCCATAACGTGGCTAGCTCCTCTTTCAACAGCCCGAGATACAGATTGATGTCGGTACCAGGTTGTTTCGGCCCTTGAATTAGCATACTCATTTGTATGTACTTCTTCTTCATGCACAACCATGGAGGGAGGTTGAACATCCATACAAACACAGGCCAAGTGTTGTGCGTGCTGCTCTGGCTACCGAACGGATTGAGTCCATCGGTGCTCGCACCAAGCCTGATGTTCCTCGAATCTCCACCGAATTCGAATTGAGGTCCAATGCTTTCAGCGGCTAGCATCGAAGGGTGCGTCGCCAGCTCATCCTTTTCGGGTCATCATCATCTCCGGATTCTTCCTTTCCGCATGCCATCGCATGAGCTTCGCTTCCTTAGGGTCCGTGAAATAGCGCTGCAGACGAGGAGTGATAGGAAAGTACCATACCACTTTTCGAGGTGCTTTCTTCCCTTTCTTGTATCGACTCACGCCGCACACCGGACATGTGGTTTTCTCCGCGTCCTCGCCCCGATAAATGATGCAATCGTTGATGCATACATGATATCTAACGTGCGGTAGATCGAGAGGACAGACGATTTTCTTGGCATCCTCGATACTAGTTGGACATGTGTTCCCCTCCGGGAGACGATCGTGCCAGAATGCCATCATATCGTCGAAGCTTGCGTCGCTCAATTTGTGCTTTGCCTTCATCTCCATAGCCTTGAGCGTTACATTCAACCGGGTATCATCGGGCCTGCATCCTTCATACAATGGAGTAACCGCGTCTTTCTCAAGTTGCGCAAGCTTGGCTTTCTCTCTAGCGGCAGCCCTGGCGTTACTAAATGCTTGAGAAGCAGCTCTTGCACATAAGGGTCCCGCACCTCGACGTTGTTCCATCGTAAATACGCTCCTCCGCATCTAGATCATCATCATCCCGTGCCTTCCGCACCTTCACCATCTCCGGAGACTCTTCATCATCTCGCCCGTTCTCGCCGTGATGATGATCGCCATCATGGCCACCTTCTTCACCGTCTCCATCATCTACGCCATCGCTTATCCAACAGTGTATCCATCCATGAAACCATGGCGGAGCAGTGCGCTGCAGATTCCGGAATCTGGTCGATCACCCAATTGAGTTTGCATCTTCTGCACGGACATCTTATATCTGTCTTGTTATTTCGTATCATGTCGGCCGTCGCACATTTCAAAAATCTAGCCACAATGCCTTCGCTCATTATGCGGACCATTTTTGCCTGCACGATGTACACGGTACAATTTTGAAGTCTATTAGAACCACATAATGAATGCATGCATGCAATGGTCGATAGAAAATTTCGGCATGACCTATCCTAAAATTAGGACCTTTGCGAAATGCCAAAGTCTTGCCAAAATGGAAATGAATCAACATTTTGGCAAAACAAATGGCAACTTGTTCACATACAAACACAAGAGAGAGAGAGACCGATCCATACACACATGAACATATCATTATCCTCTCCATACACACATGCATGAGCATCATCGATACTCTCCATATACACACACATATGACCATCGATCCTCTCCACATACACACATCATGAGCATCGATCATCTACATACATATGAGCACATCATCCATATACACATGAACACATCCTTACATGGACAACTTACCGAGATGAGAGACCGATCGCGAGAAAGATGGAAAGGAGAGGTGCGTCGGCCAGGAGACGGATAGATGAGAGACGGAGACCTCCTCTATTACTTATGTAACATCCAAAGCAAGTTTTACATGCTAAAAACGGTGAATGTATGGAGAAATTGAGGTGGAAAGGAGAAGATCCCGACTAGATCTAAGGAGGAAGAAGAAGGGGAAAGTGAAGTGTGGGTGGTGGATGTGTGGGCACACATGTGCACATAAAGTGCTGTCCTCAAAGAATCGACACATCCGCGGCGCACACGGCCCTAGTGCGCCATAGAGTACAAACTTCGGTGGCGCACTAGGCCGAGTGCGCCACAGATCTGCTAGTCCATGTGGCGCACTAGGCGAGTGCGCCATAAGTTTGTGGCGTTTGAGCGAGAGGGCATGCGCTTGGCGTGGCGCACTGTGCACACGTCGCCCAGATGACCCTAACAACCGTGGCGCACATGACTATAGTGCGCTACAGATGTTTGGCGTGTGGCCAACAGGGCCCTGGCCCACACACATCTATGGTGCACTATAGTCATGTGCGCCACGGTTGTTCTAGTTATTAGTAGGGCACTGCCCACAGGTGAGCCACGCCTGTTTTAGCCGTGGGGCACTTCAACCATGTGAGCCACGGATGTGCTGATTACCTATAGCCGTTTTCCTAGTAGTGTCCTTCTCCTTTCTCCTCCTCTTCCTCCTCCTTGCAGTGAACATGGTGATGGCAGCGGCGGCCTCCTCCTTGCAGTTCCAACGACGAGACGGCGGGCTCCTTCTTCTCCTCCTCTTCCTCCTCCTCCTTGTAGTTCCGACGATGACGAGGCCTCCTCTTCTTCTCCTCCTCCTCCTCCTCCTCTTCTTCTCCTCCTCCTCCTCCTCCTCCTCCTCCTCTTCTTCTCCTCCTCTTCCTCCTCCTCCTCTTCCTCTCCTTCTCCTCCTCCTCTTCCTCCTCTTCTCCTCCTCCTCCTCCTCCTCCTCATCTTCTTCTCCTCTTCCTCCTATTCTCCTCCTCCTCCTTGCAGTTCCGACTACGACGACGACGAGGAGACGACGAGGAGGCGACGACGGCGACCTGCACCGGCCCAGCAGCGAGATCCAGATCTGCTGCTTTTTTTTGAATTTTGAAATTTATATCCGTGGCGCACAGAACCTAGTGCGCCACGGTTATCGTTTCATACGCGTGGCGCACCTGCCCAAACTTCTGTGGCGCACTGGCATGTGCGCCACGCCTGTATCTAAACTTTTGTGGCGCACCATGCAGTGCGCCACGGCTACGAGATAGCCGTAGCGCGAGGCCCGTGGCGCACTGCTAGTGCGCCACAGAAGGCCTTTTCATGTGCGCCACGAATAGGCGTTTTTCTAGTAGTGGTAGCGCCTCAGCTCAAACCTTGGCCGTGAGGGAACTAATACTAAGGAATATAAGTTTCCAGTCAAGCCCTACCCAATATTCTGGTATTGTGGTTGTACGATAAAATTGGAATGGTATCGCATCCAGACAACCATCAGTTTTATAAAGGGCTAAGGCTCATGCCTCAACATTTTTATCACCAGAATCATCAACTGTTCGAAAACACATGTCCAAAATATTTCAATAGAATGATCCATTTTTCCACCAAGTATTCCCATCTAGAGTTGATCAAATTTTATGCTTAGCACTAGCATATAAGGTAGGGGGGGTTAGTACTGATGATGGGGTAGTAACTAGTGGAGGTTTAACTAAGTTCAGTCTTATGTCTTAGGCTGAGATCAAGGTATCTATCTTAGGCCAAATTTTATGCTCTTTATGCAACCTTCAGCATCTTTCCAAAATCTACCAGTCACTTAAGTAAACTCTAAGTGAGCTTTGATAAAGAAATAAAGTAAGAAGCTTGCAAGTAAAACTTGGATTGGTTTATCAAATGGGTATGATCACATATGCTTAAGGCATATAGTGGTCATAGAAAAAGTATGGGTTTGTTGTATCAGTAGGGTATCTTGCAAGGGTTAGCTTGCATAGGTATAGTATCTTGCAAGTGTTAGCTTGCCTTGTGCAGAGCAGTGGTTGAAGTTCTCCTCGGCTTCTCCTTCGTAGTATCCTTCTTCCTCTTCGTATCCTTGGTCGGTACTAGCGTCTATGAATAAATACGAGGTACACAATCACCAAACAATACTTAACTACTTGCAATCATCACACACAAGGGTCCTATAGATGATCTAGCATCATCTCTAACCTTACAAGGTTAAGGCTTGCTTTAATTCTTTTTATTTTTAGAAAAGTAATTTCTACTCATTGAAAAACTACTTAAGATTTAATATTCTCCAAACCAAATATGGTATCATGTTGACACATGTCATCACCACATATTGTAGTCCATGGGAACGTGATTTAAAGTGGTGTCACAATTTAATAAGGTTTTACCCTTTTATTTTAATTAATTAAAGTGGCTAGAAATGCTTATGTAGCATTCTTTTATTATTTGAACATTATTTCTGCAAGTAAACCTATATATTTTTATATATTCTGAAAGGTATGGTTAGATGTGATTTTTTAGAGTTGGAATCAACTCAAAAGATTTTATGGTTTAAATTTGAAAAATGTTTGAATGCAGAAAAGCTTCTGCCTTGTTATTTTTACTATGGCTATAGATCCAAATGACTTGAATCCAACGGGCTTGGATTCAGGATTCACAGGACTTTCCAACAAAATTGGTTTCATTCAATTTGGTGCACTGAATCGATCTGGGTTGATTTTTGAAGTTGGATACATAAGTGTGTTTGAAATAAAAAGAAAAAGGTTTAATTTGAATAACTAGGCTGCGCAGGAAAAGTTACTGGGCCGGCTGCTAAGCGCAGTTCTCCCGCAGGCTGCTTAAGTGGGTGTCCCCACTCGTCAGTGACACGGGGCTAGGTGAAGCGGTATGGGGAAACGTGGATCGTTCGATATATTTATAATCTAACGGCTGGGAGTCATCGTCGACGCGAGACAACTCCGGCGAGAACGAAACCTAGCGCAGCCAGTGAGGGTCATTGGGGCTCACTGCAGGCGAGGTCGGCGGCGGGGCGAGCAGCGGTGGCAGCGACGAATCTCCTGGTACCGGTGGATCCTCCTGGGGCGGCTCCAATCGCTGGCTCCCTTCTTCTCTAGAGGCGGCGGGCTCCGGTGAAATTCCGGCGGGGTGGTTCTCTCCTTGCTCTGAGAACGGTGTGGCACGGTCAGTGAGGAGAGGGGAGTGAGATGGTGTGAAGAAATCGTGCGGGGGTGGCCTCTATTTATAGTCGAGCGAGGGTACCGTCGGGCGCACGGTGAGCTCGTCGGGGGCGAGGTTACAGGAGGCTAAAGGCATAGGAAAGGGTAGGGGACGGTGCGGTGTCTCCTGGCGATGCTCAACGACATGGTCTCGAGGCGTGGGGCGGTGCAGTTTGGTCTGGAACGGACGGTGCTCTGCGCGGCAGAGGCGGCGTCTTTGACGGCGGGCGGTGGCTGTATGGCACGGGGCGGCAAACGGGGGTGTCTAGCGGTCTCCTGGGCCGGTGGTGATCGTGTGTGCACGCGGTGATGGCGGCGCGCGGTCTGTGGAAGCTGGTCGAGGGTGGCGCTCTGGCGCATATTCGGCATGGTCTGGGCGCGGCTTGTGCGCGTGGTCCAGGTCTTGGCAACGCTCGCGGTTGGGACAGGTAGTGGCGGTGGACGGTGGGCTGCCTCCCAGACAAGGTTGGCACGGCTAGTTCTTCCTCTAGCCTGCTGTCCACAATGGGGTGGAATTGGGGTGTTCGGCTGTTCACCATTAATGGCAATGGCAAGCTCACAGGGGTGCTAGTGTTGGGCGAATCTTTCTAGATGATCTACTGAGCTGTGTGTGAGCTAACTAGGGAACAAGTTAGGCAAGAATCACTTCTCACAATAGTGTTTGATGTTTGTTTGATTTGTGTCTGCAACCTGTTTGATGAAATGGCCGCATGAAATCAAGTTTTGAATTTTGAAAAGATTTTTGGTGGGTTTACTAGATTGGTGCTGGTGAGTCTGCAGATGCTTGGGTTTTGAAAGTTGAGCTTGTTTGAGTGGTTTTTGAAAAAGTGGGATCTTCCCATATGATAAAGATTCAATTTTGAATTGTCATTTAAACTATGCATTTGAAAGTTTCTGGATGATCACAAAGTGGTCCTTGATACCTTGTTATGAGTACATTCAAGGGGTGCAAAGATCCATAAAAGTTTCTGTTAGGTTTTGAAAGTTTGAGACAGCCAAAGTAGGCATGGGAGTTAAATTGGCCAAAATGTCCATTCATTTCATATATGTGTTTTGATTTACTTGTCTTTAGGGAAAGTGTGGGAAATGTTTTAGATGATGTTTATTTCACCTAAGAAACATTTTACCAGCAATGAAACAAACAAACAAGGTGGTTTTAAAAGAATTCAAAATCAATGCATACACATATGCATGCATTCATAATGTTATTTAGAAAAGTTTTTGTTAACCCTAATTTTGATGATTAGAATTTGATGATCCAAGATTAGTATTTTTGGGATGTTACAAACCTTCCCCCCTTAAACAAAATCTCGTCCCGAGATTTGAAAAAGGACGAAAAGATTACCTAGGATTTGAAGAGATCGGGAAACTCCATCCTGATGTGATCTTCGCGTTCCCAGGTAGCTTCCTCTTCTGTGTGGTTGCTCCACTGAATTTTGAGAAACTTGATGCTTCGGGTTCGGGTAGTTCGAAAGGCTTCTTCCAAAATACGGATGGGTACTTCAGGATAGGTCAGGTCATCGTTGATCTCTATGGTCTGGTGATCGATATTCTTGAACACTTCGGTCTTCTCGAGGACTTCGAGACACTTGCGAAGTAACGAGATATGGAACACATTATGCACATCTGACATCTCTTCTGGTAGTTCCAATTGATACGATACTTCTCCTTGACGGTTCAGAATTTTGAAAGGTCCGATATATCTGGGGGCTAACTTTCCCTTGAGTTGTAAACGCTGCATTCCCTTCAATGGCGACACTTTCAGATAAACAAAATCTCCTATGTTAAAGGCGAGGTCTCTACGTCTCTTGTCGACTTAACTCTTCTGTCAGGATTGGGCGGTCTTGAGGTGCTCACGAATCTTGAGAACCTTCTCTTCTGCTTCTCGTAGGATGTCGGGTCCGAAAATCTGACTCTCTCCTACTTCTGACCAGTTCAAGGTGGTGCGACACTTCCTTCTGTACATAAATTCAAATGGGGCCATTTGCAAACTGGCTTGGTAACTGTTGTATGAAAATTTTGCAAACAGCAAACAGTCTTCCCATTTGGATCCATATTCTAACACACATGCTCTCAGCATATCTTCGAGTATTTGATTTACTCGCTCCGTTTATCCATCGGTCTAAGGGTGGTACGCGGTACTGAAATCTAGGCGGGTTCCTAAACCTTCTTGGACTTTCTTCCAGAATCTAGAGGTAAACTGAGTTCCTCGATCCGATACGATGTTCTTGGGGACTCCATGCAAACTAACGATTCTAGCTATGTACAACTCTGCTAGCTTCGAACTCTGATAGGTGGTTTTGACGGGCAAGAAATGGGTGACTTTGGACAATCTGTCCACTATGACCCAAATAGAGTCATTTCCCCTACTAGAAGTAGGTAGTCCAGTGATAAAGTCCATTCCTACAGAATCCCATTTCCATTTCGGAATCTGCAATGGTTGCAACAATCCAGCAGGTCTTTGATGTCCTGCCTTTACTCGCTGACATATATCACACTTGGCGATATAGCTTCCGATTTCTCTCTTCATCTTATGCCACCAAAATTGCTCTTTCAAATCTTGATACATCTTAGTTCCTCCGGGATGGATAGAATAAAGAGTATCATGAGCCTCCTTCAATATAACTTCTTTTAACTCAGAATCTGATGGTACACAAAGGCGTCCTTTGTACCACAAAACTCCTTCTTCGTCCTCGGTGAATCCGGGTACTTTGCCTGTACCGATACGACGCTTGATTCCGTCGACATCGGCATTTCCTTCGCGCCTCTTTAACTTTGGTGATCAAAGTGGGCTGAAGTTCTATGCTAGCCAAAAATCCTTCACTTAATAATTCCATTCGAAAATCTTCCATTTCTTTGTGCAAACTTGGTTCCTCCTTCAAAATCATGGAGTTCCAGCGGCACGACAATCTGCTAAGGGCATCGGCTACCACGTTGGGTTTACCAGGGTGATAGTGAATGTCCAGGTCGTAATCCTTTATTAGCTTAATCCATCTTCTCTGCCTCATATTCAGCTCCTTCTGAGTGAATATATACTTTAGGATCTTGTGATCCGAATAATCTCACAACGGTTTCCCATCAGGTAGTGTCTCCATGTCTTCAGGGCTAGAACTACGGCTGCGAGTTCGAGGTCATGGGTTGGATAGTTTTGCTCGTGTTGCTTCAATTGTCGAGATAGATAAGATATAACTTTGCCTTCTTGCATTATCACACATCCGAGACCAATCTTGAATGCATCACAATACACATCGAAGGGCTTCGTAATATCCGGCATGATCAAGATTGGGGCTAAAATCAATCTCCTTTTGAGTTCTTGAAAACTCGCTTCACATTTGTCGGTCCATTCAAACTTCTTGTCCTTCTTCAGCAATTGGGTCATGGGTCTGGCGATACTAGAGAATCCTTCTACAAATTTGCGGTAATATCCCGCCAATCCGAGAAAAGCACGAACTTGGGTTTGAGTGGATGGGGCTTGCCAATTTTCTACATCTTTCACTTTGGCAGGCTGAACGGCAATTCCTCCGGCTGATACAATGTGACCGAGGAATCCTACTTCCTGTAACCAGAATTCACATTTGCTAAACTTTGCATACAGCTGATGCTCTCTAAGGGTTCCAAGAATGATCTTTAGGTGTAGCTCATGTTCTTCTTCTGATTTGGAATAAATCAGAATGTCATCAATGAAAACAACGACAAACTTATCCAGGAAGTCCATAAAAATCTTATTCATGAGGTTCATGAAATAAGCGGGGGCATTGGTTAATCCGAAAGACATGACTGTATACTCATACAATCCATATCTGGTGGTAAAGGCGGTCTTTGGAATATCCTCTACACGAATTTTAAGTTGATGATAGCTAGTCCTAAGATCAATCTTAGAAAACACTTTGGCACCGGTCAACTGATCAAACAAATCTTCTATCTTGGGTAAGGGGTACTTGTTCTTGATGGTGACATCATTCAACTTCCGATAATCCTTACACAAATGGTTACCTCCATCCTTCTTGTCCACAAACAAGACAGGTGATCTCCATGGGGATGCACTTGGTTGAATCAATCTGATTTCCAGCATGGAATCCAGTTGCTTCTTCAGTTCTTCTAGTTCTGACGGGTTCATACTATAGGGTCTCTGGGCTATGGGTCCGGTTCCGGGGATTAGTTCAATGATAAACTCGATATCCCGATCTGGGGGCATACCTGGAAAAACATCTAGAAATACATCGGGGTATTCGTAGACTATCCGGACTTGGTCAATGGTAGGTTGGGCTATACTCTTGTTGCATTTGAATTGGCGAGGTAAGGTTTCAGATATATGCTCGACTGATATTCCGGCGGTACTGGTCATGGTGATGGCTTTCTTGGCACAGTCAATTAATACCTTATGTTTGGACATCCAATCCATTCCTATTACTACTTCCAAACCTTTAGTTCTGAGTACTATTAGATTAGCATAAAAATCTATGCCATGTATTCGGATAGGGACGGCTTTGCAAATTTGCCTAGCCTTGGTGGTTGATCCGGTAATTTGCACAATCATCACATGCTTCAATTTGGTTGGTTGAATTTTACTAGTGCAGGCAAATTCTTCGGTGACAAATGAATGCGATGCACCAGAGTCAAACAACACTCTTGCAAGTACTGAATTAATAGAAAACATACCCAGCACGACGTCTGGCGCTTCCTGAGCTTCTTCAGCATGCATGAGAAAAAGACGGCCATTGTAGTTGAGTGAATTCCCTGGGGCAAACCTTCTTCCTGGCTGAACACGACGCTGTTCCTGAGCTGGGACATTGGCGTTGGGGGCTGTAGCATTCTTCTTGTTGGGGCACTCGTTGGAATAGTGGCCTTTATTTCCACAGTCATAACAGGTCACTTGTGACTTGTCCTTGGCTACGACAGGCACAGCATTGCTTCCAGTCCTCGGGGCAGTGTTGGGGTTGGCGGTAGCATTGTTGGTGTTGAACTTGGGTGGGGCACGGGTGAAATTGCTAGAGTTGCCAGGGTTGTTGTGATTTCCTCCGGGTCTAGGGTTTCCACGGTTGGGGTAGGTCGGACGGGTCATAGGGGGTCTATTGGTTCTTGGGGAAAATCCGGGAGATGGGTTGGGGCGATACTTTGGGGTCTGATGGGTTCCTGGTTGATGCATCATGCGACGCTTGTGGTTCTCATTGGCCTGGTTGATCTTTCCTTCCATCTGGATAGCAGAGTCGACAAGGGCTTCAATATCTTCAAAGGGGATATTGACTAACACCGTCTGCATCTTGTCATGCAGACCATTCAGGAATCTTTCTTTCTTCTTGGCTTCGGTGTCTATCTCGTCCGGGGCATACCTAGCTAATGACAAAAATTTGTCACGGTATTCCACTACAGTCATCCTTCCTTGCTTCAGCTCTCTGAACTCGTCTCTCATTCTCTTGATCAAACCTGGTGGCACATGGGTTCTGCTGAACTTGACCTTGAATTCCTCCCAGGTCATCATTTGGCCTCCGGTCATGGAACGAACACTGTTCCACCATGCCCTGGCATCTCCGGCTAGATAGTGGGTGGCGAACAGGACTTTCTCGTTGGCTTCCACTCCGGCTACTTCTAGGTTGTTTTCCATGGTTTGCAGCCAGCCATCGGCATCTAGGGGTTCTTCTGACTTGGTGAAAACGGGTGGGTTGGTATTCTGGAAATTCTTGAGCTTAGATCCATGGTTGTCCTGATTTCGATGGCCTTGGTTGTTGTGGGCTAGCTGGGCTATCTGTTGCAGATTGGCTAGGTTGGCAGCGTTCGCTCTTTCACAGCGGTCAGAAGTCAACATTTGCAGGATCTGCAACATCGGGTCCGGTCTGAACCACTTCCTCCACGTGGTATCTGAAGATTGATATAGATCATGAGAAAAGAGGGAAATTTCTAAGGTTTTGGGTCTTTGAATTTTTTTTAGAGTTTGACTCAGGTTTTTCTAGCAACTTGCTTTTTCATTCATTCATTCATTCACACGATACAACGCACACCACAGCAAGGAAAAACAGATGGTTTTAAAGAACCCTTCTGGAATCTACGATACAGTGGGACCGACTACTACCCACTATGCTAGTGCTCAAGTGCTACTACTCCTCGAAATCTGTGGCTTCATCATCTTCATCATCATCGATGAAGGCGAAATCATCCTCATCGGTGAAGAAGTCCATGGCCTGATCCTCCAGAAAATCATCGTCATCGCTGAGATAGGAGTAAGGGTCTCCATGAAGATCCTCTCCGGCATTCTCCCTTTACTCTAACTTCATGTCTCTCTCATGGATGGTCTCCTCCAGAGATGATATGCGATGGCAAAGACGGGCAATAATGCGCTCCTTCTTGTCGAGCTGACGGAAGCGAGACTTGCGATCCTTTGCTAGCATGGCAATGGTCTGGTCCTTCGTCTTGATGATGGCAGACTTGTGGTTGCAATAGTCACGGCAGTTGTCCAATTCCTGCTGATGATCATACATCATGAAGATAAGGTGGTCCAATTGAGTCTTCCGCTCGGGGTGGTATGGGGCTTCCAGTGGTTGTCCATTTTCATCACGTCTTGGGAAAACTCAAAGCGAGTACCCTTGATCTGATTGATGCTCTGCCCACACAGACGGGAAAGAGCTTCCTGCATTGCTCTGGCAAGTCCATCGAGCCAGTTGTTTTCCCTCAAGGTAAACTGAATTCCCTCCGCATTAGGAGGTTCAATATTTCCTCGGAGACTTGCAACAATTAGCCACTGCAGATCTTCTCCTCCTTAATCATTGAGCTGAGGTCCAAAGAACTCGGGGTGCGGACACTCCAGAAGTTCCGAAAGCTCATCTAGATCCCTCTCAAAGATAAGGTCTCCACCATTCCCCAGATGATAAAACTTGCTGTACTTCACGTCCATCTATAAAAATAGAGGATGAGTAGAGTAGCAGAGTGATCAAGTGTGTCAAAATTTTATCTATTTTGCAAGGGTTTTTTAGGAACATGAATTTTTATGAAAGAATTAAAGAGGTAAGAATGAGAATAAGTTTTCGTAAATATTTGTTTTCTTTGGTTTTGAAGCTAAGTTTTTGGTTCAACGTCCAATCTAACTAGGGTCTCCTATGGTCAACCTAGCTCTGATACCAACTTGTCAAAACCCGGATTTTTCAATCCTAGATGCATGTTATGCCATACATCGCAATCCCAGGATTACCATTTTTGCGAGACATAACAGAATTGGATACCATAGTACTTCATCAATTACAAACGATACATATGTTCTTACACAAATAGGAATCTCATGATCCAGTTCTTAATAGAACATGAAGCAGCGGAATACGTAATAATAACGGTAGCATAGGCGAAGCTCTATCTTCGGGGTCACAGGCAATGCTGACGATGGGAGATGATCCTAGTTGTCGTAACCTTCCTGGGGTCCATCTTCCAGGTACTCCTCTTCATAGTCTGTCCATGGGAATAGCCAGGGACAAAGCCATGAGTACTCTTAAGTACTCGCAAACTAATACTAACAGGTAAATGGGTTTTTGTATAATAGGACACTAGGCTCTAGGGTTGTTTTGCAAAAGCCAGATTTATCTCTACTAAGTTCTAAAGCTAGTCACAATTTTATAATTCCTAAGTGGGAACTTGTATTTCATATCATAACTCTGTTGTGGTCAAGTCAAAGTCTCAATTCATTTCATAGGTCATTTTGAAAAGTCTGACGGGGGAAACAGTATGGCCACTCCAACTGTCCATAACCGCGGACGCGGCTATTCGAATAGTTTGACACTCTGCAGAGATTGTACACTTTCACCACAACATTCGATACATCCTTCAGGAACAAATCCTGAATTCACCATACTCAGTATGCGGATAATCAATCCTAACCTTTCCATTACACGCCCTAGTATAAGCACCTCTCCTGTGAGTTTAGCCTCCCAACCATGACCAACTGTCATCTTGGGTACTGCACAGGTGGACAATCTTCACAAGGTAGCCTCAGCTCAAACCTTGGCCGTGAGGGAACTAATACTAAGGAATATAAGTTTCCAGTCAAGCCCTACCCAATATTCGGGTATTGTGGTTGTACGATAAAATTGGAATGGTATCGCATCCAGACAACCATCAGTTTGATAAAGGGCTAAGGCTCATGCCTCAACATTTTTATCACCAGAATCATCAAGTGTTTGGAAACACATGTCCAAAACATTTCAATAGAATGATCCATCATTCCAAGGTTTTCATAACCATTTTTCCACCAAGTATTCCCATCTAGAGTTGATCAAATTTTATGCTTAGCACTAGCATCTAAGGCAGGGGGGGTAGTACTGATGATGGGGTAGTAACTAGTGGAGTTTTAACTAAGTTCAATCTCATGTCTTAGGCTGAGATCAGGGTTTCTATCTTAGGCCAAATTTTATGCTCTTTATGCAACCTTCAGCATCTTTCCAAAATCTACCAGTCACTTAAGTAAACTCTAAGTGAGCTTTGATAAAGAAATAAAGTAAGAAGCTTACAAGTAAAACTAGGATTGGTTTATCAAATGGGTATGATCACATATGCTTAAGGCATATAGTGGTCATAGAACAAGTATGGTTTTGTTGCATCAGTAGGGTATCTTGCAAGGGTTAGCTTTCATAGGTATAGTATCATGCAAGTGTTAGCTTGCCTTGTGCAGAGCAGTGGTTGAAGTTCTCCTCGGCTTCTTCTTCGTAGTATCCTCCTTCCTCCTCGTATCCTTGGTCGGTACTAGCGTCTATGAATAAATACGAGGTACACAATCACCAAACAATACTTAACTACTTGCAATCATCACACACAAGGGTCCTATAGATGATCTAGCATGATCTCTAACCTTACAAGGTTAAGGCTTGCTTTAATTCTTTTTATTTTTAGAAAAGTAATTTCTACTCATTGAAAAACTACTTAAGATTTAATATTCTACAAACCAAATATGGGATCATGTTGACACATGTCATCACCACATATTGTAGTCCATGGGAATGTGATTTAAAGTGATGTCACAATTTAATAAGGTTTTACCCTTTTATTTTAATTAATTAAAATGGATAGAAATGCTTTTGTAGCATTCTTTTATTATTTGAACATTATTTCTGCAAGTTAACCTATATATTTTTATATATTCTGAATGGTATGGTTAAATTTGATTTTTGAGAGTTGGAATCAACTCAAAAGCTTTTATGGTTTAAATTTGAAAAATGTTTGAATGCAGAAAAGCTTCTGCCTTGTTATTTTTACTATGGGTGATCTATAGATCCAAATGACTTGAATCCAACGGGCTTAGATTCAGCATTCACAGACCTTTCCAACAAAATTTGTTTCATCCAATTTGGTGCACTGAATCGATGTGGGTTGATTTTTGAAGTTGGTTACATAAGTGTGTTTGAAATAAAAAGAAAAAGGTTTAATTTGAATAACTAGGCTAGGCGGGAAAATTACTGGGCTGGCCTGCTAAGCGCAGTGCTCCCGCGGGCTGCTTAAGTGGGTGTCCCCACTCGTCAGTGACACGGGGCTGGGCGAAGCAGTATGGGGCAACGTGGATCGTTCGATCTATTTCTAATCTAACGACTGGGAGTCATCGTCGACGCGAGACAACTCCGGCGAGAACGAAACCTAGCGTGGCCAGTGAGGGTCGCTGGGGGCTCACCGGGGTACGTGCGAAGGTCAGCGAGGCAGGCGAACGACGAAGTTGACGACGACGAATCTCCTTGTACCGGTGGCTCCTCCTGGGGTGGCTCCAATCGTTGGCTCACTTCTTCTCCAGAGGTGGCGGGCTCTGGTGAAATTCCGGCGGGGTGGTGCTCGCCTTGCTCTGAGAACGATGTGGCACGGTCAGTGAGGAGAGGGGAGTGAGATGGTGTGAAGAAATCATGCGGGGGTGGCCTCTATTTATAGTCGAGCGAGGGGACCGTCGGGGCGCACGATGAGCTTGTCGGGGGCGAGGTTACAGGCGGCTAAAGGCATGGGCAAGGGTAGGGGTAGGGGACGGTGCGGTGTCTCCTGGCGATGCTCAACGACATGGTCTCGAGGCGTGGGGCGGTGCGGTTTGGTTAGGAATGGACGGTGCTCTGTGCGGCAGAGGCGGCGTCTTTGACGGCGGGCGGTGGCTGTATGGCACGGGGCGGCAAACGGGGGTGTCTGGCGGTCTCCAGGGTCGGTGGTGATCATGTGTGCACGCGGTGAGGGCGGCGCGCGGTCTGTGGACACTGGTCGAGGGTGGCGCTCTGGCGCATGCTCGGCATGGTCTGGGCGCGGCTTGTGCAAGTGGTCCAGGGCTTGGCAACGCTCGCGGCTGGGACAGGTAGTGGCGGTGGATGGTGGGCTGCCTCCCAGACAAGGTTGGCACGGCTAGTTCTTCCTCTAGCCTGCTGTCCACAATGGGGTGGCATTAGGGTGTTCGGTTGTTCACCATTAATGGCAATGGCAAGCTCACAGGGGTGCTAGTGTTGGGCTAATCTTTCTAGATGATCTACTGAGCTGTGTGTGAGCTAACTAGGGAACAAGTTAGGCAAGAATCACAGCTCACAATAGTTTTTTATGTTTGTTTGATTTGTGTCTGCAACCTGTTTGATGAAATGGCCGCATGAAATCAAGTTTTGATTTTTTAAAAGATTTTTGGTGGGTTTTCTAGATTGGTGCTGGTGAGTCTGCAGATGCTTGGGTTTTGAAAGTTGAGCTTGTTTGAGTGGTTTTTGAAAAAGTGGGATCTTCCCATATGATAAAGATTCAATTTTGAATTGTCATTTAAACTATGCATTTGAAAGTTTCTGGATGATCACAAAGTGGGCCTTGATACCTTGTTATGAGTACATTCAAGGGGTGCAAAGATCCAGAAAAGTTTCTGTTAGGTTTTGAAAGTTTGAGACAGCCAAAGTAGGCATGGGAGTTAAATTGGCCAAAATGACCATTCATTTCATATATGTGTTTTGATTTACTTGTCTTTAGGAAAAGTGTGGGAAATGTTTTAGATGATGTTTATTTCACCTAAGAAACATTTTACCAGCAATGAAACAAACAAACAAGGTGGTTTTAAAAGAATTCAAAATCAATGCGTACACATATGCATGCATTCAAAATCGAAGCTTAGTATTTTTGGGATGTTACAAAAATGTATTTCATTAAACCCTAAAAAAATTATTACTTTGATTAAAGGCATTTCTAGAAAAATAAAAATGATGCTTGATTTAAAAATAGTTTTGATTAAAACCTTTTGTAAATGACTTTGTTTTAAAACACTTTGACCATAAATATTAATTTAGGTGTTTAAAAACATTTTCGATAACATTAGAAATTGTTACTTTGGTTTAAATCCTTCTAGCAAAACAAAAATGATTTAAAGTGGCCATTTGCACTAACTTGTTATCAAATGGTTTTGCCACTTTGATAAATGACCAATAGGTGTGTTAAAATGTTTATAACCTATTAGAAACCACTTTTCAAAATAAAACAATCTTTGGCATGCTTGCATACATTGCTTTGTTTTTATTATTTTATGTGTAGAATTGTTGGAATTCTAGATTGAATTTGTGCCTTGATTGAATTGTAGTGAAATTTGAAGAGTGTGACTATTGCAAGATCATGGAGTGAACTTATATTATCTACCAAAAAGGCAAGTGGTGCTTCATACTTTTGTCCCATTGTTTTCATTATGCATTAGTAATATTTCTAAGTATGACCTGCATGGAATTTTACTAAGTATGCTATGCCATGGGAAATCCTAGTAGATGAAGCCTTAGTAGAATTTCCTAAGTTAAGATCCCTACTACTATCATGCTTAGCCTAGCTAGTAATAAACAAGGGTGGATTATATTCATGCTATGAAATATTTCTAAGTCTATGACTTGTGTTTTGTTTAATAAAACAACTATGTGAATGAATCACCTGGGTGGAATGGTGAGAATGGGATATGTTGAGTGGTTACACGAGACCAGGGACTGGTGAACCTTGTGTATCACACTTGTGGAATGCCACCCAGGAACAAAGAGATTTGAGATGTCAAATGTTGAGAAGCTTCAAGTGCAACCACTTGGCATTATGGGCTCTGCCTGGATCATATAGGTTGCAATAACTTAGCCAAATGGACAGTTGGTGGTAGGGGATGATAGGTTTGGAACGCGTCCATTATGGTCTAAGGGAAGGCTTCTCAAAGATCTTGTCTCGATGCATGTCGAGTCTTGTGGGGAAAGTGCAGCACCTCTCGAGAGAGTAAAATCTAAGTACTTAGACGTGTCCCCGGCAATGGACAATTTGAGCATCAAGACATGGAAGCTATCAAGAATCTCCTCATCCCAATTTCTAAGTTAAAAACTTGTGGTTGAACAAGGGTTAAAGGATCTTCAATCAATGATTGGTAGATTCCTTGGGTGATTTTTGCCAAACAAAAACTAAGTGTTTTCAAATGATAAGGAAAATCTATTTTGAGCAAAGCAAGCCTAAGATCGACTTAGCCAAATGCATATAGATGATAGATACCACGATTCTACCATAGTATCACTTGCCAATACAATTCAAATGTATTTACCCTTGTGGCTGTAACTTATTATGTTGCAGGTTTGTTTGATGTTAATGAAGTGTGTTGATTAGGATTACAAGTATACAACCAACATGATTTCCTGTGGCACTTTGAAGATGAAGGACTCCATGCTATAGTTATTTCTGCTGTATTGAAATGAGATAGCCAAATGAGCTATGTAAGATGTAATGAATTATTTTATTCCTGGTTATAAAGTTGTATTATGACCTTTGTTTCTTGATATTACATCTTAACTGTGGATGCTAGCTATTGATCCAGGGACTAGCATTGTAAACACAGGGATCTCTACCTTATTAAAGGTTGGGACCTCTACATCTTCTCTCTTCTCATAGGGACAACACGCTACAAAGTGATAGTGGTCACCACAATTGAAGCAAGTTCTTAATTTAGTGACATTTTCTCTTCTTCCATTTGGGTTGCTTCTTCGTTGCATTCCATCTTGGCCTTGGTGGGGTTCTTCCAAAAGTTCTTTGCATAGAAGGGCATATATTCACCATGAGGAATCTTGACATCATCGGGGTGGCTCATGTAGAGGCCTTCATCACTATCATCTTCATCCCCATGTTCCACAACTTTGTCCTTCAATGCAAGGTTGACAACATTGCTCATTCCAAGGTCTCGAGCACATGCATCTTTTGCATTCTTGGCGGCAACCTTGAAACAGGCCATCTCTTGCATAACTTCATTGGAGGTCATGCGGTGGTAGTTATGTCTTCCTTGTAGTCTCTTCAAGTCGATGGGCTCAAAGGGCATGAGTGCACTCACATATTTCCTTTTTATCCAAGCATCACCCACATGTGAGGCACCCACATTTCTAAAGGCGGTGGCGGTGGTCTTGAGCCTACGATACATGTCTTCATGATATTCACCTTCATTCATATAGAATCCTTCATCTTCATTGCTTAGTGCATCATACCGGTTCCTTCTCATGGTCTCATTCCCAACATATAACTCTGTGAGAGCATCCCAAGCTTCCATGGCGGTGTTGAGGTGCTCAATGTGTGGGTAATATTTTGTACCGAATCCTTGTTGTATCATGTGCAAGGCAGTGGAATTGAGTTGACTATTGACAACTTCTATTCTTGTCAAGTTGTTTGGATCCCCAATATAGTTTCCTTGTTCAATGATGCTCCATAACTCAATGCAAGAGCTGTGCACCTGAGATTTCATTAGAGATTGCCATTGAGAAAAAGTAGATGAATCTAGCTTTGGTGGGTATCCTCTATTGTTTATATGAGGGTGAGGAATTGGAGGGTCAGGAGTGTACCATCCATGAGAGTCATGGTGCTCTCCCTTCCCACCATCGCTTTTTGTGGTGGAATTGGTGTTGTCTTGATTACCCCCCAACACCATACCCGTAGGTGATATCGGGGCATTCTTCTTAGGTAATGGTGGAAGTTCCTCTTGATGAGAAGGGGATGATGAGCCACCTTTATATTTAACAAGTTGCTCAAGTAGCTTGTGAAATTGTTTGATCTCGTTGGCCAAGGTGGAGCTCAATCTTGTTTCCAAGTTATTGAGATCATCCATGGTCACCGAGGTAGGCTGACCACCACCTTACCCATCGTGGCTACCCATATACTATTAGGTGGTAAAGCTCAAATAAAGAGTCGAGGCTCTAATACCAATTGAAAGGATCGTATGGGCACCTAGAGGGGAGGGGGTGAATAGGTGCTACTTCAAATTTTCTTCTTTTTAAAATTAGGGTTTGACAAGAAAGGTAAATTCTCTAGATTATGCAACTAAGGTGAATTTACCTATATGTAAAACAAGCACCAACTAGCACAACACTAAGCAAGAACAAGTAAAATGTGGTAAAGGATAGAAGTAACGAAAGTGGT
Organism: Avena longiglumis; assembly: GCA_030063025.1. Lineage (NCBI taxonomy): Eukaryota > Viridiplantae > Streptophyta > Magnoliopsida > Poales > Poaceae > Avena > Avena longiglumis. Next base: position 204,860,726 of record CP125975.1, read on the forward strand.
GGACGCAGAGACAAGGATTTTTCGCGTAGTTCCTTCCTTTTCAGGGGAAGTACGTCTACGTTTGTAGAGGCGGTGGTTTCAAACCACCAACGCCATGAGAGGCCTCCCTTGTTCTCCAATGAACCTCACCCCAAAGGGTTCGATTCACCTCGTCCACTATATCGGCAACCTTTGAGGTGGAATCCGACACCTTTACAACAAGTTTGGGGCACACATCCCCAACTTAATTGGAGGCTCTCAAATACAAGAAAGTTGTCAAACAATCAAAGACATTCTTGTAAGGACCAAATCAAAAGCTAGGGTTTCCAAAGAAACACTACATCATGGGGGCCCTCAAGTGAATGAGGTGGAAATGAAGATCTCTCTTGGTGAAGTTGTAGATCAAGGCCTCCTCCTTTGATTCTCCAAAGATCAATGACTTTGGATGGTTGGATGAAGAGATCTTGTTGATTTGGTGGCTCAAATGGGGGTGGTGTTCTTGAGTGGGTCGAGCAACTGGAGGAAGGGGATAAGATCCCCTATTTATAAGCAGCCCCTCCACTGAACCGTTTTCTGATCGTTGGATAAATTCAGACCGGAGATTCCGACATGTGCACCCGATACTTCGGTCTACATAGGAGATTTCGGTCCATCTCCGGTCCAGCCTCCGGACCAGCAAACTGACTGACAAAGCCCTGCCGCGAGCCAAGTGGGCCGGAGACTCCGGTCCAACCCAACCAGAGACTCTGTTTAAAGCCTCAGGCCAGAGTCTCCGGACAAGTTTCCGGACCAGCCATCTGTATGTCCCAGGCAGCAAATAGGGGCTACCTCCAGGGATTCTTGCGGAAACTCTGGTCCACACCGGAGACTCCGGTCTAGCCAGACCGGAGACTCCAGTCTGTAATTACCAGTAAAATGTAAATCTTTGCAGGGAACTTTCTGTAGATTAGAGGTCCTTTTCACTTTTCATTATATCTACTTGTAGACAATCGCATACTATAAAATGATCTACATGTTGTTAACGAACACCAAAAGTGATTATGAAAGTAAATGTCCTTTCACTTTCTCTTTACTTTGTTTTTGTTTTGCTTAGTTTCTTTTTTTGATTTTGTTTGCTTCTTTTGATCAAAAAAATCCAAAAAAAATAGTTTCGTTTGGTTTTTTTTCCCTTACAAAAACACACAAAAAATTAGTTCCTACCCTAGTTGTCACCTTGCTCCAACTCACCATCTTGATCCCCAAGTTCACCCTGAAAGACCCTTCAATAGGTAGTGTCTCTATAATTGGGAAAGAAAATATTTAAGAATTCTTTAATCATGTTAGAAAACATGAGGATATTGAGGATAGATCCTTAGCAGATCTTGCTCCTAATTATGAAATTGCTGCAGCTTCTTTAGTTCACATGTTGGAGGCTAGGTTTGTTAACCTTAACCTGATGATGCAAATTTTGTTTCTTAAACTAAAAGAAGAAGAGGATGCTGAAAAGAGAGATTTTATCCTAGAAACTTTGCTAAAAGAGTTCAATGATGTTGCTAAGGAAGCCAAGAACGTCTTCAAATGTTTTAATATGCTAGGCTAATGTGTAGATGTGAAGGGTACTTTAGATAAAACCATACTTAGAGAGGAAATTAAGATACCCATACCCTTTAAACTTGTAGGAATGCATGAAGCCTTAGAAAAGAATTTTGATTGGATTGTTCCTGAAAACCCTTTCGATGAAAGTAGTGGACCTAAGAGAGATCAGAAAGGATCCTCTAAAACTCATTTCGATGAGATACCTTTCCTAGTTGAATATATTTCGAGTATTGATCGCTTCTTCATTTAAAAATACTTGATTCTTGCTTTTTGTGCCTAACTTAAAGGCGTTAAATAAAAGTACTTATTGGGAGATAACCCAAAAGTTTTATTGAGTTTTGGAAGTTATTGCTTAAGTAATGACCTATCATTATCCTTTTTATTTGCTTTTTGTGCCAAGAATAACCTCTAATGAGAGGAAAGTAAGATTTGGGGAGTTGCTGTCCCGAAACAGATTTTTGTGCTCCACCCTAAAAATTCGTGTAAAATCTCTTTAAGTCGGATTGAACTGATATTTCCTGAATAAATCCCCAGTATGTTATCTAACTTTTGTTAGTTCAACATTTTTTTATTTGAGTAACATAAGGTCTTCGAAAAAATCGGTTTCTACCTGCTGGTCTGTTTTGGCAGATTTTTGCCATTATTTGCATTTACTTCTTATTGATTCCTTTTTGGCTTCTTTTTGGGAAATTGAGATTTTTGAGGGAATTGCTAAAGTATCTTATTTTTTTAGTGAAAGTTTGGTTGTTCTAAAACTAAACTGTAACAGCCCAAGTTTGTATATATGTAAATAGTACTTAAGCATGGCATGCATCTGTTTAAATCAATACAATATTTGCATGTGATCAAGTGTGGGGTTTAAGGATGCAAACCCAAAACCCTAATTTCTTCCCCTATCTTTGAAACCACATTCAAATGGTGTTTGGATTTTGAAAGTTTCAAAATACAGGAGCCCAAATGGTTTACAAGGGCCTCTGAATATTTTGTAAACTCTACTGAAGTCCCTAGTATTTTTGAATTGTGCAAAAAAGATTTCAAATGAGGTTTACAAAAGGACAAAACTGAAATCAGAAAAATAAAAGGTTTTCTAAGAAAAAATAGTCAGGAGAGAGAACAAGGCAATCACAGGCCCCTCTCTCCTCTCCTGCGGCCCAGCACATGGCCCACGCTAGCCCGCTAGCGGCCTCATACCGCTTCGGCCCCGAGGACGCGTGGTCGTCTTCGTACCCGATGAGCAAACTGCTCGCTGGCGTAGCTGTAACTACCTCGGTGAATTACGCTCCTAGATACAAGCCTGGACGAGCGGTAGTGGTTGAAATAGTACGGTGGGGCCCAAAAGCCACGCACGGATAGACCTTTCGGCCGTCCCAACCACTTCCAACTCATCGGGACCTGTACGGGCGGCGTAATCGGCAGGCGAAGGGATCAACTACATACACAAATGAGTATGTATGCAAGCCACCATACAAGAGTACATCAGAGCCATTCCATCTAGAAAGAAAGGAAATATAGCAACGCCATACGGCAAGATTCAAATGACCTAGATAGATATAATATTTTATGATAATTCCTCATACACCACACATCAGAGTATCAAGCGGAAGCGGCAAAACAAAGTCCGAGTACGGATAAGAAGCAAATCGGCATAAGATGCCATAGAAATAAGCACATCCATACAGATCTCACGGATCCCGTTCCGGAATCTCTACACCGAGCGATCGTTGCCCACATCATCGCCTCTTCCACCCAAAGATCCGTCCTGAGTGTACTGTTCATCGAACCAATAATTTATCGTGTGAGACCCTAGGGTAATTTTCGGCAAGTCTTAATGCCTCTAAAGGGGACACAACCTGGGTGACGAATTGCGTGAAAAGATAAACCCTAACAGTTCTATAGATAACGCTAACCATCCGCCTAACCAAAGATAGGCGGATGTCCGTGAATTAATGACAACAGATTATAAAAGTAATATCCACAGATCCATCCTCCTCCTCGCTACCAACGAGGAAGCGGACGACGACCCCATCCGTTGGGTTTATTAACCATTCCATGAGTCTTGCACTATTTACTATTCAATTACTTTGTCAAATTAAAAGCGGTACTTTAGTTATGCTTGTCTATGATCGAGAAACTGTGCTCCAAGTCGTCCATAACATGGACATGGCTTTCAGAAAGTTTTACCCTGCAGGGGTGCACAAATAGCAACACACACTCGATCAACCTTGGAAAAACCAAATCAAAACCCAACGAGGCCTTCACGACAAAGCAATCACAGGATTCAGAATTATTTCAGGGGGCCACCCCTTGGAGTACACCCGCAACGAAGTTAGCTGACTCCGAGACGGACCCGAGGTTTGGGTGGACGGTTGTGAGCGACTGGGAACCCAAAACTGGGCTTGTCGACACCGCGAAAACGTGTCCCAATCCTAAACAGTACAGGTGCTCCTAGCACAATCGTAAATAAACAGTAGCATGGCATAAGTACAGGATAGTAATTAAAACCTCAAACTAGTTTGTGGCCCCAAGAAATAAGACGGAATCAAGCTCTGGCTCAGGGGGGTCCCATAAGCCTCCCGGATGTGGATAGCGCGAATAATCTTGGAACAGGAATCAAGTACTCGGGGTCTTACGGGACACAAGTGAGCAGGAAAAACCAAATAGCAGATGTTGCTCACCGGTGCCACTTTCATTAGTTATCCCATTACTACTCAGGTTAAGTTGTTTAGGTACCTCGTTATCCATCAGACTCTCACATACCCTACATCTTTGTTCTCGACTCGCATGGCTCAAACAACTCCTATAGTAATGGCTCATGGGATGGAGGAACAAGCTTGGTGGGGTTTAAAAGTAAAGGCTATGCAACACACAGGATTCAATATAATGCAATCGCGACTCAATGATGCAAGAATAAGATAGAGGCAATAGGTATTGTACGTATGCAAGCATGTGGTGGTGCTTGCACGGCAACTCGATTGAAGCGAGAGGCGGATCAGGTAGTGCTCCGGTTCTCTTGATATATCCACCTTTCGAGTCTATTCGAAGAAGAACCAAACAAACAAGGCCAACATAAATAAAGTGCACAAGCATAGGAATAAAATGCGTCAAGCAAACAATCATGCCATGATGAATGATGCACAAGTTGCATGGCAATAAAGTAGCATGGCATGGGTGAGATGTAGAACACAAGAAATAACATTTTTATGGGGTTTTGGTCCCATTTTATTGTCATAATAGTTGCTGTATACTTTATATTTATATGATGCATGCTGCAATTGAAGTCATGGATAGCATAAACAGAAAGGTCTCGTCGAGATGATCATTTTAGACATATCATTTGTTAAATTCGGAGTTATAAATCAAAAGTTATTAAGTTATTAAGTTCCAGTGGCATTTGTTGTAATTTACTCAACTTTAAATTTTAAATGTGCAAAAGGTAATTTTAATAGCATATTTGAAATCCTCACATTTTTCTGATTCAAATTCATATATCATTTGCATTATTTGGATTTATAATTGAAAAGTTATTTGAAATCAGATTTATATTTGAATTTGAATTAATTTGAATCAGTTTTGAATTTAAACAGACAATCAAAACTTTTGTTACACAACCTGTGCTAACCGCAGTCGCTGATGGGTGGGGGCACGGTAGGCTCGGGGCCACACGCGGGCGCGCCAGCGGGGGCGTGCCACGTGGAGGGGCCGAGACCGCGGGTTGGTTTTGAGAAACGTGGGGAGCCTTTTTATAAAAACGTCACCGACGCTGACTGGTGGGGCTACGGGGGCGGCGGGTTTAGGCGGGAGAATCTACAGGGACCTAAACGCAAAACACGCATCGGCTGCTGCTGGACGCGGTGCTGCGGCGTGGATCTGGCCGGAGTTTCGGTCGACGATGGCGACGCCGTCGCCGGCCTAAACGCCACGACCCTAAAACGAAAAACGAAGAGGGGTTCATGGCCTACAACATCTGTCGGGTGCTAGCGGAGGAGGGTCGTGTGGCAGAAGCGGCGATGAGCAGGAAAAGAGAGGCTGCTGGTGCTGTCATCGGCCAGACAGCGTCATGGCGTGCATCTGAGCGCCCGTCGGAGTGCGGAGGGGCTACGGCGCGCGAGAGAGGAGAGGCCCTTGTCTAGGGGAAAGCGGAGCTCACCAGCATCTTGTCGACGAGGTTGGCGAGGCTCGGGGAGGTAAGGATCTGTCGGCGGGCTCGTGGCGAGGAGCTTCAGATCCCTCCGGCCATGGCGACGGCGGCGGTGCTCGGTGGCCTTCCAATCGCCTCCTCTGGTACTAGCCGCCTAAGGAGGTGCAGGGGATCTCGTCGGCGCTTCTGGGGGTCTCGGGGAGCAGTAGGGCGCGCAGATCGCAGCAGGCCGAGGCAGCTAGGGTTTAGGGCCACCAGTGGAGGGGTGCTTCGGGGAGGAAGAAGGGAGGAAGAAGGGAGGCGGGACCTGCTGGGTGGATAGGGAGTAGCTGGGCGAGGCAGAGATGGAGGGGTGGATAAGAACGGGAGGGGGCAGGTGAGGATTGCGTGGGGGAGGGGAAGGTGGCTTGGCCACCTTTTTTCTCTCCTCCCTCACGTGATCGGCCAGGCAGGGGAAGGGAGAGGGTTAGCTAGGCAGGTAGAGCTGGGGGGGTGCCAGGTGGGACAGGTGCGAGGGGCTCGGGGTGGGGCAGGTCAGACAGAGAGAAAGAGCAAGAGAGGGGAGAGGGGTAGGCTCGGCTAGGGTGGATGGTTTTGGGGTGGAGAGAGAGAAGAGAAAAGAGAGAGGATGACATGTGGGGCCAGGGAGAGGGGGTATGTGGCCCAAGCATAGAAGAGAGGGAAGGCCGAGAGGGAGGTGGGACATGGTTTAGGGTTTATATTAGGGGGTTTGGTTTAGGGTTTAAGGAGGAGGTGAGATGAGAGGGAAGGAGAGGTACTCATGTTTAAGAACATAAAGGCATCACATGATCAAGCACTAGGAGTGGTAGGGGCTAGAGAGAGGGGGAGGGGTTTAGGGCTTGTACATGCCCACATGATCACATGTGCATGCATGGATGGGAAAGGTGATTAGGGTATAGCTAGAGGGGGGAGAGAGAGAGAGAGAGTTTGGTGGGTTTATTAGACCAAGCATGATCCACACAAGCTCAACAAGATGGCCAAAAGAGGAAAAAGAAAAGAGGTGATCCATGCAAGCAAAACAATAAGATTCAAATGTCAAGTAAAAGGTGGTACTTGCTTGGCCCATGCAAACAATAAATGCCATGTATTCATATTGTGAAAACAACATAAAATCATGTGGCATTATTCCATGCATTTCCAAAAGGTGGAAAAGGCCAAGCATAAGATTATGAGTGGAATCCACCCAACCCACATGAACTAGAGGTAAACTCAATTAAAATGCCAAGCTCATATTAATTGGATGGTGGAATTATAAGGTGGTGAAGAAAAGGTGGTGGAGTCAATAAGAGATATGCCCCCAAATCAACTTGGGCATTTAACAATATATCAAGAACCAAATACAATATCAAGAGGCAAGTACAAATATTAATGCATATGAGATAAGAACCAAAACAAAAGGGTTTTTGTATGATGCTCAAATGCAAGGTGGCATGATGACATGAACATGACATGATGATGATGCAACAATTATTTGTAGGAATTGGCCATTTTATTACTAGATCAAGTAGCATTACAGGTGTTAGACAACTGGGATGCTACAACTCTCCCCCACTAAACAGGAATCTCGCCCCGAGATTCTAGGAAGAAGAAGACACAAAGAGGGTAGGATAGTTGGCACGGAGTTCATCTTCACGCTCCCAAGTGGCTTCATCAACAGAATGGTGTGACCACTGCACCTTGCAGAACTTGATGGACTTGTTGCGAGTCCTTCTTTCTGCGGTCTCAAGGATTTTTGTGGGGTGTTCTTGATAAGACAGGTCTTCTTGGAGATCGATTAGCTCATGATCCACGGTCCTGCCGGGGTCTTTGAAGCACTTCTTGAGCTGAGAGATGTGGAAAACATCATGGACTTTGAGTTTTCCTAAGCTCAAGGGCATAAGCGACTTCTCCTCTTCTACCACGAATCTTGAAAGGACCGATGTATCTAGGAGCCAACTTTCCTTTGATATCAAGCGGTGTGTGCCTCTCATGGGAGTGACACGAAGGTAGACGAGATCACCAGGGCATACACCATATCCGTGTGCTTCTGTCATAGTTGCTCTTCCGGCGACTTTGAGCAATCTTGAGTTCTCAAGAATGATATGCACCTTCTCCTGCTTGAGTTACAATGTCGGGCCAAACCATATTCTTTATCACGCACGACCAACCAATCGGAGTTACGCACTTGCGACCATAGAGAGCCTCAAATGGTGCCATCTTGGACTCTTGGAAGCTGTTGTTGTAAGAGAATTCAGCATAAGGAAGACATTCCTCCCACTTCATGCCAAAAGAGATGACGCAAGCATATCCTCGAGAATCGATTGATCCTTTCCACATGTCCTTGCGGTGAGGGTGGTAGCGATCTTTGAAGTTCAACTTTGTTCCCAAAGCATTTTGGAAACTTTCCCAGAACTTGGACGTGAAGATGCTTCCACGGTCTGAACGGATCTCAAGCGGAACCCCATACATAGAGACAATTCTGTTGATATAGAGCTCAGCCAACTGAATTCCAGAAATTGTTTCCTTGACGGGGAAGAAATGAGCCACTTTAGAAATCCTGTCGATGACAACAAAGATTGCATTGTTGCCCTTCTGCGACCTTGGAAAGCCAGTGATGAAGTCTATCTCCACTTTCTCCCATTTCCATTCCGGAGGTTTCAATGGCTGTAGAAGACCGAAAGGTTTCTGATGGACAGCTTTCACTCTACGGCAGACATCACATTTCGAGACATACTTGGCACAATATCGTTTCAAACCAGGCCACCAATATTGTGTTTTCAAGTCCATGTACATCTTTGTGCTGCCAGGATGGATAGAAAGAACAGAATCATGCGCCTCCTTGAGAACTTGCTCTCTCAAACCCAGGTAGTTTGGAACAAACATCCGGTGTTCAAAGAAAAGTGTGCCTTGATCATCAACGTGGAAGGACTCATACTTCGGAAGCTCAAGTTTAGAGATGATCTTTTTGGTGTGCGGATCACCAAGCTGACGAGAGCGAATCTTTTCTTCCAAGAGAGGAGTAGCCAGAAGGTTCAGGAGATGCCCTTGTTCCACAATTTCCAGGTTGAGCTGACGGAATTCCTCGCACAAGAGAATTTGCTCTTCCATCATGAGGTTTTGACATAAGCTTTGCGGCTAAGAGCATCGGCCATGACATTAGCTTTGCGGGAGTGTAGTTGATAGTCAAATCAAAGTCATTGATTGCTTCGATCCATCTCCTCTGCCGAAGGTTGAGATCAGACTGAGTGAAGATATACTTCAAACTCTTGTGGTCAGAAAAGATCTCACATCGGTTGCCAAGCAAGTAGTGCCTCCATAGCTTCAAAGCAAAGACCACTGCTACGAGCTCGAGGTCATGTGTGGGATAGTTGATCTCATGCGTCTTCTGTCGAGAGGCATAAGCAACCACTTTTTTCTCTTGCATAAGGACCGCACCCAATCCTTGCAAAGAGGCTTCACAGAATATCTGTAAAGGCTTAGATGTATCCGGAGGAACCAAAACTGCTGTGGAAGTGAGCTTCTCTTTGAGTGTCTCAAAACTTGCTTGACATGCAGGAGTCCAGGTATTTCTTGCCTTTCTTGAGGAGATCGGTAGAGGCTTCGCTATCTTGAAGTTACGAACGGCGGCGGCAATAACTAGCCAAACCAAGGAAACTCCGCACTTCTTTGACATTAACAGGAGGAAGCCATTCAACAATTGTCTTCACAGTTTCCGGGTTGACTGCAATGCCCTTGGCAGAGATGACATGACCAAGATAGGTTACTTCAGGCAGCCAAAACTCACACTTTGAGAACTTTGCATACAAGCGGTTCTCACGAAGCTTGCTTAGGACACACCGCAGGTGTTCTTCATGCTCTTCCTTAGACTTGGAATAGACTAGGATGTCATCCAGATATACCACAACGAACTTATCAAGGTACTCCATGAAAACCGAGTTCATAAGCCTCGAGAAGGTAGCAGGTGCGTTGGTGAGACCGAAAGACATGACCGTGTACTCATACAGGCCATAGCGGGTGGTGAAAGCTGTTTTGGGCACATCTTCCTTGCGAATCATGATTTGGTGATAACCACTTCTCAAGTCCATCTTAGAGAACACCACAGCTCCAGCTAGCTGATCGAAGAGATCATTAATCCGCGGGAGGGGATATTTGTTCTTTATGGTTTTAGCATTGAGAGCCCGATAGTCAACACAAAGCCTATCAGTCCTGTCACGCTTCTTCACAAATATTGTTGGGCTACCCCAAGAAGAAGTACTGTGTTGAATGAAACCCAACTTCTCTTGTTCATCAAGTTGTCGTTTGAGTTCAGCCAACTCAGAAGGACCCATTTTATAAGGCCGCTTGGAGATAGGAGCCGTTCCAGGTTCAAGTTCAATTACAAACTCAACCTCACGATCCGGAGGCATACCCGCAACTCTTTAGGAAAAACATCTGGGAACTCACAGACCACCGGTACACTCTGAATAGCTTCCATAGCTTCATCATTCAGAGCCGCCAAAGAGAAAAGCTGGACAGCAGGAGTCAGACTTGGAGAAAAGACTATATGGCCTTCAGGAATCCTCAGAGAAACTGAGCTTTCAGCACAATCAATCACAGCTGCATTTGCTGTTAACCAATCCATGCCGAAGATGACATCAATGTCAGAATTTCCCAGAACAATTAAGGAAGCCGAGAACAAAGAGCCACCAATCTCAATTTGATTGCCATGGCTGATATGAACAGCCCTCATGTTTGAACCAGGAGATTGTACCACCAACCGCTTAAGGAGAGGGACCAAGACTAACTCATTCTCATTTGCAAACTTGTGAGAAACAAAAGAATGCGATGCACCAGAATCAAACAAAACTCGTGCAGGGACTGAGTTAACGGAAAACATACCCATCACAACTCCAGGTGCATGCTCAGCTTGAGCGGCGTTGACACAGTTGGCACGAACAACCGCAGACCCGGGCTTGGTGTTGATGTTGAGAGCCCGAGGTGGTGGTGCACGAACCATAGGAGAGCTTGCTGCAGATCTTGGCGGGGGTGGAGGAAGAGCTTTGTTTTCAGCAGACAGTTCAGTTCAGATGTCCAGATCTCCACACGTGAAGGTGCACTGGTGGACGTGGAGCAACGTAGCGAGGACTCCGCCAGCGCTCGAGGTAGTGGTGGTTGTAGCCACAGGAGCAGCAGTGATGGAGTTTAGTGGCCTTGACGCGTAACTTGCAGGTCTTGGTGGAGCCGGGAGCGATGGTGGGGTGTTAGGAACCCAGACACGCCGCTTAGAAGGAGCTGCCATAACTGAAGAGCTTGATGCATCACGGTTGTGTTTCTTGGACTCCTCAAACACTTGCCTACTTGCTTCCTCTTGCAGAGCTGTGTGTTGGAGTTCGGAAAGATCTTGGCCTTGCATGTGTGATTGCATACTTGATCGATGCATTGAGCCCTTGCCTGAACCTCTTTTGCTTCTTCTTGTCATCAGATACCTCATCGCCACCATAACGAGAAAGATTCATGAAGTTCCTGATGTAGGTGTTGACGTTATCATTTCCTTGCTTAAGGTTGAGAAAAGCTTCCTTCATCCTCTCCATAACAATTTCTGACAGAAACTGCTCTTTGAAAGCTGCAGTGAACCTTTCCCAAGTAGGCTGAAAACCAATGCAGCTTGCCTTCAAGTAATTCTCCCACCAGAGAGCTGCATCTCCCTTCAGAAGGTGAGTAGCACACTTTACCCACTCCTGCTCAGGAACATCAGCAGTCTCGAGCAACCTTGACATCTCACGCAACCAATCATCCGCGTCCAGTGGTCGATCAGAAACATCAAACTGGCGAGGGTTGAATTTCAGGAAGCTTTTGATGTCTCCTCGCTTGGGAGGTGGAGGTAGTGGAGCAAACTCGTTCCTCCGAACACTTTCCTAAAAGCGCTGTTGGTTCTGATGCATTGCTGCCAAGGCATTGGCGATGTTTGACAACATGAGCCCGTTCAGTGGTATGTCCTCATCAGAACGGCGTGGTGGAGCCATCCTATGATTGATATAAAACACAAGTCAGTACTATAATGGAGAATAATAATAATCCAAAATAGTACCAAGATGGAATTAACCAAGATTAAAGGATACAATTTACTAAGATGATATTAAAATATCAACAAAGTTCAAAGCACCTAGAAGATATTAAGCATATACACATTTGAAAAGTAGTGTGGTACACAAATATATCAAAGAAAAATTTTCCACAAATTTCGGCATTAAAATACCAATAGATGCGCAAAATTACTTAACGAATCAAGATTAGTGACTCTACCGATTCAATATACAAAAGCGAATGATAAGAGTAGTGGTATGGTCGCGACTCCATCCCGCACTCAAATCATTACTCCGCACATGAACAAGTGGAACACATATCCTAACTCCTTCTTCTCACGACGAACCTAAAGATTAGTAACTACGGAAACGAACACCCCAAACAAGATAACGTCGGATACAAAGAGTAAGACAGATTGCGTCGGTTTGCAAAAGCCTGTCGGTATGGAATGTACCAACAGTTCATAACCAAAGGCTGATTAGATAACAACTTGGATGCAACAAATAGACAAGGGATTACACACACACACACACAACCTATGGTACTACGGAAACCCAGAACACGTGAATCCTAGTTTGAACTTTTAAGAAGAGGATTGAAAACGTTACACTTCCTTACCAGAAAAGGGTGGGTGGGTGGGTAAGAAGAATAGTGGAAGCAGTCCTACTCTCGCGTTTTGTTTTTCCCTAGTATACATAACTACCAAAATATTTGCTAGACTGACAACGACCATTTGGCTGAGACCCTGAAGGACGGGATGGCTCTGATACCAATTGTAACTACCTCGGTGAATTACGCTCCTAGATACAAGCCTGGACGAGCGATAGTGGTTGAAATAGTACGGTGGGGCCCAAAAGCCACGCACGGGTAGACCTTTCGGCCGTCCCAACCACTTCCAACTCATCGGGACCTGTATGGGCGGCGTAATCGGCAGGCGAAGGGATCAACTACATACACAAATGAGTATGTATGCAAGCCACCATACAGGAGTACATCAGAGCCATTCCATCTAGAAAGAAAGGAAATATAGCAACGCCATACGGCAAGATTCAAATGACCTAGATAGATATAATATTTTAGGATACCTCATACACCACACATCAGAGTATCAAGCGGAAGCGGCAAAACAAAGTCCGAGTACGGATAAGAAGCAAATCGGCATAAGATGCCATAGAAATAAGGACATCCCGCCCACAGATCTCACGGATCCCCGTTCCCGGAATCTCTACACCGAACGATCGTTGCCCACATCATCAGCCTCTTCCACCCAGTATCCGTCCTGCGAGTGTACCTGTTCATCTGAACCAATAATTTATCGTGTGAGACCCTAGGGGTACTCAGCAAGTCTTAATGCCTCTAAAGGGGACACAACCTGGGGTGACGCAATTACAGCGAAAGATAAACCCTAACAGTTCTATAGATAACGCTAACCATCCGCCTAACCAAAGATAGACGGATGTCCGTGAATTAATGACAACAGTTATAACAGTAATATCCACAGATCCATCCTCCTCCTCGCTTACCAACGAGGAAGCGGACGAACGACCCCCATCCGTTGGCAGTTTTATTAACCATTCCATGAGTGCTGCACTATTTACTATTCAATTACTTTGTCAAATTAAAAGCGGTACTTTAGTTATGCTTGTCTATGATCGAGAAACTGTGCTCCAAGTCGTCCATAACCGCGGACATGGCTTTCAGAAAGTTTTACCCTGCAGGGGTGCACAAATAGCAACACACACTCGATCAACCTTGGAAAAACCAAATCAAAACCCAACGAGGCCTTCACGACAAAGCAATCACAGGATTCAGAATTATTTCAGGCCACCCTTGAGTACACCATAACAAAGTTAGCTGACTCCGAGACGGACCCGAGGTTTGGGTGGACGGCTGTGAGCGACTGGGAACCCAAAACTGGGCTTGTCGACACCGCGAAAACGTGTCCCGATCCTAAACAGTATAGGTGCTCCTCGCACAATCGTAAATAAACAGTAGCATGGCATAAGTACAGGATAGTAATGAAAACCTCAAACTAGTTTGTGGCCCCAAGAAATAAGACGGAATCAAGCTCTGGCTCAGGGGGGTCCCATAAGCCTCCCGGATGTGGATAGCGCGAATAATCTTGGAACAGGAATCAAGTACTCGGGGTCTTACGGGACACAAGTGAGCAGGAAAAACCAAATAGCAGATGTTGCTCACCGGTGCCACTTTCATTAGTTATCCCATTACTACTCAGGTTAAGTTGTTTAGGTACCTCGTTATCCATCAGACTCTCACATACCCTACACATGCTGTTCTACGACTCGCATGGCTCAAACAACTCCTGTAGTAATGGCTCATGGGATGGAGGAACAAGCTTGGTGGGGTTTAAAAGTAAAGGCTATGCAACACTTGGGATTCAATATAATGCAATCGCGACTCAATGATGCAAGAATAAGATAGAGGCAATAGGTATTGTACGTATGCAAGCATGTGGTGGTGCTTGCCTGGCAACTCAGTTGAAGCGAGAGACGGATCTGGGTAGTGCTCCTGGTTCTCTTGATATATCCCCTGCTCAGAGTCTATTCGAAGAAGAACCAAACAAACAAGGCCAACATAAATAAAGTGCACAAGCATAGGAATAAAATGCGTCAAGCAAACAATCATGCCATGATGAATGATGCACAAGTTGCATGGCAATAAAGTAGCATGGCATGGGTGAGATGTAGAACACAAGAAATAACATTTTTATGGGGTTTTGGTCCCATTTTATTGTCATAATAGTTGCTGTATACTTTATATTTATATGATGCATGCTGCAATTGAAGTCATGGATAGCATAAACAGAAAGGTCTCGTCGAGCTGATCATTTTAGACATATCATTTGTTAAATTCGGAGTTATAAATCAAAAGTTATTAAGTTATTAAGTTCTAGTGGCATTTGTTGTAATTTACTCAACTTTAAATTTTAAATGTGCAAAAGGTAATTTGAATAGCATATTTGAAATCCTCACATTTTTCTGATTCAAATTCATATATCATTTGCATTATTTGGATTTATAATTGAAAAGTTATTTGAAATCAGATTTATATTTGAATTTGAATTAATTTGAATCAGTTTTGGATTTAAACAGACAATCAAAACTTTTGTTACACAACCTGTATAACTGATCGCTGACAGGTGGGCACGGTAGGCTCGGGCCACTGTGGCGCCAATGGCGTGGAGGCCGAGACCGCGGGTTGGTTTTGAGAAACGTGGGGAGCCTTTTTATAAAAACGTCACCGACGCTGACTGGTGGGGCTACGGGGACGGCGGGTTTAGGCGGGAGAATCTACAGGGACCTAAACGCAAAACACGCATCGGCTGCTGCTGGACGCGGTGCTGCGGTGCTGCGGCGTGGATCTGGCCGGGGAAAGCGGAGCTCACCAGCAGCTTGTCGACGAGGTTGGCGAGGCTCGGGGAGGTAAGGATCTGTCGGCGGGCTCGTGGCGAGGAGCTTCAGATCCCTCCGGCCATGGCGACGGCGGCGGTGCTCGGTGGCCTTCCAGTCGCCTCCTCTGGTACTAGCCGCCTAAGGAGGTGCAGGGGATGTCGTCGGCGCTTCTGGGGGTCTCGGGGAGCAGCAGGGCGCGCAGATCGCAGCAGGCCGAGGCAGCTAGGGTTTAGGGCCACGGTGTAGAGGGGGTCTGTCGGGGGAGGAAGAAGGGAGGAAGGGGAGGCGAGGCAGGACCTCTAGGGTGGATAGGGAGTAGCTGGGCGAGGCAGAGATGGAGGGGTGGATAAGAACGGCAGGGGGCAGGTGAGGATTGCGTGGGGGAGGGGAAGGTGGCTTGGCCACCTTTTTGCTCTTCTCCCTCACGTGATCGGCCAGGCAGGGGAAGGGAGAGGGTTAGCTAGGCAGGTAGAGCTGGGGGGGCTGCCAGGTGGGCCAGGTGCGAGGGGCTCGGGGTGGGGCAGGTCAGACAGAGAGAAAGAGCAAGAGAGGGGAGAGGGGTAGGCTCGGCTAGGGTGGATGGTTTTGGGGTGGAGAGAGAGAAGAGAAAAGAGAGAGGATGACATGTGGGGCCAGGAAGAGGGGGTATGTGGCCCAAGCATAGAAGAGAGGGAAGGCCGAGAGGGAGGTGGGACATGGTTTAGGGTTTATATTAGGGGGTTTGGTTTAGGGTTTAAGGAGGAGGTGAGATGAGAGGGAAGGAGAGGTACTCATGTTTAAGCACATAAAGGCATCACATGATCAAGCACTAGGAGTGGTAGGGGCTAGAGAGAGGGGGAGGGGTTTAGGGCTTGTACATGCCCACATGATCACATGTGCATGCATGGATGGGAAAGGTGATTAGGGTATAGCTAGAGGGGGAGAGAGAGAGAGAGAGAGAGAGAGTTTGGTGGGTTTATTAGACCAAGCATGATCCACACAAGCTCAACAAGATGGCCAAAAGAGGAAAAAGAAAAGAGGTGATCCATGCAAGCAAAACAATAAGATTCAAATGTCAAGTAAAAGATGGTACTTGCATGGCCCATGCAAACAATAAATGCCATGTATTCATATTGTGAAAACAACATAAAATCATGTGGCATTATTCCATGCATTTCCAAAAGGTGGAAAAGGCCAAGCATAAGATTATGAGTGGAATCCACCCAACCCACATGAACTAGAGGTAAACTCCATTAAAATGCCAAGCTCATATTAATTGGATGGTGGAATTATAAGGTGGTGAAGAAAAGGTGGTGGAGTCAATAAGAGATATGCCCCCAAATCAACTTGGGCATTTAACAATATATCAAGAACCAAATACAATATCAAGAGGCAAGTACAAATATTAATGCATATGAGATAAGAACCAAAACAAAAGGGTTTTTGTATGATGCTCAAATGCAAGGTGGCATGATGACATGAACATGACATGATGATGATGCAACAATTATTTGTAGGAAGTGGCCATTTTATTACTAGATCAAGTAGCATTACAGGTGTTAGACAACTGGGATGCTACAGTAGCGCCCGCCGTCCTTCGTCGCCGTGATGCCCGCCCGCGCCAGGGTCCTCGCTACCGACGCCGGCGATGTCTATAAGAAACCTTTCCGCGGCCAAGACGAACCCTAAACCTTATCCCCTCCCCATTTCTTCCCCTCCACCCAACCCTAGCTTGTCAGAGCTACGGGTTGCCGATGTTCCCCACCTCCCTTCGTCGTTCCGAGCTTGCTGGGGTGACCGCCATGGTCGACTGGTTCGATTGCACTGGCCAGCGCCCGCCGAATCCCTCTCCTTCACCGTAATCGACAACACCTGCCCGACGCCGGTCGCCATCTTCGCCATCGATTCCGGCGTCGTCTTTGCTCCCCTCGCACCAACGACCCCTCTAAGAGCTTCCCGGTGAGCTCACGGTCCCCGTGACCCTCTTTGTTTCCCCTCTCCTTCTCTGTATCGTTGCCATCGCAACCATCTGCATGCGCCGCCATCGGCCGTCGTCGTGATGCCTGCTCGGGCGACCTCTACCTAGTGGCGCCGCCCTCTTTAGGTTCATGGTGAAACCCTGGTTCGAGTAGGCCTGGCAGCGCGTCCCCATTCGCATCCTAGCGCCGCCAGTTGCCGCCGTCTGGCCGCCAGTTGCCGTCTGGCCCCACCTGGCACCCGCAGTGGCTAGAGACAGCCCTAGTGAGAAATGCCCTGACCCTACTTTGCGTGTGTGGCTGCTGATGTAGCTTTCGCCCCACAGGTTAGTCACTGTGGGTAGGATCAGATGTGGTAAAAAAAGCCCTGGGTTGTATTATGACGTCAGCCTGATGTAATAAAGGTTTTAATAATTTCAGAAAATGATATAAATTTGTAAAATCAATAACTAATTATCTATAAGTCAGAAAAATACAAATGATATATCAAAATGATTAGAAAAATGAGTTCTACCTATTTAACCTATAATCATGCATTGATCAACAACTTAAATGACCAGTTTAATTAAAGAATAACATTAACCCCTCTCAAGTGTTTCCGGAGTTTCCCGAGTTAGGGTATTCAACCCTCGGAACCCCGTTTAAGTTGTCAAGCATGACTTAGGGTTTTGTTTCAATGAAATTTCACTTCTCATATCATCATCCATCTTTGATCATTGCATCGATGCCATGTCTTGATTATTGATTTCTTTTCGGTATTGTTTCTTCGCGATAGGATCCGAACCCGAAGCTGAAGTCAACAACACCGAAGATCCATACCTGTCTACTGACGGACAAGGCAAGCGTAGCCTCTCATTCTAAACCTATGCTTTATGAAGTATATTACTTCCTCGCTATGATTCACACGATTCCAATGTGGTCTTTTGTCAATTGTTAGTGTTACCTATATGCTGCACAGTTTCCCTTTTGTAGCCTTATACTACTGATACACTACTCCTAGCATACCTAGGTTTAGCATGTGAGCATTGTTAGAGCTTTTGTTACCGACAGCTAAGCCATGCATAGCAACAACGTCTGATCTATCCGAATGATGAATCCGAGGTGCCAAGGATGGTAATGAGGTAGGAGATGGTGATATCATCTAAGGAGTTAATTAAATATGTTAAGGATTGTATGGGAGACCACGTTGGGTGTGGTCTTTGTAGTCCCATGCTCACCACCATTAGGACCCGAGTTCTTGCCTCTTGAACCAAGACGAGCGTACAACCACACGGGGCCTGGAAAACCCCACAAACAACTAACTTGCCTAGTAGATTCCATGAGTCACATAGTTCAGGCTTTCCATCTGGCATACGCATTGAAAATGTTTTCGAAATAGGAGGTGATGGAGGTGCATCATAATAGGTAGGGAAGCGTCACTGCGGTTGCTTGGTTTCGATGGAGCCCCTGGTGAACCACCCTCGCCTCACATCTTTAGGGACCGGCTTCGGGACTTGACCCGTTACGACGGAACCATCCCTAGGATGTGACTCATGGTCTCGGCGAAAGCAAGGTAAAGGTCGTGGTCAACCACCCTCTGCCGGCCTTCCAAGGAAGAGGGCTAATAATTTGGCATTAAGAGTCGGTTGGTACGTGTGGGTAAAGTTGTACACCCCTGCAGTGTATTAATATTTTCGAAAATCCATGTTCACGGTTATGAATGACTTGGGAATGGACGTGATGATCATAGAGAACTATAACCTAAGTAAAACTTGCTGATCGACGTGTGCTTAAGGATGCTTCCTGTGGGTCGAGGGGGTGATCCTAGATAGGAGGTTCTGATGAAGTTGGGGGTTATCAAGAATGTGATGAACAAGATGAAGAAGCCGTTATCTTATCCCTTTTAAAAGATTCTGAGTAGACGATCCCCTTCTCTCTCTTGTTTACAAATAAAGATTGCTTTCCGCAAAATAAAATCCAGAGAAAGCCTTTCTAACCAGAGCATGTAGATACTAGGTTATCTAAGTCTTGTGGAGTACATTCTTGTACTCAGCCTTGCGCCATTGTTGTTTTTCTACAGAGGATCTGGTTGCAACTGAAGGTGGCTCCTACGTTGACATCGACGAGTAGTTGGGGGTCCCTGGTAGCAGCCTGAGGACTATGGGATGGACGTCTCTTTTTTTAATGGCCTCTTAGGCCTTTTGCTAAGTTGTTGTGTAGAACCACATAATTTGCTTTCGCTGCGTGATGTAATGTTGGGTATATGACCTCTGCTTTGTAATAACTCTAGTATATTACTCTGTTAAGAGTTTAAACTTATGTTGTTGAATTCCTTTGTTCTGTAATGTTACCGAATCATACTGTGATCTTCCGTGTTTGGGAGTTGAACTTATCTTAGATGGTAATATGAGGTTATTTTAACCCTAACCCCAGGGGGTGCTACAGGTTTTGGTATCAGAACAGGTCTGCCTGTAGGAAACCCTTTTATTGGTCGATGTTCAGT
Organism: Avena longiglumis; assembly: GCA_030063025.1. Taxonomy (NCBI): domain Eukaryota; kingdom Viridiplantae; phylum Streptophyta; class Magnoliopsida; order Poales; family Poaceae; genus Avena; species Avena longiglumis. The sequence goes on from CP125975.1 coordinate 204,880,331, forward strand.
CTAGAAGTGGATAAAACTATTTGCAGAAACTCTGACTAGGATTCTTTTTACTCCTTCTCTGGTGTGTTTCTGTTGCTGGAGTCTTTCTTACCTATTTTGTTTGAAAATGTTTTCATTCCTTACCTTCTGCTCAAAACTTTTAGGAACGTGGTTTTGGGGTTGTTCTCTAAATGTACTTCGTACTTGGTTGCTATTCTCAAAGTTTCAAGATATCTCAGCTTTGCTTGGTGTGTAACATCTTAGCATTCCATTGTCATGGTTTGTAAGTCAGCTGGTTAGTGTATACATTAGTATGCTTTGATACTACCATTCTTGATAAGATGATACCTTTAAATCAAGTACTCTTTGTTCATCTTTTCGTCTTGCTCCTTTGAATCCTTTGTCTAATCTCTTTTTGATTCTTTCAGGATGGGTGACACCTCTCGTGTCCGTACCCGTGATCATGCTCGGGGTGCCGCAAATGAGGGTGAATCTTCCAATATTCCTCCACCACCATCCATGGTTCAACTCATGGCCATGTACGAAACCAACCGTGCTGACAACATGAGGCTCCTTGAAAGGATTGAGCGCAACACCGCTCAACGCCAGAACAATCAAGTTGGTATCAAGGACTTCACACGTCTCACCCCGCCAGTTTTTAGCTATTCCACTGAGCCACTTGATGCGGACTACTGGCTTCGCACCATGGAGCGCAAACTTTAGGTTGGTCATGTTGCTCAAGCTGATTAGGTGACTTTTGCTGCCTATCATCTGGAGGGAGCAGCTAACTCCTGGTGGGAAAATTTCCTGGCTATGCAAGAATCTCAACATGTGGTTACATGGAAAGAGTTCACTGAAGCCTTTTGAGATTATCATATTCCGGAGGCTCTGATGGATCAGAAGAGGGAGGAGTTCCTCAAGATGAAGAAGGGCACTAGTTTTGTGTGTGATTACCAGCGCAACTTCAATCGTCTTGCCTGCTATGCTACGAAGAGGTATCCACTAATGTTAAGAAGCAAGCTCTGTTCCGCAAGGGACTAGATCCTGAGGTTCATCGTGATCTCCATGTCATGGACTTTGTTAACTTACAAGGTCTTGTTAATAAGGCTATGAAAGCCGAGAGTGGAAAGGTGGAGTATGAAGAAAATCGTAAGCGTCCTCAGGATGGGTACAACAAGGCTGGCTCTGGTAATAAGAAGCGTCATGTCCTCATGCCTTACAATGCTGTTCCACGTGCTCCTTATACTCCAAGGTATTCTGGATATGCTCCTCGTCCAAATGCTACTTCAAGCAATGCTGGTGGATCAAACTACTCTCCTGCTGGCAATGCATCAGGTTTTATATGTTTCAACTACCGTTAGCCTGGCCACTATGCAAAGGAGTGTCCTCAAAAGAGTGCACCACCACCAAAGAAGAATGAGAAGTATCCAGGTGCTGGAAAAGGATGCATGAACCATATCTCGGCTGAGGAGGCTCAGGAAGATCCAAGCGTCATCATGGGTACGCTTCGTATCAATCAAATTCCAGCTAAAGTCTTGTTTGATTCTGGAGCATCGCATTCATTCCTGTCACAAGATTTTGCTCAAATGCATGGGATAAGTTTTGAGGGGTTATCTGTTCCTCTGCTAGTTCAATCTCCTAGTTCTAGTTGGCGTTCCACCATGGTTAGTCATGGGAATTTAATTGAAGTTGCATTTCAACTTTTCCCCACTTCTTTGATCGCCCTCAAGTCAACTGACATTGACTTCATTTTGGGCAAGGACTAGTTAACCCGTTATCAAGCCATTCTCGATTGTACAACCAAGTCTGTGACTCTGACTACTCCTGCTAGCATAACAGTCAAGTATTGGACCGTAGGGTCACTATCTCCTTCAGCTGTTTCTATTCCTGAAGCAGAGTTGAATGCTCTTGAAGTTCTACCTCCATTACAGATCCAAGATGTTTCTGTGGTCTGTGAATTCTCGGATGTCTTTCCTAAGGAGTTGCCTCGCATGCCACCTGATCAAAGTGTGGAGTTTGTCATAGAGCTAGTTCCTGGAACTGCTCCTGTTTCTAAAAGACCCTATCGTATGCCTTCTCACGAGCTTGTTGGGTTGAAGAAGCAATTAGAAGAGTTAGAAGGAAAAGAATACATTCAGCCCAGCACATCTTCTTGGGGATGTCCTACCATCTTTTTCAAGAAGCGGGATACCAATATATCGCGTCTGGTTGTGGATTATCGCCCACTCAATGCTGTGACTATCAAGAACAAGTATCCTCTTCCTAGGATCAACGATCTATTTGATCAGTTGAGTGGTGCCAATGTCTTTCCAAAATGGATTTAAGGTCAGGGTATCACCAGATAAAGATCCGTAAGGAAGATATTCCAAAGACTGCTTTTACCACTCGTTACGGTCTTTACGAGTATATAGTCATGTCCTTTGGTCTTACCAATGCTCCAGCCACTTTCATGCGGCTTATGAACTCTGTCTTCATGGAGTATCTTGACAAGTTCGTTGTGGTCTACATCGATGATATTCTGGTTTATTCCAAGACTGAAGAACAGCACGCTGAACATCTTCGTTTGGTGTTGACCAAACTCCGAGAACATCGTCTCTATGCCAAGTTTTCCAAATGTGAGTTTTGGTTACAAGAGCTCGTATTCCTTGGTAATATTGTTTCCGCCCAAGGGGTTGCTGTTATCCCCAATAAGGTCCAAACTATCCTCGACTAGGAGTCTCCTAAATCCGTCAAGGATGTCCGAAGTTTTCTCGGGATGGATGGTTATTACCGTTGATTCATCAAGAACTTCTCCAGAATTGCAAATTCGATTACTGATCTTCTTAAGAAGGATAAGAAGTTTGAATGGTCTGATAAGGCCGAGGAAAGCTTCTAGTTGTTGAAAATCAAGTTAACCACTGCACCAGTGTTGGTTCTTCCAGACACTAGCAAAGACTTTGTTGTCTTCTGCGATGCTTCCCACCAAGGTCTCGGATGTGTGTTGATGCAAGATGGGCATGTGGTGGCTTATGCCTCCCGTCAGCTAAAACCACATGAGAACAACTACCCAACACATGATCTTGAGCTTGCTGCTGTTGTTCATGCTCTTAAGCAATGGCGACATTACCTTCTCAGTAGTCGTTCTGAGTTATACTCAGATCATCAGAGTCTGAAGTATCTTTTCACACAACCTGATTTGAATCTCAGGCAAATAAGATGGTTGGAACTCATCAAGGACTATGATTTGGGTCTCAACTATCAACCTAGAAAAGCCAATGTTGTTGCTGATGCGCTAAGTCGTAAGTCTTATTGCAACAATTCGGTGATCACACAATCTCAACCTTCTCTTCATGAGGAATTTGCTCGATTGAATCTTGAAGTAGTTCCTCGTGGATTCCTTTCTACTCTTGAAGTGAAGTCTTCTATAGAGGATGACATCAAGCTTGCTCAGAAACATGATTCTGAAATTGCTGAGATCAAAGGGAACATTGCTAGCGGAGTTGCTAAGTGTTTCTCTGTTGATAATCAAGGTACTGTTTACTTTGGTAACCAAAGAGAACAAAATTGAGGGATTTAATTCTCCAAGAGGCTCATGAATCACCTCTTTATATCCACCCCGGAGGTACCAAGATGTATCGGGATATTCGTCAAAGATTCTGGTGGTCTGGTATGAAGAAGGATATCGCTCGTTTTGTTGCTGAATGTGACGTTTGCCTTCGCGTCAAAGTTGAGCACCAAAGACCCGCTGGTCTCCTGCGACCACATAAACTACCTGAGTGGAAATGGGATGAAGTTGGTATGATTTCATCACTGGTCTCCCTAAAACTCAAAAAGGAAATGATTCAATCTGGGTGATCGTTGACTATCTGTCCAAGGTTCCTCACTTTCTTCCAATCAAGGAAAGCCTTCGAGCGAGTGATATGGCTGATCTTTACATCTCTCGTATTGTTGTTCTTCATGGTATTCCTAAGAAGATAACATCTGACCGTGGAAGTCTGTTCACCTCCAAGTTCTAGGAAAGTTTCTAAACTGCTATGGAACTCGCCTTTCTTTTAGCACAGCTTATCATCCTAGTACCGGTGGTCAGACTGAAAGAGTGAATCAAATCCTTGAAGACATTCTTAGAGCGTGTGTCATATCTTTTGGAAGAACTGGGAGAAATGCCTTCCTTTTGCTGAATTCTCTTACAATAACAGTTTTCAGTCCAGTATTGGTATGGCACCTTTCTAATTCCTATATGGAAGAACCTGTCGTACTCCTTTGAACTGGTCAGAAACCGGCGAAAGAAAGTTCTTTGGTCCGGATATGATCTAGGAAGGAGAAGATCAAGTTCGTATCATTCGAGATCGTTTGAAAACTGCTCAGTCTCGTCAGAAAAGCTATCATGATCGTCACCATCAACATATTGAATATGAAGTCGGTGATCAAGCTTATCTCCGGGTCACTCCTTTAAAGGGTGTCCATCGTTTCAGCATCAAAGGCAAACTGGCTCCTCGCTATGTTGGTCCTTTTCGTGTTCTATCCAGGCAAGGTAATCTCGCATACAAGTTGGAGTTTCCTGCAAACTTCCCCAAGGTGCATGACATCTTTCATGTGTCTCAACTCAAGCGTTACTTCAAAGATCCTGTCTGTGGTGTTGATCACCAAACTCTTGATCTCTAGAAGGATCTGACTTACCGTGAGTATCATGTTCGTATCCTTGATGAAACCGAGCGCAAAACTCGCTGTCAAAACATCAAGTTCCTGAAAGTTCAGTGGTCTCATCACTCTGAGGATGAAGCAACCTGGGAACGAGAAGATCGTCTCCGGTCTGAGTACCCTGCCTTCTTTTCTAAAACTTAGGAATCTCGGGTCAAGATTCTTGTAAGGGGGTAGAGCTGTAACAACCCAAGTTTGTATATATGTAAATAGTACTTAAGAATGGCATGCATCTGTTTAAATCAATAAAATATTTGCATGTGATCAAGTGTGAGGTTTAAGGATGCAAACCCAAAACCCTAATTTCTTCCCCTCTCTTTGAAACCACAATCAAATGGTGTTTGGATTTTGAAAATTTCAAAATAAAGGAGCACAAATGGTTTACAAGGGTCTCTGAATATTTTGTAAACTCTACTGAAGTCCCTAGTATTTTTAAATTGTGCAAAAAAGATTTAAAATGAGGTTTACAAAAGGACAAAATTGAAATCAGAAATAGAAAAGGTTTTGTAAGAAAAAATAGTCAGGAGAGAGAACTAGGCCGCAGCCCAGCAACTTCCTCCCCTCTCTACCTCTCCTGCGGCCCAGCACCCGGCCCACGCCAGCCCGCCAGCGGCGTCTTACCGCTTCGGCCCCGAGGACGCGTCGTCGTCTTTGTCCCCGACGAGCAAGCTGCTCGCTGGCGCTGCGCCCGCCGTCCGCCGTCGCCGCGATGCCCGCCCGTGCCAGGATCCTCGCTACCGATGTCGGCGATGTCTATAAGAACCCTTTCCGCCGCCAGGACTAACCCTAAACCTTATCCCCTCCCCATTTATTCCCCTCCACCCAACCCTAGCTCATCGGAGCTGCGGGTTGCCGATGTTCCCCACCTCCCTTCGCCGTTCCGATCTCGCTGGGGTGACCGCCGTGGTAGAGTGGTTCTATTGCCCTGTCCAGCGCCCGTCATATCCCTCTCCTTCATCGTAATCGACACCACCTGCCCGACGATGGTCGCCATCTTCGCCATCGATTCCGGCGTCCTCTGTGCTCCCCTCGCACCAACGACCCCTCTGCGAGCTTCTCGGTGAGCTCACGGTCCCCGTGACCCTCTTTGTTTCCCAATCCCTCTTTATATCGTTTCCGTCGCAACCATCTGCACGCGTCGCTGTCGGCCGTCATCGTGCTGCCTGCTCCGGCCACCTCTACCTAGCGGCGCCGCCCTCTTTAGGTTTGTGGTGAAGCCCTGGTTCGAGTAGGCCTAGCTGCGCGTCCCCGTTCGCATCCTAGCGCCGCCATCTGGCCCTTCTCCGGCGAGGCCGCGTGGTGCCACGGTGGTAGCCGATCTGGCCTAGGCCCCACCTGGCAGCTCCAGTGGTTAGAGCCACCAAAGGAGAAATGCCCCGACCGCTTATGCGTGTGGTCAGCTGATGTCGGTCCCCTCACAGGTCACCATCGTGGTAGGATCAGGTGTGGTAACAAAATCCCTGGTTTGTATTATGACGTCAGCCTGATGTAATAAAGTTTTTAATAATTTCAGAAAATAATATAAATTTATAAATTCAATAACTAATTATCTATAAGTCAGAAAAATACAAATGATATATCAAAATGATCAGAAAAATGAGTTCTACCTATTTAAGATATAATCATGCATTGATCAACAACTTTAATGAAAAGTTTGATTAAAGAATAACATCAACCCCCCTCATGTGTTTCCGGAGTTTCCCGAGTTAGGTTTTTCAACCCTCGGAACCCCGTTTAAGTTGTCAAGCATGACTTAGGGTTTTGTTTCAATGCAATTTAACTTGTCATATCATCATCTGTGTTTGAGCATTGCATCGATGCCATGTCTTCATTGTTGCTTTCTTTACGGTATTGGTTCTTTGCGATAGGATCCGAACACGAAGCTGAAGTCAACAACACCGAAGATCCATACCTGTCTACTGACGAACAAGGCAAGCGTAGCCTCTCATTCTGAACCTATCTTTTATGAAGTATATTACTTCCTTGCTATGATGCACACGATTTCAATGTGGTCTTTTGTCAGTAGTTAGTGTTACCTATCTGCTGCACAGTTTCCCTTTTGTAGCCTTATACTCCTGATCCACTGCTCCTAGCATACCTAGGTTTGGCATGTGAGAATTGTTAGATCTTTTGTTACCGACAGCTTAACCATGCATAGCAACAACGTCTGATCTATCGGAACGATGAATCATAGGTGCCAAGGATGGTAGTGAGGTAGGAGATGGTGATATCATCTAAGGAGTTAATTAAATATGTTGAGGCTTGTATGGGAGGCCACGTTGGGTGTGGTTTTTGTAGTCCCATGCTCGCCACCATTAGGACCCGAGTTCTTGCCTCTTGAACCAAGACGAGCGTACAACCACACGGGTCCTGGAAAACCCCACGAGCAACTAACTTGCCTTGTAGATTCCATGAGTCACATAGTTTGGGTTTTCCATCTGGCATACGCATTGAAAACGTTTTCTAAAGAGGAGGTGATGGAGGTGCATCGTAACAGGTATGGAAGCGTGGTTGCGGTTGCTTGGGGTCGACGGAGCCCCTGGTGAACCAACCTCGCCTCACATCTTTAGGGATCGACTTCGGGACTTGACCCATTACGGTTATGAACGAATTGGGAACGGATGTGATGATCATAGAGAACTATAACCTAAGTAAAACTTGTTGATCCACGTGTGCTTAAGGATGCTTCCTCTTGGTCATGGGGGTGATCCTAGATAGGAGGTTCTGATGAAGCTGGGAGTTATCAAGAATGTGATGAACAAGATGAAGAAGTCGTTATCTTATCTCTTTTAAACGATTCTGAGTAGACGAACCCCTTCTCTCTCTTGTTTACAAATAAAGATTGCTTTCTGCAAAAGAAAATCCAGAGAAAGCCTTTCTAACCAGAGAATGTAGATACTAGGTTATCTATGTCTTGCGGAGTACATTCCCATACTCAGCCTTGCGCCATTGTTGTTTTTCTACAGAGGATCTGGTTGAAACTGAAGGTGGCTTCTACGTTGACATCGACGAGTAGTTGGGGGTCCCAGGTAGAAGCCTGAGGACTATGGGATGGACGTCGATTTTGTTAATGGCCTCTTAGGCCTTTTGCTAAGTTGTTGTGTAGAACAACATAATTTGCTTTCGCTGTGTGATGTAATGTTGGGTCTATGACCTCTGGTTTATAATATCTCTAGTATCTTACTCTGTTAAGAGTTTAAACTTATGATGTTGAATCCCTGTGTTCTCTAATGTTACCGAATCATACTGTGATCTTCCATTTTTGGGAGTTGAACTTATCTTAGATGGTAATCTGAGGTTAGTTTAACCCTAACCCCGGGGGGTGCTACATAAACCCCAAAGGTCTATTATCTTTCGAATACACTAATGTTGCTGATGAAGATTGTGTGAAGTTTTGTATGAAGGAAAATTTTCAGGTGTAGAGAAAGAATGATGTAATGAGATGAATAATGGACAAAAGCTCAAGATTGGGGATGCCACCCTACGTCACCCAAAGAAATATTCAAGAGGTACAAGCGTCAAATCTTGGGGATGCCCAAGGCGTCCCCTTCTTCATAAATAAAAATCTCAGGTCTTTCTAGACACTTCGTATTTATTGTTTCATGCACGGTTGTGTTGTTCTTGGAGCGTCTTAGTTTTCGTTTTTGTTTTGGTTTGCTTAGTTTGCATGAATAAAGTAGTTTGGACCCCCGTTCTCGCTGTGTTGTTGCAAATAAGTTGATTGGTGTTGGAGAGGAGTAGAAAGTTCTTGCTTGAATAGTAAAAGAGGAGCTTGCTTTGACTATGACTTAGACTTTATCATGTCATGCTAGATGTTGTTTTGAACTTATTCTTAGTGGTTATTTTTGTAGCATGACTTGTTCCAAACAAATAGGATTGCTTGAGGTGCCTTGAAGGAATCATGTGTTGTTTTAGCATACAAAAGCATAGTATTGTGGTATTCTCCTTTGATGCTTTGTTTGGGTTGACTTGGCGCATGCTCACACCATGTTATGACTATGAACAAGTCACCATAGCCTCTCTGATCATTTAGTCCTTGACTTGTAGTACCACTTTATGCTTTGATTAGTAATGTTTTGTCGCTCTGCATGATACGTCCATTATTGCTCTCTTATTTGGTCGCTCCCAGTCTTTTGCTAGCCTCCACTTGTATGAGTAAGCTCTACTCATGCATCCAACTCCCAAGAAACCAAGTTATTCCAAAGTGTCCACTATAAATTCCTATGCATGGTGTGTTACACCATTTCAAGTATATTCTTGTTTTCATCTACCTTCCAATTAAAAAGTCTCTTTGTTATGTGAAAACTTAGTGATTAAAGATCTCACAAACTTGATGGCACACTTTATTATTCTTGCCCCTAATAAACTTGAACCATTGTGTCATCTATGTTGTATATGCTTGCAGAACCATGCTGTCATGGGGAACTCATTCAACATTGCACTTGCACATTGTACCCAGTTGATATCATGCTCTTTTGTTTGCATATGTCGTTAGTGTGAAATGAAAGGGGATCTTGTAAGTCCATGGAGTTATGTATGTGTGTTAGAGAAACGCCCGGTCCGCTAGCTTAAGACATGCCTAATCATGGTGGAAACTTGCAGCATCACCATAATGAGAAATCTATGAAGCATTCTTCTTATAAAAAAGAGATAAAAAAGAGATTGAGAAAAAGAAAAAAAAGATGAGGAAAGAGAGAAAAAAGAGCCCCATTTTCCCATGATATATAAGAAGACTGTTGAGATGCTTATTGTCTGCTTGCCTTGTCATTTTGATTATGGGATAGATCTTGTATCATGTGCAAGGGGTACCCCATTGCTGGTTCTCTATGATACACATGTACTTACTATGACAAGAACTTGCAAGTAACTAAACTTGAGTAGCATGAGGAGCGGCCATCATATTAAAGGGACATGAGATTGCCAACTTATACTTTGTCAAGCATATACTCCATAGTTTGTTCACTTTAACCTTAATCACTTCAAGATGCTTATTATAGGGTCAATGAGGGCTGAAAGCTAACAAGTACCATAATTTTAGGAAGCTCTTTATGAAAATTGAAATACCTGCTTCCATTTATGAAGGGCCTTTCTTCCACCATTATATTGAGTCTCCACCTTCTATCCTTAGGCACCAGTTAAGAGAGCATAGTTGTCATTCTTAGTTCTATGTGCATTGTCCCAAAACTTATTGATTGATGCATATTGTTGATATTACTTGTTCTTGTGCTATTTGTATCTAGTCACTCTTATGAACTCTGAAGGTGTCCTATGCATCTATTTGCTACTCCATGAGGGACAAGATGAATGCCACTATGCCATGTTTTCTATATGTGAAACAAACAAACGTTTTTCAATACATGTTATTCATGAATCCTTGTTTGTAACCTTTCATGTTGCATGCATAGTTACTTTGTCTTAGTATTATAACTCCATCTTTCATGCTCATGTTTAGAGTTATTTGATCCTAGCTTTGAATGCTTGCAAATGGTTTGATCTTGATTTTGATGGTGCGTGTCACCTAAAAAATTATTATTTTTATCACTTACCTACTCGAGGACGAACAAGAGTTAAGCTTGGGGATGCTTGATATGTTGAAAACGTATCTATAATTTTTTATGTTCCCTGCTTGTTTAGTATCTACTTTGCATTGCTTTTTCTACACTTTGAGGTGTTTTTATATGTTTTTCTAGACTAACCTATTAACAAGATGCCACAGTGCTAGTTGCCTGTTTTCTTCTGTTTTTGGTTCCAGAAAAGGCACAAAATCAATATTCTCGGAATTGGACTAGACAAAAGCCAAAGTAAATATTTTACCGTGGGGAACACGGAGCCATAATACGAGACGGAGGGGAGCCACCAGGGGGCTACACACCCTGGCCGCCTGGCTAACGCTAGCCCACGCCTAGGGGGTGCGGACACTCCGGGTGCCCCCTGCCTCGCCTCTTCGCCTATAAAGACCGCCTGCAAAACCCTAAGTACCTGATCAATATTCCACGAAACAGTCTATAGCCGCCACCACCATCGTCCCTAGGCCGGAGGGATCTGAAGCTCTTCCCAGCACTCTACCAGAGGGGAGATCATTCTAGAGGCCTTCTTCATCATGTCAGCCTATGGTATGAAGTGTGAGTAGCTCCACCTTGGACTATGAGTCCATGTAGTAGCTAGATGGTTGTATATCCTCCTTTGTGCTACCATGTTTAGATTTTGTGAGCTTCGTTCATGATCAAGATCATCTATTTTTAATCATGCATGTTGTGTTTGTGGGGATCCGATGGATATTGAGATTACTATGTCAGGTTGATTAATGGTTTTGTCGTATTGATTCTATCATGTCTGTGTTGTTTGTGATCTTGCATCCTCTCCGTTTCTAGTAGCTATCTTGGCCAAGTAGATGCTAGTGACTCCAAGAGGGGTTATTTATGATCGATAGTGGGTTCATGCCTCTATTTAATCTAAGGGAAGTGACAAAAATCTCTAAGGTTGTAGATGTGTTGTTGCTACTAGGGAGAAAACAATGGTCTCTTGTTCATGTAACAAGTGGATTGTTTTCCTTACACACTTTGCTTAAAGCAGTTATCCGTTGCTTGCAACTTAATACTGGAGGGGATTCGGATGATAACCTGAAGGTGTATTACTAGTCATAGATGCAGTTGGATGGCGGTCTATGTATCTTGTTGTATTGCCCAATCGAATCTCATAGGATCATGAATGTCTAGTATTGCATTGTTATGCCTTGCTCAGTCCTGTCAATTGCCCTGCTATAATTTCTTTACCCAGCATGCCATGTTTGTTTATCTTAAGGAGAACACCTCTAGTGAACTATGGACCTCGGTCCAATCTTTACCATTGATACATCTTCCACTGTTACTGGTTACTTTCTGGAAACCACCATTAAATTCCACACCATATAGTTAACCCTTTGTTTTCAGCAAACCGATGAGATTGACAACCTCACTCTTCGTTGGGGCAAAGTATTGAGTTTGTGTTGTGCAGGTTTCCAAGTTGCTAGCAACACCATTGAGTCGTTTGCTTCCTCCTACTGGTTCGATAACCTTGGTTTCTTACTGAGGGCAGAACTTGCTGCTGTACTCATCATACCTTCCTCTTGGGGTCTCCCAACAAAGCTCTACAGTGATCTGAGCCGCATCAACTCCTAACTTCGTTTGACTTAGAGTCGTTCGAGACATGCAAATCTTGCCTACTCAGCAAATTGACCAAGACACATTTTGCAAAGAGTTGTGAAAGGGTGTCCGACTTGTTGGGACTAGTACGTAGTTGTCACATCCCAAAATTCTCCTAATTTTGGAATGTGAAATAAATAAATAAGTTTGATTGATTATTTGACTATGTTGAAAATTCTCAAAGAGAAGAAACTTTTTGAATAGAAAATCCTCTCAACCTTGAATTAAAAAGCTTATATTCTTTTGTTATGACCTAAGTAGCCATATAGGCAAAACGGCATGGATTGATTATGGATTGTAGAATTGGTGTGCAAGATTTCAAAATGAGAATCATGAAGCATTCATCAGCATTTCATTATATCCATGCAAAGTTCTCACAAACTAAATCCAAATCCTGGTATCTAAATCCTATAGTTGATTCGCCCAAATGTTCCTAAAGGTAATTAAATTGACTTTATAAAACCCACTATTTCTAAGGCATAAATTATTGATAATTATATCCTAAATAGATCCAATTAATACTATAAAATTTTAGAAACAAAATTGAGCTCATTTGGAGCTAGTATGAAAAAGTTATGGAATAAATACAAACACATAAAGATATAAATAAAATGAAATATACAAGGATTTGTAAATCCACTACTTACAAACTAGTAAAAATATTACAAATTTGATCCTATAATGATCTATTCAATTTTAGGAAAATTTAGAAACAAGAATCATGTCATTTGGAGTTCGTATGCAAAAGATATGAGGAAAACAAGTAAATAGAAAAAGAAAAAGAGAAAAAGTAAAAAAACTAAGCGGGCCGCCGGCCCACCCGGACCGATCGAACCAGCACGCGTACACAGGGAAGGATCGATCATTGGTTGCTTTAAAAGCGTGCAAAATCTGTTTTGTTAAACTTCTATAACTTTTTATTCAAACTGCTATAACTTTTTATCTACAACTCCGAATCGACTTCCGTTTGTTTCTACTTGTTCCCTACTCCAAGGCCTATCTCTACACCATCCTAAATCTCCATATAAACTCGTGGAAACACAGCTGTATGAGTTTCTCTTCTCGAAATCCCCAATCTACACATGCCCGAATCTTATTTCGCTTTTTAACCCATCTAGATTTCGTCGTTTGCCTTCGGTCAAAAAACAAAAGTTGTAGGAATCGTGGAAATCTTTCAATCCTGACAAACCTCACCTCTTTTCATCCACCACAGCCGGAGAATTTCGTATCGCAATATTTCAGATCTTACGGTGTAAATCCAAGATATACTCGCGCTCGTTTCTTCAAATCCAAATTCCTTTGGTGAGAAGGTAGGAATAATAATTCCCCACAACTTTCATGTTCTCAGTTTTTCAATTTGACCTACGGATTTGTCTCTCTAAAACAGATCTATTTCTTGTCTATTCTGAGCCTAAATCGGGTCAATCTCTTCTTCTAGCCACCGGATCCTATCCAGACGGTCGATATCCAATCAAACTGGTGCGTGCCATGTCGTCATCCCGGTCAGCTTCCTCATCAACGCCACGTCAACGTCCGGTCAACATCTAGTCCCGGTCAGCATGCAAAGTCAACATGTCAAGTCAGCGGAATATTCCCTGGAATATTCCGTTCGAATTTAAAATTGCATATTATAGATCTAACATGTAAAATTCATTAGAAATTCATACCACGTCCCAAAATTGTGTATAATATATCAAATTGAAGATAATTTTACGTAGAATCATCTTATCAGAATAGATCCAACTTTTACTGTACGTGGTTACTGCAGTAATTTAATTAGTTTTAATGGTCTTTTAGGTTAATAAATTCATAGGAAATTATCTGTAACTCCGAAAAATATGAACAATATATCAAATTAAAGCTACTGTAATGTACATTAATAATATCAGGTTGGATCTAGCCTTTTCCGATTATTTAACCTGTAGCAATTTAATTAGTTTTAATGGCTTTATATATCATTAAATTCATAGTAAATTAATTGCTTGTCACAAAAATATAAATGATATACCGATGGAAAGCTGGTTCCATGTAGATCATCAATATGCAATTAGTTCAGCATTTTACTGTAAGGTTTTGCCGTGAAGATTTAAATGGTTTAATGGCTTATTTAGAGTAATAAATTCATAAGAAAATAAATAATGCTCAGAAAATTACAAATAATATGTCCCTGAAATCAAAATTCCGTGGAGATTACAGATATAATTTTAGTTTGATTTTTAGACAACAGAAACTATATAAATCAGTTAAAACCCATTAAACACTATTTAAATCATACAAAAACATCTATAACTCCAATAGGGTGAATCCAAGTGCTAAGGTTTTGTATTGACAATATCTATACAGAGAAATTGCATGACAAATTATTTGGTACTGTTAAAACATAAATTCATACAAAAATACTTAAACCCATTGAAATAGTGTTTTAATCATAAGAAAATATCTATAACTCCTTTTTAGGTGATTCAAATTGCCACTGTCTCTAAATTGCATTACCTCTATCCAGTGGCATCTAGTTCACAATTTAATACGACATAAACATATTTAGTTCAATTAAAGTGGTATACACCATATTAAATTGATACAACTTTAGTAATAAAAGCTTTAGTGCAGTAAATGACTTTCCACATGCATCATGTAATCTAACTATGTCCAGAACTAAAGTAACAACCATTGTGACTTATTAAATTGTCATGCATGCATTTGTTGTATTTGTTTTATCTCTATGTGCTATTGTTTATGTTGTATGCAATTGGTTGATCGATAGATTGCGAGGAGTACAACATGTATGATTGCAACTACTATGATTGCAAGTATTGTGGTTATGACGAGTGTAACCATTATATCTATGAGTATTGTGAGGATTATCTAATTGATTACATCTACAACAAAGGCAAGTGGTGCTATCTTGGTCATAAATGTCCTACTGTTTTCCTATGCATTGTAGATGTTTTTGTAGAATCGCATATGTAGGAATTGATGTGTATATGCTATGCTATATCCCATATTATTACCTAGTATTCCTTGTTTATGAGCCATCGTATTGGTAGATTGCTTAGCTATGCTATTTAGACGAGGAAGGGAATCACATCATGAAAAGTTATATGTTTTGAAAGGCTTATGTTTTGATAAATGACAAACCAATATGTTTTAATGAACCACCTGGGCGGAATGGCATTGATTGGGTCATCGAGTGTGGATTTATGGTGGGGAATGCCGCCCAGGACACTGAGAAATGATTGGTTTCTTTGTTTGGAAGCTTTCGTGTGCAACCATGTGCCAATAATGAAATGGGCGGTTGGCTGAACAAAGTAGGTTGTGGTAACTCGAACCCGCGTATCCAGAGATGTAGATAGTGTAGGTTGGACCGGTGCGCGTCGGGATTGGGGAGCTACTTCCCGAACGGTTCCTTCTTGGACTTCTCCCTATCATCACCCAATATGAGAGTGGTGGTACGAGCTGGGCTGGCCAAGTCACATGGGTAAAGTGTACTAACCCCTGCAGGGTGTATAAACTAAGTGCTTAGCCGTGTCCCCGGTTATGGACAATTTGAGCGACCTGATATTGATGCTATGATATTTCTCACTTATCCTTATTTCTTAATTGCTTAAAACTTGTTGGGTGAACATAATTAGGTAGGAGCACCTAGGAGTGAACCAGAGTGTCCTATTTATCGTATTGGAAAACTATTTTGTTACAAATGTTAGGATAAAACTGTTGCTTTATGCAAATGAGCCTGAACTCCACTTGGCTAAATAAGCATGTAGTTGATAGATCTGTTGATAACCACTTTAGCCTACGTGCCATACATTCAATGTATTGACCATTCGTGGCTGCAACGTTTCATGTTGCAGGTTATATCGTATCTGAGTGATCGTTCATAGGTCGCGATACTCCACTCAACAATTGTTCTCTTGTGGCACATTTGAAGGATGGAGATCTACCTTTTATTCGTTTTCCGCTGTGTACTTTATTAAATAATGTAAATTCTGGATCATATTCATTGTATTTATGATGCACAGTTATATTTGGTATCATTTTGTACTGTGTGCCAGTGAACCAATCCAGGGATTGGCACTATACACATGAACTCAGCCTTATCAGGCGAGGGTGTTACAAGATGGTATCAGAGCTGTGTGTTGACTGTAGGATCGTGACCTTAGAAATGGATTAGAAATAGAAGACCTATATTAGGAGAACAATCATATTTTATACTTATTAGAGTTCTTATATTCCTTGTCTATCATTTTCCAACACCTCTCCTTGTTCAAACTTGTAGATGTCCATTCATTTGATTAATAGAAGAAGTGATCTACCATAAAACCTACAAGAATTGGAAAATGGTATTAGTAGTTTTCTATAAAGCAAATCACTATATGAGAGTTGGCCCACAAGTAAATAACAAATAACATGACAAAAATGAGCATCGCACCAAGTTTGGGTAGGTCTGGACCACCATATTTTATCTCTTTAGGAGATCATCGCTATCGTGTTAGCATATTGTTCTTACCAACTTATGTAGTATGACAATATAGGTTGCTTGCTTGTTTGTACTGAACCATATCGTGTGATGCCTTGTTTAGGATCTGTTGTTTTGAAACTCTAAAGTTGCTAGAGTTTTCGTGTGGTTTTAAAATTATTTTAGTTGTGTGAATTGATTGAAATTCGTGGAATAACTGCTGCAGTTTTCTGCCTGACCTGTTGTACTACGCGATTTTTAATATTTTATTGGTAACTCAGAAAAATCTAAAAAATAGGATCTGGAGTGTAATTACCTTTAGTACATGAAAAACAATTGGCTAAAATTCCTGACGAGTTTAGGTCGGTCAGAAAAATTCGTGAAGTCTGCTGTACCGTTTTGACAGATTTTGTTTATTGCTTATATGTTGCTATGTTTTACTCTAGTATTGTTCCCAATGCTTTCAAACTATTTTGTGGTTATATACTACTAAGTTTAGACCTCTGTACTATTGTTATGCAAGTGCTTCCTTGTGTGTTGATTTCTTATGATTGTTCCCTTGTTGGTAACATTGATTGCTTCATATAGTTATGGGTAGGATTATTTCCTTAGTCGTTTGTTTTCTATAGAATCTATTCTTCCCTATCTTGAACCCTTGGAGATATAATGATGTGGTAAGTGGAAGGTTTGACAACAAAATGCATTTAGGAAGGAGAATGCTTTATCTAATGGAAAAAAAGAGATGTGGGAGTATGAAGTGTTGAAATGATGTTATGTAGTAGATTACGCAACCTGAAAGTTGAAGTATCGATAGCTTAGTTTTAGTAGTAGTTTTGTTGATTGAATACATGGGAGTATACATAGAGCATTAGTTCGTGCCCATGAAAACATTCTTGAAGGAAAGTGAGAATGCCCGAGTGATAGAAAAACGTGATTCACATATCCTCATACAGGGTAATGATTTGGGTGCAGGATGGATTGATCACAATTCCTACTACTCTTATTATTCGCTATTGTACTGTTGGCTTTGCGAATCTTGAGTGCCCTTTTTCAACCTTAGCAGAGAGTCGACGTTAAGCCTAGACCTTAGAATGGTATATTTACCCCTTTATAAAAGCACCTAGTGCTTAAAATAGGAATGTACGGTAAGGATGAATCCCAACCGTGAATTATGAGCATCATGAAGTAAACGTTCCCTATTTGCCCACCATGAGAGTTTTGCTAGTTTAAGAAGTGCTTTTACGGAAACTATCAATCATGATGTTTAGAATGTGCTAGAGACATTATGCCAATAAAAGTCTAAAGGAGAACCAATCTGAACTAAGTGAATTCTCGAGAAATGACCTAGTCAATTTTCTTTTAAGGGTGGTAGCATCCTAATGGATCCCGAACCTTCTTTCTTTCTAGCCTCCCCAAATCTCGGGACGAGATTTCTTTTAAGGGTGGTAGTCTGTCACATCCCAAAATTCTCCTAATTTTGGAATGTGCAATAAATAAATAAGTTTGATTGATTATTTGACTATGTTGAAAATTCTCAAAGAGAAGAAACTTTTTGAATAGAAAATCCTCTCAACCTTGAATTCAAAAGCTTATATTCTTTTGTTATGACCTAAGTATCCATATAGGCAAAAGAGCATGGATTGATTATGGATTGTAGAATTGGTGTGCAAGATTTCAAAATGAAAATCATGAAGCATTCATAAGCATTTCATTACATCCATGCAAAGTTCTCACAAACTAAATCCAAATCCTGGTATCTAAATCCTATAGTTGATTCGCCCAAATGTTCCTAAAGGTAATTAAATTGACTTTATAAAACCCACTATTGCTAAGTAATAAATTATTGATAATTATAGCCTAAATAGATCCAATTAATTCTACAAAATTTTAGAAACAAAATTGAGCTCATTTGGAGCTAGTATGAAAAAGTTATGGAATAAATACAAACACATAAAGATATAAATAAAATGAAATATACAAGGATTTGTAAATCCACTAATTCCAAACTAGTAAAAAGATTACAAATTTGATCCTATAATGATCTATTCGATTTTAGAAAAATTTAGAAACAAGAATCATGTCATTTGGAGTTCGTATGCAAAAGATATGAGGGAAACAAGTAAATAAAAAAAGAAAAAGAAAAAAAAGAAAAAAAAACTAAGCGGGCCACCGGCGCACCCGGACCGATCGAACCAGCACGCTACACAGGGAAGGATCGATCGTTGGTTGCTTTAAAAAGCGTGCAAAATCTGTTTTGTTAAACCTATCTCTATTCAGGGTGTGTTTGGTTCAGATTTCTGAGCCAGATTCACGTCCACACAGTTGGAATCCGAACGAAACGAGCTTGAGCAGTGCAGCAGATTCTGCAACGCACTAGATTTTGCTATTGTAAACTGAAATCTGTCTTGACCCCAGATTTCCCTGCATCGCGAGTGAAGTTCGAAGGAACAATTACCCACGCTGCCACTTGGAAGTGAAAACGGTTCTCTTCTTTTTCTCATCACCCTCATCGCTCCACCTATCTCTTTCTCCACGACACCAGTATAGAGGACATGCACGTAAAAAAAAGCATAGGACGCACGCTGTCGGCCACAAGCCGTCGTCTCCATTATTTTGCCTGTTGCGCCACCGCCTCTAGCAAGGACGCACGCTGCCGGCCACAAGCTCCATCGCTGATGTATTCTACCTAGCCACTCACTCCCTGCCATCCCTTCCTCCTCCCTCCCATGCCATGTACGGTACTGCTTCTTTTTTAATTTTTTCTATCATTGATTCCTTTCATTTGATCTGTGCAAATGGTATGGGAAATTGGTGGGTACAAAATAACGGTGATTATTGTGTAATTGCTCGTTGCAATGCTCTGTACATAACATTTTATTTGTAGTATGCGTGCAAGGTGATTGTGAAAATTCTTCTAGGAAGAAAATTTTCTTTCCAAATGGTCATTTGCACGCCGGTTAGTGTATAAATCATTGTTTTGCGCTCTATTAGCATATAAGTAATCTCTCGGCACCTCGGGGGCATTACAGACATCTCTTATAAAATCGACAGTTGGCAGTTGTCGCAACCAAACAAATTTTAGCTTTCTCACAGTTGTCGTTTCACAGCAGCTTTTCCACAGCAGATTTTCCATAGCTGATTTTTAGAAATCTACAGCTCAGCCAAATATACCCTCAAACTGCTATAACTTTTTATCTACAACTCCGAATCGACTTCCCTTTGTTTCTACTTGTTCCCTACTCCAAGACCTATCTCTACACCATCCTAAATCTCCATATAAACTCGTGGAACCATAGCTGTACGAGTTTCTCTTCTCTAAATCCCGAATCTACACATGCCCGAATCTTATTTCGCCTTTTAACCCATCTAGACTTCGTCGTTTGCCTTCGGTCAAAAAACGAAAGTTGTAGGAATCGTGGAAATCTTTCAATCCCGACAAAACTCACCTCTTTTCATCCACCATAGCCGGAGAATTTCGTATCGCAATATTTCAGATCTTACGGTGTAAATCCAAGATGTACTCGCGCTCGTTTCTTCATATCCAAATTCCTTTGGTGAGAAGGTAGGAATAATGATTCCCCACAAATTACATGTTCTGAGTTTTTCAATTTGACCTACGTATTTCTCTCTCTAACACAGATCTATTTCTTGTCTATTCTAAGTCTAAATCGGGTCAATCTCTTCTACTAGCCACCGGATCCTATCCAGACGGTCGAGATCCAATCAAACCGGTGCGTGCCATGTCGTCATCCCGGTCAGCTTCCTCATCAATGCCACGTCAACGTCAGGTCAACATCTAGTCCCAGTCAGCATGCAAAGTCAACCTGTCCAGTCAGCGGAATATTCTCTGGATTATTCCGTTCGAATTTAAAATTCCATATTATAGATCTAACTTGTAAAATTCATTAGAAATTCATACCACGTCCAAAAATTGCGTATAATATATCAAACTGAAGATAATTTTACGTAGAATCATCTTATCAGAATAGATACAACTTTTACTATACATGGTTACTGCAGTAATTTAATTAGTTTTAATGGTCTTTTAGGTTAATAAATTCATAGGAAATTATCTGTAACTCCGAAAAATATGAACAATATATCAAATTGAAGCTACTGTAATGTACATTGATAATATCTGGTTGGATCTAGCCTTTGCCGATTATTTAAGCCGTAGCAATTTAATTTGTTTTAATGGCTTTATAAATCATTAAATTCATAGTAAATTAATTGCTTGTCACAAAAATATAAATGATATACCGATGGAAAGCTGGTTCCATGTAGATCATCAATATGCAATTAGTTCAACATTTTACTGTAAGGGTTTGCCGTGAATATTTAAATGGTTTAATGGATTATTTAGAGTAATAAATTCATAAGAATATAAATAATGCTCTGAAAATTACAAATAATATGTCCCTGAAATCACAATTCCGTGGAGATTACAGATATAATTTTAGTTTGATTTTTAGACAACAGAAACTATATGAATCAGTTAAAACCCATTAAAAACTATTTAAATCATACAAAAAGATCTATAACTCCGATTAGTGTGAATCCAAGTGATAAGGTTTTGTATTGACAATATATATACAGAGAAATTGCATGACAAATTATTTGGTACTGTTAAAACATAAATTCATACAGAAATATTTAAACCCATTGAAATAGTGTTTTAATCATAAGAAAATATCTATAACTCCTTTTTAGGTGATTCAAATTGCCACTGTCTCTAAATTGCATTACCTCTATCCAGTGGCATCTAGTTCACAATTTAATACGACATAAACATATTTAGTTCAATTAAAGTGGTATACACCATATTAAATCGATACAACTTTAGTAATAAAAGCTTTAGTGCATTAAATGACTTTCCACATGCATCATGTAATCTAACTATGTCCAGAACTAAAGTAACAACGATTGTGACTTATTAAATTGTCATGCATGCATTTTTTGTATTTGTTTGATCTCTATGTGCTATTGTTTATATTGTATGCAATTGTTTGATCGATAGATTGCGAGGAGTGCAACGTGTATGATTGCAACTACTATGATTGCAAGTATTGTGGTTATGAAGAGTGCAACCATTATATCTATGAGGATTGTGAGTATTATCTAATTGACTACATCTACAACAAAGGCAAGTGGTGCTATCTTGGTCATAAATGTCCTACTATTTTCCTATGCATTGTAGATGTTTTTGTAGAATTGCATATGTAGGAATTGATGTGTATATGCTATGCTATATCCCATATTATTCCCTAGTATTCCTTGTTTATGAGCCATCGTATTGGTAGATTGCTTAGCTATGCTATTTAGACGATGAAGGGAAGCACATCATGAAAAGTTATATGTTTTGAAAGGCTTATGTTTTGCTAAATGACAAACCAATATGTTTTAATGAACCACCTGGGCGGAATGGCATTGATTGGGTCATCGAGTGTGGATTTATGGTGGGGAATGCCGCCCAGGACACTGAGAAATGATTGGTTTCTTTGTTTGGAAGCTTTCGTGTGCAACCATGTACCAAAAATGAAATGGGCGGTTGGCTGAACTCAGTAGGTTGTGGTAACTCGAACCCGCGTATCCAGAGATGTAGATAGTGAAGGTTGGACCGGTGCGCATCGGGATTGGGGAGCTACTTCCCGAACGGTTCCTTCTTGGACTTCTCCCTATCATCACCCAATATGAGAGTGGTGGTACGAGCTGGGCTGGCCAAGTCACATGGGTAAAGTGTACTAACCCCTGCAGGGTGTATAAACTAAGTGCTTAGTCGTGTCCCCGGTTATGGACAATTTGAGCGACCTGATACTGATGCTATGATATTTCTCACTCATCCTTATTTCTTAATTGCTTAAAACTTGTTGGGTGAACATAATTGGGTAGGAGCACCTGGGAGTGAACCAGAGTGTCCTATTTATCGTATTGGAAAACTATTTTTTTACAAATGTTAGGATAAAACTGTTGCTTTATGCAAATGAACCTGAACTCCACTTGGCCAAATAAGCATGTAGTTGATAGATATGTTGATAACCACTTTATCCTACGTGCCATACATTCAATGTATTGACCATTCGTGGCTGCAACGTTTTATGTTACAGGTTATATCGTATCTGAGTGATCGTTCATAGGTCGCGATACTCCACTCAACAATTGTTCTCCTGTGGCACATTTGAAGGATGGAGATCTACCTTGTATTCGTTTTCCGCTGTGTACTTGAATAAATAATGTAAATTCTGGATCATATTCGTTGTATTTATGATGCACAGTTATATTTGTTATCATTTTGTACTATGTGTGCCATTGAACCGATCCAGGGATTGGCACTATACTCATGAACTCAGCCTTATCAGGCGAGGGTGTTACAGTAGTGATGTATGTGGACCAATGAGCACGACAACCAGGTGTGGTTATGAGTACTCCATTACCTTCACTAATTATTTGAGTCGATATGGATATATCTACTTGATGAAACATAAGTCGGAACCCTTTGAAAAGTTCAAATAATTCTAGAACAAAGTACAGAGTAAACTCGACAACAAAATAAAGTTTCTTAGGTCGGATCGAGGAGGCGAGTACATGAGCCATGAGCTTGATGACCATCCGAAAAATTGCGGAATAGTTCCTCAACTTACTCCGACAGGAATGCCACAGAGAAACGGCATGCCAGAAAGGCGGAACCACACCATGTTGGACATGGTACAATCAATGATGAGTCGGCCAGATCTACCTTTATTATTTTGGGGTTATTTTATAAAACTGCAGCATTCACACTAAAGAGTGGACCATCAAAGTCGGTAGAGAAGACAACGCATGAGATGTGGATAGGCAAAAAGCCGAGTTTGTATTTTCTTAAGATTTGGGGTTGTGAAGCATTTGTCAAGCGACTTCAGTCAGACAAGCTTACAGCCAAGTCGGATAAATCTATTTTCATAGGGTATCCAAGGGAAACCTTAGGTTACTACTTCTATAACCGAGAATAGGGAAAAGTTTTTGTCGCTTAGAATGGTGACTTCCTTGAGAAAGAGTTTCTCAGTCGGGGAGTCAGTGGGAGCACGGTGCATCTCGAAGAAATTTGAGAGGAACCGGCTAGTAGCGAGTAGGCAAAAACCTTGGAGGTCGAGCCGGTCATGGTAGCTAAGCCAACAGAAGTACCTGTACTGTGAAGATTGACAAGATTACGAAGTGTTCCTGATGTGTTATTGTTAGATAGTGATGAGTCGGCAAATTATTCGGAAGAGATGGTGGGATCTGATTCCGAGTCATGGTTTGGAGACATGAGATCCAAGTTAAAGTCCATGGATGAAAATCAAGTTTGGAACTTGGTTGATCTGCCAGACGGTGCAAGACCCGTCGAGTGCAAATGGGTCTTTAAGAAGAAAACTAATTTGGATGGAAATGTTTCTATCTATAAAGCATGGCTTGTCACGAAGGGGGTCCGACGAGTTCAAGGAGTTGACTACAACAGGACTTTCTTGCCTGTCGTGATGCTTAAGTCGGTCTGTATCTTGTGAGCTATTGTAGCCTATTTTGACTATGAGATATGGCAAATGGATGTCAAAACGACTTTCCTTAACGGAAATTTAATCGAGGACATCTATATGATATAGGCCTAGGGTTTTGTCGATCCTTCTAATGCTAAAAAGGTTTGCAAACTTCAGAAATCCATTTATGGATTGAAGCAAGCATCTCGGAGTTGGAATATTAGCTTTGATGAGGTGGTCAAATCATTTGGCTTCATCAAGAGTGATCATGATTCTTTTTATACAAGAATTTTAATGGGAGCAAAGTAAACTTTCTGATCTTATATGTGGATGACATATTGTTGATTAGAAATGATGTCCAGATGTTGCAAGGAACCAAGGAATCATTGGAAAGGAGTTTCTCAATGAAAGACTTGGGTGAGGAAACATACATTCTAGGAATCCATATATATATAGATAGATCAAAGAGGCTCATTGGATTGAGTCAGAGTACATATTTGAATAAAGTGTTGAATAAGTTCAACATGGAATCGTCTAAGAAGGGGTTCTTACCGATGTCCCATGGTGTAAAACTTAGCAAGATTCAGTGTCCTTAGACAACTGATGAGCGAAGTAGGTTGAGTGCGATTCCATATTCTTCTGCAGTCAGATCCATGATGTATGCCATGATTTGTACTAGGCCAAATTGTAGGGTTCACAGCATAGAAAACAAAAAAATTCCTACGATGGGAACAACTATGTACCAAGATCTATCTACCTACATACCCTCCAAGACCGAATAGCGTTAACGAGGTTGTACTCGTGGATGATGTAGTCTAACGCTTGCCGATCTCAAGATCAAGAAGAAGTCCATCCGGTCCAGCAGGTCCAGCATCATCCAGTCCAGCACCGCAAAGCAGTGGTGCATCCTTGATCGCACACACATTCAGGTACCCCGACAACCTCCGTGCCCTCACTCCAGCGAAGCAGCGGAAGAAACAAATCCTTTCAGAAAAAGCCACCGGGAACATGTATCTCGCTGATCCGAGACCACGGGGAAATTCTAAAGGGGGGAGAGAGATCCTTCACGAGGAGGTGTGCTTTGAGAGGAGGAGAAGGGGGCATTTTATAGGGAGAGGGGGACACCCCAAGGGGAATGGTGCCCAGCCATGGTGGCTTCCCCCACCTCTTCCACATTCATGTGGGTGGAGCTCCAACTCAAAATGAAAAGCCTCCAATCCCATAAAAAAAGCCACCACTCAAAAATCCACTCACATGCATTAAATTTCCACCAAATTTAATGCAAGCTCTCATTTAAATAAAACTCTTTTATTTATTTATTCAGAATTTTGTTAATTACTCTAATTAACAAAAAAACACATAAAACCCCTTCTAACATTTCAATTTCACATTAAGAACCAATTTCAGCAATTTCAATCGAAACAGTTCCGGTGTCTAGTGAAATAAATTCCCGCTCTTTCCTTTTTCTTTCTCTGTCACATCCAAAGATTTTCCAAATCTTGTAATGTGAAAAATAAATAAACAAATAAATAATTGTTGAAATTTAGGGTGAAAAGAAACTTTTTTTCTAAATGGAAACTTAAAATCCCATCTTGAACAAACTTTGGTTAATGTTTGAATCTAACTAAATTCAAATCAAGTGGAATGCATTGCTCAGAAAATGCATCTTGAAATTTAAACACTTGGAGAATAAACCAAAACTCTAAAACCCTAATGGAAGAAAATCATTTTCAAGTTATCTCTAATATTATTGATTTGATCCATATAAAAATTGGTCAAACAAACATTTCAAATTGATCAAGAATGACTATTAGAAATATTATAAAACCATATGAATTGGATTCACTTAATTTGGAGCCATAGATAAAATCTTATGAATATAATAAGATAAAGAAATTGAATTTCCAAAGCTAATAAAGCACCTATCTATAAATCCATACCAAATGGTGAGCAAATAATCCTAAATATATTTAAAAGGATAAATAAATATTAAATATGATTTTACAAATTGGAATCACCAAGTTTGGATCTATAAATAAAAAGATATGGATTTTATAAGATAAAGAAAGAAATTATTAAATGAGGAATACTTAAAGACCAAATTAAAACTTGGCCAAGACCATAAGCAAATGGAATAAGTTATAATCCAAATTCAAATAAAATAAAAGGATAAAGAAATTTTCCAAATAAAATAAAGTGGCATTAACCAAATTCTAATTCCATTTGAATAAAGACAAAATCCCTATTAGAAATGATTAATTAAATCATGGGAAAAAATATTTGTAATTAACCAAGTGGATTAAAAGTTATTTTAAATGGAATCAAGGAAATCATCTAAATAAAAATTATGGAATTAAAACTATATTTAATTTCATTGGAATAATGACAAATACCCAATTTTAAATTATTAATAAATCATATTAAAAACATTCCAAAATAATTCAAGGTCAATTATTTGACAACCTAATAAATAAATAAAACCTGCTGAACAGATTTGAAAAGATTTATAATTCAAATGGAGTTTGAAAAACATTATTAAATCTTATTTGAATAAATGCTAGGGCCAATTTTAAATAATTAAAATACCCTAAAAAGAATAAAAGATTTATTCCAAAATTGAATTCAGAATGTTTTATTAATCAGCATATGAATGCACACAAAGTTTGGTTGAAGTTGAATTCAAATAGATGTTTGAAAAGATTAAACAAAATTCAAAACAGAAATGAAAATAGAAAAAGAAAAATAACAGAAGAGGAAAAAAATTATAAACATAGCAACCCAACCCAGAAGGCCCATCTAGCCCAACACTAGCCCACTCCTCTTTCCCCCCCAAAGCGTTTTCTTTTACTCGCGAACGAACCCACGAAGTCGCTGAAAGCTTGGACCCACCTCACCCCTCTCTATCTCACTGTCAACCCGACCCCACCGCCCAGCTTTCTTCCTCACCCGCGACGACCATGCCTCTGGCCGTTACTGCCGCCGATTACTCGCGATCAATCCTCCTTAATTCCCCGTTTATTCCTCGCCGTGACCACGCCTTCTTAACCGCCTGCTCCTCCTCTTTCATTCCCCCCAAACACCGCCTCCCCACTGCCCCTAGGGTGCTCGAATTTGTCCACACACCGCCACTGCCTCCGACACACTCCGCCAACGATGCCGGTGAGTACACGCCGCCCCATCCTCTCCAGTACACGCTCGCTTGTTCACCGTCACTGTGCGCACCCATTAACCCCAACCGCATGTCTTCTCGTGACCCAGAGCATCGGAGACAACCTCGACTGAGCGCCGCCACGGTCTGCCTCAACTCCGGCGAGCAGTAGCCGACAAACCAGCGCACCCCTTTCTCTCTAGTGAGTTCTTTCACAACCTAGGAAACCTTGTGCACCCTCCTGACGCATTTTCTTGATCAATTGTGACCTAGACACTCGCCTACGACCACGGACGTGTGTGCCCGTGCCAGTGAACTACTCTGGCGAAGAATTCCAGTCGACTCAGTGCGCCCTTCGACAAACAACGACAATGTTGAGCATCATCACGTCCAGGCGAAATCGGTGAGCCTCCTCCCTCTCTTTCTCGCATCCTGCATCATCGGCAACGACCACGTCAGAGCGCGCCGCCGCCTGTCACCGTTGCAGCGCCGCCCCTTCGTGGTCGAGTATATCAGAACCGTGCGATGTAGATCGGACGAACGCGATAGAACATAGTCGAAGGGGTAAGTAGAGATCTGTGTCGTGTGATCAAGTTAGATCCTGCGGTCGGTATCTGTCGATCCGCGGGAACCGTTTTTGTCCAATAGGAAGCAGCCATGTGGCCCAGAGTTTGTTTTAAAAACAGGATTTGTTCTATTAGTTGTTCAATTTTGTAAAATTCTTAACTTTCACACCACACGTCCAAATTTTACAGACTTTATATCAATGGAATCAGCAAGACAAATCCTACCCAACCATGCCCTTTTATTAGCAAATTGCTTCTGGTAAAATGATTGTTTTTTCAGAAACTTGTGTAGGCATGTTGTGAATATAAAATTCTTCCTAAAATTATTTTGGGGATAAAATCTTTGGAAAATGGTTTATTTTGAACCTACTGACCATAGAAATCAATTTGTGGTTTCAAAAACATATTTGGTAAAGCAAAATAATAAATCTTTGAATAAAAGCATTTCTAGCCAAATAAAAATGTTGATTATGGTTTAAAAATGATTTTGGAGGAAACCCTTTGGGAAATGTTTTGGATTAAACTCTCTGAACCCAAACACCAAGTTTTGTGACTTAAAAATGTATTTGGTGAACCCTATAAAGATTTTTGCTTTGATAAAGGCATTTTCAACCACATAAAATTTTGATTTGGTTTAAAAATGGTTTATAGGTAAAATCTTTTGCAAATGGTTTTGCTACTTTTATGAAATGACCAATAAGTATGTTAGAATGTTTATAACCCATTAGAAACCACTTTTCCAAATAAAACAATCTTTTGCATGCTTGCATGCATTGCTTTATTTCTATTATTTTATGTATTGTTTGCTTGAATGGTAGATTGAAATTGTGCCTTGCTTGATTGAATTATAGTGATTTGAGGAGTGTGAATATTCCAAGGACAAGGAGTGAACTTATATTCTCTACCAAAAAGGCAAGTGATGCTTCATACTTTGTCCCATTATTTTCACTATGCATTAGTGATATTTCTAAGTAGGACTTGCAT
Organism: Avena longiglumis; assembly: GCA_030063025.1. Classification (NCBI taxonomy): domain Eukaryota; kingdom Viridiplantae; phylum Streptophyta; class Magnoliopsida; order Poales; family Poaceae; genus Avena; species Avena longiglumis. The sequence continues at coordinate 204,908,809 of CP125975.1, forward strand.
GGAATTTTGCTAAGTATAAACTATGCCATGCGAAATCCTAGTAGATGAAACCTTAGTAGAAATTTCCTAAGTTAAGATTCCTACTACTATCATGCTTAGCTTAGCTAGTAGAAAACAAGGGTGGACTATATTTCATACTATGGAATATTTCTAAGTCAAGGACTTGTTTTTTTGTTTAATAAAACAACTAAGTGAATGAATCAACTGGGTGGAATGGAAGGAATTGTTTGTGTTGAGTGGTTACACAAGGCCCATTTATATGGTTTACCTTGTGTATCACACTTGTGGATGGCCACCCAGGAACAAAGATATTTGAGATGTCAAATGTTGAGAAGCTTCAAGTGCAGCCACTTGGCATTATGCGCTCTGCCTGGATCATATAGGTTGCAATAACTTAGCCAAATGGAAAGTTGGTGGTAGGGGATTGATAGGTTGGAGCGCATCCATTCTGGTCTAAGGGAAGGCTTCTGAAAGATCTTGTCTTGGTGAAACCAAGTCTTGTGGGGAAAGTGCACTACCTCTGCAGAGAGTAAAATCTAAGTACTTAGCCATGTCCCTGGTAAAGGAAAATTTGAGCATCAAGACATGGAAGCTATCAAGAATCTCCTCATCCCAATTTATAAGTTAAAAACTTGTGGTTGAACAAGGGTTAAAGGATCACCAATTTCTATTGGGAGATGCCTTGGGTGATTTTGTCAAGCAAAAACTTAGTGTTTTCAAATGATAAGGAAAAACTATTTTGAGCAAAGCAAGCCTAAGCTCCACTTAGCCAAATGCATATAGATGATAGACTCCACTATACTACCATAGTATCACTTGCCAATACAATTCAAATGTATTGACCCTTGTGGTTGTAACTTATTATGTTCCAGGTTTGTTTGATGTTAGTGAAGTTTATTGATTAGGATTACAAGTCTACAACCAACATGACTACCTGTGGCACTTTGAAGATGAAGGACCCCATGCTATTGTTATATTCTGCTGCATTGTAATGAGATAGCCAAATGAGCTATGTAAGATGTAATAAATTATTTTTTCCTGGTTATAAAGTTGTATTATGACCTTTGTTTCTTGATATTACATCTTAACTGTGGATGCTAGCTATTGATCCAGGGACTAGCATTGTAAACACAGGGATCTCTACCTTATTAAAGGTTGGGAACCTTACATTCTCTGGCATATTATTTGCTGCAAATGGTGTCGGTATCCCTTAAGTGTGTCACCCTATGGAAGACATGATCGAGACCCCTCTCCGATCAATAATCAGCAGCGGGACCTGGAAATCCATACTGACTCCCACATATTCAACAATGACTTCTATGATCATGTGAACCTTATACGCATGTAACTCAATCCCTTTGTCTCGCGATATATTACATGTCCGAGATTCGATCATCGGTATCTCCATACCTAGTTTTATCTTGTTACCGACATGTACTCTTTTCTTGTTCCCGTGATATAACATTCTAGTGATCAAATCACTTGCTTGCAAGCTAACTAATGTGATATCACCGAGAGGGCCCAGAGTATATTTATCCGTCATCGGGATGACAAATTTCACTCTTGATCCAAGACCCTCAACATAACACCTTCGTAGCACTGAACTCATCTTTATAATCACCCTGTTATGGTGTGAAATTTGATGTTATCAAGATATTCTTCTAGTGTTAGTGATTTACATGATCTCATGGTCTAAGGACTAAAATTACTTCATATGTTGTTATAGCAATATAAACAAAATTGCTTTGATCGTAATGCTGTACTTCGGATGAATGTTCATCACACCATTCCAATAATGTTGTGACCTCGTTATTAACAACATCCAATGTCCATGATCAGGAAACCTTTGATCATCTTGTTAATCAACAAGCTAGTTTATAAGTGAGTCTTAACAAGGAACTTCCTTTTTGTTTATTGCTAGTTTATAAGTGTCAAAGAACTTGAATCTTGTTTTCACTTATCAAGTGTCGATGCACTTGAATCTTGATTCAATTCTTTTCCATGCGACAAGATCCTTTTCTCGTCGTTTCTATATTGAACCCCTTCAATATAGAATATGTACGTTTGGCACGACCATATTAGCGTCACTGTATCTCATGTAGACATTCATGCTAAATATTCAAGTTTTTCCTAAGTATTTCATCAAAATGAAATTCTAAACCTTTTTCAATGAAAGATACATCATTTCCAATCAACAATATATCCTCCACATAATGTATTAGAAATATGTCTCAGAGATCCCACTTAATTTCTTGCAAATGCAAGCATCTTCATCGTCTCCAGATGAAAATTCCTTTAACAGTTTCATCACCATGAAGATTCCAACTCTGCGATGCTTACTTCAACCATTGAAGTTTTCATGCCTTTATTAGCATCCTTTTAACAAAACCCTTTGGATTGTGCACACGTCCTAGGTAACCATTCTTTTAGAAGAACTTTATTTTGTTTATTCAACTACCATATATCAAATTATATGTAGTGGTTGCTACTTTAATCCGTCCATACTAAATATCGCTATGAAAGATCAAATCTTGTCATAGTCAACTGCTTGAACATTGTCGTAAAAAACCTATATGACATGTCGACTATTTCATAGATGTGAAACATCCATGTCTATTTCTTTATAGATCCAAATACGACCGATAGGTTTTTACACCTTTCTGGAGGGTCTTCCAAGTTCAAAAAACTTTATTTCTCGTGTTTGGAACTATCACGGTTTTATGGCTTCAAGCCATTTGACGGAGTCAGGGCCCATCATCACTTCTTTGCATGTAGTCGGTTCATTATTGTCAAACAACAATGATTCACTCTCAAATCTTAGCATTTGATTGTTTATCCGACCTACTTGGTTCAATAGGAACTTAGACCTCCGTGACCACAACTTTTGAGGCACGTGAGCCATGAGCATTCCGGCTGCCTCCAGAACGTTTTCCGTCCTTGTGTAACTCAGCACATATAGCTAAGGTTCATTAACCTTATCAAAGTTCTATTGTCCTCCCACTTAACTTTTTGTGAAAAATTCCTTTTTCCAGAAACTTCACCTTTGAAGCGACAAACCCTTTTGTCCTTAGTGTTATGGAGGAATACCCAATGGTTATTCGAAATAACCTACAAAGACATGCTCATGCGACATTGGTTGTAAACATCTTACTTATGCTTAGCATACCAAAATTTAAGAAAGGACAACTTGGGTTTTACCCCAAATTATAACTTACATGGTGTCATTTCAATGGATCAAGATGGAGCTCTTTTCAATGTAAAAGCGGTAGTCTCTAAAGCTTTTAATCTTCTAAAACATAATGGCAGTTTTATAAATAACGCCTTTGATCCAACCATTAAATCAAGGTTTCATTACAAATCTCAAACACTCCATATTCCTATGGTGTTGCAGGATATGTAAATCTAGGTGTTTTGCTAAACTTGTAACTCAAATAAATCTATTTATGATAAAATCATAAATCATTTATTTTCTTGTAACACTTGCAACTCAAATAAATCCCTTTATGATAAAATCATAAATCATTAATTTTCTTGTAACAATGATTTTCCACTTCATCTTGTAAGTCTTTGAATGTTTTCAAATATTTCATTCTTATTTCTCATTAAGTGAATATTCACTCAAATTTCTGAAGAAACCATATGAAGTTGTGTAACATCCCTAAAATCATGTTTCAAAACTCATGCATATCATCCATGCATCCTTGATCATGTAGAGTTTCATTTCAAAAATCAATTCAAAAACAAGAGCATATAAGCTCATTATTTTATATGATCAGCATTAAATCAAATGCTACTCTCCAATGAGATATTGTTGTTCATGAATCAAAACTTGTTACTCTCAGATTGTTTTGCTGGCTTGCTGTTTGCTTAAACCAAAAATTTGCAAAACAAAAGTGAATTTAAAACCATTTCCAGAACTTGATCAAATCTAGTGCCATATCACTATTTATTTTGTTTGATCAATAAGACCAAGCTAATACAGGGAGTCCATATGTTTTTACACTCAGATTTATGATTGTTACACTCTACAAAAACCAGAACAAATTTGAATTCAATTGGCTTTTGAATTTGTTTGAAAATGGTTTCAGAAAATCAAATCAGAAATAGAAAATGAATTGAGAAAAGGAAAAGGGCCGGCGCCAGTTATTTAGCCCAGCAGAAGAACCAGCCCACTAAACCCACCCGGGTCCCCCCTTCTCTCTTTCACTCGCAGGCAAACCCACTGAGTCACTGACAGCTTGGGCCCATTTCTTATTTCCTTCTCTCGCTGGCAAGTGGACCATGCGACCACGTCAGCGTCGTCCCCAATCAATGCGTGGCCGAGGCGCTCCGCCGTTACCTCGCCGCAATCACTGCCTGCTTAATTGCCATTAATACAGCGCGTAATCGCCGCCCCCCTCGTGGCTATTTAACCCCCTCTGCACCGCGAGTTTTTCCCCTCACTCAATTTCCTCTCCACGCCACCAGGCTGCCCGTAGTCTTGCCCACCTCACCGCAGCTCCGACGACCTCCGGCGTACGATTCCGGTAAGACCCCGTCGCCCCTTGCTGTCTAAGTTTGCCAGACTGTTCACAGCATCCATACGCATCTTCTCATCCTATTGGTGCTTGCTAGGACCGTCTGGAGACTCGCCAACGACGACGACCGCAAGTGCCCGACGCTTCCTCCCTCTCCGGTGATCGACTGCGGTAAGCACTGAGCGCCCCTTGACCCCTCTCGCATACGACTAGGTTCGCCTTGTCCTTGCGCCGTTACTGATGCCTCTGATTGGTACTATGAAGGCCCAGAGCGTCGGCATACACTTCGAATGCAACCACCCGACGCCGTGCACGACTCCGACGAGCTCCAGCGACCACCTCTGCGCGCCCCTTCGCCAACGAAGCCCACCTTGAGCATCAGCAGCACACGGCGAGCTTGGTAAGCCCCTTCTCCCTCTCCCGCGCAACCTAGAACGCTAGTAGCAGCTCTGACAGAGACGCCGCCGCTAGCGCCGCCCGTCTGTGGTCAATTAGATTAGGGCCCTAGGATTTAGATCTAACGAGTAAGATTAGATCTGTGTCGAAGAGGTACGCGTTAGATCTGGCCGTGCATCTTCAATTAGATCGTGTAGCTCTCATTGATCGATCCGCCCGAACTGGTATCAACCAATAGAAACACGCGCGTGTCTGTTAGTTTGTTTTAAAATTCTGATTTGAATCTATTAGATATTAAAACTTGTTTAATTCATAACTTTTGATTCCCACGTCCAAATTTGATGAATTTTATATCAATGGAATCAGTAGAGAAAGACCTTTCCAAATATGCAATGTGTTTAATGTTTTGTTTCAGTTAAAATGGTTTTATTTATAGAAACATGTGTAGACCTATTTTATGTATATTAATTATTTGAGAAATGTATTAGTGTTCAAATAAAGATTGTTTGGCAAGTTTTGAACTTGTTTATGAACCAGTACTATGCACTTGTCTTGTTGAGTTTATAAAATCATCACATATCATGTTGCATGCATTCATATATTTTTGCTTGTAATTATTTTGTATGTGATTTGGTGCTATCATTTTATGTGTAGATTTTGGTGCAAATAGTGATTGTGATTGTGGGGATTGTAGCTACTCTCCAAACTACCAAGGCAAGTGGTGCTTCATGATTTTATCCCTATGTTTTTCAACTATGCATTAGAAATATTTTGCTAAGTCTTGCATGGTTATATTTACTTATATGCTATGCTTGGGAAATCCTAGTAGTTGTATAATTACTAGAAATTTCTAAGTTAAGATTCTTATCTATGTCATGCTTAGCCTAGCTAGTAGCAACCAAGGGTGGCTATATGTTCATGCTATGAATAAATATTTCTAAGTCTTTGGACTATGTTTTTACTTAATAAAACAACTAAGTGAATGAATCACCTGGGTGGAATGGTTGTGAATGGGTTATGTTGAATGGTTACACAAGGCCCATTTCTATGGTTTACCTTGTGTATCTCACTTGTGGAAAGCCACCCAGGAACAAAGGGATTTGAGAGGCCAAATGTTAAGAAGCTTCTAGTGGAGCCACTTGGCAATATGGGCTCTGCCTGGATCACATAAGTTGCAATAACTTAGCCATTTGTACAGTTGGTGGTAGTGGGATGATAGGTTGGAACGCATCCATTTGGTCTAAGGGAAGGCTTCTGAAAGGTCCTGTCTTGGTGAAAATCAAGTCTTGTGGGGAAAGTGCACAACCTCTGCAGATGGAAGAATCTAAGTACTTAGCCATGTCCCTGGTATTGGACAATTTGAGCATCAAGACATGGAAGCTATCAAGAATCTCCTCATCCCAATTTCTAAGTAAGACTTGTGGTTGAACAAGAGTGAAGGACCCCAATGTCTATTGGTGATTCCTTGGGAAAAGTTTTTGACAAAGAAAAACTTAGTGTTTTCAACTGATAGGCAAAACCTATTTTAAGCAAAGGAAGCCTAAGCTACACTTAGACAAAATGCATATAGTATTTATTCCACCAATATTCTACTAAGGTATCACTTGCCAATACTATTCCAATGTATTGACCCACTGTGGCTGTAACTTGTGATGTTGCAGGATATTCTGATGATGAATAGGAGTCATGAGTCTACACTCAACATGCTTGCTTGTGGCACATGAAGATGAAGACTTATTTTTCTATTTACTTGTTTAAACTCTTGTACTAGGCCTGTGGCCATGGAGTTGTAAAAGACTATGTTGTCTCTGGAATGACTGTAATAATGACCTTTGTTTCTGTGTACTTCATCTTAAACTGTGGATGCTAGCATTGATCCAGGGACTAGCATTGCAATCACAGGGATCCTTTTCCTTTATAAAGGAGGGATCTTACAGATGGTATTAGAGCACTGTGTTTCCTGTAGGATTATGACCCTAGGATTGGAAACCACTAAGGAAAATTTTTAACAACTTCCACACTTGTCTTTTCTTCTCGTAAACTTTTCTAAACTTCTTTCTCATCTCTATTTGTAGAGGAACTCCATCAACGAAGCCGTAAGGAAGGTACCACTCATGAAAATGACTTTGGAATGTGAGATAGAATTCCCCAAGGTTCTCAAGGACCTCATGGTTGCAATGGGAATACATGGTGCAACTATGTACAAAGGTTTTCCTGTGATGGATGAAGGAGTTGAGTACTGGTGGGTGCAACTTCACTTGTATAAAAACAAGGAAGACAACCACAAGGACTCAGGATTCTGCATGGTCCCCAACACAATGATGCACACCACATTCTTTGATTCAGCAAGGGATGCAGCTTGGAGGGCCATCAAAGAACTTGGTGATAGAATCAAGTGCAGAATGCTTAACACCCAAAATGACCTTAGGGAAGAAAAGAAACATACCCGAGAGTTGGAGGCTACCAACCAAACCTTAAGAGGAGACATTATAGACTTAGTAATGGAGTCATGTGCTCTAGATAGACAGTTTGCCTCTAGAAATATCCTGTTAACCAACTTGGCAAGTGAGTTGGGATTGTAATGTACTTTGTTAGTTGGACCACCACTTAACCATTTATTTTCTAAAATGTTGCTTGAAATAAGTTGAACCTTGGAATGTTTGCAATGGTTTCATGTATGCCATGACTTGTGTGTTTGATTTCCAAAGTTATGCATGTGATGCCTTGTCTTGTGATTTGTCTTAAAATTGTGATTGATTCTAACTTTTCCTATCTTATTAAAATAGATGCCTAATGTTACCATCATCACTGTTGAAGAGTTCCAGGGAACTCGTTTTGGTCCTCGTATTATTGAGCTCACTAGTTTGCTCAATCTCCCTCTTCCTACCATCATGGTACTTCCCCTCACCAAGTTTGAGAGGAAAGACCTTTGGGGCTTCAAGGTCAACCAGCCCGGACGCCAGACTGAGCCTACCACGGAGGCTATCATCTTCAAGCTCATGCACGATGACAAGGAGAGAGGCCTAGAGGTAGTCATGCATGACTTGATTGGACGTCTGTTAGGTAGACACTGTCGACAGGTTAGAGGTGCTCACTTCCACACCTTCGGTAGACGTGATGAGGATGGTGAGGCCATTGGCATGATGAGGATGATGAGGATGGTGAGGTTCTTCTTAGGCATGTGGACACTGATAGGACCAATGTCATGCTCAGCAATGACGAACTCCAGGTGCAGCTTCGTGAGAAGGACAAGCTCTTCGCGGAGCAAGATGAGATAGTCAAGGAGATGGAGGCCAAGTTCGAGAGTCAGGACAAAAAGTTCAAGAGTCAAGAGAAGCGAGTCCAAGATAGGAACAAGAGGATTCGAGACATGACTGCAGAACTGGAGGCCAAGGACTTCGAGCTCGAGCATCAGCGGACTGTGATTGAGAGGCTTCGTTCTCAGAAGAGGGCTCTCAAAGCCAAAGTAGATACCTTGTCCACCAAGGTCGAGGAATACAAGACCGCTATGGAGAATGCAGGTCTTACCTTTGTTGAGGAGGAGGTTGATGCCGAGGAGTAGTGATGACTACTCATTTATCATTTATTTATCATGCTTTTTGTTGAGTCGCAATGACCATCCAACATGTGGATGGCTTGGTATTGGTGTGTTTACTTTGCAAACTTGTCGTTTATGTTGTTGAACTATTATTATTATGATGCATTTTTGGTGATTGTTTATGAGATGTATTGTGCATGTTAGCATCTATGGGTATCTCATTATTATCTCTATTGAACAAACCATAGATGCCTCCGCGTCGTGCCAATCCCAACCCCAACAACAACAACATCACCCCTAAGATGCAGCAAATGATGACAGCTCAAACTCAGCTGATGCAAATGATGACTACGTTCATCCAGAATCAGAACAACAACAACAATAACAACAATAACAACAACAACAACAACAACAATCAGAACAACCCACCGGGTTTTGACATGCGTACCAGGTTCTTGAGATTGAGGCCAGCAAAGTTCTCAAGAACAATTGATCCTATGGTGGCTAATGATTGGCTACGCTCTGTGAACAAGGACTTGGTAATAGTTGGCTGTACTGATGAGGAGAAAGTCAAATTTGCAGCTCATTTGTTGGAAGGACCAGCAGCTACTTGGTGGGATAACTTCCAAATCACCACTCCCATTGAGGATGTGACATGGGCTATCTTTGAAGATGGTTTTTGTACTGCTCACATCTCATCCGTAGTGATGAGTTTGAAAATGAAAGAGTTACATAACCTGAAGCAACGTCACTGCAGCGTGGCTGAATATATTGAAGAGTTCAACAATCTGGCGCGTTATGCACCGGATGAAGTTGACACGGATGCTAAGAGGAAGGAAAAATTCCTTGAAGGGTTGAATGATGAACTGAACTTGCAGTTAGCTGTGGCATATGTTCCCACATACCAGTCTCTTTGTGACAAGGCTGCTATTTTGGAGAACAAAATGAAGCAAGTTGAAAGTAGGAAGAGAAAGCACTCTGACAAGCACAGCTCGGGATCGTCTCACAAGCGTTCCCATTATAATGATGGTGGAAGTTCAGGATCCCACAAGCATGGGAAATTCAACAAGCACCACAACCACAACCGTCATCATGACAACAAGCATCACCGTAGTCATGACAATGACAAGTACAAGAATCACAAGGGTGGATACAAGAGCCACCACAGTGGTAGTGGAAGTGGCAGTGGAAGCCAGCCTGTCAAGAAGGATCTTAGTCAGGTTGAATGTTTCAAATGCAAGAAGATGGGGCATTATGCTAATGAATGCCCAGAAAAGAAAGTTGAAGGACCCAACAAGCCTAACCCTTTCCAGAAAGGGCAAGTGAACCACATCAATGTGGAGGAAATTTATGAGGAACCTGATGCTGTTGCTGGTAAGTTCAAACTCAATTCTGTTCCAGCATTTGTTCTCTTTGATACTGGTGCATCTCATTCATTCAAATCAAGAGCATTTTTTTGAAAGAAATGAACTATCGGTAGAAACTATTGGGTGTCCTATAAAAGTAAGTTCTCCTGGCGGGGAAATGATAGTGAATTCCGGATGTCATGATCTATTCATAGAATTTGGGAAGTATAAGTTTCCCGTTAACTTGATAATCCTAAACTCCCAAGGATTGGATGTCATTTTGGGAATGGACTGGATGACTAAGCACAAGGGAGTGATAGATTGTGCCAACCATACTGTCTCACTCACAACTCCAGAACATAAAAGGATCAGATTCAAGACCAATTTTGAATCAAAAAGGAGTAAGCTAAATTCTCTTAAGGTGGTTAGCATGGACAGTGTGCCTATTGTGAGTGAGTATCCAGATGTGTTTCCGGAAGAATTGCCGGGAATGCCACCAGATAGAGATGTGGAGTTTCTTATTGATTTGCTACCAGGATCTGGACCAATAGCAAAAAGACCGTACAAGATGTCAGTTGATGAGTTAAAAGAACTCAAGAAGCATCTTGGAGAACAGTTGCAGAAAGGTTTTATCCAACCAAGTTCCTCATCTTGGGGAGCACCAATTTTGTTTGTAGAAAAGAAATATAGAAGTCAAAGGTTATGCATAGATTACCGTTCACTCAATGAGGTGACTATCAAGAACAAATACCCTTTGCCCAGAATCAATGACTTGTTTGATCAGCTAGAAGGAGCTTGTGTGTTCTCAAATATTGATCTCCGGTCAGGTTATTTCCATCTTAAGATAATGGAACAAGACATACCTAAGATAGCTTTCACCACAAGGTATGGGTTGTATGAGTATACCGTGATGCCATTTGGTTTGACCAATGCACCAGCATACTTCATGAATATGATGAACAAGGTGTTCATGGAGTTCCTTGACAAGTTTGTTGTCGTATTCATCGACGACATTCTAATCTACTCCAAGAGCAAGGAAGAGCATGAAGGACATCTACGCTTGATACTTGAAAAGCTTAGAGAGCATAAGTTGTATGCCAAATTCAGCAAATGTGATATTTGGTTGAATGAAGTTGGATTTCTTGGACACGTTTTGTCAGGAGATGGAGTAGCAGTTGATCCTGCTAAAGTTTTAGCTGTGACTGAATGGGAATCACCTAAGTCAGTAAAAGAAGTTTGTAGTTTCCTTGGCTTGGCAGGTTACTACAGAAGGTTCATTGAGAATTTCTCCAAGGTAGCAAAACCTATGACAGAATTGCTAAAGAAAGACAAGAAATTTGCTTGGTCTGAAGGTTGTGAACTCAGCTTTCAAGAATTGAAGAAGAGACTCGTGACAGCACCAGTCTTGTGTTTGCCAGATTTGGAGAAAGATTTCCAAGTATATTGTGATGCATCTCATCATAGATTAGGTGCAGTACTTATGCAAGAAGGGAATGTTGTGTCTTATGCCTCGAGACAACTCAAAACTCATGAAGTAAACTACCCTACTCATGATCTAGAGTTAGCCTCTATTGTCCATGCACTCAAAACATGGAGACACTATCTTTTGGGAAAGCGATGTGAAGTGTTCACAGATCACAAAAGTTTGAAGTATATCTTCACCCAGAAGGAAATTAACATGAGACAAAGAAGATGGCTAGAACTCATCAAGGACTATGACTTAAGTTTGCAATACCACCCCGGTAAAGCAAATGTTGTAGCGGATGCTCTAAGCCGTAAGGTTTTTGTGAATGGACTTACTAAGGGAGAACTGCCAGATGATCTGTGTGCCCAATTTAGAGATCTCAGATTGGAGATTTTGCCTGAAGGACATCTCATGTCTTTGGATGTTCAACCCACTTTGTTGGACAAGATTAAAGAAGCCCAGAAGATTGATAAGGAAAAGAGATTAAGGAAAAGATTTGCAAAGGAAAAGCCAAAGGATACCATGAAGACGAACAGGGTACTTTATGGCATGGAAAACGTATCTGTGTTCCACAAGATCCGGAGCTTCGGAAACTGATTTTACAAGAAGCACACAACTCACCGTATTCCATTCATCCGGGTAACACCAAAATGTACATGGATATGAAGGAAAGATTTTAGTGGAATAATATCAAGAAGGACATCGCCGAACATATTGCTTTGTGTGATGTATGTAGTAGAGTGAAGGCGGAACACCAGAAACCAGCAGGATTGCTTCAACCACTACCTATTCCTGATTGGAAGTGGGACAAGATTGGTATGGATTTCATTACCGGATTACCAAGGACCAGGTCAGGATATGATTCTATTTGGGTAGTAGTGGATCGCCTAACTAAAGTGGCTCATTTCATACCCGTAAAGACAACTTATACAAGTGCTAAGTTAGCCAAGATCTATATGAGCAGAATTGTATGTTTGCATGGAGTACCCAAGAGCATCGTGTCTGATAGGGGAACTCAATTCACTTCTCATTTTTGGAGACAGCTACATGAGTCTTTGGGAACGAGGTTGGAATTCAGCACCGCTTTTCATCCTCAGACTGATGGACAGACTGAAAGGACTAATCAAATTCTTGAAGATATGTTGAGGGCATGTGCCCTAGACTATGGAGCCAGTTGGGACGAAAGTCTGCCTTACACAGAATTATCTTATAATAACAGCTATCAAGCCAGTATTGAGATGGCACCATTTGAGTTTCTCTATGGGAGAAAGTGTACCACCCCATTACTATGGAATGGTGTGGGAGAAAGAAGTTTGTTCGGACCAGAACTAATAAAAGAGGCTGCAGAGAAAGTCAAACTGGTTAAGGACAGATTGAAGATAGCACAGTCCCGACAGAAGAGCTACACAGATCCTAAGTGTAGAGAAGTCACCTATGAAGTCGGTGATAGAGCTTATATTAGAGTGTCACCACTTCGTGGAGTGAAGAGGTTTGGAGTAAAAGGAAAATTGGCCCCAAGATATGTTGGACCATTCAAGATTCTGAGTCGTAAAGGAGAAGTTGCTTATGAGATAGAATTGCCAGAGTCTTTGTCTGCTGTTCATAATGTGTTCCATGTGAGTCAACTTAAGAAATGTCATCCATAAATGGAAGAAACTTCTTTGAAGGATACTATACCCTTGGAAGAGGTTCAATTGGAAAGTGATCTCACTTATGAAGAGAAACCTATCAAGATTCTTGAGACTGCAGAAAGAGTTACTCGGACTAAGACTATCAAGTTCTGCAAAGTTCAATGGAACCATCATTCCGAAGAAGAAGCAACTTGGGAAAGAGAAGATGATCTTCGGAAAGACCACCCTCACCTATTTGCTAGCCAACCCGAATCTCGAGGGAGAGATTCACCTTAAGGGGGTTAGATTTGTAACATCCCTAAAATCATGTTTCAAAACTCATGCATATCATCCATGCATCCTTGATCATGTAGAGTTTCATTTCAAAAATCAATTAAAAAACATGAGCATATAAGCTCATTATTTTACGTGATCATCATTAAATCAAATGCTACTCTCCAATGAGAGATTGTTGTTCATGAATCAAAACTTGTTACGCTCAGATTGTTTTGCTGGTTTGCTGTTTGCTTAAACCAAAAATTTGCAAAACAAAATTGAATTTAAAACCATTTCCAAAACTTGATCAAATCTAGTTCCATATCACTATTTATTTTTTTGATCAATAAGACCAAGCTAATACAGGGAGTCCATATGTTTTTACACTCAGATTTATGATTTTTACACTCTACAAAAACCAAGAACAAATTTGAATTCAATTGGCTTTTGAATTTTTTTGAAAATGGTTTCAGAAAATCAAATCAGAAATAGAAAATGAATTGAGAAAAGGAAAAGGGCCGGCGCCAGTTATTTAGCCCAGCAAAAGAACCAGCCCACTAAGCCCACCCGGGTTCCCCCTTATCTCTCGCTCACTCGCAGGCAAACCCACTGAGTCACTGACCGCTTGGGCCCATTTCTTCTTTCCTTCTCTCGCTGGCAAGTGGACCCTGCGACCACGTCAGCGTCTTCCCCAATCAACGCGCGGCCGAGGAGCTCCGCCGTTACCTCTCCTCAGTCACTGCCTGCTTAATTGCCATTGATACAGCGCGTAATCGTTGCCCCCCTCCTGGCTATTTACCCCCCTCTGCACCGCGAGCATTTCCCCTCACTCAATTTCCTCTCCACGCCACCAGGCTGCCCGTAGTCTTGCCCACATCGCCGCAGCTCCGACGACCTCCGGCGTACGATTCCGGTAAGACCTCGTCACCCCTTGCCGTCTAACTTTGCCAGACTGTTCACAGCATCCATACGCATCTTCTCATCCTATTGGTGCTTGCTAGGACCGTCTGAGACTCTCCAACGACGACAACCGCAAGTGCCCGACGCTTCCTTCCTCTCTGGTGATCGATTGCGGTAAGCACTGAGCGCCCCTTGACCCCTCTCGCATACGACTAGGTTCGCCTTGTCCTTGTGCAGCTACTGATGCCTCTGATTGGTACTAGGAAGGCCCAGAGCGTCAGCAACCACTTCGTCTGCAATCACCCGATGCCGTGCACGACTCCGACGAGATCCAGTGACCACCTCTGTGCGCCCCTTCGCCAACGAAGCCCACCTTGATAATCAGCAGCACACGGCGAGCTTGGTAAGCCCCTTCTCCCTCTCCCGCACGACCTAGAACGCTGGTAGCAGCTCTGACAGAGACGCCGCTGCCATTCGCCGTCGCTAGCGCCGCCCGTCTGTGGTCAATTAGATTAGGGCCGTAGGATTTAGATCTAACGAGTAAGATTAGATCTGTGTCGAACAGGTACACGTTAGATCTGGCCGTGCATCTTCAATTAGATCGTGTGGCTCTCGTTGATCGATCCGCCCGAACCGGTATCAACCAATAGAAACACGCCGCGTGTCTGTTAGTTTGTTTTAAAATTCTTATTTGAATCTATTAGATATTAAAACTTGTTTAATTCATAGCTTTTTATTCCCACGTCCAAATTTGATGAATTTTATATCAATGGAATCAGGAGAGAAAGCCCTTTCCAAATATGCAATGTGTTTAATGTTTTGTTTCTGTTACAATGGTTTTATTTACAGAAACATGTGTAGACCTATTTTATGTATATTAATTATTTGAGAAATGTATTAGTGTTCAAATAAAGATTGTTTGGCAAGTTTTGAACTTGTTTATGAACCAGTACTTTGCACTTGTCTTGTTGAGTTTAGAAAATCATCACATATCATGTTGCATGCATTCATATATTTTTGCTTGTAATTATTTTGTATGTGATTTGGTGCTATCATTTTGTGTGTAGATTTTGGTGCAAATAGTGATTGTGATTATGGGGATTGTAGCTACTCTCCAAACTACCAAGGCAAGTGGTGCTTCATGATTTTATCCCTATGTTTTTCAACTATGCATTAGAAATATTTTGCTAAGTCTTGCATGGTTATATTTACTTATATGTTATGCTTGGGAAATCCTAGTAGTTGTAGAATTGCTAGAAATTTCTAAGTTAAGATGCTTATCTATGCCATGCTTAGCCTAGCTAGTAGCAACCAACGGTGGCTATATGTTCATGCTATGAATAAATATTTCTAAGTCTTTGGACTATGTTTTTACTTAATAAAACAACTAAGTGAATGAATCACCTGGGTGGAATGGTTGTGAATGGGTTATGTTGAGTGGTTACACAAGGCCCATTTCTATGGTTTACCTTGTGTATCTCACTTGTGGAAAGACACCCAGGAACAAAGGGATTTGAGAGGCCAAATATTAAGAAGCTTCTAGTGCAGCCACTTGGCAATATGGGCTCTGCCTGGATCACATAAGTTGCAATAACTTAGCCATTTGGACAGTTGGTGGTAGTGGGATGATAGGTTGGAACACGTCCATTTGGTCTAAGGGAAGGTTTCTAAAAGGTCCTATCTTGGTGAAAATCAATTCTTGTGGGGAAAGTGCACAACCTCTGCAGATGGAAGAATCTAAGTACTTAGCCATGTCCCTGGTATTGGACAATTTGAGAATCAAGACATGGAAGCTATCAAGAATATCCTCATCCCAATTTCTAAGTAAAACTTGTGGTTGAACAAGAGTGAAGGACCCCAATGTCTATTGGTGATTCCTTGGGAAAAGTTTTTGACAAAGAAAAACTTAGTGTTTTCAACTGATAGGCAACACCTATTTTAAGCAAAGCAAGCCTAAGCTACACTTAGCCAAAATGCATATAGTATTTAGTCCACCAATATTCTACTAAGGTATCACTTGGCAATACTATTCTAATGTATTGACCCACTGTGGATGTAACTTGTGATGTTGTAGGATATTCTGATGATGAATAGGAGTCATGAGTCTACACTCAACATGCTTGCCTGCGGCACATGAAGATGAAGAATTATTTTTCTATTTACTTGTTTAAACTCTTGTACTAGGCCTGTGGCCATGGAGTTGTAAAATACTATGTTGTCTCTGGAATGACTGTAATAATGACCTTTGTTTCTGTGTACTTCATCTTAAACTATGGATGCTAGCATTGATCCAGGTACTAGCATTGCAATCACAGGGATCCTTTTCCTTTATAAAGGAGGGATCTTACAATTTGAAATCCATCGTTTACGACTACACATAATGGACTACATATATCGATATGTATAAATTCCAATAATTTAGTCGATCTTCTTCTTTGGCCTTTAAACGAAGTTTCAATTATCCCGAGGAAAGTACCACAAGCTTTATTTGATCAAATAAAAAAAGATCCATAAAAATGGTGTTTCTTCATGTTTTATTTCCAATATAATTTAAACTGCAATGTCACTTCGTAAGTGATCTTCCAATCATTTGTCTTGCGACATTTTAGCATTAGTTTTATGGATGTGATTTCTCCCACTAGATTTGTAAATCATCCATCTTATATGGAATACGGTAATTATTTGTTCTCATAATACCTGATTTAAATAACTATTATTAAAACAAATCTTGAAGGCATGCTTTGATGTCAACGAGAAATACACGATGATCATCATCACATATTCTCTTGCTAGATACTTAGGCCATTGTAGTTCATGAATTGTGTCGCTCTGTATGAAATTTCATACCAACCAATTCGGTATCCAATACCCAATAACCACATTGTTTAACAAGCAAAGAATACAACCATAACATGTATATCATTTATATACCTAAAATGGATATTTCCAGTCTTCTCTTTTGTGCCAAATATATTTTATAGATTCTATTTCAGCATTTCCTTTTCCTTTTTAAAAGAATCTATCAACATCAACAATGGCTCCATATACATGACACATAGTCCAAAGCGTGTATATTCAAATAATAATACCTTCGGACATGCACTTTGAAATAGATCACCATCATCAAATGATCGGCATTCTTTCAAAATCCATTCTTTAGTAATCTTTTCATGTAGTAAACACTTTACATACATCTTTTATTCATACTTATCATGACGACTTTCATAATAAAGCTAATGTAGCTTATAAAGGCGAATCGTGAGTATAACATTACTTTCCAAAACCCTTTTGGATGATTAGGTTGTCTAGCATCTCTAACCTTTGCAAATTCTCATCCAATATGAGAACATATATTATACTCTATCACACTACTAGGAAAACAGCAGTGAGTGGCGCACCTGAAAAGATCATCTGTGGCGCACTAGCAGTGCGCCATGTACCTTGCGCTACGGCTATCTCCTAGCCGTGGCGCACTGCCTTGTGCGCCACGGTTGTGTCGAGATAGGCGTAGCGCACCTACTAGTGCGCCACGGCTATGTGGGAAGGTGCGCTACGCATAGGATCTTCTGTGGCGCACTTCCCTATGCGCTACTAAGCTTCGAAAGTGCGCTTTAGGTGTAGTGCGCCACAGAAGGTAGGTCATATGCGCCACATGTGTGTTTTTTGTTTTTTTTTTAATTTCTGAGCCAGATTATATACAATACAGATTATATACAATATTACAGCAAATATACACATAGATACAAGATATACAATTATATATATAAATACACAATTTGAAAAACAAGATTGAAACAAATAGATATAGATAAGTCTCATACATGAATACATAGTATAAGTTACATTGTTTCGATCAAGTTACAAAGTAGTTGGTGACATGCGAATACATGTGTCGATCGAACAAGTTAGAGCTCGGAAGATTGCCTAGACATCTAAACTAGCTAGACACAAACGCGGGATAAACAACCAAAGAAGATAAGCATGATCACCGCCGCGGCGAAGGTGTAGGTCTTCATCCGGTGCCTTGTCCTAACTCCCGCTAGATAGCGCGTGTATCTAGATTCCGCCTCCGCCATAGTGTTGTACCCTTTGTAGCTATTGCCGCTGAAACGGTGCACCTGTCTCTGGCAATCTTCCCAATCATCGTAGACTCCGGGAACCCGTCCCGTGTACACGACGTACCACGTCATCTATAAGTTGACAATAATAATTAATTGGTGATTGAAAAAAAACATATGTAATTAAAGTCGCATATGAAGATACACTTATAGAAAGTACTCCTAAATCAAAAATACCAAACTCAAAAAGCATGCCTCATATATAACTAGGTTGTTCGACACAGGAATATGCTACGATGGAACCGTCCGCCAAGTAGGATGCACAACACCTGGACCTATGCATAGCACAAGGCGGACAATCCCATCGCAGCACATTCACATATATAGTGTGCCACAACATTTCAATCATCGGCATTATTCTCAAAAAATACCAAAGTAACTCGAAAAAAAGCCTCATATATATACATAGGTTGTTGGACACAGGAATATGCTACGATGGAACTATAAGCCAAGTAGGATGCACAACATCTAGACTTGTGCATAACACAAGGCTTATAGTCCCGTCGTAGCACATTCACATATATATTGTGCCAAGACATTTCAATCATCGGCATTATTCTCGAAAAAGACCAAAGTAGCTCGAAAAGAATGCCTCATATATAACTAGCTAGGTCGTTGGACATAGGAATATGCTATGACGGAACAGTTAGCCAAGTAGGATGCACAATTCCTGGACTTGTGCATATCACAAGGCTAACTATCCCGTCATAGCACATTCACATATATATTGTGCCACGACATTTCAATCATCGGCATATTCTCGAAAAAGACAAAAATAACTCTGAAAGAATGCCTCATATATAACTAGCTAGGTCATTGGACACAGGAATATGCTACGACGAACACGACCAAGTAGGATGCATAATTCCGACTTGTGCATATCACAAGGCTAACTATCCCGTCAGAGCACATTCATATATATTGTTACGACATTTCAATCATCGGCATTATTCTCGAAAAAGACAAAAATAACTCGAAAAGAATGCCTCATATATATACATAGGTCGTTGGACACAGGAATATACTATGATGGAACCGTGAGCCAAGTAGGATGCACAAGACCTGGACTTGTTCATATCACAAGGCTCACAATCCCATCGTAGCATATTCACATATATAGTGTGCCACAACATTTCAATCATCGGCATTATTCTCGAAAAAAGAGTAAGGAAAAAAAGAAGGACCAAAGTGAGCAAAGGACCAAAGAGTAAGCAAAAAAACCAAGCATTGATTGATATATAATAATAAGCAAAAGAAGTAAGCGATGATTCATAAACCTAATAAGATAAGTATAGTAGAATGTACACTTTTCCACACACACACAAAGGTCATCTATAGTTTGTAACTACAACTAGGCCAACATGCATCAAGCCTTCTGGCTCGGCTTAGGGAACGGGAGGACGCCTTGTCTCATCATGAACTTCCTATAGTCACCTTGCATCTCTAGGCGATCTTCTGTGTCACGGTTATTCGGGATATTTCCTCCGTAGAAGATCCCCCCCCCGAAGTCATGACATCACGAAAGATGATTGCCGCAAACTGCTGCTGGATGCAATACATCTCTTGTCTAATATCTGAATCATTGATCTTGGCCTTTGATTCGGCCCACTGTTTGAGATGATCTGGCAGTATAGAATTCTGCTGGTCAAGTAGGAACTCCCTCATGTGATGAAGTGCGTAGTAGGCTTCCTTCTTACTGTTTTCCGGCTGCTTCACGCAGGGGAACTCCGTTACGTGGTTGAAGACGTGCCTGCCGAACTTGACCTTCGTACGCACGAAGGTGGTGCCTTTCGTCGAGGCAAAGCCAGTGAGAGCATCATCCAGAACTTCCTTGATATTATCGTAGTTTTTCTTCTTTTCTAGACTCCCCGAGTAGAAATACGTGGCGTGGGAATGCTTCGGCGATAAGGAGATGAGCGTGTAGTGTTCATTTCTGCGCAAAAAATTCAAATGGAATGTGTTGGAAAAAGAATGATGATGATCTAATGTGGCATCCCGCAAAACCACTACTAGAAAATCGCGTTGAATTTGTGCATTGCATCGTCATCATCTTGCATTGTTTGTCGAAAACTAATTTCGCAAAGCCCGTTTCGTTTTCTAAAACGCCCCATCTTTATTCAAACGCCAAACCCGGGGCTCCGGAGTATTTTGTTTTGTTTCTATCGGTTTGCAAATGGTCCAATTAAAGTAAATAAAATATTAAATTATTTTAGCGGGGCAGTCGAACGGGCCGATTGACCCGAACGACCGCCCCAGAAATTAATCGGTCCAAATAGACCGGCCCTCTAAATCCTAAACTCACCCAACCTAATCTACCCAACCCAGCCTCCACCTCACTCCCTCCAATCAGATCTCTCCACCTCACCTCTCCTCTCTCCCTTACCCACTCCCTGCCTGCCACATCAGCCTGCTCAACCTCCACCAACCCCCACCTGTGGACCCTCCCGCCGCCACCTGGGCCAAACTCACACGCCAGCCACCAACCCGGTCAACCCCCACCGACACACCCATCCCACGCCTGGCCACCCCACTCCCCCACCCGGCCCCGCGCTCCCTGGGCCCCACACACACGCGTCCCACGCGGTGCCCGCACCCTCCCTTCGTCCTCCCTGGGTCTCTCTCTCTCGCACGCGTCGCCCCTCCCCATCTTCTTCCTCCCTGGCGACCCCCGCCGCCTGGCCCGCCACCGAGCTCCGCCCCGCCGACTCGCACCTCTCCTCCCCTCTGGCGACCGGCCCCGGCGCGGCCCCCTATGCCCCAGCGCCGCTCCGCCTCTCCGCTCTCCACCCCGCACCCCTACAGACCGCCACGCGACCACTGCCTGCCTCGCCGCTCTTCGGCGCCTCTGCTCCGCGCCACCTCGGCTGTGCGCCCGCTGGCGCCTCACGCCTCGAGGCCACCGCTCCCTGCCACCTCCACCCCCTACCGACCGCCAGCAGCCTGGCCAATGCCCGCCGTCTCCCTTCGCCCTCCCTTCTCCCTCGCGCTCCACGCCTGACGACCCCGCTGCTGGCTGCTGGCTGCCGTCCCTCGCCTCGGCCGGCCCGTTCACTGCAGCACCTCGCCCGCCAGCTCCTCCTCCGCTCACCCTTCCTCAGCGCCGCCGCCTCACCTGCCGCCTCCTCCGAGGCCCACGCCGTCACCCTCGCCTCGCCTGCGCCGTCGGCCGCCTCACTGCGCTGGGTCTGCCGCCACCCCAGCCTTTGCCCGTTCGAGCCTCGCTATTACATGTTGGCAATGAATCTCGGCTTTTGAGCTGCGATGCATTGTAAGTTCCACACTCCAAGGCAAGGTAGACACTGACAATCGAAGCCGCGAGGGACCTCAAGTTCCCCAACATGAACAAGAGAAGATCGCCTACCCGGACCCAAGGCCGACAAGCTCGTCTTCCCGGAACCCGAAGACCGATTCCGGACCCGATACCGCCAAGACCCCGACATCGAAACGACAAGATCGCCGTCATGGAACCGAACGCCGGGACGCCGATGCGAAATACGCCAAGGACTACCTCATGGATCCGGCGAACCTCGGACGTCAAGCTCTTCCCGGAACCGAAGACCCTGAGGTCGAACCTCGTTGAACCCCAATGGAACCTCAAGACCTTCCGGCGCCGAGATCCAAGCTCTCCCTCGAGAACGTCAAGTATTTCACCCCGGACACCGAGTCCTCCGAGAACCCCGATGCGACAAGTGCTTCGTCCCGAACGCCATGACCGACGACGTGGCCCGACCATCGCGAATGCGCCAAGATCTACCCCAGTAATCCAAGAACGATCCCGTCGAGACCGATCCGTCGAACCCTGGACCCTGAGACCGACCCCGAACCCCGGAACCCCAAGTTCGTCGAACCCTAACAAGATCGCCGAACCCTAAATGTGTGAACCTTTTCCCGAACCCTATTTTATAACATAATACAACTTGTCGCATATTAAAATTGGTCATGCATGCATCCTTGCCTGTGGTTTGGGGGCCTTATGCCGATTCACCTAATGATTAAATATGGGGCCCATATCCGGGCAAATCTAGCCTTATATTGGCCTCATTTAAATTTGTGTAGCGAACCCGGTGCTATCTTCTACCATGTTAAACAACATTTAAATTGCGGGGTAGTTAAACAACTGGAACCATCTAACTAATTGGCGGGACCCCGGTTCCACTTAATATTGACCTAATCGCATCGCACCTTTGCCATGTCATCCATCATACATGCATCATGCCGATCTTCTGCCGTGTATTGAATATTGCATCCGGTGTTTCTTCTAGTGTTTTGCTTCTTCGCGGATAAGGCCGTTGAGTTGATGTGAGCTTCGCCCCGATCTTCGGGGAAAACCTTCGACAATGTTTTCAGGCGAGCATCTCCCCCTTTCTACCTATCTTACTTTTATAGTATTTATTCCCTCCTGTTGATCTATTGCTATCTGTGTTGCGATGCTCTAGTTTTCGTACCCGTGATATCCCCTGCAGCCTTATATTGCCTTGGACACATCCTATTACCTGTTGTTTGGTAGATAGATGGACTTGCGCCTCGTAGTCGCTTGCTCGAGTGCTGATGTGTGTCGTCATATGCCACAGTTGTTGATGTATTGCCGCATGTTGATGTTGGAGATGATTCTAGTTTTACTTATCGCACACTTTAATTCCTGTTTAACAACTAAAATTGAATAAGCAGAGGCATCGGTGGGTGATAGATAATATTTGGTTTCCGAACGCCCACTTGTGTCCCGTAAGACCCCGAGTACTTGATACCTGTTCCTTGATTTATCGCGCTATCCACATCCGGGAGGTATATGGGACCCCCCTGAGCCAGAGCTTGATTCATTCTTATTTCTTGGGGCCACAACTAGTTTGAGGTTTTATTTACGATCCTGTACTTATGCCATGCTACTTTCTGTATTTAAATTGTGCGACAGATAGCACACTGTACTGTTTAGGAAGGCGGAGTGATTCTGTATCGACACCCCGAGTTTTCGGGTTCCCGATCGCATGTACCATTGGCGCTAACCTTGAGTCCGTCTCGAAGCTAGCTTACCGTTCGCGGGATCTACTCAAAGGTGCCCCAAATATTTCTGAATCCTGTGATTGTTCAGTCGTGAAAGCCTCGTTGGGTTTTGTTTTGGTTTTTCCGAGGTTGATCGAGCGTGTGTTGCTATTGGTGCACCCCGGCCGGGTAAAACTTTCTGAAAGCCGTGTCCGCGGATATGGACGACTTGGAGCACAGTATCTCGATCATAGACAAGCATAACTAAAGTTTATTGCTATAAATTTGACTCTATAATGACTAGTAATCAGCTTCACTACAATGGAATGGCTAATTAATACTGCCCACAATTGCTTGTTTGGAGTGTCGCTTGCGACCATTGTACCTGACTAGTAAGTATTGCAACTACAACGAAATGGCTGAATAAAAGTGCCAACAACTGCTGGGTTTTGGGTTTATCTCATGCTATCTGTACCTGATTAGTAATTGCTGCAACTATAACGGAATGATTAACTAAAAGTGCCCACTGCTTACTTTATCAGGATGATTATCTAAACCTGACTAGTAAAGTGCCACAACCATAACTGAATAAATAAAACTGCCAACTGTGTGAGTTCCTCGGTTGACTTCCTCGTTTGGTCTCGAGGGGGAAACACCAGGATGGGTTTGTTTGATGGTAGTCTCAGGTTGGATCCGGATAGGTCCTTCTTACCCCTCTCTTCTTGACGCCAGTGTATCGAGTCTCTATAGGTTGTTTAGTGCATGCTGACGCTGCCGCTCAGCCCACCATACCTATGTAGGCGAGGACCGCCGAATTCTAGCCTCGCCGTGTCTTGGCCTCGATCTTGACGCCTTCTTTTTCCTTTGCCCTTTGTCGGCACCCCTTTTGTTTAAGCAGGTTTGAGATCGACGTCGTTAGCAGGGTTACCCTTCCGGCTTGGCCTGGGCAGGGTTATGGACGCCATTGGTTATTCTTCAGGGCTCTTAGCCCCATTTGCATCTTGTCCGTAGCTGGACGCTCTATCGTTTTCAAGGTGATTTGGATCTTTGTATAATATATCTGTATTTTTTTTTGACTCTTTGAGTCGCTGTTATATATATATATCTGTTCTGTGGGTCCCATCGAGGACTGTTGTGTAATGTTATTACTTTGTTTTCCACCCGCACGAAAGTGCCTGGTGGGCACCTTTGAATCGTTTCTATGCGGGTTTGGCGAATTTTGCTCAAACTTGCATAGGTCCGATTCTGAGGGTGTTACATCTAATAAAGCCAATTGACGGTGGCGAGTGAATAATGACTTACTCGGGAAAGTAAGGCACGAGAATGTATTCCTTTGTCTTGTTCGCCATGAGGATTCTTTTTAGTGCGAGGCCACGCGATCGTCGTTGACGGGGAACCCAAGCAGCCGTCACGCATGTAGTAGGGGTCCAGTATAGCGATGCCCGGTGTGTTCTCTCTAATGATCTGCATGGCCAGGCTGAGAGAAAAAAGACGGACCTTGGTATAGTGCAGCGGGTATAGGTGGAACATATTGAAGATGTCATCGAACCGCATGAAGAACAGATACGCAGGGGCATTGTCGACGAATCCCAAGCCTGGTGGCACCTTAACCACGAATACCGGGTGCGAGGGATCTTTCTCCGATAGAAGCCGTCTCTCTATCGTCAGCACGCCGTCATGCACACTCTGCAGTTCCGAACTGGCGAGCTTCCGCATTCTTAGGTAGCATGGGCTCACCCTCCACATGAATCCTCCACATAATACCCTCGGGACTTGGTGGCCCGTCTCGAAACCTGATCGGATTCGCAGTTGTTGACGCCACCGGCTGGCTCGAGCTGCTAGATTTTCTTTTCCTGCCCTTTTTTCCTTTTGGAGAGCGGGAAGGCACCGCAATATGAGCACCGGCCGCCCTATGTAGTGTGTCAGGGCTTAGAATAAAGGGCCGGTTGGTTGTATCAGCTGGCTCTATAAAGGCGCAAGTCGAGGGGCGTCTCCTCGAAGCAGACGCTTGGTGAGCGACTCTTCTTCATCCGCTCTCGGGGTTGAATGGGAGGTTCAGTCATCGCAGCCCTTAGCACCCGACTAATTTTAACCCTGCACGCTAGCTCACATCGGCCTTGAGTGGAACGTGCGCTGCAAGGTTGAACGATGGTACCCTTGGCAACATCCCTCACCGTTGTTCACGTAGCATAAGAGAGCAAGGAACATCCGTCTGGACAGTGCAAAGATCGTCAGAGATGCCATAAGAGTAATAGATGGCATGAAAGGTGGTAATTAAAGCAATTTGTTTACCGTGATGGCGTCGAGATCGGCTAATGTCGACGCACCGCATACGGCGACAGGCGTGCAAGAGACGGAAGGGCTGCTTGATGGCGCGGTGCTGGCCGCCGGTGTATTCTCACTACCGTCGGGTGCTTGGAGCTCCGATGCCGCTGCGACGATGGCAAGGGGGAACCAACATGTACTCCGTCTCCGCGGTGATGGCAGGGGGAGTAACCAACACTTGCGGCGCCGCGTTGCTAGCGGGCGGAGTCACGAACATGTAGTTTGCCTGATTCGTCTGCGCCGCGTTGTTCGAGTGGCTGCTGACCATGCTTGGAATCGGGCATGGCCCTATTCGACCACCCGCACTCCAGTTCGCTATTGACTCCACCAAGGTAGGCAGGAAGGACGTGAGGGTGATTGCCAGGTTGTCTTGGACGATCTACGGGATCCGCGCCACTTGTGCCTTAAGTTCTTGAACCTCGCGGTTTTCCTCCTCGCTCCTTCCCGACGGCGCCACATGCGTCCTCGGCGGTGGACCAAAATGATCCACCCAATTCTTACCCCCGAGGCCGGCCAGACGGCCAGCCGACGGCATATTCTTCGTAACCGGCTCTATTTTCTTGGTCCGGTTCATCGCCCTGTTAAAAGGGTTATCCCAGCGGGTGGCCGCCGTCGACCCCTGGGATGAGGAACCCTGGGATCCATGACTAGCAACAATTTCCTCCTCCTGCAGAAGAAGTAACTGTGAATCGTTTAGATCATTGATTAGATTGCAATTGAGTTGATCCGCGGTAATTAGATTATACTTACCACAATTTCCTCGAATTCCTTCACCGCAGGATCCGCGGTGAGTTGTTTGGTTTTTGGGTCCACATGGTAACGGGCCCTGATGAAGTTTCGCACCTTCCCGGGTTCGAATTTCACAAAGGGATTTTCTATCCCCTTGGATCTATACTCTTCGTCCTCCTTATTCCATTTGGCCTCCGCGGTTCTGTATCCACCAGATCCGAGATGGTGATGACCTATATTCATCGCCTGCAGCACCTTTCCCCGATTACTATTGGCCAGGGCTCTTTCGGATTCACACCTCTCCTTGAACTCCCGCAACTGATCTTCGGTGATCTGCGGGTCAATCTTCTGGATCTCCTCGGGACTTTTGCCTTCTTTATAGATCTTCTTCTTTATCTAGGTTCTCCAGCTGGCCAGGGCGGTGCTCATCTTTGCGAGGGCAGATTTGTTTACTTTGTTCCCATGATAATTTGTGTTCTGATACTTAGCGGGGAACTTGTATCTTGCGTGCAGCTTCTCGAAGAGGAGTGTGCGCAAGTGACCATTATCTTTATGTCGGAGATTCTCGGTGTTGATCGAGATGGTTGTCCGGGTGATCGCCGCCACTTTCCCACCGTACCCTTTGACGACAAGGGCGGGCTCCAAAGGAACCCCTGATGGGCTCACTTCGGTAATTTCCTCCCTGACCTTCTTCTTAGGAGGATTGCTACCACTCCCTGTGCCCTCGCCGCCATCAGTGGTTTCATCATCCGCCGTTCCTTCGGCTTCTTCCTCCGTGTCTTCCATCTCATCATCCTCGCTCTCCGAAGGATGGTATTCTTCATCGTCTTCTAGCCGCTGGGTCGCCTCCCAGAATGTCAATTGTTTATTCGGAGGTCTGAGTTCTCCTTCAGCGCTAATGCACTTAGAACATCCAGCCTCATCGTTGTCACACATCTTTGCACTAATAAAAAACAAATAATTGGTTAAATGCACGAAAAAATCCGGCATGACCTTTGCTAATTTTCTTAAACTAGGAGTGCCCAATTTCTACCGAAACGGGAAGTTAATCAACATTCCGGCAAAAATCGTGACTCATTTCATACAAGAACCTGCATATATATGGCCAGCATAGCTAGCACACAATAAATGGCCATCATAGCCAGCACAACCAGCATAAATGGCCAGTATAGCCAGCACAACTGCACAACCAGCACACAATAAATCTGTTTCAGGCAAAAATGGAGAAACTAGCATAAATGGCCAACACACAAACAATACATCAAGCATAAATGGCCAGGTTTCAGGTTTGGATTTAGCAGTTTCAGGTTAGGACTTAGCAGTTTCAGGTTTGAAATTGGTTTCATGAAACCTTCAGGTTACACAGGTTCCATGCAAGATTTTGGTCAGTACTAGATCATGTATTGCTTGTTGTGAAAATATGTACTTGCTGGCTGTTTTCTGGTTCTACATAAACAAATCAAAAACACAAGTTTTACTACTACATATCTTTGTTCTAAACCTTAGAGCTAGCTATCTAGCTACTGTCTTGTTTTTGTTTTTAATCTCAGAGCTAGATAGCTACTGTCTTTTTATTGTTTCTGCAAAACAATAACATGCTACACTACTTTGCAGAGCTAGCTAGAGGTACAAAACTCAATGATAAAATTGGACCAGCTGTTTTTTAAGGTACTTTTCATTTCATTCAGTCACATGTGGACATGTAAAAAGTACAATCATATGGCACAGACAAGAAGAAAATGACAATATCAGAATTCTAGTCCTGCATAAACAAATCAAGGTTGGTCTCCACATATGGCAAGCTCAAACTACCTATGTATTTCATCTCTTTAAAAGAAAAGAAAAGGAGAAAAAATAACCTATACAAGTTGTTGATCGAGGACTTAAAACAAATAACCTATGAACGAACGAGTGGACCGGAGGAAGATAAAGACCATAGTACCTTGAAAGATAAAGATCATAGTACCATGCACTGAAATGGGTGTATGTGTGGTATCCGCACCAGTGTATAGTACTAGTACTAATAAAATGGCATGTAAAGCACCAGGATTCAGTACGGACACATATTTTGGTTTTGGAAAAAGTAGCAAAGGGACTTCAGGTTTTCAGTGCAAGACCACGCTAACCCAACAAAGGATATTTTTGCAGTGATCTGTGGACGTTATTTGCTGGGACTGTTCAACGGGACGGAATGTTCAACCCCCATCATGATGCCAACGGCCTTGGACATATATGCACGCACGGCAGTATACCAGGTTATAGATTTTGTTCGGTGGGTAGACCAGTGTTTAGTCGTGCTCCATAACAGAATTGACATTCCAGAAGCAGATGGATGAATTTGGCATCAAATTAAAACATGCATACATGCACACTATCCTAGAACACAATTAGATTTCAACACCAATATCTGAACAATCCACCAAGAATAACATAAATATTAGTTTTGGTCATAAGATGAAACTATCATCAAAAAAAGAATTTTTCCTTCACTATATACCACTTTGCCTAGTAGCAAGAATAATTACAGAGCTGCTGCAAAGAGTAACGCGACACCGTAATCCGGTACTTGGCATTCATTCATTCAACTACAGTTGAGAGAGGGGGAGAGAGGAAGAGAGGGAGAGAGAGGGAGAGAGGGAGAGAGGGGAGGTGGGAAGGGGACTCACCAGGAGGGAGCGCGGAGCTAGGCAGGCGGGCGATGAGGACGAAGATGGCGGGCGGACGACGATGGCTCCTCCTCCTCCACGTCCTCCTCCTAGAGCGGCGGTGGACGACGGCGGGCGGGCGAGCGGACGAAGGCGGGTTCCTCCACGGACTCCTCCTCCTCGGACATGCACGGCTCGGGATCCTCCTCCTCCTCCTCCACGCGCAGCTGGAAGGGCTCCTCCTCCTCCACGCGCAGCTGGTAGGGCAACGGCGGATCGAGAGCGCGGCGGCGGGGCACGGTTGAGATCGGCGGTGTGTCTGATCTGAGATGGGGAGAAGAGGCGCGCGGGGCGTGGCACGGTTGACTACTAGCACCGAGTTAGGCGTAGCGCACGCTGGCCAAGTGCTTCTGATTGCCCGTAAGCGCCACTTGGCCGCGTCTTAACGGTGCTACTAGTCACATAAGAAGGCGCGGCCACCCCTATAAACAACTAAAACTGCCCTATCCCACTGGTTCCACCCACTGCTCTAATCTAAACCTGTGAGCACCCAGGTTCGAATCCTGGTTCCCACCTTTTTTATTTTTATTTTAAAAATATTTTTAAATTTTCCAACAAATGCCCAAAAGTGGTGATATATTCTATAAAAGTTTTGTTTTGTTTTTAAAATACTTTTAAATATTCCAAAAATGCCCGAAAGTGATAATATATGTCATAAAAGTGGTACAAATTAAATATGATTCAAATATGTCATAATAATTTGTCCATGAATATTACAATCTCTTTCGACCACGCGTTTTACAATATTTTTTGAGCTAGTGTTTTACAATATGTTTTCCCTTCTTTATCGCGGTTGAATAATTTAGCGCCGGCACTTTAATGTTTCTTCTTTCGAACGGACTACCTTTTTTGGGTAAGGTTGTCCTTTTTCTTCTTGTGATGTATGTTGCTGCATCGTAGTCGTCGTCATCTTCAATCTTTGGATCACCGTACTGGTCGAAGTCTTGCTCGTTGGCGACTCCATCCATTCCTATGATGTTTCTTTTTCCTCTCCTCACGACAACACGGCTAGGCTTTGTCGGGTCGGTAATGAAAAAACATTGGTCCACTTTGGTAGCTAGTACCCACGGTTCATTTTCCGCGGCCACGTTTGCACCGGCGGCCTTGGATGTGGCTGCTTCAGGTATAACCATGGTTGTGAAATACCGGTCTTCTCTTTCGACGCTCTTTGCCCATCTGACACGGAATATCGACACCTTTTCTCCATAGTAGTCGAGCTCCCAGATCTCCTCGATTCTTCCGTTGAATCTTTCCTTCATGTTGTCATCGGTGTAGAATTCCGATGTTACGCCTGAGTTCTGATAATCACACTTGTTGTCCCTTTCCTCTGTCTAGAATGTGTAGACGTTGATATCATACGCCTGATAGGTCACCAGGTTTTGCATCGGTCCCTGCGACAAGGTGAATATGATCTTTTCCGTGTCAGAAGAATGCGATCGCGGGGGATTATCAAGGAGCGTCTGCCTAAACCAACGCGTGAAATCTGAGTTGTGCTCTTTGATTATTTCTCCCTGCGTCCTCTGTATGCCCCGGTCACTGTACTTCTTCTCGATTAACCTTTTGTGCTTCTGTACCCAAGGATCGACCAGTTCTAAATGCTGTAGCGCGACGAGGTTTGCTCGATCAAAGTCTGCGCGTCGAAAATCGAAGTCTGCATGCAGTATGCGACGACCCTCTCGGTGACCAGATCCGTCGAGCTTGCCAAGGTGCCTGTTGACGGGAAGACCGACAGGGTTCTCGATGTCTAGATAATTCGTGTAGAAAGAGATGCACTCTTCGTCCAGAAAGCCCTTGGCTATGTTTCCATCTGGACGGGACCTGTTGCGAACGTATCCTTTGATGTGTCCGTTCATCCTTTCGAATGCCATCATGCTGCAGAGGAACATCGGCCCGAGTTGTACGATGTCCTCCATGACATGGACCAGCAGATGCACCATAATGTCGAAGAATGCGGGTGGGAAGTAGACCTCAAGCTCACATAGTATCACCACGATCTCCTCCTGTAGCCTCCCAAGCTGATTCACGCCAATCGACTTCCTAGAGATGACATCAAAAAACTTGCAGAGGCTAAATAACGTTTCACGGACGTGCTCGTCCATTATCCCTCTTAGTGGGACCGGAAGTACCTGCGTCATTAGGACGGCACAGTCGTGAGACTTCATGCCACTGAACCTCTGCTTCGCCTCGTCTAGGTATCTGCTTATCTTGCCCGCGTAGGCGTAAGGAAATTTGACTCCTAGAAGGCACTTGAAAAACTGTTTGATCTCATCTTGGCTTAGAGTGAAGCAAGAAGGAGGGCAGTAATATTCGTTCTTCTTGAACTTTTTACCCTTCCGACGACCTTGTGTCGTCTCCGACTCATGATCATCGTCATCTTCCTGATCATCAGGAGTAGTGCCTTGCTTTCGGACCATCTTTCGTCCTATCTGGCATGTTGATTATGGTGGCGACCAGACTCTCGCACACGTTTTTCGTGATATGCATGATGTCGAGGCTATGAGGCGTGCGGAGAAACTTCCAGTATGGCAACTCCCAGAAAACAGACCTTGTTTTCCATACCTTCATCCGCGGCTTGTCTTGTTGCTGCCTCTTTCGCTTCTTTCCAGGCTTAGGAAAATCTTTCCAGTTTTTCAGCAACTCTTCCACTTCTCCGTTGCTCCTACGCTCTGGGATTACTCGGGTCTCGGATTTTCCATCGAATAGGTCTCCACGTTTTCTCCATGGATCATTCTTGCCGAGCCACCTCCGGTGCGCCATGAACACGGTTTTCGATGACCCTGGATCTTTCTCTAGTTGGAGATAGCTTGTGTTATCCATGCACCTAACGCATGCGCAGAACCCTTGGATAACCTGCCCCGAGATATACCCGCAACCTGGATAGTCTTGCACCGTAGTGACCAACGCGGCTCTCATAGTGAAATAAGCTTGTGCGACGACGTCGTAAGTATTGGCTCCAGATTCCCATAACGTGGCTAGCTCCTCTTTCAACAGCATAAAATGCGGTACGTGAGCTGGGTTCAGAACGTCGTGAGACAGTTCGGTCCATATCCGGTGTGGGCGTTAGAGCATTACAATTTCAGTATGAGGGAAACCGTCATCACGAATGAAGTAATAGCAAGCCTTTTGGGAGCCAATGAGCCCTTTTACTGTGACCCAGGTTCGGTAGCCAGATGGACTTGACACACCTTCCGAATGCTTCTCCGATCCTGAAGTTCTCGCGAAGAGAATAAGATGCAGCTCCCCCTCCCTCTGTCTTTTTCCGCTTTGCTAATCTTCCCCTCTCACGCTTGTGCTTCGAGCTCTTTCCAAAAACAAAACCGCCCAACATCGATCCGATTGAACTTCTGACTCCTCGCTGAGATACAGATTGATGTCGGTACCAGGTTGTTTCGGCCCTTGAATTAGCATACTCATTTGTATGTACTTCTTCTTCATGCACAACCATGGAGGGAGGTTGTACATCCATACAAACACGGGCCAAGTGTTGTGCATGCTGATCTGGCTACCAAACGGATTGAGTCCATCAGTCCTCGCACCAAGCCTAATGTTCCTCGAATCTCCACCGAATTCTGGGAATTCGAGGTCCAATGCTTTCCACTAGCTAGCATCTGAAGGGTGCGTCAGCAGCTCATCCTTTTCGGGGTCATCATCATCATCTCCTGGCTTCTTCCTTTCCGCATGCCATCGCATGAGCTTCACTTCCTTAGGGTCCGCGAAATAGCGCTGAAGACGAGGAGTGATAGTGTAACACCCTCGGAATCGGCCCTATGCAAGTTTTAGCGCTTCCCGCCAAACCCGCATAGAAACGATTCAAAGGTGCCCACTAGGCACTTGCGTGCGGGTGGAAAACGAAGTAATATCATTACATAATAGTCCTCGATGGAACCCACAAAACATATATATACAACAGCGACTCAAAGAGTCAAGAATGCAGATATACAGTACAAAGATCCAAATCACCTTGAAAATGATACAGCGTCCGACTACGGACAAGATGCAAATGGGGCTAAGAGCCCTTAAGAATAACCAATGGCGTCCATAACCCTGCCCAGGCCAAGCCGGAAGGGTAACCCTGCTAACGACGTCGATCTCAAAACCTGCTTAAACAAAAGGGGTGCCGACAAAGGGCAAAAGAAAAAGAGCGGTCAAGATCGAGGCCAAGACAGCGAGACTAGAATTCAAGGTCCTCGCCTACATAGGTATGGTGGATGGCGGCGCAGCAAAGATGCACTAAACAACCTATAGAGACTCTATACAACTAGTGGCTATCAGAGAGGGGTAAGAAAGACCTATTCGGAACCAACCTGATACTACCACCAAACATACCCATCCTGGTATTTCCCCCTCGAGACCAAACGAGGAAGTCAACCGAGGAACTCACACAGTTGGCAGTTTTATTTATTCAGTAATCGTTGCAGCAATTACTAGTCAGGTATAGATAGTCATCCTGATAGAATAAGCAGTGGGCACTTTTAGTTAATCATTCCGTTGTAGTTGCAACACTTACTAGTCAGATACAATTAGCATGAGATATCCCCAAACCCAGCAGTTGTTGGTACTTTTATTTAGCCATTCCGTTGCAGTGAAGCTGATTACTAGTCATATCGGATACAAGTCAAATTATAGCAGTAAACTTTAGTTATAGTTGTCTATGATCGAGAACTGTGCTCCAAGTCGTCCATAACCACAGACACGGCTTTTCGAAAATATTTAACCCTGCAGGGGTGCACCAAAGTATCCACACGCACTTCGACCCTTTTTGCCAGATCAGTTAACATACACCCATCGGTATGTCGGCGGGGCCTAAGTCATGACGTTTCCTAGACCCAAAGCAAGTACATGGGGGCCAACCCACTAAGCTACCCGCAACGAAGTCGGCCGGTCTCCGAGACGGACTCAGGGTTTGCGTCAATGGCTGTAAACGACTGGGAACCCGAAAATGAGACTGGGCTTGTCGATACCGCGAAAACACTCCGCTTACCTAAACAGTACAAGTGCAGTACCTCGCACAATTTAAATTAAGCAGTAAAGCATGGCATAAGTACAGGATAGTAATAAAGCCCCAAACTAATTGTGGCCCCCGGTACAATACTTTGAAATCAGGTACTAATCGATGGGGGTGCCCATACACCCCACCTGTGGTTAGCGTGCTCGATCTCGGAACAGGTGTCAAGAACTCGGGGTCCTACGGGACAACAGTGAGCGGTTAAAAACCAAATATTGTCTATTACCCACCGGTGCCTCTGCATTTACCTACTTCAATTTTAGTTATTAAACAGTAATTAAAGCCATGATCATCTCCAACATTAAACATGCGGCAATACTCCAACAACTGTGGTACTGGACGACACGCAACAGCACTTGAGCAAGCGACTACGACGCGCAAGTCCAACTATCTACCAAACAACGGGTAATAGGATGTGTCCAAGGCAATATAAGGCTGCAAGGGATATCACGGGTACGAAAACTAGAGCAACGCAACACAGATAGCAATAGATCAACATGAGGGAATAAATACTATAAAAGTAAGATAGGTAGAAAGGGGGAGGTGCTCGCCTGAAAACATTGCCGACGGTTCATCCGAAGATCGGGGCGAAGCTCACATCAACTCAACGGCCTTATCCGCGAAGAAGCAAAACACTAGAATAAACACCGGATGCACTATTTAATACTACGGCAGAAGATCGGGCATGATGCATGTATGATGTATGACATGGCAAAGGTGCAATGCAATTAGATCATATTAAGCGGAACCGGGGTCCCGACATTTACTTAGATGGTTCAAGTTATTTATCTACCCCGCAAATTAAATGTTGGATTAGCAAGATAAAACATGGCTTCGGTTCGCTATGCCAATTTAAATGGAGTCCGGCATAAGACAAAGATATCTCGCATATAGACTCCATATTTAATTATGCAGTGAGTCGGCATAATGCCCCCAAACCACCAAATATGTATGCAAGCATGTCAATTTAATATGCATGAGTTTATATTACAATTTATAAAATAGGGCTCGGAAAGGGGATCACATATGGGGGGGTCTCGGCGATCTTGGGGTTCCGAGGGGTTCGGGGTCGGGTCTCAGGGTTCGACGGGAGAATGGCTCGACGAGATCGGTCTCGGACAACGGAAGTCGATCTTGTCGCATCCGAGAAGAAGAACTTGGTTGGCGTCGGGGACACATCGGATCCGCCCTGGTCGGTGTCGATCTTGTCGTCGATGGCGGACTTGAGTGGATTGGGTACCGGGGTCTTCGAGTCCGGGGAGAAGATCTTGACGCCTGTGACGAAGATCTCGGGTTCAGAAGAAGGGCTTTGCGTTCCGATGGATCGGTCCCCGGGGTCGAAGAACTTGGCGTCCGAGTTCGGTCTCAGCGGTCTTCGGGTCCGTGAAGGAGGCCTTGACGTTCCATGTCGGAGTACTTGTCGTCCATCAGTATTTTTCAGTGGCGAGGCTCTTGTACACTTGTTGGTTCTATTCTTCGTGAGGCATGACCACCACAACATCAACCATCGCCTCCAAACATCATCTCCACTCCACCCCACCCTACCCATCCATAGATCGACCCTTCACCGATGCAACCCCAAACCGCCACCACTGTTACTTCACATCCATAGGAGCACATATACACCATCCGGTAACACCACTAGCACCAGCTTGACAGGAGAAAAGGGGACCAGGGGACATGCGGGTGCCGCAAGGCAGCAGAGCCCGATAAAAGGCATGGACGAGACGGGCTCGACCAACCGCCGAGGGTCGACGAAGAGGCGGAAGCCACTCGCGGTCCGGCCATGGCGATGTAGGGGCCCGGAGCTCGAGGCCACGCAGGGGACACGACCGGCAGGACGAGGGCGGCGCGGCCTGGCGAGCCGGCAGGAGGAGGCGTCCGTAGGGAGACGCGCGGGAGGGGCCGGACACAGACCGGTGGCGTCCTACAGCAGGGTCAGGAGTGGATGCTCGACTGGTGGCGAGCAGCGAGAGGGGTCGGCCATGGCGTGTAGATGCGGGAGAAGGCGACCTCGGGACGACGGCGGGGACTTAGGCCAGGGAAGACAGAGGCCACGCGGCATCGAAGGGGGGCCTGCGGGCGGCGGCTTGACGGGAAGGCACCATGGCAACCGGAGAGAGGAGAGGACGCCGGGGAAGGGGCGGAGGTCGCGGAGGATAGGGAGATGGCCTGCCTGGCGGCGCCATGGCGGAGGAGGGTCCGGAGGCGGTCGGCGGTCATGATGATCGTCGGCCGCGAGGGAGACCGAGGTGGAGGCCGGAGCGGGGGAGGTGGGGATCGGGTCGAGGGGTTGGGGAGCGTGTGAGGTGGGTTCCGGGGTGGGGCCAGGGGGAGCGGGGTGGATGGTGAGTGCGGGACGGTGAGGGAGACGAGAGCGAGGTGGGGCCAGGGAAGACGCAGGGTGAGTGGCTTGAGGTGGTCGGGGTGGGGGCACGCGCCCAGGTGGCGGCGGTGGAGGAAAAAAAGAAGGGGATTGGTCAGGGGATGAGGTGGCGGAAAACGATTGGCCGGGGTGAGGTGGAGGGGGGCTGGGTAGAATAGGATTGGGTAGTTTTAGGATTAGATATTTTTGACTAGGGTTTTATATTTGAAATAAAGGGGAGCGATAAATAGAGAAAAAAATAGGGTTTTGGTAAAATAGTTTTATGAAAACATGCAGGATGATGTCATGATAATGCACAAAACAAAAACACGGCGATTTTCTAGTAGTGGTTTTTGCGGGGCGCCACAATTCGACACCACTAACAATGGATCTCGCCCTCGAGATCCGCCTCATGGTACCAGGAAGAAGGGCGGCGATCTGAATCTTCTCGCGTCGTGTAGATCCTCGCGACACCACTAACAAGAGGTCGTTGTCCGTGATCGTCGAGGGAACACTCCGGGAACAAAAGGTCGAAGGTAGAGGTATCAACAAATAAAGCCACCTCTAGCTTCGATACTAAGAGAGAGTCGATGCATTCTCATCCACTTCAATGTACACAAGCGAATAGAGTGAGTAGTCGTCATGGGGGCCAATCCATCACGCACCCAAACTATTACTCTGCACAATCAGTAGAAAAGCGTGCAACCATTCTCGGAATCAGACTGAAGATCTTGACAATCGAGGTTCAGGAACAAAGGAGTGATGCAGACTCTGCATCGGATCTGGCGTAGATGATGTCGTCGCGTCGGAAAACACCGGAAGGCACGAGAAGGAACAAAGAGAAGTCCACCAGACGAAGGATTCCTCGGATAGCATGAAGACCAGATGTAGCAACACCGTCACCAAAGGAGGAAGCGAAACCCTGAAGGTACGATGGAACCCAACCACGAGAAATCCTGGACTCGAAGAGAGAAGAGAGCGGAGTCAAAACACGCAGAGGTGAGAGGAGAGCAGCAGAGGGGTAAGGAGTAAAATCAGACCTAATCAGAACTATCCAACCGATTTTTCAAAAATAGTTTTGACACTCTACTTCGGCCGTTAGCTAAGTTATCCTACAGGCTGGACTTGTGGGGTATCGCATAGCTGAGCTCGATACCACTCAGACCACCCTCGATCGGCCCTATGCAAGTTTTAGCGCTTCCCGCCAAACCCGCATAGAAACGATTCAAAGGTGCCCACCAGGCACTTGCGTGCGGGTGGAAAACGAAGTAATATCATTACACAATAGTCCTCGATGGAACCCACAAAACATATATATACAACAGCGACTCAAAGAGTCAAGAATGCAGATATACAGTACAAAGATCCAAATCACCTTGAAAATGATACAGCGTCCGACTACGGACAAGATGCAAATGGGGCTAAGAGCCCTGAAGAATAACCAATGGCGTCCATAACCCTGCCTGTGCCATGCCAAGGGTAACCTCGCTAACGTCGATCTCAAAACCTGCTTAAATAAAAGGGTGCCGATAAAGGGCAAAAGAAAAGAGAGCGGTCGATCGAGGCCAAGACACGGCGAGACTAGAATTCGGCGGTCCTCGCCTACATAGGTATGGTGGACTGAGCGGCAGCGCAATATGCACTAAACAACCTATAGAGACTCGATACAACTAGCGGCTATCAGAGAGGGGTAAGAAAGACCTATTCGGAACCAACCTGAAACTACCACCAAACATACCCATCCTAGTATTTCCCCCTCGAGACCAAACGAGGAAGTCAACCGAGGAACTCACACAGTTGGCAGTTTTATTTATTCAGTTATCGTTGCAGCAATTACTAGTCAGGTATAGATAGTCATCCTGATAGAATAAGCAGTGGGCACTTTTAGTTAATCATTCCGTTGTAGTTGCAACACTTACTAGTCAGATACAATTAGCATGAGATATCCCCAAACCCAGCAGTTGTTGGTACTTTTATTTAGCCATTCCATTGCAGTGAAGCTGATTACTAGTCATATCGGATACAAGTCAAATTATAGCAGTAAACTTTAGTTATAGTTTTCTATGATCGAGAACTGTGCTCCAAGTCGTCCATAACCGCGGACACGGCTTTTCGAAAATATTTAACCCTGCAGGGGTGCACCAAAGTATCCACACGCATCAACCTTTTTGCGATCGGTTAACATACACCCATCGGTATGTCGGCGGGGCCTAAGTCATGACGTTTGACCCAAAGCAAGTACATGGGGCCAACCCACTAAGCTACCATAGCGAAGTCGACCGGTCTCGAGACGGACTCGGGGTTTGCCAATGGTAAACGACTGGGAACCCGAAAATGAGACTGGGCTTGTCGATACCGCGAAAACACTCCGCTTACCTAAACAGTACAAGTGCAGTACCTCGCACAATTTAAATTAAGCAGTAAAGCATGGCATAAGTACATGATAGTAATAAATCCCCAAACTAATTGTGGCCCCCGGTACAATACTTTGAAATCATGTACTAATCGATTGGGGTGCCCATACACCCCACCTGTGGTTAGCGCGCTCGATCTCGGAACAGGTGTCAAGAACTCGGGGTCCTACGGGACACAAAGGAGCGTTAAAACCAAATATTGTCTATTACCCACGGTGCCTCTGCATTTACCTACTTCAATTTTAGTTATTAAACAATAATTAAAGCCATGATCATCTCCAACATTAAACATGCGGCAATACTCCAACAACTGTGGTAATCGACGACACGCATACTGACTTGAGCAAGCGACTACGACGCGCAAGTCCAACTATCTACCAAACAACAGGTAATAGGATGTGTCCAAGGCAATATAAGGCTGCAAGGGATATCACGGGTACGAAAACTAGAGCAACGCAACACAGATAGCAATAGATCAACAGGAGGGAGTAAATACTATAAAAGTAAGATAGGTAGAAAAGGGAAGGTGCTCTCCTGAAAACATTGCCTAAGGTTCATCCGAAGATCGGGGCGAATCTCACATCAACTCAACGGCCTTATCCGCGAAGAAGCAAAATACTAGAATAAACACCGGATGCACTATTTAATACTACGGCAGAAGATCGGGCATGATGCATGTATGATGTATGACATGGCAAAGGTGCAATGCAATTAGATCATATTAAGCGGAACCAGGGTCCCGACATTTACTTAGATGGTTCAAGTTATTTATCTACCCCGCAAATTAAATGTTGGATTAGCAAGAGAAAACATGGCTTCGGTTCGCTATGCAAATTTAAATGGAGTCCGGAATAAGACAAAGATATCCCGCATATAGACTCCATATTTAATTATGCGGTGAGTCAGCATAATGCCCCCAAACCACCAAATATGTATGCAAGCATGTCAATTTAATATGCATGAGTTTATATTACAATTTATAAAATAGGGCTCGGAAAGGGGATGACACATGGGGGGGTCTCGGCGATCTTGGGGTTCCGAGGGGTTCGGGGTCGGGTCTCAGGGTTCGACGGGAGAATGGCTCGACGAGATCGGTCTCGGACAACGGAAGTCGATCTTGTCGCATCCGATAAGAACTTGGTTGGCGTCAGGGGCACATCGGATCCGCCCTGGTCGGTGTCGATATTGTCGTCGATGGCGGACTTGAGTGGATCGGGTACCGGGGTCTTCGAGTCCGGGGAGAAGATCTTGACACCTGTGACGAGGAACTCGGGTTCGGAAGAAGGGCTTGGCATTCCGATGGATCGGTCCCCGGGGTCGAAGAACTTGGCGTCCGAGTTCGGTCTCAGCGGTCTTCGGGTCCGTGAAGGAGGCCTTGACATTCCATGTCGGGTCCGTGAAGGAGGCCTTGACATTCCGTGAAGGTGGGTTCCGGGGTGGGGCCAGGGGGAGCGGGGTGGATGGTGAGTGCGGGACGGTGAGGGAGACGTGAGCGAGGTGGGACCAGGGCAGACGCGGGGTGAGTGGCTTGAGGTGGTCGGGGTGGGGGCACGCGCCGAGGTGGCGGCGGGTGGAGGAAAAAAAGAAGGGGATTGGTCAGGGATGAGGTGGCGGAAAACGATTGGCCGGGGTGAGGTGGAGGGGGGCTGGGTAGAATAGGATTGGGTAGTTTTAGGGTTTTATATTTGAAATAGAGGGGAGCGATAAATAGAAAACAAAAATAAGGTTTTGGTAAAATAGTTTTATGAAAACATGCAGGATGATGTCATGATGATGCACGAAACAAAAACACGGCGATTTTCTAGTAGTGGTTTTTGCGGGGAGCCACAGATAGGAAAGTACCATACCACTTTTCAAGGTGCTTTCTTCCCTTTCTTGTATCGACTCACGCCGCACACCAGACATGTGGTTTTCTCCGCGTCCTCGCCCCGATAAATGATGCAATCTTTGATGCATACATGATATCTAACATGCTGTAGATCGAGAGGATATACAATTTTCTTGGCGTCCTCGATACTAGTTGGACATGTGTTCCCCTCCGGGAGACGATCGTGCCAGAATGCCATCATATCGTCGAAGCTTGCGTCGCTCAATTTGTGTTTTGCCTTCATCTCCATAGCCTTGAGCGTTACATTCAACCGGGTATCATCGGGCATGCATCCTTCATACAGTGGAGTAACCGCGTCTTTCTCAAGTTGCGCAAGCTTGGCTTTCTCTCTAGCGGCAGCCCTGGTGTTACTCGTCTGCTTGAGAAGCAGCTCTTGCACATAAGGGTCCCGCACCCAGCCTGACGTTGTTCCATCGTCGTCTGCTCCTCCGGCATCTAGATCATCATCATCCCGGTCTTCTTCCGCACCTTCACCATCTCCAGGAGACTCTTCATCATCTCGCCCGTTCTCACCGTGATGATTATCATCGTCATGTTGGCCACCTTCACCGTCTCCATCGTCTTCGTCATCGCTTATCCAACGAGTGTATCCATCCATGAAACCATGTCAGAGTAGGTGAGCCTGGAGATTCCCGGAATCTGGGTCGATCACCCAGTTGAGTTTGCATCTTCTGCACGGACATCTTATATCCGTCTTGTTATTTCGTATCATGTCGGCCGTCGCACATTTCAAAAATCTAGCCACAATGCCTTCTCTCATTATGCGGACCATTTTTGCCTGCACGGCGTACACGGTACAATTAGAAGTCTATTAGAACCACACAATGAATGCATGCATGCAATGGTCGATAGAAAATTTCGGCATGACCTATCCTAAAATTAGGACCTTTGCGAGATGCCAAAGTCTTGCCAAAATGGAAATGAATCAACATTTTGGCAAAACAAATGGCAACTTGTTCACATACAAACACAAGAGAGAGAGACCGATCCATACACACATGAACATATCATTATCCTCTCCATACACACATGCATGAGCATCATCGATACTCTCCATATACACACACATATGACCATCGATCCTCTCCATACACACATCATGAGCATGGATCATCTACATACATATGAGCATATCATCCATATACACATGAACACATCCTTACATGGACAACTTACCGAGATGAGAGACCGATCGCGACAAAGATGGAAAGGAGAGGTGCGCGCGAGACCGGAGAAGGAGATGAGAGACCGGAGACCTTCCTCTATTACTTATGTAACATCCAAGGCAAGTTCTAGATGCTAAAAATGGTGAATGGGTGGAGAAATTGAGGTGGGAAGGAGAAGATCCCGACTAGATCTAAGGAGGAAGAAGAAGGGGAAAGTGAAGTGTGGGGTGGTGGATGTGGTCACACATGTGCACATAAAGTGCTGTAAAAAAAAATCGACACATTCGTGGCGCACTCTGCCCTAGTGCGCCACAGGGAGTAGTAACATCCGTGGCGCACATGCCATAGGATGTGTCTGGCCGTTTCACAGCAGAGGGGGGCATGCGCTTAGGCGTAGCGCACCCCCTCCATGTGCACCACGGTTGACACTAACAACCGTAGCGCACCTACCCTATGTGCGCTACAGATGTTTGGCGTGCGGCCAACAGGGCCCTAGCCCACACATATCTGTGGCGCACTATGGTCATGTGCGCCACGGTTGTTCTAGTTACTAGTAGGGCACTGCCCGTAGGTGAGCCACGCCTGTTTTAGCCGTGGGACACTTCAACCATGTGAGCCACGGATGTGCTGATTACCTATAGCCATTTTCCTAGTAGTGTCATATTGCACCAAAACATTGTTTCAGATATCGTTATATCTGCCACACATGATGGTTTCTAAAAAAATTCTTTCAGCTCCTAGAAAGAATTGTCACTCTCGATATTTAAATCAAGAATCATGGAGGCAAACATGATACTTTAGATACTAACACTGGAATTGTCATTCTCGATTTAATACTAAATATTAAATTTCACGGAGTAAACATAGTTTGCTGAAAGGTTGCAATAGGACTTTAAACTTTAGATTGACACTCAACACAATATGATACCAATTCGTAAACTAAATATCCAAAATTCTATAGTTCTATTATATCAATTACAACTAAACATAAGATGGTGAACAAATGCCAATGACTACAACAAATTATGCAAATACACTTTGATTTAATTTATGATAAATTGAGTTCTACTAATCCAAATAAGAAATGAAATCCCACTCAAAAATGACATCCCTCGTGTCTTTTTGGTGATTACATGAACCAAATCCACTACACCAAGTCTGATCATCACGTGAGTCGGTGCAGCTTCAAAGGCGGGCATCTTTATGGCCATCATATCAAAACATATGACTCGTGATTAACCTTTCGGTCCGTGTTCCGAGGCCATGTCTGTACATGCTAGGCTCGCCAAGTAAGAAGCTTAGTATTCGCGTGTGTAAAACTGCCTTACAACCGAGATATGCTCGTGGATT
The DNA here is from genome assembly GCA_030063025.1 of Avena longiglumis. Lineage (NCBI taxonomy): Eukaryota > Viridiplantae > Streptophyta > Magnoliopsida > Poales > Poaceae > Avena > Avena longiglumis. Next base: position 204,951,899 of record CP125975.1, read on the forward strand.
CAAGTACACCCGATCATCACGTGATGTCTTGAAGCGACGAAACATTGTCGGAGAATACTTAAGGAAGAACACATTTTATATTGATATCTAAATTAGGGATCATATTATTATGCTAATAAAACGCCAAACAAGCAATATAAGATGCAATAAACATCACATGTTAATAAGTGAAATGATATGGTTCTTACACTTGATCTCCATCATGTGCATCGTGGTATGATCTTCATCATTCCTTTATGTGTAAGGCCAAGGACTATGGAACTTACACGTTATGTTTTTTGTAAGAGTATCGACTTATACTTTTACTTACAACATCACCATATCATGACACTAGCCTAGCAACAATCTAAACTAGACGCCACTAATTTATCCATTGCATGTTTTACATGGCTTAGGACTTTCGATGATAGAACCGTTCTTACCTACGAACATGAACCACAACGAGGATAACCAAATTGTTGAAAAATCGTTGCAAATTAGATATTGACTATCGTAGGAGAGAAAGACACTCGCTAGCCACTTGTGCAAAACTAGTTGCATGTAAATCGTGGAACAGGTCTCATCTGCGAGGATATGTAAAGTTTGTCCGGGCCGCTTCATCCCACTATGCCACCAATATCCAAAGTACAACAAAGAAGCAATAACATGATCATCATCGCCCACATATACATATGTGTACTAACCGTGCAAAGCATCTGTAGGGTTCGCAGCATAGAAAACAAAAAATTTCCTATGATGGGAACAACTATGTACCAAGATCTATCTACTAGATACAAGCAACGGGTGGATATAAATCCATAGAATACATACCCTCGAAGACCGAATATCATTAACGAGGTTGTACTCGTGGATGATGTAGTCGAACGCTTGCCGATTTCAAGATCGAAAATAAGTCCATCCGGTCCATCAGGTCTAGCACCATCCAGTCCAGCACCGCAAAGCAGTGGTGCATCCATGATCACACACACGTTCGCGGTACCCCGACAACCTCCGTGCCCTCGCTCCAGCGAAGTAGCGGAAGCAACAAATCCTTCCAGAAAAAGCCACCGGGAACATGTATCTCGTTGATCCGAGACCATGGGGAAATTATAAAGGGGGAGAGAGATCCTTCGCGAGGAGGTGTGCTTTGAGAGGAGGAGAGGGGGACCTTTTATACGGAGAGGGGGGCACCCCAACGGGCATGGCGCCCAGCCATGGTGTCTTCCCCCACCTCTTCCACATTCATGTGGGTGGAGCTCCCACTCAAAATGAGAAGACTCCACTCCCATAAAAATGCCTCCACTCAAAAATCCACTCGCATGCATTAAATTTCCACCAAATTTAATGCAATCTCTCATTTAAATAAACTCTTTTATTTATTTATTAAGAATTTTTTTAATTACTCTAATTCACAAAAAATCACATAAAACCACTTATAACATTTCAATTTCACATGCAGAACCAGTTTCAAAAATTTCAATCGAAATAGTTCCGGTGTCTAGTGAAATAAATTCCTGCGCTTTCCTTTTTATTTCTCTGGCATATTATTTTCTTCAAATGGTGTAGGTACCCTTAAGTGTGTCACCCTACGGTTCACGAATAATGTAGACATGATCGAGACCCCTCTCCGATCATTAATCAGCAGCTTGACTTGGAGATTCGTACTAACTCCCACATATTCAACGATGACTTCTATGATCGTGTGAACATTATACGCCTGTAATTCAATCCCTTTGTCTCGCGATATATTACATGTCCGAGATTCAATCATCGGTATCTCCATACATAGTTTGATCTCGTTACCTACATGTACTCTTTTCTTGGTACCGTGATATAACATTCTAGTCATCAAATCACTTGCTTGCAAGCTAACTAATGTGATATCACCAAGAGGGCCTAGAGTATATCTATCCATCATCGTGATGGACAAATTCCACTCTTTCCATGAGACACAACATAACACCTTCGTAGCACTGAACCCATCTTTATAATCACCCTGTTAGGGTGTGACGTTTGATGTTACCAAAATACTCTTCCGGTGTTAGTGATTGACATGATCTCATGGTCTAAGGACTAAGATTACTTCGTATGATGTTATAGCAATATAAACACAATGAATTTGATCATAATGCTATACTTCGTATGAATGTTCATCACACCATTCCAATAGTGTTGTGACCTTGTTATTAACAACATCCAATGTCCATGATCAGGAAATCTTTGATCATCTTGTTAATCAACGAGCTAGTTTATATTGAGGCATAACTAGGAACTTTCTTTTTGTTTATTAAACACACATGTATTAAAGTTTCCATATTAATACAATTATAGCATGCAAAATAAACATTTATCATAAATAAGGAATATGATAATAACCACTTTATTATTGCCTGTCGGGCATATTCCCTTCACAAATGTTTCCTATGCTCTGAGTGTTGTGAGAAGATACCAAGCTAATCCTGGAGAAATCCACTAGACAGCAGCTAAAAATATCCTAAAGTACTTGAGATGGACTAAGGATATTTTTTGGTTTACGAAGGTGAAGATGAACTCAGTGTAAAGGGTTACATGGACGCGAGTTATCTTACCGACTTCGATGACTCTCGTTCACAATTCAGATATGTGTTTGTGATAAACGTAGGGGCTATGAGCAGGAAAAGTTCCAAGAAAGAGAATATGTCTGCATCTACAACAAAGGTTGATTATAATGCCACCTTGGAGGCAGCAAACGAACCTGTTTGGATGAGAAATTTCCTCATGGATCTTGGTGTGGTTTAGGGATCATCCAATACATTAGACGTGTATTGTGACAACAATGGTGCTATTGCACAAGCCAAGGAACCTATGGAACACTAGAAGAACAATCACATACTCACGAAGTACTACCTGATTCGCCATTTCTTGCATCAGGGAGATATCTCATTATGCAAGGTAAACACATATACAAATATTGTGGATCCATTGACAAAGACGCTACCATATCCAAAGAATGAGGCGCACCTAAGAGCTATGGGCATTAGATGCTTAGACATGTGATGTCTAAAGATTGACTCTTGTGAAAGTGGGAGACTATTGGGAATATGCCTTACAGGCAATCATATATGATGTAATTCCCATTTTATTCATAAAGTTATTAAGTTTTCCTTGCATGAACATCTGATGTATATCATTGAATATGTGATTCAGTTATGGAACTATATATTCATGTTGTTCATACTAAATATCCTTGGTTATTGAGGTTATGATGGACACATAACTTAGACCAATGTGAAAGTTGGTTGATGACATATGTCTACGCACTTCTCTTCTTGTAGAGAGTTGTTGGGCCTCCAAGTGCAGAGGTTTGCAGAACAGCAACAACTTTGCCTTAAGTGGATTACCCAAGGGTTATCGAACTCAGGGAGGAAGTGGTCAAAGGTATTCCCTCTCAAGCAACCCTGCAATTAAGATACAAGAAGTCTCTTGTATCCCCAACACACCTAATACACTTGTCAGGTGTATAGGTGCACTAGTTCGACGAAAAGATAGTGAAATACAAGTGGTAACGGTGCCAGAAAATAGCTTCTGATGGTGAGGTAAAGACTAAAGCAAGCAAACATGCAACAAATCTGGATGTAAATGGTGTTTCAATGTTTAGAAACAAGGCCTAGGGATCATACTTTCAGTAGTGAACACTCTCATATATAAATATATTCTCTTAATGATACTACCCTGAACTACTCTCCGGTTGGACACTCTAATCCATGGTAGGGCTATAACAGCACACCTCAAAGTCCGCCTTCCCCAATCTAGATAACCCCATACTGTCACCTTGAGCACTAGATGGTTCCTACAAACACCACAATTTCATAAATACATCCAACTCCAAATATACTCATGATAAATATATATGTAACATAGCTTAAGTTCCACACACGGTGTGCACGCTGTCACTTTCACACACGTGGGGAAAAGCATAGATCTATTAAAACACGATGAGTCTTTATGTAGACTCTAGCCTAAGTGCCACCATGGCGTGCATGCTGTCACTTTCACACACATGGTGAGAGTAGAGATCTATTGAAGCACTTGAGTAGCAAGGTAGATCTACTTGATTACAAAGCTCATGACCACAACAAGATCATGCATAGAAAGAGATGAACACATACCTACCGGTGACGAGGTTCGATCTCGTCAATGCCCATTGTTATGAGCTTGGGTTTTGGAGAAGGTGGGGATTATGGAGATCACGGAACAGTTAGCAGACAAGCAACATGGGGACACGAGATTTACCTAGGTTCAGGCCCCGGAGGGAAAACCCTACTCCTGCTTGTCTGCTCTTGATTACGGCGGAACCGAAAGTTACATGGGTGCGCAGATGCAATCTGGCATGGAGGTGTGTATGTGTTGAGAGGTGCCCTCCTCGCCGTGCCCTCCTAGATTTTATATAGATAGGCAGGTCCCGGGCATAGGTCGAGTCGCTTATATATTAGGGTTTTCCCTTTGAAATTCTATCTACTCTAGTATTGTTCTCCAAGCATCTGAAGGCGTCATGGGTCTAGGCCACCCGGAATCTCCGCAGGCCGCATATCTTGTAGTGGGCCTTCCTTCGGGCTAGACCAGGTATGCTGATGTTGTGTACCCGTGGAGTATAACCATTTCAGTAGCCCCCGAGTGCTCAGTTGAATCGCAGATTTGGCTGGGGACTCCCCAATCTTCCGGGTGTAGTTTTATGCCTGTTTATAAGAGAATGGTATTAGTTTGTAGGGATTGCTGATGCGTGTGCCTGACACTCCTGACAGATCAGGGCCAGTTAACTTTCATAGGACAAAACAACACGATCTTCTTCAGATTCAAGTCCCTAGACTCGAACCTGGAACGGATGCTGGTGTAATCCGACTCAGGCCGCTAAGGTCTTACAGGAGTCGAATCCCAGTAGTTTTCGATTGATATATCCAACGCGTCCGTCAGGATTTTCATCGTGTCTGTTGACACGGTTTTTTACTGCCATAGCGCTATCAGGTGCGTTACCAGGCCATCAAATGATATATGTAGGTCTTATCTTTGCGTCGTAGACACATCATCCGAAATGTTATCACCGCAGAGGTGTTTCGGGTGACCAAGGAGATCGCTTCTCTCTTAGAGTCGGTTTGGGCAAAGTTGCCGAAAATATTTTGTCGTATTTGATCCGAAGGATCGCAGTCGAAGAATTCATAGGGTGTGCGGTCAGCGCTCCCTATGGGAGTATCCACTGAGTGTCTGTTCGAGTCGTAGACTCGAGTAGAGACTTTAGTTCAGTTGTTTTTGGCTTCAGGTCCGAAGGAGACAATTTTTTGGATGCTTGAATCAGTCATCCCTATGGGAGTAGCCCCCGAGTCCCTAGTGGAGCCATAGACTCGATGTAGGACTCGAAGAATCACTAGTGGTGTAGTATCTTAATCATGCCTTAGGTGCGCGGCCAGCACTCCTGATAGGAGCAGCCCCCGAGTAGTTGTTCGAATCTTAGATTCGAGGAAGTGCTTGTTTGATCAGTCGAAAAAATTCTAGCCGTTGCTAGGATACTTGATGACGTCAGTGCTGACGACCGATGACCTCAACCGTCTGCGGCGCCAGAGGTGACGTAATAGGATGAACGTGGGTCCCACTTTCTGACTTGGAGTTGACTAGTCATGTGCGACGTGGCGAGAATTACGCCGTCTCTTTGGTTTCCGCGCGTAGTGGACAGCGTGCGGGCGATGGTTCGCTGCTATGTTGACACGTGGACGGCTGGATCTGTCCTTAGCGTTAGGGCTTCTGGATGAACGGCTCTTGGTCATTGTCTTCATCCTTATAACCGTGGGGAAAACAGTGATTTGTTTTAACCCTTTGTCATTTGCTTTCTCCGCTGTTTCCATTTTCACGAGCTCTTCCTCACGCGCACTAGACGTTCTCCGATCCTTCCCTTCCTCATTCATGTGCGTGCATCGCTGTCATTGATGCTCCGTCATGGTTAATTCGAAGAAGGCCTCTGTCGGAGCGGGCTCGAGCGCCGCCACCAGCGACAAGAAAGGTGCCACCGCCGCTCGCATCACTGATGGCGGGTGGAGGCACACAGAGACGCGCGAGGGTGACCTGTGCAAGTTGCGCGATGCGGGTTTAATTCCGCAGGACAAGGAGGATGTCAAGATCCCTGGAGATGAGGTAATCCCTCATCCACCCGCAGGGTTTCGGGTGATGTTTGTTGCGTTTGTTCTCCGCGGCTTTTCGCTTCCTGTCCACGATTTTATTCCGTGGACTTATTTTTTTCTATGGCATCTAGCTTCATCATCTTTCGCCCAACTCTCTCCTCCACATCGCATGTTTTATCACTTTCTGTGAGTGCTGGCTCGGTATCGAGCCGCACTTTGGCATCTTTCGGAAACTCTATTCCGTGAAGAGGCAATCTGGCAGCGGCGGGGTCTATCCACTCGGCGGGTGCATTATTTCCCTCCGATCTTCTATTCTCTTCTTTTCTTTTTCTATGTTTGAGTCTGTCCAATACTGGCGGAAGAAGTGGTTTTATATCCGCGACTCCACAGTGGACGGGCAATACTTTGGCCTTGCCCCCTTCGACTCCTCCCAGGAGATCCTGCCGAAGAGATCCTAGAAGAACCATATCCTGGAGGGCGAGGTGGTGGAGGTAGAGGAGCTCTACCTTCGGGTGGAGGCCCTCCAGATGGTTGCAGAGAAGGAGGTGAATGGTGTGGATATCATCCGCACCTTCATCAAACGTCGGGTGCAGCCTCTCTAGGCGAGGGTGCATCCGATGTTTCTTTACACTGGCCGCCACGACCCGACGAGGGTTTCGGCCGAGGAGCTGTCCAGGGGCAACCTCGATAGGGCTCTTCGGCTGCTGCTGAAGTTCAAGGCTGAAGAGGATCTCCTGAAGAAGTCCTTGACCGTCCCCTTCAGCTCTTCGAATATAGTTCCTCGGGTTTTAGAACTGCATCCCGCGCATTGCACTTTTTTTATGATTTTTTGTCTTTGACATGAATAAGCGTTGCTTAATCACGTTCTTTATCTTCTTTTGCAGGAACTAAAGGTAGCTGCATGATGCCTCCGCTTCCTGAAAAGTATCCGACTGCGCCAGACAACGAGGTTGTGGACTTTGAGTCTAAGCTTCCGCCGGCGCAGTCGCCAACTCATGAAGCCCCCGAGGAGAGCGAGGGGCGGACCCGAAAGCGGGCACGGAGTCTGAGCGAATCTTCGGATGCCTCGACTCCGCCAACGCCTAAGGACCCATCCTTACTTGTGCACCACGGCGAGGATGACGTTGCTTCTTCCACACCGTTCCCGGCTGTGCCTCTACGGGCAATGGCGCCACAGTCGCCGGCTAAGAAGAAGAAGAAGGAGAAGGCCCCGCCTGTCTTCAATTTGAGTGACATTGACTCGTAAGTAGTTTTGGATGCTTTTTGTTCTGTATCTTAGTGAGAGCGCTCAGGAGTCCATAATGGAGTGGAAGACGACGGCCCCACCCTCTCAGACGGTGGGCAACTTTGGTGGCGGTGCTCCGAACCCCTCCCCGTAGGAGGCTCGAGTAGCCGTTACTCAGAAGACTGCACTTGGACCTTCGGAGTCTCCATCTGAGCATGTAAGTTGTATGTTCCTTTATCGTTCTAGGGGAGCCCCCAAGCCCTTTTCGGCTCACTTTGTTGAATGCTCTTCTCTTTTCGGGGCGTAGCCCCCGAGCCTTTGTTATAATGCTTTTTTGATTGTTGTCCTTTGTTTCGTCTGGCAGACCTTTGTGCGCAGCGCAAACCTTCTCATTCAGCAGCATCTGGCCTTGGAGGCTAGCATGCAGCAGCTTCGAGGTATGTGTTTGGCCTACTCTTGTCTTTTTTATCTGTTGCTTGAGTAATGCTTGTGTTACTCACGTGTGCTCTTGGTGCTTTGGAGATGAAAATAATGCAGCCCTTCGCGAGTTTGATGCTCTCAAAAAGAGCCTCTTTTGAGCGGAGAAAAAGGCTGAAGATGCTGTGGAGGCGAAGGAGCGCCTGCAAAAGGTGTTGGCTGATGCTGCCGAGGCCAAGGAGCGACTGCAGCGGGAGGCTTCGGATCGCGAGGAGCAGCTCACAACTGTTGCGGCTGCACGTGAGAAGGAGGTGGCCGAGAAGCTAATGGCTGCGGCCAAGGCCTTCTTCGGTAAGTGTCTTGCATGAAAATTGGTCATTTGGATTTTCAACTCCTCTTTCTTCATGTCCTTATTCGACTCCTTCTTGTTCTTTTTTGCTCCAGATGCTTTGGGCATTGCATTTGATCACAGTGTCTTGGAGTACGGGAGCGCTCGGGATGATGCCACCACAGCGGTCGAAGATTGCCGCGGCACTGCTGCTGGTGCCCTTGCTAAGGACAAGGAGGTCCTCCGACATTTCTACAAGGACATCGTTCCCAAGGACACTGCCCTTGAGGATGTTGATACTCTGGCGGATGCGCTGTTAGAGGATGCCCTTGCGACCTACAAGCACAAGAAGAAGGGAATTGGTGCCTCCATGGGGATGGCCATGGCCGGAGCTGGATCTTCAGCACGTCACCTCCCACATGCCAACATCGCCAGATGGCTTAGAGGTAGCCTTTGCTCGCCTCCCGCTGTAAGATCTATGGGCCAAGGCTCATTGACCTATTGGCGGACTATGCTGCGAAGCAGCAGGGGGAGGCCAAGAGCAGGCACTCTGGCTCTATAAACACTCTGGGTGCTGATGCCTAGGCTCTGAGGCGGTAGTTTAGGATAGTTTTATCGTTTTCCTCTTGTTGTAAGCTTTTGCTGAAGAAAAACTTATCCTTGTGACACGCAGTGTCTTTTGATGTATATAAGTTTTATTTCGAGCTGTCACCAAAGATATGTGTGATTTTCATACCCTTGTTTGTTGTTCTTTAGGGGCCTTCGGGTGAGGGACCCGTTGGTACTTCGACTGCTCCAGATCCACGACCATCATTGGATGATGTGTTGCCGCTGTTGCCTGCCAAAACCCACCGGCGAGCAGCGACGAGCAACACGAAGAGCCGGGAGGCTCCTGAACTGGTGGGCCTCGGTCCCGGGCGACGGCCGCAAAACTCCAGACACGCCCCGGCTTGGTTCGAGATGCCACGACCTATACCTGGTCGAAGGTGAAGGATTGCTCGATTGATTTCTGCATGGTAAACAAGTATCGTAAAATTCGAGCCGTGGCTCCTGTGTTTCTCAGTAAATCAGCTCCTAGAGCCGATTGCCCCATGGTTCTGCATTAGATTTATGATAACATGGGGTTTTGCTTGATCACTACAAGTTAAATCGATCTCTGACGTTTAATGTTTTCACTACGTAATCGAACGTCCTACACGTAATTGAGCCTGGTATGTACAAAAGATGAAGAATATTAACCCTAGAAAAGGCCTAATAACCAACGTAAAGTCAATTACGGAACAACTTCTCTAGAGCGAATAAACCACGCCTACGCATACTCTTGGATCGTTCAACCCGTTTGTAAGGCCTGGCTACGTAGATATCAAACTAAACCTTGGTGAGCAAGGTGTAACCGTAACAGATCGAATCAGCTAAATAAAGATCAAGCAAGATGCTACCCTTACACTTGGGAAAAGGTGCAAGGGTAGCGAGATAACTAGAGGTAGCATAACTTCGACAATAATAATGAAAAACACCGATGCTAGCCTCAAACAATCTATGATAATGGTATTACTCGCCATCAACAACGCTTCAGTACGAGTAAAATCAGGTAACGCATAAGTAGATACTTCCTAGATCGCAAGATGCGATCTAGGCAACATGACACTTACCCGAAAGAAACCCTAGAAACAAGGGGTGGCGATGCGCCGAGATTGTGTTTGTTGTGAACGTGGTTGTCCTCCTTTTCTCGATAACCTTAGGTACATATTTATAGTCCGGAGACTCTCTACTTTTGGAATAACTCTACAACTCTATCTTTACCTAAACTGAAACGGAACCTAAACTGAAACGAAACCTACTATGATACAAGATACACGGGCAGTTTAGCCCAATTCTAAGTACTAGGCCGATCCAACAACACGTTGAATATACACATCTTCCAAGCCCATCTTGATCACGGCCCATCTCCTTCGTTGGCCAAAATATAGCGATAACACATGCCCCCCTGGTTTTGGCAATGATAATTCCAAAACCACTCTGTGTTTTTTTCTTCTCCTCTTTTTTTGTATCGGGTTGCGCATTGACAGAATGCGTAGCAGAACAGAATCGTCACTCTACCCCTTCATCATGATGCCCTGTCTTCTCAACTCCTCCGCAGTGCATGATTTGACGATTTTGGCAGCACAATCTGGGAAATCGCTATGGCATTGAACCGTCTCTCCACTATTCCCCTTATTTAAATTCGTCTGAGCAGTTCGCAGTCCCCATCTTCTCCCAGTAGCCAGAAAACCCTTCTTCCTCCGCCGAAAAAACCCTCTTTCTCGCCATGGCCTCCTCTGCTTCCTCTGGCCTGTCCTCCCACGCCTCCAACTCAATGAGTGACCGAGAGCCAACGCCGGAGCACCCGCCGATGGCGGCGTACAACACTCTCGCCCCACAATGGTGGGACGAGAGGGGTTGGGATTTCGCCGTTTGGTCGGAGGACGACGCGTCCTTAACCGACGGCGAAGAAGACCTGCAGTTCCTTGCTGATGGGGAACTGGAGGCAGACAGCGCCGACGACGCCATGTCCTGGGACGGCGTCGACTCCTCCGAGGAGGAGGAGGAAGAGGAGGACACCTCCTCCGAGGAGTACCAGCCGGTGAAGTACTTCCGCACCGGGTCCAGCGAGGATACCGACGACGATGAAGACGAGGAGGCCCCTGCTGGCTTCTTCAGCAGCAGCAGCGAAGACGACGCCGGAAGCAGCGCCGAGGATAGCGCACAAGACGGCGGCGACGGCAGCGACGACGACCTCGGCCTAGATTAGGAACCAGTAGTAGTAGCCGTAGTAGTAGGCTCCTTTTGTAATCCATCGATTAAACGTAAGCAATCTGCTTTTGAATGAATGAATGAAAAATCCGTTTCTCGCAGATTGTCCTTCCACCCCAATTTTGTCGATAACATAAATAAGTCGATGCTCCAGGAGCCGATAGCAAAGCATCGGCTTTCACCTTGTCATGTTCTCACAGTCAACCAAGCTACAACTCAAAGAGCCGATGCACATCGTCTTTCCCGAAATCGTTGACAAGGTCAAACTCAGTCGCATATTTAGGCAAACCTAAACGGCCACTTCTTAGTTTCAAACGGTAACCTGCGACTCTCTTCAAAAAGGGCGACCTAGATCCCCAACTGCCCACCGACCAGATCGAGCTCACAGCAACAAGAACCCTCAATCCTCAATCTGCACAGATCCATCTCCGCCGGCAAACCAGATGGCAGAATCGTCCAACACCAATCCAGAGGTCTCCGTCAAGGTACGCTTACCCTCGCGATCAACGCAATGTTAGAACTTGATGGCGAACACCTGAATTAATGCCTTTATTCCACCATTAAATTTTCTAGGTCTCAGACATCCTGCTGCCGCATCCTTCTCTCCCAAATTCTCTCTGTCTTGGCCCTCGTACAGATTCTAGTCCTGCCCATCTGATTTCTTGCGAAGCAAATAGAATCCCCTTCGTAAGCCAAGACCTAGATCTGAACTCTTGGGCCGACTGCTTGCGAGCCTGGCCTAATCCCCCTGAACATTGGGTTTCTTGGTTCAGTAGAGTAGCTAGAGCTTACCAATCCCAATGGGAAACTTTGGGAATAGCCGATGCCTTGCATCTATCGTTGTCTCCTCTTGAGAAACACAAGAATCTTCTCAAAACCATCGGCTACTTCTGGTCTGACGCTCTGAATTGCTTTATGTTCGGCCATGGACCTATGTCACCAACCTTGCTAGACGTGGTGATGATCACTGGTCTGGATGTTACATCACCCAGCCCCTCTGCTTTCAAACTGACCACAGTCCCCTACAAACTGTCTTCCAAAACAGACTGTACAAGTTGGGGTGCTTATCTCCAACGCCATATGAAAACAAAGGGCCCCGTTCGAGAAAGAACATCTGACCTTTCTCAACTTCTGGCTAGAGCATTTCATCTTCTGTGGCCCTTCCCTTGCTCCAACCAAAAACTATCTCTCCTTAGCCCATGAACTGGCCAAAGGTACTCAACTTGGCCTCGGCAAGTTGTTTCTTGGAGAAATCTATCGATACCTCCAATTGATGTCTGTTAAGCTGTTTTCTGGCATAGCAGTTAAAACAGGTGGTCCTTGGTGGTTCATTCAGTTATGGGCTCAGCTGTACTTCCAAAACCACATCCCAGACTTCCCCCTTCTGGCGAGTTGTACTTTTCCAGATGTTAAAGGGAAACAGATCCGATGCACTAGTTATGGCCAAGCTTTGTACAGGCTGCCAGGCAGCAAACTATCCCCTAAGGAAGCAGCCAAGTGGTTCAGCACTTTCTTCCAAGGCCTAGACAATCCTACCTTCTTCCCTTATATGGAAGAATCTGAACATTTCGAAAATCCACTCTCCTTGAGTTAGATAACTTTGCCGATGACACCAGACTGGCAACTCTTTCCATTGTGATCCGTCCTGTTTCCTCCCGGTTGGCATGAGCACATCCAATGAATTATCAAGCCGGTATGAATTTTACCACCCGGTCGTAGTGGCCCGCAATTTGGCCTTGGGAAAGTACCTCCCCATCTCTTTCTCCATCATCTTACGAGTGAGCCGACTGCTGATCCTCTCACCACGGAGGTGTTACTCTTTCTCGATGCTCTGCCCATCCCTATTCCAAATGACCTCACCTTCTCTTCATCAACCGACGGCTCAAGATCGGATGATGTGGAAAACCACGCTTCGGGAAGGCTCTGGGGACTGTTATTGAAACAGCTCGACGCTGACTATGACATCCCCGTGGACCAGGTACCACTACCTGCAAATTTTCTTGATGCAGCCTGTAATCGATCCTTTTATTAATCCACTCTTTCTCTTTGCAGCAACAAGATGGCCCTGAGCCTACGCACAGCGATGGCTCCCCTTTCGAGTTCTTCCCGCCAGCTCCTGTGGTTCTTTTCTGCAAAGACTCGCCACCTCTGAAAAAGGTCATAATGCAGAAACAGCCGATAACCCCACAATCGGCTTCCAAGAAACCAGCAGCTCCTAAGTCAGCTGCCCCTCGAGTTCCGACTAAAACCAGGACGATGGTGAGGAAGGTAGCTGCTAGGAAGACTTTGAGGCGCCAGAGCCCTTCTCCAGACAGCTCGCATGTAAGCTAATTCAGGCCTTGGTCGATCCTTGTCATTCTTCATTCTTGCAGACATGCTTGCGCTTACTGGTTCTCCTCTTTTACAGGCTTCCGTCGAAGACACATCCAGTGAGGACACCCAAACTAATCGAGGAGAACTAGGCCCAACGGATTCTGAGAGGACCATCACACCGAACCAGCCAGATTCACCACCATCGGCTTCCAGGAAAAGGTCGGCTCCTGAACCTGCTGCCCCCCGAGCACCAGCCGAGGCGGGGCCATCTTCGGGTCCCAAGAGAGCTCGCAAAGGACAACAAGCTTCTTCGTCGAGCCAGGAGGTTTCAAAAATCACCGCCCTTCATACTCCTCCTACTTGTTTCCTTTTGTCTACCGATTTATTGTTATTCACACTGCTAAGAACATCCTTTCATGCAGACGCCTGACATTTCTAGTGGGAAAGCCGGGGCAGTGCTGACGCCGGATCTGGGAATCCCCGAAGGTGCAGATGAAACGGCTACTACTCTGGCCAAGCCTCCAGCAACCACACACAAACCGATGGTCCCCTCATCGGCTATCCCCTCGATCTTAGGAGAGGTACGTTTGGGTTCTTTCGGCTCATCCTTATACGTTTGGATGCATACTGACGCTTTTCTGGCTGCCAGAGTTGTGATCTTTCAGGTTTGCTGTCGTTCGACCCTGAATCCATCGAACCAACTCCCTCTGTTGCTCACGCTGACCCACAAGCCAGGGTTGCTCTACCTCAATTCCAGCGTCTTAAAACCTTGCTGTCCTCCCCGATCGAGGAGTTGATCGAGGGTTCTGAGGAAGCGAAGAGCGTTCTTGCCGAAATTCAGGACCATCTTCCAGTAGCATTGCAATTGAAGCTTTGGTCAGTTGCAAATCTGTCTTTCTTCGGGCCACGGGTGAAGTTAGCCCGTGAAAGGATCAATCTGCGCCACGCCCAACTTCCGCTGAAAGCCGATATTGCGATGATGTCAGCTTAACGAGAAAAAGGCGTCTCTGGATGCTAAAACTGACACCTCCGTCAGTACCGCCGAGCTCGCATCCTTAAAAAAGGAGCTGGAAGATCTTGAGGAGAAGGTCCGGGTGACTAAACAGCTCATCCGCGACAAGGAAGAATCCATCGCCCGTTCCCAAGACGAGGCGGCAGGCCTCAAAGCTCAACTGAAGACCGATCTGGCAGACATACGTGCCCTGAACAAGCAGCTAGTGATGGGTAAGGATAAAGATGATGAAGCCGAGATCGCCGAGGTGGATCGTTTCCGTGCTGACGCCCTCCACGCCTTCGAGGCATTTCTTTAGTAGCTCGTATGTGTAAACTGGCATCTGTTTGTAACATGTGTGAACCTCTAGAGTCGATGACCATGCATCGGCTATATATTATTTCTTTATTCGGTCGATTTTCATCATCGGCCCCCACATTTTTACTGTCCATTGTCACACGTGCTTTTACTTAGCCGATTTCATGTATCGGCCCTTCAAGTTTTACTGTCCAACATCCCACATGCTTGGGAAATATTTCTTGAGATGTTGACCGTTGACCGCCACTGGGAATTTTACGCCGTCCAGCTGCTCGAGCATGTATGTGTTTCCTCTTAAAACTTGATCGACCTTGTACGGTCCGTGCCAATTTGGAGACCATTTACCATATGCTGCATCCTTAGTCCCCAATGGCAACACAGCTTCCCATACTAGATCACCAACGTGGAACTCCTTTGGCCTCACTTTCTTGTTATATGCACGAGCTACTTTGGCCTTGTTCTCTTATCCGTTTAGGTTCCCCCCCGAGCCGAATCCTTCAAGTAATTGAAGATATCGGCTCGCCAGTCGTCAGCTTCAATCGATGCCAAACACAGGGCAAGCGGTAGGTGAGGATAACAAAAATAATTTGGGCCGATTGCTTGAATCGGCCCCCTTTTTACTTGCATTAGTCAAGGACGGTTTACACCTTATTGTTTTACAGTGGCAGAGCATCTCTCTGCTACGACTACATGAGCTGCTTGTCGTATGATCGCTGCTTTCTATTTTTTGTGGCCGATCGCAGGGATCGGCCGTACCACGGATGATCGTGGGCTTCTCTACTGTAAGGCGTGGATAAGACCAGCCTCACCCCGTTTTTTGTAGCTTCAATACGCTCACAGCCGTCTAGACTGATTCCAGAGATCGGCTCTTGGTCTTCTGCTTCCCAAACGTTCATGCCAGCTATGGAGATCTCGATAGAATCATCTGCGTGGATGACCTCCACTTCATCTCCATCCCATGGATCGAATCGGTGCATTGTGGACGGATGCAGCAATTAGCGTGAATCCAATCCTTCCTAGCAAGACAGTGTAAGTGCTTTTGCTGTCCACAACGAAGAATGACGTGGGGATGGTTTTTCTGCCCACGGTCAGATCTACGTTCAGTACGCCCTGCGTTTCCGAAGTCTGACAGTTGAAGTCGCTTAACGTGACGTTGGTTTTGATCAGATCTGTAGTGGAGCATCCCAAACATCGTAGCATGGAGTATGGCATGATATTGATCGCTCGGTGTCCACCAACATCTTGCCGACAGGTTGCCCATTGATGTAACCTCGTAGGCATGTGGCTTTCAGATGTTTGTAACCCTTCTCACGTGGCTTCTCAAAGATAACCGTGTGGGCCGCAATAATCGTACTGTGGTAGCTCATTGGTTCTTGGTGCGCATTTCGGCGGAAGTATGAACACCATGTTGTACCGATGTACGTGCATCGGCTTTTACTAGTTTGGGGCGCCATTCTTTCCTTGTCGGGCGGTCTTCCGCTTCTGTGGTCTCGCTCACTTTGACGGCCGATCAGCCGTGCTTTCTTCAAAGCGTGAGATACGCGCTCAGCTTCCTCCAAGTTACGCAGCCGCTGCACTTCACGCTCGGTGTGTCTCGAGTCCGTCGACACCACCCGGGACGGTGATACCTGTCTTCGTCTTTGTCATTCTTTGGCTTCTCGAGGTCTTCGCCGAGCGGACTCCTGTGACGGCCTGGGTGGAAGAGACCCTAGACGCTTGAACACCGACATCGCCTCGTCTTCCTTCTGCTGACCGCATTCCGGGCAGTTGTCGACTGTAGGCAATCGGCTCATCCCCGCGTCCCAGCAGTACTTGAAGAAAGGACAATCCCAATGTTTGTCTGCGCCTTCCTTTTCTTTTGATGGTCCCCTAGCAAGGTGCTCATATCTCTCGTCGTCTCTGTCGCGCGGCGACGTCGGTCATACTGGCGCTCATACTTGTTAAGGAGATGCGTGGAATGTGGCTTCTGATATCGCACTCTCCTCACTTGTTCCTCTGTTAAGTACCGCCTGTCATTGTGGCTGGGCCGGTCGTGTGGACTAGCCTCCTCTCTTTCTTTGCCCTGAGCGCGGACACCTCCCTCCTGCTTGTACGTGTCATGGTGGTACCCAGACCCTGCCATATTAACGCCGAACGAGAAATCCAGCTGACGCCATGAGCGCATCGAGTTCTACCATGTTGACGCCGGGAAATGGGTTTGTGTCCACTTTCATGGCGAACTGCCCAAGGATCAGACGGCCTTGTTCTATCGCCATTTGGATTTGGCGGCGAAGCTCTTTGCACTCATTGGTGATGTGGGTGAACGAGTGATGCCACTTGCAGTATGGTCTCCCGTTCATTTCTGAGCCGTAGGGATTTTGTGGCCTTCGGTAACCTCACCGCTTCTCCTTCAAAGAAGAATCGAATATCTGCTCGGCTTTGCTCACATCAAGTCGAACCCTTTGCGTGCCCTTTTTGTTTCACCCATTTGCAGGCTACAGGATCTGCCCCGAGCCCATTCAGCTACGGCCACCTCCGGTCCTGTAGGATCATCTTCTTCAGCATCGACCAGCCTATCGGACGCTTGAATTTGTCTTGGTACAACTCGTGGTGGCGCTGTTCATACATCGCCGGGCCGGGCCATGTGCCAATGAGTTGTACTCCACTTGGAAAGCCAGATCCTTGATGGGTGCCGAGACCCAACACCGCCATTCGACCGCTTCCTTCTCGCTTAAACGAGCGGAGTAACATCGGTTCTTGAAGGTCCCGGCTGGATGTACTCGCTACAGATTTCTCGCTCGCCGACTGTGCAGTCTGCAATGCCAGCCTCAGCCTCTCGAATGGTACCGACGTGGAACCGCTCTTCCAGCTTGCTTCGGTATGAATCGAATCGTGGCGAGGTGTACCACCCAAAAGCTGGTCCTGTCGGCGATTGCAAAAAAATCTTACGCGATCCGATCCGATGCCGAAATCATGCCTAGTTGTGCGGTATCGGCTTATGTGCTCGATCGAGCTTGACCCTTCCGACCCGAACCTTGAGAACTCGTGGAGCTTATACTTGGGTGGCAGCGAATCAGATCAAACTTCTGGGGTACGGCTTTGAATAGCCGATTGTTCTTCTTCGCACGGTTTAACTGGTCCTCGTGATGGTACCGATTTGCTCCACTGCTTGAGCTGTAGGGGCTAGATTCTCATGACTTGTTCCAGGCATACTTGGCTAGCCATGCCTGTTGTCGTCCATCCTGCACATCGCTGCTCGCACGCCGCCTGCAGATCCTGCCCAGAACTCCCCGCCAGAGACTCGCGTTGCAATCTGTTTGGTGCGTGTCGTTATTGCAGTCCGCACGAGGCGCATATATACCCGTGTGGGATTTCCTTAGGTGGCTCAAACAGGAATTGGCAATCGCCTGGGTCGCCTCCAGCCTTGTAGACGACATAAGCCGGCGGCCCTGGCGGCTCCGGAGCTGCAAGTGTGAATGGCAGCTGTGGCCTGGTCTGGAGCGGTCTTTCTCCCTGGTGAGTCCCCAGAGTAGGCCCCGACGGAGAGTACTGATGCTTCATGATCTCCTGAACTACGCGAACCGCGATCCGCTCGAAAGCGTTCACCAGGCTCTCAGAATGGCGGTGCAGAGAATGAGCCACCATGTAGTTGACTTCCTGTCGTAGAGCTCTGGTGCGCTCCTCCGAAGGAACAGATAGATCTACCTCATCGAGGGCACCCTCGGGGGAGAACCCCCTCCACTTGATGCCATGCTTACGGGTCCTCTCAAAAGAGCTGATGAGGTCTTCTTCGAAGAGAGCCTTGATCTCGTCATACTTGGCCTTGTGCTCGTCAGGTAGATCGTCGTAAGTGACTGGTCTGTTCTCCATCGCAGCGTCGGATGTTGATGTAGACGTTGTTGAAGGTCCCACCGGGCGTGCCAGAATGTGTTGCCTGCCAAAACCCACCGGCGAGCAGCGACGAGCAACACGAAGAGCCGGGAGGCTCCCAGAACTGCTGGTGGGCCCTGGTCCCTCGGGCGACGGCCCGCAAAACTCCGGCACACGTCCTGGCTTGGTTCGAGGGCGTGCCACCTGACCTATACCTGGTCAGGAAGGTGAAGGATTGCTCCGATTGATTTCCTGCATGGTAAACAAGTATACGTAAAATTCGAGCCGTGACCGGCTCCCAGGTTTCCCTGTAAATCAGCTCCTAGAGCCGATTGCCCCATGGTTCTGCATTAGATTTACGTTAACATGGGGTTTTGCTTGATCACTATAAGTTAAATCGATCTACGACAGTTTAATGTTTTCACTGCGTAACTGGAACGTCCTACACGTAATTGAGCCTGGTATGTACAAAAGATGAAGAATATTAACCCTAGAAAAGGCCTAATAACCAACGTAAAGTCAATTATCGGAACAACTTCTCTAGAACGAATAAACCACGTCCCTACGTACTACTGGATCGTTCAACCCGTTTGTAAGGCCTCTCTACGTAGATATCAAACTAAACCTTGGTGAGCAAGGTGTAACCGTAACAGATCGAATCAGCTAAATAAAGATCAAGCAAGATGCTACCCTTACACTTGGGAAAAGGTGCAAGGGTAGCGAGATAACTAGAGGTAGCATAACTTCGACAATAATAATGAAAAACACCGATGCTAGCCTCAAACAATCTATGATAATGGTATTACTCGCCATCAACAACGCTTGAAGACGTAAAATTAGGTAACGATAGTAGATACTGCCTAGATCGCAAGATGCGATCTAGGCAGCATGACACTTACCCGAAAGAAACCCTAGAAACAAAGGGTGGCGATGCGCCGAGATTGTGTTTGTTGTGAACGTGGTTGTCCTCCTTTTCTCGATAACCTTAGGTACATATTTATAGTCTGGAGACTCTCTACTTTTGGAATAACTCTACAACTCTATCTTTACCTAAACTGAAACGGAACCTAAACTGAAACGAAACCTACTATGATACAAGATACACGGGCAGTTTAGCCCAATTCTAAGTACTAGGCCGATCCAACAACACGTTGAATATACACATCTTCCAAGCCCATCTTGATCACGGCCCATCTCCTTCGTTGGCCAAAATATAGCGATAACAGCCGCTTGTTTTCCTTCACGATTGCGTCCGTAGCTTGGAGAAGGAGATCCTTGGCGTTCAAGGCCACGCGGACATGTGGAAGTCGAAGACTGAGCGGGGTACCGCCAGGGAGGAGTATTTGATGGGGGAGTTGCGATAGTTGAGCGAGCAACTGCAATGTGAGTTTTCTTGAGATGCTGCTCGTTTTTGGATGTGCCTTGTTGTCACATCACCTTATTCTAAGTTTTCTGTAGGTGCCAACCTTGTTCCGAGGGAGGAGAAGGAGCACGTTGCAGTTCGGATCAACTTCCTGACCCAACAGGACATGGAAGCCGGAGGCTTCTTATAGATTAACCGTGACCGGGCCACTGTCCTTGAGACGGTGCAGGATCGTGTTCATCAGGTATCGCGGGTGTTGAGGAAGGTGAAGAATTCCCTGGCATCGATTATGTATGTCATTTTTCCTCTAGACGAGGCACCGTCCAGCCTTTGGGGTTTGTTGTCGAAGTTTCGGGACGTGAATCACGTGAGGGAGTTGGTGCGGCACCAGCTTGTTGCAGGGGTTAAAGCTGCCCTTTCGCTTGTTCGGCTGCATCACCCTGATGATGATCTCGCAATGGTGGTAGCTGGGCCGCCCCTTCGACCATATGGTGGCCTATAGGACATGCGCCCGCATTATGCGGCTGTTAGGAAGTATGCCGAAGAGATCATGGATCTTTTTGAGCATCGGGCACACGTAATTCTTCAGAATAGATAGACCCTATAAAAAGATAGATGTAAAACTTGTATATATTCGAGTGGGCTTGTTATACCCTTTTTTTGTAAAGTTTGTTTGTGCTAGCACGTGGTGCCTTTGTTGTATGCATGTCCTTTTTCGTTAGCCTGACGTGGTAAGCTACTCAGGTTACATGCGTTATTCTCAGTAGACAAAGTCGTGAGGTGAGGCGGAGCCCTCGAGCGTGTTATAGAGAAAAGTAATGCAAGGTAAAAGAAATTTTCCGGGCGGGACACTTAGCTTTTATTCATATCGTAATAGATGAGGTACATTGTTCGGCTGAGTAGCCTTATTGAAAGTAAATGGATAACTAGGGGTAGAAGCGTCGAAGATGCGCGACGTTCTAGGGATTGGAGTATTCGACTCCTGACGCGATGTCCTTGTGGAGATAGGCACCACCTGGGATGACTTCTGTGACGATGTAGGGTCCTTCCCAGGGTTACTCGAGCTTTTTCAGCCGCTCTTGTTTGAGTCGTAGGACGAGGTATCCTTCAACGGAGGACCTTGGTCGCAGCCGTTGGCTGTGGTAGTTGCGGAGGCTCTGCTGATAGACCACTGAGAAAGCCGCGGTGATGTCGAGTGCCTCGTTGAGTGTGTCGACGGTATCTTCGAGTGCTGCCGTCGATTCGGCTTCGCTATAGGCGACGACCTGTGGGGCCTTGTGGCGTACCTCGGCAGGTAGTACGACTTCGGCTCCGTGCACCATGAAGAAAGGTGTGAATCCAGTTATGCTGTTCGGCGTTGTGCGTAGGCTCTAGAGGACGGAGGGTAGCTCCTCTGCTCAGGCTCCCGCAAGCCGTTCGAGTGGGCTAAGCATGCGTTTCTTGATGCCTCCGCCTATGAGGCCATTGGCCTTTTCGACCTACCCGTTGGTCTGCGGGTGCGCCACCGGGGCGTATTATATGTTGATTCTAAGGCCCTCGCAGAACTCCTGGAATTCGTTCGAGATGAAGTTCGAGCCATTGTCCGTGATGATGTTGTGCGGCACGCCGAACCTGTAGACTATGGACTCGAAGAATTTTATGGCTGTTTTGCCGCTTTGGTTGGTGACGGGAATGGCCTAAATCCACTTGGTGAATTTTTTGACTACAACCAGGAGGAAGACGTGGCCTCCTAGTGAGGACTTTGGCAGTTTGCCAATAATGTCGAGGCCCTAGTGGGCAAAGGACCAGGCCAGTGGTTTGGGCCCGAGCTCCGATCCTGGTGCGTGTGGCTTGTCCGTGAACCTTTGGCAGCCGTTGCACCTTCTGACGATGTCCTTAGCATCGTTCATGGCCGTTGGCTAGTAAAATCCAGCTCGCAGAACTTTGGCGACGAGGGCGCGGCTGCCAGCGTGGTGAGTGCAGATGCCTTCGTGGATGTCTTGGAGGATATTTTTGCCAGCACCGATGGTGCCGCATCTTTGGAGCACACCCGAAATGCTGCGCTTGTAGAGCTCGCCATTGTGAAGAGTGAATGCTTTGGACTGGCGAGATATGTGCCAGGCATCTCTCGGGTCGTCAGGCAGTTCCTTGTGGAGTAGGTAACGAAGGTACGGCTGCGTCCATGTCTCCTCGATCACCATGACCTGCATCAGGCTGACGAGCTCGGCCTCTGTTTCAAGATTTTTGGGCCATTCGTGTCCTTCGGGTGGCGCAGGCCCCAATTGTTCTGCTTCTTCGGGTGATCCCTTGCGAATTTCCTTTTGATGGAGGGTACGGAGATTTGTTCGAGGAACACACCTGGTGGCACCCGTGCGCAGGTGGAGCTGTTGTTGGCGAGTCTATCGGCTTCCTTGTTTCTTTCCCTTCCAACGTGTCGAAGCTTGCAGCCATCTATGTCTCCTTCAAGTGAGTTGTAGAGCGTGCGGTACGCGATCATGTTAGCAGCGTGTGCGTCTCACTCATTCATCGTTTGCTGGACGACAAGGTTCGAGTCACCGTAGATGACTAGGCACGTTGCGCCGCAGATCTTGGCCATCCTCATGCCATGGACGAGGGCCTCGTATTCCGCCTCATTGTTGGAGGCGCGAAATTTCATCCGAAGGACGTATTTCATCTTGTCACCTTGCTGGGACGTCGGTATGACGCCAGCTCCTGATCCAGCCTCGCGCTTGGAGCGGTCGAAGTGCATCGTCCATGACTGTGTCATGTCCTGGGTGTCTGGAAGATGGAGCTCCATCCAGTGAAGTCAGGGAAGATCTATGATTTGATCGCCTTGTGTCGCTCGTAGACTATGTCAAGAGGGGATAGCTCGATGCCCCACAGGGCTACGCGTCCCGTGGCTTCGGAGTTGCTCAGGATGTTGGACAGTGGCACCTCGTTGACGACCATTATATGATGCTCCTGGAAGTAGTGGCTCAGCCGACGAGCCGTCATGAACACGCCATAGGTGAGCTTCTGGTAGTGAGGGTACATCTGTTTTGTTGGCATCAGTACCTCGCCGAGGTAGTAGATTGGGCACTCGACCCATGGGTCTTGCCATCTTCGGGTCGTTCGACCATGAGTATGGTGCTTACCACCTGGTGTGTGGCTGCAATGTAAAGAAGCAGGGGTTCTCTCTCCTTCGGCGTTACCAGGACAGGCGAGGTGGAAAGAAGCCACTTGAGTGCTTCGAATGCGTCATCTGCTTCGGGTGTCCACTCGAATTTGTCAGCTTTGCATAGCAGCTGGTAAAAAGGCAGGGCCTTCTCACCCATGCGGCTGATGCATCTTCTCACCCATGGTCAGTATGGCCCTGATTTTTTTCGGATTTGCCTCGATCCTTCGTTGGGAGATGAAGTAGCCGAGAAACTGGCCAGATGGGACGCCAAAGGCGCACTTTTATGGGTTCAACTTGATCTTGTAGTGATCAAGGTTATCGAACGTCTCATGGACTTCGTTGATCAGCATCTTGGCTTCCCTAATGTTGATTACTATGTCGTCGACATAGACTTGGATGATGCGACCGATCTGGTTCTTCAGACACGCCTGCATGGACCTCTGGTACGTGGCACCTACGTTCTTCAACCCGAAGGGCATGGTGTTGTAGCAGAACACCCCGAACGGCGTGATGAACGCCGTTTTCTCCTGATCTTCGACCTTCAGCCGAATCTAATTGTAGCCTAAGTAGGCTTCAAGGAAGGAGGGTTTCTCGCATCTTGTAGTCGAATCGATGATCTGATCGATCCGAGGAAGAGGGAAGTGGTCCTTGGGGCAGTGCTTGTTGAGAGACGTGAAGTCTACGCACATCCGAAGGATGTCTTTGTCTTTTTTGGGGACCAGCACAGTGTTGGATAGCCACTCGATCTCCTTGATTTATCGGATGAAGTTGGCGTCGAGGAGTCTATTGACTTCGATTCCAACTGCTTCTGCTCATGGTTCGGATAGTCATCAGATCGACTGCTTGACCGGCCTTGTGTCTGGGAACACATTGAGTGCGTGCTCGGCGAATTCCCTGGGAACTCCTGGCATGTCCGCAGGACACCAGGCGAAGATTTCCTAGATCTCACGGAGGAATTCGACGAGCGCGCTTTCCTATGCGGGGCTAAGGTCGTTGGCAATCAACGCCGTCTTGGAGGCATCAGTTGGGTGGACCTGCACCTTTTTCGTGTTGACTCTCGAGTCGAACGACGTATCAGGTGAGTTTTACCTGGTGACTGGGGGTGCCCCGTTGTCTGTCACCTCTCGGAGCCTCGTGAGCTCCTCTTGCATGCCCAACGACTTGGAGATTCTATTGAAATCTCTATCGCAGTGGTCTAATCGGCTGAAGCTTCACTGGATTGTGATGATGCCTTTGGGCCCTGGAATCTTGAGCAGCAGGTACGCATAGTGCGGTACAGCTAGGAATCTTGCGAACGCTACACACCCGATGATGGCGTGGTACGGTGATGGACAATCCACCACTTCGAACTCGAGCCGCTCACACCGAAATTTTTCGGGCTTGCTTAAGATGACGTCAAGCCATATCTTTGCCAGGGGATATATGCCCTTCCCTAGGACTATGCCGTGGAACGTTGTATCGGATTGTTCCAGGCTGCACAGCGGGATCCGTGTAACATCCCAACTTTTCTCCCTAAATTGTTTAAATATGAAATCCAAAATTCAGGGGGAAATAAAACTTTTAAGTAACATAACCCCTATATGTACTCACTTGTCTGATATTTAGCCTTGTCTAGATTAAAATCTTTTGCTTGCTTTGTTGTGTGTGACCTAGTAGATCTTACAGTAAAATTGACTATGCTTAAAACCCTAGCACCACTTTAAGGATAGCACAAAAACCCCTAGGCCCTAAAAACCCTATGACTCTTTTATGTTTGACCCCAAACCAGCACACAAGTACAAGGATTTAAATCTCCAACCTTGCCCAATTACCATGTTGATGCTATGATCACATGTGACCACTTAATCAAATGGTTACCTTAATTCTTGCCCACTTTGGTTGATCTTTTCAAACTCTTGGAGAGGATCCAGGAGGCAACCGTGGTCTGGTTTCACTCACCCCACCTCTCTCTACACCCCCATGCCCCTACTCCTGCCATTAGTGGTTTGTGCTCGACTAGGGCATCGATCAAAATCGACCCTGAGCGTGTGCCGCCCTAGATCATCTAAAACCCTCCCCTACTCTCCAAACCCGATCGTCACGCACGCTGGTCCCTGTCACGTATCTAGCACTGCAACACACCCTTCTCCCTCACTCTGCCCGACCCTGATCACCCACGCAAGAGAGAGAGGGAGTGGCCGGGCGGCAGATCGGCAAGATCTTGCCATGATCACCCTAGCCCCACTAACCCCTGCAATGTCTCGTCCCTGGGCCCGCGCAACCCGCGTCTTCCCCAGGCACCGCCCACCCCTTCCTCCCTCACTCACCATATGCCCCCACTACCCCCAACCCTTGTCGGCCAGGTCACCGTGGCCACGTCGCATGCCCCCGCATCCCTCCGCTCCACGGTGCATAAAACACGGAGCGCTCGCGAGGAGGGCACCGCGCACTGCCACCTCCCCCACCCCACGTCTAAACCTAGCCACCCCTAGCCCACTCCTAGCCCGACCAGGATAAGACCGGGCTTCGAAAACCTGCCGGGCAAAGGCGTCGTTGGACCGAGTCGCGTTGTCCCGAGGCCGTGTACCCGCTCTCACGCCTCTACGGTCCATACCCCGACCTCAGAGACACACTCCCCCTCTCCCCTAGTCCACCCACACTCCCCAAGCTCGCCCTATACGGCCCCTGCACGCGGTGCACGATGAGCCGATCCTTCTTGGCTTAAAAGCCTAGTCGCCACCTACCGCCCTCGCTCCCCATTCATTTCCACCCCAAACCCCTCCCACTCCACCTCTGGGAGGACCCGAGCTCGCTCGGCTCCTCTCTCCCTCTCCATCCACCGCACCGCCGCGGCACCAACGTGGGAAGGTGAAGGTTGATGAAGCCACGGCTCTCCCCTTTCTTCCCCATTGGCTCTTCATGCATGCACAAGTCTAACAACACTCTCCTTCCCGTGTCTCGCTCTCACAGGCACCCTGGGAGCTTCCCCAGAGACGAGCCGTGGACGCCGACGTCGTGAGCTCGTCCTTGACGTCCCTAGAGCCCAAGGCTGCTACAGTCGCCACTCGTTAGAACCAGAACCGTCACCCGCGTTAAGCCACGCCCTTCCCGACGCCGCTACACACCTAGGTGAGCCTCCCAGAGCCTCTCCCGTAGACACTAGGGTTTGCCGCCGGCGACGTCACCCTTGCGAGGAAGAAAGTCCTGGGGCCGTCGGATCTGTTTAGATCTGACGACCCACGGCGCTGGGTTCCCCTTCGCCAGCCGCAGGCGCTGACCCGCGGGGCCCCTGCTGCTGCTCGGGGCCCCTGCTGCTGGGTTCCCCTCTCGCGCATACTGCCGTGTTGTTGGGTCGGCCCAGCTGCTGCGCGGGCCTTAACCAGGCTCAGATCTACCCAGCAACTTTTTATTTTTTCCTTTCTAATTAAATCCCAGAAAGTGGTGATGTAGCTTTAAATCCACTAAAAATCACTAGGACCATGTTTTAACCTGATTCAAACTCTAAAGGGTAGCTTCTGTAAATCCCTACCACCTCCCACCAGAAGCCGCCCAAAATAATGCTTGTAGCCTCCCCAATAAATTTTGGCATAATAATAGACAGTTTTCACTGTATTAATCTTAGTAAATTTTCCGCTAGTCAGAAAAATGTGAAACCAATCCCCAGGCCTTCCTTTTCAAACAACCTATCCAGCAAAATTAGAATCAACCCTTTTTCAGTAGATTAGCACCGGTAGTAATTTGTACAAGTTTGGAACAGGAGCTGTTTGCATAAATTATAGAGGCCTCCACGAAACTCCATTTTGAGTAATTCCAACTCCTGGATTTGAACACCATATACACCTACCTAACCCCAGAAGGGTATATTTTTAGGATAATTATTTCTGAACTGATAATTTATTGAGTTATTACATCCTTTGCTGCAGTATTTAAAATGCCATAAATCAACCTTATAAGCTAAAATTATGAATCCAATTGTGTTAGCTTAGTTTTTCTGTTACCTACCCAGCAATATTATTTTGGATCCTTGTTCTCTTGCAGAACAATGGTGATGCACTATTTTGCTCGCTAGGTTAAGGCTCACTTTTAAATTCACCATTATTTCTAGGAGTATCTAAATTAGTTGATTCCAAGGATTTTGGCTTGATCATTTCAGTAACTACAAATATGTGTTTTTGCTGGCTTTACTGAATACTTGTTCTGTACTGTTTGATTTGTTTGCTCCTTGTTTGATGTATGGTGTATTGCTTGATTTGTTTATCTTCTTTACGTCGTTAGATACGAACGACGAAGGGTACGAGGAGGGTGATTGGGAGTATCTTGAAGAAGGAGACCAGGGACACGGTGCCAACAAAGGCAAGCCACATTCTTGCTCATATGCCTTGTCACATTATTTTAATTATGCATGTTTTATCTAATCATTTCTGCAAATTGCATTGCTTCACTATAGTATGTTTTATATGAGCAATGTTTGGCTCCTACAAATAATTACCCCTTAGTACCTTTAGGTATGACTCATTTGTATAATACCTACCTTCCCTTAGTATGGTAGATGGTGTTTAACACCATAACCCCTTGGAGAACCCGTTTTAGCCAAAGCAAAAGTGTAGGATGGGAAGACCCCGGGAAATAGACTTTCAAAAATGTTTTATGAGAAAACCTTGGTGAGGCTTGGCCTATCAAGTGGTTTGGAAAATAAAAAGGGTTTTGTTTTACAAAATGACGGAGGAAATTTTTTACGAAAAAAACTGGGCTGGCCAGTTGTGAAGCCAGCGCAATTAACCCGTGCAATCCCATTACTCTGGAATGGGACGGGGCTGGGCTGGAAGTTTGTCTAATCCGGTATAGGTGTCTCAAACTACTACGGGGAAGAACAAATTCTCGGAGGCTGGGATTTCCCCTATAAAGGCCCATGTGAAACATCGGTCTGGGGTTGGTAAATACCATCTATATGGCGGACAGATGATACTATGATCCCCTCATTGAAAGAGAACACCCTGAGGGGTGCAAAACGCGCTCCGGTTGGCTAGTGAACTATATAGGGCGTCCCGGTTTTGAGGGGATTAACCTCATAGGGTAGACACTTGTATCGGAGAGGGCATTCGAAAGGTCTTAACCGGTTATTTGACCCACGATCAGTGCGGATCAGGGATGGGTTATCGGATGGTGTGGGTATAGTGTACAACCTTTGCGGAGTGTAAATATATTTGAATAGCCGAGTCCTCGGTCATGGACGGTTGTACTGGCAGCTATACAACAGTAATGGTTTTTAGTTTTCAAAAAGGACTTCGGAAAAGCAATGGATCGAAAATGTTTTGACCATGGGATGGAAAGGAAAATGGAGGAAGGAGTTTGTTCATGAGATGATCGTAAGGAGAAACAAATGGGTGAACCAATCCTAATGTTTCCAAAAAACTTTTCAAAAGGATTACGAGAGTATCTTACAGAATCTTTTAAACCAAGATAGAGAAATAGGAGGTCTCCACCAAAGAATCTAGTTTATGAAAGAACCTCCATTGGAGCAATCCTACCACAGCCATAGTGCATACCTTTTGTTATTATTTTCTTAAGGTGGTTTGCGAGTCCATTCAAAGTACTCACCGGCATTGTCCCTGGTTATCTACTTGGCCAGATTATGAGCAGGATGATGGAAATAACGAAGGTTATGACGACGACTTCGCGAACTAGGGCGTTGCTCCGAGTCAGTCACCCTATGGGCTATGGCGTGACTTGAGCCTTCTGCGTTTAAGTGTTTCCGCTGCTACTATCTATTTGTGCCCAAGTGGCCCCTTTGTAAGACACTCTATGTAAGACTTGTTGTTCTGGTAATGTTATGGATGTGTACTTTGAAATTATGCCAGTTATGCTCCATGAGTCACTGATCATGGGATAGTAAATCTGGGGTGCCACAATCTGCATCTCTGCGAGGGTGCTAGCGAACATCAGGTTGATACCGCTGCCTCCGTCCATGAAGACGCATCTCATTTCGAATCCTCCGATCTGCGCCTCGAGCACCAGGCCGGCATGACCTGGGCAAGGGATCTGGCGGGGTTGATCCGATTGAGGTACTCAGGGATGGCTGACGGAGCAGTTACGGCGAGACTGACATGTCAAGTGATCTTCTTTTGCACCCTATTGGTAGGGCGTCCCTTCTGGATCATGAGGGAACCTTTTGGCGGTGGATATCCACATGTGCCGTTGTTTGGCGCGGGTGCGATTGTGGGGTTTGACAGTCCCACGGGTGGTGGTGGAGGATCTCCATGGGCGATGTCACCTGGTGCAGGTGCAGGTCCCAACCCAGGGTTCACGATCTGGCGCCGCATTTGGGTCAGACCCTCGCTGAATTTCTGGAACTCGTGGCAGTCCTTGAGCATCTGCGGCCGTATTCGTCCTCCTCATCCGAATGTGCTCGGTGGAGGGAATCCTCGCCATCTGCCCACCTGTTTGCGATGTCCATGAGGTGTTCAAGTATCTTGGGCTTGACACGCCCAAGTTCTTCCTTGAAGTCCGGGCGCTTGATATCGTCCTTGAAGGCATCGATCATCCTCTCCTAGGAGATGTGTGCCATGGAGTTCTTGATGTTGGACCAGCGCAAGATGTACGAGCGAATGGATTCACCCGTACATTGAGTGCAGGACCGTAGTTCCTCAATCGAGGCTGGTCTCTTGCTGGTGCCCTTAAAGTTTCGGATGAAACTATAGGCCAGCTCCTCCCAGCTTCGGATGGAGCCTGAGGACAGTCTGCTGAGCCAGATCTGGGATTCGCCTGTCAG
Organism: Avena longiglumis; assembly: GCA_030063025.1. Lineage (NCBI taxonomy): Eukaryota > Viridiplantae > Streptophyta > Magnoliopsida > Poales > Poaceae > Avena > Avena longiglumis. The sequence continues at coordinate 204,981,505 of CP125975.1, forward strand.
CTGTAGCTGAAGGCATTGCAGGGTGGTGTTCTTGTTACCGCCATGCAGCTTTATGGACGAGAGGTGGTCGCTGAGCCAGGCCTTCGGGTCCTGCGTGCCGTCTAACTTCAGAGTATCCGAAGGAAGCTTGAAGTTTTTCGACATCCACGTGCGCCGAACAGATCTTCTGAAGCATTGAGCTCCATACAGTTCTCCGTCGTCATCTTATTTGGATTCGGTTGAGCACGCGCGTTTGGCGCTTGCCTTATCGACCTTGCGTTGAGCGATGTCGTTTTGGGCGTCGTAGTCGCGGATGCGACGTCTTGGGCTTTTTCTTCGTCGAGGTAGGTCATGCTCGTCCTCTTCCTCGTCGGATGAGGGTGTGGGGCTACGGTTGAATCTGACCGTAGCTTTTTTCTTTGGCTCCATAGAGCTTTTTCGTGGAGCGCAGATCCGACGAGTCTGAGTCTGGCTAGTGCGGACTTGTGCATGGCACTCTTGGGGTCCCCACCGGAGGTGGATGGGACGTAAGGTATGTGGTGGCGGCCATGATCGCAGCCTGAGGCGTCTTTGTTATGATGTTGCCGTTGACGTCCATCTCCATGAAGGACGTGTTGAGGGTTTTGGTGACCTCACGTCGCGCGCCAGGGTCCATGTTATCAGTGCGAGAGAGATGCTTGTTTGCGTGATTGTCGTGCAAGATAGAGCCGCCAGCGGCGGAGAGCACAGCTCGCCGCGCGCTAGACTCCAAAGCTGCCTGCTTGCGTTTGTCGAGTTCCTCCTTCAGTTTTACCTGCCTGTTATGCTCGCCGATGAGGAGGAGGTGGTATGCCATCAGCAAATCCCGTGAGTAATTCACAGGTAGGATCTTGTTGCCCGCCACCGCTTCGCGAGCCTAGCGGCAGCCATCCTCGTTGAGGTTGATCCTCTGATAGGCGGCAGCGTCGCCCTCGTTGGGCTGGAGGGGCGGCTGCCCTCCGTTTCCTCCGTTCCCAGCCTGTGGGTTGGGCAGTGGATTTGGTGGTGGGTTGGGATCAGTCGAATTTGGCGGCGCTTTCGTTTCTCCATGGATAACCACGGCGCATTGGTAGCACCTGCAGATTGGATCGCTCCTGCCGCAGCTTTCGGATCTGGAACCATAGGTTCCTTTGTCTGATGGTGGGCCGCAAAGATCTGAGTTGCAGCTGCTGCTGTCATAGGACTCGTCTGTTAGTGTTGACTTGCGTAGCACGCCTATGGGTTGGATCCATGAAGCGGGCCTGATGGATGGTGGTGTCACCCGCTCTGGGAGGCGGAGGGTGCCAGTCTGCCCCACCTGGACGCAGAAGCTTCCGAACAGAATCTCCATCTCATCACCTATGGGCTCAAAATCCTTCATGGTGGCTGGCAAGTGGGCGTTGAAGTCGAAAGAGCCTAAGAGGAGGTGGCTCCCCGTCGCCGAGGAATTGTAGATCTCTTTAGATGCGACCATCACGATCGCACAATAAGCGTCCCCGCTTTCCACAGACGGCGCCAATTGACGAGGTTCAATCTCGTTAATACCCATTGTTATGATCTTGGGTTTTGGAGAAGGTGGGGATGTTGGAGATCGCGGAACGGTTAGCAGACAAGGAAGGCGGGGACACGAGATTTACCCAGGTTCAGGCCCCCGGAGGGAAAACCCTACTCCTGCTTGTCTGCTCTTGATTACGGCGGAACCGAAAGTTGCAGGGGTGCGCAGATGCAATCTGGCGTGGATGTGTGTAAATGGTGAAAGGTTCCCTCCTCGCTGTGCCCTCCTAGCCTTTATATAGATAGGCAGGTCCCGGGCATATGTTGAGTCAGTTAGAGATTAGGGTTTACCCTTTGAAATTCTATCTACTCTAGTCTTGTTCTCGAAGAATCCGAAGGCGTCATGGGCCTGGGCCACCTGGAATCTCCACAGGCCGCATAACTTATAGTGGGCCTTCCATCGGGATGGACCAGGTATGCTGATGTTGTGTACCCGTGGGGTATAACGATGTCAACCGTTAGATCCCTTAGCCTTGAGGAAGAACTACTCCCTCCTCGTCATGAGAATCAGCAACGGTGATGAAGATGGTGGTGGAGATCGATGGAGATGGCTCCGAGGGCACTTCCCTGTCCCGACAGAGTGCCGGAACAGAGACTTTCTATTCCCCGAAACTCCCCTTCGGTGGAGGCGGTGCTGCGGAACTTTTTCTAGAAGTATGATGTATTATTTAGGGTTTTTGGTCGGAACCTTCTTATAGGCGAAGGAGGCAAGTTCAGTGGAGGGTCAGTGGGCTCACACCCCCTGTAGGCGCCACCAGGGCTTGCCCGTGCCTGGGTGGGTGTGGCTGCCCTGGTGCCCTACTCCGTCTCTGCTTCGTGGTTCTTTGTTCCTCCGGGAAAATTATGAATTTGGCTTTTGTCCCGTCCAATTCTGAGAATATTAATTTTCTGCCTTTTCTGGAACCAAAAGCAGGCAACTGGCACTATGGCATCTTATTAATAGGTCAGTCCAGAAAACATATAAAAATACCTCAAAGTGTAGAATAAGCAAAGCAAAGTGGATATAAAACAAGCATGGAGCATAAAAAATTATAGATATGTTTCCGACGTATCAATGACTCGGTTCCACTTGTCATGGGCATGGTAATGCCATTCCGACTTACACGGACTTGGCTAAAGAGTTTAGAGGGTCGAATTGACCCATATTGAGATACAATGAACAAGTTGTCATTTGTATGTCTCAATTAATGTAATCATTAGACCTGAGGTTGTTGCACAATACGAGTTGAGGTTCACGGACTTAGGATCTATCAAACGTTGGTCCATAAATAGGCAGTTACAAAGGCAGAATTCAGGTGGACTGAGAATCAAGCTGCATGATATGAATAACCAAGATGGGATTTCCCCTCCACTTGGAGAGATATTCTTTGGGCCCTCTCGGATTATATGATTCGGAAAGCATGGCCATGCACGACTCGGTTAAGTGTTAACCGATGCAATCAACTAAGAGTTAGTCAGATGAATCACTTATCTCGGATCGAGAAGAGAGTCTGAGTATTTAAGGGATTACAATTATTTGCCTATAGTCCGACAAGGTATATCCTGAGGAAAAATGGACCCAGACGCAAGTCGCATTGGAAAGCCATGTCGTCATGACTCTTTGGTACTTGGGAGTCGGCATGTTCTACTAGGAGCCGCTATCGACTGATCGATTGAGAGTCGGACTCCAATCATGTACAAGTTTCCATGAGGCTGCAGGGTCACACACTTAAGAGCGGGAGCAAGTTGGGATTGGATCTAAACCAGAAATTTGTTAGGGTTGGACTCGAACCGGATTTGGACTAAGTCTGTGAGTCATACTCACAGTGACTAATATGGGATTTAGTGAATGCGCCACAACTCACTGGATCCCACTTTCACTTCCTATATATAGTGGGGCACCGTTACCTAGGAGAATTGACGGTTAGGTCATTCCATGCATTGGAAACCCTAACTCCACAGCAGTCCTGCCGCCATATTGGACCTAGAAGTCCACTACTGGCGCTCCTCCTTGTACGTGTGGCACTCCTCCTTGTACGATCAGCACCTCGACAATCAGATCATATCATAAGGACTGCACTGCATTCAACAGACGTGCTTCATCAGTAATCCGCAACTGCGCGTATAGTGGTAATCCTCGTGGCCTTCTACCTCAGCAAGATCTTGGGATAACCGCGTGGGGTAATTTTTTTTTCTTTTATCTCAATGTGGCCCAATAGAAAGAACTTGTAAAACACCAAAAAGATAGCATTAAAAATGATCAGATGTATGATTCAAACTAGCTAGCTGGTTTGGAAGGATGAAAGTTATAACATCCCAATTTTACAAAGTAAACAAGTCAATCAGTAGATCAAAGTAATTCATCAAACACCAGATAAAGGCAACTCATATTTTCAAGCCTTCAACCACTACCGAGGTTTCCATAAAGCCTGTCTTGAGGTAGGGATGAATATTTGAAGTGGTTGTTTACCAAATCTTATATTGGTTGAAATACCAAGAAGCTGTCTCCTTACTTCAAAACACAACCACTTCAAATATTCATCCCTACCTCAAGACAGGCTTTATGGAAACCTCGGTAGTGGTTGAAGGCTTGAAAATATGAGTTGCCTTTATCTGGTGTTTGATGAATTACTTTGATCTACTGATTGACTTGTTTACTTTGATCTGTTGATTGCGTTGTTTACATAGGAACTAGAGTGAGCAACTCTAGGAGCTCATCCCTAGGTACCCACTAGCTTAAGGAAAACAAATTTAACTAAGCACCCTAAGATTGATCTATCTTTAGTCACTATGTGACCCTCTTATCAACTTTACCAATTTTAGCAACCCTAATTTATTGTCCAAAAGGAAAAATCAGGGGGAACAAAAACTTTTCTTGTTAAGTGTTGCAATCTTTGTTGGATTGTTTGCTTTTTCTTATGAAGCTGAATGTGTAATAAATGATACACTCCTTACCTCAACTCCTGGTTAACAAAAACTATTTTACAGAATAGAATGTCTTCACTTAACTTTCATATTCTCAAATGTTCTGACAATTCAAAACCTGAGCCAAGATGACTTTGTCTTAACAAATGTTTTACTGGTATATATTAACAAAATTATGGAGAGATATACTATATGATCTCCTTATGTTTTCAAGACATAATTTCCAACTTCTTTTACCTCTAGGTTTTCCAAAACCTTTCCTAAAACCCTTTTAAAATCTTATATTGGTTGAAATACCAAGAAGCTGTCTCCTTACTTAAAAACACAACCACTTCAAATATTCATCCCTACCTCAAGACAGGCTTTATGGAAACCTCGGTAGTGGTTGAAGGCTTGAAAATATGAGTTGGCTTTATCTGGTGTTTGATGAATTACTTTGATCTACCGATTGACTTGTTTACTTTGATCTGTTGATTGCGTTGTTTACATAGGAAATAGATTGAGAAACTCTAGGAACTCATCCTTAGGTACCCACTAGCTTAAGGAAAAAAATCTTAACTAAGCACCCTAAGATTGATCTATCTTTAGTCACTATGTGACCCTCTTATCAACTTTACCAAATAAAATTATAGCTAATCCTTCCTATTAGCTTCCAACTCAATAAAGGATAAATATAAGCATGGATCCCCTCTACTCAATATATAATTTAATATCTTCCATGTGATGGTGAGTTTGAACCCTTGCAACCCCTCAAAAACCTCCTCCCTTGTACCCTAGTCAAAAAACCCAAATCTGCCAAAAGTTGACCAAGTCTGGAACTCTTAACTAGATTCAATCTTGGAGACTCAATCAATATAAACCCATGTGCATTTTTGAAAATGTAATAGAACTATCTTGTAGTAACTCATGATTACTACCAAACTCCACTCTTTCCCTTGGATAAAACCTTATTGGACCCACTCATACTTTATGGTTTTATAGATAAGGAAATATCCTGTTTCTGCCAATCTTAGCAACATGCCTACTTTGGCAGAAGCTCCCATCCTCATGCCCCTTATTTTGACCAACCCTTGGTATGAATTTCATATACTAAACCTTGTATATCAACACATGCATCACTTGTTTCCATTGGAGCATTATGCTCTCAAACCAACCCTATTTTGAAGACTAGATGATATTTTGTCCTGATAGACTTGTTTTCAACAAAGTTTGGCTTCCTATCTAGGAAAAATAAATCATGATCATGATCAACTTCTAGTACATTCTTAATCTAAATCACTTTTACTAACTCTCCATGTTCCCCCTGATCCAAGAAGACTCTCGAGCCACCTACTAAAGCATGGTTAAGTTGGTATCATGCTAACAAAATCCTAGATCACTAGAAACTCTCGAAATAGAAATTCCTCCTTTGGTTTCCTTTAAAATCAAATCCAGTGATCCATACCCCTCCCTCTTGACCATGTCCACCCTAATTCCATTGGATCATCTCTCCATGATCACCATTTTAAATTTAGCCATTATCTCCATTTGATATCAAATCTGAATGTATTAAAAAAACCTAAGAAACCTCACCCAAGCTTTACCAAATCTTGATAGGTGACCACCACCCATAACCCACTCTCTTGTGATCTTGCTCCAACTCCCCTTTGCCCAATCTCAAGCTTTGATCAAGTGGCGACTATATACATCAAATAAAGGCCATATTATCCCTACTCTTTAATACTTGCCAAAACCATCAAGACATCACCACTTATGACATCAACACACCCTAGCAACCATCACTACACCCTCTGGTTGTGAACTACTGTAGCTCTATAGTAACCAGCACCTCTCCCCTCTTGTCCTCTAGCTTTTGGAGATAGTATGAGAGAGAGGGAACTTGCATTTAAACAAAACTCGACCTAGACTACACACAGCTGCTATAGCACCGCCTCTTCACCTCTCTGGTCGAGCACCAGAGCCACCCCACCTCCCAGCACCACCCAGCTCGTCCAATACCATATTGCCACCCTTTCCCATGTCCAGGCATGGACTTTGTCCATCATGAACCATCCATCTTCGGGTTATAAGCTCACAGACCACCCCATCACTCCCCCGCGGTCTCATTTGCTTCCTCTCCCTTCCCCTTAACTCCCCCGATATTCTCCTAATCCTCTCCTCTGTTCTGGACAAGAAGAAAGAAAGCAAGCCTCTTGCCCATTATCAAGATCTTGGTGCACCTCCCTCTCCTTTGTTCCCCTCCTTCTTCATGTAGAATAAATGAGCTCTCCTACATCTGATCTACCTCCCCATGCTCTTTGTTTTTATGAAGGGATGCCAGAAGCGTCGCCGCTCATGCATGACCGAAGGGAGCAGCTCAGGCGAGTGGGAAGATCCCGAGGCACCTAGGATAGCCCCATAACCTCGCATGTGCCCCCAGAGCCCTTGCATGCCGCTAGGAGGTCTCGCCCTTGAAATGCAGAAGTCTTGGAAGCCCGATCAAGCCGCCGGCTGAGCTCCACCAAGGCGGACGTGCGGATTCCCGTCCTAGCATCAAACCGTGTGTTGCCACCCCTCGACGGAGTCCCCTTGTTGCATTGCTTCTCCTCTGCCACCCCTTCACTATCGGTACACATTTTAGTAAGCCATGTTCCTCTTCTTTCCTCTCTAGGGTTTCCTCCTAGCGTGGTAGAGACAGAACAAGAAGAAGAGCGCGGGTCATAGATATTTACTAGATATAACGGCAGCGTACCCCATACACGTTCAGCCCCTAGAGCCATTGACCAGCGGGCCCGCCACTGTGCTTCAAACTATTGCCCTGTGGAGAAACGCCAGGTGGGTCGGCCGACGCAGCGTGGCCCAATTTCCCCCTCAGATCTAGCACGCGATGTTCCCTCTCCCTTTTTCCTTATTTCATTTCTTTTAAAATCTAACCCCTAGTTGTTTGGTTTAAATCATTTATAAAATTTAAGGCCCAACCAAATGTCCAGATCTTATTTTTCTTAGTCCCCTACATATATTCTCTAACATGCAGTATCATTGGTTGACCCACTCTCTGTCTATTTTAATTATAATACTTTAAATACCTAGAGGTGCCCATTTGTCCTTTATAGAATTAAGAAGAAGTATCATCAGGGCCTTAAAGCTTGGATTGAAATTAATTTAGACTGGAGATAGCTGATTAGAATGTTATCCCTCTTCTTAGAGGTGGATTGAGTTTGTAAATATTCTTTGTAACTCTCTATAATATATAAAAAATTGCAGTGGGGTTTTTTGCCCTACTGTTTTACCCTCAAAAAAAGAGGTGCCCATTTCACTAATATTTTCCAATAAGTTGGTAAAGCCAAATGGCATAAAACTAATTGGTGTTGTAGGACACCACAAATCCTTTGCGGTCGCCTTGCCCCATCCTGTTGCTTCCTAGTTTGCCCCTGGTAAAAGTAAAAAAAGCAACCCAATTATGACTTTAGGAATTTCTCTAGGTAAAACTTAAAGTGGTTTTGACCTAATTCGAAATCTTAGAACTCATAAACCGTCATATCTTTCAAACCCTAGAATCCCAAACTTTATTAAGCCTTGATTCATTTATAGTGAATAAAAATTTTCTAGGTATGGTTGTTTCACTAACAAAATCACTTCTATAGCTCTGTACCTCCAAAAATATTAATTCTAATTTCTATAGAAAGGTATTACTAATACCTAAAATGTGTCTTTACTCATATCAAAAGCTCTTGTATATTAAACCTAGGGAAAAATAATAATACCTTCTAGAACTGACTTTGGTATTTTCCCAAGGGCATTCTCTTAAATATTTTGAACTGATTCCAACTCTCACTGAACTATTCCATCACTATCTACCTCAAACTAAGAGGAAATAATTTTTGAATCCACATATATTTTCTTGGGAATTATTTCCTAATACTAGATGTTTTATCACTAGAAAATCCATATCAATTCAAAGAAAAATGATAAAACAGTGAATCACTTTTGTTGGTTTCATTTTATCAGTACCTATCTGATGATATCATTTTTTAAGATTTATATCATACATAACTTGGCCTTGGTCTAAAACCCCCTCACTAGGTAGTTTCTGGACTTTAAAACATTAAAGAAAACCCCCAAATGTATCCAAGTCATTCCCAATCTTCCCAATCCCTACTGAAGTATATTATGTGCTTATCATTTGCTTGTTGTATTATGTCAATTCTTCTATGCCTTGTTTTGATTGTGGCATTGCTTGTTTGCATGTATATGCGATGACGGTGATAGTAGCGATTATGTGATGCTGAGAAGAAGGAAGCCTCTTATTATTTATATTGGTATTCTAGGATAATTAAAGAAGAAGTCTATGGACATCTCGCTGGTCACAGGCAATCCACCATTCCTAAATGTTGATACTTTTCCTACTCCTTTTAATCACATGTTTTGTATCTAGTTTGTACATTGCATTACTACTTGCATGGTTTGTTTAAAATAATAATACATTAGTAACTTGGATCCTCCAAGTTATGAATGAGTGTCCAATAGGACACCTACCGTTATCAACACCTACTTTACCCTTTATATCGAGGTTACGATGACTAGCATCCCATCTCATTGGGAACCACGGTTTTCGATGAATAAAATTGTTTTGGGGTTTACCATACTATTATTGTTTCAAAAAAAATAAAAACCCTTAGAAAGAGGCATCACTTCCAAGTGAATGTTTTTACTAAATAAATAATGATGATGGAAAATGATAATGATGGACAAGACAAAGAGAAGGGATGTTGTACGCCTTTACCGGAACAAGTTATCCATATAACCACATTACCCCAAGAGTTGGGGATTAACTCATAGTTTGTTGTTTTTAGCTTGGATAGTCCCTATATGTTCTATAGGGGGGAAATCCCCTGAATTCTAGGTGATCTCTGTGAAATGTCTACGGATCTGGAGTTTGTGGACTATCTTTGGCAGGAGCCGGTGCAACAATTGGGTGTCCCACACATGGTATAACTTAGGGGGTATGGAAGGAAGTGGAGTCACCAAATTAAGGTATATGCCAAGCTGTGGTTTAGGTATACACATGTATGTGAGTGCCACATACTCATTACCGAGGAGAACAAACCGAAAAGGGAAGATTCCTTTGCTAGGGATGACAAATGAAAGGTTAGGTTTGATTATCCAAACCCCCTTTTACTTTGAGTAACGAGATCTGGTTATCCCGACGGATTATTGATTCTTGTGGGTAAAGTGCACAAACTCTAAAGAGTATAATCTATTTGAATAGACATGTCCACAGTCAAGGATGGTTGGAAAGGTGATTGCTAAGAGTACCCTATGGAGGAATTTGACAACTAAAATAAAGTTAGAAATTGAGGTTTTGGTTTGACCATAAATGGTCCAAGGATTTTCAAAAAGTTTTTATTCTAAAAATGTTTAATAAAGGTTTTTACTAAGGATATGGATATATCCCGATTTTCAAAAATGAAGCATGCTTTAAAAAACTCCTTTTCAACAAAGATATAGATATGCCATATCCACTAGAGAAAACTAGGCTTTCAAAAAAAAATTGTAGGATAGAGCCATCTCGCTAAAGCCAAATTGCATTCTCTTGTTTACCTCATCTCGGTGGTTTATGAGTATATTCAACGTACTCACCGGCTTTGTCACTGGCTATTTACTTGGCCAGTTTTTCAGATATTAATGATGATGAAGTGATTGACGTCTATGCGAGCTAGGCCGTCTTCCTAGCCAGTTGCCTATCGGTTAAGGCATGACATGGGCTCTATGTTCAAACAAGATCCGATGTTGATGTTTGTACTGCCATAATGGAAACAATGTAAGTCCTCTACTCATTACATTAATTATGCTGTAATGATACTTGTCTATTATGCTCACGGCTCACTGATCTTGGGAACATGAATTGTAGGCATAACTGGGAATCCTCGAACCATAAATACAGGGTCCCACAAAACCAGTTGAAAACACCAAAAAGATAGCATTAAAATGACTAGATGGACATTTTCTGATTTGGGAATTCATAGATAGAAACACAAAACATGAATAGAAATGTCATGGCAAGTTTTCAGGTAGAATGACTTATTAACTTAATATGCATACAGGTAATATAACTTATTAACATGACAAGAAACTGGCCTAAGTAACTCACAAAAACCTCGCACTTCAGCCTTGCTTGGCGTCAGATTGTCAGTGTTGGATCCTTTATGAGTTGTTCCCATGACCCATTCGAGCGCTCAAAAAGAATAGCATCTACGATTTAGTGTTGCAGGATTACACCGATAGTGTGAGAATGTAATAAAGGAAATAATAGGGACAAGCTTATGATGTGATAAGAACTGGGTGCAAATGAAACAGAAATAGCATACAAGATATTGAGCAACATTCCAACACTTTCATAGATTACGAGTACGAAAAAATATCAAATGGGCAAGAGAAATTACCATTGTGCGGCGGGGCGTGTGGGATGCATAATGTCAACACCCGGATTTTTAATCCCAGATGACTGTTATGCCATAAATCGCAATCCCAGGACTACCATTTTTGCAAGACATAACAGATTGGATATCACAGTACATCATCCATTACAAACCATACATAAGGTCTTACAACAAATAAAGGATCTCATGATCTAGTCTTAATACAATCATAGCAGCGGAATAACGTAATGATAATGGTAGCGTGGGCGAAGGTCCATCTTCGTGGTAACAGGCAATGCTGACGATGGGAGATGATCCTAGTTGTTGTAACCTTCCTGTTGTCCATCCTCCTTATTGTCCTCTTCATAGTTCGGCCAAGGGAATAGCCAGGGAGATAGCCATGAGTACTCTTTAAGTACTCAAAAACTAGGACTAACAGGTAAAGTGGTTTTGAGTAGGAATACTAAGCTCTAGGTTTTTTTGCAAAAGCCAGATTTACCTTAACTTAGTTCAGAAGAAAAGAAAGCTAGTTGAAGTTTTATACCACCTAAGTTGGAACTTGATTTTTCATATCAACCCTGTTGTGGTCAAGTCAAAGTCATGATTCATTTCATAAGTCATTTTGAAAACATCTGATGACAGAACAGTATGGCCACTCCAACTGTCCATAACCACGGATGCGGATATTCGAATAGTTTGATACTCTACAGAGGTCGTACACTTTCACCACAATATTCGATACATCCGTCAGGAAAAATACTGAATTCACCATACTTAGTATGCGTATAATCAATCCTAACCTTTCAATTACACGCCCTAGTATAGGCACCTCTGATATGAGTTTAGCCTCCCAACCATGACCAACTGTCACCTTGGGAACTGCACAGGTGGACAATCTTCACAAGGTAGCCTTCGCTCAAACCTTGGTTGCAAGGGAACCCGTACTAAGGTATATAAATTTCTAGTCAAGCCCTACCCAAATTTCGGGTATTGTGGTTGTACGGTAAAATTGGAATGGTATCGCATCCAGACAACCATCAGTTTTTATAAAGGGATAAGGCTCATGCCTCAACATTTTCATTATCAAAATCATCTAGTGTTCAAGAACACATGTCAAAACATTTCAGTAGAATGACTCATCATTATAAGGTTTTCATAATCATTTTCACCCAATATTGCCATCTAAAGTGATCAAGTTTTATGCTTAGCACTACCATCTACAAGTGGGGGTAAACACTAATGAGGGTAATAATCAACTGTGACTTATCTAAGTTCAATCTCATGCCTGAGGATGACATCAAGATTTATCTAACTTAGGCCAAGTTTTATGCTTTTTATGCTACCTTTAATAATTTTTCTAAAATCTACAAATCACTAAGTAAACACAAGAAGAAAGCATTGATAAAGAAATAAAATAAATAAGTTTGCAAGTAAAACTAGGATTAGGTATCATCAATGGGTATAATCAAGGCACGCCCAATGCATTGCATAGATTATCTTGTAGGGGTAAGCTCGCAAGTAAACTTGCATGGTTTAGCTTATATTGCCTTGTGCAGAGCAGTGGTTGAAGTTCTTCTCTGCTTCTTCCTCGTAGTATCCTCCTTCCTCTTCATATCATTGTTCGGTACTAGCGTCTATAAATAAATACGAAGTACACAATCACCAAGCAATTCTTAACTACTTCTATTTAGCACTCAAGGGCTTACAATAGATGATCTAGTATCATCATGATTATCACAAGGATTAAGGCAAAGGTTCTATTTATTTTATTTTAGAAAAGTAATTTCTACTCATTGAAAAACTACTTAAGATTTAATATTCTCCAACTAAAACATGGGATCATGTTGACACAACTCATCACCACATATTTCAGTACTTGGGAATGTGATTTAAAGTGGTGTTACAATTTAATAAGGTTTAACCTTTATATTTTAATTAAATAAAGTGACTAGAAATGCCTATGGGGCTTTCTTTTATTACTTGTCCCTTATTTCAGCAAGTAAACCTAGATATTTTTATATATTCATAAAGGTATTGTCAAATGTGATTTTTGAGAGTTGGAATCAACTCAAAAGATGTTATGGTTGAATTTTGAAAAATGTTTGAATGCAGAAAAGCTTCTGACTTGCTATTTTTACTATAGGTGATCTGTAATTCCAAAATATTTTAATTCAACGGTCCTAGATTGAGAATTTCAATACCTTTCTAACAAAATTAGTTTCATGCAATTTGGTTTAGTGAATCTCCCAGGATTGATTTTTGAATCTAGAGACAAACTAAGTTTGAAACTAAATGGAAAAACCTAAGTTTGAATTACTGGGTCACGCGGGAGTGTAACTGGGCCGGCCCACTGCGCACCATGCACGCGGGCGGGTTTAAGTGGCTGTCCCCACCAGTCAGAAAGACTGGGGGGTGCGAAGGGGTACAAGACGATTAGGGCCGTAGGATTAGAAGCTAGATCTACGGTTGAGGTTCATCATCCACGTCTGAACAGAACGCGGCGAGGTCGAACCCTAGCGTGGCCAGTGGGGGTCAGTGGCGGATCACCGGGGCTCCGGAGATGGTCGGCGATGGGGGCGAACGACGAAGTCGACGATGGCGATCCTCCTGGTACCGGTGGCTCCTCCTGCGCGGCTCCAATCAACGACTCCTCTTCTCCTCCTCCGCGGAAGACTCCGGCGAAATTCCTGCCACCTGGTGCTTGCCTTGCTCCGGGAATGAGGTAGGGTCGTTCTGAGAGAGAGGGGAGTGAGATGGTGTGCTAAACTCGAACGGGTGAGGCCTCTATTTATAGTGCGAAGAGGGGACCGAAGGATGCGGGTGGATCTTATCGTGGTCGTCTGCACAGCGAGCTAACGGCATGGCTGGGGGTAGGGGACAGTGCGCTGCCTCCTGGCGAAGCTCAAAGGCATGGTGGCGAGGCGTGGGGCAGTGCGAATTGGTCGGAAAACTTCGATGCTCTGGGCGGGTCCGACGGGAAATTTAATGGCGCACATGATCTCTTGGTCGCGCAGAGACGAACGGGCATGTCCGAGTGGTTCCTGGGTGGTGGTGATCACGCACGCGAGCAGTGAGGACGGGGCGCGGTCTGTGTGATCGTGTCGATAACGGCGCTCTGATACGACCAATTTACATCACCATTCTACATCATAATTTACGTCTATTCATTAATATTTGTCTGATTATGAGGTATTACTTATGGCTTTTCATCTGTTTATGCTTGTTGGATGATTCCTGGAGGATGGACTGCCGGAGTCTGGATTCTAATGGAAAAGAAGGCGTTCCGGTGCAATTCCGCGAAGATCAGAAAAATACCAGAAAAATATGGAAACATATTATTTTACCAGAAGACGAAGGAAGCCATAAGGAGGGACGAAGTGGGGCCTCAGGGGGCCCACACCCCCTAGGCGCGGGCCCATCTGATCCCGCGCCTAGGGCAGGTGTGGCCCACCTTCCCGGCCTCCGACTCCGCCCATGCGCCTATATCTTCCCTTCAAAACCCTAATGCTTAGGGAGCGACCACAAATAGATTTTCTCCGCCTCTGGGGGCGAAAAACACCGAGATAGAAAGATCTCTCCGGCAGACAGATTTCTGCCAGGGGAATTCCTTCCCGGAGAGAGAAGATCGTCGCCATCAACACCATCATCAAGCTAGGCTTCATCGGGAACATCATCATCATCCACACCATCATCTCCACCAGCACCATCATCACCACTCCGTCCCGCTATAACAATTGTATTGGATCTTGCAGTAGTTCTTAAGGGAAACTTTCCCAGTGTTGATTACTATTGTAGTTGATGCTTGTGAGTGGAACCATTGGATTATTGTTTATGTTCAGATTGTTATCCATTAGCATATAATATTTGATCTTGATCCATATGATGTCTTGTGATTAGTTCGTTTAGTTCTTGAGGACATGGGAGAAGTCATGTTGTTAGTAGTGAATATGTGATGAGTTATTATTCAATGGTTTAGTATTTAAGTTGTGGTGCTATTCTTCTAGTGGTGTCATGTGAACGTCGACTACATGCTACTTCACCATTTATGGGCCTAGGGGAATGCATTGTGTATTTGGCTACTAATCTTGGGGTTGCCGGAGTGACAGAAACCTGAATCCCTGTTAGGACAGCTTTAAACACGGGAGCGCAGGATCTCAGAGTTTAAGGCTGTGGTTAGATTTATATCTTAAATACTTTCCTATAGTTATGGATGTTTGCAGGGGGTTTAGTCACAATTATGTATTAGTCCTCGAAAGGGAGGTATGTTAGCTCAGGTTCGCCCACACAACACTTACAAACACCAGAGAAGAGTACTCAGCTATTTGAAGCGAAAGCACTTGACAGAATTCCCATGTGTCCTCGATAACGTTTGGTCCTTATTAGTATTTCTACCGGCTTGTCATTTGCTAATAAAGGATTGGGCCACTTTCTTCATTTGTTCATTACTTTTGGTACTTGCTCCTTGTTTTGTTTCCTTGTAAGAAAACTACTAAAAATCCTATTGCTAAGGATTCACAAGGATTTTCTGCTCCATAGCACAGTTCAGCACCTTCTGCTCCTTGTTGGGATCGACACTCCTATTTATTGAAAGTACTACGATACACCCCCTATACTTGTGGGTCATCAAGACTATTTTATGGCGCCGTTGCCGGGGAGTGCAGTGCTATTGAAGAGTGGAACAGGTAAGGGAAAATTTCACTGTGAGTATTGCTTTTGTTACTGCTTGTTACTTTGTTTCCAATATGGATAACCCACTTGGTTTTCTGTTTGGGAAAACTACTACCACTGCTATGGTAGTAGATGAACCACCTCCTGTTGAGATAGATCCTTTTAAGATACCTACAAGTATTGTTAATCGTGTCATGTATAATTATTATTTTGGGGATGGAAATATCCATCCTGGTGATCACTTTCTTTATATCCATGAATTATTTGGGTTGTTTAAGTATGTAGGTATCACAACTGAACAGGTGAAGAAGAAGTTACTCTCGATATCCTTGAAAGGGAGAGTTGAGGCATGGTATAAGCTGCTGAAGAATGGACAATCATGGAATGGGAGGATATGTCATCTCTCTTTTACTCTAAATTTTATCCTCCCAGTGAAATCCGAAAGGATAGAAGTCTTATATATAACTTTTGGCCTCTTGATGGAGAGAGTACAGCTCAAGCTTGGGGGAGATTGAAGTTACTAATGCTTAAATGTCCTATTCATGAACTACCTAACAATATTATTCTCGGTAACTTTTATGCTAGGCTTTCTCTTCATGATAAATATTTATTAGATGCTTCTTGTGCGAGATCATTCACAAGTATGAAGGAAGAAGCTAAATGGGATCTTTTAGACCGTATTCAAGATAATACTAAGGATTGGGAGAATGAAAAAGGAAGAAAGTCAGGTATAAACTATTATTATGAATGCATTAAATCTTTTATGGGTACTAATAACTTCCGTGATATTAGCAATAAGTTTGGTCTTGATCCTCAAGTTCTTGCAGAATGTTTTAATGCTTTTGCCTCTTATATTGATATTCCCAAGAAAGAGTGGGACAAGTACCATGCTCCTTATAAAGACATTGTTACCCACGTTCCTACCAATATAGAGGTTTATACTGTTGATCCTAGTTTGCCTGAAACTTATGTTGAGAAGATCCCTTTTCCCTCCAAGGTAAGGGAACACTCTATTTTGGCTAATGTGGTTAGCAAAAGCGCAAAAAAAATTGTAGGTTCCGATGAGCTTATTGATATCGAGCCTGTGGTAGCTATTGTGAAAGATCTCGTCACTAGAAATATAGAGGATGAGTATATTGTCTTCTGTGAAGATGCCAATAATGTTATTTCTCATCCTAAGAAAGTCAGAAAATATAGTGTTCCTGTGCTTTATGTTAAAATTGGTAGTCATAGCTACTATGGTTTATTTGATATTGGTGCTAGTTCTAGTGCTATTCCTTATGAGCTTTATAGGAAAATTATGCATGAGATTGGTCCTTGTGAGCTTGAAGACATTGATGTGGTTATTCACCTTTCCAATAGAGAGCAATTTTCTCCATTGGTATTGTAAGAGATGTGGAGGTCCT
Source organism: Avena longiglumis (assembly GCA_030063025.1). Lineage (NCBI taxonomy): Eukaryota > Viridiplantae > Streptophyta > Magnoliopsida > Poales > Poaceae > Avena > Avena longiglumis. The sequence continues at coordinate 204,998,411 of CP125975.1, forward strand.
TTGTGGTAAGATTAAATATCCTGCTAATTTTCTAGTACTTGGTAAAGAAGCTAGTAAAACCTATCCTATCATATTTGGTAGACCCTTCCTTGATACTTGTGGGGATATCATAGATTGTAGGAAGGAAAAAGTTTTGACTAAGTTTGCTAGAGAATCTTATGAGTTTAATTTTTCCAATTTTTCCAAAACCCCTTATGAAAATGAATTAACTGATGAGGATTTCAGGGTTGAACAACTGTCTGCTATTTCTCTTGCTACTAACAATGCTTTGCAGCAGTTCATGGAAGATCATGCAAGTGATGCCTTCATGAAGGAAAGAAATGAGAATGATGAGGCTTTTCTTCGTCAGCCTGAGTTACTTAAGCATAATTTACCTGTGGAAGATTTGGGTACCATACTTCCACCTAAAGGGGATCCTGTTTTTGAATTAAAACCTTTACCTGATGATCTTAAATATGTTTATCTTGATGATAAGAAGATATATCCTGTTATTAGTTGTTCTAAACTTTTAGGGAAGGAAGAAGAAAGGTTATTGGATGTATTGAAGAAGCACCGAGGAGCTATGGGTTATACTCTTGATGATTTAAAAGGAATTTCTCCCACTATATGTGAGCATGATATTAATATTGAGCCTGATGCAAAACCAGTTTTTGAGCACCAATGCTGTCTAAATCCTAAAATGAAGCAAGTGTTAATAAATGAGGTATTAAAACTCCTTGATGGTGGTATTATTTATCCTATTGCTGATAGTCAATGGGTTAGCCCTGTTCATTGTGTTCCCAAGAAAGGGGGAATAACTGTCGTGCCTAATGAGGATAATGAGCTTATACGCCAAAGAGTAGTGGTTGGGTATAGAATGTGCATTGATTTTAGAAATATTAATAAAGTTACTAAGAAAGATCATTATCCTCTGCCCTTTATTGATCAGATGCTTGAGAGGTTGCCCAAAAAGACTCACTTTTGCTTTCTTGATGGTTATTCTGGGTTTTCTCAAATTTATGTGAAAGCACAGGTCCAAGAGAAAACCACTTTCACTTGTCCTTATGGTACTTATGCTTATATGCGTATGCCTTTTGGTTTATGCAATGCTCCTGCTACCTTTCAGAGATGTATGTCTACTATCTTTCATGGTTTTTGTGAACAAATTGTGGAGGTTTTCATGGACGATTTTTCCGTCTATGGAACTTTGATAACTGTTTGCACAACCTTGACAAAGTTTTGCAGATATGTGAAGAAACCAACCTTGTTATCAACTGGGAGAAATGCCATTTTATGGTTAATGAGGGGATTGTTCTTGGACACAATATCTGGGAAAGAGGCATTGAAGTTGACAGAGCCAAAGTTGAAGCAATTGAGAATATGCCTTGTCCTAGAGATATCAAAGGTATTTGTAGTATCCTTGGTCATGCTGGTTTCTACAGGAGGTTCATTAAAGATTTCTCCAAAATTTCAAAGCCCCTTACTAATCTTCTTCAAAAATATGTACCTTTTGTCTTTGATGATGATTGTAAGGAAGCTTTTGAAACTTTGAAGAAGGCTTTGACAACTACTCCTATAGTCCAACCACCTGATTGGTGTTTAAATTTTGAAATCATGTGTGATGCTAGTGACTTTGCTGTGGGTGTTGTTCTTGGACAACATGTTGACAAGAAACTGAATGTTATTCATTATGCTAGCAAGACTCTGGATGCTGCTCAAAAGAATTATGCTACTACTTAAAAGGAGTTCTTAGTTGTAATATTTGCTTGTGATAAGTTTAGACAATATATTGTTGATTATAAGGTTACTATTCATACTGATCATGCAGCTATTAAGTACCATATGACAAAGAAGGGCACTAAGCCTAGGCTTATAATTTGGGTGTTGCTTTTGCAAAAGTTTGATCTTCATATTGTGGATAGTAAAGGTGCTAATAATCCTGTTGCTGATAATTTATCTCGTTTGGAAAATAGTTCTTTTGACCCTTTGCCTGTTAATGATAGTTTTCCAAATGAGTAGTTAGCTGCAATAAGGGTAAGTCCACATGAGAGTCCTTGGTATGCTGATTATGCTAACTTTATTGTTTCCAAGTATTTCCGTCCAACCTTTACAGCTCAGCAAAGAAGGAAAATCTTTTATGATCTAAGGCATTACTTTTGGGATGACCCACATTTATATAAAGGAGTAGATGGTATTATGCGAAGATGTGTTCCAGAATTTGAACAACGGGAGATATTGAGAAAATGCCATGGCAGTGCTTATGGAGGACATTATGCTGGGGATAGGAATGCGCAAAAGGTTTTACAATCTAGATTTTATTGGCCTACCCTTTTTAAAGATGCAAGGAAGTTTGTTATATCATGTGATGAATGCCAACGAGTAGGTAACATCTCTAGACGCAATGAAATGCCTATGAATTATTCTCTTGTTATTGAACCTTTTGATTGTTGGGGATTTGACTTTATGGGACCTTTTCCTCCTTCAAAAGGTCATATTCTTGTTGCTGTTGACTATGTTACAAAGTGGGTAGAAGCCATACCTACAAGAAGTGCTGATGGTAAGACCTCTTTTAAAATGCTCAAAGATGTCATTTTTCCTAGGTTCGGTGTGCCTAGATATCTCATGACTGATGGAGGCTCCCATTATATTCATGGGAGTTTTAGAAAAACTCTCGCTAAGTATGATGTAAACCACAGAATAGCTTCAACTTATCACCCCCAAACTAGTGGGCAAGTAGAACTTTCCAATAGGTAAATCAAATCTATTTTGCAGAAGACAATCAATAGATCTAGGAAAAATTGGGCTAAAAAGTTGAATGAAGCTTTGTGGGCTTATAGAACTGCTTATAAAAATTCTATGGGGATGTCTCCTTACAAAATGGTCTATGGGAAGGCTTGTCACCTGCCTTTAGAATTAGAACACAAAACTTATTGGGCAGTGAAAGACTGCTCGACTTAAGTAATCTAGATGAGTGGAGAGGTGAATCTTGCGAAAATGCTAGGCTCTTTAAGGAAAAAGTAAAAAGATGGCATGATAGGAGAATTCTCAAAAGGGAGTTCCTCGTGGATGAGAAAGTTCTTTTGTATAGGTCTCGTCTCAGATTTTTTGCAGGGAAACTACTCTCCAAATGGGAAGGACCTTTTGTTATCAAGGAAGTGTACCGTTCAGGTGCCATCAAAATTTCTTCTCTGAAGGATGACACAACACAAGTGGTTAATGGTCAGAGACTAAAACATTATATTTCTGGAGATTCTTATAATGAAGATGTGGATGTTATTCAAATGGTTACTCTAGAAGAATTTATCAGAAGCCAAACATCAGAAACTGTAGAGATCGTCCTTGAATAGGTAAAGGAGGTGAAAATAGAAGGTTCGTTAAACTCCAATCTTTTTATATTTTTGATGTTTTAAATACATAAGGGAAGTTACGAGATGAAACTGAAGAGGAAACGGAGCCCGGGGTGGGCAAACTAACCCCAGGCGTGGGCCCAGCCTGGCCGCGCCTGGAGGGGGTTTGACTCCCCCAAACTTCGTCTCCGCCTCGTTTTCGTGTCAGTACCTTCCCTATGCCTTGAAACTTCGTAATATATAACCCCCGGGTTCCACTAGGTACTTGCATCATGTTCTCGTCGTGTTTTCGTTTTCAATTTGTTTATGTTAGGAAAATTCTCAGATTTGGAGCATCAATGTCTTCCTTTGGATCACCCACGGAGGATTCCTCTGCGGATGTCCTTAACCCGTACATCTATGAGTTGAGGATTAAACCCGAAAGAGTTGATCCTCAAAGAAGTTCAAGGCCCTAAAGGAGAAGGCCGTCTGGAGGACAGGATGGAAGCGTTGGAACAAGAAGTTTTCAGATACAAGAAGATGGCAGAACGCGAAGTGGATGTTTTTCACAAGATAAGTTCAGACCTCATCGCTAAGCATGAGGGAGAGGTTGTTGAGCTCCGAGAAGAGATCTTCTCACTCCGTCAGACCACCAATCAATTGCAAGAACAACTCTATGACATACAAAATCAAAACTGTGAGTATGAGGCTAGATTTGATCGCATTAGCTCTATTGCTAGTTTCAGGATTGCAGAAACAAGGACATCCTTTTTGTATGGGGAACCATTGCCATGGAAGTTTGATGATGACAAGAGAACACCACCACCACCGAAGGAGTAATTCGTCATCATGTTTGGCACCCCCTTAGCTTGTTCCAAGCTTGGGGGAGTGCCACGGTATCACCACCATTATCTTTTATCTTTTACCTTTTTAGTGGATTCGCATCTTTGGTAGAGAGGTTATCTTATAGTTTGGTTTGCATGTGGAAGTATCTCTCCTTTAGTTGATTATCTTTGTATCCCTTGGCGTGAGTTCCTTTATTTGAATATTAATGACGATTCTCATCTTTTACTTTTTGAACTTCTATTTTAGTTTGCAATCTCTATTATATGATGGATATTGTTGTTCAGTATTAGTTTGAAAGAAAAAGAAAGAAAGAAAAATCTTACAGGTATTTGGTATCATTTGTTTTCTTTCTTGTTGGCTCATAAGCTTAGTATTCTTTATTTAAGATTCGTCTGTGTCTTCAAGGAAGATTGCATGTTTGGCTTTATTACTTGTATGTTTGCTTGCTTCTTTCAACTCTCTTGCTTGCTACCTAGCCTTGCTAGCCAAAACCCTGTTTTGAGAAGGCATACTTCTCATGTTTCCAAAATCCTTTGAACACAAAACTTTTTCCACTTGTGTCCACCTTATCTACCTAGTAGCTTTTGTTATTCCTAGCAAATTCTCAAGCTTCATCTACTTTTCGAATTAAAAAGTATTTTTTTATGTGAAAACTAGTTAGTAAAGCTCTCACGAACTTGATGGCACACTTTATTTACTTGCCCCTTATAAACTTGAACCATTGTGGACATCAAAGTTGTATATGCTTGCATTTATACGTTGGAATTAGCAGAACCGTGCTGTCATGGGGAACGTTTTCAACATTGCACTTGTACTCTGTACATAGTTGATATCGTGCTCTTTTGTCTATGGATGTCAATGGTGTGAAATGAAGAGGGAACTTGTAAGTCCATGGAGTTTGTATTCTGTGTTAGAGAAACACCTGGGCCGCTAGCCTAAGCCATTCTTAATCATGGTGGAAACTTAAAGAATCACCATATTGAGTCCTCTATGAAGCATCCTCAATAAAAGCTATGCATATGGTAAATAAAAAGATCGCTGAGATTCTCATTGTATGTTTTCCTTGTCAGTTTGGTTATGGGAAATCTCTTGTACCATGTGCAAGGGGTACCCCATTGGCGGTTCTCAATGATATGCAAATACTTACAATGACAAGAACTTACCTGGACCCAAAGTTGAGTATGCATGAGGAGTGGCCCTCATATTCAAGGTACATGAGATTGCCAACTTATATTTCGTCAAGCATATATTCCGTTCTTGTTCACTTTAACCTTAATCATCTCAAGATGCTTATGATAGGGGCAATGAGGGCTCAAAGCTAGTAAGTACCATAATCTTTTGGAAGCTCTTTATGACTGGTAATCCCAGCTACCCGCTAAGAAGGGACCTTTATTCCACTTCCAATTGAGTCAGTAAACCTATTTCCTCTCTGTCTCCAGCAAGCTTTTGAGTTGTTGTGTTTCAGGCTTTCATATGGTGATTTATTCAATCATGTTTTTCATCTTCCTTGTTTGCACAAAAACTCTTATCTATTGAGTATTACTTTGAAAGCCTACACTTGTGAAAAACCTTTTTGAGCAAAGAGTGCTCCTGTTTTGAAACCTCTACAAGAAGCCTTTGTGAAACTATTTGGCAGGTGTTCTCTGACCAAGAAAAAGTTTGGCAATTCCAATTATGATTTATCTTTATGCATCCCTATTGTGACTGATGTACTTGGCTGCAAGATAAGTTATATAATGGTGAGTTACTTTCTTCTATAAGTTGTGCAATGGTAAGTGTGATGCTTCTTGTTTGTATTCTTTTATCAACACTTCACTCCATAAACATGTGGACATGTTTACTAAGCTCAGTATTCGCTTGGGGACAAGCGAAGTCTAAGCTTGGGGGAGTTGATATGCCCAATTTGCATCACCGTTCTATATCATAATTTACCTCTATTCATTGATATTTGTATTATTATGAGGGTATTACTTATGGCTTTTCATCTGTTTATGCATGTTGAATGATTCCTGGAGGATGGACTGCCGGAGTCTGGATTCTGATGGAAAAGAAGGAGTTTCGGTGCAATTTCGCGAAGATCGGAAAAATACCAAAAAAATATGGAAACATATTATTTTACCAGAAGACAAAGGAAGCCAGAAGGAGGGACGAAGTGGGGCCTCAGGGGGCCCACACCACCCTAGGCGCGGGCCCACCTAACCCCGCGCCTATGGCAGGTGTGGCCCACCTGCCCGGCCTTCGACTCCGCCCCTTCTCCTATATCTTCCCTTCAAAGCCCTAAGGCTCAGGGAGCGACCACATATTGATTTCCGCCGCCTCTGGGGGCGGAAAACACCGAGAGAGAAAGATCTATCCGGCAGACAGATTTCTGTCGGGGGAATTCCTTCCCGGAGAGGGAAGATTGTCGCCATCAACACTGTCATAAATCTAGGCTTCGTCGGGATAATCATCATCATCCACACCATCATCTCCACCAGCACCATCATCACCACTCCGTCCCACTGTAACAATTGTATTGGATCTTGCAGTAGTTCTTAGGGAAAACTTTCCCGGTCTTGATTACTTTTGTAGTTGATGCTTGTGAGTGGAACCATTGGATTATTGTTTATGTACAGCTTGTTATCCATTATCATATCATCTTTGATATTGATCCATATGATGTCTTGTGAGTAGTTCGTTTAGTTCTTGAGGACATGGGAGAAGTAATATTGTTAGTAGTGCATCTATGATGAGTTATTATTCAATGGTTTAGTATTTAAGTTGTGGTTCTATTCTTCTAGTGGTGTCATGTGAACGTCGACTACATGATACTTCACCATTTATGGGCCTAGGGGAATGCATTGTGTATTTGGCTATTAATCGTGGGTTTGCCAGAGTGACAGAAACCTGAACCCCCATTAGGACACCTTTGCACAAGGGAGTGTAGGATCTCAGAGTTTAAGGATGTGGTTAGATTTATATCTTAAATACTTTCTTGTAGTTACTGATGTTTGCAGGGGGTTTAATCACACGTATGTATTAGTCCTAGGAAGGGCGGTATGTTAGCACAGGTTCACCCACACAACAATTACAAACAGCAGAGAAAAGTACTCAGCTATTTGAAGTGAAAGCACTTGATGGAATTCCCATGTGTCCTCGAGAACGTTTGGTCCTTATAAGTATTTCCACCGGCTTGTCCTTTTCTAAGAAAGGATTGGGCCACTTGCTCCGTTTGTTCATTACTTTTGCTACTTGCTCCTTGTTTTGTTGCCTTATCAGAAAACCATTAAAAATCCGTTTGCTAAGTATTCAGAAGGATTTTCTTCTCCATACCACTGTTCAGCACCTTCTGCTCCTCGTTGGCATCGACACTCCTATTTATCGAAAGTACTACGTTACACCCCCTATACTTGTGGGTCATCATGCTCTCAGCATGCTTGCAGAGAGGCTGGGCGTGCTCGTTCAAGGTGGTCCAGTGGCTGGCAAGTCTTGGGCACTGGACCGGGGGTGGCGGTGGACGGTGGCTTGTCTCTCAGACAAGGTGGCTAGGCTTGGTGAGGCTCCTAGCTTGCTGTCGACATTGGGGTGGCAAGTTGGGTTCGGCCATGGTCACCATTGATGACAATGTCAAGCTTATAGTGAGCTAGGGGATGTTAAATAAGTTAGATGATCTACTAAGAGTGTGTTGTGAGCTAGAGAGGGAACAAGTTAGGCACAACACTGCTCACTATAGTGTTTGATGTTTTACTTGATTTGTGTTTACAAGGTCTTTGATGAAATGGCCGCAAGAGATTTGAATTTGAATATTTTAGTGAAACTTGGTGGGTGTACTAGTCACATACTAGGTAGTCTCTGGTTCCTCGGAATGGTCAAGGTGCACTGGTTTGGTGGGGTTTTGAGAAATGGTGATCTTCACATATGATATAGATTCAATTTTGAATTGCCATTTGAACCAAGTTGCCAAATGTTTCTATGGGTTTGCAAGCTGGGCTTTGGTTCATTTTCACTTGGTCTAGCAAGGGGTGAAAAGAAATGAATTTGTTTCTGTTTGAAATCTTGGACTAGAAACACTCAAAGTGGCCTAGTGAGCAAGATTGGCAAAAATGACCATTTGCTTGTTTTGTTTGTTTTTTAATTTCTCTTGATTTGTTTCTTCTTAGATTTGATTTAGATTATGTTGTTTTCATCTTTAAACCATTCCTTTCTATTCACAACAATCACACAAGTCCATTCATGCATTCATCACATACACACATGCATTCATATGATTTTAATTATAAAAGTTTTTGTTAACCCTAATTTTGAGTGATTGGAATTGATAACCTTGATTAATATTTTTGGGATGTTACAAACCTTCCCTCCTTAAACAAAATTTCGTCTCGAGATTTGAGAAAAATAAAACTTGGATTTAAATAGATCGGAAAAATCCGTCCTAATGTAGTCTTCTCACTCCCAGGTAGCTTTTTCTTCAGTGTGGTTACTCCACTGGATCTTGGGAAACTTGATGCTCTGGGTTCTGGTGGTATTGAAAGCTTCCTCGAAAATACGGATGGGTACTTTGGGATACGTCAGGTCATCGTTGATCTCTATAGTTCGGTGATGAATGTTCTTAAAAACTTCGGTCTTCTCTGGGACTTCTAGGCATTTGTGAAGTAACGATATATGGAACACATTATGCACGGCTGACATATCCTCTGGCAGTTCCAGTTGATACGATACTTCTCCTCGACGATTAAGAATCTTGAAAGGTCCGATATATCTGGGGCTAACTTTCCTTTGAGCTGGAAACATTGTATTCCTTTCAAAGGTGACACTTTGAGATACACAAAATCTCCGATATTGAAAGCGAGGTCTTGACGTCTCTTATCGGCATAACTCTTCTGTCTGGATTGGGTGGTCTTGAGGTGCTCACGAATCTTGTGAAATTTCTCTTCAGCTTCTCGTAGGATGTCAAGTCCGAAAATCTGACTCTCTCCTACTTCCGACCAATGCAAAGGGGTACGACACTTCCTTCCGTACATGAATTAAAATGGGGTCATTTGCAAACTGGCTTCATAACTGTTGTTGTACGAAAATTCTGCGAACGGTAGACGATCTTCCCATTTTGATCCATACTCTAGCACACACGATCTAAACATATCTTCGAGTATTTGATTTACTCTCTCCTTTTGTCCATCGGTCTGAAGGTGACAAGCTGTGCTGAAATCCAGTCGGGTTCCTAATCCTTCTTGGACTTTCTTCCAAAATATTGAGGTAAACTGAGTTCCTCGATCTGACACTATGTTCTCGGGAACTCCATGCAAACTAACGATTCTAGTGATGTACAACTCTGCTATCTTCGAACTCTGGTAAGTGGTCTTGACGGGTAAGAAATGGGCGACTTTGGACAATCTATCTACGATAACCCAGATAGAGTCATTTCCTCGACTAGATGTAGGAAAACTGGTGATAAAATCAATTCCAACGGAATCCCTTTTCCGTTCTAGAACCTGCAATGGTTGCAACAGTCCTGCAGGTCTCTGATATCCCGCCTTAACTCTCTGACAGATATCACACTTGGCTATGTAACTTTCGATTTCTCTCTTCATCTTATGCCACCAAAATTGCTCCTTCAAATCCTGATACATCTTTGTTCCTCTGGGTGGATATAATAAAGAGTATCATGGGCTTCTTTCAAAATAGCTTGCTTCAACTCGGAATCTGCTGGCACATAGCTACGTCCTTTGTACCACAGAACTCATTCTTCATCTTCAGTGAATCCGGGTACTTTGCCTATACCGATGCGATGTTTGATTCTGTCGATACTAGCATTTCCTTTCTGAGCCTCCTTGATCTGACTGATCAAAGTAGGTTGAAGCTCTATGCTAGCCAAAAATCCTTCACTTACTAATTCCATTCTAAAATCTTCCATATCCTTGTGCAAACTTGGTTGCTCCTTCAAAATCATGGAGTTCAATCGACACGACAATATACTAAGGGCATTTGCTACCAAATTGGCTTTACCGGGGTGATAGTGGATGTCCATATCATAGTCCTTGATTAACTCTATCCATCTCCTTTGCCTCATATTCAGCTCCTTCTGAGTGAATATATACTTCAGGCTCTTGTGATCCGAATAAATCTCACAACGGTTTACCATAAGATAATGCCTCCATGTCTTCAAGGCTAGAACTATGGCTGCTAGTTCAAGGTCATGGGTAGGATAATTCTGCTCATGTTGCTTCAGTTGTCGGGATAGATATGATATTACTTTGCCTTCTTGCATCAACACACATACGAGACCGATCTTGGATGCCTCACAATACACATCAAAAGGCTTCATAATATCCAGCATGATCAAGATTGGGGATGAGATCAATCTCTTCTTAAGCTCTTGAAATCTTGCTTCACATATCTCTGTCCATTCAAACTTCTTATCCTTCTTCAACAATTGGGTCATGGGTCTTGCGATGCTCGAGAATCCTTCTACGAACTTGTAGTAAGATCCCACTAATCCGAGAAATGCACGAACTTGGGTTTGAGTGGTTGGGGATTGCCAATCTTCAACATCCTTCACCTTTGAGGGGTCAATGGCAATTCCTCCGGCTGATGCAATATGTCGGAGAAATCCTACTTCCTGTAACCAGAATTCACATTTGCTAAACTTGGTATACAGCTGATGCTCTCTAAGGGTTCCAAGGATGGTCCTCAGGTGTAGCTCATGTTCTTCTTTTGATTTGGAATAGATCAGAATGTCATCAGTGAAAACAATGATAAACTTATCCTGGAAGTCCATAAAAATCTTATTCATGAGGTTCATGAAATAAGCGGGGGCATTGGTTAATCCAAAAGACATGACAGTGTACTCATACAATCCATATCTGGTGGTAAAGGCAGTCTTTGGAATATCCTCTGCACGAATCTTGAGTTGATGATAACCAGTTCTAAGATCAATCTTAGAAAACACTTTGGCACCAGTCAACTGGTCAAACAGGTCTTCTATCTTTGGTAGTGGGTACTTGTTCTTGATGGTGACATCGTTCAACTTCCGATAATCCGTAAACAAATGGTTACCTCCATCCTTCTTGTCCACAAACAAGACATGTGATCTCCATGGCGACGCACTTGGTTGAATCAATCCTATCTCCAGCATAGCATCCAGTTGCTTCTTGAGCTCCACTAATTCATGGGGGTTCATAATATAAGGTCACTGGGCTATGGGTCCGGTTCCAGGGATTAGTTAAATGATAAACTCGATATGTCGATCTAGGGGCATACTAGGCAAAACATTTGGAAATACATCGAGTTATTCACAGACTACTCTGACTTGGTCAATGGTTGGTTGGGCTAGACTCTTGTTGCACTTGAATCGACGAGGAAAGGTTTCAGATACATGCTCTACTGATATTCCGGCGGTACTGGTCATGGTTATCGTTTTCTTGGCACGGTCGATTAATCCTTTATGTTTCGACATCCAATCCATTCCTAGTACTACTTCCAAACCTTTTGTCCCAAGTACTATTATATTAGCATAAAAATCTATGCCATGGATTCGGATTGGTACGGCCTTGCAAATTTGTCTAGCTTTGGTGGTTGAACCAGGTATTTGAACTATCATAACATGCTTCATTTTTGTTGGTTGAATCTTACTAGTGCATGCAAATTCTTCAGTAACAAACGAGTGTGATGCTCCAAAATCAAACAACACTCTTGCAAGTACTGAGTTAACAGAAAACATACCTAGCACCACATCTGGCGCTTCTTGGGCTTCTTCAGCATTCATGAGAAACAGACGGCCATTGCGGTTGAGATAATTCCCTCGGGCAAATCTTCTTCCAGGCTGAACACGACGTTGCTGCTAAGCTAGGGCATTCACATTGGGGGCTGCGGCAATCTTCTTGGGGAACTCATTGGAGTAGTGTCCCTTGGTTCCACATTCATAACAAGTCACTTGGGACTTGTCCTTTGCTGCAACAGGCACAACATTGCTTCCAGTTCTCAGGACAGTATTGGTGTTGGTGGCGACATTATTGTTGTTGAACTTGGGTGGTGCATGGTTGAAATTGCTTGGGTTGCCGGGGTTGTGGTTGGGGGTTTCCTCCAGGCCTTGGGTTTCCTCCTCCACGGTTGGGATAGGTTGGACGGTTCATCGGGGGTCTATTGGTTCTTGGGGAAAATCCTGGGCATGGGTTGGGGCAATACTTTGGGGTATGGTGGGTTCCTGGTTGATGCATCATTCTATGCTTGCGGTTCTCATTGGCTTGGTTGATCTTGCCTTCCATATGAATGGAAGAATCCACTAAGGCCTCAATGTCAGCAAATGGAATGTTGACTAACACCGTTTGCATCTCATCATGCAGACCATTCAGGAATCTCTCCTTCGTCTTATCTTCAGTGTCAATCTCATCCAGTGCATAGCTATCCAATGACAGAAATTTGTCACGGTACTCAACTACTGTCATCCTCCCTTGCTTCAATTCTCTGAATTCATCTCTCATCCTCTTGATCAAACCCGGTGGCACATGGGTCCTGCTAAACTTGAGTTTGAATTTATCCCAAGTCATCATTTGTCCTCCATTCATGGCGCGAACGCTGTTCCACCAAGCTCTTGCATCTCCTGCCAGATAGTGGGTGGAAAATAGTACCTTCTCGTTGGCTTCCACTCCTGCAACTTCTAAGTTCTTCTCCATGGTTTGCAGCCAATCATCGGCATCTAGGGGCTCTTCAGACTTAGTGAAGATGGGTGGATTGCTGTTCTGAAAGTTCTTGATCTTGGATCCATAGTTGTCCTGGTTTCCATGGCCTTGGTTGTTATTTGCCATCTGGGATATGTGTTGAAGGGTGGCTAAGTTGGCTTGACGTTCGGCTCTTTCAGCTTCGCGGTCAGAAAACAACATTTGCAAGATTTGCAACATCGGGTCCGGGGATGAAGTGCTTCCTCCGTGAGGCATCTGAAGATTGAGATAGATCATGAGACAAGGGGGAAATTTCTATGGTTCAGGGGTTTGTTTATGAAATTTGACTCAGATTTTTCTACAAACTTGATTTTCATTCATTCATAGCACACGATACAAACACACACCACAACAAGAAAAATAGATGGTTTCAAGAACCATTATATGAAACTACGATACAGTGGTGTCGTGGTGGTGGTACGGCAGATGCCATGGGTAGGCTTAAGTTGGGGGCTAATGGATGCTAGTGGGATCTGGGAGGGAAGATGCAGTGATTTCTACACACAATAAGCTAGAACTCAAATCTTTATTCCACCTCAATGGAGCTACAAGTGCTTCTCGAGCTGTATCAGAGAGAGGAGGAAGGAGTTACAACATGAACCCTCTAGAGTAAAATAAATCGATCCCCTCTCCGCTCTGCATCTCCTTATAAAGGGGTCCCTTGGTCCATCCTAGGGCTGACATCGACGAGCATATCCTTGGAATATGCTTGGCCCAAAGCGATAACTCGGCGGACCTCTTTCCGTGTCCCCCCTCTATATACGGCAAAGATCCAGAGCCCATCACATGTGAGCCTCGGGCCTGAGGGTTGTCACTGCCGTGACGCTCCTCTGCTGCTCTACTTCTTGTCTCTAGCGCTTGGTACTGTGTAGATTCCACCTAGATAGTAGCTAGGGTTTGACTTTGGGGACTACCTCGTTCTTTTGAAAGCTTCCCGTAACCCGGCCTTGCCTCTCGTAACTCGGCTCGACCTTCACCTGCATATAAGTTAATCAACTACGATTGGCCGACATGACCCATATGTCGGCCGAGTTAGATTTCAACTGTCTGATTCAGGATAGGTCATGTCTTATTCGGCCGATCCTTGCATAGCTCGGCCTAACCACCTCATGACCTGGCCCTAGATATGAAGAGTCCATTCATTTTCCTAGGTATCTTGACCCTACCTGGGGTCATCCCCCCAACATTAGTCCTCGAAGATGGTGTGGTCCTGCCGAAGACTTCCGCCGGAACACATCAGTTTCCATGTATTCCCTTTTCTAATCATTATGTCCGACATAATGCTTAGTCTGTGTTTTTATCATTCCATTTCCCTTTTGCTCCTCCCTCATTATCGAGGTGTTCCCTATGTTCCGAGTCAACTTCCTCTGTCCGAGGTAACTTTTTAGCCTCTCCTGTAAGTTTCGTCCTACATGTGCTAATCATTATCTTTTGTCTCGTTTTTTGTGTCGCTATAGTGTATCCTGACACTACAGTGATTACTACGGCGGTCCCATCGGTGTAGTGACTTTTCGGTCACCGCAACGATTATGACGGCAGGATCTCCTCCTGCGATGTGTGGCCTTTGCTGTGGCTCCAATCATCAATCACGTACGCATGATACACGCCTGTCTGCGGTTACCGCGCCACATCCACGATCCCACTATTACTTTCCACATGTGGTTATAAATGGGGGAGTGGGGATGGGTTAGTTCACTCTTCCCCTTTTCCACTTCCATCATATTCTTCCTCGTGCCGCCGCTGCCATGCTCCTATCCTATCGACCATGTCGTCGTTCTTATGCTCTCGCGAGCGTGCTATTGTGCTTCCATTTTAGTGTCCACGCCGCTGCGCTTCTCCCTCACGCGATGCGCCGCCGCTGCTTGGTCCTCGCCCTAGGTGCTCCGCCTCTGTTTTAATCTCCGGCGGCGGTTTTCTTTTTTCACCGTTGTCGCCTTTGTCGTCGTTGCGACAGGGCCTTGGGTTTCGAGGACGCTCCCCGCCACCAGCGACCCTTCCTCCATTTGCTCCTCCGACGAGCCCATGTCGAGCTCGCTCAGCGGCGCCGTCATCGGGGAAGAACTCATGGTGGGCCCGGAGCTCGGTTCGTGGCAAGGATCCACGGTAACTCGCCGGGAAATCGAGTGGATACGTAAGACACGTCGGGTTCCCGCCGAGGTACAGTGACGCTTACCCGGCAAGGAATCTTCCCCCATCCTTCAGGATGGTGAATATGTAGTTTTTGTGTCGCACTTTTCCAGAGGGTTCAGTCTCCCTCTTAGCGATTTTGCCAGGACGTTCCTTGATTTCTTCGGCCTCCAGCCGCATCATTTGCCGGCTAATGCCATCACCTCTCACTCGGCCTTTATCTCGGCCTCTAAGGGATACTTCGGCCTCTGGCCCTCCGTAGATGTTTGGTCAAAGTTCTTTCAGATCCGAGCTAATGTAGTGTCAGATAAGTCTCTTCATCCCTCCGAAAAGTCTCTAACCCAATGTGGTGCTGCTTCCATCAGACCTCGGAAAAATTCCTTGTTCCCCCGAGTCACAGGTCTAGAGTCCTGCAAGAAATGGCATAGGTCATTTTTCTCTGTCAAGAATACTAGAGCGGAGGACAAGATTCAGCTCCCTGTCTTCTCTATTGGCCCTCCTTCAAAACAAAACTGGCCCTATAACCCAAAGAAGACCCACGCTCTTGCCGAAGCATTCGAGCCTCGGCTGAAGGAGTTAACTCGAGCTGGGCTTCGTGGCGAAGATCTGATGGCCACGTTCATCAGTAGCCGAATCTCCCCTTCCAACTCCGCTCCCATAAGCTTTGCTACATGAGCGGTCCTTTGGATCCTAACCGAGTTTCCACGGTTGAACTTGATGATGTCCAAATCCAGAAGCGCGTCCGGGCTATCTTTAAAGCCGAGATGCCCGAGGAATGGGTTTAGGGAATGAAACCCTTTTTATCATAACAACCCTCCTCCTTAGGTAATTCGGATGTGAATTGTCTCACTCGAGTCATTTCCCATTGACAATCCAGCTAAATTTCGTCTGCTCTTACTGCAGAGATTTGCTGAGCAAACTACGGAAGATGCCGAGGTGCTGGCCCTCCCTTGGGTCGCTGATCGCAGTACCCTGGACAACGGGGAACCTGACCCGAAGGAATTTATACCTAGGCCCAAGGCTGCTCCCGCTCACACCCGAGGTAGAACCTCGCCCACACTGACTAAGGTGATTCGGATGACATCCAAATTGTCGAGGTAGTAGCTGTGGTGCCTATCTTTTACGCATTTCCGGCTCCTTATTTCCTAGCTAATCCGGCTGGTCAGGTCCATGATGTTGTTCCCCTCGCTTCCGAGGCTCCCGCTCCGTCGAAAAAGCGTGCTGCCTCGAACGATCCTTCTGACGCAGTTCCTAAGAAGTGAACCAAGAAATCCTCCCAGCATATCCCAAAGCGCAAAACTATGACGGGTGTCTCTGGGTAAGTTTCCCTGCATGTTTTAATTTGTATCTTTTGTTTCTCTCTTTCCTTATTTGAATTGGTCTCTATTTTTATTTTGGCAGTGCTCCTATTTTTGTCAAACCCAGTGGTCTGAGTATGACGTCTCACGTGACACGTCCACTTTTGCCATCGCATTTAGAAGATGTTCGTGTTCTCGGTCCTCCCCGTGACAATTCTCCTCCCCTGCCGACTAACACCCCGCCTCGGTGGGATGGGAGTGAAATTTATCCTAGCGCTGACGCTGATGTAAATATGCCAGATCATTCAGATGATCCGGCAGCTTTCTCTAAGGTCACCGAAGTTTCCCCTGTCGAGCCTCTTTCTACCTAAGTTCCTGCTACTTTGGCTGCTGCTGAAGTTCCTATTACTCTAGCTGCTACTGAAGTTCGTGCTACCTCGGCCGTTGTTGAAGCACATGCTCCCTCTGCTACAGCAGTTATTGCTCCGAGTACCATACCTTGCTCTAAATCTGTTCCCATTGCCGAAGTGTCTGTCAAGAGCAAGAAGGACTGTGCTGCCAAGTCTATGACATCTCAAAAAGGAAGGTCTGGTCCGTCTCAGCCGACTGTTGCCGACAAAGTTTTGACGCATCCGGAGAGTGGTGGTAGTCTCGGATCATTGGTGGAGTATGCCAACAACTGGAACGCTGCCGACCAGCTTGAGGGCAATCCTAGTAATCATCCTTTCTAGTTTTCCGACATCAGCAGCCGTTTGCATTTGGCTGCTAAGGTTGTATTTGAAAGTGACAAGATGAATGATGTACACACTTTAATTTGCACTTATCTTTTATGTATAGTATACTATATGCCCATTAGTCCCCGAGCTTGCAGCCGAATAATTTGTTATTCGTCTGGAAACTTTGCTTGCTTAGGGTATATTTATTTATTTTTCACAATATATAATTTTTTGATGTGCATGTTTCGAAGTAGAACGCATCTGTCAACTTAGATCCAAGTCAAGTTTTATTTGATTCAGACCTCTTTTAGGTAACGGACTTGAGCGCCTAGCCCTCTTAGATCCGATTCAAGTTTTACTTGATTCGGATCTTATTTTACAGTTTCCTTGTATAATTCGTCGTTATTCTAGGCTGCTCATAACCGGCGTACTGCCAAGTTCCAGAGACTGCTCTTTTCACACAAGAAACTTCAGGATAAGTTTGATAAGATGGTTCCTATTCTGCAAAAAACAGGTAAATCATTCGGCCTTTTTATAATCGAATTTATTTGTATCGATCTTTGCTTCCCAATCAAATTACGATGCATCCTTATTAAGTTAACATTAACAATAAAAATACTCGGCTAACGAAGAAGGTTACTCGCCTCGAAGGTTAGTTGTTGCTCCTCTTCTCATTTGTGCATTTCTCTTCTAGCCAAATTTCGAGTATCTTATAGTACTCCATCTTTGGCCCAGCCGAGTTACAAATGTTTGCAGCGTCACATCAAGAGTGCATACCCATGCCTGACATGATGCTGCATTTTTTAGAGCAAGCAGGGACTCATTCGGCTTAGCTCAAGGATAAGGATGATGAGATAACTCGTCTTCGTGCCGAGGTTGAGTCTTTGAAATCCTCGCAGAAATCTGAGCTAGAAAAAATTGACCAAGAATTCTCCGAGGAAAAGAATTGGGTAAGTCTTCATCTGCAGAAAGACAAGGAGTTTCTTGATGCGGCCGAACTAAGAAATCAGACAATGACTGATGAGATCACTCAGTTCAAGAAGAAAAGGGGTGGCTGGTCCGTGGACCTTCAAAAGATGTTACGATATATCCATCGTAAGCTTATTCGCCATGTTTTTTCGTCTTGATTTCTCTCTGAGTCAATGTATGCTCGTTGTTTCTCCTGACTTACATAAGGTTTTGCTTTACAGAACACTTTCCCGAAGATGAGCCGGTGAGTACCAAAGTTGTGATCGCCGCCCGTGGCCGCTGAGGTGTTCCTAATCTCCTAGATCAAGAATATTCCATTGAGGATTTCTTGGTTGATGTTGCTACTGCCATTGAGCCATTGAAAATCATGGGAAATGATCTAGTGAAAGCGGCAATTCGAGCTTTCAATGTACTCTGGCCGAATGAAACAAATATCAACAAGGTGGAAGTGCTCGTAGCGAAGCTAATTGATTCCCAGACTCAGCTGAATCTTTGGAGAGAATCTGCTGGGCGAGCCAGGGCCAACATGGCGCTTACCGTTGTTTTGTCCTGGTATGAGTATATCTCCCTCAGTAATTTTATGAACTTGCACACCGGCTCCCCTTGTATTGAGGATCTGGAGTATGTTGCTCGCCGCCAAGCCCATGCCTATCAGCTCATCTAATACGCAAATGTGCATAAGTGGAATGAGGGCCGAGTTTCCTCCCCAACGATGTCGAAGATAACGTTGAGGCTGCGGGTGATGATGATGAGTTCGACAGAGACTCTGGTGACGATGGTGAGTCGGAGGAAAACTTTGGAAGATCTGATGAGTCTAGTGTCATTTCGGGAGGGAGCGCCGAGGCTCGATCCTCCTCCAAGGGAACTGAAGCTTCCCAAGCCCAAGGTGGAGTCTCACGGCAAACAGCCCCTGCCCAAGATATCCTGGCTACCTCGGCCGACGCCGAACTAACTTCCGTGGAGGCTCAGGTAACTTTTGAGACTCCTGCTCCTAAAGGTGTTCCTCCTACCGAGGCCAAGGAACCTTCGGTTGTGTCCGAGATACCAACGTCGGAAGCTCCCGTTGTTGTTGTTGTTCCTCGTGCGGATGACTCGGCAACTACTAATGCCTAAGCTATAACAACTTTTATTTGTTTAAGTCCCCGGTATGTCAGGTGTAAGCTTCTCTAAGACAATCTGCCCCTTTTGGTACCATGTGACCCGTATAACTTTGGAATCATATGATATACTAATCGTTATGTTATTATTGTTCTGGTTGAGTTTGTGTGATTTGTATTCTTGTTTGTAAAATTTTAGCTCATGAGTTTGAAACAAACCTCCATGTATTTGTTTTTCTGTCAGCTCTTACTTCATCCATCTTATGTCTTTCTTCTAGGTCACGAAAAATCAGGGACTTTGACTCCTATGTCCATACGTCAGTTAGTCAGATGGACTCACAACCTTTTCGAGTTATCTAATAGTAAAAAAACATGGGGCAGTCCCCGAGTTATTGCTTGGGTCACCGAGGTGATCATTTATATTACACATATAATCAGTGACAGACAATTTGGGGTAGTCCCCGAGCTACTTCTCGGGCTGCCGAGGTTTCATACATAGTCATTATGACAAACAATATATGGCAGTTCCTGATCCACTTCTCGAGCTACCGAGGTTTCATACATAGTCATAATTACAAAAAATATAGGGAAGTCCCCGAGCCACTCCTCGAGCTACCGAGGTTTCATACATAATCAGAATGATAAACAATACAGGGCAGTCCCCGAGCCACTGCTCAAGCTACCGAGGTTTCATTAACTCCTGTCTAATACAACAAGCCGATACATAATATTACTGGATACAATACACTTCCTCTAAGTGTAAAATAGGCGAAGTAACGCTACATTCCACGGTCTTTTTGACTCGTCTCCGGATTTATCCGCCTTTTTCTTTTCTGGAGGTTGAGCATCGATTAGGTAGTATGCATCGTTGTGCAATGCTTTGCTCATGATGAATGGCCCTTCCCATGGGGGGAGAGTTTATGCATACCAGCCGTGCATTGCACCAGCCGAAGAACTAGATCCCCTTCCTTGAAAACTCTTGGATTTACTTTCTTGCTATGATACCGTCTGAGGTCTTGTTGATAAATAGCTGATCTTGATAGTGCCTATTCTCTTGCTTCTTCTAGTAGATCCACATCATCATGCCGAGATATTTCATTTACTTCGGCGCTCGTGTATTGGGTGACTCTTGGAGAGTCATGCATTATGTCGGCTGGAAGTACAACTTGTGCCCCATACACGAGAAAGAACGGGTGTATCCCGTTGATCTATTCGGGGTAGTTCTCAGGCTCCATAGTACCTCTAGGAGTTCCTCGATCCAGCATCCTGTCGACATCTGAAGTGGTTCTATCAGCCGAGGTTTTATTCCGAACAATACTAGTCCATTCGATCTTTCTACTTGCCCATTTGATGTCGGGTGAGCCACCGAAGCAACATCGAGTCTTATGTGCTTTTCTTGGCAGAATTGAGCAAAGGCTCCTTCAGCAAAGTTTGTGCCATTATCCGTGATGATACTGTGTGGGTAGCCATATCTCAGGATGATATCTTTGAGGAATATTACCGTTGTGGGTCCGTCACATTTTCTTATTGGTTTTACTTCTATCCACTTTGTGAATTTATCCACCATGACCAAAATGTGAGTCATGCCGCCACGAGCCAGCTTAAATGGACATACCATATCTAAACATCATACTGAAAATGGCCAAGTGATTGGTATTGTTTTTAACTCGGATGAAGGCATATGTATTTTGCTGGCATACCTCTGGCAGTCATTACACTTTGTTACAAATTCTTTTGCTTCCTTTAGCGCACTTGGCCAGTAAAACCCATGCATGAATGCTTTGGCCACAAGGGCTCTAGACGAGGCATGATGCCCACATTCTCCTTGATGTATGTCCAAGAGGATCTGTTGTCCCTCTGCCAAGTGAACGCATCGTTGCAGCACATTTGTCACGCTTCTCTTATAAAGCTCATTATTTATGATGGTGTAAGTTTTTGCTCTTCTTATTGTTTGCCTCGCAATAACCTCATTATCCGGCAGGACCTTATTCTTGAGAAACAAGAATATGGGTTGTGCCCATTCCGGTATGAGCTTTTCTGGGAAAATTGTTTTGTCAATTTCCATTACTTCTGCCGACATAACATCCGCCGACATATCCCAATCCATTTTTGGGTTAACCGAATCAGTCCCCGAGTAATTCGGCTCATGCACTTTGTCAATTTCCATTGGGACACACTCGGATTTCTGATCTGATGAGAGGCGAATTGATTTGGATTCTAGCGAAGGTACGATTGATAGCTTTCTCAGGTGTTCTAGGACGATGCCACGCGGAATTGACTGTCTGGTTGATACGAGTTTTGACAGCGTATCTGCAGAGTCATTTTCTGCCTGAGGTATGTGATGAAATTCACATCCGTCGAAATAACCACTAATTTTTTGTACATGAAACCGATATAAAGCCATGTTTGCATCCAACGCATCCCAACTCCCTAACACTTGCTGGACTACAAGGTCTAAGTCTCCGAAGCATAGGATTCGGCGTATACCAATTTCCTTTGCCATATTTAAACCATGAACAAGTGCCTCATATTCAGCTACATTTTTTGACGCAGCAAAATGTATCTGCAACACATACTTCAGTTGATCCTTCTTTGGAGATGTTAACACTATTCCTGCTCCTAAACCATTTCTTAGCTTGGATCCATCAAAATGCATCGTCCAATAGTTTGGATCGGGTAATGGTGGTTCATATTGTATCTCGGCCCAGCCGACTAAAAAGTCGGCCATTGCCTGAGATTTGATTGCATCTCTTCTATCAAACTATGGGGCATAAGGGGATAACTCAATTGTCCATTTTGCTATCCATCCACTTGCATCTTTGTTTCCCAATATCTCGGCTATGGGTGCTTCGCAGATCACCTTTATGGGATGTTCCTCGAAATAATGTTTGAGCTTCTTTGCCAACGTATATACTCCGTAAGCCATTTTTTGGTAGTATGGATGGTTCTGCTTTTAAGCGGATAACACCTCACTTAGGTAATACACCGGTCTTTGCACCGACTTACCTTCCTCATCGCGTTCCATGACTATTATTGCACTTACAACTCTATTTGTCGCTGCCACGTAGAGCAGCATAGGCTCTTTTGATAATGGAGAGGCTAAGACGGGTGCTGTAGCTAGCATCTTTTTCAATTCATGAAAAGAGTTGTTGGCCTGGGGTGTCCAGGAGAAATTATCGGATTTCTTCATCAACTAATATAAAGGCAATGCTTTTTGACCTAGCCGACTTACGAACCGACTTAAGGATGCAAGGCATCCTATAAATTTTTGGACATCGTTTAGGCATCTCGGCAATTCCATTCTTTCAATCGCACAAATCTTAGTTGGATTTGCCTCTATACCTCGTCTGGATACGAGTAAACCGAGTAATTTTTTGGCTGGTACACCAAAGGTACATTTATCTGGGTTAAGCTTCATTCGGAATCTTCTTAGATTCGCGAATGTCTGCCGCATATCTTCCAGGAGTGTATGGCTCTATTTGGTTTTTATAACCAAATCATCACCATATACTTGAACATTTTTTCCAATCTGATCATGCAGACATTTTCGCATACATCTCTGGTATGTGGCTCCTGCATTGCGCAGGCCGAATGGCATGGTGCGATAGCAATAATCCCCATACGGGGTGATAAACGCGGTTTTTATTTGATTAGTCGGATTTAACGGTATCTGGTGAAAGCCAGAGTACGCATCTACAAATGATAATAGCTCACAACCTGCGGTTGAATCAATGTCCTGATCTATCCTAGGTAAAGGAAAAGGATCTTTGGGACACGCGTTGTTAAGGTTCATGTAATCGATACACATTCGCCAAACGACAGCTACGTTTGGATCATCCTTTTTATTTTCTACCAACACCGGGTCGGCTGGAAGTTGTGTGGACCATGCAAAGATATCCTGATTCTCACGGAGGAAGTTGGTGAGCTCTCTTTCCTATTTGTCATCCAGGCCTACACGAATGGTGATGGTGTGCTCTGGGAATTGATTGTCAATCTGGATCTTCTTTGTCTCCTTAGTCGGCTGGAAGGATACACTTCCATGTGGATTAGCAAGTGCTGGCATGTTAAGCTGCGCCGACTGAGCTAAAGCTACGACCTCTTGAATTCTCCTTTTCTCTCTTGCAATTACCAAAGATTCAGCCAGGTTTGATCCAGCTGACGCACATTCCATTGATTTCATGTAGTCTCCTGCTATGGTTATCACCCCCTGTGGTCCTAACATCTTCACTTTTAAGTAACGAATGTGACAGCTGCTCATAAACTTGGCCAATGTCAGCCATCCGAGTAAGGCATGATAACATCTTTCCAGATCCACCACCTCAACTTCCAAATACTCATCTCTGCAATTGTTCCTCGTGCCGAATTATACATCTACTTGGACATTCCCAATGGGTTCAAAGGACAGTCCTGGCACTATTCCATGGAAGGCACTATTCCGAGCTTATGCATTGTGTCTTTGTACATAATATTGATGCTGCTTCCATTATCTATCAGCACTTTTGAGAACTTCACATTAATACTGGGCCCAAAAAATGTCAGATCCAGCACTAAGGCATATGACCCTAGGTTTGGCATGATTTTAGGGTGATCCCTAATGCTCCAAGTTATCTCCTGATCTGACCATGGAATATACCTCGGAACTGTCGTCATAACTGCATTCACTTCCATATGTCGGCGCTATACGCTCTGCCTATCTTGCTGTTCTGTAGTGAACACACAGTATGACTGGTGATGCTCCCTATAGTCATTGCGTCCATTATTTCTAGGGTTTCCTCTACCATCTTGGTTCTGATTTATCACTTGGTGAACTACATCCCTCCGATCTTGATTCTCATACCTCGGAGGTGGTGGAGGCAATATCAGCTGCTGCACATTTCCCCCCGTGAGATGTGGCTGCTTTTGGTGATGCGCTTGATGTTGCGGCGCTTGCATTGCTGCCAGGTTTCCCATTGGGCTCTTCATCCTGGCGCATTGGCGAGTGGAGTGGTTAGCTGGCTTGGCCGGGTTAGTCTTGTGAAACTTATATAGCTGATCCAGCATTGACTCAAATGTGTACTTCGGCCTCTCTTGCCATTGTTTTTTCTGCTTAGGGGTCCACTGTTTCTTCCCGTCATTTCTCGGTGTCCATTGCTGAGGACTGTTCTTCTAACGTTGATTGCTTCCAAGACTCGGTTGATCCTGCACAACTGTTGCAACCTGATTTGAACTGTATCTGTAATCCGTCTTGTCAT
Organism: Avena longiglumis; assembly: GCA_030063025.1. Lineage (NCBI taxonomy): Eukaryota > Viridiplantae > Streptophyta > Magnoliopsida > Poales > Poaceae > Avena > Avena longiglumis. The sequence continues at coordinate 205,022,693 of CP125975.1, forward strand.
CCCTTCTTCTGCCTCGGTATTCATTGCGATGAGATGAACCTGCACCATCTCGGGCGTAATGGTCTTGCTGCTCGCGATGCTCTGCCGACATAAGCTCGGGTTGAGTCAGATCACCCAAGGCATATGAATCTGCTACTCTAATACTCTCTTCAAGCGTGGTGGGCATATCTCTGTAGCCACTGCCATAACACACTTCCATATCTGCATCCTTGAGCGAACTAAGCAATTGCTTGAGATTCTATAACTCCTTCACATGAGTTTCTAAGATTACACCACCGAGTTAAGAACTCTGTATCAGTCTCATTCGGCTTCTGCTTGCACATGGCGAGATATTGTGGTATGTCTGGCCTCTTGTAAGTACTGGTGAAGTTACTCACAAACATTTCGTCAAAATACAACTAGCAGTTGATACTGCCTGTTGGCAAATTATTCATCCAGACCCTGGCTAGCCCTTCCAACATCTGGGGCACGTATCTGACATCCCATCTCAAATTTCCTCCTGCTATTTTTACTACGGTGGCATAATCAATTACCCTGGCCGGCTAACTGGAAGTTCGGGATGCGTGGTTCGCCCATAATCCGAGGTCCAAAACATGTCGGGCTAGGTGGACCTTGCTCTTCCAATAACTCGGACCGATATATCCTATCCAGCTTCAATCTTGCGTCACTTGATGGCAAGTTTCTATAAATAATTCTTTCCTGCATTCCTAACGATTTTTCCCACCATGATTGGCATTTTCCATTTCTGAATAACCATCGTTATATATGTCATGTGCTTGGTTATGCGGAACCTGTCTTCTGTCTCGATCTTGCCGAGGTTCATGTCTCAGCTGATGATCTTGCGGAAGGTATCTCCTTCCCTCTGTCGGGTTATTTTTCTTGGGGTTTCCCCTTCCGAGATTCCCATGCTCTCTATTGCCGCGGCCAGGGTTTCTTTCACCGCTATTACCACGGCTTCCATTGCCCTTATTTTCATTTACTTTTCCAGCCACTGTCGGGTCATACGAGACAATCTACTTGTTTCTTTTTCCCGAAGTTACTGCTTTATATTTCCGTGAACTATTTCCGGGCGAGGATGTTGCCGCCACAGATAACGCGGGAGCAGCCCCTGCAGAATGAACCATGCACGAAGCTCCTGGCTTTACCGGGTTAGCCCTGAGTATCTCCTCATTTTGCTGGTTTGCGATGCGTTCCAGCTCATTAACTCTCTCTTGTTGTCTCTATCGGGCTTCCTCAGTCAGTCGTTTCAATTCCAAGGCTGCTGCATTCGCTGCCCTGAGGTTCTTTGCCAGGGTGTTGTACCTCGGCAAACCTAGGTCAGTCGAATCGCCCTATTGAGCTTCATGCTCTTTGTTGATGTCATCAAGGAGGTTCTTTCCTCTCAATATCAGGTCATCTACTCGACCAGGGGCCGTATCTAGCTTGTTTGCCCTGGCATATTCTCGCAAATTCCTGTTAAAGGACTCCTGTAGCGCCGACACTTTCTTTGCCTCTTCTCACATTTTCAGCCTAGTCTCTTCTAGTTCTGCTTATGCATTTGTCGGGTTAACTATCGGTGCTACAAGTGTTGTTAAGTTATCTATGGCGGCTTGCAGGATATTCTCTGGCCTCTCTAGAGGTGGCCAGCTTACCCTTGGTGCCTTTGGAGTTACCACTTGCACCTCGGCGGCTTCAGCTGCTGGAGGATTTGCTGCCGCTGGCTTCGTTGCTGCCGGCTTAAGTGCTTCCTGGCCTGCTGTCGCCGGGTTTTTTATTGGCCCGGCTCCTGCTCCTGCCGCAGGTGTTAGAGCTGTCATCATCACCTTAACACTGCCCGCGGGACGGGTACCATGCTGATCGTGGCAGCTCTGAGGGGAAGATCTCCTGCGAGGAAGACTCAACGGGGATAGACGCAGGAAGTGTCAATGCCGACATAGATCTTGTGAGCGCCCATGTTGATGAAGACGTTGTTGCGCGAGGGTGCCTTCTTTCTGAAACTGCCAGTGTCTGACGTAGTCCCAGATGTCGAATCTCTGGACTAATCCAGAAATGACTTCGCTTTGTCTTTGATGAAGTTTCTGTCCGGATCTTGACTCATTAGCACTGCTGTTGTTGGCCGGTGGCGCCAACTGTCTTGGTGGTGGCATGGCAGATGCCATGGGTAGGCTTAAGTTGGGGTCCAATGGATGCTAGTGGTATCTGGGTAGGGAAGATGCAGTGATTTCTACACATAATAAGCTAGAACTCAAAACTTTATTCCACCTCAATGGGGCTACAAGTGCTCCTCGAGTTGTATCAGAGAGAGGAGGAAGGAGTTAAAACATGAACCCTCTAGAGAAAAATGAATTGATCCCCTCTCCAGGAAGCTCTGCCTCTCCTTATAAAGGGGTCCCTTGGTCCATCCTAGGGCTGACGTGGACGAGCATATCCTTGGAATATGCTTGTCCCAAAGCGGTAAATTGGCGGACCTCTTTCTTTGTCCCCCCCCTCTATATACGGCAAAGATATAGAGCCCATCACATATGAGCCTCGGGCTTGAGGACTGTCATCTCCGTGATGCTCCTCTACTCCTATGCTGCTCTGCTTCTTGTATCTAGAGCTTGGTACTGTGCAGATTCCACCTAGATAGTAGCTATGGTTTGACTTTGGGGACTACCTCCTTCTTCTGCAAGCTTCCCGTAACCCGGCCTTGCCTCTCGTAACTCGGATCGACCTTCACCTGCATCTAAGTTAACCTTTGCTGGGTTAGCCCTAAGTATCTCCTCATTTTGCTGGTTCGTGATGCCTACCAGCTCATTTACTCTTTCCTTGTTGTCTCTGCCGGGTTTCCCCAGTCAGTCCTTCCAACTCCAAGGCTGCTGCATTCGCTGCCCTGAGGTTATTTGCCGGGGTGTTGTACCTCGGCAAACCTGGGTCAGTCGAATCGCCCATCTGAGCTTCATGCTCTTTGTTGATGTCATCAAGGAGGTTCTTTCGTCTCAATATCAGGTCATCTACTTGACCAGGGGCCGTATCTAGATTGTTTACCCTGGCATATTATCGCATAGTCCTGTTAAAGGACTCCTGCAGTGCCGACACTTTCTTTGCCTCTTCTAACATTTTTAGCCTAGTCTCTTCTAGTTCTGCCTGTGCATTTGTCGGGTTAACTATCGATGCTACATGTGTTGTTAAGATATATATGGCTTCTTGCAGGATATTCTATGTCCTCTCCAGAGGTGGCCACCTTACCCTTGGTGCCTTTGGAGTTACCACTTGCACCTCGGGTGCTTCAGCTGCTGGCGGATCTGCTGCCGCTGGCTTCGTGGCTGCCGGCTTAAGTGCTGCCTGGCCTGCTGCCACCGCGGTTTTTCTTGGCCCGGCTCCTTCTCTTGCCGCTGGGGCTGGAGTTGTCATCATCACCTCAACACTGCCCGCGAGGCTAGTACCATGCTGACCGCTGGCAGCGCTGAGGGGAGGATCTCCTACGAGGAAGACTCGGTGGGGATAGACGTAGGAAGTGTCAATGCCGACGTAGATCTTGTCAGCACCCAGGTTGATGAATAAGCTGTTGCACGGGGGTTCCTTCTTTCTGAAACTACCAGTGTTGTCGCTGACATAGTCCTAGGTGTCGAATCTCTGGACTAATCCATAAATGACTTACTCGCCTGTGTCGATGAAGTTTCCCGTCCGGATCTTGACTCCAGATAGCACCGCTGCTAGCCCCAAGGTGGGTTCCATCTGTCGTGGTGGTGGCATGGCAGATGCCATGGGTAGGCTTAAGTTGGGGGCCAATGGATGCTAGTGGGATCTTGGGAGGGAAGATGCAGTGATTTCTACACACAATAAACTAGAACTCAAATCTTTACTCCACCTCAATGGATCCAGAAGTGCTCCTCGAGTTGCCTCAGAGAGAGGAAGAAGGAGTTACAACATGAACCCTCTAGAGAAAAATGAATTGATCCCCTCTCGAGGAAGCTCTATCTCTCCTTATAAAGGTGTTCCTTGGTCCATCCTAGGGCTGACGTGGACGATCATATCCTTGGAATATGCTTGTCCCAAAGCGTTAACTCGGCGGACCTCTTTCTGTGTTCCCCCTCTATATACGGCAAATATCTAGAGCCCATCACATGTGAACCTTGGGCCTGAGCACTGTCACCTCCGTGACGCTCCTATGCTCCTATGCTGCTCTACTTCTTCTCTCTAGCGCTTGGTACTGTGCAGATTCCACCTAGATAGGAGCTAGGGTTTGACTTTGGGGACTACCTCCTTCTTCTGCAAGCTTCCCATAACCCGGCCTTGCCTCTCGTAACTCGGCTCGGCCTTCACCTGCATCTAAGTTAATCAGCTGCACCTGGCCGACATGACCCATATGTCGGCCGAGTTAGTTTTCAACTGCCTGATTCAGGATAGGTCATGTCTTATTCGGGCGATCCTTGCATAGCTCGGCCGAACAACCTCATGACCCAGCCTTAGATATGAAGGGTCCCTTCCCTTTATTAGGTATCTTGAACCTACCTGGGGTCATCCCCACCAACAAGTGGGACCGGATACAACTCACTAACGCTAGTGCTCAAGTGCTACTAGTCCTTGGAGTCGGTGTCCTCATCATCCTCATCATCATGAACGAAGGCGAATTCATCCTCGTCGGTTAAGAAGTCCATGGCTTGATCCTCTAGAAAGTCATCATCGTCACTGAGATAGGATTAGGGGTCTCCACGGATGTCTTCCCTTGTATTCTACCTCTCCTCAAATTGCATGTCCCTCTCGTGGATGGTCTCCTCCAACTCTGTGATCCTGTGACGGAGACAGGAAATGATGCACTCCTTCTTGTCAAGCTGACGGCGACGAGACTAGCGATCCTTCACCAGCATGGAAATGGGCTGGTCCTTCTTTACTGCAATGGCATAGTTGTGGTTGGCGTAGGATCAGGCATTTTCCAACTCCATCTGTCGGTCATACATCATGAAGCTGAGGTGGTCCACTTGATTCTTCAGCTCAGGGTGATACAGTGCCTCCAGTGGATATCCAATCACATCACTCCTTGGGAAGAACTCAAAGCGGGTACCCTTGATCTGGTTGATACTCTGCCCACACAGACGGGAAAGAGCTTCTTGAATGGCCATGTCAAGTCCATCTAGCCAGTTGTTCTCCCTTAAGGTGAACTAAATTCCCTCAGAGGTGGGTGCTTCAATCTTTCCTCGGAGACTTGCAACAATCAGCCATTGCAAATCCTCTCCTTCCTGATCGTTGAGCTGAGCTCCGAAGAACTCGGGGTGCGGGCGCTCCAGAAGTTCTAAGAGCTTGTCCAAGTCAAGCTCAAAGATGACATCTCCTCCATTCCCCAACTGATAGAACTTGATATACTTCACGTCCATCTGTAATAATGTAGGATGAGTAAGTTATTAGAGTGATCAAGTGTGTCAAATGTTATGTAGTTTTGCAAGATTTTTTTTTGAGGAACATGATTTTTCATGAAAGAATCTAAGTGATAAGAATGAGAATAAGTTGTATAAATACTCACTTCCTTTGTTTTGAAACTAAGTTTTTGGATTCAAACGTCCATTCTAACTAGGGTCTCCTATGGTCAGGATGGCTCTGATACCAACTTGTCAACACCCAGATTTTTAATCCCAGATGCCTATTATGCCATACATCCCAATCCCAGGACTACCATTTTTGCGATACATAACAGATTGGATATCACGGTACATCATCCATTACAAACCATACATAAGGTCCTACAACAAATAAAGGATCTCATGACCAAGTCTTAATACAATCATAGCGGCGGAATAACGTAATAATAACGGTAGCATGGGCGAAGCTCCATTTTCATGGTCATAGGCAATGCTAACGATGGGAGATAATCCTAGTTGTTGTAACCTTCCTGCGGTCCATCCTCCTGATAGTCCTCTTCATAGTCTGACCACGGGAATAGCCAGGGACAAAGCCATGAGTACTCTTTAAGTACTGGCAAACTAGGACTAACAGGTAAAGTGGTTTTGAGTAGGAATACTAAGATCTAGTTTGTTTTGCAAAAATCCAGATTTACCTTAACTTAGTTCAGAAGCAAAGAAAGCTAGTTGTAGTTTTATAACACCTAAGTGGGAACTTGAGTTTTCATATCAAAACCCTATTGTGGTCAAGTCAAAGTCATGATTCATTTCATAAGTCATTTTGGAAACATCTGACGACGGAACAGTATAGCCACTCCAATTGTACATAACCGTGGACGCGGCTATTCAAATAGTTTGACACTCTACAAAGGTGGTACACTTTCACCACAATATTCGACACATCCGTCAGGAAAAATCCTGAATTCACCATACTCAGTATGCGGATAATCAAGCCTAACCTTTCAATTACACGCCCTAGTGTAGGCACCTCTCCTATGAGTTTGGCCTCCCAACCATGACCAACTGTCACCTTCGGAACTGCAAGGTGGACAATCTTCACAAGGTAGCCTCAGATCAAAACCTTGGTGCAAGGGAACCCATAGTAAGGTATATAAATTTCCATTCAAGCCCTACCCAAATTTCGGGTATTGTGTTGTATGATAAAATTTGAATGGTATCGCATTGTAACACACCAGTTTTAGTTAATTACTAATTAGGGTTTGTTTGTACATTGCATAAGCATCATCCCTTAAAATGCATTGAAGAAAATAAAGCAAACCCTAAAACCCTAGTTTTTCCCCTTCCTTAAAATGGTTTGAATATGAAAAAGTACCAAAATGTGGAGCCCAAATGGATTATAAGTGCTAATAAATATTTTACATATGTTATAAAAGCCTCTTGTGTTTTAAAAGCATTTAAAACAGATTTGAAATAATTTACAAAAGGAGAAAACAAAAATAGAAAAAGGAAAAGTTTGTGGAAATAAAAAAATAGGCAGTAGCCAGCTGGGTCGAGCCCATCTCTTTCCCCTTCTCTCCCTGTCGCCCAACGTATAACAACCGCGACCCAACTAAGGCCGAAGCGCAGCCCAGCGCAGCCCGTACCCCTTCGCGTCTTTTCCTTTTTCTTCTTCCTCGCTCCCGACGGGAAGCAGCTTGCTGTCATCGGCCTCCCCGTAGATCCTCGCCGCCTCCATCCCGCCGACCGCCGAGCTCCAGGAGGAGGATAAGATCTTCGCGACGTCGCCCTACCGTCCTCATCCATTCTTCCCCTCCCAGATACCTCCCCTTCTCCTCTCTCGTGCGAAGCCGAAACCCTAGCCGGAGGTCGCCGCTGTTCCGCACCATCCTGAGCCCAGCCAAGTAGCCCAAGAGCTCCGTCGTGCTATTCCGTGCCTCCTCATAAAAGGAATCGAGGAGGGGAGTCCCCCAATCGTCGGCCTCGAGCCGTTCTTCTTCGCCACCGATGTCGGGCGCCGTCGCCAATGACGCCGTTCAAGACCTACCCACGCCTCCCCGTCATGACCATGAGCACCAGGGTGAGCTTGCGGTTCTCCCCGACCCCTTTTCCCTCTCTATCTCACACTATTTCGTGCCCGAGGCATGCACAGTCGTCTGCCGCCATCAGACGCCGTCATAGCCGGTGCTCCAGTGAACCTTTCAAGGTGGCGCCGCCGCTTTTAGGTCCATCTCGCTATGCTGGTTCGAATGCAAATAACCACGCATCCTCGCTCGTGCCCCAGCATCGTCGGCCGTCGTCGCCTGTGCGTGCTCCCCGACGAGCCCATGTGTAGCTGATGTGGTGCCTGCGTGGCCAAGCCCCACCCGTCAGCCTCTCTGGCTAGAGCCAGCCTCAGTGAAAAATGCCCCTGACCTCACTTTGCTTGTGTGGCTGCCGATGTGGCCTCGGCCCCACCGGTAAGGCACTATGGGTAGATTATGTCTGGGTGCAAAAAGTTTAACAAGCTTTTAATAATTCCTTTAATAATTTCAGAAATTGTTTTGAATATTGTAAATTCAATAACTAATTCATATTAACTCAGAGAAATACAAATAATATATCAAAATGTTAAGAAAAATGAGAACTACCTCTTTAAGCTATAATCATGCATTGTTAAGCAACTTACATGACAAGTTTAATTAGAGAACAAAATCAACCCCTCTCATGTGTTTCCGGAGTTTCCCTGAGTTAGGGTTTTCACCCCTCGGAAGCCCGATTAAATTGCCGAGCATGTTTTAGAGTTTCAATTCAATACAATTCAGCTTGTCATATCATCATCCTTGCTTGAGCATTGCATAGATGCCATGTGTTGATTGTTTACCCTTTCTTTCCGGTGATTTGGTTCTTTCCGGTAGAATACAATATCAAGATCGAAGATAGAGATCAAGAACATCGAAGATCAAAGATCAACGAACAATACTTGACCAGATGTGACAAGTCAAGTACAAGGCTACCGAAGCTCTACTTATTCTTTATCAACTTGCAAAGGCAAGCATAGACCCACCATGATATAATCCTATGATTTCGAAAGAATTTGAATTCTTGCCATAATGCATACTATTCTACTGTTGTCTTTTATTGATAGATAGAGTATCCTATCTGTTTCATTACTCCCTTTGAGCTTATATTACCTGATCCACTGCTCCTAGCATAACTAGGTTTTGCTTGTGTGCACTGCTAGAGCTTTTATATATGTCTTGCTTAGCCATGCATAGCTGTCAGTACTGGTTCATCCAGATGATGTATCAGATGCAAAGAATCTAGTATGACAGGAGAACATGATGAAATGAGATTAGTGATATAAGTTAAACATGCTAAGGCTCGTATGGGAGGCCACAGTGGGATGTGGTTTTTCTAGTCCCATGCTCGCCACTACTAGGACCTGAGTTCTTGCCTTTGGAACCGAGACGAGCGTACAACCACACGGGGCCCGGAAAACCTCACGAGCAACTAACTTGCCCATTAGATTCCATGAGTCACATATTTCGGGCGTTCCATTCGACATACGCATTGAAAATATTTTCAAAAGAGGAGGTGAAGGAGGTGCATTCATAATAGGTAGGGAAGCATGGATCGGGTTGCTTGGGGTCGATGGAGCCCCTGGTAAACCAACTTCGCCTCACATCTTTAAGTATCGGCTTTGGGATTTGACCCGTTACGGCGGAATCATACTTATTGCGTGACTCATGGTCTTGGCGAAAGCAAGGTAAAGGTTGTGTCTAACCACCCTCTGCCGGCCTTCCAGGGAAGAGGGCTAATCATGTGGCATTAAGATAAGGTTAGTATGTGTGGGTAAAGTTGTACACCCCTGCAGGGTAATAATCTTTCGGAAAGCCGTGTCCACGGTTATGGGCGACTTGGGAACGGATGGGAGATCGTAGAGAACATGAACCTAATCATAAAACTTGGAAACTAATGTTTGTTAAGGATGCTTCCTCATGGGTACGAGGGGGTGATCCTAGTTGGTTCATATGATGATGATTCGGTGGATATCAAAAGATGGTGCTCAATATTTTGGATATGTCGCTCTCTTATCCCCTTTTAAAATACTCTTATTAGACGAGCTTCTTCTCTCTCTCTTGTTTTATAGACCAGCCATAAGTCTTGCGGAGTACACCCTGTACTCACCCTTGCTTTATTGATACTTTTGGCAGAGTAAGTGTTCACCTGAAGACGAGTTCCATACTACATCGACATCGACGAGTAGCTTGGGGTTCCCGGCCGGCAGCCTGGAATCTATGGGTTGGGATGTCATCGTTATGCTTCAGGCCTTTTAGGCCATTTGATAAGTTTTATATAGTTAATAGCATAATTTGCCTTCCGTTGTTTGATGTTTGTGGTCAGTGACCTCTGCTTGTAATAAATTGGTTCTCGGCTCAGTTATGATCTTGCTGTAATAAATTTTGTGTAGTAGGGTCACTTCTGTGTTATCAATCCTTTATTGGATATTCTCGAGCTCAAGGTTAAGCTTATGTCATACGAAGGTCTGGGATTTGTTTAGCCCTGATCCCGGGGGTGTGACACGCATCCAGACAACCATTAGTTTTTATAAAGGTCTAAGGCTCATGCCTCAACATTTTCATCATCAAAATCATCTGGTGTTCAAGAACATATATCAAAACATTTCAGTAGAATGACTCATCATTCTAAGGTTTTCATAATCATTTTCACCAAGTATTCCCATCTAAAGTGATCAAGTTTTATGCTTAGCACTAGCATCTACAAGTGGGGGTAAACACTAATGAGGGTGATAATCAAGTGTGACTTATCTAAGTTCAATCTCATGCCTCAGGATGACATCAAGATTTATCTAACTTAGGCCAATTTTTATGCTCTTTATTATAACTTTAATAATCTTTCTAAAATCTACATATCACTAAGTAAACACAAGTAGAAAGCTTTGATAAAGAAATAAAATAAGTAAGTTTGCAAGTAAAACTAGGATTGGGTATCATCAATGGGTATAATCAAGGCATGCCTAATTCATTGCATAGATTATCTTGTAGGGGTAAGATCGTATGTAAACTTGCATGATTTAGCTTAGCTTGCCTTGTGCAGAGCAGTGGTTGAAGTTCTTCTTTGCTTCTTCCTCGTAGTATCCTCCTTCCTCTTCGTATCCTTGTTCGGTACTACGTCTATAAATAAATACGAAGTACATAGTCACCAAGCAATTATTAACTACTTCTATTTATCACACAAGGGATTATAATAGATGATCTAGTATCATTACTATTATCACACAGATTAAGGCAAAGGTTGTATTTATTTTATTTTAGAAAAGTAATTTCTACTCATTGAAAAACTACTTAAGATTTAATATTCTCCAACTAAAACATGGGATCATGTTGACATATGTCATCACCACATATTTCAGTACTTGGGAATGTGATTTAAGGTCGTTTCGCAATTTAATAAGGTTTAACCTTTTATTTTAATTAAATAAAGTGACTAGAAATGCCTATGGGGCATTCTTTTATTACTTGTCCATTATTTCAGCAAGTAAACCGAGATATTTTTATATATCCAGAAAGGTCTTGTCAAATGTGATTTTTGAGAGTTGGAATGAACTCAAAAGCTGTTATGGATGAATTTTGAAAACTATTTGAATGCAGAAAAGCTTCTGCCTTATTATATTTACTCTATGTGATCTGTAATTCCAACTGATTTGAATCCAACGGGCTTGGATTAATAATTTCAATACCTTTCTAAAAAATAGTTTCATGCAATTTGGTTTAGTGAATATCCCTGGATTGATTTTTGAATCTAGAGGCAGAAATAAGTTTGAAACTAAATGGAAAAACCTAAGTTTGAATTACTGGGTTGCACGGGAGTGTAATCGGGCGACCGCTATGCAGCTGGCGGAACTAAGTGGCTATCCCCACCGGTCGGCGACAGGGGTGCGAAGAATGCACGGACGATTAGGGCCATAGGATTAGAAGCTAGATCAATGGTTGAGGTTCATCGTCCATGTTTGAACAGAACGCGGCAAGGTCAAACCCTAGCGCGTCCAGTGGGGTTCAGTGGCGGATCACCGGGGCTCTAGCGATGGTCGGCGATGGGGGCGAAAGACGAAGTCGACGATGGCGATCCTCCTGGTACCGGTGGTTCCTCCAGGGGCGGCTCCAATCAACGGCTCCTCTTCTCCTCCTCCGCGGTAGACTCCAGAAAAATTCCGGCCACCTGGTGCTCGCCTTGCTCCGGGAATGAGGTGGGGTGGTTCTGAGAGAGGGGAGTGAGATGGTGTGCTGAAATCGAACGGGGGAGGCCTCTATTTATAGTGCGAAGAGGGGACAAAAGGGTGCGGGTGGAGCTCGTCGTGGTCGTTTGCACAGGGAGCTAACGGCATGGCTGGGGGTAGGGGATGGTGCGCTGCCTCCTGACGAAGCTCAACGGCATGCTGGCGAGGCGTGGGGCGGTGCGAATTGGTCGGAACACTGCGAAGCTTTGGGCGGGTCCGACGGGAAATTTAATGGCGCACGGGCTCTCCTAGTCGCGCGGCAACGAACGGGCATGTACGGGCGGTTGGGGCGGTGGTGATCACGTACACGAGAGGTGAAGGCGGGACGCGGTATGTGCAAGCGTGTCGAGCACGGCGCTCTGGCGCGCTCTCAACATGCTTGCAGAGAGGTTGGCGTGCTTGTTCTGGGTGGTCTAGTGGCTGGCAAGGTTTGGGCACTGGACCGGGGGTGGTGGTGGACGGTGGCTCGTGTCTCAGATAAGGTGGCTAGGCTTGGTGAGGCTCCTACCTTGTGTCGACATTGGGGTGGCAAGTTGGGTTAGGCCATGGTCACCATTGATGACAATGTCAAGCTTACAGTGAGCTAGGGCTTGTTAAATAAGTTAGATGATCTACTGAGAGTGCTATGAGCTAGAGAGGGAACAAGTTAGGCACAACACTGCTCACTATAGTGTTTGATGTTTTATTTGATTTGTGTTTACAAGGTGTTTGATGAAATGGCCGCAAGAGATTTGAATTTGAATTTTTGAGTGAAACTTGGTGGGTGTACTAGTCACATACTAGGTAGTCTCTGGTTGCTTGGAATGGTCAAGGTGCACTGGTTTTGTGGGGTTTTGAAAAATGGTGATCTTCACATATGATATAGATTCAATTTTGAATCGTCATTTGAACCAAGTTGCCAAATGTTTCTGTGGGTTTGCAAGATGGGCTTGGGTTCACTTTCACTTGTTCTAGCAAGGGGTGAAAAGAAATGAATTTTTTCTGTTTGAAATCTTGGACTAGAAACACTCAAAGTGGCCTAGTGAGCAAGATTGGCAAAAAAGACCATTTGCTTGTTTTGTTTGTTTTTGAATTTTTCCTGATTTGTTTCTACTTGGATTTGATTTAGATGATGTGTTTTCATCTTTAAACCATTCCTTGCTATTCACAACAATCACACAAGTCCATTCATGCATTCATACATTCATCACATACACACATGCATTCATATGATTTTAATTATAAAAGTTTTTGTTAAACCTAATTTTGAGTGATTTGAATTGATAACCTTGATTAATATTTTTGGGAGGTTACACGTAAGAGGGCGGAGGGAGCATCGATTAGGCATTTCAAGGTGGACCCAGTGTGTTGGGTGGTAAAGATCTTCCCGAGTGGAAGAGAGCACCGGAGGGGAAGGATTCTAGTATGGAAGAGAGCACTGATGGTGAAGATGCTCCCGTGTAGTAAAGAGGGCTAGCGAGGAAGGAGCTCCGGTGTGGAAGAGAGGGCTGGCAGTGAAGCAACTTAAGGAAGATTGAGGTGAGAGGGGGTTTGGCGGGGTAGAGGCGATGGGGGTATATAGGTCGAATGTCACACATTTACCACCTATACCCCTCTATTATTGAAGTGCTCCTCTAGTCCTTGTTTCCAATCCAGGGATAGAAGAGGAATTACCATTCGCAAAACATGGGGCAGGATTTTAAATAGATGCGCAGGATGTTTCGGCGCTATGAGGAAATTTTGAGGTTGAAGCTTCCGACGTATGCTACTCCGACGCAGGATGTTTCGGCGCAGGATTTAGGGAATTATCAATAATGTTCGAGCTTTATGCTTATATTCGTGGAATAGAATAGCATCACCAAAATTTAATGTAAGTATCTCAAATTTTGATCTATAAGTCCTTGATACGTTCTTGGTTATATGGTTCATGGTTTTAGTATTTAGGGGTTTAGGGTTTTGGTTTTAGGTGTAGTTTAGGGTTTATAGTTTAGGAAATTTTCAATAATTTCCGAGTTGTGTGCTTATATTCCTCAAATAGTGTATCAAATTTTGATATGTGAGTGCATGATAACTATTTGGTCAGGGTTCAGGGGTGGTTGAGGGTTTAGGAGTTAGGTTTTAGGTTTTAGGGAATTTTCAATAATGTTTGTGGAATAAAATGACTTAACAACAATTGAACGAAAGTATCTAATATTTTGATCTATAAGTGCATGATACCTGCTTGCTTAGGGTTCAGGGGTTGAAGGTTTAGGGGTAGAAGGTTTAGGGTTTTTAGGGTTTAGGGGTATAGGTCATAGGGTTTAGGTTTTAAGGGGGTTAGTATTTCAGGAATTTTCAATAAAGTTCGAGTTGTATGACTATATTCATGAAATAGAATGGCGTTAGCACAATTTAATGAAAGTATATCAAATTTTGATCTATAAGTGCATGATACCTTCTTGGTTAGGGTTTATGGGTCCAGGGTTTAGGGTTTTAGTATGGAGGGTTTAGGGTTTTGGTTTTCTAGGGGTAGTTTAGGGTTTAGGTTTTAGGAATTTTTCAATAATGTCCGAGCTTAGGGTTAGGGTTGAGGTTTTAGGGTTTTTAGGGGTATAAGGCTTAGGGTTTATGCTTTAGGGGGTTAGGGTTTAGAGAATTTTCAATAATGTTTGAGTTGTATTCCTATATTCGTGAATTGGAATGATGTTAGCGCAATTTCATAAAAGTATCTTAAATTTTGATCTATAAGTGCATGATACCTGCTTGGTAAGGGTTTAGTGGTTTAAGGTTTAGGTTTTATGGAATTTTCAATATTGTTGAAGATTTATTCTTAAATTCGTGGAATGGAATGGTGTTAGCATAATTTAATGAAAGTTTATCTCAAATGTTGATCTACAAGTGGTTGATAACTTCTTGGTCAGGGTCATTTAGGGGTTTAGGGTTTAGGAAATTTTCAATAATGTTGAAGCTTTATGTTTATATTCATGGAACATAATTGTGTTACCGTAATTTAATGAAAGTATCTCAAATTTGGATCTATAAGTGCATGATACCTACTTGGTTAGGGCTTAATTATGGGTTGTGGGGTTTAGGGTTTTAGTATTTAGAGGTTTAGGGTTTAGGTTTTAGGGGTTGTTTAGGGTTTAGGGAATTTTCAATAATGTTCAAGCTTTATGCTTATATTTGTCGAATAGAATGGGGTTGCCCAATTTAATGAAAGTATATCAAATTTGATAAACAAGTGCATGATACCTGCTTGGTCAGGGTTTAGGGGTTTAGGGTTTTTGGGTTTAGGGTTTAGTGTTTAGGGTTTTTGGGTTTATGGTTTAGTGTTTCGGGAATTTTCAATAATGTTTAAACTTTATGGTCATATTTGTGGAATAGAATGGCGTTGCCAACTTTATCACCGCACCAATATTATGGTTCAAAGTCTATATATGGTTCAAAGTCTCACTGCATTAGTTTTATCACAAAGTATAAAATATTTTACGGATAATTCCCGAGCAAACGAGTTTATCTCGGTTTAGCAAAAAATGTTCAAATTTTAACCGCAAACGATGGGAGTCTCTAGTTCCCATAATTCTAGATCATTGACATGCATGTCACTCGCATTGTGGGTCCACAAAGTCAGTGTAAGGTCACAGTGGGCGGGCAGGTAAATACTTATTGAAGAAAGGCAAGGAAACATTGATGGGGTGATGCATGTGGGAGAACTCAAACTTTCCACCTATATCCCTTTATTATTGCAGTGATCCTCGGGTTCTTGTTTCCGGAGCAGGAATAGAAGAGGATTTTTGCATTCTAAAAAACAGTAAAGTATGTTTGAGTGGATGCGTGGGATTTTTGGGCGTCGTACCCAAATTTTAAGGTCGAAGCTTCTAACATGTTTTTATTGTGAAGCAACAAGAGTGATGATGGCTCAAAATGTCACTGCCCATTTTTACACAAAAAGTATAACCTTTAAATGTATACGTCCTTTCAAGCTTTTAGGCAAAATTTGTGCAATAAATTGATTTTTGGGGCTAGATGTTTGAATGTAAACGCCGGATGTTTGAATGGATGGGCGAGATATTTCGGCGCTTTCTCGAAATATTAAAGTTGAAGCTTAAGGTACGCTACTCCCACTAGGGGATGAGGTCCCCGTCAAATAGACCCATGCGCCTTCAAGATTTTAAGCATTTAATGAGATGATAGACATTTACCGTTTTTCAAACAAGATGACCAAGGTCACAGCCATAGATTCTCATATCGTGTCCATGTTTTTGCAAATTTGATTACCAAGGTCATAACCATAGTTGCTTTTCTTACGAAGGGAGAAAATCCAAATTTTATTTTTTTTCATTTTTCCAAGTGACATTATTTTTGGTTGTGAACCAACTTTAAAGATTATGGCTAAATATGCAATCGTGTTAATTGGCACGCAAAGTAACATGTTTAATGGATAAATCCATTTAATCTTACTGTCTAAACTAGTAGGACGTCCCTCACAAATACGAGGGCAATATCTCAAAATTCTATTATGTTCTGAAACTTGCTCCATACTTGTGGGGGAACTATCATTGTGCATGTCCTATATGCGCTACTATTAGTATCTTGCTTTTTCTACGTGTCCACATAATCAAGCACTTGAGACTTGTGACTTAGTTAAACCTAGAACGGATTGCTCAAATAATATTACATACCAATAACTCATAAATTATTTAGCATAAACAAAATATAGGAGTAGTACATAACATTTAGATTCTACCTCGATTACTCTTTTTCGTATTATTGTACTACAATTCTGTTATTGGTCTGCTTCCACGCCCAAAATTATTTTGGTGCATCGGTTGTCGCGGTTGAAGTTCTAGTGATGAATGTACTTCTATATGATAGCGGAGAAAAAGTTCTTACCCTATAGTTCATTGACCAAATGTGTAGTAAGAATGGAAATTTTATATGTCCGAAAGGTTTTCCCTACAAACTTACTATAATATCTTCCCACATAGGGATTTTTGTTTATCAGGACTACGCAAATTTAACCATGTATAAGTGGTTATTACGTGAGAATACAATATCATTTTACAACTCAAATCGCTCCTTCTGACATTGGGAATTTCCGCACATCACTGATGTTTAATGTTTTATTACCCTTTCTCGTGTTCTAGACTATTATTCATTCTACTGTTAGTTTCATCCACTAAGCAATTTAGTGGCATCTACTCACAAATAATTTTAATTCTCACTTATTAATTGTTACGGCTGCCCTTGAATATGGTGATATGCATGTATCAACAATGTTCATCATTATTGTACCTCCCCATAAGGTATGAGAATAAAGAATTTCAAAGCAGTTCTCTAGAAAATTTGGTGATTCTTCCATAACTTACATCCTATTGTATTAGAAAAGAAATTAGTTTCAGAATGCTAACAGGTGGTGGGGAATCACTTGTCATATGTATGATGGAGTTAATTTACCAATCAATACTCCTTAACCTTGAACCTGTAGGAAAATACAGCAATAAAACATATATATGGCACCGCAAGTGTGATCAGTACCAAAATCATCTGAGAGCGGTAATAGCTAATTCATGTTTGATAATAGAAAAAGATAGTTATTCTAGCCTACAACTTCTCCTTATGTTGCATAATTGGTCAATTCTTCACCACTTGGATATTAATCCTCACCTTTTGCATTTCTTGGAAGGTTACACTCACTTCGCTTTCCTCCAAATATTGGTGGAATCCTCATGAGAAATAAGTGATCGAGGTGAATAATCAATATACACTCTGTTTCAAAATACAAAAAAATTAGCCATTTTTAAAAATATGTGTATCTAGACACCTTTTAGTGTATATGTTTACTTATTTTACTCTGAACGTACACCATAAAAGGCGTCTAGATACATGCAATTCAGATAAAGGCTAAAACAAAATTTGGAACGCAGGGAGTAGTAGCTATGAACGTGATAAGCCTTCTGCAAAAAAAATTTACATGTTTCTACATCTTAGAATTTAGCTCAGCCTTTCTGATTATGTCTATGGCTTTGCCCTATCTTTTGAAGGATATGACCTTCGCCTTTTTCCTCTTTTCTGCTACACAAATATCATATTTCTCTATCAATTTGGAAACTTAGGCTATATGGTATTATGGTACCCATCAACTTGCAGTATGAAAATATGATGGCGAAGAGTTTTTTTAATTAAAAGGTGGAGTATGTTCTACCTTATATTTTTGAAGTATCTTTATAGCAGACTTTATGACTGGCATCGCCTGTGAGTTGTAAGATATAGAAGAAGGAATAAAGAGACATCGGTAGCTAAATTTATTGACCCGATTAAACAGAATAGGAAGAATACTTACATAGGTTTATTGGTTTTGGCGGCTGAAAAGCAACACAACCACCCTCTTGAGAGCTTGCAGAAAATCTTGACAAACATATTTAAAGAGGTACAGAACTATTTAGTCTATGCATTAAAGAATATCATGGCTAGCTAATAAGAAAATTACATAAGCTGGATAGACTGAAAAATCTTGAGAGCTGATACGGTGAAGCAATGCATCTTTTTTTACCTCAAATCAAAAAGCCTGGAAATATTCAATAACTGCATCATCCCGCACTGCAATTTGGTCGTTCAATCAAATCCAACACATGCCTCACAGTTTCACTTTTACCGGATCAAAGCAGCATATGTACGGGAGAGTCCGGCGGCAATGATCAAGCCAACATGGAAGAGGCGTCGGCTAGTCAGCTGCAGGCCCTTGGATGAATGCTTGGTCCTTTATTGTGCTTCCCTTGCAAGCATGTTTCAATGAATTAGTTTTGAGCGTAATGGAAACATAAAATATGATAAAGATAAGACACCAGTGTGGCAGAAGCTATAGTAAAAATTCAATAACGGAGATCTCCTTTGGATCATTAGAAGAGGGCGTGCACATACTAGTCCTCAGCCGCACCGTAATCGGCGAACTCCCATAAAAGTTAAACCGAAACAGTGGGCTAATCCTGTCCTATATAAAGGTATAAAACATGAATCGGGAATATCAAAACACGTAAATTGCTGTAGTGACCTCGGATCGGTAAGGATCCTAAGTCCCTGTGATTATCATGCTAGTCCCTGGATCAATAGCTAGCACTCACAGTCGATGAAATATTATGTAAAACACAAAGTCTTATTACACGGAGAATCCAGAGTATGAATTTATTACAAAGTTGCATAGCATTAAGTTTGCTCAAATAACAGCGGAAACATAAAGACAGCTTGAGTCCATCAACGTCCCAGGCTTGTCGAGTGTAGACTCGGGATCCCTACGCACCTTTTAATCTTCGATTTCTGCACATAAGACGTGCAGCCAACAAGTTGGGTCAATACTTTGAATGTATTGGCAAATTACACCAAGGAGAGAAAAGACTATCTCTACATGCAAGGCTAGTTTAGGCTATGCAGTTCATTTGCTCAAAGCTTTTTTCTTAAGTAGAGAGAAGAAGAGAAGATTTTCCCTACTTTATAAACATTTTCTTAGATAAAAATAGGGTCGAATGGCACACGAGGATATTACTCACCAAGTGTCCAAACAACCAAACACTTGGATATTACGCACCAAGTGTTACTTGGATATTACACACCAAGATCCCAAAATCCCACCCATTGGCGATATTACTCACGCCATGGGGTTATAAAACTTTTTTTAGAAAAGAGAGAGGAAGATCCTTCGGAGGCTCCATCCTTCAGATGCTCAATGTTGTTCTGTTTCCGTGAACACGGCTGATCGATCAGATTGCAATACTCTCGAGAGATTGTGCACTTTACCCACAATCCACGATCAAGACCTTTTACAGACAAGACCATGGCGAGGCTTTCCCTTACTAGCCCCTCTACCTTCCGGATCCAACCGTGCCAAGAACCTCCAAATGTTGGTACCCAGGTGAGGTTTCCCACTAAGTACTAGGCCAAGATAGAGCTCATAATGTATTGTGGTTGCACTGGAAGCTTCTGAATTCTGAAACATGGCAGGCTTCTTTGATTCCTGGGCGGCCTTCCTCCACCAAAATCTCACTCTCTGACCCGACAACCATTCCTCCCATAAGAAAACTTAGTTTTATTTTGAAGTGGATTTGAGAAGAAAAGTTTGCTCTAGAGAGCCTTTATACTTAGAAAAATTATTTGTCTTTCGAACCCCCCAACGGTACTTTGTATATGTAGCATAGCAAGCAATACTTAGCAAAAACAGGGGTAACCTATTAGGAGGGGAAATCCTAAGTATAGATCTACTCATTGCATACTACAAAATCATCGCACTTGCAAAATAATACTAAGGAAAAATTCTACTAGAACATCCTACACATGCATTCTACAGAATTTTGAAGATCACATTCATAGAACCAAAACTGGGACAAAATTATGAACAAGTGGTGTAACTTGCCTTGATCCGAGCAGCACTCTGCACAATAGCACTCCTTAGCGCACTCCGAACAATCTAACGAATTAGAAACATGGGTCCAATCACAACTTGCACCAAATATGCCACAGAGATAACATGCATGCATGCAACATGGTATTCATGCATGATTGGTTTTTCTAAATTGACCAAGTAGTATAATTGGGTTTCAATTCTGTTAAGGTGTTACTAGGATTGATTTCCCATAGGTTTAAAACAATTTGGATCACTAATATAATTCATAGGATTAATAGGAGATCCAACCATCTAATTAGCCCCAAATTAAATCTAATGATCTTAAGCAAAGTTTTATAATTTTTTTCAGTAGGTATTGCGGAAACAAAGTGAAGGCAAAAAAAATCAACTAAAATGGAGTTCTAATTATTTTTCTATGAATTAAATACTCCAATCTAATAATTAAAATCTACACCAAAAACCCTACTATAAACTTGGAATTTTATTGCAGATCTGTGTTCTACATAAAATTATGAATCCAACGGTATATTATAAGATAAATTTGGCCAAGTATTTAATTTTGTACGAATTTCGCAAGTTTTAAACTAAATCTGCAAACAGATTTAGCCCTAACTTAAAAACTTGCCAAGTGGCAGCTTCCGATTGGTCCAGCTGGCAAGGTGGGGGGTGACGCGGCGCGGGCGCGGTGCCGACGCGCTTTGCCACGCGGCGCAGCGCGATTGGCGCGTACCGCTTCGCTCGCCCTTCTAATCTGGGCCATAGATAGCAGATCCAACGGCGGGAGGAGGGTGGTGGCTTACCGCGGCGGTGTTGAT
Organism: Avena longiglumis; assembly: GCA_030063025.1. Classification (NCBI taxonomy): domain Eukaryota; kingdom Viridiplantae; phylum Streptophyta; class Magnoliopsida; order Poales; family Poaceae; genus Avena; species Avena longiglumis. The sequence goes on from CP125975.1 coordinate 205,043,453, forward strand.
GGCGAGGCGGTGGCAGCGCTGTCGGGTGGTGAAGCTCGGCGGCGATCTTGTGGCTCCTGGAGGCAGCGGTTTGGTCGCCGAGGTGCGTCAGGTACTCGTGGTCACCCTCGTGGCCTCGTTGTTCCTCCTCGCTTCCTCGTCTATCGGCAGGGTTCCGCCGACCTTCTCCGTCCCTGGCGGTGCTCCGGCGAGCAATCGCGGACGCGTTTCTGCGAGAGAGAATTTGGAAAGCACACAGCGTGAATCAGTGGTGAACGAGGGACAACTCTAGGGAGAGGAAGGAGCGAGAGGGGGTCCCAAACCGTCTCGGTGAGGTCGACCCGACGGCGGCGGTGTGAGATATCGATCGGCTAGGTTTTTGCAAGGAGAAAATCGGACGAGGTGAGGTCGAGGGTGGCGGGGTTTATATGGGGGTGGAAACTTGGGCGAGGGGGCTCGGATCGTCCACGAATCTTACCGGATTCGGTTCTCACGCGTGCTGCAGGAGGACTCCTGCTCGAGGTAGGCGACCACATGGTCCCGGTGTCGTGGAGGCGGTGTGGGCCGTAGCGGTCTGGTGAGCGTCTTTGTGTGGCCTTGAGGCGAGTGGGTTAGCTGCTGCCTCTCTTTTTTTTCCTTAAACATTTTTCAATTTCTGTTTTAGTAAAACTTAAATAACTTTTGCATATAAAGTCCAACAATATTGGAATCAACTTCTAAATTTTTGTAAAAAGAAGGTGGTCATCTTAGGACCATAGTTTAATGATTTACATAGTTTTTTGAAGGATCAAGCTTTACCACTACAATAATGCTTACATATGGAAAACTTTAGTAGGGTTTTGGTAGGTTTAGATGTTAGGATTTCGTTGCAAATTTTATTTGTAGGATGCAATGATGCAAGGATGATGCATGGCACTAATAACATCCTAATATAAAATCTGGGATGTTACAAACCTACCCCCCTTAAGAAGATTCTCGTCCCCGAGATTCGGGTTGGCTAGCAAATAGGTGTGGGTGTTCTGCCTTCAAGTCTTCTTCACGCTCCCATGTAGCTTCTTCCTCGGAGTGGTGGTTCCATTGTACTTTGCAGAATCTTATAGTCTTGGTGCGGGTAATCCTTTCGGCCGTTTCCAGTATTTTGATGGGTTTTTCCTCATAGGTAAGGTCATTCTCCAATTGAACCTCATCTAGGGAAACGGTGTCTCTTAGCGGTGTTTCGGCCATCTCCGGGTGACACTTCTTTAGTTGTGACACATGAAACACATCATGAACAGTCAGTCCTTCCGGTAACTCCAACTGATAAGCAACTTCTCCTCTACGGGCCAGAACCTTATATGGCCCTATGAATCGTGGGGCTAACTTGCCCTTGATTCTGAACCTCTTAACTCCTCGTAGGGGTCAAACTCGGAGATACGCCCGGTCCCCTATTTTATAAGCCACATCTCTGTGCTTGGAATCCGCATAACTCTTCTGTCGGGATTGGGCTACCTTTAGCCTATCCCGAACCTGTCGTACCTTTTCTTCGGCATCCTTGATCAATTCAGGTCCAAATAGACTACGTTCACCAACTCCACTTCATAGTAGCGGAGTCCTACACTTCCTGCCATATAGAACTTCAAACGGAGCCATCTTGATACTTGTCTGGTAGCTGTTGTTGTATGAGAACTCCGCATATGGCAGGTTATCGTCCCAACTAGACCCATAGTCTAGTGCGCAAGCTCTCAACATATCTTCTAGAATCTGGTTTACCCTTTCAGTTTGGCCATCTGTCTGAGGGTGGAAGGCAGTACTGAATTCTAGTCGGGTTCCAAGAGACTCATGTAACTGTCGCCAAAAATTTGAAGTGAACTGGGTGCCTCTATCTGACACAATTCCCTTGGGAACACCATGCAGACTTACAATCCTTGACATGTATATCTTAGCAAGCTTAGCACTTGTATACGTGGTCTTTACGGGGATGAAGTGAGCCACCTTGGTAAAGTGGTCCACCACAACCTAGATGGAATCAAATCCTGAACGAGTCCGGGGCAATCCCGTGATGAAATCCATGCCCACCTTATCCCACTTCCAGTCGGGTATAGGTAGTGGTTGAAGTAGTCCGGCCGGTTTCTGATGCTCGGCCTTAACTCTGTTGCATACATCACACAGAGAAATATATTCGGCAATTTCTCTTTTTAGGTTATTCCACCAAAATCTATCCTTCACATCCATGTACATCTTCGTGTTACCTGGATGAATTGAGTATGGCGAATCATGAGCTTCCTGTAAAATCATCTTCCTGATATCGGGGTTATTGGGAACATACAAACGCTTCCCGTACCAAAGGATTCCTTGTTCATCCAGACGGAAATCTTTAGTCTTTCCTTCACTTATCCTGACTCTTATTTCTTCCAACTCCTTATCTCCCTTTTGTGCTTCCTTGATTCTCTCTTGGAAGGTGGACACTATTTCCATAGTCGCTATGTGTCCTTTCGGAACTATCTCTAGCCTAAGATCCTTGAATTGCTTGCATAAATCCTCTGGAAGTTCCCCTGCGGTAAGTCCATTCACATACACCTTACGACTTAAGGCATCGGCCACCACGTTTGCCTTTCCGGGATGGTACTGTAAATCCAAGTCATAATCCTTAATTAGTTCAAGCCATCTTCTTTCTCTCATATTCAACTCCTTTTGTGTGAATATGTAATTCAAGCTTTTATGTTCTGTGAACACATCACAATGTTTGCCCATGAGGTAGTGTCTCCATACCTTGAGTGCATGAACCACAGACGCAAGTTCCAAATCATGTGTGGGGTAGTTTTGTTCATGGTTCTTTAGTTGTCGGGAGGCATAGGATACCACTTTCCCATCCTGCATGAATACACTTCCAAGTCCTTGTCGAGAAGCGTCACAATAGACTTGAAAATCCTTTTGGATATCAGGCAGACACAGAACTGGCGCCGTTACAAGGCGTTTCTTTAACTCTTGAAAACTTTCTTCACATTCCTCGGTCCATAGGAATTTATTTTCCTTATTTAATAGTTCCGTCATGGGTTTTGCTATTTTGGAAAAGTTTTCAATAAACCTCCGGTAATATCCTGCGAGGCCCAAGAAACTCTGAATATCACCCACATTTTTAGGTGACTCCCATTCAGTCACGGAAGCTACCTTACTAGGATCTACGGCAACTCCTTTTGCCGACACAACATGACCGAGGAATCCTACTTCGTTTAACCAGAATTCGCATTTGTTGAATTTGGCATACAACTTGTGTTCTCTTAGTTTCTCCATAATAAGGCGCAGATGTTTCTCATGTTCCTCCTCATCCTCAGAGTATATGAGTATATCATCTATGAATACCACGATAAACTTGTCCAAATATTCCATGAACACCTTGTTCATCATGGTCATGAAGTATGTTGGGGCATTGGTTAGACCAAAAGACATCACGGTGTACTCATACAATCCGTATCTTGTGGTGAATGCTATTTTGGGCACATCCTGTTCTCGAATCTTTAGCTGAAAGTATCTTGATCGCAGATCGATCTTTGAGAACACACTTTCTTCCTTGATGTTGGGCACAGGATACTTATTCTTAATCGTCACTTCGTTCAACGAGCGGTAGTCCACAACCAGCCTCTTGGTTTTATCCTTCTTTTCCACAAATAGGACAGGTGCTCCCCAAGATGACGCGCTGGGTTGGATGAATCCCTTGTCCAATTGTTCCCTAAGATGTTTCTTGAGTTCCTTCAACTCGTCCACATCCATCTTGTATGGTCTCTTAGCTATCGGCCCCGTGCCCGGCATCAAGTCAATGAGGAACTCGATATCACGGTCGGGAGGCATTCCTGGTAGTCCCTCCGGGAAGACATCTGGGTATTCCTTTACAATAGGTACCTCCTCCAAGCTAACCCCCTTCAGTGAGTTCACCATGGCTTCCGTAAGTGCAAAATTTGACTTGATACGAATCCTCTTCCCTTCCGGCGTGGTGAGCATGACAGTCCTTTTGGAACAATCTATGACTCCTTCAAATTCGGTCATCCAATTCATGCCCAAGATGATGTCTAATCCTTGTGATTCTAGAACTACTAGACTTGTGGGAAAGATGTGCGTCCCAATCCTTAGTTCTAGTCCCCGCAACCGGAGTTTGCCACTATTTCTCCCCCAGGAGAACTTACCCTTAGAGGAAAGTTTATAGTCTCCGTTGGTATCTTGCCTCTATCCACAAATACCCTTGATATGAATGAATGTGATGCACCAGTATCAAAAAGAACAACAGCGGGAATAGAATTGAGCTTGAACTTACCAACCACGGAGTCTGGTGCATCACAAGCATCCTCCATGGAGACATGATTCACCGTGGCTTTGACAAACGGATTTGGCTTCTTCCTGTTTCCATTGCCATCGTTGTGTCCATTTCCATTCCCAGTTGCCATTGCCATTCTTCTTCTCGGGACAAGAGGTTGCATAGTGCCAAGTCCTGTTGCACTTAAAGCATGTCACCTCACTGAGATCCTTTCCATTGCTGCCACTCCCATTGCGGTTTTTATGCCCATTGTGTTTGTGGCCGCCATGGTGATGACCGTTATGGTTGTGGCCATTATTGTTATAAGGTGGTAGTGAGGAATTGTGCTGCTTCTGGTACGGTACAAAGTGCTTGTGAGGGTTAGACTTCCTCTTGCGGTTTTCTATGCTCTTCCTTTTGGATTCCACCACAATGGCTCTATCCAGGAGTTCCTGAAAGTTGTCAAATTTCTGAGCCACAAGCTGAATGGATATCTCATCATTGAGCCCTCTTAAGAACTCCTCCTGTCTCTTGGCATCAGTGGAAACATCATCGGGTGCATAACGGGATAGCTTGTTGAAAAGCTCACCATACTCGGTGGCAGAACGGTGCAGCTGGTGTAGGTCGCGAAATTCGCGCCTTTTCAGAGTCATAATACCGGCAGCCACATGATGAGTGCGAAAAGCTAACTCAAACTGATCCCAAGTGATAGCATCAATATCCGGGTGGGTGACTTGGTAGTTATCCCACCATTATGCAGCAGGTCCTTCAAGCTGGTGTGCGGCATAACGTACCCTGTCGGCTCCGATAGCTTGCACGGTGTCTAGCTTCTTGTTGATTGTACGTAGCCAGTCATCTGCGATGATTGGTTCAGCGCTGCTTGTGAAGGTAGGTGGGTTCAACCTCAAAAACCGAGTCAAGCAATCCTATTGAGGTGGTGGCGGAGGTGCTGGTGGTGGCGGGTTGTTGTTGTTGTTTTGCATGTTCTGAGTGAGAAGTTGGATCAGTTGGTTCTGAGTGGCCAAAAGTTGTGCTATTTCCGGAGGGATTTTGGAGTTCGCACGTCTTGGCGGAATCTGTGGGGTTTGAGAGAAAATTTAAGAAATAGAAAGAAATACTAAGTAGTAAACTCCTACCCTTATGAAAACACACCAAGCACACGAGACACATTAACACAACTTAACACAGAAACGACCAAGTTTAACTAAACTAGAATTGTCTTTGTATTTATTACAATCGCGAATAACGTTCTACTAAAGAATTTAAAGGTGGTCCAACTATTACACATCTTCCACGCCTTCCTCTTCCTCGTCCTCGAACGAGTAGCCTTCCTGATCTAGGGTTGTCTTGTACAACTCCATCTCCTTCGTGGTGGCTTCAAGCTTCTCTTGGAGGTTCTTAATCTCATCCTGCATCTTCTTGGTGGTGGGTTCTAGCTTCTCCTGAAGTCCCTCCTTCTCGCTTTGTAGCTCCTCCACTAGTCTTGACTTCTTCGCGGCTTCAAGTTGCTTTGCCAAGTCCCTCTTGGAAGCATGCACATCATTGATTATCTTGCAAAGGCCTTCAGTTTGCACTTCAGCTCCATCGATCTCCTTTTTGAGTTCCCTAATTCTCTTGTTTTTATTTATCACCTTCTTCTCTTGGTTAGCGAACTTCTTCTGTTGTTCCTGGAACTTTATCTCTTGGAGCTTCATTGCCTCCTCCTGTTTCTTGATCATTTCCTCCTTCTCCTTGATGAGGGCGCATAGCTCGTCGTTCTTTAGCATCTCGAGGAAGGTACCTTTTTCAAGGTCATGGATGTGGCACTCCAAATCTTGATATTGGGTCCTTCGGCGCTTGGTAGAAATCCTTTCCTCAAAGGTTAACTCCATGGGAATTCCTTCCTCATCTCGTCTCCCAAAGAGGCCGCCGCAGTGTCCTTGGAGAGCTTCATGGTGACGTCCACATAGGCGACCAATGAGTTGCTGCAAGGTGATGCTAAGGGCCTTCTCCTTGGAATCGCTAACAATGTGGATTGCTATGTCTTCCTCCGGGTTCTTGCCTCGCTCTTTTCCTGGCTGGATGACTTTGACTCCCCAACAGCCGTCCTTGTGGAGTTTCTTCATTGTGCTCCCCTGGATTGTTTGGAGGGGAAGGTCCAAACATGTGAGTAGGTCCATGAGGCATCCACCAAAGCGAAGGGGCTCGATGTCCGCGACGGTGTCGTAGAGGAAGCTTGTCATCTTTAAGTTAGAAGAATGAAAGTTAGATACTTAATCAAGTAGAGGAGAGCAGATACTAGAAGTGCGGAAAATAACTTAGTAGAAAAGCAAGTAAGGCACATAAGTTAGAGGTGGTTCCAATCCTAGGGTCACGTCCTAAAGGAAACGATGTGCTCTGATACCATCTGTAGTGACCTCGGATCGGTAAGGATCCTAAGTCCCTGTGATTATCATGCTAGTCCCTGGATCAATAGCTAGCACTCACAGTCGATGAAATATCATGTAAAACACAAAGTCTTATTACACGAAGAATCCAGAGTATGAATTTATTACAAAGTTGCATAGCATTAATCTTGCTCAAATAACAGCGGAAACATAAAGGTAGATTGAGTCCATCAACGCCCCAGGCTTGTCGAGTGTAGACTCGCGATCCCTACGCACCTTTCAATCTTCGATTTCTGCACATAAGACGTGCAGCCAACAAGTTGGGTCAATAGTTTGAATGTATTGGCAAATTACACCAAGGAGAGAAAAGACTATCTCTACATGCAAGGCTAGTTTAGGCTATGGAGTTCATTTGCTCAAAGCTAGTTTTTCTTAAGTAGAGAGAAGAAGAGAAGATTTTCCCTACTTTGTAAACATTTTCTTAGATAAAAATAGGGTTGAATGGCACACGAGGATATTACTCACCAAGTTTCCAAACAACCAAACACTTGGATATTACGCACCAAGTGTTACTTGGATATTACACATCAAGTTCCCAAAATCCCACCCATTGGCGATATTACTCACGCCATGGGGTTTTAAAACTTTGTTTAGAAAAGAGAGAGGAAGATCCTTCAGAGGTTCCATCCTTCAGATGCTCAATGTTGTTCTGTTTCCGTGAACACGGCTGATCGATCAGATTGCAATACTCTCGAGAGATTGTGCACTTTACTCACAATCCACGATAAAGTCCTTTTATAGACAAGACCATGGCGAGGCTTTCCCTAAGTAGCCCCTCTACCTTCCGGATCCAACCGTGCCAAGAACCTCCAAATGTTGGTACCCAGGTGAGGTTTCCCACTAAGTACTAGGCCAAGACAGAGCCCATAATGTATTGTGGTTGCACTGGAAGCTTCTGAATTATGAAACATGGCAGGCTTCTTTGATTCCTGGGCGGCCGTCCTCCACCAAAATCTCACTCGTTGACCCGACAACCATTCCGCCCAGAAGAAAACTTAGTTTTATTTTGAAGTGGATTTGAGAAGAAAAGTTTGCTCTAGAGAGACTTTATACTTAGAAAAATTCTTTGTCTTTCGAACCCCCCAACGGTACTTTGTATATGTAGCATAGCAAGCAATACTTAGCAAAAACAGGGGTAACCTATTAGGAGGGGAAATCCTAAGTATAGAGCTACTCATTGCATACTACAAAATCATCGCACTTGCAAAATAATACTAAGGAAAAATTCTACTAGAACATCCTACACATGCATTCTACAGAATTTTGAAGATCACATGCATAGAACCAAAACTGGGACAAAATTATGAACAAGTGGTGTAACTTGCCTTGATCCGAGCAGCACTCTGCACAATAGCACTCCTTAGCGCACTCCGAACAATCTAACGAATCAGAAACATGGGTCCAATCACAACATGCACCAAATATGCCACAGAGATAACATGCATGCATGCAACATGGTATTCATGCATGATTGGTTTTTCTAAATTGACCAAGTAGTATAATTGGGTTGCAGCTGTGTTAAGGTGTTACTAGGATTGATTTTCCATAGGTTTAAAACAATTTGGGTCACTAATATAATTCATAGGATTAATAGGAGATCCAACCATCTAATTAGCCCCAAATTAGATCTAATGATCTTAAGCAAAGTTTTATAATTTTGTTCAGTAGGTATTGCGGAAACAAAGTCAACGCAACAAAAATCAACTAAAACGGAGTTCTAATTATTTTTCTATGAATTAAATACTCCAATCTAATAATTAAAATCTACACCAAAAACCCTACTGTAACTTGGAATTTTATTGCAGATATGTGTTCTACATAAAATTATGAATCCAACGGTATATTGTAAGCTAAATTTGGCCAAGTATTTAATTTTATACGAATTTCGCAAGTTTTAAACTAATTCTGCAAACAGATCTAGCCCTAACTTAAAAACTTGCCAAGTGGCAGCTTCCGATTGGTCCAGCTGGCAAGGTGGGGTGGCGGTGCCGACGCTTTGCCGCGCAGCGCCATTGGCGCCAGACAGCTCGCCCTTCTAATCTGGGCCATAGATAGCAGATCCAACGGCGGGAGGAGGTGGCTTACCGCGGCGGTGTTGATGGCGAGGCGGCGCTGTAGGGTGGTGAAGCTCGGCGGCGATCTGGTGGCTCCTGGAGGCAGCGGTGTGGTCGCTGAGGTGCGTCAGGTCTTCGCGGTCACGCTCGTGGCCTCGTCGTTCCTCCTCGCTTCCTCGTCTATCGGCAGGGTCCCGCCGACCTTCTCCGTCCCTGGCGGTGCTCCGGCGAGCAATCGCGGACGCATTTCTGCGAGAGAGAAGGGGAAAAGCACACAGCGCGAATCAGTGGTGAACGAGGGACAGATCTAGGGGAAGGAAGGAGCGAGAGGGGGTCCCGAACTGTCTCGGTGAGGTCGACCCGACGGCGGCGGTGCGAGATATCGATCGGCTAGGTTTTCGCAAGGAGAAAATAGGACGAGGTGAGGTCGAGGGTGGCGGGGTTTATATGGGGGTGGAAACTTGGGCGAGGGGGCTCGGATCGGCCGCGAATCTTACCGGATTCGGTTCGCACGCGTGCTGCAGGAGGACTCCTGCTCGAGGTAGGGGACGACCCTGTGGGTCCCGGCTGTCAGCGGAGGAGGCGGTGTGGGCTGGCGCGGCGCTGGTGAGCTTGCTGCTGCGCGGGCGCGGGGGCAGGGTGGGCTGGCGAGCCGGCCCAGCAAGGTTAGCTGCTGCCTCTTTTTTTTTCCTTAAACATTTTTCAATTTCTGTTTTAGTAAAACTTAAATAATTTTTGCATAGAAAGTCCAAAAATATTGGAACCAACTTCTAAATTTTTGTAAAAAGAAGGTGGTCATCTTAGAACCATAGTTTAATGATTTACATAGTTTTTTGAAGGATCAAGCTTGACCACTACAATAATGCTTACATATGGAAAACTTTAGTAGGGTTTTGGTAGATTTAGATGTTAGGATTTTGTTGCAATTTTTTTTTTGTAGGATGCAATGATGCAAGGATGATGCATGGCACTAATAACATTCTAATATAAAATCTAAGATGTTACAATTGCTGAAATTCAATGGTGGAGAATACTAATGCATGCCTTTGAACATCACACGTACAAGCTATCACGGGTCTGGCTGAGCTTGGGCTAACATCGGCGACATCTAGGTAGGTCACGGCAACATGCGTTTGATCAGGGAAGGAGAATAAGAGTTCTGATCACATTAGATCGGGAGAATTGATTTAGGGTTTTGAGGTAAAGCAGGCTTTTACGTAATGGCAAGGTGGGTAATTTTCTTACACGTCGGCGCTAGACATATTTTTAAAAAGATCGGTCGGCTATAAAACTTTAACATCTCGAATAAAATGGTCAGATGTTTCTTATTTTTCTAGGATTTTTTTAGTCTATTTCTCTATTTTTTGGTGAGCCTTTCATGTACTTTTAATATATAATAGATTTTTTCCATAAATTGACAATAGGGCAATTTACTAAAATCTTGTAAATTTTGGTAACATGGTCTAGCAAAATGATGGAGAAAATTGTAGAACAATGGAGAAGTGTGTTTTGATGTTTGTGCATAGCGTTCATTATGCTAAAGACTATCTATAGTATCTTCTATCATTAGATGCTAATAGAATGGAAAAAAGATCCAACGGCTGACAATATTGGGATTCACTAGTCTTGATCCAACGGTCAATATTCAAAGTGATCACATAATATAAGATAAGATAATATATGGCTCAAAATGCCACCTTCCATAATTTCATTCAAATTAATACATATATTTAACGATAATACATGAGTTTCATGGATTTTCAAGTTTCCGTGCTGATTTCGCCACTTTAACTAATTCATCTAGGTTAAATGGGTCAATTTTGATCTATGGTCACTGACAGGTGGGCTACGTATATGGTAGTGCCCAAAGGAGGGTAGGTCAAAATTTTCAAAGTTATTCCTCCCCACCCCCTCGTGTTGTGTTAACAGTCGGCCTCTGCCGCCTAGACCCTCAATCCCTTGCCCACAAAACAGATGCGCTCACTGATGCTCCTCATCTCACAAATGTGCACTCGAAGAAGCTTTCCCTACGTCGGTGTTCTTGAGACACACCAGTGGTCACACGTTGATACCATGGTAGTCATTCTATCTCTAGCTCGATCTGGTTGGCAATTCATTTCCCTTTCACCCGATTTGCCTCCTCGAATAAGGAGTTTAATTTTTTCTCAGTCTGCATGGTCATAGTTGATTTTAGGCTTGATCTATGTTCTAAAGTACCTTCGCCGATTTTTGCTGCTAATATGATTGCTGAAATGCATAGGCATATATAGTTTTTGTACTCCATCTATATTTTTCCTGTTTTATTTTATTAAGAACCAATATTGTATGTCATAATTAAAAAGATGGAGAGATTTAGGATGCAGGTTGCTCCATTAGGCAGCCTTAAACATATCTCTGGGCCCCCGGATTAATCTTTCGAGAATCCCTGTTATGCATACACCACGATCCCATGATCAGTCTATCATGTCATGTAACCGACAAGTATCAAAGTAAATATCCATTAATTAAACGGATACTATTGGAGATATGCCCTAGAGGCAATAATAAATGTAGTTATTATTATATCTTTGTTTTTATGATAAATGTTTATATTCATGCTATAACAGTATTAACCAGAAACATTAATACTTGTGTGATTTGTAAACTAAATTAGAGTTCCTAGTAAAGCCTCTTTATAATACTAGCTTGTTGGTTAATAGATGATCAGGGTTTCCTGATCATGAACATTGTTATGTTGTTGACAACAAGATCATATCATTAGGAGAATGGTATGATGGACATACTCCTATAGATAAGAGTAGCATAAAGATCAAGTAATTTTAATAGTTCAATTGCTATAAGCTTTCAGATACATAGTAACCTAATTCCTTCGACCATGAGATCATGGTAATCACCATCAACGGAAGGATGCTTTGATGACATCAAAAACCACACCATAACTGGGTGGATATAAAGATGGCATTGAGTGTTCGAAAAGTATGGGTTGAGACACATGGATCAAGAGTGAGATTTGTCCATCCATATGACAAATAGATATACTCTGGGCCCTCTCGGTGGAATGTCATCCAATTAGATTGCAAGAATGTGACTGGCTCATAAGGGATCACATATCACGGGAACGAGAAAAGAGTACTTATCGGTAACGAGGTTGAACTAGGTATGCAGAGATACCGACGATCAAAAACTCGGATAAGTAAAATATCATGAGACAAAGGGAAATTGGTTATGTGAGTGGTTCATTCGATCTCAAAGTAATCGTAGAAATATGTGGGAGCCATATGAATTTCCATATTCCTCTATTGGTTATTGATCGGAGAAGTGTCTCGGTCATGTCCACGTAATTCACGAACCGTAGGGAGACACACTTAAGGATTCGATGTTGTTGAGTAGTTATGGAATGATGAGTAAGAGACAGAATGTTGTTTGGAGTCTTAGATGGGATCCGGGATATCACGAGGAGATCCGGAATGGTCCGGAGAATAAGATTCATATAAGGAAAGTCCTGTTTCGGAGTTCGGGAATGATTCCGGTGTTTTCACAAGGAATGTTCTAGAAGGGTCCGGAAGGTCCTGCACTCCGGAGGGGAAGGGTACATGAATGTGTCATGACAATATGGAATGGTTGCATCATGTACTAGGTCACTTGGCTGGGCAAAATAAATAGAGAAATCAAATCAAAGTTTGGAAGTCAAACGTCAATTTGAAAAAGTCAAATCTCAAGTTTGCTTGGTGGAGGGAGAGTAGGAAACCTACTTGGGGAGGAAGTCCCCTCCCTCCACCCGCCGGCCAAGGAGTAGGAGTTGGAGGAGGTCTCCCTCCTCCCAACCGGCCACCCTCCACCTATATAAGGAGGGGTAGGGCTGCCCCCTACACTCACACCCAAAACCCTAGCTCCAAGTCGCCGGCGCCACCACCTCCTTGTCCTGCCGTTGCCTAGGGCTCCTCCAACTCGGCGAGTTCGGGTTTCCCCAAACCCTATCCGCCGGCCAAGCCCTCCCCTTGGTGCCCTCTAAACCCTAGATCACCAAGGCATCTCTCATACTCAACCATACTTGCTCCGACTTAAGGCGAAGCCCTGCGAGATCTCCCCTCTACTTCCGACACCACGCCGTCGTGCTGCCGAAATCACGAGGAGAGTGCTACAACCTCCCCTGCCTGCTGGAACAAGGGAGAGGAAGGTCTTCATCAAGTACCGAACGTGTGACCGACTGCGAAAGCGCTGCCGGAACGCAGCGCTGGAAGGATCGTCTACGCGATCTTGAGATCGGCAAGAGTACGACTACATCACCCACGAGAATCTGCTTTCGTTAACCGCTTTGGAATCTTCAAGGGTGAGTTCCTCTATCGACTCATTGCTACAATCTAGTAGATAGATCTTGGCTTGTTTGTTTGCATGCGGTAGAAATTTTTTGTTTTGCATGCTACGCACCCCAACTGTGCTATCAGAGCCGTGTCTATATGTAGATCTGTTGCACGAGTAGAACACAATGGTCATTATGGGCGGTGGTGCTTTTATTATCAATTGCTTTTTGTGTACTTTGCATCTTGCGGTATGATGGGATGAAGCGGCCCGGGCTAACCTTATATGACATCGTTCATGAGACTTGATCCACGCTCAACATGCAACTTGTATTGCATAAGTGGCTTTGCGGGTGCCTGTCTCTCCCATCATAGTATAGATCCAATTTACAACGGTCACTTGATAGTTCAAGCATCAACGTTGTGGTTCTTATTCGTAAGTTAGAACGACAATTATTGAAAGCCCCAAACCACGTAAAACATGCAAAGAAAATTAGAGGCGTCTAACTTTGTTTTGCAAGGGTGTGATGTGATGTGATATGGCCATGATTGTGATTATATTTGATGTATGCAATGTTCCTTATTGTAAGTTGGCAACCTGCAGGAGCCATATGGTTGTCTTTAAATTCCGTTAAGACCCGCATGTCTATTCAAAGTAGTTATAATAGTTGAAGCTGGTGGACAACAACCCTGAAACGACGCCATTGACCTTGACGCTATACCCGTGATGATGGAGATCATGTTCGTGCTTGAAGATGGAGATCGGAAGAACAAGAAGAAAGGCCATATCATATCACATATTATGAATTGCATGTGATGTTAATCCTTTATGCATCTTGTATTGCTTAGTTAACGACGGTAGCATTATAATATGATCCCTCGAGCTCACAAATTTCAATTTTTAAAGTGTTCATTCTTAGTAATCACCGTTGCTAAAGCCCGTTGTTTCAAAGCACCACGTGATGATCGGGTGTGTTAGATTCTGCGAGTGTATACAACGTGAGGAAGCCAGATTTGCTCGTGCCGAAGCTAAGGTTTGATCTGACGATCCTAGCATGTACATACATGGACTCGAAACACGGATCACCGGAAGGTAAAGCATGAGTCATATAGTAGATATGATGAACATGTTGATTGTTCGCCATTGAAGCTACATTAACTCTCGTGATGATCGGTTTTCATGTGGTGGATTTGGTTCGTGTGATCACTAAAACAATGTGAGGGATATTGTTTTGAGTGGGAGTTCACCTAGATTAATCTAACTATTAATTAGAACTCAATTTGTTATAAACTTAGTCTAAACTATTGCAAATATGTTGTTGATCAATGGCGGCCCCTACCATCAATTTTAATGCGTACCTAGAGAAAGAAAAGTTGAAAAACCATGGAAGCAACTTCGCGGATTGGTTCCACAATTTGAGGATTGTCCTCAATGCTGGTAATTTGACCTATGTGTTGGATGCACCGCTGGGTGACGCGCCTGCAGCTACTGCTACCGATGAAGTAAAGAATATTTACCTTACTCGGAAGAATCAGTACTCCACAGTTCAGTGTGCTATCTTTTATGGTTTGGAATCGGAGCTTCAGAAAAGGTTTGAGAACCATGACCCACATGATATTGTCCGTGAACTCAAAATCATATTTGAGGCTCACGCGGCAGTTGAGAGTTATGAGGCTTCTGAAAAGTTCTTTAACTGCAAGATGGAAGAGGGAAGCTCTGTCAGTGAGCATGTGCTTAAGATGTCTGGGCACGCAAACAAACTCCAAAGTTTTGGGTATAGTGATTCCTAATTCTTTGGGGATTCACCGTGTCCTCCAATCACTACCACCAAGTTACAAGAACTGTGTGATGAACTACAATATGCAAAACATGGACAAGACATTGCCAGAACTCTTCTCCATGTTGAAATCTGTATAAGTGGAAATCAAGAAAGAGAACCAAGTGTTGTTGGTCAATAAGACCATCAAATTCAAGATAGGCAAGTCTAAGCAAAAGGGAAACTTCAAGAAGGGCGGTAAGAAAGTTGCCGCGTCGCCGAAGAATACCAAGGCTGGGCCTAAGCCTAATACTCAGTTCTTTTACTACAAGGGAGAAGGTCACTGGAAGCGAAATTACCCAAAGTACTTGGCGGATTTGAAGAACAACCACATCAAGAAGAAAGGTATATACGATATACATGTTATTGATGTGTATCTCACTAGTACTCGTAGTAGTGCCTGGGTATTTGATACTGTTTCGGTTGCTCATATTTGTTACTCGAAACAGGTACAGCAGAATAAACGGAAGCTAGGGAAGAACGAGGTGACGATGCGCGTTGGAAATGGATCAAAGGTTGATGTGATCGCGGTCGTCACGCTACCTCTTAATCTACCATCGGGATTAGTTTTATACTTAAATAATTGTTATTTGGTGCCTGCGTTGAGCATGAACATTATATCTGGATCATGTTTATTGTGAGACGGTTACTTGTTTATGTCCGAGAATAATGGTTGTTCGATTTATATGAGTAATATGTTTTATGCACATGCACCTTTGATAGATGGTCTCTTCTTATTGAATCTCGATTGTAGTAATACACACATAAATATCATTGAGGCTAAACGTTTGAAATTGAGCGATAACTCGACCTATATGTGGCATTGTCGTCTTGGTCAGATTGGAGTGAAGCATATGAATAAACTCCATTCCGATGGACTTCTTGAATCACTTGATTTCGAATCACATGAAAGATGTGAAGCATGTCTGATGGGTAAAATGACTAAGACTCCATTTCTGGCATGATGGAGCGAGCTACGGACTTATTGGAAATCATACATACCGATGTGTGTGGTCCAATGAGTGTAGCATCGCACGGTGGTTATCGTTATGTTCTTACCTTCACGGATGATTTGAGTAGATTTGGGTATATCTATTTCATGAAACATAAGTCCGAAAATTTCGAGAAGTTTAAGGAATTTCAATGTGAGGTAGAGAATCAACGTAACAAGAAGATTAAATTTCTACGATCTAATCGTGGAGGTGAATATCTAAGTTACGAGTTTGGCGAGCATTTGAAGAAATGCGGAATACTTTCACAATTGACACCGCCGGGAACACCAAAGCCTAATGGTGCGTCCGAGCGTCGTAATCGAACTCTCTTAGATATGGTTCCTTCTATGATGTCACTTACCGATTTACCGCTATCGTTTTGGGGTTATGCATTAGAAACAGCCGCATTCACTTTAAATAGGGCACCACCTAAATCCGTTGAAATGACACCGTATGAATTATGGTTTGGGAAGAAACCTAAATTGTCGTTCCTTAAAGTTTGGGGTTGCGAAGCCTATGTAAAGAAGTTACAGCCGGACAAGCCTGAACCCGAAGCGGAAAAATGCGTCTTCATAGGATACCCGAAGGAAACTATTGGGTATACCTTCTATCATAGATCCGAGGGAAAAAACTTCGTTTCTAAGAATGCATCCTTTCTAGAGAAGGAATTTCTCTCGAAAGAACTGACTGGAAGGAAAGTAGAACTCGACGAGGTTGTTGAACCTTCACTCGAACTTGCGAGTAGCGCAGCACCGGAAGTAGTTCCTGTGGCGCGTACACCAATAAGAGAGGAAGCTAATGATGACGATCATGAAACTTCGGCTGAAGTTACTACGGAACCTCGCAGGTCAACGAGAACTCGTACCACTCCTGATTGGTATGATCCCGTTATGAGTGTCATGTTGGTAGACAACACCGATGACCCTGCGACATATAAGGAAGTAATGATGAGCCCAGATTCATATAAATGGCAAGAAGCCATGAAATCCGAGATTGGATCCATGTACGAAAACCAAGTATGGACTTTGGTGGACTTACCGGATGGCAGGAAGGCTGTCGAGACCAAATGGATTTTCAAGAAGAAAACAGATGCTGATGGTAATTTTACTGTCTATAAAGCTCGACTTGTCGCAAAAGGGTTTCGACAAATTCAAGGAGTTGACTACGATTAGACTTTCGCACCAGTAGCGAAGATAAAGTTTGTGAGGATTATGTTAGCAATCGCTGCATATTATGATTATGAGATATGGCAGATGGATGTCAAAACGGCGTTCCTCAATGGAGACATTGCTGAAGAGTTATATATGATGCAACCCAAAGGTTTTGTCGATCCTAAAGATGCTAACAAGGTATGCAAACTTCAACGGTCCATATATGGATTGAAGCAAGCATCCCGAAGTTGGAATCAACGTTTTGACAAGGTAATCAAAAGCTTTGGTTTTATACAAACTTATGGAGAAGCTTGTATTTACAAGAAAGTGAGTGGGAGATCTGTAGAATTCTTAATACTATATGTAGATGACATATTGTTGATTGGGAATGATGTAGACCTTCTTAATAGTGTCAAGGATTATTTGAATAATAGTTTTTCAATGAAAGATCTTGGCGAAGTAGCTTACATATTAGGCATAAAGATTTATAGAGATAGATCGAGACACCTAATATCATTGTCACAAAGTACATATTTGGACAAAGTTCTAAAGAGGTTTGGAATGGAAGATAGCAAGAAAGGGTTCTTGCCCATGTTGCCCAATATGACCTTTAGTAAAACTCAAAGTCCAGCAACGACAGAAGATAGAGAAAGGATGAGTAAGACTCCCTATGCCTCAGCCATAGGATCTATAATGTATGACATGCTATGTACTAGACCCGACATTGCATATGCTGTTAGTTTGACTAGCAGATATCAAAGTGATCCAGGAGTGGATCATTGGATAGCGGTCAAAAACATCCTTAAGTACTTGAGAAGAACTAAGGATATGGTTCTTTCTTATGGAGGTGATGAACAACTCGTTGTTAATGGTTACACTGATGCTAGTTGGAACACCGATCCGGATGATTCTAAATCTCAATATGGATATTTATTTACTTTGAATGGTGCAATAGTTAGCTGGAGGAGTTCAAAGCAAAGCGTTGTGGCGAGATCTTCAACTGAATCAGAATACATAGCTGCTTCGGAGGCTTCACAAGAAGCGATATGGATGAAGGAGTTCATTACAGAGCTCGGTGTGGTTCCAAGTGCGTTGGACCTAATGTCTATCTACTGTGATAACATGGGCACCATAGCCAATGCGCAAGAACCAAGGTCACACAAGAAGCTGAAGCACATCAAGCTACGTTTTCACGCTATTCGAGAACATGTCCAAGATGGTGACATAAATATTTGCAAAGTACACACAGATCTGAATGTGGCGGATCCATTGACTAAACCTCTCCCGAGGGCAAAACATGACCAACACCAAACTGCCATGGGTGTTCGGTATATTACCATGTAATCTAGATTAGTTGACTCTAGTGCAAGTGGGAGACTGTTGGATATATGCCCTTGAAGCAATAATAAATGTAGTTATTATTATATATTTGTGTTTATGATAAATGTTTACATTCATGCTATAATAGTATTAACCGGAAACATTAATACTTGTGTGATTTGTAAACTAAATTAGAATCCCTAGTAAAGCCTCTTTATAATACTAGCTTGTTGGTTAATAGATGATCATGGTTTCCTGATCATGAACATTGAGATGTTGTTGACAACAAGATCATATCATTAGGAGAATGGTATGATGGACATACTCCTATAGTTAAGCGTAGCATAAAGATCAAGTCATTTTAATAGTTCAATTGCTATAAGCTTTCTGATACATAGTAACCTAATTCCTTCGACCATGAGATCATGCTAATCACCATCACCGGAAGGATGCTTTGATGACATCAAAAACCACACCGTAACTCGGTGGCTATAAAGATGGCATTGAGTGTTCGGAAAGTATGGGTTGAGACACATGGATCAAGAGTGGGATTTGTCCATCCATATGACGGATAGATATACTCTGGGCCCTCTCGGTGGAATGTCATCCAATTATCTTGCAAGCATGTGACTGGCTCACAAGGGATCACATACCACGGGAACGAGAAAAGAGTACTTATCTGTAACGAGGTTGAACTAGGTATGTAGAGATACCGACGATCAAAACCTCGGATAAGTAAATTATCGAGACAAAGGGAAATTGGTATCGTATGTGAGTGGTTCATTCGATCGCAAAGTAATCGTAGAAATATGTGGGAGCCATATGAATTTCCATATTCCTCTATTGGTTATTAATCAGAGAAGTGTCTCGGTCATGTCCGAGTAATTCATGAACAGTAGGGAGACACACTTAAGGATTCGATGTTGTTGAGTAGTTATGGAATGATGAGTAAGAGACCGAATATTGTTCGGAGTCTCGTATGGGATCCGGGATATCACGAGGAGATCTGGAATGGTCCAGAGAATAAGATTCATATAAGGAAAGTCCTGTTTTGGAGTTCGGGAATGATTCCGGTGTTTTCACCAGGAATGTTCTAGAAGGGTCCGGAAGGTCCGACTGTAGAGGTCCCAACCTAATAAGGTAGATTCTTCCTGTGTTTACAATGCTAGTCCCTGGATCAATAGCTAGCATCCACAGTTAAGATGTAATATCAAGATACAAAGGTCATAATATAAATTTATAACCAGGAATAATATAAGTTTATTACATCAAACATAGCTCATTTGGCTATTACAATACATTGCAGCGGAGTAATTATAGTCATGGGTCCTTCATCTTCAAAGTGCCACAGGCAGATGTTGGTTATAGACTTTGTAGTCCTAGTCAATCAAACAATCTTCATTTAAAAACAATCAACCTGCAACATTACAAGTTACAGCCACAAGGGTCAATACATTTTGAATTGTATTGGCAAGCTTCACTTTTATGTATAATAAGAGTGGATCCTATCATTATATGCATATTTGGCTAAGTAGAGTTTAAGGCTTATTTGCATAAAGCATTGTTTTATCCTATCTTTTCAAAAAGGGTTTTTAAGTCCTTTGTCAAATTTCTTTTCCAAGTTCCTTGAACTCCTTGGTAGAAACTCAAGTGTTCAAGTCCTTGTCAAAATCCCTTGAGCACCTTGGTAACCCCAAGTGCATCAAGTTTTATCAAAACTCATGAGTTCCTTGGTAACCCCAAGTACATCATGCTCTTGAGCACCTTGGTAACTCCCCAAGTGCAACAAGCTTAACAAGTCTCTTTGAATTCCTTGGTACCCCCAAGTGCATCAAGTTATATATTAGAAGTTGGAATGTCGAGATCTCCCATAGTTCAAACTTTAGTTGCTCAGTATTGTCCATAACCGGGGACACGGCTAAGTACTTAGATTTTATTAACTTCTGCAGAAGGAGTACACTTTACCCACATGACACAATCCCATCTTGTTGCCACCAGTGGCCTACTAGATTGGTGCTCACCAAGATGGAGTACCGGCAGACTAAGAGTGTGACGAAGTCTTTCCAAAAGGTCCTCCCATACATCATTGCTAGCTTGTCTTTAGCTCCCATGAAGCATTCTAGATCCCCATGTCCGGTAA
This sequence comes from Avena longiglumis, assembly GCA_030063025.1. NCBI lineage: Eukaryota > Viridiplantae > Streptophyta > Magnoliopsida > Poales > Poaceae > Avena > Avena longiglumis. Next base: position 205,063,894 of record CP125975.1, read on the forward strand.
CTAAAGACAATGTATGGGTCTTCCTAATGTAGTTGACTAAGCCAGAGCCATAATAGCATGTGGTTGCACACGAAAGCCACAATTGGAGAAACATGTTCAATCTCTAAGTTTCCTAGGTGGTTTTCTTTTGGAGCACAACACAAAGTGAATCCCATAGACATGGTTCCCTTTTGTTGCCACCCTCTCCAAAACTTAAAGTGTCCACCACCTAGGTGGTTCATTGAGTCCTTGTTTTATTATGTAAAACATAAGTTCTTTTCTCAACCTTTGTAAAATCTCAACATGTATCTCTTTTCAAAATAAAGCATGGCTAAGCATGTACAACTTCAATATTTTCACTAAGGAGTGTATAGGGAATCCTATTAGGATTTATCATAGCATAAGTACAAAATTGTTTTCATGCATGTTTTCATAATCCACTAAGTATAATGAAAAATAGTAGGACTTTAAATGATAGTGTCACTTGCCTTTTTGGTAGGGAATGAGGGTTTACTTCTTGATCTTGCTAGTCTCTCACTTTGCTAATTTCACTACAATCAATCAAGCAAACACCAATCAACTAGCATTCCAAATAATCAATCAAACATCATTTCATACACACAAAACTATGGAATCCAAAATCTAAGTCATGTATGTAAGTATGTAAGAGATGGTTCTAGTTGCAAAGGTGGTTTCCACTAGGCTTATAAACTTTGTAAGTTACAAATTGGTCATTTACCAAATGGCAAAGTCATTAGTTAGAGGGTTTTGTCCAAAAACTATTTTAAAATCCATTCAATATTTTATATGGTTTTATCAAATCAAAAATCTTTAAGTTTCTCACCAAAAGGTTTCTAACTCTCAAGACTTGGTGTTTTGGATCAGTAGCTTTGAATCAAAATATTTTTCCCAAAGTTTTTATTCAAAAAATCCCTTTTCATAATAAAACAATTATCTTTACTTAGCTAAAAAATAGACTAATTCAATTAATCCAATCTAAATTTTTCCAATTTCATTTTCAAAACCATGGGTTGGTTCCTAGGGTCTGTAAGGTCACATAAATCCATTTTGCAAAAGATTTAATCCTAAAATCAATTTTAAACAATTTTTCTACTCTAAACAATCTCACAAAGGGATCTGCAATTTCAAACAAGTTAGCAGATACTATTTTCTAAACTAAGGCCACAGTTGGCTAGGTCTTGCTCTCCTGAATCCAACGACATAAAATTTGTAATTTTTGGACGTGTGGTTTGAAAGTTACAGAGGTTTGAAGTTTGCAAATAATTCTGTTTTCAAATCTGTTTTTAAACAGAACAGCGACACGCGGCGTGATTTCATTGGACGATACCGCTTCGCGCGGATCGCGATTTGTAGAGCGTTGGATCAAATATAAATCGTGTGGCTCAGAATCATCACTTACCCCTTCGCTAACATTCTATCGTATCCGCCAGATCCAGATCCTACGGTTACTAACACGCTTGCCAAAGTCTGGCGGTGGCTAGCGGCGGCGCACGGCCAGGCGGTGGCGCTACGGCGGCTACAGGAAGCAAAGAGAGAAGGGAGAGAGCTCACCAGAATCGCAGGGCTGTGGTGATGCTAGACGTGCTGTTAGCTTGACAAGGGGCGCTCGGGTACTGCGGCAATTGCTCGCCGGAGTGGAGGTCGGCGTCGAGTGGTTCTGTCCGCGGTCGAGGGCGACGCTGTAGATCATCCCGAAGAAAAACAACGATGCGGTCAGATGCAGAAAGGTGTGGTGAGTATGGGAGTGTGAACGAGGAGGCGCGGGGTGGTCTGATGCATACCCGAAGTGCTCGTCGGAGTTAAGCCAGACGGTGGTGACCGTAGGAGTCGTCGCTGCAGATCGCCCTAAGGTAAGACAGGAGCACGTTCAGGTGTGCAAGAGCAAGGCGATGCAGTGTGCGTGACCGAGAGGGGTCGGGGCGGTCGGATTCTACCTGTGGGGCTCGTCGGAGAAGAATCAGACACGACGGTTCTTGAAGCTTGACGAAGGCGATGTTCAGGGACGCCCGCGGATGAATGGAGGGTACGGGAAGAAGCGTCTGGGAATGGGGAAGCTGCTAGGGTGCTCGGAAAGGTGGAAGGCCTGTACTGGCCTGAATTGGCCGGAGACGGCGGTCGGAACAGAGGAGCTCGAGGAGGGAATTTGGGGTGGTCTAAGGCGTAGTTGCTCCAGTCATGGGTTAACTAATTGGTGTGAATCGTTTTCTTTCGGGTGAGGTGATGGGCTGTTTCTGGGGGGCTGCTGGGTTGGGTCAGGTGCATTTCCAATTTTTTTTTATTCTGTATCCTTTTCTTTTCTATTTCTGAATTTCTATTTTGAAATCTCTATCAAACAAACATGGTTCAAATAAATTCAAACAACACTCACACTTTGTAATATTGAAATTAGTTCTGTTTAGTAACTTGAACCAAAATCCAAAATTCTAAAAATAAAATAATATTTTAACTCTTTTTAGGTTCCATTTATTAAATAAAAAATGGTCCATGATTTATTAATAAAAAGGGTTTGGTTTATTTAATAAAATCTTCATTTGAATTCCAAATGCTTTCAAAACCAAACAGTAAATTTTATTAGGAAATAAAGAATAATTGGGAAACTTTTTTAACAAAATAGCCTTTTATTTTAGATTCCATTATTAATTAATTATAATAGACTTTCATTATTGAATCAAATAGGATTTGTTTTATTGAGATATTTATTTTGATATCTAAAAATAAAGCCAAAAAACTTTAGTAGGTTTTATTTGTGAATAACAAATATTTGGAAAACTTATTTTAAATGATTAAATAAGTTTTGATGTTTCAATTAAATTGGTGAAATCTTTTATTTAAGTAAAATTTGGATATAAATTCCTTATTATTTTATTTAAATAAACCTTTGCCAATTTTATTTTAAATAAATTGTTTTAATTCTCAAAGCTTGGTCAAGGTTTTAATTTGGCTTTATAACATATTATTTATTTATATACTTCTGTTTTATTTGAAAGCAGTCTTTTCATCTAATTGTTTCAAAAAGGTATTTTCAAATGTTTTCATTTTTCCATTAATGAAATGTTTATCTTTTTAAATCCCTTTAGGTTTTTATTTAATTCAAATGGGTTTGGAGTTCCATTTGAATTCAAAAAGTTTCTTCTGGCTCTGAAAATCAAACAAAGTTTTTTTTATTCATTTATTTCACATTACAAGATTTGGAAAAATCTTGGGATGTGACACCGGCACTCCGGAGGGGAAGGGTACATGAATATGTCATGACAATATGGAATGGTTGCATCATGTACTAGGTCACTTGGCTAGGAAAAATAAACAGAGAAATCAAATCGAAGTTTGAAAGTCAAACGCCAATTGGAAAAAGTCAAATCTCAAGTTTGCTTGGTGGAGGGAGAGTAGGAAACCTACTTGGGGAGGAAGTCCCCTCCCTCCACCCGTCGGCCAAGGAGGAGGAGTTGGAGGAGGACTCCCTCCTCCCAACCGTCCACCCTCCACATATATAAGGAGGGGTAGGGCTGCCCCCTACCCTCACAGCCAAAACCCTAGCCCCAAGTCGCCGGCGCCACCACCTCCTTGTGCTGCTGCCGCCTAGGGCTCCTCCAACTCAGCGAGTTGGGGTTTCCCCAAACCCTAGCTGCCAGCCAAGCCTTCCCCTTGGTGCCCTATAAACCCTAGATCACCAAGGCCTCTCTCATACTCCACCATACTCGCTCCGGCTTAAGGCGAAGCCCTGCGAGATCTCCCCTCTACTTCCGACACCACGCCGTCGTGCTGCCGAAATCACGAGGAGAGTGCTACAACCTCCGCTACCTGCTGGAACAAGGGAGAGGAAGGTCTTCATCGAGTATCGAACATGTGACCGACATCGGAAGCGCTGCCGGAACGCGGCGCCGGAAGGATCGTCTACGCGATCTTGAGATCGGAAAGAGTACGACTACATCACCCACGAGAATCTGCTCTCGTTAACCGCTTTGGAATCTTCAAGGGTGAGTTCCTCTATCGACTCATTGCTACAATCTAGTAGATAGATCTTGGCTTATTTGTTTAAATGCGGTTGAATTTTTTTGTTTTCCATGCTACGAACCCAACAGATACAAGTCATGCCTCAATTGCCATTATGGCTACATCAACCATCATCAGTGGAACTTTATCAAATATTAGAGCTCGAGCCATGTCTTAACCTATAGGCAGCTGACTAGGAAAACGTCCTAGCTCGCATAATCGCCAATGTCACCCTCTTTTTCACTTCACTTCTTGAATCTGACCAAGTTAATAGCCAGGTACAATGTCAATGACTACTTTGAATGTACTAGCAAACCACCTTAAAAGATAACAATAATAACAAGGGGATATGCAATATGGTTGTGGTAGTAGGAGGGCTCCATGAGAGGTTCTTTTCTAAAGTAGTTTCTCTTGTAGATATAGCATCTACACAACTTTGTTGTAAACATTTTGGAAAACTCTAGGATTGGGTCACCCATTTGTTCTTCCTTCCGGTCATCCCATGACCAACATTTCTCCTTCCTTTCCGATCATCCCATGGTCAAAACATTTCCAAAGACTTTGCTTTTCTGATATCCTTTTTAGAATCAAAACCAGCACCGCTCTATTGTAGTTTCTCCAACCCATCCATAACCGTGGATATGGCTATTCGAATAGATTTACACTCTGCAGAGGTTGTACACTTTACCCACACCATCTGGGTATCCTGCCCTAATCACCTACGAATCGTGGGCCGAATAACCGATCAAGACTGTAACACCCCAATTTCAGCAACCCTGATTAAATGCAAAAAGGCAAAAATCAGGGGGAACAAAACCTTTTTCTTGCAGTGTGTGCTTACTTATTTGATTTTGCTCAAGCAACTGTTTGTGTATTATAGGTGTACCCCTCAGCTCAACACTAGTTTACAAAACTATTTTACAAAAGAGATGTCTTGGATCATCTTTCATATTCTCAAATGTTCTGGCATTTCAAAACCTGATCCAAGATGAATTTGCTACAACCACATACTTTACTAGACTCTTTTGCCAAAACTATGGAGACCTATATATTATCTCCTTATGTTTTCAAGACAGAACCCTCAACTACTCTTATCCCTAGGTTTTCCCAAAACTTTATTAAAACTATTTCACCTCAATCTTGGTAGATTTACCAAAATGGTACTTATCTTATTTCAAAGAAAAACCCCTTATCAAAATACCCATCCATACCTCGGGCTAGGCTTGAAGTTAACCCTAGTTGTAGCTAAATAAGTAGTAAGATGAATTCCCTTGATTTGCTGGTTGATGAATTGCCTTGATCTGCTGTCTGATGATTTGCCTTGATCTGTTGCTTGCCTTGTTTGCTTAGGATCTAGATTGAGGTAATCTAGTAGCTCATACTTTAGGACCCAATCCTTGCTTGTGATCATCACTCTCAAAGCCATCATCCAAGGCTAGACCTATCCTAAGTCTTTCAAGTGACCATATCCTCTCATGCTCAGATCAATCCAAGGATAATCCCTCTGGATGGTTTCCAACTTAGTGGAGACCCACTCTAAGCATGAATCCTATCTACTTAGTTAACACATAAACATCATCTCCTTGATCAAGAGTCTGGAATCCAGCATCCTCTCAAAATCTTCTACCCTTGCACTCTAGTCTAAAACCCTAAATCTGCCAAAATGGCTAAGTCTGGATTTCTTATCTAAGATACCATTTTTGGAGCTCCACCTTTTCCATCCTATGTGCATTCTTTAAAATATACTTGAACCATATTTTAGTACATCTTTAGTACTACCAAGGTCCACTCTTTCCCTTGGCTAAGCCATTCCATGTCCCACTCCTCCATGATGGTTTTGTAGTCAAGATAATAATCTTTTCTGGAAATCTTGCCTACTTTGGAAGAAGCTCAAATATGTATGCCAGCTCCCCTTGACCAAATTTTTAAATGATTGTAATCTAATTATCATGGCCTATCAACTCCCACTTCACTTGTTTCCATTGGAGCCTTGTTCTTCCTAAACCTCAGAGCCAACCAAGCCTTATTTTCATTGGAGGCTAACTGATGTATCTCCAATGGCAGCTTTATTTTCAACAAAGTTTGCCATCTCATCTAGACCACCTCAGATCCAACCAAGCCTAACCCTTGCTTCCATGATCATCTAAATGACATGGCCTATCTATCCATACACCCCTTGTACCAAGGTGAGCTCTGAGCTCCCTAACCCAACCCTGTTTAGATGGCATCAGAATAACTAAACCCTAGATCCTCCAAGTATCTAGTTCCCACCATTTTCACCACTTTTCTTCAAAACCAAGGTTGATCTTGATGCCTACATCAAGTGTACATCATCTACCTTGGATAAAATTATCCCCAAATAATTTCCCCAATTACTTAGATAACTAAACTATTTTATTTCTTTTACTTGCCAAATTCCCAAAAACCCTTGTCTTCAAAGACAAGTTTGTTTTTCTCCAAATCACCTTGCGAACATTTGATGCCTACTTATCTTATCCCATATTTTCAACTCAAAAATAAATCTTTTAGAGATCCTTTATTATTTCTTTTTGCCCTTTTTCTTAAATGGCAGAAACAAGAAATAATTCCCCAAAAATACTTTTACATTTCAATAAATTCAAATAAAATTATCCATTGTGTAATATGGTATTTAGGACCATCCCACATCAAAAAAATCCCTAGACAAAGTAAAAATATCAAATAAGCTTCTAGAAACTACTTCTGGACTATTTGGATATTTGAGTTTAAGTGGATTTTTAATCATTATAAAAATCCCAAATAAATCCTAGAAGTATACAAGGACCATACCCTCCCACCAGGACCATTTACCCATCTTGTACAATGAAAATTCCTGGACTTCATTCATAACCCAAGTTTTGATCAAATTTGGAAAACTAGTCAAATCTTGTTTCAAACCAAATCCAATCACCACCAAACCTTGTCAAGAACTTCACTCCAGCATCATCACTCACCTCTGGATGACCAAGCACTATAGCATGTCCCCACACCCCTTGTCCCACTCGTTTGTTTATGAGGGAGACAAAGGAAAGGTCTTGTCTAATCAAATTCTTTAATCCTTGCAGCCCTCCCACTCCCTATATGCTCCATCCACGACCCTAAGATCACCCCACACAGTCCCCACTGCCCTCATCACCCAATGGGGAAGACATGGACTATTTCCATGCTCCTCCATGAGCCACACCCCCATAGACCACTCCCCCTCAGGTTTATAAGGCTACAGGCCACCCCAGCTCGCCCCTCTGCCCTCATTTTCCTCCTCTCCCTTCCACCAACATCCCCAGATCTCTCGTCTCCTCCCCTTGCTCTGCCCTTCTCGTGAGAAGAAGAACACGAAGCTTCGTCCCTCTTCTGAAAACCGAGCAAGGCTCCCTCCCTCGAGGTCCCCTCTCTCTACATGCCACCCTGCAATGACCACCTCCTCTTCCTCTATCTAACCCTGCCATTATTATTTCCCAGGACCCCCTGCAGCGTTGCCTAGGACGGGCTCCGGCGATCTAGGTTCGACCACCCTCGCAGCTAATTCCCGATGTCAAGACCCCTCGCGTCGACCATCCCCTAGACCGCCGGCGAGCACCGCGTCGCCTCGTCACCTCCCCGACCTCTCCTGAGCCCCCGGTGAGCTCTCCCGTCTCTCCCTGGCCTACCCTAGGGTTTCTCTCACTAGCGAGCCTGCCCCGCGAGGACGACGCCCCTCGTCCGTTAGATATCTCTAGATCCGACGGCGGGGAGACCTCGATACCCCTTCGCCGGGCGGGCCAGCTATTTGGCCGCAGTTGGCTAAGTGTCGCCCGCTGGCACTCCGTCGTCGCTGGGCCGATTCCTCCTGGACGGCCCACTCCGCTAGCAGATCTGGCCTGCAGACTTCTCTCCCCTTTTCTTTTATCTGTTTTTTCTAGATCTGAAAACTAGGGTCTGGTTTAAATCCAAATAAAAATGTAAAAGCCTGCAAAACCCCCAGATCTAAATTTCCTCAGGTGCCCGGGTGTTTTTCCTAACATGCAGAGCCATTGGCTAGTCCCTTTGAGGCTTAAGTTAAAAATGATAAATCCTATACTAGAGTCTGTCCAGAACACTAATTAATTTCTCCAGAAAGTTCCACAATTTCAAATGGAGTAAATCCAATTGGCAAAGAAAGGTACTACCCATACCCTTCCATTCCCGAAAGTCCCCTAGTCACTTGCTTCCTAGTTTAGCAACAACAATAATAACAAACAAAGCCCTTTTGGACTTTATGAATTTCCCTAGGTCAAACCAAATGAGGTTTGAACCTAAACCCAACTCTCATAGACCACCCATAACCATATCTCCCTAAATCCAGTAGCCCATAATTATATGAGTCTCTGATAAATTTTTGTGAATTAAACTCTTCTATGCATGGTTTAATTACTAATAAAATCACTCCTATAGCTATGCAACTCCAAAAAGGTTGATTACAGTTTCTACATAAAGGTATTTTCATCACCTAACATGTGTCCTTGTAATCAACTAAAAATCTTCTATAGAATAAATCTAATGAAAAAGACAAATCCCACCCATTATTACCTTTGGGAATTTCTCAAGGCAATTATGTTAATTGTCTTGAGGTGATTCCAACTCCTACTGATTCAGTACACCAAATACTACTTAATCACCCAAGTAAATTATTTTTGGAACTCCAGAGATGTTCTGGTGAATTATTTCCTAAAACTAGAGTTTTATCCACTATAGAATCCACTATAAATCAAGGGAAATTGATAAAATAGTGAAACCACTTTTGTTGGCTTATTTTTATCAATACCTATCTGATGGTATCAGTTTTACACAATGGTATCATACAGATCAAGCCCTTGGTTAAAAAACCCTCTCTTAGGTATTTCCTAAACCATAAATCCAAAGGGATCGTTTCCCTAATGTCTCCAAATCCTTTGCTAATCTCATCAAACCATCACCCCACATGCCACTGCCTCATATCATGAATATTGTCACATCCCAAGATTTTCCAAATCTTGTTATGTGAAAATAAATGAATAAAATAAAACTTTGTTTGATTTTCAAGGCCAGAAGAAACTTTTTGAATTCAATTGGAACTTCAAACCCATTTGAATCAAATAAGATCCTAAAGAGATTTAAAAAGATAAACATTTTTAAATAAAGGAAAACAAAATATTTTGGAAATACTATTTTGGATCATTAAAATAAAAGGTTTTGGTTTTCAATTGAAATAAAAGTTTTATAGATAAATTTTATTTTATAAAGCCAAATTAAACCTTGGCCAAGTTTTGGGAAATAAAACATTTTGTTTGAATAAAAATGGCAAAGGTTTATCTAAATAAAACAATAAGGATTTAATATCCAACTTTATTTAAATAAAAGGTTTTACCAATTTAATTGAAACATCAAAACTTATTAAATTATTTAAAATAAGTTTTCCAAATATTTGATATTCACAAATAATACCTACTAAAGTGTTTTGGCTTTATTTTAGATTTCAAAATAAATATCTCAATAAAACAAATCCTATTTGATTTAATAATGAAAGTCTATTATATTTAATTAATAATGGACTCTAAAATAAAAGGTTATTCTGTTTAAACAAATTTCCAAGTATTCTATATTTCCCAAATAAAAACCTACTGATTTGGTTTTGAAAATATTTAGGTTTCAAATGAAGATTTTATTAAATAAATCAAACCCAATTTGATTAAATAACTATGGTCTATTTTATTTAATTATTAAATAGATCCTAAAAATGAATAAAAATATTATTTTATTTTGAGATTGGTTATATTGATAAACAGAACCAGAATCTCATTACAATTGTTGAATTGTTTGAATTATTTGAATGCTTGAATAGTTGGATGAAATTCAAATCAGAAAATAGAAAATAGAAAAAGATAAAACAAAGCAAACAGAAAAAAATAAGAGTAAAACGACCAGCCCAGCTAAAGCCCACCCCAGCCCAGTCCAGCCCATCTGCCCTTCGCCCCCGAACCGTTTTTCCTCACCGCTGAAACAGCCCGCAAAGCCGCTGACTAGTGGACCCCTCCCCCTCACTCCCTCTCACGCTGACAGAGGACCCCGCAGACACGCTGTCTTCTTCTCCACCCGCAGACGACGCCCACCCTCGCCGGCCGTTTGCAGTGAGTTACACCGGTAGTGAATGCGCGTTGAAGGAAGCTTTGATTCCTCCAGAGACCACGCACCTTAAAACGCTCGCCCCTCCTCTCTCGTTCCCCTCTGCCCCCTCCCCAAAGCACGCCCCCAGGCCGCCTCAATTACTCTCTGAGCACCCTCTGCTCCAACGACCTTTCTCACCGATTCTAGCGACACGACACCGCCACTTTCCTCCCTGAGCATGCTTACAACTTCCCCACTCCCAGACGCACCTCCCAGCACTTTTAGTTCGACCGCGGGCGCCCCGGACCATCGACTACGACAAGCTCCCGACGCCGCCGCGTTTGTCTTCTTCACCGACGACGTCCACAGGTAGTATTCGACCACCCCGCGCCTCCTCCTTCACGCTCGCATCCCCGCAATGACTTTGTGCGTCTAACGCACCCTCTACCTTGCTTCAGCACGCACTGCAGCCTCGCCGTCGACCACGGCCACGCGCAACCGACGCCAGCTGTAACTCCGGCGAGCAATCCACCTCGCTCCCGTACGCCCCTCGACGAGATACTGACACGTTGAGCTTCCCCAGGCGTCTACGAGCACGGTGAGCCACCCCACTCCTCCTCTAGCTCCCTGTATCACCGGAACCATCGCGAGCAGAGCCGCGCCGCCAGTCGCCGCCGCGATTCTTGGTCAAGCGGCTGTGTGTCGTTGGATTGTCATCCAGTGGCTGAGATTAGATTAGGTCGAAGAGGTATGCGTTGATCAGAGCCGCATAGATCCCTTTTAATCCAACGGTTTGCAGCTATGCGATCCGCACGAACCGGTACCGGCCAATCACGGCTCGACGCGTGTCCCTGTTCTGATTAAAACAGAAATTAGAAACCAGATTTAAAATCCATTTTGAAACCTCTGTAACTTTCAAACCACACGTCCAAAAATTACAAATTTTATGTCGTTGGATTCAGGAGAGCAAGACCTAGCCAACCATGCCCTTAGTTTAGCAAATAGTATTTGTTAGTTTGATTGTTTTTGCAGATTCTTTTGTGAGCTTGTTTAGAGTATAAAAATAGTTTAAAATTGTTTTTAGGGTTAAAACTTTTGCAAAATGGTTTGATGTGACCTTACTGACCCTAGGAACCAAACCTTGGTGTTAAAAATGATTTTGGAAAGATTTAGGTTGGATTACTTGACTTAGCCATTTTCTAGCCAAAATAAAAAGAATGGTTTTTGTTATAAACTTATTTATGGAAAGAAAACTTTAAGAAAATGGTTTGATCAAACCCACTGACCCAAAACACCAAGTTTTGCAAATCTTTTGGTGAACAAATTAATAGTTTTGCCTTGATAAAAACATTTTTCACCACATGAAATGATGAATGGATTTTAAAATGGTTTATGGATAAAACCCATTTGCAAATGACTTTGCCATTTTGGTAAATGACCAATTTGGAACTTACAAAGTTTACAAGACTAGTGGAGACCATCCTTGCAATAGAACCAACCTTTGCATGCTTATGCATGACTTAGATTCCATTACTTTGTGTGTGTGAAAATTGTTTGTTTGACTTTGGTTGGGAATATGAATTGAAATTGTGTTTGCTTGATTGACTTGTAGTGAAGTGTGACTAGAAAGATCAAGGAGTGAACCACCCTTCCCTACCAAAAAGGCAAGTGATGCTTCATACTTTCTATCCCATTACTTTCACTATGCATTAGTGATTTTCTCTAAGTAAAACTTGCATGGATTTTTGCTAAGTATAGACCTTGCTATAAGAAAACCTAGTAGATGAATCCTTAGTAGGATTTTCCTAAGTTAAGATTCCTACTACTATCAAGCTTAGCCTAGCTAATAGAAAACATGGGTGGAAAATATATTCACACTATGGAAAAATCTCTAAGTCTGAGGACTTATGTTTTTGTTTAATAAAACAACTAAGTCAATGAATCCCCTGGGTGGAATGGGCTTGCTTGGTGGTTTTTGGTTGAGTGGTTCACAAGGCCATGGACTTGGCTTGTGTATCTCACTTGTGGTATGCCACCCAGGCACAAAGAGATTTGAGATGTCAAATGTTGAGAAGCTTCAAGTGCAACCACTTGGCAATATGGGCTCTGCCATGATCATATAGGTTGCAAGAACTTAGACATATGGACAGAGGGTGGTAGTGTTTGATAGGTTGGAACACGTCCATTTTGGTCTAAGGGAAGGCTTCTGAGAGATCTATTCTTGGGAAACCAAGTCTTGTGGGGAAAGTGCACCACCTCTGCAGAGTGTAACAATCTAAGTACTTAGCCATGTCCCTGGTAAAGGACAATTTGAGCATCAAGACATGGAAGCAATCAAGAATCTCATCATTCAAATTTCTAAGTTAAAACTTGTGGATTGAACAAGGGTTGTTTGAAATCTTCAATCTTTGATTGAGAGATGCCTTGTAAAGGATCTTCAATCTTTGATTGAGAAGAATGATTTTGTCAAAGCAAAAAATTAGTATTTTCAAATGTTAAGGAAAAATCTATTTTGAGCAATGCAAGCCTCAACTCCACTTAGCCAAATGCATATAGATGATAGACTCCACTATACTACCATAGTATCACTTGCCAATACAATTCAAATGTATTGACCCTTTGTGGCTGTAACTTGTATGTTGAAGGTTTGATTGATTTTAGTGAAGATTGTTTGATTAGGATTACAAAGTCTACAACCAACATCTGCCTGTGGCACTTTGAAGATGAAGGACCCCATGACTATAGATATTCCGCTGCAATGTATTGTAATAGCCAAATGAGCTATGTAAGATGTAATAAAATTATGTTATTCCTGGTTATAAAGTTATAATATGACCTTTGTTTCTTGATACTACATCTTAACTGTGGATGCTAGCTATTGATCCAGGGACTAGCATTGTAAACACAGGGGGCTCTATCTTATTAAAGATTGGAACCCCTACAAATATATCCTTTACTTGTTGTATGGTTTGAAGCTTGTATGCCTTGTATTGATTGGTGTATTGTTTGCTTGCATGTATGCTCGATAACAGCGATAGTTGCGATTATGTGACGCCGAGAAGAAGAAAGGATCGGGATATTCTTTTATTATTATTGGTTATCTGGTTATCTAACGCCGTCAAGGGACTTCTCGCTGGTCACAGGCAAGCCACCATTTATAAACTTCTATATTTACACATTTCTGTTTAGCAAGTATTTTATATCTCCTTTATGAATTGCATGATCAAACACATGGTTTGATTCAAATAAACCGACATGACTAACTTGGCTCCTCCAAGTTATGAATGAGTGTCCATTGGACACCTACCCTATTTACACCTATATTTACCCCTTAGAACGAGGTTACGATGATTAGCATCTTCTCTCTTGGAACCCACGGATTTTCAAAGATAAAACTATTTTGGGTTTTTGCCCTACTATAAAAATTTTCAACAAAAAAACCTTTGGGAAGAGGCATCATTTTTGAGTGGAGGTTTTACCAAAAGAGAATCTGAGGAGAATGAAGAGAACGTCAAGAAAGAGAAAGGAAGGGATGTTCTAAGCCAATGTCCGGAACAATTTTTCTCCGTGCAACCACATTACCCCAGTCTCTGGGGCTTAGCTCATAGTTTGTGATCTTTAGCCGAGGCTGCTCGTACTCGCTAAAGGGGAGAAATCCCCTGAAATCTGGGCTGCCATGGGCAGGTACCGGTGCAACAATTGGGTCTCTCTCGGACGGTATGATTTTAGGTAGTACGGAATGAAGATTGTCACTATTGCTACCGGTCAGGCTTCGGTCTGGAGGTAGGGGTCAGTACAGAAGGAAGCACCAGGGTCGAGGTACCCCATACACGTACCGGATAGATAAACCCAAAAGGAAAAGCCGCTATTGCTAGGGATCGACAAATGAAAAGTTCAAGTTTGATTATCCGAACCACTGTCTATTCTGTGTATCAGGCCGTGGTTTTATCCCGGCGGATGTATTGATTGTTGTGGGTAAAGTGCACAACCTCTGCAGAGTGTAATCTATTCGAATCGCCGTGTCCACGGACAAGGAAGGTTGGAATGGCAAGAGCTAGGAGTACCCTTCGGTAAGTGGTAGTAAAATAAAGCATGTGACTTGGTCACGAGGAAAGATAAAGAATAAGTTGGTTTTGACCAGAGATGGTCGATAAGGTTTTAAAAAGGGTTTTACGACAAAAAAAATTCAAATCTTTTTAACAAGGATGTGGAGAAGTCCAGATTTTCAAAAAGGAGACATATTTTCGAAAAACTCTTTTTCATCAAAGATATAGAGATGCCATTGTTAGGTCTTTCAAAAACAACTATAGTGTAGAGCTATCTCGCCACAACCAGATATGGATGTTTCTTCTTACCCTTGTCCCGGTGGTTTTCAAGTACATTCAAAGTACTCACCGGCATTGTCCCTGGCTATTTACTTAGCCAGATTGCAGATGTTAAGAAGCGACGAAGGTGATGACGTCTATGCGAGCTAGGTTGTCTTCCCAGTCAGTTGCCTATAGGTTAAGGCACGTTCTCGGCGATGAGGACTTCCGCTATTTGTGTTGTAATCGCCATAAAGGCCTCCTTGTAAGGTGTTGTATTCATTAAAATAAGGATGATGTAATGATACTTGTTGGTTATGCTCACGGCTCACTGATCATGGGAACGTGAATTGTATGCATAATGGGTATTCTTGGACCGTAAATCCGGGGTGCCACAAAGACTCTCCCGATGCCACTCTAGTATAGGCCCTACCCTATGAGTTTTTCCCCTCAACACTGGGACGTTGGGATCAACAGACCAATCGGAGTGCATTTTGACTCCTCGAGAGTGGGCACTTTCAATGAGGGGCTCATAGTATCGCCCAACTGCTCCAGAGGGCAGTTCACAATTCCTCTACGTGACTGTCCCATAGTTGACCCTTTTTGTAAAGGAACCCGGAATTAGAGGGAGCCAATCCCTTATGATTAGTAGTGAGAATTACCATACCAGAGTAGCAAATTTCAAGTCCAGCCCTATCCCAATCCAGAGTAGTGTGGTTCCACGGGTTAAGTTGTTATAGCTAAAGCTACAAAGAACCGATTCAATTTTTATAAACATTTTTCTCTTCTTTCTTTCAGCATCCTTGTAAAACAAAACCTTTTTACTTTCTGAAACTTATCTTGGCAGGTCCAACCTCACCAATGCTTTATCATAAAACATTTTGTAAACTTTTTTGGGGTCTTCCCATCCTCTAGTTTTGCTTCGGCTAAAGCGGGTCTCCAAAGGGGTATGGTGTTGCACACCATCTACCATGCTAGAGGAAAGTAGGTGTCATCAAAGGGGTTGTACTTATTAGTAAAAATGGTATTGGCTGGAGGAGCCAAGCCACTACCAGGTCAAAAAAAATTATATAGGAAAACAATGCAATTCTTCATAAACAGGTGGGTAAAACATGTGTAAGTAAAACAGTAGGACAAGGCTTATGAGCAAGAAGGTGTCTTACCTGAGATCAGCAATCTGGAAAAATATGTCTCTGGACTTCTTAGAATACTAAGAATACCAATACAATTTATATTAGCCCCTACCTTCTTGTCATCAAAATGGGCATCTATCGCTGTCAACGAGCATACATGTATACAAGAAATTTCACAATCAATACAAGTCATACAAACACCAATACCATACAGAAAACAAACATACAACACATTACTCACTTCAGTAGGTTTTGATAATTTGGGTTTGTAGCAATTGGAATTTCTTTGGTTGCACTTAATGAATTGCTTTTGTCATTTATGTGTCAAAACTACCTAAGAAAGAGGTTTTGAACCAAGGTCAAGTTCTATATGAAACAATTGTGTAAAAATTATAACCTTAGTTAGGCATTGATAAAATGAAACCAACAAAAGTGGTTTCACTATTTTATCAATTTTCTTCGATTTGATATGGATTTTCTATTCAGAAAACTCTAGTTTTAGGAAATAATTCACATAAAAGGATAAGTGGTTCCAAAAATTATTTACTCATAGGATTAGGTAGGTATTGGTGGACTAGATCAGTGAGAGATGGAATCACTCATAACTACTTAACATAATGCCCTTGAGAAAAATCCAAAGATAGTTCTGGATGACATTTTCTCTTTTTTACTCAGGTTTAATATACAAGGGATTTTGATATGATTCAAAAGGAATATGTTAGGTATTTTGAATACCTTTATGTAAAAATTGGAATCAACCTTTTTAGAGTTGTAAAACTCCTGTAGTGATTAATCTACTGAAATAACCCTAGACAAAAAGGTTTAAATCACTAAAATGTATCAGAAGCTCAAATAAACCTTGGCTCCTGGATTTTATTAGGTAAAGGAGTGACACTTCACTAAGAGTTGTAATTATATAAAAACTCAATTTTTTTGGCCTAGATAATTTATCCAAGGCAGATTTGGGGTCTTTTATTATTTTTGGTCCTGCCAAACCCTAAGGATCTACGAGTGGGGGCAGGGAGACATGCAAAGCACCAAGGATACCTTACAGTACAAAAAGGTCTCATCCTAATTGGAGTTGTAAAACTCCCTGAACGATTTATTTAGTGTAATTGAAACGATTTGGTAATTGAATTCCTAGAAAATAAAGGAGTTTATTTTGGGGACAGAGATTTCTCTCCATGTTTGATAAAACACACAGGGTCAAGAGTAAATTTTGATCTAGGAAATTTAATCTCGTTTTTATTTTGAATAAAACCGATGTCTATTTCTATTTGACCTAGGGAAGAGACTAAACCAAAAAGGAGGCTCGGGCCATATCTACCCGGCATGGGCCGCACAACGCAAATCCGGACCATGTGGGGAGAGGCACTGCATGGGAGCGGGTTCGAGTGCCCGCGAGGAAGGGCCCGAGTGTCAGTGGTGGTGGGAGCGAAGGGGTACAAGTGCTTGGCGACTGTCGGACTCGAGGCGAGATCAACGACGCGACATCGTCTCCGAGCTCTCGACGTGGCGGCAGGAACAGAACCCTGGGCGAGACAGGAGGAGGTCAGGGAGGCTCACCGTGGGGTGGAGAGGCGGCATAGGTTCCAGGGAGGGGCGAAGGTCGGAGGCAAGTCCAATGATAGGAAGCATGGGTTGGTTTGGCCGCAGAAGCCAGATTGCGCGAACACGACCATGGTGGTCTCTTTGGGGCTTCGTGGAGACAGCGAGGGAGATGGTCCTTGGCAAGGAGGGAGTAGTGTTAGATACAACGGGGTCAGGGGACTTCAACAATATGGCATGCAGCGGTAGGGGAGCAAATAAGAGGGCTCACCTGCCATATCTTGAAGAAGCCTGAAAATGGAGTCTCTCCTTCTATAGTGCACGACTATCTAGGGGAGGGGTTCTGGTGCTAGGGGAAGCTAAGTGGGGTGGGGTGATGGAGTAAATGAGGGAGAGAGAGGCCCTGGAGTGGCATCTAGAAAATTTAAACCGAGGAGGTTCGGTCTAGGGTGAACCAAGCCCATAGAAGAGTTTGGGAGGGTCTAGGGAAAGGGCATTGGCTATAGGGGCGGTGGAGGGGTGGTGGGTTTCCTCTAGGGTCGTGCGTAGGGCATAGGAAAAGTGGGTTTGCTGCTGCCTTCATTTATATCTAGGTTTGTGTGTAGGTGGTCATCTTTTTGTCTGTTTCCAAACACTAATAATAAGGGGAACAGTGCCCTGCTATAGTGTAGCATAATTAGGGTGAGTTGGGTGGCTGTGTAGAAATATTGGACAATATTTTGATGAGGGTTGGAGGGGTTTGGTTCAGGATTTTAAATAGTTTCAATTATTGTCCAAGTTTATGATCATGCAGGATTTATTGAGTTTTGGTCTTGGTAGGGTGAGGCAATGGTAATGGTAGCTGGATATGGTAATGTTGCTTCACCAAGAATTATATTGCATTTATTAGATCATTTTAGATCATGTTTATTTCATTTATTCAAAAAGTGCTAAAATGGTTTTCAGAAGTTGTTTTGATATTTTTGACTTGGACAAGGTGAGTTTTTGATGTGAAGTAGTCTCAAATATGAATACACACTTTCGAGAATTTTTCCAATATTTATTGAGAAGGAAAAGTATTTTAAAACATTTATTTCTCATTTTTGCCATTTAAGAAAAAGGGGCATAAAGAATTATTAAAAATCTTCAAAAATATTTAATTTTGAAGTGGTAATATATGTATCAATATATAACCTCAAATGTGCCTTAAGTTGGCAAGGTGTTTTGGAGAAAAACAGACTTTGTTTTATAGAGGGACTTTTGAGGATTTTTTAAAATAAAGGAGTTAAATAGTTTTTGGGTCAAAAGATTTATGGATAAAATTTGATAAATTTTTATCTCCAAGGTAGATGATGTGCACAAGCTATATCAATCATTTGTATCCTTGGATTTTGAAACTCAAGCTTGATTTCGAAGAACATGTGAGAAAGGATCTTAGGCATTATTATTTTTATACCTTAAAAACCTTGTTAGATCTTAGAGCTCAGAGATCACCTTGGGTCATGGGATAGTTGTATAGATAGACCAAGTGAGATAGATCACCATGGTACCAAGAGTTGCGCTTGATCATGTTTTAGGTATTCTAGAAGAGAGGCCAAACTTTGTTGAAATTAAGGCTGCCATAGCAGATTATCAATTAGCCTCAAAAACCATGTGGGTTTAGGAAGCACAGAGCTCCAATGGAATCAGGGAAAGTGTGGATTGATATACCATGGTTATTAAAGATTAACCATTCAAGGAGTTGGTCAAGGGGGATAACATGGGGAAGTGAGCTTCTGTCAAAGTACGCATGTTGACTAGATTTGCACCAAAGATTGTTTTCCTTCCTGGGAAACCATCAAGAACAAGTGGTTCAAAGGAATACTTGGTCAAGGGCAAGAGTGGGATTTGATAAACCTTGAGATGGTCTACAAGATAGTTCAAGTGCATTTCCAAAAAGGTTTAGGGGTTTAGAGATGCAAGGACACAAAGAAGTGATAATGATAACAGCTCCAGACTTAGCCATTTAGGCAGATTTAATTTTTTACTAGACTTCAAGAGGGGATGATATTGAAAAGGGGCAAGGTTACAAAATCATCATAAAGTGTATTTTAGGTGTTGATTGAGTAGAAAGGATCCATGCTTAAATTTGGTCTTAATTGAGTTGGAAACTATTAGAAGGGATTAGCCCTAGATTGATCTGGTTAAAAGATGAGAAGGTCACTCTAGTGGCTAGGTATGAGGTCAACCTTAGGGGAATTTTTTAGGATTTGTATTCTTTATTTATCTTCATCCTAAAGTATCATACTACTTCCTAATCAAACAAGTGGGGCAGCAGATCAAGGCAAATCATTAGACAACAGATCAAGGCAAGTCATCTTCCAAGCAATTCAACTACTACTAGGGTGACCATCAAGCCTAGATTGAGGTAAGGATATGTATTTTAAAGGTTTGAGTTTGAATAAGGTGAGAGTCGTATTTCTACCAAAAGTATAATTCAAAAGCTTTAAAAAGGTTTTGGGAAAAACCTAGGGGTAAGAGTAGTTAAAAAATTTGCATTGAGAACATAAGGATATTTTAGTATATAGCTCTCCATAGTTTGGTCAATGGAAGCTACTAAAATAGTTTGTGTTGCAAAGTCATATTGGCTCGGGTTTTTGAAATGGCAGAACACTTGAGAATATAGAAAATGATCCAGGACAGTTTTGTTAAATAGCTTTAGTCAACTAATGGTGAGGTAAGGGGTATATCAAATTAAATACATTCAGATGCATAAGCACAAGAAAATAACAAGCAAGCACTACATCACTAAACAAGAAAAAGTTTTTGTTCCCCCTGATTTTTGCATTCTTGCCAACTAATCAGAGTTGCTGAAATGGGGATGTTACAATATATTTGGTGTTGTATGATTTATTGAGTTTGTTAGAGCTCATTGCAACATCTTAGAAGTACATTGACTATGCCGCTTGTGTGTGAATCAGAGGGTGCTGCCTCTTAGTATAGTGGAAGACCATATTTATATATTTGGGATGCTAAGCACATATGTTAGATGGGTATTTCAGGATCAAGCATATGAACCGGGGAAGCACATCTTTATCATCAAGATCAAGTAGGGGAAGCAGATGTTGATCATCTAGATCAACTGAAAGAGGTAGATCCCGAGTATCTAGATCAACTTGTAGAAGGGGGAGGAGATAAAAAAGGCAAGATGCATGAAATGGGTTTCATTTCAGGTACTTATACTATGCTAGATGAAAAGTTACTATATCTGTAGAACGGAAAATTTTCAGGTTGTGTGTCTTTGATGTTTCTTTTTAAATGCATATATTAATCTACTAATAACAGAAGAGAAAACTGAAGAGGATTTGATGGTAATGATGATAAACTGTTCGTTGATGAGCCTGCACCTGAGGCTATGGATCGGGTACACTGCTTCTGGATGGAGTTAATGCAGGTCTACTGATCATAAGGGGTGTACATTTGGTGTCGACTGTGTAGTCTCATGACCACTAGCCTAGCTACAAAATTCTTCGGGTTCACCTAAGATCTCTCTAAATATATGTAGAGCTATCCCATGATTTTTAGGCCTTTGTTAGCAGATCTGTAATTTGAAACTATTACGTATATTAGTAGTATATATGTGTGCATGTATGTGTTTCTAGTCTAAAATACCATCTTATGCTTTTGAGGAATCCGAAGCGGCTTTGAGGCACCAGCGTTGGTGCCCTATACTGCAACAAAAATCGCCTTGTCCTCGGTCTGCCCTTCCCCTCCCTCAATGCTCCCTAAGACGAATCAGCAAGAGGCTGGGATCAATTTGATGCGAAAAGGGGCGATTATCTTGGTCCTGGGAGAGGAACACGGGAAACCAAGGGAAAAGGAGGAGGTTGGATATGGGTCCCGCATAATTTATTATCCTCGAAGTTGTATGCCACAACGTGTTAAAAAATTTGGGAA
Source organism: Avena longiglumis (assembly GCA_030063025.1). Lineage (NCBI taxonomy): Eukaryota > Viridiplantae > Streptophyta > Magnoliopsida > Poales > Poaceae > Avena > Avena longiglumis. The sequence continues at coordinate 205,084,901 of CP125975.1, forward strand.
TAACCCAAGAATCTCTTCGCGCTATCACCACTCGAAATTTTCACTTTACAAAAAATGTAATACTGCCCCTACTACTAGTACTAGTACTAGTACTACTGCCGCTACCCATCCCTTTCTAGTTTCTTCCGACCAGCAACCTCCAAGCGCTAGCTCCCATCCAGCAAGCAAGCAAGTGTCACCTCGAAATTGGGATATGTTTAAGTTGCTCAGATTGGGGAGTTCTTGCTGAGATAGGTGGGTGTATTTGGTCACCTCGAAACTCGAATTTGTTTAATTTAATTCTGATTGGGCCATTGAGGGTACTATTAGTAGTATTCGGTATGCTTTGATTGTGGAGTTCTTGCTGCTCAGATTGATTATTGGGGGAGGGGTCACCTAATCATGGTATTTTCGTCCTCTACTCTAATCGATTGTCCCATTGGGGGTAGGGTGTGGTTGGAGTAGGTGGGGTGGGGGCGGGGGTACTGATTTCATTTGGATTCGGTATCAGTCATGGTCATTACTATGCTGATTGGGGAACTTGGTCGAGTTCGATGTCGGTGTTCTTCACTTTGTAACCTTTAATTTCTACTTGTAATTTGCAATAGATTTTGCATCAGACTCTATATGGAGAACTATGGGTCAGTGGCACGCATGGATACTATGGACAGGGATGATCCCGCCAGTTCCCTTAAAAGTTGCCTAAAAAGGTACTATAGTAGCATATTCGTTGAGTTCTTCCATTCTTTACCATGCTGAAATTGGTTTTTCTGCAACCTAGATGTATCCCTATGCTAAAAGTTGTCTATGTCTACATCTTGTGTTTGTGGAAGCCTATGTGAGACCATCTTGTTCTTTATTTACTATAGCATGGTTGTACATACCTGTGAACTTGCGATTATCTAGGTGAGACAAACATCATGATACCCCAACATACCCACTACTCACCAAATAAGTGCATGGCCACTGCCCAGCTAGGAGGGCCTAGCTTAAAGAGAAGGGTAATTTTTAATCCACTTATCATGGTGCAGTGTGATTTAATTATTACCCGCTTAGTGTCATGCATGCTTATCAGATGTTTATAAAAACTTGTGACTTTATTAAATCTAGCACTCTATTTATGTGAATCTAGATCTGGATCTGTCTGACTTTTTTATACGGTCATATATGACTACTATGTACCATATTGAACTGTTGAGCTCTGTTGCTATTTACGCAGATTGAAGGTGCTGCTACGGATGCTGAGCTGCTATAGAGGCTAGTAGATTACTAATTTTCTCACCAAAAGCGGACATTGTCTACACGACAAGGAAGCGCAACCACAATACCTAGGTGGGTAGTAACCTCTCTAAGAAGTGGGTATAATTTGGAAATCCACAATTTCACATGTTATGATTTTCCGTATTATTGTTATCAGCTATGTATTTACGCTCATCAGAAGTTCACAGACATTAAATCTGTTTGCTTTACAGACAATGATTTTTTCTAATATTATTAGATTTACATGATCTTTACATAATTTAACCTTTCCACTTAATTTCATTCAGTACCACGCACCAGCTGCTCAACCCTTTATTCTACCATCCTCTTGTCAAGCTAATGGATTTAAAGGGGGCCATGTATGGCCTTCTAACGGTAGATGGAAGAAAAATGGTGCATTGTCACCCTGCGCGAAGGGTACCCATGCTATCAGGTATGGATTCGAAGCGTTTTAGAACAATTTTATGTAATATCTTGTATCTCACTTTTCTTGTTGTCGTCTTACTTGTCTATCAATTTTGTCATGAAGGTTGTCCTTTTTCGCATCCCAAGATTTGTCACGAAGCCACTTGGGAGCGTGAGGATGACATCCGAGAGGACTACCCACACCTATTTGCTAGCCGCGCCGAATCTCGGGGACGAGATTCATCTTAAGGGGGTTAGTCTTGTCACATCCCAAATTTTAGATTTGGTTCTGCATATCATTCATACCATTGCATCATACCTTTCCATGCAAAACCATCGATTGAAAAGATCCGGCAAAACGCTATTTTCAAAACCCTATTTTATTTTACTACGAGGCTCCTGCGGGAGGCTTTAGTAGGACTTGTGTTATCCACCCCTGTAGCCTAGTGGTTTCACTCAACCCTTGACCCTAGGTTGTTCCCCTCGATTTTACAAAAAAATAGGAACAAGAATCACCCGATTCGGAGCTCGTACGAAAAAGTTACGGCCGTTTTATTAAAAGATCAAAAATCGGCACCGACTTCGCCGTGTTCGCGTCCAACCGCGCGCCGTATCCAACTAGGACCCCGCGTGGGGCCCACAAAAGGGGGACCCCACCCGCGCGTCCTCACCCCCACGCGCTGACCCCGCCCGCCTGCTTCCGTGCCGCCTCTCGGGATCTGCGCCGCCGCCGCCACGGTAAGCGTCGCCGCCCACCCTCACGCCGCTGCTAGCCCGCGCCGCCCGCCACTTGCCGCCCGCTGCTGCCGCCAGCCGCCGCTGCCGCGCCGCCAGCCGCCGCCGCCCGCTGCCAGCTCACCGCCGCCGCTGCTGCCGCTTATGCCGCGCGGCTGGCGCCGCTGCCACAGACGCCGCCGCCGTGACGCCGCTTCAGACGCCGCCGCCTTGCGCCGCGCCGGCTGACCGCCTTGCTCGCCGATCGTCTCCTTCCGGCAGGAAAACGCCCGCCGGAACCGATCGCCGCCACTGCCCCGAGCTCGCCGCTCCAGCCCGCCAAGCCGTGTTGACCATTCAATGTATACGCTTGATCGGTATTTTCTTTAATCGATTTAGTTGGCAGATTTCGTTAGAAACTTGTAAATTGCGTAGAAATTACACCGCTGGGCCAAAATTGCAAATAAAATATGTGTAGATTCAGTAAGTCGTGTAGAATCTTGCTGTACCTTAGTTTCACACTTTTGCAGCAAGATTTAGTACAGTTTAATCAAATTAGTTAATGGCCTTTTTGGAGTAATTAATTCATAGAAAAAGATCTGTAACTCCAAAAATTGCGTATGATATGTCCCTGGATTCAGTATGACGAGGGGAATCTCATCTTGAATTAAAATGATAGGCTTACAGTGAAAACTTCTGCAGAAACTGTCTAGTGGATTTCTGCAGTGTTTTAATTACTCGGGGAGTTTTATAATTCCTTTTTGAGTAATTCCAATTGGTACTGTTTCTAAATAGCAATGCCTATACAGTAGAATTTTCCCAAGATTTTACAAATAGTATACTACCGGTAGTGAATTATTTGAGTTCTAGCTCTAGTTTTGAGCATTATATTTTGCATAATAGTTTTCCTTGCGCTAAAACTATTTTCCATGCATGCAATCAGTAGTATTATTCAATAGGATTATGTGGTGCAGCTGTAGCACCAATTCACTTTCCTTGCATACCTTCATGCATCATCTTTGTTGCATATGCTTGTGGAATTGCTTGTTTATGATTGCAATTGTATCGTGTAGATTGTGACGAGTGCAACGCTTGCTCGTGTGTGGATTGTTCCTCCGACCGCTACAACCAAGGCAAGTAGATGCTATTTTGTTCATGATATTGTCCTACTATTTTCTATGCATTGTCGTGTATTTTGTAGACGCATGTGCAGGATGATACTATCGCTATGCTATGTCCTATTATGTGGTAGGGCTTTCCTTGTAGATGAACCACCGTTGGTAGATGTGCTTAGCCATGCTATGATGAATGAGGGATGGGTTACATCACTGAAAGTTGTTTCTAAATGAGTTGGTTTGAAAAAACTAAAACAACTTAATCAATGAATCTCCTGGGTGTGATGGGATTGATAATTTTTGGTGGTTTATTGCGGAAAGGCACCCAGGTATCGAGAGAAATTGATTGGCTTCTTTATTGTGTATCTTACGTGTACAACCATGTGCCAATAATGAAATGGGCGGTTGGTAGGACTTAGTAGGTTGTGGTAACTCGAACCCGCGTATCCAGAGATGTAGAATTTTGGTAGGTTGGACCGGTGCGCGTCGGGATTGAGGAGCTACTTCCCGAACAGTCTCTTCTTGGACTTCTCCCTATCATCACCCAAAATGAGAGTGATGGTACGAGCTGGGCTGGCCAAGTCACATGGGTAAAGTGTACTAACCTCTGCAGGGTGTATAATCTAATCGATTAGCCGTGTCCCCGGTTATGGACAACTGAGTTGCTTGATATTGATTCCATGACATGTTTCTCGCTCATTCTAATTTCATAATTGTTTTTAATATTGTTGAGATTAACTTAATTGGGATCTTTTCAAAGAAAATCAAAAACTGTTTACGAAAGTAGGACAAAGGTATTTGCAAATGCAAGCCAGACACAGCTCCACTTGCCAAATATGCATGTAGATGTTAGTACTACTGTCTCCTTTACTAGCTCTACTTGCCATACATTCCATGTATTGACCCTTCGGGGCTGCTACGTTTCATGTTGCAGGTTATTTTGATTCTGAGTAATCGATATAGGCCACAGTACTCCACTCGGCACTTGTTCACTTGTGGGCAATTTGAAGAATGGAGGATTTACCTTATTTATGTTGCTACCTGAATAATTTGAGCTAGCCTTGGGCTAAGATTTTATTGTAATAATGGTACTCTGGATCATCGTTATTCATGATACACGGATATTTTGCTATGTTATTCATCTTATTATATTATGGGCCAATGAACCGATCCAGGGATTGGCATGTCACATAGAAGCCTCGGTCTTTTCAGAACCGCGGTGTTACAAGATGGTATCAGAGCCCGTGTGTCGACTGTAGGATCGTGACCTAGGAATTGGATTAGGAAGCCATAGAATTATTAAAGCCTATATTAACTCTGTCTTTCATCTTATGCCTTTCACCCTCGTAAATTCTTACCATATGCTATTCTCACACTTTCCCCTTTTACTTGATAGATGGGAGAAGTCAGGACTGAGTATGCCACCATGGAGTCACCAAGGCCCTTTGCAAGGCAGTTAGCACAGCTCTCGCAGTCATTGGGATTGCCACTGCCCATGTTCAAGGGAAGAAGGTTGTACACCTATGAATATGGAGAGGATGCATGGGAGATCACTACCTTCATAATCAGGGATGCCGCCTTGCCAAATCCAGTGCATTTGATCTACACCAAGACATACTGCAACTGGGGACTTGGAATTAACTTGGCCATACATGAAGCCCTGTCTCGCCAGTGCCATCATGTCCGAAACCTACTGCCAGCAGATTCACCCTACCGTGACTATGGGAGGCGTGATGAAGATGTGCACATTGTGGTTACCCCGGGCGACAGGAACAACATGCCGCCCCGTCGGAGGCACATAGAGGACATGGAAAGGGAGAATGGAGCTCTAGCTGAGAAAGTGATGATGATAAAGGAGATTGCAGACTTTGCTAGCAATGGTATGGTGGTCCAAGGACAGGAGATTGACATCCTTCATGAAGCTGTGGGAGTTCTGGAGAATGCCCTGATAGCCATAGATGCAACCATAGCTCATCTTCACGGTACGGTGCAGGAGAACACCCAGAACATACAACAGTTGCAAGGGACCGTCCAGGAAAGGGATCAAACTATTGAAACTATGACAGCCCAGATTGCCGCTCTCCAAGCACAGCTGAATCCACCCTCTAATGATGACAATGGAGATGATGGCAACAATGGGGATGATGATGATAGTGGGAACGATGATGATGAGGAGGACGAGGATGATGATGATGGAGACGATAATGGTGGAGGAGATGAAGCTGTTGCAGTTACAGCTGAGAGTGAAGAAGAAGAGGAGGATCCAGAAGAGGTGGAGTTTGAGATCTCAAGTGATGATTCAGGAGAAGTGTACACTCCGCCGCCATGGTTGAACCCTGGACCGAAGCGCCAACGCATGAGTGCAAGGACCTACCGCAACCTCTTCAAGAAGTAGATAGAAGTCCACCAATTAGTCCACGTTAGGTAAAATCGTTAGGATGAGTCTCGATCGATGTGAAACTTAGTTGCTGTTAGTTTAAGAGTGTTTAGTTGCTTATTTGTGTACTCCAATATCCCAGGAATTATTTATGCGAATTTTATGAAAGAGTTATGGCAAGTTTGGTTAATATCTGTGTTATTTTCGCTACAGTTTTCTGCTGATACAGCAGTACTGTACGATTTTTCATATTTTTCTGGTAACTGGGAAAAATCTGAAAAAAATTGGGCTGATGTGAAACTCTCTGTAATATACGTGCAAAAATCAGCTAAATTTTCTGACGAGTTTAAGTCAGGCGGAAAAAAATCGTGAACGCTGCTGGACTGTTCTGGCAGATTGCTGTTTTTGTTGTTTAGTTGATCAACTGTTTAGTTAACCATTGTCAACTCTTGTAAAACTATTTCAGTAGGTATATACTGCTAGGATAACCCCTGGGATGTTGCTGAATCACTTGTTTGTTGATGTGTTGCTTGCTTGTGATTGTCTGCTATTGTTTGTTGTTGTTTGATCATATGCATGGGTAGAATCCTATTGTCGTAGTTGATTCTTTCTAAACTTACCTGTGCTGAACCGCAGATGCCTTCCCGCCGTCAACCCACTGAGTTGGAGCAACTCATGGAAGCTCAGGCACAGCTGACCCAAGTTATGACTCAGTTCATGGAAGCTCAGAACAACAACAACAATGGAAACAACCAGCCTCAGGGAGATGCTCTCACCAGATTTCTGAGGCTAAGGCCAACTAAGTTATCTACTGCAACGGAGCCAATGGTTGCTCTCGACTGGTTGCGTTCAGTCAACAAGGATCTGGTAACGGTTGGATGCACTGATGCTGAGAAGGTGAGGTTTGCCGCTCACCTACTAGAGGGACCAGCCGCTTCTTGGTGGGACACTTTTCAGATCACCCACCCACTGGACACTGTGACTTGGGAAATGTTTGAGGAAGGTTTCAGGACCAACCATGTGTCTTCAGGAGTACTGAGCCTGAAGAGGAAGGAGTTCCGCAACTTGCGCCAAACCAATCGCACTGTGGCTGAGTATATTGAGGAGTTCAACAACCTGTCCCGTTATGCACCTGAGGATGTTGACACTGATGCAAAAAGGAGGGAGAGATTACTGGATGGCCTCAGTGATGACCTTTCAGTGCAGCTACTGGTGGTTTACTGCCCCACTTTCCAGGAACTTATGGACAAGGCCAGGATCTTGGAAGGGAAGCACAAACAGGTGGAGAACCGCAAGAGAAAGAGCAATAATCACCACTCTGGTTCACATCACAAGTCTCGCACTTCATATGATGGATACTCCAAGCATGGAGGAAGTGACCATGGGAGCCATGACCGCCACCACCATGGAGGCGATGGGCATCGTCATGACAACCATAGGAGCAGCCACCACAGCCACAAGGGAGGACACTCTCACCACTCTAGAGGACACGGTGGACATGACCGCAACCGCGATCGCAGCTTTGTGAAGAAGGATCTGAGTGAGGTGACATGCTTCAAGTGTAAACAGAAGGGACACTATGCTAACAACTTTCCGGAGAGGAAAGGACTGAAGCCAACCAACAACGAGAAGGCCACAGTGAACCACATGAATGTGGAGGAGATTCCAGATGAGCCTGACCTTGTGATTGGTAAGTTTCCAATCAACACTCACCCTGCACTTATACTTTTCGATACTGGTGCATCGCATTCATTCATATCAAGGGCATTTGTGGATAAGTATAAGTTACCTACTGAGTCTATGAAAGGGTCTATTAGAGTGATTTCACCTGGAGGAGATATGATAGCTAGCGCGGGATGCCGCGACTTGACTGTGAGGATTGGAACACACAACTTCATTGCACATCTAGTAGTGTTGGAATCACAGGGATTAGACGTTATTCTGGGTATGGATTGGATGTCTATGCATGGGGGACACATAGATTGTGCACAGTGAGCTGTTTCACTCAAAACCCCGGATGGTAAGAGAATTAGATTCAAGTCGGCAGTGCGACCGGGAAGATGTAAACTGAATTCTCTTAAGGGGGTTAGCATGGATATTGTGCCAGTGATTAGGGATTACCCTGACGTGTTTCCGGAAGAGCTGCCAGGAATGCCACCTGACAGGGAAGTGGAGTTTCTTATCGACCTGATGCCGGGAACAGGACCTATAGCAAAGAAACCATATAAGATGGATGTGGATGAGCTGAAGGAATTGAAGAAGCAGTTGAAAGAGCAGCTGGAAAAGGGATTCATTCAGCCTAGTTCGTCGTCATGGGGTGCACCTGTTCTGTTTGTGGAGAAGAAAGACAGCAGCAAGAGATTAGTAGTGGACTATCGCTCGCTGAATGAAGTAACCATCAAGAACAAGTACCCTCTGCCAAACATAAATGATTTGTTTGATCAACTGGAAGGAGCGAAGGTGTTCAGCAAGATTGATCTGCGATCAGGCTACTTTGAATTGAAGATCCGGGAGGAGGACCTACCAAAAACCGCCTTCACCACTAGGTATGGTTTATATGAGTATACAGTTATGTCTTTTGGACTAACGAATGCCCCGACATATTTCATGACCATGATGAACAAGGTATTTATGGAGTACTTGGACAAGTTCGTGGTGGTGTTTATTGATGACATACTGATATATTCCAAGGATGATGCTGAGCATGAGAAGCATCTGCGACTGATTATGGAGAAGCTGAGGGAACACAAGCTGTATGCCAAATTCAACAAGTGTGAATTCTGGCTTAACACTGTTGGATTTCTTGGACACGTAGTGTCAGGAGAAGTAGTCGCTGTTGATCCAAGCAAAGTGACTGCAGTGACAGAATGGGAAGCGCCCAAGAATGCAGGAGAGATTAGAAGCTTTTTGGGACTTGCTGGATATTACCGGAGGTTCATTGAAATTTTTTCCAAGATTGCAAAGCCGATGACTGAAATTCTGAAGAAGGAGAGAAAGTTTGAATGGACAGATGTGTGTGAAGCTAGTTTTCAGGAACTGAAGCGTCGACTAGTGACCGCCCCTGTTCTGTGCTTACCAGACCTTCAGAAGGATTTCCAAGTGTACTGCGATGCTTCTCGACAGGGACTTGGGAGTGTGCTGATGCAAGATGGGAGAGTAGTGTCATTTGCCTCGCGACAACTTAAGCACCATGAGCGGAATTACCCCACACACGACTTGGAGTTAGCGTTAGTGGTTCATGCGCTCAAGGTATGGAGGCATTATTTAATGGGAAAACACTGCAATGTGTACACCGACCACAAGAGCCTGAAGTACATATTTACACAGAAGGAACTGAACATGAGGCAAAGGAGATGGTTGGAACTCATCAAGGATTATGATATGAATCTGCAATACCACCCAGGAAAGGCCAATGTAGTAGCAGATGCTCTGAGCCGGAAGGTTTATGCCAATGGATTGACAATTGGGGAATTGCCTGAGGATTTGTGCAAGCAGTTCAAGGACCTTAGACTGGAGGTAGTATCTGAAGGGTACTTGGCAACAATGGAAGTCCAACCAACGCTATAGGACAGAATCAGGAAGGCCCAAGTGGGAGACAAAGAGATAGATGAAATAAGGGAAAAGATGAAGGAGGATCGATCGAGGGAGTTCCGCGAGGATGAGCAAGGAACCTTGTGGTATGGAGATCGTTTGTGCGTCCCCAACGATCCCGAGATAAGGAAGTTGATTCTGCAGGAAGCTCACGACTCGCCGTACTCTATACATCCGGGCAATACGAAGATGTATATGGACCTAAAGGACAGATTCTAGTGGAACAACATGAAGGGAGACATCGCAGAGCATATTGCCCTATGTGATGTATGTAGCCGAGTGAAGGCGGAACACCAGAAGCCAGCAGGACTGCTACAGCCATTGCCCGTGACGGATTGGAAGTGGGATAGAGTGGGAATGGATTTTATCACAGGATTGCCCAGGACCAGGTCAGGATATGACTCCATATGGGTAGTGGTCGACCATTTGACCAAGCTAGCCCACTTTATTCCGGTAAAGACAACCTATACGAGTGCAAAGTTGGCCAAGATTTACATGGACAGGATTGTGTGCCTACACGGAGTTCCCAAGAGTATCGTATCTGATAGAGGCACCCAATTTACCTCACACTTCTGGCGCCAGCTACACGAGTCGCTTGGTACTATATTGGAGTTTAGCACAGCGTTTCACCCGCAGACTGATAGACAGACCGAGAGGGTGAATCAGATTTTGGAAGACATGCTGAGAGCTTGCGCTTTGGCTCATGGTTCTAGTTGGGATGAGAATTTGCCATATGCTGAGTTTTCCTACAACAACAACTATCAAACCAGCATCAAGATGTCACCGTTCGATGTGCTATATGGGAAATGGTGCCGGACACCATTTCTATGGGATGGAGTAGGAGAACGTCAGTTGTTTGGTCCTGATTTGATCAAGGATGCTGAGGAGAAGGTCTCCTTGATTAGGGACAGGCTAAAGGTAGCACAATCAAGGCAGAAGAGCTACGCTGACGCCAAGCGCAAGGAAGCGGTTTATGAGATAGGTGATAGAGCATACCTCAGAGTGTCGCCACTTCGTGGAATCAAGAGAGTTCGAATTAAGGGTAAGCTGGCACCTCGATTTATTGGACCGTATCGGGTCTTAGCACGCAAAGGAGAAGTTGCTTATCAGTTGGAGTTGCCAGAGGCTCTGTCCGCTGTTCACAATCTGTTCCACGTATCCCAGCTGAAGAAGTGCCATCCGGAGATGGCGGATACACCATTGAGAGACACTGTACCGCTAGAGGAGGTTCAGCTTGAGAATGATTTGACCTATGAGGAGAAACCGGTCAAGATTCTGGAGATAGTGGAGAGGATTACCCGTACCAAGACAATCAGGTTTTGCAAGGTGCAGTGGAGCCACCACACTGAAGACGAAGCCACTTGGGAGCATGAGGATGACATCCGAGAGGACTACCCACACATATTTGCTAGCCGCGCCGAATCTCGGGGACGAGATTCATCTTAAGGGGGTTAGTCTTGTCACATCCCAAATTTTAGATTTGGTTCTGCATATCATTCATACCATTGCATCATACCTTTCCATGCAAAACCATCGATTGAAAAGATCCGGCAAAACGCTATTTTCAAAACCCTATTTTATTTTACTACGAGGATCCTGCGGGAGGCTTTAGTAGGACTTGTGTTTTCCACCCCTGTAGCCTAGTGGTTTCACTCAACCCTTGACCCTAGATTGTTCCCCTCGACTTTATAAAAATTTAGGAACAGGAATCACCCAATTCGGAGCTCGTACGGAAAAGTTACGGCCGTTTTATTAAAAGATCAAAAATTGGCACCGACTTCGCCGTGTTCGCCTCCAACCGCGCGCCGTATCCAACTAGGACCCCGCGTGGGGCCCACAAAAGGGGGACCCCACCCACGCGTCCTCACCCCCACGCGCCTGGACCCCGCCCCGCCTCGTTTCCCGTGCCCGCGGCCGCCTCTCGGGATCTGCGCCGCCGCCGCCACCTCGGTAAGCGCGCCGCCCGCCACGCCGCCGCCGCCAGGCCGCGCGCCCGCCAGCCTCGCCTCCCTTCGCACGCCGCCAGCCGCCACCGCTGCCGCCGCCGCCCGCCCGCCTCGCAGCCGCGCTGCCCGCGCCCGCGCCGCCGCTGCCGCCGCCATGCGGCCGCTGGCTGCTGCCGCTGCTGCTGCGCGTTGCCGCGCTGCTGCCGCTGCCGCCGTCCACGCTGCCGCCGCTGCACGCTGCCACGCCGCCGCCGCCGCGACGCCGCGCGTTGACCGCCTTCGTTCCACGTGATCGCTCTTCCGCGCAGAAAAACACCGCCGCCGGAACATCGCCGCCACCGTCCGAGCTTCGCCGTTCGTTTCGGTGAGTCCGCAGCCTTTTGGATCTCGGATCAACGGTCCAGATCGATCGTTAACCGTCAGTCCCCATGCGTTGACTAGTCGACGCCTTGATCGCCAACAAGCGTTGACGATCAACGTATACGCTTGATCGGGTATTTTCTTTAATCGATTTAGTTGGCATATTTTAGTAGAAACTTGTAAATTGCGTAGAAATTAAACGGCTGGGCCAAAAATTGCAAATAAAATATTTGTAGATTCAGTAAGTCGTGTATAATCTTGCTGTACCTTAGTTTCACACTTTTGCAGCAAGATTTAGTACAGTTTAATCAAATTAGTTAATGGCCTTTTTGGAGTAATTAATTCGTAGAAAAAATCTGTAACTCCAAAAATTGCGTATGATATGTCCCTGGATTCAGTAGGACGAGCGGAATCTCATCGTGAATTAAATGGATAGGCTTACAGTGAAAACTTCTGCAGAAACTGTCTAGTCGCTTTCTGCAGTGTTTTAATTACTCGGGGAGTTTTATAATTCCTTTTTGAGTAATTCCAATTGGTACTGTTTCTAAATAGCAATGCCTATACAGTAGAATTTTCCCAAGATTTTACAAACAGTATACTACCGGTAGTAAATTATTTGAGTTCTAGCTCTAGTTTTGAGCATTATATTTTGCATAATAATTTTCCTTACGCTAAAACTATTTTCCATGCATGCAATCAGTAGTATTATTGAATAGTATTATGTGGTGCAGCTGTAGCACCAATTCACTTGCCTTGCATACCTTCATGCATCATCTTTGTTGCATATGCTTGTGGAATTGCTTGTTTATGATTGCAATTGTATCGTGTAGATTGTGACGAGTGCAACGCTTGCTCGTGTGTGGATTATTCCTCCGACCGCTACAACCAAGGCAAGTAGATGCTATCTTGTTCATGATATTGTCCTACTATTTTATATGCATTGTCGTGTATTTTGCAGACGCATGTGTAGGATGATACTATCGATATGCTATGTCCTATTATGTGGTAGGGCTTTCCTTGTAGATAAACCACCGTTGGTAGATGTGCTTAGCCATGCTATGATGAACGAGGGCTGGGTTACATCACTGAAAGTTGTTTCTAAATGAGTTGGTTTGCAAAAACTAAAACAACTTAATCAATGAATCTCCTGGGTGTGATGGGATTGATAATTTTTGGTGGTTTATTGCGGAAAGGCACCCAGGTATCGAGAGAAATTGATTGGCTTCTTTATTGTGTAGCTTACGTGTACAACCATGTGCCAATAATGAAATGGGTGGTTGGTTGGACTTAGTAGGTTGTGGTAACTCGAACCCGCGTATCCAGAGATGTAGAATTTTGGTAGGTTGGACCGGTGCGCGTCGGGATTGAGGAGCTACTTCCTGAACAGTCTCTTCTTGGACTTCTCCCTATCATCACCCAAAATGAGAGTGATGGTACGAGTTGGGCTGGCCAAGTCACATGGGTAAAGTGTACTAACCTCTATAGGGTGTATAATCTAATCGATTAGCCGTATCCCCGGTTATGGACAACTGAGTTTCTTGATATTGATTCCATGACATGTTTCTCGCTCATTCTAATTTCATAATTGTTTTTAATATTGTTGGGATTAACTTAATTGGGATCTTTTCAAATAAAATCAAAAACTATTTACGAAAGTAGGACAAAGGTATTTGCAAATGCAAGCCAGACACAGCTCCACTTGCCAAATATGCATGTAGATGTTAGTACTACTGTCTCCTTTACTAGCTCTACTTGTCATACATTCCATGTATTGACCCTTCGGGGCTTCTACGTTTCATGTTGCAGGTTATTCCGATTCTGAGTAATCGATATAGGCCACAGTACTCCACTCGGCACTTGTTCACTTGTGGGCAATTTGAAGAATGGAGGATTTACCTTATTTATGTTGCTACCTGAATAATTTGATCTAGCCTTGGGCTAAGCTTTTATTGTAATAATGGTACTCTGGATCATCGTTATTCATGATACACGGATATTTTGCTATGTTATTCATCTTATTCTATTATGGGCCAATGAACCGATCCAGGGATTGGCATGTCACATAGAAGCCTCGGTCTTTTCAGAACCGCGGTGTTACATCCTTTATGTCGCTCGCCCCATTATAAACAAGTTGTTAAGAAACGACAAGTTTCTAACTCTTATAATAAGGTCCCAAAAGGCATGCGGCAACTATATGACGTGGATGTCTCACAGACAATGGACACCTCCTATTTGGGTGGCCAAGTTCGGTCCAAGTATGTCTGTGAGAATGGTCTAAAGCAGGAGGACGAGGTAGTAATCGATTTTAGCAAACCTGGGCAGATATTTGCAAGCCATCGTACACCTGTTGACCAAAGGACCATGAATAGAGGTAGTACTCATTAATTTGCTTCTGTACTCATCACAAACTTTGATGAATTTCTTGCGACTAACTGTTCTACACCTTTTATTCACTCATCGTATGAATCTTACAACTTCTGCAGTCCGCTTCTCCTAGAAGGGTGCCAGCATCAAGTTGTTGGTGTCAGCATCAAGCTGTTGGTACCAACACTGGCCCCAGTTCCTACAACGACACCTGTTGACCTAAGTAGGAGAAACAATAGAGGTAGTAAATTTATTCGCTTGTATACTCTGATCACTGTCTAGGAGCGTATAAGAAACCATTTTTCTTGTACATATCTCATATGCCTCTCTGACCACTCATGTAGTCCCCTTACCTCCTCCTAGAAGGTAACCAGCATCAAGCTGTTGGCAACAACACCCGACACCTATTGAATGAAGGAGAAATAATGGAGGTAGTAAATTAATTTGCGTGTATACTCATCATATCCTCCGATCACTGTCTTGTGAGTAACTATTGGATTATAAGATCCATTTTTCTTGCACACATATCATATGCCTCTAACATCCCTACAGTCAGCTTACCTACCTGTTAGAAGAAATCTAGCATCAAGCTGCTGGAGCCGGCACCAGTTCTAGCTCCTGCAACAACCCCTCTACAATTAACTGCATTGGCACCATCTCCTGCACCAGCACCAGCCCCAGCATAGGCAGCAGCACCATCTCCTGCACCAGTCCCTATTCCTGCACTAGCACCAGTTACTATACCAGCTCCAACATAGGCAACATCACAATCTCCTTCATCAGCCCGGGAAGTGCCTTGTCAGATCGCATCCTACACGTGTGTCATCTCAAGGTCGCACCAGATTATGTTTGTGAGTGGCGGTAGATAAACTGCTCTAAATGTCGTCTCAAGTTTCACATGATTCAGTGCATTGCTCTTATTAATTATGTGTCTATCTCTTGCTTTGACTAAGAAATTACCTAAGAGTACCACAAAGCAACTCGAAGCCAGATGAAAGGGCACAATAGTCTTCATGATGAAAAGAGAAGCAGTGCCAAACTTATACCATTGGAAGAATGGTCAAGGTCGATGTATCTCGTTGCCCTGAGTGCTGCAGGATGGTCATGAAGTTCCCAGGTGTCTAGCTCTTTGGTCGCATGGGATCGTAATTAATTATGTGGTTGTCTTATCTCCACTGATCATATATAGGTTGTAAAACTGTGATAACCTTTTGTTGGATTGGAGATATAACTAGTATGTACTGGTATGGTATATTTGTATTTATATCACGGTTCCCTATATGACCAAGACCAACACTACTATGGGCAAGTAGGTGTCATCAAAGGGGTGTACCTAGTAGTACTAAGTGGTAATGGTGTGGAGGATCCAAAGCTTCCCACATATAAAACACAAAGTAGTAAAACAATAAATTTTGTATAAACATATGGATAAAACATGCATAAGTAAAATAATAGGACAATGGCTTATGAGAATGAAGGTGTCTTGCATGTGATTAGTAGTATCCCAATATTTCCCTAGACTTATTCTTGGAATACCATAATAATGAATTGATCTGATCTTCTAGTCTTCAATAGAATTGCAACTATTGTCGTCGGGGATCACACATGCAAACAATGGAAGGCACAATCAAAACCAATCAAACAACATCATTACAATACATCACTCAAGTAAACAAGACTAAAAAGCTTCCGTAGGTTTTTAGGTTTACGGTTTTGGAAGTATTGGAGTAACCATAGTTACAAATGTGGATTTTCCTTTATCGTTCAGTTGTCAAGTAATACCTAATTAAGGGGTTTTGAACAAGGACTTGGGTATTGATAAATTGAGACCAACAAAATTGGTTTCAATATTTTATCAAATACCTTTAACTTACTATGCATTTTCTAGTGAAATAAGCTCTATTTTAGGAAATAATTCACAAGAATTTATCAATATTCAAAAACGGTATCATCATATAGGTATTGATAAATTGAGACCAACAAAAGTGGTTTCATTATTTTATCAAATACCTTTAACTTACTATGCATTTCCTAGTGAAATAAGCTCTATTTTAGGAGATAATTCACAAGAAGTTATCTGTAGTTCCAAAAATTATTTACTCTTAGTTTTAGGTGGATATTGATGTACTGGTTCACTGGCAGTTGGAAATACTTCAAAATATTTAAGAGAATGCCCTTGGGAAAATCCCAAAGTCAGTTATGAAAGATTTTTGTCTTTTTTACTAGGTTAAAACTACAAAAGATTTTGATATGAATCCAAAGGTACGATTTAGGTATTTAATATACCTTTTTTAGAAATTGGAATTACCAATTTAGGGCTACCATATTATTTACTAGGATTTATCTAGTAAAACAATGGCTGTTAGAAGAGTTTAATTTCCTATAATTTGCTAAAGGCTCAATAAATTACGAGCTCCTGGATTTTAGTGGACCTTTCTGTAATACATCTAGAAGAGTTGAATCAACTCAAAATCTAATGTGGATTAACATAGATAATTTCTATAAAGAAGAAAAGAATTGTTTTTGTCATTTTTGCTAAAGGTAAACTGTAGTTCCATTTAGCTTGGGATTAATTCTAGATGATAGGTAACTTAATTATCTACAAAGGGGTGGTGAGTTTATCCCATTCGGTTCTAGAAAACTCATAGAGGCATTTATTTACTAAAAAGAACATATGTTGGTATTTTATTTACTAGAAAATATCTGTAAAATATTTTTGTCCATTTCTAAGGCTACATGTTAGAGTAGATGTCCAGGTACAGGTGAAAATTCTATCTAAACAATTGGAGGTATTTTCCATTTTAGAATCTATTTAAACCAAAAAAAAGATTAGATTGCAGATCTAGGGAAATAGTTAAACTGAAAGGGGATCTGGGCCGACTCTAGAGGGATCTAGGGCCACGCAGCGCGCCGGCCGGCCCAACTCGCAGCAGCATGTGCGGGTCCTGCGTTCAAAACCGCAGGGCGGGGCCTAGGCATTAGCAGCTAAGGGCGATGAAGGGGTACGCAACAACGGTAGTCGTCGACTTAGGAGGGGAACAACGGCAGATAGCCGTCCTCATTTCTCCTAACACGGTGGGGATGAAACCCTAGCAAGGCAGAAGCGTGCGAGGGGAGCTTACCTAGGGACTTAGCGGCGACGAAAAGATGGTAGGAAGATGCAACACTCCACAGCGGTTCTGATGAGGGGTGGCAAGGGCGGGTTCCATGCTGGGAAGAGTTCCGCGCGATGGCGCCCGAAGTGGGCTCATTGGAGCTCGACGGTGAGGCTGGTAGAGGGCTCCTGGACAAGAAGAAGGGAAAGGTTAGTTAGTGGAGGAGGAGAGGGTCACAATATGGTGACATGTATGGATTGAAGAGTAGAGGGGAGAGGGCTAAGCTCCGGTATTGAGAACTGGTCGTGATGCCATTTTCTTCTTCTCCCGGCTAAACCAGAGCAAGTTAAGTGAGTGGAGCTAGGGGCTGGTTAGTTGAATGGATAGGGAGAAAATGAGGGCCAAGAGAGGGGGAAGAGTGGCCTTTGGCCTATTTAATCCAAGAGGATGGGTGCAAGGTGGACTATGTCCATGGAGAGGGCATGGAGAGGGGAAATACCAGGGGCTAGATGATGTGGGCGTGGGGAGTAGTATGAGGGTTCCCTAGTGGCATGAAGGGATAGAGAGGGAGTGGGATGGTTGCTGCAAGGTGAAGTAATGCCTTTGTCTTGTTTTTTTCTTGTATCCCTCTTAGACAAGCACATATGACAAGGGTGGGTAGAGGTACAGTGAATTTCTACAGTGATCACGACCTGGAGGGAGTGATGGATGCTGGAGACAAGTGTGTGGCAAGATTTAGGAGGATTGGAGAGGTTTTGGTTCATGATTTTGATCCCAGTCAAATTATGGCGATGGTAGTGATTATGAAGCAATCTCTCCAAATTGATCTTTGCAAGATGGTTCAAAGGTACATGTAGATAGTATGGTCAAGACAAACCTCCTATAATTATTAGAGATTTTTCAATGTAGTTTTGGTCCCCTTAATACCATTTATTTAAAAAGTGTTGAAGTGTTTTCAGAAGTTGATTTCATATTTTCGAATTGAACAATTCTTGTTTCTGATTTGGGGTGGTCCCAAATATGAAATCACACTTTGGAGAATTTTCTCAAGATTTATTGAGAAAGAAAACTATTTAAAACCAATATTTTTCCATTTTTTCCAAATAAGAAAAAGGGCCAAAACATTTATTGGAACACTTCAAGAATATTTATTTTTGGAGTGGGAAGATAGGGAACAAGATATAGGCCTCAATTGTGTATTTTTTATAGAAGTGTTTTGGAGAAAACAAAGTTTCTTTTATAGATGGAGTTGTGAGCATTTTGCAAAAGAAGGATTTAAATAGTTTTAGGGCCATAATCATTATGGAAAACTTGATGTATTCATCATTAGCAACCTTGGGTTTTGGAAAAAGGATCTTGGTTTCAGAAGAAAAGAAGATTTTAAGGATCTAGGGCAATGATATTTTTATGCCACCTAAACCTTGTTACATTAGTGAGCTCAGAGTTCACCTTGAGTCATGGGATAGATGGATAGATAGGACAAGTTATATGGATGAACATGGTACAAAGAGTTGAGCATAAACATGTTTGAGGGCTTCTAGAAGGTTTGCTTAACTTTGTTGAAATTAAGGGTGCTAATGTGGATTATCAATTAGCCTCTAAAACCATGAAGGTTTAAGAAGCAGAAGGAGCCAATTGAAACAAGGGAAATGGGGGTCGATAGACCCTGGTTAGTTGACATACCCATGCAAAGAGTTGGCCAAAGTAAGATTTGCATAAAAGAGTATATTCTTACCTACAAAATCATCAAGAACAATTGGTTTAAGGGATGATTTGGTCAAGATAAAGAGGTGGGTTTGATAGTCCTTAAGATGATCTACAAGATGGTTCAAGTTCATTTCCAAAAAGATACATGGTTTGGGAAATGCAAAGACTAAAAATGTGATGTTGAGAACATTACCAGACTCTACCATTTTGGGAAAATTTAGGGTTTTAGACTAGAATACAAGACGAGCTGATTTTGAGAAAAATACTAGGCTCCAAACTCATCGTTGATTTCTATGGTCCGGTGATCGATATTCTTGAACACTTCAGTCTTCTCTGGGACTTCGAGACACTTCTGAAGTAACGAGATATGGAACACATTGTGCACGGCTGACATCTCTTCAGGTAGTTCCAATTGATATGATACTTCTCCTCGACGGTTCAGAATCTTGAAAGGTCCGATATATCTGGGGGCTAACTTTCCTTTGAGTTGGAAATGCTGCATTCCCTTCAATGGCGACACTTTCAGATATATAAAATCTCCTATGTTGAAGGCGAGGTCTCGACGTCTCTTGTCGGTGTAAATTTTTTGTCTGGACTGGGCAGTCTTGAGGTGCTCACGAATCTTGTGAACCTTCTCTTCTGCTTCTCGTAGGATGTGGGGTCCGAAAATCTGACTCTCTCCTACTTCCGACCAGTTCAAAGGGGTGCGACACTTCCTTCCGTACATAAATTCAAAAGGGGCCATTTGCAAACTAGCCTGATAACTGTTGTTGTATGAAAATTCTGCAAATGTCAGACAATCTTCCCATTTAGATCCATATTCTAACACACATGCTCTCAACATATCTTCGAGTATTTTATTTACTCGCTCCGTTTGTCCATCGGTCTGAGGGTGATACGCGGTGCTGAAATCTAGGCGGGTTCCTAAACCTTCCTGGACTTTCTTCCAGATTCTCGAGGTAAACTGAGTTCCTCGATCCGATACGATGTTCTTGGGGACTCCATGCAAACTAACTATTCTAGCGATGTATAATTCCGCTAGCTTCGAAGTCTGATATGTGGTCTTGATGGGTACGAAATGGGCGACTTTGGACAATCGATCCACTATGACCCAGATAGAGTCATTTTCCCTACTAGAAGTAGGCAGCCCAGTGATAAAGTCCGTTCCAACGGAATCCCATTTCCATTCCGGAATCTGCAAGGGTTCCAACAATCCAGCGGGTCATTGATGTCCTGCCTTGACTCGCTGACATATATCACACTTGGCGATACAGCTTCCGATTTCTCTCTTCATCTTATGCCACCAAAATTGCTCTTTCAAATCTTGATACATCTAAGTTCCTCCAGGGTGGATAGAATAAAGAGTATCATGAGCCTCCTTCAGAATAACTTCTTTCAACTCCGAATTTGCTGGTACACAAAGGCGTCCTTTGTACCACAGAACTCCTTCTTCGTCTTCGGTGAATCCGGGTACTTTGCCTGTAGCGATACGACGCTTGATTCCGTCGATACTAGCATTACCCTTCTGCGCCTCTTTAATCTGACTGATCAAAGTGGGATGGAGTTCTATGCTAGCCAAAAATCCTTCACTTACTAATTCTATTCGAAAATCTTCCATCTCTTTGTGCAGGCTTGGTTGCTCCTTCAAGATCATGGAGTTCAAGCGGCACAGCAACCTGCTAAGGGCATCTGCTACCACATTGGCTTTACCAGGGTGATAGTGAATGTCCAGATCGTAATCCTTGATTAGCTCAATCCATCTTCTCTGTCTCATATTCAGGTCCTTCTGATTGAATATATACTTCAGACTCTTGTGATCCGTATAGATTTCACAACGATTTCCCATGAGGTAATGCCTCCATGTCTTCAGGGCTAGAACTACGACTGCGAGTTCGAGGTCATGGGTTGGGTAATTTTGCTCATGTTGCTTCAGTTGTCGAGATAGATAAGATATAACTTTGACTTCTTGCATTAGCACACATCCGAGACCGATCTTGGATGCGTCACAATACACATCGAAGGGCTTCGTGATATCCGGCATGATTAAGATTGGGGCTGAAATCAATCTCCTCTTGAGTTCTTGAAAACTCGCTTTACATTTTGTCGGTCCATTCAAACTTCTTGTCCTTCTTCAGCAATTGGGTCATGGGTCTGGCGATATTCGATAATCCTTCTACGAAATTGCGGTAATATCCCGCCAATCCGAGAAATGCACGAACTTGGGTTTGTTTGGTTGGGGCTTGCCAATCTTCGACATCTATTACTTTTGCAGGGTTAACGGCAATTCCTCCGACTCATACAATGTGACCGAGGAATCCTACCTCCTGTAACCAGAATTCACATTTGCTAAACTTTGCATACATCTGATGCTCTCTAAGGGTTCCAAGAATGGTCCTTAGGTGTAGCTCATGCTCTTCTTCTGATTTGGAATAAATCAGAATGTCATCGATGAAAACAACAACAAACTTATCCAGGAAGTCCATAAAAATCTTCATGAGATTCATGAAATAAGCGGGGGCATTGGTTAATACAAAAGACATGACTGTATACTCGTACAATCCATATCTGGTGGTAAAGGCAGTCTTTGGAATATCCTCTGCACGAATTTTGAGTTGATGATACCCTGTTCTAAGATCAATCTTAGAAAACACCTTGGCACCGGTCAACTGATCAAACAAATCTTCTATCTTGGGCAAGGGGTATTTGTTCTTGATGGTGACATCATTCAACTTCCGATAATCCATACAGAAACGGTTACCTCCATCCTTCTTGTCTACAAACAAGACAGGTGACCTCCATGGTGACGCACTTGGTTGAATCAATCCAATTTCCAACATGGAATCCAGTTGCTTCTTCAGTTCCTCTAGTTATGACGGGTTCATACTATATGGTCTCTGGGCTATTGGTCCAGTTTCGGGGATTAGTTCAATGATAAACTCGATATCCCGATCTGGGGGAATACCGAGCAAAACATCTAGAAATACATCGGGGGATTCACAGACTATCCGGACTTGGTCAATGGTAGGTTGGGTTATACTCTTGTTGCACTTGAATTGACGAGGTAAGGTTTTAGATATATGCTCGACTAATATTTCGGATGTACTGGTCATGGTTATGGCTTTCTTGACACAGTCAATCAATGCTTTATGTTTGGACATCCAATCCATTCATAGTACTACTTCCAAACCTTTAGTTCCGAGTACTATCAGGTTAGCATAAAAATATATGCCATGGATTCGGATAGGGACGGCTTTGCAAATTTGCCTAGCCTTGGTGGTTGATCCGGGAATTTGAACAATCATAACATGCTTTAGTTTGGTTGGTTGAATCTTACTAGTGCAGGAAAATTCTTCAGTGACAAATGAGTGCGATGCACCAGAATCAAACAACACTCTTGCAAGTACTGAATTAACAGAAAACATACCCAGCTCGACGTCTGGCGCTTCCTGAGCTTCTTCAGCATGCATGAGAAAAAGACGGCCATTGCTGTTGAGTGAATTCCCTGGGGCAAACCTTCTTCCGGGCTGAACACGACGCTGCTGCTGAGCTGGGGCATTGGCATTGGGTGCTGCGGCATTCTTCTTGTTGGGGCACTCGTTGGAGTAGTGGCCCTTATTTCCACAGTCATAACAAGTTACTTGCGACTTGTCCTTTGCTGCTACAGGCACAACATTGCTTCCAGTCCTCGGGGCAGTGTTGGTGTTGGTGGCAGCATTGTTGGTGTTGAACTTGGGTGGGGCACGGTTGAAATTGCTAGAGTTGCCGGGGTTGTTGTGATTTCCTCCGGGCCTAGGGTTTCCATGGTTGGGATAGGTCGTATGGTTCATTGGCGGTCTGTTGGTTCTCGGGGCAAATCCGGGAGATGGGTTAGGGCGATACTTTGGGGTCTGATGGGTTCCTGGCTGATGCATCATGCGACGCTTGCGGTTCTCATTGGCTTGGTTGATCTTTCCTTCCATCTACATGGCAGAGTCGACAAGGGCTTCAATATCAGCAAAGGGGATATTGACTAACACTGTCTGCTTCTCATCGTGCAGACCATTCAGGAATCTCTCATCCGGGGCATACCTAGCTAATGACAAGAATTTGTCACGGTATTACACTACGGTCATCCTTCCTTGCTTCAGTTCTCTGAACCCGTCTCTCATTCTCTTGATCAAACACGGTGGCACATGGCTTCTGCTAAACTTCACCTTGAATTCCTCCCAGGTCATCATCTGGCCTCCGGACATTGCGTGAACACTGTTCCACCATGCCCTGGCATCTCCGGCTAGATAGTGGGTGGCGAACAGAACTTTCTCGTTGTCTTCCACTCCGGCGACTTCTAGGTTATTTTCCATGGTTTGCAGCCAATCATCGGGGTCTAAGGGCTCTTCCGACTTAGTGAAAACAGGTGGGTTGGTGTTCTGGAAATTCTTGATCTTAGATCCATGGTTGTCCTGATTTCCGTGGCCTTGGTTGTTGTGGGCTAGCTGAGCTATCTGTTGCAGGGTGGCTAGGTTGTCTTGACGTTCCGCTCTTTCAGCTTCGCGGTCAGAAGTCAACATTTGCAGAATCTGCAACATTGGGTCCGGGGATGAACCACTTCCTCCACGTGGCATCTGAAGATTGAGATAGATCATGAGAAAAGAGGGAAATTTCTAAGGTTCTGGGATTTTGAAAAGTTTTTAAAGTTTGACTCAGATTTTTCTAGCAACTCGCTTTTCATTCATTCATTCATACCACACGATACAACACACCACAACAAAGAAAAACAGATGGTTTTAAGAACCATTCTAGAAACTACGATATAGTGGGACCGAATACTACTCACTACGCTAGTGCTCAAGTGCTACTACTCCTTGGAATCGGTGGCTTCGTCATCTTCATCGTCATCGATGAAGGCAAAATCATCCTCATCGTTGAAGAAGTCCATAGCCTGATCCTCCAGAAAATCATCATCATCGCTGAGATAGGAGTAGGGGTCTCCACGAAGATCCTCTCTGGCATTCTCCCTTTCTTCCAACTGCATGTCTCTCTCGTGGATGGTCTCCTCCAAAGATGAGATACGGTGGCGAAGACGGGCAATGATGCGCTCCTTCTTGTCGAGCTGACGGCTGCGAGACTTGCGATTCTTTGCTAGCATGGCGATGGTTTGATCCTTCGTCATGATGATGGCAGACTTGTGGTTGGAGTAGTCACGGCAGTTATCCAACTCCTGCAGACGATCGTACATCATGAAGCTAAGGTGGTCCAATTGGGTCTTCAGCTCAGGGTGGTATGGGGCTTCCAGTGGTTGTCCATTAGCATCACACCTTGGGCAAAACTCAAAGCGGGTTCCCTTGATCTGATTGATGCTCTGCCCACACAGACGGGAAAGACCTTCCTGCATGGCCCTGGCAAGTCCATCAAGCCAGTTGTTCTCTCTTAAGGTAAACTGAATTCCCTCAGCAGTGGGATGTTCAATCTTTCCTCGGAGACTTGCAACAATTATCCACTGCAGATCTTCTCCTCCTTGATCATTGAGCTGAGCTCCGAAGAACTCGGGGTGCGGACGCTCCATATGTTCCGAAAGCTGGTCCAAATCCCTCTCAAAGATAAAGTCTCCACCATTCCCCAACTGATAAAACTTGTTGTACTTCACGTCCATCTAAAGAATATAGGATGAGTAGGTTAGTAGAGTGATCAAGTGTGTCAAAATTTTATGTATTTTGCAAGAGTTTTTTGAGGAACACCAATTTTCCTAGAAGAATCAAAGGGATAAGAATGTGAATAAGTTTTTGTAAATATTTGTTTTCTTTGGTTTTGAAACTAAGTTTTTGATTCAATTGTCCAGTCTAATTAGGGTCTCCTATGGTCAGGATGGCTCTGATACCAACTTGTCAACACCCGGATTTTTAATCCCAGATGCCTGTTATGCCATACATCGCAATCCCAGGATTACCATTTTTGTGAGACATAACATAATTGGATACCACAGTACATCATCCATTACAAACCATTCATAAGGTCTTACACAGATAGGGATCTCATGATCCAGTTCCTAATACAACTTCAAGCAGCGGAATACGTAATAATAACGATAGCGTAGGCGAAGCTCCATCTTGAGGTCACGAGCAATCTTGACGATGGGAGATGATCCTAGTTGTCGTAACCTTCCTGGGGTCCATCCTCCAGGTACTCCTCTTCATAGTCTGGCCATGGGAATAGCCAGTGACAAAGCCATGAGTAATCTTTAAGTACTCGCAAACTAATACTAACAAGTGAAAGGGGTTTTTGATAATAGGACACTAGGCTCTAGGGTTGTTTTGAAAAAGCCAGATTTATCTCTACTAAGCTGAGAAGCAAGAGAAGCTAGTCAAAGTTTTATAACTCCTAAGTAGGAAACTTGTATTTCATATCACAACCCTGTTGTAGTCAAGTCAAAGTCTCAATTCATTTCACAAGTCTTTTGAAAACATCTGACGGGGGAACAGTATGGCCACTCAAGTCCATAATCATGACACGGCTATTCGAATAGTTTGACACTCTGCAGAGATTGTACACTTTCACCACAACATTCGATACATCCGTCAGGAACAAATCCTGAATTCACCATAGTCAATATGCGGATAATTAATCCTAACCTTTCAATTACATGCCCTAGTATAAGAAACTCTCATGTGAGTTTGGCCTCACAACCATGACCAACTGTCATCTTGGGTACTGCACAGGTGGACAATCTTCACAAGGTAGCCTCAGCTCAGACCTTGGCCGTGAGGGAACTAATACTAAGGTATATAAGTTTCCAGTCAAGCCCTACCTAATCTTCGGGTATTGTGGTTGTACGATAAAATTGGAATGTTATCGCATCCAGACAACCATCAGTTTTATAAAGGGCTAAGGCTCATGCCTCAACATTTTCATCACCAAAATCATCTGGTGTTCGGAAACACATGTCAAAACATCTCAGTAGAATGATCCATCATTCTAAGGTTTTCATAACCATTTTCACCAAGTATTCCCATCTAAATTTGATCAAGTTTTATGCTTAGCACTAGCATCTACAAGTGGAAGTGAGTACTAATGAGGGGTGGTAAACTAGTGGAGTTTCATCTAAGTTCAGTCTCATGCCTTAGGATAACATAAAGATTATCTAGCTTAGGCCAAATTTTATGCTCTTTATGCAACCTTCAATTTTCTTTCTAGTATCTACAAATCACTTAAGTAAACTCTAAGTAATAGCTTTGATAAAGAAATAAAGTAGAAAGCTTGCAAGTAAAACTAGGATTGGGTATCATCAAATATGTCTAACCAAGCATGCTTAGTGCATTGCATAGGTTATCTAACTTTCATAATTGCAAGTGTTAGATTGCCTTCTGCAGAGCAGTGGTTGAAGTTCTCCTCGGCTTCTTCTTCGTAGTATCCTCCTTCCTCCTCGTATCCTTGGTCGGTACTAGCGTCTATGAATAAATACGAGGTACACAATCACAAAACAATACTTAACTACTTTCAATCATCACACAAAAGGGTCCTATAGATGATCTAGCATCATCACTAACATTACAAGGTTAAAGCTTGGTTTAATTTCTTTTATTTTTAGAAAAGTAATTTCTACTCATTGAAAAACTACTTAAGATTTAATATTCTCCAAACCCAACATGGGATCATGTTGACACATGTCATCACCACACATTTCAGTATATGGGAATTTGATTTAAAGTGGTGTCACAATTTAATAAGGTTTAACCTTTTATTTTACTTAAATAAAGTGACTAGAAATGCCTATGTGGCATTCTTTTATTACTTGAACATTATTTCTGTAAGCAAACCCAAATGTTTTTATATTATGGTTTAAATTTGAAAAATTTTTGAATGTAGAAAAGGTTTTGCGTTGGTATTTTTACCAAGGTTGATCTATAGATTCAGATGATATGAATCCAACGGTCTTGGATTAAGCATTTCAATATCTTTCTAACAAAATTGGTTTCATTCAATTTGGTGCACTGAATCGAGCTGGGTTGATTTTTGAAACTAGGTACAGAACTGTGTTTGAATGAAAATGGAAAAAGTTAAATTCAAACGACTGGGCTGCGCGGGAAACGATAATGGGCCGGCCCGGTGTCACTCCGCGGCGCGGGGATCAACTGACAGGGGGGTTCCACTAGTTAGTGGCTCTTTAAACGCGAAGCGGTATGGGGCAATCTCATCCACACGATCTAAGTCTAATCAAACGACTGCTACTCATCGTCCACGTTGGGCGGAGCCGGCGAGAAAGAAACCTAACACGGCAGGTGGGGGTCGTTGGGGGCTCATCGGGGCTCAGGCGAGGGTCGGCGAGGCGGGCGAACGACGAAGTCGACGACTGCGAATCTCCTGGTACCGGCAGCTTCTCACAGGGTGGGCGAATCGACGGGCGCCTTCTTCTCCAGGCGGCTGCGCCAATTCCGCGGCGCTGCTCGCCTTGCTCAGGGAATGGGGTGGAACGATCAGTGAGGAGAGGGGAGTGAGATGGTGTGAAGAGTTTGAGCGGGGGAGGCCTCTATTTATAGTCTCGACGACGAGACTGAATGGAATGGGCAGGCGACGGTGGCGACATGGCTACAGGCTGCTAGAGGCATGGCCGGCGATGGCGATCGATCGGTGGTCTCCTGGCGATGCTCTATGGCTTTAATGCGCGTGCAGGGGCGGTGGCAAACGGTCTGGAACATGTGATGCTATGTGCGGTAGAGGCGGCGTCTTCGACGGCGAGCGGTGGTTGTGAGGCATGGGGCGGCGAACGGGGATGTCTGGCGGTCTCCTGGGACGGTGGTGATCGTGTATGCACGTGGCGAGGGCGGTGCGCGGTCTGTGGGCGTGTGTCGAGGGTGGCGCTCTGGCGCACGCTCGGCATGGTTGACAGAGGCACGGGAGCGGCGTTCCTGGGTACTCTGGTCTATGTTTTCGAGGCAGGGATGGTCGAGAGGGGGCGGTGAGGCAGGGATGGTCGAGAGGGGGCGGTGAGGCATGGCTGATCTCTCAGACAAGGTTGGCATGGCTAGTTCCTCTCCTAGCTTGCTGTCTACACTGGGGTGGCATGGGTGGATTCGGTTATTCACCATTGATGACATTGCCAAGCTTACAGTGGTGCTAGATGTTTACAAATGAGCTATATGATCTACTAAAGCCTAGTTGCAACCAGAGAGGGAACAAGTTAGGCTCAAATCACTACTCCAAATAGTGTTTGGATTTTATTTGATTTGCATCTCCAAGGTGTTTGATGAAATGGCCGCATGAATTCAAGTTTTGAATTTTTAAAAGATTTTTGGTGGGTGTGCTAGGTAGGTGCTAGTGAGTCTGTAGATTCTTGGGTTTTGAAAGTTGATCTTGTTTGAGTGGTTTTTGAAAAAGTGGGATCTTCCCATATGATAAAGATTCAATTTTAATCTGTCATTTAAACTATGCATTTGAATGTTTCTGGATGATCACAAGGTGGGCCTTGATACTTTGTTATGAGTACTATCAAGGGATTCAAAGATCCAAATAAGTTTCTGTTAAGTTCTGAAAGTTAGAGACAGCCAAAGTAGGCATAGGAGTTAAATTGGTCAAAATGACCATTCCTTTATTTTGTTTGTTTTGATTTATTTTTCTTTGGGAAAAGTGTGGGGATTGTTTAGATGTTGTTTATTTCACCTAAGAATCCTTTTACAAGCAAACAAACACATAAACAAGGCAATTCAAAAGAATTCAAAATAGGATGCATACACAATTGCATGATTTCATATTTTTATTTAGAAAAGTTTTTGTTAACCCTAAATTTGGATGCATAGAGTTTGGCGATTCTAGTTTAATATTTTTGGGATGTTACAAACCTTCCCCCCTTAAACAAAATCTCGTCCCGAGATTTGAAAAAGGACGAAAAGATTACCTAGGATTCGAAGAGATCGGGAAACTCCGTCCCGATGTGATCTTCGCGCTCCCAGGTAGCTTCCTCTTCTGTGTGGTTGCTCCACTGAATTTTTAGAAACTTGATGCTTCGGGTTCTGGTGGTTCGGAAAGCTTCTTCCAAAATACGGATGGGTACTTCGGGATAGGTCAGGTCATCGTTGATCTCTATGGTCTGGTGATCGATATTCTTGAACACTTCCGTCTTCTCCGGAACTTCTAGGAACTTGCGAAGTAATGAGATTTGGAACACATTTTTGCACGGCTGACATCTCTTCGGGTATTTCCAATTGATATGACACTTCTCCTCGACGGTTCAGAATCTTGAAGGGTACGATATATCTGGGGGCTAACTTTCCTTTGAGTTGGAAACGCTGCATTCCTTTCAATGGCGACACTTTCATATATACAAAATCTCCTATGTTGAAGGCGAGGTCTCGACGTCTCTTGTCTGCGTAACTCTTCTGTCTTGACTGGGCTGTCTTGAGGTGCTCACGAATATTCTGAACCTTCTCTTCTGTTCTCATAGGATATCGGGTCCGAAAATCTGACTCTCTCCTACTTCCGACCAGTTCAAAGGGGTGCGACACTTCCTTCCGTACATGAATTCAAATGGGGCCATTTGCAAACTAGCTTGATAACTGTTGTTGTATGAAAATTCTGTAAACGGTAGACAGTCTTCCCATTTAGATCCATACTCTAACACACATGCTCTCAGCATATCTTCGAGTATTTGATTTACTTGCTCCGTTTGTCCATCGGTCTGAGGGTGATAAGCGGTACTGAAATCTAGTCGGGTTCCTAAACCTTCTTGAACTTTCTTCCAGAATATTGAGGTAAACTGAGTTCCTTGATCCAATACGATGTTCTGGGGAATCCATGCAAACTGACAATCCTAGCGATGTATAATTCCGCTAGCTTCGAAGTCTGATATGTGGTCTTGACGGGTAAGAAATGGGCGACTTTGGACAATCGATCCACTATGACCCAGATAGAGTCATTTGCCCTACTAGAAGTAGGCAGCCCAGTGATAAAGTACGTTCCAACGGAATCCCATTTCCATTCCGGAATCTACAAGGGTTGCAACAATCCATCAGGTCTTTGATGTCCTTCCTTAACTCGCTGACATATATCACACTTGGCGATATAGCTTCCGATTTCTCTCTTCATCTTATGCCACCAAAATTGCTCTTTCAAATCTTGATACATCTAAGTTCCTCCGGAATGGATAGAATAAAGGGTATCATGAGCTTCCTTGAGAATAACTTCTTTCAAATCGGAATCTGCTGGTACACAAAGGCGTCCTTTGTACCACAGAACTCCTTCTTCGTCTTCGGTGAATCCGGGTACTTTGCCTGTACCGATACGACGCTTGATTCCGTCAATACTAGCATTTCCTTTCTGCGCCTCTTTGATCTGGCTGATCAAAGTGGGTTGAAGTTCTATGCTAGACAAAAATCCTTCACTTACTAATTCCATTCGAAAATCTTCCATTTCTTTGTGCAAACTTGGTTGCTCCTTCAAAATCATGGAGTTCAAGCGGCACGGCAATCTGCTAAGGGCATATGCTACCACGTTGGCTTTACCAGGGTGATAGTGAATGTCCAGGTCGTAATACTTGATTAGCTCAATCCATCTCCTCTGTCTCATATTCTGCTCCTTCTGAGTGAATATATACTTCAGACTCTTGTGATCCGTATAGATCTCACAACGGTTTCCCATCAGGTAATGTCTCCATGTCTTCAGGGCTAGAACTACGGCTGCGAGTTCGAGGTCATGGGTTGGGTAATTTTGCTCATGTTGTTTCAGTTGTCGAGATAGATAAGATATAACTTTGCCTTCTTGCATTAGCACACATCCGAGACCGATCTTGGATGCGTCACAATACATGTCGAAGGGCTTCATGATATCCGGCATGATTAAGATTGGGGCTGAAATCAATCTCCTCTTGAGTTCTTGAAAACTCGCTTCACATTTGTCGGTCCATTCAAACTTCTTGTCCTTCTTCAGCAATTGGGTCATGGGTCTAGCGATACTTGAGAATCCTTCTACGAACTTGCGGTAGTATCCTGCCAATCCGAGAAATGCACGAACTTGGGTTTAAGTGGTTGGGGCTTGCCAATCTTCGACATCTTTAACCTTTGCAGGGTCAACGGCAATTCCGCCGGCTGATACAATGTGGCCGAGGAATCCTACCTCCTCTAACCAGAATTCACATTTTCTAAACTTGGCATATAACTGATGCTCTCTAAGGGTTCCAAGAATGGTCATTAGGTGTAGCTCATGTTCTTCTTCCGATTTGTAATAAATCAGAGTCTCATCGATGAAAACAACGACAAAATTATCCAGGAAGTCGATAAAAATATTATTCATGAGATTCATGAAATAAGCGGGGGCATTGGTTAATCCAAAAGACATGACGGTATACTTGTATAATCCATATCTGGTGGTAAAGGCAGTCTTGGAAATATCCTCTTTCCAAATTTTGAGTTGATGATAGCCAGTCCTAAGATCAATCTTAGAAAACACTTTGGCACCAGTCAACTGATCAAACAAATCTTCTATCTTGGGCAAGGGGTACTTGTTTTTGATGGTGACATCATTCAACTTCCGATAATCCGTACACAAACAGTTACCTCCATCTTTCTTGTCCACAAACAAAACAGGTGATCTCCATGGTGACGCACTTGGTTTAATCAATCCAATTTCCAGCATGGCATCCAGTTGCTTCTTCAGTTCTGCTAGTTCAGACGGGTTCTTACTATATGGTCTCTGGGCTATGGGTCCTGTTCCGGTGATTAGTTCGATGATAAACTCGATATCCCGATCTGGGGGCATACTAGGCAGAACATCTGGAAATACATCGGGGTATTCACAGACTATCCGGACTTGGTCAATGGTAGGTTGGGCTATACTCTTGTTGCACTTGAATTGACGAGGTAAGGTTTCATATATATGCTCGACTGATATTCCGGTTGTACTGGTCATGTTGATGGCTTTCTTGGCACAGTCAATCAATCCTTTATGTTTGGACATCCAATCCATTCCTTGTACTATTTCCAAACCTTTAGTTCCGAGTACTATCAGGTTAGCATAAAAATCTATGCCATGGATTCGGATATGGACGGCTTTGCAAATTTTCCTAGCCTTGGTGGTTGAACCAGGAATTTGAACGATCATAACATGCTTCAGTTTTGTTGGTTGAATCTTACTAGTGCAGGCAAATTCTTTGGTGACAAATGAATGCGATACACCAGAATCAAACAACACTCTTGCAAGTACCGAATTAACAGAAAACATACCCAGCACGACGTCTGGCGCTTCCTGAGCTTCTTCATCATGCATGAGAAAAAGACGGCCGTTGCGGTTGAGTGAATTCCCTGGGGCAAACCTTCTTCCTGGTTGAACACGGCGCTGCTGCTAAGCTGGGGCATTTGTATTGGGGGCTGCGGCATTCTTCTTGTTGGGGCACTCGTTGGAGTAGTGACCCTTATTTCCACATTCATAACAAGTTACTTGCAACTTGTCCTTTGCTGCAATAGGCACAACATTGCTTCCAGTCCTCGGGGAAGTGTTGGTGTCGGCAGTAGCATTGTTGTTGTTGAACTTAGGTGGGGCACGGTTGAAATTGTTATAGTTGCTGGGGTTGTTGTGATTTCCTCCAGGCCTTGGGTTTCCACGGTTGGGATAGGTCGGACGGTTCATCGGGGGTCTGTTGGTTCCCCGGGGCAAATCCTGGAGATGGGTTAGGGCGATACTTTGGGGTCTGATGGGTTCCTGGTTGATGCATCATGCGACGCTTGCGGTTCTCATTGGCTTGGTGGATCTTTCCTTCCATCTGGATGGCAGAGTCGACCAGGGCTTCAATATCAGCAAAGGGGATATTGACTAACACAGTTTGCATCTCATCGTGCAGACCATTCAGGAATCTTTCTTTCTTCTTGGCTTCGGTGTCGATCTCATCCGGGGCATACCTAGCTAATGACAAAAATTTGTCACGGTATTCCACTACGGTCATCCTTCCTTGCCTCAGTTCTCTGAATTTGTCTCTCATTCTCTTGATCGGACCTGGTGGCACATGGGTTCTGCTAAACTTGACTTTGAATTCCTCCCAGGTCATCATCTGTCCTCTGGTCATTGCACGAACACAGTTCCACCATGCGCTGGCATCTCCGGCTAGATAGTGGGTGGCGAACAAAACTTTCTCGTTAGCTTCCACTCCGGCGACTTCTAGGTTATTTTCCATGGTTTGCAGCCAATCATCGGCGTCTAAGGGCTCTTCCGACTTGGTGAAACCAGGTGGGTTGGTGTTCTGGAAATTCTTGATCTTAGATCCATGGTTGTCCTGGTTTCCGTGGCCTTGATTGTTGTGGGCTAGGTGAGCTATCTGTTGAAGGGTGGCTAGGTTGGCTTGACGTTCCGCTCTTTCAGCTTCGCGGTCAGAAACCAACATTTGCAGGATCTGCAACATCGGGTCCGGGGATGGACCACTTCCTCCGCATGGCATCTGAAGATTGAGATAGATCATGAGAAAAGAGGGAAATTTCTAAGGTTCGGGGCTTTGAAAAGTTTTTAAAGTTTGACTCAGTTTTTTTTGCAACTTTATTTTCATTCATTCACACGATACAACACACACCACAACAAAGGTAAACAGATGGTGTTAGGAACCATTCTGGAAACTACGATACAGTGGGACCGAATACTACTCACTACGCTAGTGCTCAAGTGCTACTACTCCTTGGAGTCGGTGTAGTCGTCATCCTCATCATCATCATCGTCATTGATGAAGGCGAAATCCTCCTCATCGGTGAAGAAATCCATAGCCTGATCCTCCAGAAAATCATCATCATCGCTAAGATAGGAGTAGGGGTCTCCACGAAGATCCTCTCCGGCATTCTCCCTTTTTTCCAACTGCGTGTCTCTCTCGTGGATGGTCTCCTCCAAAGACGAGATACGGTGGCGAAGACGGGCAATGATGCGCTCCTTCTTATCGAGCTAACGGCGGCGAGACTTGCGATCCTTCGCTAGCATGGCGATGGTCTGATCCTTTGTCTTGATAATGTCGGACTTGTGGTTGGAGTAGTCACGACAATTATCCAACTCCTGCTGACGATCGTACATCGTGAAGCTAAGGCGGTCCAACTGAGTCTTCAGCTCGTGGTGGTATGGGGCTTCCAGTGGTTGTCCATTAGCATCACGCCTTGGACAAAACTCAAAGCGGTTACCCTTGATCTAGTTGATACTCTGCCCACACAGACGGGCAAGAGCTTCCTACATGGCCCTGGCAAGTCCATCGAGCCAGTTGTTCTCTCTTAAGGTAAACTGAATTCCCTCAGCAGTGGGAGGTTCAATGTTTCCTCGAAGACTTGCAACAATTAGCCACTGCATATCTTCTCCTCGTTGATCATTGAACTGAGCTCCGAAGAACTCGGGGTGCGGACGCTCCAGAAGTTCCGAAAGCTGGTTCAAATCCCTCTCAAAGATAAGGTATCCTCCATTTCCTAACTGGTAAAACTTGCTGTACTTCACGTCCATCTAAAATAATATAAGATGAGTAAGTTAGTAGAGTGATCAAGTGTGTCAAATTTTATGTATTTTGCAAGAGTTTTTGAGGAACATGAATTTTCATGAAAGAATCAAGTGATAAGAATGGGAATAAGTTTTTGTAAATATTTGCTTTCTTTGGTTTTGAAACTAAGTTTTTGATTCCAAATGTCCAGTCTAACTAGGGTCTCCTATGGTCAGGATGGCTCTGATACCAACTTGTCAACACCCGGATTTTTAATCCCAGATGCCTGTTATGCCATACATCGTAATCCCAGGATTACCATTTTTGCGAGACATAACATAATTGGATACCACAGTACATCATCTATTACAAACCATACATAAGGTCTTACACAAATAAGGATCTCATGATCCAGTTCTTAATACAACTCAAGCAGCGGAAATACGTAATAATAATGGTAGCGTAGGCGAAGCTCCATCTTCCGGGTCACAGGCAATGCTGACAATGGGAGATAATCCTAGTTGTCGTAACCTTCCTAGGGTCCATCCTTCAGGTACTCCTCTTCATAGTCTGGCCACGGGAATAGCCAGGGACAAAGCCATGAGTACTCTTTAAGTACTCGCAAACTAATACTAACAAGTGAAGGGGGGTTTTGTAGTAGGACACTAAGCTCTAGGGTTGTTTTGCAAAAAGCCAGATTTACATCTACTCAGTTCAAAAGCAAGAGATAGCTAGTAAAATTTTATAACACCTAAGTGGGAACTTGAATTTCATATCACAACTCTGTTGTGGTCAAGTCAAGGTCTCAGTTCGTTTCAAAAGTCATTTTGAAAACATCTGACGGGGGAACAGTATGGCCACTCCAACTGTTCATAACCGTGGACACGGCTATTCAAATAGTTTGACACTCTGCAGAGATTGTATACTTTCACCACAACATCCGATACATCCTTCAGGAACAAATCCCAAATTCACCATACTCAGTATGCAGATAATCAATCCTAACCTTTCAATTACACACCCTAGTATAAGCACCTCTCCTGTGAGTTTGGCATCCCAACCATGACCAACTGTCATCTTGGGTACTGCACAGGTGGACAATCTTCA
Organism: Avena longiglumis; assembly: GCA_030063025.1. NCBI lineage: Eukaryota > Viridiplantae > Streptophyta > Magnoliopsida > Poales > Poaceae > Avena > Avena longiglumis. The sequence goes on from CP125975.1 coordinate 205,120,312, forward strand.
CAAGGTAGCCTCAGCTCAGACCTTGGCCATGAGTGAACCAATACTAAGGTATATAAGCTTCCAGTCAAGCCCTACCCAATTCTCGGGTATTGTGGTTGTACGGTAAAATTGGAATGGTATCGCATCCAGACAACCATCAGTTTTATAAAGGGCTAAGGCTCTGCCTCAACATTTTCATCACCATAAATCATCTGTTGTTCGAAAACACATGTCCAAAACATTTCAATAGAATGATCCATCATTCCAAGGTTTTCATAACCATTTTTCCACCAAGTATTCCCATCTAAGTTGATCAAGTTTTATGCTTAGCACTAGCATCTACAAGTGGGGGTAAGTACTAATGAGGGGTGGTAAACTTGTGGATTTTAACTAAGTTCAATCTCATGCCTTAGAATGACATAAAGATTATCTAGCTTAGGCCAAATTTTATGCTCTTTATGCAACCTTCAATTATCTTTCTAGTATCTACAATTTACTTAAGTAAACTCTAAGTAAGAGCTTTGATAAAGAAATAAAGTATAAAGCTTGTAAGTAAAACTAGGATTGGTTTATCAAGTGGTTATGATCATATATATTTAAGGAATATAGTTGGCATGGTACAAGCAAGTATTTGCTTGCATAGGTATAGTATCTTGCAAGTGTTACCTTGCACAAGTATCATCATAAGCTTGCCAAATTGCAAGTGTTAGCTTGCCTTGTGCAGAGCAGTGGTTGAAGTTCTCCTCGTATCCTTGGTCGGTACTAGCGTCTATGAATAAATACGAGGTAAACAATCACAAAACAATATTTAACTACTTTCAATCATCACACAAAAGGGTCCTATAGATGATCTAGCATCATCACTAACATTACAAGGTTAAAGCTTGGTTTAATTTCTTTTATTTTTAGAAAAGTAATTTCTACTCATTGAAAAACTACTTAAGATTTAATATTCTCCAAACCAAACATGGGATCATGTTGACACATTTCATCACCACACATTTCAGTATATGGTAATTTGATTTAAAGTGGTGTCACAGTTTAATAAGGTTTAACCTTTTATTTTACTTGAATAAAGTGACTACAAATGCCTATGTGGCATTCTTTTATTACTTGAACATTATTTCTGTAAGTAAACCCAAATGTTTTTATATATTCTGAAAGGTATGATCAAATATGATTTTTGAGAGTTGGAATCAACTCAAAAGCTATTATGGTTTAAATTTGAAAAATGTTTGAATGCAGAAAAGGTTCTGCCTTGTTATTTTTACCAAGGTTGATCTATAGATTAAAATGATTTGAATCCAACGGGCTTGGATTAAGAATTTCAATATATTTCTAACAAAATTTGTTTCATTCAATTTGGGGCACTGAATCGAGCTGGGTTGATTTTTAAAACTAGGTACAGAACTGTGTTTGAATTAAAATGGAAAAAGTCAAATTCAAACGACTAGGCTGCACGGGAAACGATAATGGGCCGGCCCGGTGTCACTCCGCGGCGCGGGGCTCAACTGACAGGGGGTTCCACCGGTCAGTGGCTCTTTAAATACAAAGCGGTACGGGGCAATCTCATCCGCATGATCTAAGTCTAATCGAACGGCTGCTACTCATCGTCCACGTCGGGCGGCGCCGGCGAGGCAGAAACCTAATGCGGTAGGTGGCGGTCGTCGGGGGCTCACCGGGTCTCAGGCGAGGGTCGGCGAGGCGGGCGAACAAAGAAGTCGACAACGGCGAATCTCCTGGTACCAGCAGCTTCTCCTGGGGTGGACGAAATCGACGGCGCCCTTCTTCTCCAGAGGCGGCCTGCTCCGGCCAAATTCCGGCGGTGCGCTGCTCACCTTGCTCGAGAACGGGTGGAGCGATCGGAGGAGGGGAGTGAGATGGTGTGAAGAGTTTGAGCGGGGGAGGCCTCTATTTATAGTCTCGACGACGAGACCGAACGTAATGGGCAGGCGATAGTGGCGACATGGCTACGGGCTGCTAGAGGCATGGCCGGCGGTGGCGATCGATCGGTGGTCTCCTGCCGATGCTCGATGGCTTTAATGCGCGTGTAGGGGCGGTGGCAAACGGTCTGGAACATGTGATGCTCTGCGCGGCAGAGGCGGCGTCTTCGACGGTGAGCGGTGGCTGTGAGGCATGGGGCGGCGAACAGGGATGTCTGGCGGTCTCCTGGGACGGTGGTGATCGTGTATGCACGCGGAGAGGGCGGCGCGCGGTCTGTGGGCGTGTGTCGAGGGTGGCGCTCTGGCGCAAGCTCGGCATGGTTGACAAAGGCACGGGCGTGGAGTTCCTGGGTGCTCTGGTCTATGTCTTCGAGGCAGGGCTGGTCGAGAGGGGGCGGTGAGGCATGGGTGATCTCTCAGACAAGGTTGGTATGGCTAGTTCCTCTCCTAGCTTGTTGTCTACACTGGGGTGGCTGTTGGGAATATGCCCTAGAGGCAATCATGTATGATGAGATTTCCCATTGTATTCATAATGATATTAAGTAGTACTTGTATAAACATCTGATGTGTATCATTGAATATGTGATTCGGTTGTGGAACTATGCATTCATGTTGTTTGTACTAAATTTCCTTGGTCATTGAGGTTGTGCTGGACACACAACTTAGACCAATGTGAAAGTTGGCTTGATGACTCGATTCCACTTGTCATGGGCATGTAGATGCTATTCCAACTTACACAGACTCGGCTAAAGAGTTTAGCGAGTCGGATTGACCCATATTGAGGTACAACGAACAAGTTGTCATTTGTATATCTCAATCAATGTAATCCTTAGACCTGAGGTTGTTGCATAGTCCGAGTTGAGGATCACCGACTTAGGTTCTGTCAAACGCTGATCCGTAACTGAGAAGTTATAAAGGCAGGGTTCGGGTCGACTGAGAATCAAGCTGCGTGATGTGAATAACCAAGATGGGATTTTGCCTCTCCACTCGGAGAGATATTCTCTAGGCCCGCTTGTGAGATATGATTCGGAAAGCATGGCCATGCACGACTCGGTTAAGTGTGAACCGAGGCGATCGACTAAGAGTTAGTCGGGTGAATCACTTATCTCGGATCGAGAAGAGAGTCGGACTATTTAAGGGATGACAATTATTCGCCTATAGTCTGACAAGGTATATCGTGAGGAAAAAGGGACTCGGACGTAAGTCACATTGGAAAGGCAAGTCATCATCACACTTTGGTACTTGGGAGTCGGCACGTTCTGCTAGGAGCCGCTACCGACTGATCGATTGAGAGTCGGACTCCAATCGTGTCCAAGTAGCCATGAGCCTGCGGGGTCACACAGTTAAGAGCGGGAGCATGTTCGGATTGGATCTGAACCTGTAATCTAGTTGGGTTGGACCTAAACCGGATTAGGACTGAGTTACTGAGTTGGACTCACGGTGACTAATGTTATATGGGCTTTAGTGAATGGGTCGCGCGAGCAGAGCCCACGTTCACTCCCTATATATAGTGGAGCACCGTAACCCAGAAAGGATAATCGTTGTTCGGTTAGGTCATTCCATGTGTTGGAAACCCTAGCTCCACAGCAGTCCTACCATCGATACGAACCTAGCAGTTCGCCGCCGGTGCTCCTTCTTGTACGTGTGGATAGCAGCAGAGGTGTTGTGCGATCAGCATCAGGACGATCGGATCGTGAGGACTGCACTGCATCAACTGACGCGCTTCATCAGTAATCCACAACTGGGCGTCTAGTGGTAAACCTCGTGGCCTTCTACCTCATCTAGATCTTGGGATCACCACAGTGGCATGGGTGGCTTCGGCTGTTCACCATTGATGACATTGCCAATCTTACAGTGGTGCTAGATGTTTACAAATGATCTAGATGATCTACTAAAGCCTAGTTGCAACCAGAGAGGAAACAAGTTAGGCTCAAATCACTGCTCCAAATAGTGTTTGGATTTTATTTGATTTGCATCTACAAGGTGTTTGATGAAATGGCCGCATGAATTCAAGTTTTCAATTTTGAAAAGATTTTTGGTGGGTGTGCTAGGTAGGTGCTAGTGAGTCTGTAGATGCTTGGGTTTTGAAAGTTGAGCTTGTTTGAGTGGTTTTAAACTATGCATTTGAATATTTCTGGATGATCACAAGGTGGGCCTTGATACTTTGTTATGAGTACTATCAAGGGGTGCAAAGATCCAAACAAGTTTCGATTAAGTTCTGAAAGTTTGAGACAGCCAAAGTAGGCATGGGAGTTAAATTTGTCAAAATGACCATTCCTTTATTTTGTTTGTTTTGATTTATTTGTCTTTGGGAAAAGTGTGGGGATTATTTAGATGATGTTTCTTTCACCTAAGAATCCTTTTACAAGCAAAGAAACACATAAACAAGGCAATTCAAAAGAATTCAAAATGGGATGCATACACACATGCATGCTTTCATATTTTTATTTAGAAAAGTTTTTGTTAACCGTAAATTTGGATGTATAGAGTTTGATGATTCTAGTTTAATATTTTTGGGATGTTACAAGATCACCTTGGGTCATGAGCTAGATGGATGGATATATCAAGTTTTGTAGATGATCATTGTACCAAGGGTTGAGCTTTATTGGTTTTGAGGTACTCTGGGAGTGATGGCAAACTTTGTTGAAATTAAGGGTGTCATAACAGATTATCATTTAGACTCAGAAACCATGTGGGCTTAAGAGGAACAGGGCTCCAATGGAAACAAGGAAAGGTGGATTAATAGACCATGGTTAGTAGAACCATGCAAAGAGTTAGTCAAAAGGGTATAGCATAGAGATGAGAGCTTCTGCCAAAATAGGCATGATGATAAGATTTCTAAAAAAAGAATATTTTCTTTCCTACCAAACCATCAAGGATAAGTGGGCCCAATAAGGGTTTAGCCAAGGGCAAGAGTGGAACTTGGTAGTACCCATTGAAAGAAAATGTTGGGCCCCCATGTGTGGTTTTGGTAATTAATGACAATCTTTATGGACTAATGTGTGTATTAAGTTATACTTGTAGGATTTGTCCATTAGCATTGCTTGGAGCATGTGTTGGCTTCAAGGTCGATGAAATGCAAGGAAGATATGTTGTGCAAGCTCAATATGCGAGGTCGATGATTTGGAATTAAGAAAGGCTTTCCATATTGAGAAGGGCAAGACCGTCCACATCGAGCTCAAGTGGAATGCTCAAGGCAAAGGTATAATCTTGATAGGTTTTCCCTTTTGCCGGTCTCTTGTTGTGTGTAGGAGACCGGGTTTAGGATAGATAACCGTAATATCAAGAGGGGCTCGAATGAGTAATTCGGTCACATCGTTTGGAGAGAGCTCAAACATTTGCATACTTGCATCATCGTATTTGGTCCTCTATCCAACGCAATTGGAATCGGGTCAATCGGAGCTTCCGGTCAAAAGTTATTGAAGTTTGAATATCTACCCGTCTTATTTAAAAAGAAAAACATGTTTTACGGCGGTAGTACCGCCGACGGGATACTACCGCCGCATCTGGCGCCCCCAACTACCTTCTGCCTAGCCCAGTACATTTTTCCGGTTGTACCGGACGGCCCGGTAGTACCGCCCGAGTGGGACGGTAATACCGGCCGGACCAGATTTTTTTCCCAGATTCGCCCAGATCTAGATCACGCACAGCCCCTGCCCGCCCTTGCGCGTTGACCCGCGAGCTGGACAAGCGCGCCTCGCTCGCCTCAGTGCGCGTTGTGCCTGGCCCGCGCCCCGCTCGCGCACGTTGACCGCCCATGCGCTGATGCTACCCCCGCCCTTGGCTGGCCCGCTTCTTCTTGCTGCTACCGCTCGGCCCGCTGCTCGCATGCTTCATGCGCGCACGCTTCTGTTGTCTTTTTGCTTGCACTTGTTGCGTCGCGTCTTTGCCGCCCGCTGGCTGCCCATTCTGGCCGCTTTGCTGCACCCTGACATGCGCCCGTTGACCCGCTGCCCCCTTTTTCCTTGCTTGCACGCGCGTGGTTGTGCTGTTCTCGCTCGCTTCTGGCCTATCAAACCCCAAACCGGTACTACTGGTCCAGATAGAAAAATAGCCCCAACGGCCAGATATTTGGGGCCCCTATTTAAGGTTTTGCCTGTTATGAGTTTAGTTTGCTTCTTTCTCATCTACTAGGCTATGATTTGTCCACACTTGCTCTAGATCTTGATGCTTGGCTAATCTTTTCCCTCCGATGATTCTTGCCCATATTTGAGTGGAAGAGAGGGGAGATCTAGATCCGCGTTTTGACCTAACCGATTCATCTCTTTGTGAGTGCATCTTTGGGGATCTAGATTTTGGGAGATTTTGTGTCTTTCTTTGATTCCTCCTCTCTTGTTCCCCCAATATCTTTAGTAGCTTTGTTGGAACTTGAGAGTGAGGGATTTGAGCATCTTTGTGGTGTTCTTGCCATTTGCATTTGGTGCATCGGTTTGAGTTCTCCTTGGAGGATTTGGTTTGAGTTGCTCATTGGAGCTTGTCCCTCTTGGGTTCTTGGAACCCTAGACGGTTTTGTGGCCTTGGTGGCATTGTGGCCTTGGTGGCATTTTTTGAGGCCTTTTGTGGCATTTGTTGGGAGCCTCCAATTAAGTTGTGGAGAAGTGCCCCAACCTTGTGAGAGGTTTCGGTTGCCACCGACAAGTGCACCGATAGTGGAAGCGTGGATCGATCCCGTTGGGGTGAGATTCACCGGAGAATAAGGGAGGCCTTTTGTGGCGTTGGTGGTTTGATACCACCCCCTCTCCAAATGATACGTACTCCATGTTGGGAGGAACTCGGTAAAATATCGGTGTCCCCGCGTGCCTCGGTTATCTCTATACCCGAGCTCTTTACTTATGCACTTTACATTGTGATAGCCTTCGTGCTTGAAGTAATATATATCTTGCTATCACTTTGTTGCTTGTATTGCTTAGCATAAGTTGTTGGTGCACATGGGTGAACCTTAGTTATTCTAGGTTGTGCTTAACAAAGTAAACACTAGTTTTATTCCGCCTTTGTTGAGCCACTCTAGGAAAAGTTTTAATCGCCTATTCACCCCCCCTCTAGGCGACATCCGTATCCTTTCACCCATGATGTACTACAATATGGTTCAAGTACATTTTAAAAAATGCACACCAATTAATATAGGTGTAGTCTCAAAGATTGAATCCAGATAAGGGTTCCAGATTTATTCAAGAAACTAGTTGTTTTAGGGTTTTTGACTAGAATAAAAGTGTGGATGTTTTTGAGAGGAGGCAAGGTTCCAACTCTTGTTTGAAGAGGTTGTGTTTTGAAGTAAGATGGAAACTAGTAAAACATTTGTTATTCAAATACTACTGATTTTACCCTCCATAATTTTGTAAATGGAAACTAGTAAAACATTTTTTATTGGCCAGGTCATCTTGGCTCCTGTTTTGAAATGCCAAAATCATTTAAGAATATGAAAACTAAGCCAAGACATCTCTTTTATTAAATAGCTTTTATCAACTAGGGTTTAGGTAAGGAGTATACCATATATTACACACGCATTTTCATGAGCACAAGAAAAAAATCAAACAAAAACATTGCACCACTTAACAATAAAAAGTTTTTGTTCCCCTGATTTTTGCATTCTGGACAATGAATCAGGGTTGCTGAAATTGAGATGTTACTGACCTTTCCCCTTAAAATAATATCTTATCGAGATTCGAGAGTGATAGGGATAAATAAGAACATCGATTTGATAACTATCATTGGTGGGAACTTAGAGGAAGAGGTTTTACAACAAAATTTCCATTTCAGCATGGGTCGGGGATCATTTACTTTGATTGGGAATTTAGGTTAAACTAGTGGAAAAGACATAGTATTTTCCCCAGCGGTTCTAGTTAGCTGTAGCATCGACAGGGTCATTTCTTTGTGTGATGAGATGGAGAGTTGAATATGCTTCATACCTTTATCGCGATAGCCAACATTCTTGTCTTTTGGGACTTGATACATCGAGAGTGGTTGCTGGATGTTCGGCTCTAAGTGGGGACTCTTCCGAAGTACCTCCTGAGGAGGAATTATGCGGCTTGCTATCATTTCAGTAGGGTCCACGATCTAATTAGTGGAGGATTGTCGTCACCTAACTACGGCTAGGGTTCGACTCCTGGGGTTCTTCAGGTGGAGGGTTTTTTTGGTTTTGAGGGCAAGACGCAGTGTTTTCCCCTAAGAGTGACACTAAGGATGCTTGGTGAAGTAGCAGGCCTTCTTTCAAGGAGTTGCGGGATGAGGTGGGAAGGATGTTGCACCTTTCGCCCAAAATTGGTATCTTCAGTTGACCTCATACATGATGCTTCTAGAGAGGCGCCTATACTACTTCTTATTTTGTAAGAGTTCTATTGGGTAAAGGCATCTTAGTAGCCTCCTAGGAGATAACTCTGAGCTGGTTTAGAATTTGATGGGTTGGGAGGATCTCATTTGTGTTTGGCGTGTCTTTGGTGATCCTAATTAGTTAGGTGGTCGGGGAACGTGGTCCTATGTTATGCGGTCAGTCTCGGTTGGGTATGATGCAACGTCATGGGTAGAACACATAGAGGAGAACATAGGACTGGCCTATCATCCAATCAGGGTTCATTCAGGGAAAATAGGCCAGCGCTGGTAGGCGACAAAAGTACTTAGTTCATTGCAAAACGGTTTTAGGGACATTGCATAATCTACCATAAGCTAGAGGGGTGAGTACATGGTACAAAAGACTACTCCACGAGTACTTCTTTAACCTTGTCGTTGGCTTTGGATTGCGTACAGACTCTAATTACTACAATTCCTCGGGGGTGTGAGGGATATTTAGTTCTTCGGCAATAAGGATAAGGGTGGTGCCTTCACCAGTGGTGGTTTCAATAGGTGGTTCTTTCAGGGGTGGTGACTGGAAAATAGGTTGATACTCATAAAGGGATAGTTGTTCATCTTCAGTTTCTTGGTTTCCAGCTTTAGGAGTTGAGGAAACAGTTGCGGAGACTTTCCTTTCCAGGCGAGTATTGGCGGCTCTCAGACTATTCTCTTGGCTTTGGAGTATGGCGAGATCCATACGCATGAGTAGGTTCTGACGACAGGTCTTATCAAGATCATCCTGATGGCGTTGCAGTAAGTATTCCATATTCTCCAGTTGATTCCCTATGCAATATGTGAGGAAAGACTAGGTGGGGAGTCCGTCGTTGTTGTGCTTTCCAAACAGGTGATAAGGGGTTTCTTTCAGCTCTTCTTTGTGGATCTTGCAAAGGCATGCCATGATGTTCTATATAGCTTGCACGACGCCATATTCCTAGTTGTGGTCGATGAAGGTGAAAATGATGGGCTCGGGGTCAGTTTCGGGAGCTAGATGGTGGCCTTGATGACCCATTGAGTTACGCTTGAATAGCTGCGGGGAAGCTCTGTCCGTTCAATCTTGGGTAGGGACATGTGGACTCTCTTCACTAGGTCGTGGAGTTTCTTTTCAAATGGCCAGAAGCTTTCTCCAACAATTATGCGCTTCGAGCGGGAAGGGGCCATCTACATAAGGTTTAAAATAGGGTTGGCAAAAGGGCAGGTCTGCAGATTTTTCTGAGTTTATACTAAGTTTAAACATGGAGTGGTTACGGTTTAAAATGAGTGGAGTTTATGTGGAACTCTTTTATTGCCATCCTGCTGAGGAGGGGTCTCATAATACGGGGCTATGACTATTAGGGACATAACGCACCTACATCATGGACAATACAATAGGATCGAATGATCCGAGGCAGACAAGCAACACATCTCAAGCATCAAACTAACACAAGACAAATAAACAGAGCATAACATAGGTACCAAGGAGTGACTACCCGCCATAAGGGGGAATCTTATACTGGGAATAATGATACTAAGTACGGATGTTTAAGGGAGGTCTTGACTTCGGTCTTGCTAGATTTTTCTGGGCTAGGAAGGATTCAGTTGGTAGGTAGATCTTGTAGTGTATTTTGTTGTCGGTAGCTCCTTTGGTTGGCTTGTCTCTGTTTCTTTTCATATCGGTAGGTAGATCTAGGTCGGACTAGTTTTAAAACCGAATGTTTGAGGGTAGACGATATATAGAGCAAGTAAATTTTCAATTATTTTAAATCAAAGAAGGTACGATATTTCAAAAATATTTTGAGAAAGTAGTTTTCGAAAACCGGTGTTTCAATTATCTAACATCCATGCTAACTATGGTCTCCTATAGTCAGGATGGATCTGATTCCATGTTAGTGGGACCCCGGATTTATAGTTCGAGAATTCCCTGTTATGCCTGCAATTCACGTTCCCATGATCAGTGAGCCGTGAGCATAACCGACAGTATCATTACTCTCGGGGTCCTGGCAACCGGGGTGCCACGTCCTTTGGTTGACGGGTCCAGTACCGGGAGTAATTCCCCTCGTGAGGCGTCCAAGCCTCTGGACGTGGCCCGGCTGTGTACACCTCGCGAGGCCCCCGTCTCATGAGGAGATGAGCCTCCGGAGGGTATGCCTCCCAAGGATACCCTGCTACTATGCCTTGTTGTGTCCCGAAGCCTCGGATGCTTTGGTACGCGTCCCGGGGCAATTTGGTAATTCCACCTAGCAAGGTACGAGCTGGATCCCGACAAGGGGAGCAGTGCTCCTGCGCTTCCAACCCGCCTCGGTAAAGCAAGACTCGGTCTAGCCCGCTTACGTTAGGAAGTGGACGGATGACCTCGTGGTGGAAGGCTCCTTCCATTGCCATTTCAGTGTAAGGAGGAGAGTAGAGAGAATCGTATGAAGACAAACGACGCTAAAGAAGGCCACTTTTGAGAAGGATGGGGCGAGGCGCGGTGAGCTAGACTTAGTCCACCAAAAGTAGTCTTCTAGACCGGGATCTCAAGGAGCGGCACTGTGGATGCCTTTCCCACCCAAACACCGGGGGAAGAGGCCTGACACCTCCCTATATAAGGGACTCTTCTTGAGACCCCGTATTTATGGTCCGAGAATCCCCGTTATGCCTGCAACTCATGTTCCCATGATCAGTGATCCATGAGCATAACCGACTAGTATCATAACAACATACTTAAAATAACTGAGTAGAAGACTTACATATTCTCCTTTATGGTAGTAAAGAAAACAACAACAGACTTATTCAATCGCACATCCCATCTTGTGCGTTAACCAATAGGCAACTGACTAGAAAGACGGCCTAGCTCGCATAGACGCCAGCATCTCCGTGTTTTTGGGAATCTGGCCAAGTAAATAACCAGGAACAATGCTGGTGAGTATTTCCAATGTACTCGCAAACCACCTTAGAATAACAACAATTAAAGCATATGCAATATGGATGTGGTAATAGGAGATTTCCATAGGAGGTTCTTATCAAAAATAGTTTCTCTTGTAGATATAACATCTACAATGTTTTGTTTAAAACTTTTCGTAAAACATTTTTGGAAACGTTTTTGAAAAGTTTTAGGAAACACTAGGATTGGGTCACCCATTTCATCTCCACGGTCCTCAATTGACTGTGGTTTCTTCATCCTTGATCCATCAACATCACATCACCTTCTCTGGTATCCATCAGACCACCAGGTTTAGAAAACTCTTTCTTTTCTGAAGTCCTTTTTGAAAAAAAAAACCATCACTGATGTATAGCAACCTTCCCAACCGTCCATGACCACGCACACGGCTATTCGAATAGATATACACTCTGTAGAGGTTATACACTTTACCCACACCAAACGGGTACCCTGCCCTGATCCATACTGATTGTGGGTCAAGTAACCGATCAAGACACTCTGGATACCGCTCTAGCATGGGCCCTATCCTATGACTTGTTCCTTTCAACACCGGGACATCTGGATCCACTGACCAACCACAGTGCATCCAAACTATTGGGCCACGTAGAGATAAAAAAAAATTTCCTCTAACATGGTGATCCCAAGATCTTGTTGAGGTACAAGGCGGTGAACTTTTTCCTCTAACGAGGATTACCACTAGATGCGCAGTGGCAGATAACTGATGAAGCGCTTAAGTTGATGTAGGCAGTCCTCACAATCTGATCCAATCCCGATTGTCCTGGTGCTGATCGTACAACACCGTTGCTGGTATCCACAAGTACAAGGAGGAGCGCCGGCGGTGAACTGCTAGGTTCGTTATGGCGCCAGGACTGCTGTGGATCTAGGGTTTCCAACGCATGGAATGACCTAACCGATAACCCTCCTAGGTTTATGCGCTCCACTATATATAGGTAGTGAACATGGGCTCCACTAACTTGTGGCCCATAATATATTATTCAAGGTGAGTCCGACTCACTGACTGTCATCGGTATGGAACCGATATTTCCTAAGGAGGCTAGGTAGAGGTGTGGGAGCGAGCAGGGCGACTGCGATGGCGTCCGCAGGCAGGATTGGATACAAGCCAGTGTGGTGACACACAGGAAGTACCCAGGTTTGGAGCCCTCATGGTGAGGTAGAACTCTTACTCCTGCATGTCTGATAGTATATCGGGTATAATCAGACTACAAAGGGTGCTCCTGGAGCTGTATTGGGAATCAAGTAGCTAGCATAGTGAGAGCTCGCACGAGAGAGCAAGCTATCAGGCAGGTGGAGTGCTAGTGGTGTGTGTGTGCTAGCTGCCTCAAGTGAGCACGCGTGTGAGCCTGAATGAGTGAGTCCCTTTGCATGTGAGCCTTCCTTGGTTATTTATACATATTCCAAGGGACAAGATGGCCGACATGCCTAACTACACTATACAAGATGCCATGCATGAGGTAGTACAAGTACATTGCATAGTGTCCACTATTTGCTATGTCATATGGTAGTGTCATACATAGTGTCTTGATAGTGGCAGCATGGCCCGTGTCTTCTCAGTCTTGTCGATGTCTGGTGCTTGTACTTCTTCTGGTATATTTCCTAGTGGGTCTGGATCGATCCGGCTCTGTTGGAGGGCAGCGGCAAGGCCGGTTGCACCCACTGCCAGTGGCCCAGCCGTCCACAGGTAAGCAGCAACCCAGGTGGCGGAGGGAGTGGTCGGATGGGCCAGGAGGGCGCGGGCAGGCCGACTGGAAGCCTCCAGCCGGCCCAGGTCGAATCTGCTGCACTTATCTTTTGTTGTTGCCTTTTTTGACTGCCTTGGGGCGTCTTTGGGGTACCCGGGGACAATTCCCCCGACACTAGCCCTCAAGCGCGCGCTGATTTCACCTGGAGGGGGAAATTAGCACGGGCTCCACAAAGCTCGACGTTGTCATTGTAGATGAAGTGCTTGAATGGCGTCCGGCTGGACACCTCTGGCCGGGGAAGCAACACAACTCCAGCGGGGGCGCGCGAGCGCGCCCGCGGGGTGTAGCCCCCGAGATTCGGATTAGATGACGGAGATAGGTCCTTCGAATCTTTATCTTTCTTGCCCTTGTCAACACCTTGACCTTGCTATCCGGCTGAACGCCTTCAGCCGGACGGGAGCACTAGTAGTCGGACAAAGCAAACACATAGAAATGAATTTTTTCAGTACATTGACATACAATACACATTCTCTCAACCTAATGATGGTTTTTATTTCAAAAAACTAGCTCGTGCTTTTCTTGCACACTTAGTCACTTTCTCGTGCGCTCTGCTATTTACGCTGCACCTTGCCGGGCAGCCGGGTTGCGGTCTGGAGTCGGAACCGAAGGGAGTTGACAATATATCGCGCACGGTACTAGAGGCTTAGCAGCCGGAAAATACCAACTAGGCACATGGCCGGAATGTCCAATCTTTCGCATCTTTCGCCGTTTTTCATGTGGGATGCCTCGGGATTTTTCTCTTGCTAGCCGGACAGCCGGGTTGCGGTTTGTAATTGAGAAAAAGAGTGGGCCCTAGCATCATCGCACACTACTCAGTCGGTTTACAAAATTAGCAGGTCAGGTCGGCGAGCCCCTGGGTAGGTGTTACCGACTCCAGAAATCTGAAATCAGGAAGCATGACAACATCTGGCGAGCTCTCGAGGGTTGCTCGGGGTCAGAAAAACACTCACATTGCTGTAGTCGTGATTCTGCACGCGTCACAGCTGCTAAAACGGTCCAACTGGTCTTCCAGCCGGATGGCCTGGCTCCAGGCAGCCAGGCTACTAAACGAAGCAGCCGGATATAGTCCCAGCGGGACAGACAACCAAATGGTCAGGGATGCGCTGAGCCGGCCTGGCCCAGCCGGACCGGATCCGAATGGCTGAACCGGCAACCAAACAGGACGAAGTTGCGTCCAGCCGGCCGAAATGTCAGCCAAACAGATGAAGTCGAGCTGAGTCGGCCCGAATTAGCCTAAACGGGCCAAGCTGACGAGTCGGGCAGACAAACAGGACGCCAACCGGACCGGGCTCTAGTCGGATAGGCCCATCCGGCTTGACGAACCAAATAGCAAGACAAAACATAGCCGGATCTGGATTTTTTTTCTTTTCTAGCCGGGTCATTCTTGCCAGCCGGATTGGTCTCTTTTCAACCGAATTTATTTTTCTTTCTAACTCTTTTTTTTTTTCAACCGGATACGGCCATACGCCAGCCTGATATTTTCCTTTTTTTCTAATCAGCCGCACTCAGCAGACATTACGTTCCTTCCCTTCTTTTTTCCTCACCCGGCTGCCCCAGCCGGCCCCTCCTTTCATCTCTCTCGTTTCCATACTATTTTGCAACTGGCTGACTTTTCTCTTCTCTTAACCGGTTGATGACCCACAAGTAGAGGGGATCGCAACAGTCTTCGAGGGTAGTATAACCCAATTTATTGATTTGATACAAGGGGAGCCAAAGAATAATTATAAGCCTTAACAACTGAGTTGTCAATTAAGCTACACCTGAAAATAGTTCTTGCTCGCAGTAGTTTATTAGTAGCAATAGCAAAGCAACAGCAGCAGTAAAACCAGAGCAATAGTAACAGTAATAGCAAACTGTAGGATATGAGTGCGGTAGGCATAGGTATGGACGGACGGGCGTTGCATGAACAAGTCTAAACATGCAACTTCAAGATCTAGGTCAATTGCAGATAAATAAGAATAAGCATCCAAGTACTAAACAATCATAGGCATGTGTTCCATATATACTCATGCGTGCTCGCAATGAGAACTTACACAACATCTTCTGTCCTGCCAGCCCATTGCAGCGGGGCCTCAAGGGAACTATTGGCAACTAAGGTGCTCCTTTTAATAGAGAACCAGAGAAAAGCATTAACACTCCGTGAACACATGTGATCCTCACATCACAACCATCCCCTCAGGTTGTCCCAATTTCTGTCACTTCGGGGCCTTTGGATCCGGACAATTGATATGTGTACACAACTTGCAGATAAGTTCACAAACAATACTATCATCATGAATAAATAATAAGTTTAGATCTGAGATCATGGAACTCGGGCCCTAGTGACAAGCATTAAGAACAACAAGTTGCAACAAAGTCAAATAGCACTAATAGAGATACTAGGCACCATGCCCTAACAATCTTATTCGATTACATGATAGAACTCATCCATTCCCTACCATCCCCATAGCCTACAGCGGGGGATTACTCACTCATGGATGAGGTAAACATGGATGGTTAATGGAGAGGTGTTGGTGATGATGATGGCGATGATCCTCTCCAAATACCTCGTCCCATTAGGGTGCCAAAACGGAGTTTCTAGTTTCGAATTACGGTTTCTGGTGGTGGCGGCGCAGCGTAACTCTTTCTGGAAAAACATCGACCCCCCTGAGAAGAGGGAGGCCGAGGGGGTGCCTGGGCGGCCACATCCCCTCCAGGAACGGCCAGGCCTAGCCCGTGCGACAAGGGGTGTGAGCCCCTCAAGCCTCCACTCCGTCTCGTATTCTGGCTCCATGAGTATTCTGGTGAAATAGGATTTTTGGCATATTTTCCGGGATTTTTCCTAATAGTTGATTTTCTGCACAAAAACTAGACACCAAGGTAATTCTGCTGAAAACAGCGTGAGTCTGTGTTAGTTGTATCCAAATCACACAAGTTTAGAGGAGAAACAGTAGCAAAAGTCTTCGGGAAAGTAGATACGTTTTGGACATATCAACTCCCCCAAGCTTAGCTTATGGCTTGTCCTGAAGCAGTTCAGTTGAAAACTTAGTGCGATAAAAGAACTTTCACGAACACATTTGCTTCATATGATGTATATATTCTTAGCACAGGAGTATATTCTTAGAAAATTCATAATAAGAAGTATGCAACTAAGTCTACTTAATAGTCATTGCAAGATATGAAGAGATTCCAACTCAATAATAATAAGTAGCATGAAATATAAACATAAGCAACATTGCAATGCTCATAAAAAGGTATGATATAGTGACATCTCGCTTGCCTTTGTTTGAAGAGAACAACATAAATGCTAAGGCACCTCTAAAGTTCAAGTGAAGACTAGAAGTAAAGATATCAGAGATACAAGCATCAAAGTCATGACATAATTAACCAAGTTTTGAGACAAACACATTACACTAAGAATGACAACTATGCTCTCAAGAAGGTGCTCATAGAGTAAGTGGAGAATCAACAAGGAAGTGAAAAGGTTTTGAAAAGTTTGAAAGTCTTCCAAATGCTGGAAGTATGGTAGTCATTAGCTTTGAGCTCTCATTTCCCCTATCATAGGCATCTTTACATGGTTAAGGTAAAATTGAGGTCCAATATGAGTTATATGCTTGACAAACCAAAAACTGGAAATCTCGTGTCCCTTGAGTACGAGGGCCTCTCCTCATGCTACTCAACTTTAGTTATTGGTAAGTTCTTGTCATAGTAAATACATGCGTATCATAGAGAACTACAATCGGGGTACCCCTTGCACATGATACAGGAGCTATCCCATAATCAAAATGACAAGGCAAGCAGACAATGATCATCTTAGCAATCTTCTTATTTGCCATGGCAAAATGGCACTTTTTTCTCTCTTTCCTCTTTTCAATATCTGTCTCCCTTTTTTTATAAGAAGAAAGCTTCATAGATTGCTCATTATGGTTATGTTGCAAGTTTCCACCATGATTAGGCATGGCTTAGGCTAGCGGCTCAGGCGTTTCTCTAACACATATACATAACTCCATGGACTTACAAGCTCCCCTTTTATTTCACACCGACGACATCCGCAAACAAAAGAGCATGATATCAACTGGGTATAATATTTACAGGTGTTGAAAGTGTTTCCCGTGACAGCACAGTTCTACTAACTCCCAGCCTATAATTTGCAAGCATATAACTTTCATGGACAGTCACAATGGTTCAGGTTTATTAAGTGCAAGAAATAAAGTGTGTGATCAAGTTCGTGAGAGCTTTACTAAATAACTTTCTCATAACAAGCAAACATTTTGTTTGGACGAAAACAAGGCATAATGAATATGCACGGAATAGCAAATGATGATAATAGGTAGGTATGGTGGACACTGTTGGAAACATTGGTTTTGGGTAGTTGGAAACATGAGTAGAGATCATACTCAGTGCAAGTGAAGGCTATCAATAGAGAGGGAGCGACCAATGAGAGAGCAATAACTTTCATAATCATGCTTGCAACAAAACATGACTAATTATGGCATAAAAGTGATACAAGAACTCTGAGGAAAAATAAATTATCGAGTCTTACTGACTATTGTTTAGTCATATGCATGCGTGACTATGTGCCAAGTCGATTCACATGAAACTTTCGTAGGAGGATACCACAATATCATACCAAGTTATGAATAGAACAGTTCATATGATATGCTACAAACTATTAGCAAGTTGGAGCTAATCATAAGAAAGCAAGAACTACTAAGCATCCATAAATAACATACATCTTACATGAACAGACTAAGCATGCTCACAATGATGAGTATATGTACAAAAATGAAAAAAATAGAGTTCATTACCAGCCCCTTACCACACCTCAAGTTGTCATAATCTTCATTATTTCCCTTCACTTGTGTGGCTTGAATAATTACTTGAAAACAAACTCAACTGATGACTGCTGAATCCTCTAAAGAAGAACAACAAATATTTTTGGTATTTTCGATTTTTAAAGCAAGCACACAAAGAAAAAACAAACAAAGAAAAAACTTTTTGGATTTTTCTTAAGGCAAACCAAAGCTAAAAATCAAAGAAACAAACTAAGAGAAACAACGAAAATATTTTTGGTCTTTTTGTGTTTTGAGAAAGCAGAAACAAAATCCAAAAAGAAAGCGAAATATGGATATACAAATAACCAACGAAACATGATATATAGATGAGTGTGATGTCGGTGTACCTCCCCCCAAGCTTAGGCTTTTGGCCTAAGTGGGGATCAACCCAATGGTGACCAAGAAGGTGCACCTCCGTAATACGACGAAGAGGCCCCTTCGTCCTGGTATGAGCTCAAGGACGCCGCTGTGTAGTGCATAGAGTGTTCATAAGAGGGTGCGTTCCCCTGGTAGTGTCCGTGGAAACCACGAATGCGAAGATTCTCGTCCATCTCTTCCTTGGAGCGTGACCAAGGTCCCTGGAAAATACTAAACAAAGTGGTTTGGGGCAAAGGAATCTCTCTCTCTCTCTTCCCGTCAGTAAACATCATCCTATAAACCAAACTATCAAGGGTAGAGCTAGCAGGGACAAAGTGATGCACTTTCATGGAAGCTAAATCAAGCCTCCGAGGATCCAAAATTGTATCATTTGGATCAACAGAAAGATCTAAGGCAGCAAAAACACGTGCAAAAAAAATACCCCTATAAATTGGTCCTCTAACAGCTAAGTGAAGAGTAATGAGAGAACCAAGATTGTACCTGGTTTCATTGTTGAGTGCAGCAGCTAGAAAGGCCAAATGATAGTTTGAAATATTGATAGTGTTCTCCCTACCAAGGATACTAGTGGAAAGATAATAAGAAAAATATCTGATAGCTGGGAGTTGAATATTTCTTATCTTTCCGCGCTGGGCTCTGTAGTCATCATCATTAGTTATCCCGCGGTAGAGCTCCAACAAATCAGCGGGTTGAGCTAGAATCTTCTTCACCATCCCAGCTGTGTCAATACCCAAGATTTTGAAAATTTTCTTCAATGTCATGGAGATAGGCCTATTATAGATTTTGAATGACACATCTGACTTTAAAGGGCTGTTAGAAAATAGAAACTCTCCACAAAAGTTTTGGTGAGCATAGCATATTGCAAAAGGTAAGACAAGTGAAGGTAGAAGGGTGCGCATCCCCCTCATCTCCCTCTTTGCCAAAACACGGTGTAATGAGATCCTCATTGTATGATGGTCTAGCTCGGGAGGATGATCTTGAAGGCCTTGTCCTCCTAGGTGCATCACTCTCAAACACGTCTCCAAAGGTGTGGTTGTCCATGCCCCTTTTTTCTAAAAAAATTAGACAAACATCAAACCATGTAATTTTCAAATTGATAAATGATGAGGAACTTGCTAGAGGGATAAACATGCATCAAAACGAAATCTCTAAGCATAGAACAAGCATGCAAGATCACACAACCTGACACCTATAGTAGCAAAATACTCAAGATACATTATACCAAACAATAATCTAATTAGACAAGCGGAGGAGGCACATACCACGGAGAAATCCCTCCAAAAACCAGAAGCAAAGATGGGCTGAGCAAGGAGATCGAAAATCGGGAGCAAGAACAACAGGAAATCGAGCTTGAGAAAGTTTTCCGGTGTTTTTCGGAAGAGAGAAAGAAGTGGCTAGGAGGAGTCAACTTGGAGGGCCATAGGTGGGTCCCACCCAGGCCAGGCGCGCCCTGGGATGGTCGCGGCACCAGGGTGTGCTAGCCTGGTGGGTCCCCCTGGGCCACTCTAGGTGTCCCTCTATCCCTTTTTTCGAGGAAAAAATTAATATGAATTTTCTAGAATTTTTCAGGAAACTTTATTTTTGGCCAATTTTTAGGTCATGAAAATTCATTTTCTCAGAGAAAAAGATTTTTTATAAGAAGCAGAAACAAACAAAAAACCAAAACTATAGAAGTTCTAAGACACTCTAACGAGCAAAAAACTAGCAAAACTAAAGCTAACAAGAGAAAGAGCAAAGACTAGGAAGGAGAAAAATAAAAGTGAGCAAGTATAACCACTTTGAAAGCATTGCTTTGTTCATTAAAATCCCTTTGTTAACAAGGTTGATCAAGTCTTTTTACCAAAACAATCTTATATGAAGCAAAACTTTGCATTCCACAAAGTGATTATGTTACCTCAAACTTGATAGCAATAGTCCCAATTATAATAGTTTCAAAACTTTCTTGTGGAATGGGACAATATATTTCTCCAACTTTGATGCTCTCAATATTTTCAATGGAATTCAGGAAATAGCTCTTATCAATCTTCTTGGGGAAATATAAAGTATGCTCTTTGTCATTAATATTAAAAGTTACTTTTCCTTGATTGCAATTGATGACAGTACCTACAGTATTAAGAAAAGGTCTCCAAAGAATAATAGACATATTATCATCTTCAAGCATCTCAAGCACAACAAAATCAGTTAAAACCATGCAATTATGAGCTACTTGAACATGAACATCCTCACATATATACAAATAGGAATAGTAGTTAACTTATCAGCCATTTGCAAAAATATATCAGTTGGTATCAACTTTTCTAGCTGGAGTCTCTTGTAGAGAGAAAAAGGCATAACACTAACTCCAGCTCCCAAATAACATAAAGCAGTTCTAACATAATTATTCTTAATATAGAAAGGAATAGTTGGTATACCTGGATCACCAAGTTTCTTTGGAAACTTACCTTTAAAGGAATAATTAGCAAGCAAAGTAGAAATTTCGTCATTAGGAATCTTCCTTTTATTAGAGACAATATCCTTCATATACTTTGAATAAGGAGGCAACTTAATAGCATCAGTCAAAGGAATTTGCAAAAATAAAGGTTTCATCCACTCACGAAACTTGTTATAGTTTTCTTCCTCTTTCGACTTGTGTTTCTAATTAGTAAAAGGCATAGGTTTCTGCACCCAAGGTTCTCTCTCACTACCATGTTTTTTAGCAATAAAATATTCCTTAGTGTACCTAGTGTTCTTAGTGTGCTTCTCAGGTCCTTCCTCAACTTCCTCCTTATTAGGAGCATCATTTTTATCATTACCACTCTCAGTTTCAGCATCAGAGACAGCTATACTATTAGGATCTACAGCAGGTTCAGGTGGTTCCTCAACTATTTTGTGTTTCTTTTTCTTTCTCTTATGAGGACTACCACTATTTTCAGCTTGTTGAGAATCCTACTCAATTATTTTAGGGTGTCCTTCAGGATATAAAGGATCTTGAGTGGCTATACCACTCCTAGTTCTAATTCCATAAGCATGTTTATCTCCTGAAGCATTAACTAGCATATCTTTTTGTACCTTAGCAAGTTGATCAATTTGAGTTTTAACCATTTGAAAGTGTTTACAAAACGTTTTAACATCATTAGCAGTTATTTTCACAATATATTTCAACTCATTAATATCTCTAGAGTTATCCAATAAATGATTCTAAACTTGTTTATTAAAATTACCTTGTTTAACAATAAAAGTGTCAAGTTCCTCTAAGCATTGATCAAGAGTCTTACCATAGGTAATATCACCTTCATCAAAGTGGAGAGAGTGTACCTCAATAGTAGATGAGTGGGGAATTGGCTTACATAATTCTTCTATAGGAGGTACATTCTTCACATCTTCAGCTCTAATACCTTTCTCCTTCAGACATTTCTTAGATTTCATCGTTCCATCATTTAATGCAATCACTCCCCTCTTCCTTGGTGTTGGTGTTGGAACTGGTTCATGCAGAACTGTTTCAGGAGTAATAGGCTCCGGTATATTTAGCTCCGTTGAATTCCAATCATCATAATTATTGCTTATTTTATCCATTCATTCTTCAGCATCTATAGGAGTTCTTTTCCTGAAACCACAATCAGCAAAACTATCTAGGTACGTCCTAGAATCATCAGTTAGTCCATTATAATAAATATCGAGGATGTGCATGAATCAAGGCACATAACCTTGTCCATGACTCATGCAATTTCTCTTCTTCTCCTTGTTTAAAATCAAAAAGTTTTTGCAAAGTAGCATGTCTAGCATTGGGATGAAAATATTTCTGAAAGAAAGAAGCAATCAAACAATCAGGGCTATCAATGGATCCATGAGGTAATCTATTAAACCAAACTTTAGCTTATCCCTTTAGTGAAAAAGGGAAGATCTTAGTAACAAAATACTTTCACATCTTAAAATCATTAGAAAATAAGGCACTCATAGTGGAAAGCTCATTCATATGTGCCACAGCACTCTCACTCTCGGTCCCACAAAAAGGTTATTTCTCAACAATGTCTAAATAGGGTAAATCAAGAGAGAAATCATAATATTCATCATTAATATCTATGGGAGAAGTGACAAACTTAGGATCAGAAGACAGTTTAGGAATAATGGTATGTCTCTCAAGGAGACTCCTAATAGAACTAGCACCATGTGTGTTTTGGTACTCTTCAATAAATTCATCAGTCATTTCAATGTAACCATCACTAATATAATATCTCTCTCTAGACCTAGGTGAGCTAACAGGTGTAATAGTGTCTTCACTAGGAGTTTCAGTGTTTGCCAAAATAGTTATAGCAATAGTAGCATCTAGGAAAGGACCTAATGAACCACTTGCATCAAGCACAGTAGAACAAACATCATGAGTATGAGAAGCAATTTCATATTCAGCAGTAGTAGCAGTGTGTGTAGCATGTGTATGTGGTGGTGGTGTAACAAGCTTACTTATAACAGACGGTGAATCAAGAGCAGCAGAGGTGTTTAGGAATGTACCTCTTCTTGTAGTGGATGGTAAAATAGGAAACTTTCCATCAAAAGACTTCCGGATGATGAAAGGAGTAGCAGTGAACAATAATAGATCCAACTAAACTTACAAATAAAGTTATGCTCCCCGGAAACG
The DNA here is from genome assembly GCA_030063025.1 of Avena longiglumis. Classification (NCBI taxonomy): domain Eukaryota; kingdom Viridiplantae; phylum Streptophyta; class Magnoliopsida; order Poales; family Poaceae; genus Avena; species Avena longiglumis. The sequence goes on from CP125975.1 coordinate 205,143,015, forward strand.
GCGCCAGAAAATAGTCTTGATGACCCACAAGTATAGGGTATCGCAACAGTCTTCGAGGGTACTATAACCCAATTTATTGATTCGACACAAGGGGAGCCAAAGAATACTTATAAGCCTTAACAATTGAGTTGTCAATTCAGCTGCACCTGGAAATAGTTCTTGCTCACAGTATTTTATCAGTAGCAACAGTTTTATAGTAGGAATAGCAAAGCAACAGCAGGAGTAAAACAAGAACAATAGTCACAGTAATAGCAAATAGTAGGATATGAGTGCGGTAGGCATAGGGATGGATGGACGGGCGTTGCATGGACAAGTATAAACATGTAACTTCAAGATCTAGGGCAATTGCAGATAAATAAGAATAAGCATCCAAGTACTAAACAATCATAGGCATGTGATCCATATATAGTCATGCATGCTCGCAATGAGAACTTGCACAATATCTTATGTCCTGCCAGCCTGTTGCAGCGGGGCCTCAAGGGAACTACTGTCAATTAAGATGCTCATTTTAATAGAGCATCGGAGAAAAGCATTAACACTCCGTGAAGACATGTGATCCTCACATCACAACCATCCCCTCAGGTTGTCCCAATGTTCTGTCACTTTGAGGCCTTTGGATCCGAACAATTGATATGTGTACACAACTTGCAGATAAGATCACAAACAATACTATCATCATGAATGATTAATAAGTTTAGATCTAAGATCATGGCACTCGGGCCCTAGTGACAAGCGTTAAGCACAACAAGTTGCAACAAAGTCAAATAGCACTAATAGAGATACTAGGCATCATGCCCTAACAATCTTACTCGATTACATGATAGAACTCATCCAACACCTACCATCCCCATAGCCTACAGCGGGGGATTACTCACTCATGGATGAGGAAACATGTATGGTTGATGGAGAGGCGTTGGTGATGATGATGGCGATGATCCTCTCCAAATTTCCCGTCCCGCGGGGTGCCAGAACGGAGTTTCTGGTTTCGAATCGCGGTTTCTTGTGGTGGTGGCGCAGCGAAACTCTTTCTGAAAAAACGTCGAACCCCCTGAGTTTTTATGTTACAAGGCAATTTATAGGAAAAGAGGGAGGTCGAGGGGGTGTTTGGGGTGGCCGCACCCCCTCCAGGAACGGCCAGGCCTGGCCCGCGTGGTAGGGGGTGGGTCCCTTAGGACTCCACTCCGTCTCGTATTCTGATTCCGTGAGTCTTCTAGTGAAATATGATTTTTGGCATATTTTCTAGGATTTTCCTGATAGTTGATTTTCTGCACAAAACTAAACACCAAGGTAATTTTGCTGAAAACAGTGTTAGGCCTTGTTAGTTGTATCAAAATTACACAAGTTTAGAGAAAAAACAATAGCAAAATTTTTCGAAAAAGTAGATACGATTTTAGACGTATCACACGGGTGCCATATTTTTTCACCCGGATCTTTCTCAACTGATACCACGATCGTTTCTCTCTCTATATTTTTTCTTTTCTTTTCAACCGGCCAGCTCCCCTGCTTCTCTAGACGGATCACCGCCACCTCCCCTCTTTCTTTCTATCAACCGCCCACGCACTTAACCCGCGCCCAGCAGACCACACCTCCTTTCTCCCTTGCTTCCTTCTATCGTGCGCGCGCAGTCGGATTGGCGCGACTGGGGTTGCAGCCGATCGGGCGAGGCGGGTAAGGCGGGCTCGCGGGCATAGGTGGTGGCTGTTGGGGAGGCCTGCGCTGTGGCGGAGGAGGACGTGCCCAGGAGCAACGGCGGAGGAGCACGCGCAGGCCGGACGTGAGCTGCCAAGCGGAGGCGGTTGTGGTATGCGCGACGGCTGGTGGACGGAGGTGCTGCTATGACCGACGGGAGGTCGCAGGGGCGCGGCCCGGTGGCTCGCTGGCGCATGGCGGAGAGACGAAGCCCAGGGGAGGCGCGCGGGCAGGGCTTGCCGGCGTGGCAGCAGCTTGCTCGGGGGGGCCGCTACGGGCGGTGCGGGACGGCCACGGGCGAGCGGCAGCCGGGCGGGTGGGCGCGCGAGCCTGGGGCCTCGGAAGCGGAGGAGATGCGGCAGGCACAGCAGGGCGCGTAGCTGGGAGCGGTCGCGATGGCTACGGGCGAACATTACGCGCGCGGCCGGATATAGGGGTAGCTGCGCAGGTCGAGCGGGAGAATACGCGAGCACCTGCCGCCGTGCGCGCATCCTGCTCATTGGCTTTCCCGCATGCGCGTGCGCGAGCACTGGGAGGTGCTGCAGCTTTTCCCTCGTACGTGTGCATGCCTTGCTGCAGGCTCGAGTGCTAGCTGATGTCGGCCTGTTGCCGCTAGCTCACGCGGGCGAGCGCCGGCGTTGCTGGTAGCCTGCACTCGCCACAGTGCACTGCTGGCTCGCCACACGCGAGGAGGCGTAACGAGGGAGGATGTCGTAGATACGGCAGCACGCTTGAGGATGATGCGGACAGGCGGCACGCGAGGACGGCGGCGAGGCACGCGAGCCTTGACCAGGTGATGGTGACAGCGTCAAGGCAAATGGCGAGGCAGGCGATGACGCGAGTGCGAAAGGCGAGGCCGACGAGCCCCAGAGAATCTTCTGAAATGGAGTCAGAGTTGGTGACCACGGCCCGGCGGAGGCAGCGAGCCCCCGGGCAACCCGAAACAGCGCCGATGACAACGGCGATGAAGAGGTCCCGTGCAGAACGAGCTCCGGCCGCAGCCATCTCTCGCCTCACGGTAGAAGCCAAATGTCGTCGGTATGGAAACGACATTGCCTAAGGATGCTAGATAGAGGTGTGGGAGCGAGCAGGACGACTACGACGGCGTCCACGGGCGGGATTGGGACACTGAAAGTATCCAGGTTCGGAGCACTCGTGGTGAGGTAAAACTCCTACTCCTGCATGTCTAATAGTATATCGGGTATAATCGGACTACAAAGGGTGCTTCTGGAATTGTAGTGGGAATCAACTAGCTAGCAGAGTGAGAGCTCGAGAGAGCAAGCTAGATTCCAGGTGGAGTACTGGTGATGTGTGTGCTAGCTACCTCCAAGTGCGCAGGCGGGTGAGCCTGAAGGAGTCAGTCCCTTTGCATGTGAGCCTTTCTTGGTCATTTATACACATATCAAGGGACAAGAGGGCCCACATGCCTAACTACACTATACAAGATGTCATGCATGAGGTAGTCCAAGTACATTGCATAGTGTGCACTATTTACTATGTCATCTGGTAGTGTCATGCATAGTGTCTTGTAATGGCCCGTGTCTTCTTAGTCTTGTCGATGCTGGTGCTTGTCCTTCTTCTGGTATATTTCCTGGTGGGTCTGGATCGATGCTAGGTTGGAGGGCAGCGGAAAGGCTGGATGTAAGGATGGGACTTGGTTAACCATTTATGGTTCAGACTCGAACCTAATGAACCATTTTATGTGATTGGTAAAATAGATTAATCCTTAGGTTATTAGGGTTACAAATGGTTAACCGAAGGTTCAAACCTTTTTAATATTTTGCAAAGATGATAAATCAGCGCAGTGCCTCACCATGGTCTGCGCCATGAGCGAATTGGCCTTTAAATTCATTTGGACAGTATTATATATCAATTAGACTACCTGCTAAGACAGATTCCTAAAACCTATAGCTATAAATAGAAACTACCGTGAAGGACCAACTTGTCATAGTTTGTCATTACTTTTTTTCTCCCAACATCTGTTCGTCTTCGTCAATTCGTTGTCGGTAGATTCAAATCACATCCAGCAACCTGCCTTCCTTGACGCTGGCCATCCCATCACGCCTTCCTCTGAAGTGTCTCTCCACTATCCCCTCCTATAAAATACCAGGATTACAGTCTTCTGGAGACCGTCACCTACTGTTGTACGCTAGCTCGTGGACACCAGGTCCCGCATAGGCCCCGTGGAGTGTCAACACCCGGATTTTTAATCCCAGATGCCTGTTATGCCATACATCGCAATCCCATGATTACCATTTTTGCGAGACATAACAGAATTGGATACCACAGTACATCATCCATTACAAACCGTACATAAGTTCTTACGCAAATAGGGATCTCATGATCCAGTTCTTAATACAACTTCAAGCAGCGGAATACGTAATAATAACGGTAGCGTAGGCGAAGCTCCATCTTCGGGGTCACAGGCAATGCTGACGATGGGAGATAATCCTAGTTGTCGTAACCTTCCTGGGGTCCATCCTCCAGGTACTCCTCTTCATAGTCTGGCCACTGGAATAGCCAGGGACAAAGCCATGAGTACTCTTTAAGTACTCGCAAACTAATACTAACAAGTGAAAGGGTTTTTTGGTAATAGGGCACTAGGCTCTAGGGTTGTTTTGCAAAAGCCAGATTTATCTCTACTAAGTTTAGAAGCAACGAATGCTAGTTGAAGTTTTATAACACCTAAGTGGGAACTTGTATCTCATGCCACAACCCTGTTGTGGTCAAGTCAAAGTCTCAGTTCATTTCACAAGTCATTCTGAAAAGTCTGATGGGGGTACACTATGGCCACTCCAACTGTCCATAACCGCGGACGTGGCTATTCGAATAGTTTGACACTCTGCAAAGATTGTACACTTTCACCACAACATTCGATACATCCGTCAGGAACAAATCCTGAATTCACCATACTCAGTATGCGGATAATCAATCCTAACCTTTCAATTACACGCCCTAGTATAAGCACCTATCCTGTGAGTTTGGCCTCCCAACCATGACCAACTGTCATCCTGGGTACTACACAGGTGGACAATCTTCACAAGGTAGCCTCAGCTCAGACGTTGGACATGAGGGAACTAATACTAAGGTATATATGTTTCCAGTCAAGCCCTACCCAATCTTCGGGTATTGTGGTTGTACGATAAAATTGGAATGGTATCGCATCCAGATAACCATCAGTTTTATAAAGGGCTAAGGCTCATGCTTCATCATTTTCATCACCAAAATCATCAAGTGTTTGGAAACACATGTCCAAAACATTTCAATAGAATGATCCATCATTCCAAGGTTTTCATAACCATTTTCACCAAGTATTCCCATAAGTTGGTCAAGTTTTATGCTTAGCACTAGCATCTACAAGTGGGGGTGACTACTAATGAGGGGTGGTACACTAGTGGGGTTTCAACTAAGTTCAATCTCATGCCTTAGGATGACATCAAGATTATCTAGCTTAGGCCAAATTTTATGCTCTTTATGCAATCTTCAATTTTCCTTCTAGTATCTACCATTTATTCCAGTAAACACTAAGTAAGAGCTTTGATAAAGAAATAAAGTAGTAAAGCTTGTAAGTAAAACTAGGATTGGTTTATCAAGTGGATATGATCACATATGCTTAAGGCATATAGTGGGCATAGTAACAAGTATTGGTTTGTTGCATCAATAGAGTATCTTGAAAGTGTTAGCTTGGACATTCACTAGTAGTATTAGGCTTGCATAGGTCAACTTGATTAGTAAGGCTTGCATAGGTAAAGTGTCTTGCAAGTGTTAGCTTTCCTTGTGCAGAGCAGTGGTTGAAGTTCTCCTCGGCTTCTTCTTCGTAGAATCCTCCTTCCTCCTCGTATCCTTGGTCGGTACTAGCATCTATAAATAAATACGATGTACACAATCACCAACCAATACTTAACTACTTGCAATCATCACACAAAAGGGTCCTATAAATGATCTAGCATCATCACTAACATTACAAGATTAAAGCTTGGTTTAATTCCTTTTATTTTTAGCAAAGTAATTTCTACTCATTGAAAAACTACTTAAGATTTAATATTATCCAAACCAAACATGGTATCATGTTGACACATGTCATCACCACATATTTTAGTCCATGGGAATATGATTTAAAGTGGTGTCACAATTTAATAAGGTTTTACCCTTTTATTTTAATTACATAAAGTGACTAGAAATGCCTATGGGGCATTATTTTATTACCTGAACATGATTTCAGTAAGTAAACCTATATATTTTTATATATTCTGAAAGGTATGGTTAAATGTGATTTTTGAGAGTTGGAATCAACTCAAAAGCTATTATGGTTTAGATTTGAAAAATGTTTGAATGCAGAAAAGCTTCTGCCTTGTTATTTTTACTATGGATGATCTATAGATCCAAATGACTTGAATCCAACGGGCTTGGATTCAGCACTTCCAGACCTTTCTAACAAAATTGGTTTCATTCAATTTGGTGCACTGAATCGACGTGGGTTGATTTTTGAAAATGGGTATAGAAGTGTGTTTGAAATAAAATGGAAAAGGTTAAATTCAAATAGCTGGGCTGCGTGGGAAACGATACTGGGCCGGCCTGCTAAGCGCAGCGCTTCCGCGGACTGTTTAAGTGGCTGTCCCCACGTGTCAGTGAGACAGGGGGTGCGATGCGGTATGGGGCAACGTGGTGCTTTCGATCTGGTTCTAATCCAACGGCTGAGAGTCATCGTCGACGTTGGGCAACGCCGGCGAGACAGAAACCTAGCGCGGCCAGTGGGGGTCGTTGGGGGCTCACCGGGGCTCAGGCGAGGGTCGGCGAGGCAGGCGAACGACGAAGTCGATGACGGCGAACTCAGGGGTCGTCGCGGCAGGTCTTGGGGTGGACGAAATCGACGACGCCCTTCTCCTCCAGAGGCGGCCTGCTCCGGCGCAATTCCGGCGATGCGCTGCTCGCCTTGCTCCGGGACTGAGGTGGGATGGTTCTGGGTGAGAGAGCAGTGGAATGGTGTGAATAATTCGAGCGGGGGTGGCCTCTATTTATAGTCTCTACGGTGAGACCGAACGGCATGGGCAGGCGACGGTGGCGACACGGCTATGGGCTGCTAGAGGCATGGCCTGTGGTGGCGATCGCTTGGTGGTCTCCTGGCGATGCTCTACGGCTTTAATGCGCGCGTAGGGGCGGTGTGGTTTGGTCTGGAACACGCGATGCTCTGCGTGGCAGAGGCGGCGTCTTCGACGGCGAGCGGTGGCTGTGAGGCAAGGGGCGGTGAACGGGGATGTCTAGCGGTCTCCTGGGACGATGGTGATCGTGTATGCACGCGGCGAGGGCGGCGCGCGGTCTGTGGGCTTCGGTCGAGGGTGACGCTCTGGCGCATGCTCGGCATGGTTGACAGAGGTACGGGTGCGGTGTTCCTGGGTGATGTGTTCGACTCCATCGAGGCAGGGCTGGTCGAGAGGGGGCGGTGAGGCATGGGTGATCTTCCAGACAAGGTTGGCATGGCTAGTGCTGCTCCTAGCTTGCTGTCTCCACTGGGGTGGCAAGGGTGCACTCGGCTGTTCACCATTGATGACAATGCCAAGATCACAGTGGTGCTAGTGATTAGTTAAGATTGTTAGATGATCTACTAAGGCTAGTGGTGCCCAGACGGGGAACAAGTTAGGCTCAATTCACTGCTCAAAACAGTGTTTGATTAAATGGCCGCAAGAATTCAAGTTTTGAATTTTGAGAAGATTTTTGGTGGGTGTGCTAGGTTGGTGCTGGTGAGTCTGCAGATCCTTGGGTTTTGAAAGTTGAGCTTGTTTGAGTGGTTTTTGAAAAAGTGGGATCTTCTCATATGATAAAGATTTAATTTTGAATTGCCATTTAAACTATGCATTTGAAAGTTTCTGGATGATCACAAAGTGGGCCTTGATACTTTGTTATGAGTACAATCCAGGGGTGCAAAGATCCAGAAAAGTTTCTGTTAGGTTCTGAAAGTTTGAGACAGCCAAAGTAGGCATGGGAGTTAAATTGGTTAAAATGACCATTCACTCATTTAGCTTTGTTTTGATTTATTTGTCTTTGGGAAAAGTTTGGGAAATGTTTAGATGATGTTTATTTCACCTAAGAAACATTTTACAAGCAAAGAAACACACAAACAAGGTGGTCCAAAAGAATTCAAAATGAAATGCATACTCACATCCATGCTTCCATAATTTTATTTAGAAAAGTTTTTGTTAACCCTAATTTTGATGATTAGAGTTTGATGATTCAAGTTTAGTATTTTTGGGATGTTACAAACCTTCCCCCCTTAAAAAAAATCTCGTCCTGAGATTTGAAAAAGGAAGAAAAATATTACCTAGGATTTGAAGAGATCGGGAAACTCCGTCCTGATGTGATCTTCGCGCTCCCAGGTAGCTTCCTCTTCTGTGTGGTTGCTCCACTGAATATTGAGAAACTTGATGCTTCGGGTTCGGGTAGTTCGAAAAGCTTCTTCCAAAATACGGATGGTACTTCAGGACAGGTCAGGTCATCGTTGATCTCTATGGTCCGGTGATCGATATTTTTGAACACTTCGGTATTCTCGGGGACTTCGAGACACTTGCGAAGTAACGAGATATGGAACACATTGTGCACGGTTGACATATATTCGGGCAGTTCCAATTGATATGACACTTCTCCTCGACGGTTCAAAATCTTGAAAGGTCCGATATATCTGGGGGCTAAATTTCCTTTGAGTTGGAAACGCTGCATTCCCTTCAATGGCGACACTTTCATATAAAAAAAATCTCCTATGTTGAAGGCAAGGTCTATACGTCTCTTATCGGCATAACTCTTCTTGTCGGCATAACTCTTCTGTCTGGACTGGGCGGTCTTGATGTGCTCACGAATCTTGTGAACCTTCTGTTCTGCTTCTCGTAGGATATCGGGTCCAAAAATCTGACTCTCTCCTACTTCCGACCAGTTCAAAGGGGTGCGACACTTCCTTCCGTACATGAATTCAAATGGGGCCATTTGCAAACTGGCTTGATAACTGTTGTTGTATGAAAATTCTGCAAACGGCGCAGTCTTCCCACTTGGATCCATATTCTAACACACATGCTCTCAGATATCTTGAGTATTTGGTTTACTCGCCCGTTTGTCCATCGATTCGAGGGTGATACGCGGTGCTGAAATCTAGGCGGGTTCCTAAACCTTCTTGGACTTTCTTCCAGAATCTCGAGGTAAACTGAGTTCCTCGATCCGATACAATGTTCTTGGGGACTCCGTGCAAACTAACTATTCTAGCGATGTACAACTCCGCTAGCTTCGAACTCTGATATGTGGTCTTAACTGGCAAGAAATGGGTGACTTTGGACGATCTGTCCACTATGACCCAGATAGAGTCATTTCCCCTACTAGAGGTAGGCAGTCCAGTGATAAAGTACATTCCAACGGAATCCCATTTCCATTCCGGAATCTGTAAGGGTTGCAACAATCCAGCGGGTCTTTGATGTCCGGCCTTGACTAGCTGACATATATCACACTTGGCGATATACCTTCCGATTTCTCTCTTCATATTATGCCACCAAAATTTCTCCTTTAAATCTTGATACATCTTAGTTCCTCCGGGATGGATAGAATAAAGAGTATCATGAGCCTCCTTCAGAATAACTTCTTTCAACTCAGAATCTGATGGTACACAAAGGCGTCCTTTGTACCACAGAACTCCTTCTTTGTCTTCGGTGAATCCGGGTACTTTGCCTGTACCGATACGACGCTTGATTCCGTCGATACTAGCATTTCCTTTTTGTGCCTCTTTCATCTGACTGATCAAAGTGGGTTGAAGTTCTATGCTAGCCAAAAATCCTTCACTCACTAATTCTATTCGAAAATCTTCCATCTCTTTGTGCAGGCTTGGTTGCTCCTTCCAAATCATGGAGTTCAAGCGGCACAGCAATCTGCTAAGGGCACCGGCTACCACATTGGCTTTACCAGGGTGAATGTCTAGGTCGTAATCCTTGATTAGCTCAATCCATCTCCTATGTCTCATATTCAGCTCCTTCTGAGTGAATATATACTTCAGACTCTTGTGATCCGTATAGATCTCACAACGGTTTCCCATCAGGTAATGTCTCCATGTCTTCAGGGCTAGAACTACGGCTGTGAGTTCGAGGTCATGGGTTGGGTAATTTTTCTCATGTTATTTCAGTTGTCGAGATAGATAAGATATAACTTTGCCTTCTTGCATTATCACACATCCGAGACCGATCTTGGATGCATCACAATACACATCGAAGGTCTTCGTGATATCTGGCATGATTAAGATTGGGGCTGAAATCAATCTCCTCTTGAGTTCTTGAAAACTAGCTTCACATTTGTCGGTCCATTCAAACTTTTTGTCCTTCTTCAGCAATTTGGTCATTGGTCTGGCGATACTCAAGAATCCTTCTACGAATTTGCGGTAATATCCCGCCAATCCGAGAAATGCACGAACTTGGGTTTGAGTGGTTGGGGCTTGCCAATCTTCTACATCTTTCACTTTGGCAGGATCAACGGCAATTCCTCCGGTTGATACAATGCGACCGAGGAATCCTACCTCCTGTAACCAGAATTCACATTTGCTAAACTTTGCATACAGCTGATGCTCTCTAAGGGTTCCAAGAATGGTCCTTAGGTGTAGCTCATGTTCTTCTTCTGATTTGGAATAAATTAGAATGTCATCGATGAAAACAACGACAAACTTATCCAGGGAGTCCATAAAAATCTTATTCATGAGATTCATGAAATAAGCGGGGGCATTGGTTAATCCAAAAGACATGACTGTCTACTCATACAATCCATATCTGGTGGTAAAGGCAGTCTTTGGAATATCCTGTGCACGAATCTTGATTTGATGATATCCAGTCCTAAGATCAATCTTAGAAAAGACTTTGGCACCGGTCAACTGATCAAACAAATCGTCGATCTTGGGAAAGGGGTATTTGTTCTTGATGGTGACATCATTCAATTTCCGATAATCCGTACACAAACGGTTACCTCCATCCTTCTTATCCACAAACAAGACAGGTGATCTCCATGGTGACGCACTTGGTTGAATCAATCCAATTTCCAGCATGGCATCCAGTTGCTTCTTTAGTTCTGCTAGCTCAGACGGGTTCATACTATAACGTCTCTGGGCTATGGGTCCTGTTCCGAGGATTAGTTCGATGATAAACTCGATATCTCGATCTTGGGGCATACCGGGCAAAACATCTGGAAATACATCAGGGTATTCACAGACTATCCGGACTTGGTCAATGGTAGGTTGAGCTATACTCTTGTTACACTTGAATTGGCGAGGTAAGGTTTCAGATATATGCTCGACTGATATTCCGGTTGTACTGGTCATGGTTATGGCTTTCTTGGCGCAGTCAATTAATCCTTTATGTTTGGACATCCAATCCATCCCTAGTACTATTTCCAAACCTTTAGTTCCGAGTACTATCAGATTTGCATAAAAATCTATGCCATGGATTCGGATAGGGACGGCTTTGCAAATTTTCCTAGCCTTGGTGGTTGATCCGAGAATTTGAACAATCATAACATGCTTCAGTTTGGTTGGTTGAATTTTACTAGTGCATGCAAATTCTTCAGTGACAAATGAGTGCGATGCACCAGAATCAAACAACACTCGTGCAAGTACTGAATTAACAGAAAACATACCCAGCACGACGTCTAGCGCTTCCTGAGCTTCTTCAGCATGCATGAGAAAAAGACGGCCATTGCGGTTTAGCGAATTCCATGAGGCAAATCTCCTTCCTAGATGAACACGACGCTGCTGCTGAGCTGGGGCGTTGGCATTGGGTGCTGCGACATTCTTCTTGTTGGGGCACTCGTTGGAATAGTGGCCTTTATTTCCACAGTCATAATAAGTCACTTGCGACTTGTCCTTTGCTGCTACAGGCACAGCATTGCTTCCAGTTCTCGGGGCAGTGTTGGTGTTGGTGGTAGCATTGTTGTTGTTGAACTTGGGTGGGGCACAGTTGAAATTGCTAGAGTTGCCGGGATTGTGGTGATTTCCTCCGGGCCGAGCGGTTGGGGTAGGTCGGACGGTTCGTCGGGGGTCTTTTGGTTCTTGGGGCAAATCCGGGAGATGGGTTAGGGCGATACTTTGGGGTCTGATGGGTTCCTAGCTGATGCATCATACGACGCTTGCGGTTCTCATTGGCTTGGTTGATCTTTCCTTCCATTTGGATGGCCGAGTCGACAAGGGCTTCAATATTAGCAATGGGGATATTGACTAATACCGTCTGCATCTCATCATGCAGACCATTCAGGAATCTTTCTTTCTTCTTGGCTTCGGTGTCGATCTCATCCGGGGCATACCTAGATAATTACAAGAATTTTTCACGGTATTCCACTACAGTCATCCGTCCTTGCTTCAGTTCTCTGAACTCGTCACTTATCCTCTTGATCAAACCTAGTGGGACATGGGTTCTGCTAAACTTGACCTTGAATTCCTCCCAGTTCATCATCTGGCCTCCGATCATTGCACGAACACTGCTCCACCATGCCCTGACATCTCCGGCTAGATAGTGGGTGGAGAACAGAACTTTCTAGTTGGCTTCCACTCTGGCGACTTCTAGTTTATTTTCCATGGTTTGTAACCAATCATCGGTGTCTAGGGGCTCTTCTGACTTAGTGAAAACAGGTGGGTTGGTATTCTGGAAAGTTTTGAGCTTAGATCCATGGTTGTCCTAATTTCCGTGGCCTTGGTTGTTGTGGGAAAGTTGAGCTATCTGTTGCAGGGTGGCTAGGTTGGCTTGACGTTCGGCTCTTTCAGCTTCACGGTCAGAAGTCAACATTTGCAGAATCTGCAACATCGGGTCCGGGGATGAACCATTTCCTCCACGTGGCATCTGAAGATTGAGATAGATCGTGAGAAAAGAGGGAAATTTCTAAGGTCTTGGGTCTTTGAAAAGTTTTTAAAGTTTGACTCAGATTTTTTTAGTAACTTGCTTTTCATTCATTCATTCATAGCACACAGTACAGCACACACCACAACAAAGCAAAACAGATGGTTTTAAGAACCATTCTGGAAACTACGATACAGTGGGACCGAATACTACTCACTACGCTAGTGCTCAAGTGCTACTACTCCTCGTAATCTGTGGCTTCATCATCCTCATCATCATCGATGAAGGCGAAATCGTCCTCATCGGTGAAGAAGTCCATAGCCTGATCCTCTAGAAAATCATCGTCATCGCTGAGATAGGAGTAGGGGTCTCCACGAAGATCCTCTCCGGCATTCTCCCTTTCTTCCAACTACATGTCTCTCTCGTGGATGGTCTCCTCCAAAGATGAGATACGATGGCGAAGACGAGCAATGATGAGCTCCTTCTTGTCGATCTGACGGCGGCGAGACTTGCGATCCTTTGCTAACATGGCGATGGTCTGATCCTTCGTCTTGATGATGGTAGACTTGTGGTTGGAGTAGTCACGGCAGTTGTCCAACTCCTGCTGACGATCGTACATCATGAAGCTAAGGTGGTCCAATTGAGTCTTCAACTCGGGGTGGTATGGGGCTTCTAGTGGTTGTCCATTATCATCACGCCTTCGGCAAAACTCAAAGCGGGTTCCCTTGATCTGATTGATGCTCTGCCCACACAGACGGGAAAGAGCTTCCTGTATGGCCCTGGCAAGTCCATCTATCCAGTTGTTCTCTCTTAAGGTAAACTGAATTCCTTCCGCAGTGGGAGGTTCAATCTTTCCTCGGAGACTTGCAACAATTAGCCACTGCAGATCTTATCCTCCTTGATCATTGAGCTGAGCTCCGAAGAACTCAGGGTGCAGACGCTCCAGAAGTTCCGAAAGCTGGTCCAAATCGCTCTCAAAGATAAGGTCTCCTCCATTCCCCAACTGATAAAACTTGTTGTACTTCACGTCCATCTATAAGAATATAGGATGAGTAAGTTAGTAGAGTGATTAAGTGTGTCAAAATTTTATATACTTTGCAAGAGTTTTTGAGGAACATGAATTTTCATGAAAGAATCAAAGGGATAAGAATGAGAATAGGTTTTTGTAAATATTTGTTTTTCTTTGGTTTTGAAACTAAGTTTTCGATTCAAACGTCCCGTCTAACTAGGGTATCCTATGGTCAGGATGGCTCTGATACCAACTTGTCAACACCCGGATTTTTAATCCCAGATGCCTGTTATGCCATACATCACAATCCCAGGATTACCATTTTTGCGAGACATAACAGAATTGGATACCATAGTACATCATCCATTACAAACCGTACATAAGTTCTTACGCAAATAGGGATCTCATGATCCAGTTCTTAATACAACTTCAAGCAGCGGAATACGTAATAATAACGGTAGCGTAGGCGAAGCTCCATCTTCGGGGTCACAGGCAATGCTAACGATGGGAGATGATCCTAGTTGTAGTAACCTTCATGGGGTCCATCCTCCAGGTACTCCTCTTCATAGTCCGTCCACGGGAATAGCCAGGGACAAAGTGTGGCATCCCGCAAAACCACTACTAGAAAATCGCGTTGAATTCGTGCATTGCATCGTCACCATCATGCATTGTTTGCATAAAACTATTTTCGCAAAGCCGTTTTGTTTTCTAAAACGCCCCACCTTTGTTCTAATGCAAACCCCGGGTCTCCGGATTATTTTGTTTTGTTGCTATCGGGCTGCAAACGGTCCAATTAAATTAAATAAAATATTAAGTTATTTTAGTAGGGGCAGTCGAACGGGCCGTATCGACCCGAACGACCACCCCAGAAATTAAATCGTTTCACCCAAACCAGACCCACTAATCCTATTCCTACCAACTAGTCTACCCACACCCCTTGGCCACATCACCCCAACCAATCGGTGTTCGCCACGTCACCTTGCCCAACCCCCCAACCAACCAGAGGCAGCCACCTCATCACCCGCCCCTCTCTCTCCCTCTCTCTCTGGGTCCCACCCGTCCTCCACAACCGACCCCACCAGCCCCTCCGGTGCAGCGCCTCCTCCTCCTGTTCAAAGCCCGGCCCCACCCCAACACCAACTCCCCCCCCACGCCCGCCGTTTTCCAGCCCAGCTTGGCAGCTTCGACAGCCCCCTCCCCACCCCGCATCTCTTTCCGCCTGACCCCACTCCCCACCGACCGCTCCTCTCTTCTTCCTCTCTCTCCCGCGTCCTTTTCTCCTCCCAAGCCGCCTCCTCCCGAGCTCCCCTGTCGCTCTCGCCGCCCCGCCGCCGACGGGCCCACACCGCCGGCGACCAACCGACCTCCTTTCCTCCCCTCTCTGCTCCGCCACCGCCCTCGCCATGAGCCTCCCCATCCGCTTCCCCTACTCGCCGGAGGGCCTCGCCGTCGCCTCGCCTCCCTCCTCCGCCCGCGGCCGGCGACCACCTCCCCATCCCCGCTCTCTGCGCCTACCCCTCCGCCGGCCTCCTCTCCTCGGCCCAGCCTGCATGGTCCCGTTCTGCCGACCTGTCGGCGGTGCCCCGCCTCCCTCTGCAGGCAGCGTCGCCGCCCCTCCTCCCTCCTCTCCGGCGCCTTCCTGTTGTCTCCGTCCGGGCCTGCCACGGCAGCGGGTCGGCCTCGCCTCCTCCGTCCTCCGCTGAACCCGACCTCCGCTCACCCTCTGCGTCCGGTCGTCTGCTCGACTTCCGCCCGACCACCTGCGGACCACCTGCCTGCGTGGGCCTCGCCTCGTCTGCCCTGCGGAGTCCCTCGCTGCCAAGCCCCCTCTGCCAACCTCCCTTCTCTCCTGTCGCCTTCGGTGGCGTCATGATTCAGGCCACCCCTGTGCTCGAGCTTGCGCACATGGTTGCTGTCCAGGTACCGGTACCGCTGCGTTCCTTTGCGGTACTGTTTGTACCCGGTGGTACGGGAAGACCTGACGCTGAGCCCAAGTTCGCCATCGGCCGACCAAATGGTACCCAAGGCCATCAGTACGATGCCAAGTTCTCCGACTCTGACCCATCGACAAGATCTTCATCGCCATCCGAAGTAGGAGACCGTACCATCAAACGCCAAGATCTGCCACGCGGAGCCGAAGAACACGGAACGCCAAGCTCTCCCGCAGGACCCCGAAGATCGAACTCGACATGCCATGTTCTCTCTCACGGACGCCAAGATCTACTTCATGGATTCGAAGACCGATCCCGGCGTGCCCGAACCTTGCCTTCCGCCGAGACCCTGAACCCCTGAGACCTGAACCTGAGATCATCCCCACAGATCGACAAGGATTCCACATGGGACGACAAGTACTCCGACATGGACCCGATTGAAGCAAACCCGAAGACGGTAGATGCGACAAGTACTTCCCCAGATCCGATGCCCGAGGACCACGAATACGACATGAACTTCCCTCGGACGCCAAAACCCGAACCGTAAGGACGCCAAGATCGCCACAAGGACGACAAGATCTACTTCCGATCGACAAACCCTTCATAGCGACAAGATCTACCCCGTTATCCGAACGCATCCGTCGAACCCCGAACCCCAGATCCGTCGAACCCTGAGACCGACCCCGAACCCCGGAACCAAGACCGTCGAGACCCTAACGTGTGACCTTTTCCTCGATACCCTATTTTTATAAATAATATCAACTTGTTGCATATTTAATTGTCATATCGCATGCATATCATTGGTTTGGGGCCTTATGCCAATTCACCTAATAATTAAATATGGGGCCCATATGCGGACAAATCTAGCCTTATATTGGCCTCATTTAAATTGATGTAGGGAACCGGTACCATATTTTGGCCATGTTAAAACAACATCTAAATTGCGGGGGTTCTAATTAACTTGCACCATCTAATTAAATGTCGGGACCCCGGTTCCACTTAACATGACCTAATTGCATCGCACCTTTGCCATGTCATGCATCATACATGCATCATGCCGATCTTCTGCCGTTTTATTAAATATTGCATCCGGTGTTTATTCTAGTGTTTTGCTTCTTCGCGGATAAGGCCGTTGAGTTGATGTGAGCTGCGCCCCGATCTTCGGTTGAACCCTTCGACAATGTTTTCAGGCGAGCATCTCCCCCTTTCTACCTATCTTACTTTTATAGTCTTTATTCCCTCCTGTTGATCTATTGCTATCTGTGTTGCGATGCTCTAGTTTTCGTACCCGTGATATCCCTTGCAGCCGTATATTGCCTTGGACACACCCTATTCCCTGTTGTTTGGTAGATAGTTGGACTTGCGCGTCGTAGTCGCTTGCTCAAGTGCTGTTGCGTGTTGTCAAGTGCCACAGTTGTTGATGTATTGCCGCATGTTGATGTTGGAGATGATTCTAGTTTTACTTATCGTCACTTTAATTCCTGTTTAACAACTAAAATTGAAATAAGCAGAGGCATCGGTGGGTGATAGAAAATATTTGGTTTCCGAACGCCCACTTGTGTCCCGTAAGACCCCGAGTACTTGATACCTGTTCCTTGATTTATCGCGCTATCCACATCCGGGAGGTATATGGGACCCCCCTGAGCCAGAGCTTGATTCAGTCTTATTTCTTGGGGCCACAAACTAGTTTGAGGTTTTATTTACTATCCTGTACTTATGCCATGCTACTTTCTGCATTTAAATTGTGCGAGGAGCACACTGTACTGTTTAGGAATTGTGACCCGTTTACGTGGTATCGACAGTCCCCGTTTGGGGATCTGCTGTCGTTTATCGCCGGCCCCACAAACCTTGAGTCCGTCTCTCGCTTGCTTACTTTGCTATGGGTAGTAGACAAGGGGTGGCCCCTGAAATATTTCTGAATCCTGTGATTGTTCACCGTGAAAGCCTCGTTGGGTTTTGATTTGGTTTTTCGAGGTTGATCGGCGTGTGTTGCTATTGGTGCACCCGCCGGGTAAAACTTTCGAAAGCCGTGTCCGGATATGGACGATTTGGAGCACAAGATCTCGATCATAGACAAGCATAACTAAAGTTTACTGCTATAAATTTGACTTTATAATGACTAGTAATCAGCTTCACTATAATGGAATGGCTAAATAATACTGCACAATTGCTTGTTTGGAGTGTAAACTTGCGACCATTGTACTGACTAGTAAATCTTGCAACTTCTAGCGGAATGGCTGAATAAAAGTACCAACCGCTTTGGGTTTTTGGGTTATCTCATGATAAATGTATCGAGTAGTAAGTGTTGCCACTATCACGAATAGTTAACTAAAAGTGCCACTGTTTACTTTATCGATGATTATCTAAACGACTAGTAATTGCTTTGCAGCGATAACTAAAACTGCCAGCGGTGTGAGTTCCTCGGTTGACTTCCTCGTTTGGTCTCGAGAAACGCCAGATGGGTTTGTTTGGTGATAGCTTCAGTTGGATCCGGATAGGTCACTCTTATCCTCTCTCGATAACCGCCGGTTGTATCGAGTCTCTATAGGTTGTTTAGTGCATGCTGCCGATCCACCATACCTATGTAGGCGAGGACCGCCAATTCTAGCCTCGGTGTCTTGGCCTCAATCGACGCTCCTTATTTTTCCTTTGCCCTTTGTCGGCACCTTTTGTTTAAGCAGGTTTTGAGATCGGCGTCGTTAGTGGTTACCCTTCCGCTTGGCTTTGGCAGGTTATGGATGCCATTGGTTATTCTTGAGGCTCTTAGCCCCATTTGCATCTTGTCCGTAGCTGGACGCTCTATCGTTTTCAAGGTGATTTGGATCTTTGTATATTATATGTATTCTTGACTCATCGAGTCATTGTATATATCTGTTACGTGGGTCCCATCGAGGGCTGTTGTGTAATGTTATTACCGTTTTCCACCATTAAAGTGCTGGTGGGCACCTTTGAATCATTTCTATGCGGGTTTGGCGAATTTTGCTCAAACTTGCATAGGTCCGATTCGAGGGTGTTCTGAGTGGTATCAGAGCTCAGCAGTTGCGATACCCCACAAGTCCAGCCTGTAGGATAACCTAGCTAACGGCCGAAGTAGAGTGTCAAAACTATTTTTGAAAAATCGGTTGGATAGTTCTGATTAGGTCTGATTTTACTCCTTACCCCTCTGCTGTTCTCCTCTTACCTCTACGTGTTTTGAATCCGGTCTCTTCTCTCTCTTCGATTCCAGGATTTCTCGTGGTTGGGTTTCCGTCGTACCTTCAGGGTTTCGCTTTCTCCCTTTTGTAACGGAGGTGCTACGATCATCAATCTGCAGCTTGTCTGTTGTACCCTTCCTCCAATCTTTTGTTCTAGAGCTCTTTATCCATATGTGTTCCTTGCCGGATATCAGTATCGTTGAAAAACATATGAGAAGGACGAGCTTTGGTGAAGTTGGAGTATACCTTGAGCATGTGTTGTTCATGCCAATGGAACCATCGCGGAACCTAATCATTGTGTCTTCAGACGATTTCTGCTGGCATCATTCCTTTGTTAGGATCGCCTATGACGATCTTCAGTCTAAATCTCGAGAGTTGAGTTGCCTGGTTCTCCTACCCATGTATAGAGTTGATAGTTGGGTCCGGCATGGACTGATCACCCTACCCGGCTCTTACTGTTCTCTCTGTACATCGAACTGGTGGATCAATATAACTCTTCCCTCTTTTAATGGAAGTCAGAGGTGGCCTTATCGTTTGATACCTCTACCTTCGTCCTTTGTTCTCCGGAGTGTACCCTCGACGATCAGGAACAACGACCCTTTGTTGGTGGTGTCGCCGATTTCAAGATGGAGGAGGAACCCTCGTTAGTGGTGTCGTGAGGATCTACACAAAGCGTGAAGACGGAGAACGCCGACCTTCCTTCCGGTACCATGAGGCGGATCTCGAGGGCGAGATCCATTGTTAGTGGTGTCGAATTGTGGCATCCCGCAAAACCACTACTAGAAAATCGCGTTGAATTCGTGCATTGCATCGTCACCATCATGCATTGTTTGCATAAAACTATTTTCGCAAAGCCGTTTTGTTTTCTAAAATGCCCCACCTTTGTTCTAATGCAAACCCCGGGTCTCTGGATTATTTTGTTTTGTTGCTATCGGGCTGCAAACGGTCCAATTAAATTAAATAAAATATTAAGTTATTTTAGTAGGGGCAGTCGAACGGGCCGTATCGACCCGAACGACCACCCCAGAAATTAAATCGTTTCACCCAAACCAGCCCCACTAATCCTATTCCTACCAACTAGTCTACCCACACCCCTTGGCCACATCACCCAAACCAATCGGTGTTCGCCACGTCACCTTGCCCAACCCCCCAACCAACCAGAGGCAGCCACCTCATCACCCGCCCCTCTCTCTCCCTCTCTCTCTGGGTCCCACCCGTCCTCCACAACCGACCCCACCAGCCCCTCCAGCGGCAGACGCACTCCCTCCTCCCTGGTCAAAGCCCCGGCCCCACCCCAACACCAACTCCCGCCACAGGGCTAATCCCCCACGCTTGCCCGTTTTCCCGCCTTGTGGCGCCCGACAGCCCCGCTCCCCCGGCCCCACCCCCGCATCTCTTTCCGCGCCCGACCCCACTCCCCCCACCGACCCGCTCCCTCTCTCTTCTTCCTCTCTCTCTCCCCGCGTCCTTTTTCTCCTCCCGACGCGCACCGCCTCCTCCCGAGCTCCCCTGTCGCTCTCGCCGCCCCGCCGCCGACGGGCCCACACCGCCGGCGACCAACCGGCCTCCTTTCCTCCCCTCTCTGCTCCGCCACCGCCCTCCGCTCGCCCGCGGGCCCTCCCCATCCGCTTCCCTCGCTCCGGGAGGCTCGCCGTCGCCTCGCCTCCCTCCTCCGCATGACGGCGACCACCTCCCATCCCGCTCTGCCTACCCCTCCATGGCCTCCTCTCCTCGCCCGGCGCCCTGCTGGTCCCGTTCTGCCGACCTGGCGTCGCCAGTGCCCCGCCTCCCTCTCGAGCCAGCGTCGACGGCGCCTCCCTCCTCTCCAGCGCCTTCCCCTGTTGTCTCCGTCGGGCCCTGCCGCGCCGGCAGCAACGGCCGGTCGCCTCGTCTGCCTCCGCCGTCCTCCGCCGAACCCGACCTCCGGCCGCTCACCCTCTGCGTCCGGTCGTCCTGCTCGACTTCCGCCGCCCGACCACCCTGCGGACCCTGCTGCCCCGCGTGGGCCTCGCCTCGTCTGCCCCGCGGAGTCCCTCGCTGCCAAGCCCCCTCCGCCAACCTCCCTTCTCTCCTGTCGCCTTCGGTGGCGTCATGATTCAGGCCACCCCTGTGCTCGAGCTTGCGCACATGGTTGCTGTCCAGGTACCGGTACCGCTGCGTTCCTTTGCGGTACTGTTTGTACCCGGTGGTACGGGAAGACCTGACGCTGAGCCCAAGTTCGCCATCGGCCGACCAAATGGTACCCAAGG